>JAQPPZ010002224.1:10674246-11969683 GCA_028583015.1 Wollemia nobilis | reverse complement strand
AAGTGTGTGAAAATACCACTCAACATTTTGGCGCTAGAAGGAGGGCATGAAAGGGTTTATTTTATCGTGATTTTAGATGCTACAGGTTTATAATTGTTTAAGAGCTTTACATTGCTAAATATTTCAAGTCCATTTGATTAGCATCTTCGGCCTCCTCTAACACCACTCAACATTTTGGCGCTAGAAGGAGGGCCTGAACCGGTTTATTTCAGATTGATTTAAATGCTATAGGGATTTAAATTTTGAATATTTCATGCCCTATTGATTATTATCTTTAGCCCTCTTTTAATATTACAACTTTGTACTGTTAAAAGGAGGACATGAATTGCTATGCACTGGTCTAACGCTTTGATTGTTCATACAGGAATAAGGTGATTTGATTTAATTTAAAAAAAAATAATAATAATAATAATAATAAAATAAAAAGAATTTTTGGGTATTAAAGTTATATTCTTTAAGATTCACTAATGGCTATGTTTTCACCGTGGATGACAGGTAGCCCATTGAACATACCAGGAGTTCAACATTATTTGCCCGTTGGTTTTGAGAGATGTCTTCCTCGATTTTTGTCTAACGGGACAAATATTGCAGGAGAACACATTCAAGCATTCAAATTTGTTGTGAATCACTTAACAATTTGGCATGATGATGTTGTTTGTAAAATGTTCCCTTACACCTTGGACAAAGTGGCATTTGATTGGTTTACAAGTCTGCCCTTAGGGTCTATCACTTCTTGGGCTCAACTAGAGGCAGCATTTCTTAATCAATTCAACAAAGAGCAAGTTGACCCAATCCGCATGTATGAGCAGTTTTTCACTATTAAAAAAGGACCAAGTGAAAATGTGAAGTCATTTTCTGAAAGGTTCTTTGGATTATATGCTCAATTAGTGACATTTTATGCTCTTCAAGAAGAAATGGCTCTCCAAATATATGTAAATGCTCTTGACCCACTCATTTCCACATATTTGCGAGGGATGCCTCAAATCACATCTTTGTCACAAGCCTATACTCAAGCAATGGCAATTGAGCAACAATTGAGTTGTCAAAATTATGGTGTGGGTTTTGGATCGTATAATATTCAATCATTTAATACCTCCTTTACCCATCCAATGATTTATCCACCTCAACCAAGTTCAAGTGTGAATCAATTTCAGAATCAACAATCATTCCCAAGCTTCAATCAATTTCAAAATCCTCAACCTACTATGCAAGATCAACCATCTTTCTTAAGTATGAATCAACTTCAAAATACTCATCTTGATTCAAAAGATGTTTCTAAAATCAATTTCAATGATTTTCATAAGAATATGATTTTAGGCAAGGGAGGAGTACTAGATCCAACTAGTATTGAAACATGTGACAAATTGGAAACCCTTGACTCACCAAAAGATGAATTCTATGAGGATGAATCTATTTCGGATGACATTGTTGAAAATGATGGCCAAGAAAATTCACACCTTCCAAATCATGTTAAACGTGAATCATGGGTTACACATGTGGATTATGATAGCCTTATCAATTTGAATACAAGCAATAACCCAATTTTGGAAGTAATTGAACCATCTAAGGAAGGTGAAGATAAATTTGATGAGAAACATGTTGATGAATTAAAAGATGAAGAAGAAATAGTTGAGCATCACAATTTGATTTTGAAAGATGATCATTATGATTCTTGGGAAGAGTATGCTCACTCCAAAACTTCTAATGAAATTTGTGTGCCTATTGATATGCAGGATGATACAATTGCCCTTTCACATGAGGATATTACAAGTCCTGTGCAATCCGAGAATGTTTTGGAAGAAGGGTTGGAATCTCATCAAAGGTTGGAGAAGGATAATGATTCTACTACCATGGATGAAGAAGGAGAATCAATTGTTTTTGTTCCCCTTGAGGGGCAAGAAATCAAAAATCTTGATCCACCTATTGTTTCTACAATGTCTATGCCATCTCAAAATGATGAAATTACAAAGCCTAAGTGGTGTGGGTTTGATACTATTGATGATCCTAATGAAAATATGGATTTTGAGGCAACTCAAGCCATTGATCATGGAAAGGTGTCACGTGACACATATCTTGAAAAATTAGGCTCTTGTTTTGAAAAATATGGACGCATGTTTGATTGGGTGCCTAACTTTGGTGTTTTTGAACAGGTGTTGGATGATGAAGAAGACAATGAAGAAAAAGAAAAAGCTACTAACACTCATCAAGTTGTGATAAATTCTAATCATGATGGGTTGAGTATGGGTGACAAGGTGAAATCTTTACCTTTGGTAGTAGCCACAAAAATTTTAAGTGATGGGTTACATGATGTCCCTTTGGATGCTAATGTCATTGATGATGAAATGTCAAATCTTGGTGATGTTTGTCAAGTTTTGATTGATTTTGATGGTTTTAAAATCTCGAAAAATAATTTGAATTCAAGACTTTTAGAAATAGGCTCTTGTTTGCAATATCTCACATTTGAAAAGGAAAGCCTACTTCTAAATCATGAATGGAATGATGAAACTTGCACTTTAAAGAATAGACAAAATAAAATTGAATACCAACCATTGTCTAATCAATTTGATTTGAATCTCACCTATGATGTTGGTAATAGAACTAAATCAAATTGGTATGGTGAGCATGGCAAGTTGAAATTTGTTGCATTGCTTGGTTTGATCTTATTGTTGTTGGATTCCTACAACATTTGGCATGTGTATTGTGACATATGTCTTTTGAAATGTTCTAATCATGTTTGGGATCCAGGAAAGTAATAGTCCAAGCTTGGCATCATCTTGTACTATATTGTATATAAATTTTGGTTTTGGTTTGGGTTTGTGTTTTCAAGTTTCATTTTGGGATTGCTATTTGGATTAGGATTTAAGTTGTGTGTTTGATTTCATTTGACATGTTTAGTTTGTTTTGATAAAAAAAAAAAAAAAAAATAAAAAAGAAAATTTGAGATGTCAACTTATGCCTAAAATCAAGAGAATATGAAACATTGGAATTGTGTTGTAGAAAGCTCCACAAGTAACACAAACATTTAAATAATATCGTTTGAATCTTGTGATGCATGAAGTTGTCAGTTTTGCACATTATGGTAAAATAGATGATATATTCCAAAAGAAGCAGTGCATTCATACCTCATGTCATATTCCACATTGCATATACATGTCATCTCAGTTACATTTTCATTCCATGGGCAATTATTGAGAAGGTGTTGAATCCTCTTAGGATTATTACATAACATATATTAAAAGGATCCTAAGGTTGGGAACTGCTGCCCAAGCTATCTTGAACCAAGCACATTCCATGCACATTAAAGAGAATCTTGAGCAAAATGGTCAAAACCATACTTGGATGAAAAGGTGAGGTGAAAAGAATATTTCATGTCTGTCCTATCATGCAACATAATCCTTGAAAAAGTGGTTTTTACCACTCCCATAAAATCTTAAAGCCTAAAACCAGAGTAGTAAGGATAGGGTTAAATCCTCATCGAACTTAGGTTGAGGATCCAACTCCCCAAAGCTCTGATTTGACCTACATGGAGTAGTAAGGATAGGACTTAATTCTCATCTCGCTTAGGTTGAGAATCCGATTCCCCAAAGCTTCCATTTTTCCCACTTCATCATAAAACTTGGATTGGAAGGATAGTACTACATGTCCTCTCGCAAAGGATGGGTAGTCATCCCAAAGGTCCAAGTAATAAAATTAACTAATATTTCCCATTTCATCTTAATATTGGATTGGAAGGATCGTACTACATGTCCCTAGCAAGGATGGGTAGTCATCCCAAAGGTCCAAGAAATAAAAAATTAATATTTCCCATTTCATAAATCTTGGATTGGAAGGATCGTACTACATGTCCCTAGCAAGGATGGGTAGTCATCCCAAAGGTCCAAGAAATAAAAGAAAAAGAATGAATGAAGCCAAGTCATGGATTATGGGGTTAAGTATGCTCATGCGTGGCAACATGTCTTGCCTAAAAGCAAGACCACTGATTGCTCATATGGATAGACTAGCCCGACCATTTCATCCATAACAGGTTAAATTATTTTGTTCAAGATGAGGTAATGAACTCCAAATCAGAATAGTAAGGATAGGGTTAAATTCCCATCTCGCTTAGGTTGGGAATCCTATTCCCCAAAGTTCTGATTTCACTCACACTTGCACATGGGTTCAAGATGGTAGTGACACATGACCAACTTTGGGATCTAGTAAAATTAATTCAGTATACATATATTTGGTCCTAAGAGGGTTTGACATTTTTAATATGTTTGTCCATGATATTAGAAGGTTTGAGCATTTATAAAGCAGGTTGTTACATCTCTAGCATCTTCATCATGCATCAAATCCTGCACAAATCATTCATAGCCTTGCATACAAATCATAAGTGAAACTGACAATGGAATGTTGAACAAGTTCAAATGATAGGGAATGAAACACATTGCACACACCGAGCTGATACTTAATGATTCTGATGTTTCATGTATTTCTGATCTGTCGGTATTTGTTTATCTTCTATGTGTTGACGCTCGTATCTAAGCTTGTATGTTTCAAGTTGGGTTCTCACCAAAATGCTCAAGAGCATTTGACAACAGAGTCACCATTTGTTGTGGCTGATCCACAACACACCCCAAAATTGGGGACCCACCTTTTTTGCATGCTTTCAAAGAAAACTGCAGTAGCCCAGATGCTAAAAAATCAAGGAAAAAGCAAAAATTTCACTAAGGAGAAAAAGTGTCGCGATATCGCGACATGTCGCTCTGTCACGGCCGAAAATAAAAAGTTGTCGCGATATCGCGACATGTCGCTCCGTCGCGGCCGAAAATAAAAAGTTGTCACGATATCACGACATGTCGCTCCGTCACTGTCGAAAAAGAAAAGTTGTCGCGATATCGCGACATGTTGCTCCGTCGCGGCCTAAAATGAAAAAACGTCGCGATATCGTGACATGTCAAGCTTTCATGGCCCAGGCAAGCAGGAAGAGGCATTGATCGAAAATTGTCATGATTTCACGACGTGTTGTGAAATCGCGGTCTAGAGAGGAGAGAGAAAGATAGAATGGAAAATTGTCATGAAATCGTGACATGTCACAAAATCATGGTCAAACCAGTCAAACAGGGCAAGGCACTAAAAGCGTCATGATTTTGTGACAAGAAGTAAAGGGGCACGAAAGAGAAAAGCATCGCGATTTCACGACAAGAAGCAGCAAAGGGGCACGAAGCAGAAAAGTGTCGCGATTTCGTGATAGGAAGCAGCAAAGGGGCACGAAGCAGAAAAGTGTCGCGATTTCGTGACAGGAAGCAGCGAAGTGGTACGAAAGGAAAATATGTCATGATTTCACGACATGTCATGTTTTCATGGCCAAATGCAGCAAGACAGCCCAAAACAAAAAAATGTCATGATTTCATGACAAAAAGCAATGAGACAACCCGAAAGAGAAAAGCGTCGCGATTTCACGACAAGTTGCATCCACGTGGCCTGAAGCAGAAAAATGTCGCGATATCGCGACATGTATCATTTTCGCGATGCATGATGAGAAACAAAGCTACTGACAGAAAAATGTCGCGATATCGCGACATGTCTCATTTTCGCTGTGCATGAAGGCGGACAAGGCTGTTGGCAGGAAAATGTCACGATATCGCGACATGTCTCGTTTTTGCGATGAAAATAAAGGAGCAAAGCTACATGCTATTTTTTGTCATGATTTACATGGGGCCATTACAGAACATGCAAAAAATTGTGGAACACGTGGCGTACATGTGTAAGGGCTGCAGAGGCGTTACAGTTCACGAGAGAAGATCTCGAGCATAAAATCAAAAGCAATGGAAAGGCGAGGAAGGTGAAACGAAGCAATCTGGAAGACGAAGCGAACCGTCATGGAAGGAGAAGCGATTTACCAAAAGTTTAAAACGTAGAGGCATAGATTGATACGTGGTCGGAAACCGCTACGAGCAGGGTTGCAGAGTTGATGGTGATGAGCCATTCTGGGCTTGCTTTGGAGTGCTTTTCTTCCACTTTTTCTGGTTTTGAGAAAAACCGGAGATTCTGCTATTGTAACAGGACATATTTTTAATGCAGAATTGTTCAAAAATTTGCATTTTATGGGCAAGAAAGGATGAGAAATTTTTTGCATGCTTCATTTTAACTCGTTCTATTTTTCTCCTTTCGGATTTCAGATTTATAAATGAAATTCATGCCATTGCTTTGGATTATTTCATGTGAATGTCTGCAATCTAAAAATTATTTTAAACCCTAGGAGCTAGCACCTAGTTTACTTTGATTGTGTTTGTTTTGCAGGTCAAATAGGCTAGGTTGCATGTACGAAACTCTCACATATTCGGTTTTGTCGAAATAGGATAGCATCAGACTGAACGTGTTCATTTTTTTAATTTTTTGCATTTCTTTTCATTTTATTTTATTTTTCTAGAGGGTTCAACTTAGTTAAAATAAATACATAAAAATTACAAAATCTAAAAAAAAAGTAAAATAATGAACAATCACTAAAGTTTCATGGTGAAATAAACCAACATTGCCCCTTGTTTACAGTTACTTGCAATCACTAAGGTGTTCCAAGCATTTAAATTGATTATCTTTATTTGAGATTACTAATACACAGTTGCAAATGCTAATACAGCGGAGACCTTGGAGAAGTTGTTTGTTTGACTTCTTTGCAAGAGGGGATTTGGAGTCCAAATCCTAAAGGAGAGTGTACTTTCACAAGTGTGTGAAAATACCACTCAACAGGACTTCAGTGATAGTATGTTGGACTAAAAAGTATTTTTGAATGAATATAACCTAGTAGATATCGACATAGAAGGATCCACATTCATGTGGTCAAATAGAATAATAGGATATCAATCTATCCAAAGTAGGTTAGATAGAATGTTTATGAACTAGAAATGGTATAGTAGCAATGAAGAGATAAACCTTAAACCTATCCTAAGAATTGGGTCTGACCACAACCCTATTTTATTGACCATAGAAGGAGGAGCAAGATCAAAACACTCACATTTTAAATTTCAACTAATGTGGCTTTAGCATGGGAACTTTCACAACAAAATTAAGGAATGGTGGAGTACCCATGTAAGAGGAATAAATTTTTTTTGCCTAGATACCAAGCTTAAGAAACTGAAATATAATATAAGGGTATGGAATAAAGAAGAATTTGGAAATATTTTCAAGTAGGAATAGGAGTTGGAAATGAAAATAGATATAGTTAAAAAAATAATTGAGGTTCATGGGTAAAAAAAATACTTGAGAAATGAGGAACGTGATCTTATTATTTAATATCACACCATCCTATCCATAGAAGAAATATTCTTAAGGTAAAATTCTAGGGCAATCTGGCTAAAGAAGGGTGAGAGAAACTCTAAATTCTTTTATTTTACCTTAATCAAACACAGGAGGGCAGTAAGGAAATATTCAATGGAAAAATTGTAGAGTCACAGATGAGGAAACTATTAAGAAAGAAATAGTAGACTTCTTCAAGCACAAATTCAATGATAGAGGGAAAGAAATTGAAAATGGTGTGGAAGATATCCTAGTCAACATCCCAAAACTAGTCACAACTTCTATGAATAGATTTTTTAATAAGAATATTTCCAAAGAAGAAAACAAAAATGCCCTCTTCACTATGAATAAAGATAAATATCCTAGACCATATGGTTTTCTAGTGGGCTTCTTCCAAATTTGTTAGGATATACCGTTAAAGAAGATGTAGTAGGAAAAATCTAGGAGACTTAGGAGAAAGGTAAGATAGAAAATAGAATGAACAATACCTTAATAGCTTTGATAAAGAAGAAAATAAGAGCCACCCAACTTGATGATTTAAGACCATTAATCCTATGTAACATGTCATACAAAATCTTAACTAAGGCTCTAGCAATGAGATTAAGCAATATTTTCCCTTTCATTATCTTAGAACAACAACAAGCCTCCTTCAAAGGAAGACAAAGCCTAGATGGTATAGGGATTGTACATGAAACCATCCACTCCCTTAAAAAAAACAAACAAGCAAGGATGCTAATCAAATTGGACATTAGTAAAGCCTATGATAGGGTGTCCTGGAGGATTTTGGATAGAGTCATGGAGAAATTTGACTTTTCTTACTAGTGGAGAGAATTAATCAACAGTTGTATCTCCAATGCTACCTTCTCCATCTTAGTCAATGGATATCCTATTGGCTATTTCAATAGCTCAAGAAGGATCATATAAGGGGAATCTATCTCCCCATATCTATTCATTATTATGGTAGATGCCTTAGGAAAATCTTAAAAAATATCAAAAAATACGTCTAATTAGTGGACTGCAAGTAACTAGTGAAACCCCAAATATAACCCATAGCCAGTTTTTTGATGACACTTTGCTCACCAAAAAAGCCTCAGTAAAAGAAGCCAAAGCTTTCAAGATTATCCTCAACTATTATGAAGGTTACTCTTACCAATATGTCAATTTTGACAAAAGCAAAATCTATTTCCTCAATACCCCATCGCTAGACAAAAGAACATCAAAACACTCATGAAATATAAAATTGAGAAACTACCTTCCTCCTATCTGGGCATGCCCTTTTTTATGGGCCAGATCAAATCTTCTAATTGGAACACAGTCATTGATAGGCTCAATAAAAATATTTCTATATGGAAAGTAAACCTCCTTAACCAAGCCAAAAAGATCCAGATGATCCAATCCACCATCTGAAGCCTACCAATCTACATGTTGTCAATGTTTAAAATACCTGTAAAAACTATAAAAGCAATTAAAGCCATCTGTAGGAATTTTTTAAAAAAAGGTATTGAAGAAAAACATAGATACCATCTAGTGAAGTGGGAGAAGGTATGCCTCCCAAAATCCTATGGAGGCTTGGGTTTGAGAAACATGAAAATCCTCAATAGAGCATTAGCAGCAAAACTAGTGTGGAAACTAATAAAATAAAGAAGATAACAACATATAGATCAACACAATGAGGATTAAATATATCCAATATACTGACCCAAAAACAATACTCAAAAGCAACTAGATAAAGGGAGGTTCAGCCATATCGAACCATATTTATGAAGGAATATGCATCATATGCAAATGGCCTCTATGGAGGATTGGTAAAGGAACAAATGTATATTTTTAGAAAGATAAGTGGTGGGACTTAGGAACTTTATACCAAGATCTAAATCTTGTAGATTTAAAAAATACCCTCAAAGAGGAATGAGTCACATATTTTAGATCTCACATAGTCAAGAATATGGCACGAACACTTGGAGAACAAACGTTGGGAATGAGTTTTTAAGGTAAGATCTAGAGGCCATTCATATAAAACTGGGAGACTATTTTAATCTAGGCTCAAAGGAACCTGAACAATTAGAGTGGACTAGATTACCAACAAGAAACTATATAATTAAAAGTGGATACAAGGAATGCCTAGATCTACCTCAACAAAAATCACCTTAGAGGAACTTATGGGGAAGCAAATGTATGCCAAAGATGAAATTATTTACATGGTTGTTTCTCCAAAATAAAATCTTAACTTAAGAAAACCTGATCAAAATAGATTTTCTAAGCCCTAGTAGATGCCACCTCTACAAAATAAATGAAGAGACAACAAATCACTTGTTCATGAAATGTCCATTTGGTTAAGTTGTGTAAAACCAATAGATGAAGACTACAAAAGTATCATGGGTCATGCCTAAGGAAATTCTTGGTTGCTGGTGTCAATGGATCCCTCCCTATAAGGAGAATAAATTTATATGGAGCCTAGCAATCCCAAAATTTATTTGGTGTATCTAGAAGAAGAGAAATAGTAGGATCTTCAAGGAAAAGCAAGGAGCTTTAAAGTTGTTTTTAATTAGCTTCAAGTTAGTCTATTTGAACTAATTATGCCCAAATAAATTAACACAGACCAACAATGGAGTTTAGTTTTGATCCAGAATAGATATTATATTCTCTTCTTGTAGCTAGACCTCTAGTTTAGTTTTGAATTTCAAAGGAGCAACTAGTGAGTCCTAAATTTTGATCCTAGGACTCACAATGGATTTTATATTAGAAGGATTTTGGTAATGTTTTGCTAAAATCCCTCTCATCGATGGTCTACTTGGTTGTTTATGTAAACCATCCCCAACAAGGCAATCATTTTATCACCTTGGAAATAGTATGCATATACTAGGGATATTTATCTAGAGCTCCTGCATCTTCTTCAAGATCCACGCATAGTACTTAGATCTTAAATGTCAAGTACAAATGCACAGGCTAGGCACAAGCTCAAAAGGAATCTAGATTTTCCAACCTTTAGGAAGTGTTTTTGTCTTAAGACTCTTTCAGTTTCTAGCTTGCTTTTCATGTAAAAGGGTAAGGGACCCTTTCAAAGCCCCCCAATTTTTAATAACACCAAAAAAAGTTAAATATTTTTTTTAAATCTATATAAGAGAAAAAAAATTAAAACTATGAATTTTTATATTATCAAGAACTTTTTTTCTTAGAAAAAAATTGAACTTTCATTTCAATTTTTGAAAAAAAATACAATGATATGGGTGTTTTATACCCTCATATAAGCCTTACTAAAATAGCCCCATTTAAATTCAGGCACTCGACGGTTTGGAAATACTAGGGTTTTCATGAAGGATGGAAATGGAAGACTAAGGAAATGGTGGGTGAAATTGTGAATGCTCTACAATTTGTGGTAGCCATTACTGATCAAAGGTAAAAAATTGAGCAATACAAACTCATACTCACATCCATTCTATCCAACAATCATGTTCAAAATGTTAAGGCTTTCATTGATCACATAGTGTCATATGACATGTCGTTGGTGGTGTCAAGGCAATTGTTGTAGTTATTTATGGAGGACTTGATAAATCTAGAGCCTGAACTACATAGAGATATATTGTAATATGTAGTGGATAAAACTTAGGCTAGAGTTGTTTCTTTCGATGAAAAAGCTAGCAGGAACAATTCTGGTAGTGATATTAGAACCGGTTGCAATTACAGTCTTTATGGCATTAGGAATGGTGAGGTAGATTTATAGTGTAAAATATCTTCAAGATACGGATTTTTTGGGCCCAAAAGATAAGGAAAAATGATCTTGGTCTCAAGTGGTGTTGGGCAAGCCTAAGTCCCTAAAGACCAAGTTTGATCTACTTTCAAAAAAGGGTCAACTTTTTATTCTAGATGACCTGGTTAATATGGCCATTGAACAAGGTTCTCATCACTTGGTAGGAATATTTATGAGGGTTAGACCTGAACTAGATGCAGCCAAAAAATGGGCTTCTATTAAGTGGAGGCTAAATGGTCATATGGAGATTGTTGCCTTCTCTAGGATTTTTTTATGGTGAAGCTAATCTATTTTGTTGATTCGAAGAGAATTTTATGGGATGGGCCCACTTATTTGGAATACGTGGTATTTTCATGAGGAGATGAGGACCTAATTCTAATATATAGACCCTAGTTTGGTGAGATTACCAAATCTTCCCTTTTTGTACTAGAATGAGGAGGTTTTTATTGGTATTTCTAGGGAAATGGGCCATATGATTATTGTGGATCTGACCAGTAGGTCCAAATATTACCTTGTTTATGCCAAGATATGTGTTAATGTGGAACTAGAAGGAAATTTACTTGATTTGATTTGGTTGGTTTCGATATTGGGTGTTTGAAATAAGCCTTTAGAATATGAGAACCCCCTTGTTAAATGTGGGGTTTGTAAGAAATTAGGGCACTTGACTCGGGCATGCCCAAACTAGAAGCCTCCTTCCCAAGGTCATAAATTTTGGTAATAAAAGAAAATTAAAGAAGAGGGTTCCAGGAAGAGAAATCTTGGAAGCTAAAAATCCCAAGAGCAGAAAGCAGAAGACCTCATCCTTAGAGGATTCTAGAAAGGAATATATCTTGAAAGTTGATATCCTTAAAAATTAAGTAAGTAAAGCTAATATGCAAAAGGATTATTCCTTTGAGAATCAAGTTATGGTAGATAATATGAAGGTATGTGATACTTTACCCTCCTCACAAATGAATATTGTTCTTTCTCCAAATTCCTTTGATATGCTTCAAGAGATTACTTTTGGAGATGAAGGTAATGGCCTCTTGGAAAATGTGGATGATGGAAATATTTAGTTAGAAAATGAGGAAGATGAAGATGAGCAGAACCAAATAGTTTTGAAAAAGTGGGTAGATCAAATAAAAAAGAACCTAGGAAATTTAGCTGATCCAAAATAGCTGCCTAAAATCTAAAAAATAGACACAAAAAGAATTTAGGAATTGATGTGGGCACTGTAAAATATTAGGGGAAACCTTCCAATAGAAAAATTGGAGAAAAAGAGATAAATATAGATATTTCCAATGGAATCCAAATAGTAATAGCCTTGGACAAGGGAAGTAAAAAAACCCTCAAGGCGGGAGAAAAAATATACTAATGTATTCCATATTGAGTCTAGAATAGAGATATACCTATCCTTTGTGGTGTTATGGGATTTTAATCCAGTTGATTATCGATGTTTTGATCTTTTTGGTTCTTGTTCGATTTAGTCTTGAGAGACCATTTCACTTTGTGGTCTATTACATTTTGAAATGTTTTAATTTTATGGGTTGTCTTGTTTGTTATATCTTAATTTTGATATTGTTAGTAGTTATTGTAAAATTTTAAGGCCCCTTTCAAAACATCTTCTTCCACCCTAATAAAAAAAATAGCCCCGTTTAAAGCTATTCTAGAATCTTGTGATAATGACTCAAATTTCTCTGAAAAGTCTATTAGACATGTTACAATAATAATATTTTGTTGTAAAATTTTTATCATATTAAAGAGTTTCATTTTAGTACTTTAATATTGTATCCATGATTTATATTATAGGTATAACATTGATTTATATTGTTGAGCAAGGTGCAGCGACAATATTGTCATTATTGTCAACACAGTCAGATAGATCGGTTGATGCAGTGGATAGGAGTTCAGAGGTTATTCAGAGTATGTACAATGAAATTAAATGCTTATGAGGATGTTTTTGATGTTTGGGTGAAGTTGTTACAGGTTGTCCAAGAAGACCGAAGTGGCCCATATGCAAAGAAAAAAAAAATGTCGTGATATTGCGACATGTTGCATTTTCATGGCCAAAAGAGAAGAGAAAATGCAAGGAGAAAAAGTTTCAAGATATCGCAACATGGTGCATTTTCTCGACAAAAAGAGAAGAGAAAATGCAAGGAGAAAAAGTGTCGCGATATCGCGACATGTTGCATTTTCGTGACCAAAAGAGGAGAAAAAGTTTCACGATATCGCGACATGTTGCATTTTCGCGACCAAAAGAGAAGAGAAAATGCAAAGAGAAAAAGTGTCGCGATATCGTGACATGTTGCATTTTCGCGGCCAAAAGAGAAGTGAAAAAGCAAGGAGGAAAAATTTTTGCGATATCACATGTATTTTTGCAGGCCAAAGCAAAGAGAAAGAGCAAGGAGAAAAAGTGTCACGATATCGTGACATGTATTTTCGTGGGCCAAAGAAAAGAGAAAGAGAAAAGAAAAAAAGTGTCACGATATCGCGACATGTTGCATTATCATGGTCCAAAGCAAAGAAAAAATGCAAGGAGAAAAAGTGTCGTGATATCGCGATATGTTATATTTTTGCGGGCCAAAGAAAAGAGAAAGATCAAAGAAAAAAGTGTCGCGATATCGCGACATGTTGCATTTTCGTGATCCAAAGCGAAGAGAAAGAGCAAGGAGAAAAAATTTTCACGATATCGCGACATGTTGCATTTTCGTGGTCCAAAGCAAAGAAAAAATGCAAGGAGAAAAAGTGTCGTGATATCGCGATATGTTGTATTTTTGTGGGCCAAAGCAAAGAGAAAGATCAAAGAAAAAAGTGTTGCGATATCGCGACATGTTGCATTTTCATGGTCCAAAGCGAAGAGAAAGAGCAAGGAGAAAAAAATGTCGCGATATCGCGACATGTAGCATTTTTGCGGTCCAAAGTGAAGAGAAAGAGCAAGAAGGAAAAGGTGTCGTGATATCGTGACATGTCACATTTTTGCAACTCAAAAAGGGCAGGAAGGCAGAGAAGCAAAAGTGTCACGATATCACGACATGTCGCATTTTTGTGACTCAAAAAGGGCAAGCAGGCAGAGAAAAAAAAGTGTCATGATATCGCGACATGTCACATTTTCGTGACTCAAAAAGGGCAGGCAGGCATAGAAACAAAAGTGTCACGATATCGTGACATGTTGCATTTTTGTGACTTGAAAACGAATAGTCATGACCGAGAAAATGAACAGTCATCGAAGGACAAAAAAATGCATGCACAATGGAAAATAAAATGAACAGTCATGAAGAAGAAAATGAACAATCATGCAAAGATAAAACGAACAGACATGCAAAGAGAAAATGAATAGTCATGCAAGAAGAAAACAAACAGTCATGAAGAAGAAAACGAACAGTCATGCAAAGAGAAAACGAAAAGACATGCAAAGAGAAAATGAACCGTTATGATTGAGAAAATGAACAGTCATGGTAGGAGAACATGGTGTCAATTATTTGCATGTGACGTGTTTGACAAAATGCCTTCTCAAAATATACAAAAGGAGTTACATAAAGGAGTTACAATTGACAAGTGGCATATGAGAATATGGTGTCAATTATTTGCATGTGACGTGTTTGACGAAATGCCTTCTAAATATATACAAAAGGAGTTACATAAAGAAGGAGTTACAATTGACAAGTGGCAAATGAGAATATGAAAGAAGGTGTTACAATTGACAAGTGGCATATGAGAATATAAAATAAGGAGTTACAACTGGAGTTACAAAGAGAAAGGATTGTTATAAAAGGAGTGTTGCTTGGAGAATTTCTTAAGCGTCGGGGATTTTATTTTGTGTGCATGATAAGTTGTGCGCGATAAGTGTGTGTGTTTTATGAATTGGGAGAGATGTTGGGTAAGCAATATACCAGTCAGGGTCTTGTAAAAGTGAACCAAAATTGGAACAATCACATTACCTAGTGACTAATCAGTGTCCATCTAAGCAATAGATAGATCTATTTACAAATTAACCCCATCAAGTTGGTCCAAGTCATCCAAAGCATCAAATCTATTATCGAATCCATCCACTAGCCTCTCATTAAGGATTTCTTCAAACTCCTACCTTTACTGTAGGACTTAACAGGAATGAAAACCTCCTTATCAGTCCCACTATCCTGCATTGGATTTTTCTCCTCAATAGACTCATTACCTAATTAGGAGATTTTCCTTTATCTATCCCACTATCCTTCTTAGGATATTTTCCTTTATCTATCCCACTATCCTTCTTAGGAGGCTGAGGCTTAGATGACAAATTCCTAGGTATATTTGGGCATTTTTTTTAAAGGTGTTCATATGCATGACACCAATGGCATAGAAATGGAAGGGTTTCATAGTCCAATTGTTGAATCCAAGAAGAAGATCCAACACAAATTTCCATATAATCTGGCAAAGGTTTATTTAAATCTATCTCAACACAAACACAAGCATAAGAAGCTACCTTTTTATCCGTCGTTTATTGAGAAGGACCCACTGGCTTCCCCAACAACAGTGCAATCATGTGAAGAATATTGTTCTGCCAGAACTCTAGAGGTAACCAAGGGAGCCAAACCTAAACTAGAACCCATGATGGAATTTCCTCTATAGGGTTAAAACCCACATGTCAGGTCTTAATGAACAAGCTAACCCGGTTATAAAAATTAGGCCCTCCAAAAAAATTATGTTGATCCTCCATGCAAGAGAAAATAATTAAACCTTGCCAAATGATATATGGATAATATTCTAGCTTTTTTGTAATACTACTATGTGGTGATGATGTGATATGAGTAGGGCCCGTTTCAATCCCATATAATCCATCAAAAAAACATAGATCTTATAAAAAAATCTTGTGCATCTTTATTGTTATTCATATAGAAAAAAGGAAATTAAAAAATATACCATTGGAATGCTAAATAAAAAGGAAATTAAAAAAATATAAGTCACATATTGTAGTTATTTTTGCTTACAAAGTTGTGTATTATGTAATATATTTAAAATATTACCTATATCTAACAAAAACAATATACCTAAAAAATAAAATCTAAGATGTATATCACTCATTGAAGTAATTTTTTTGAATTAATAAAATCTTGCAGTCATGTTGGCTACAAGATCTTCCATGTAGGTTGGCTCTCATATTCCATGCCACCTAGCCACATCAAGGGCACCAAGGCTTGCAGACCATTGATTTTTTAATCTAATGGTATACATGATTCTTTCGATGGAGGAAAGAACCAACAAAGAAGGGAATCCCTGATCAAAACTAAAGTAGGGCATGTGGCAACCAGTCAGGAGCCTAAGAGAGGAAATAACTAGTGCTTCAAAGAGAAGGTTTACAATTGACCGAAGGAGGTACTACCCCATACAAATATATGTGGAAAATACATGCACAAGAATAAAATTAAGTGAAGGAGCATTAAAAAAGGTATATGGCAATGGTTTCAAAGCTTAACTTTTGCATCCAAGCCCATTAGATCCAATCACATGCTAGTCACTCTTAAAACTAGACATGACATTGATACAAAATGATGAGAGTTAAACATATTAAGGAGCAGTAAAATGAAGATGAAAAACAAAGCAAGAGAATAATAATGGAAACCCCCCTTTGGGGATGTCTAGACATACCACTTTTTCCCTTTAGCAATCTCAAATAAGTACAACATTGCATCTTCTACAAGGTAAACTCTAGCATATGCCATAGTCAACTCACATGTGTATGCAAGGTGACACCTCATCCTTCAACTTTGACACATATTACAAATGCCAAAATTCCCCATTAATGACATATTTATAATTTTGCAGTACAAACAATTTTTTTTTTTGACACAACCCTTCATGGGCACAAGCTAAAAACCAGTCCTTCCGAAGGCCAGTAGCCTTAACCCGATTACTACCAATCTCTAGGCCTATAAATTCCACTAGCTATATCCAATATTTCCAAGACCTAGCCACCCTAAAAGCTACCTCCAACCTTATAAACACATTAGATTCACCTATTATCCTCAACCATATACCAATAAGGTAACAAAAAAGTCTAAAAACCACTTTTAAAGTATTACAAATATTACTGGATCTAACTCTAAGAACATTACACTAGGAAACCACCACTAGCATCCACACCAGTTATAGTAGCATTAACATCCCTACAAGCTACACCAGTTACAACAGTCAATGATCCAACTACACAAGTTACAATAGATTCTTCAAGTACAAACTACACTAGTTACAATAGTTAATACTTGCCCAAAATGTGTGGTACAACTAAAGAAAATCTCAAACATTCTTTAGTAACTTTGCAAAACATAGATCTGAGGATTCAAATTTACACAACACACTAAAATAGGAAGAATACCAATTGCAAAATGAAACCTCATGCATGGACAACTTTGCAACTTGCATAATAAAACCACTAGAATAGGTATTTCTAACCTTAAACTCCAACATCTATTCAAAAAATAAACATCTGAATACAAATAAAACATAGTGTCACTTCCAAATCTCACCAAATTTATCACTACTAAAGCTCACTAGATTTGCTATTGTCTTAGCTCATGAGATTTTTTGTTGTTGAAGCTCACCATATCTAATGTTGTTGAATCTCATCAAGGTTTAAATATCAAACCCTAGCATGAGCAGACCTTAGTCTAGATTTTTCACTACTAAAGCTCACTAGATCTACCACTACCAAATCTCACTAGATCTACCACTGCCAAATATCATTATATCTATCATTTTCGAATATCACCAAATTTTCCACAAGATATAAAGCCTTGCATTTCTTCATACAATGCCATAAATTACCCAGGTTCAAGACAATTGGATCTGATACCAAATGTTAAATCTGAACATGATATTGATACTAAATGAAGAGAGCTAAACATAACAAGGAGTAGGAAAATAAATATGCAAACACAAAACAAGAGAATAACAAGGGAAAATCCTTCCTTGGGGGATGTCTAGACATACCACATTTTCCATTAGCAATCTCAAATAAATACTACATTGCATCTTCTACAAGGCAAACCTTAGCAACTATCGCTACCAGCTCACATATGCATTCAAGGTGATACCTCATCCTTGAACTTTAACCCATATTACAATGTGTGATTATATACGTATTTAATGCCAACATAGTTACAACCACAACCCACCATACACATGAGCCTACCCTATCCATAATGTCAACAAAATGATGTATCCTAAATTAAGCACAATAGAAGAGTTATGGTGAAACCTCCATAATGCAAAAAAAAAGACCCTAGTTAGCCACACCAATCATTCGAAGGCCCAAAATATTTCATTATTTATGGCCCTAAATCTAGAGATCTCAAAGCTATTATCACACAAGTTGTAGAAGGATTTTTTGGCTATTGGAATAGAAGATATCCATAGGATTTCTACAAAGAAATTCAAAGGGAAGTAAACCTCATATTGGCTTATAAATAGACTTGATTTTATTGTAAAAGGTATTGGAAGTTGTTTATTTATGCTTGGTACCTAGTATTGTGGGTTCTTGCTTTCACCTTTTGTTCTATTATAACAAGGGGAACCCAAGACTTTTATCATGCCTAGGAAGCATCAAACCCTTCAAGCCTCATTGTCTTGTAATCACTTAAGCATTTTAATGGAATTCATGTCTAATTTTGCTATGTCCTTCTCTTGAGTTATTGTGATTCCTGATAGTATAGTTTGCTTGATTGTATTCACTAGCCATGGGTGACATTTTTCGTGTTCAATTACCACATGTTACAGTAAATAATTAGAGGTATTTAATTTTTTTAGTGCATCACCCCATAGCTTAGGATTTGTTTTCTTTGTAAGCATTCGATCTATTTATATTTTACTTTCATTGCAATTCATTCTTTCCCCCTAGCCTCAACTCAAAAAGGTCACTATGCATCAAGTAGTTAAATTTGATGAGGATGGGTCTCCATTAAAAATAATGATGTTTACCCCATATTTAGTTCTTCCCTTTCATATGTGGTGCTTCTTGTTGTTTTGTTCTACATGAGACATGGGTGCATTCATCTTGTTAGGTCTCCTTGACCTAGTACTAAAAACTTCATTCAGAGATAACAAAATTTATCTAATTACCATAATTCTTTTAAAAATATAGAAAAGTAATTGTTTAAGTGTAAGACATAAAATCAAATTGAATGAAAATAAAATGCAACCATTGTTGTAACAAGGAGAGTGTATGATCAATAAATAGATGAGAAAATCAAATAACAACAATGTATCCATACATATATGTAATAGAAATAACAAGGAATGACAATAGGAAAAAAGGGCCATGCCATAATTAGCATGCATTCCATAATTTAAAAATATAGTGCTACAATTGGTAAGCAAAAATTCGTGGGCAATCTCTTACTGTTTCTAAAATAAGAGAAGATACAATGTGGGATTCACTAATTGTAGCTATGATTCTCTCAAGTATAAAATATGTTTATAATGTAGCATATGGATGTTATTCATAGAATTAGTTCACCCTAGAGTATCCATTGGCTAAAAATTGTACTTTTAATAAATACAATAATTTAGGGGCATATTTAGAAAAATTATGCACTTCTAAATCCCTCACTAACTAGCTTAGAAACCTCCTAAATAATTTATCATGTCATAAAATGACAAAAGTTACTTTTAAAGAGATCTTCCATGATAATTGTCTGTACTTATCCTACTTGGTCCACTGATGAGTGACCTACTCAAGGGAAGGTTGCAAAACACTCCTCTTTTAGAGTGAATCACTACTCTTTACATTGAAAAGCATCTCTGGGAGCAAATTGCTCTTTCAAGACTTAGATAATATTTTTTAAACTTAAAAGAACTTTTTTGTTTTGCATTGTCACATAGCTTCCAAGAGATATTTTTATTGTCTTTCATGGCTAATTCCTTGCAATAATTAGAAGTAGCCAAATTACTACATATCTAGTAACTTATTGGGACACTGATCTTGATTTACAAGAGACTCTACATCTTATCCTTATTCATGGGCAAAGTCAAAATTGAGATCATCATACAATAAAACTATAAAATTGCAGGTCACCTTTATCTAACTTGAGGGTAATAGGTTCAAAACTACCAATCAATCAATGTTTAAGGGCACATTGAGGACATCAAACATTTGGGCATTCAATAATAACTCCTCATATTGATCCTTTAGAAGATTCTCCACTCAATCCTATTTAGTTTCTTAAATTTCCCAAAAGAATTTTTGGTTCAAAAATCTTCCTTGAGACATCAAGCATAACACTATTTTTGGACACTTCCACATTGGATTTATCTTCATTAATAGCCTTGGAAATCACTTCCAACATATTTAGTTTTTTTTGATTGAAGTCTTAATAAATCCTTCATTTAGCAGCTACTAGATTTGATTTCTTATTTCCTCCATGGTCATATTTGGAGCAACATAGGTAGCATTGCATTGTTATATCCTCTCTTGTTTATAAGGTAAGTCCTTTTACTATACCATTGTTATATTTTTATTTTACCTACACATACCTTCACTTATTCATTGGATGAAGAGTACTTTAGTATACCTTACACTGGTTCTTAGCTCTATGCCACTTGCTAGATCACCATAACACATGTAATAAGATATGTAGGGTATGCCTTAGCTCATGTAATCTTAGTATGTACTTTCACCCAAAAGGACTTGTTCTACTTCACTTTTGAGCTCTAGAATTTCATATTCTATGTTCATTTATTTCTTAGCCACTACCTGGTCTCTCAAACAATTGATTTTCCTTTATAAATTCTCCAACTCCTATTGTAATCGTTGTTGGAGATTGTGATGAAAATTTGATTAATTAATAAAATTGCATATTAATTAATCAATCAAATAGTTGGAGAAAATAATAAAATCAATTCTAAAAATAAAAAGAAAATTAAAAATAAGAAAAGCAATTCTAAAGATAGAAAGACAATTTAAAAATAAGAAAATAATTTCTAATAATAGAAAGACATTTGAAAAATAGAAAAGTCCATATGGATTGCATAATGTAACAATACCATAATTATAATTGGGTTTGTGGTAAAAATATAAAAATAAGGCTAAAGTAAAAAAATAAGAAAACTAGATATACAAAAGTCATGTTATTTTTGGCATGCAAGATGCTTATATAGTGGGTGTAAGGCACCTATTGTAATTAAGATTCAATGGAATTCAACAAGGATTCAAGGAATTAAAGAAGGATTTTTTTAGGCTTTAGTTAAAAAATTCAAGATTACTTAATTGTAGGAATCAAGTTGGGTATAAAGTCTAGTTTTATAGTCACAAATCATTTTGCAATATAATATAGTATAAGTATTTTGTATAAATAGGGTTGTGTAGTTTTTATTCTACATAGTAAAATTTTGGTTCTAATATTAAAATAAAATCTCTATTGGTTGTATATTTATTTTTTCACACTTGTAGTAACATTTAGTATCATAGCCAAGGGTTCTAGCTTCAAGGTTTCTATCTTACAAGCTTAAAATTGTTGGTGAAGAAGGAAAAAGAAGTTGTAGGTGAAAAATTTGACCTAGATATTCCTTAACTATAAGTACAAAAAATATTGTTGGACACTAAATCTCTACATCAATTGAAGCTATCATGGATCTCAACAGTGCTTTCATGAATATATCTTTGTTCAAAGGAGATAATTTTAAGTATTGGAATGATCAACTAAAGTAGATCTTATTGTGCAAAGGCGTATGACATAACATGGTGATGGATTACATGGTTCTCACTGATTGGAATATCTTAGAACAAGATCAAAAATCAAAAAAATGAATGAGAAGAAAGCTAATGCACAAGCATTTTTGTACAAACAAAGTGTTATAGATCCTAGCATCTACCCTCGCATAGATGGTTGTAAAAATGCAGTTGAATGATGGATAAATTTGAAGAATTCCTACCAAGGAATAGAGAAGGTCGAGGCAACCAATATCTAGACATTGAAATTAACTTTGAGAACATGTGAATGGAGGAAGGAGAAATTGTAGGAAATTATTATGTCTGAATAACACAAGCTTATACTGAGAGAAGGGGTGGATAGTATAAGACCACTTTTTACTTTTCTTTTCAATTCAATATTATGCAGTGTATAGATAGCAGTATCAATAGCAGTAATCAAAGAAATGCATATAATGCCACACACAATAGAGACACGAATTTTAATGTGGTTCACCCAATGTGGGCTACCTCCTTAGAGAAAATATTTCTTCTAAATATTTCTCAAATAATTTCTTTGGGAATCCTTCCCAATTAAAATTTGTATGGACCTCTGTCCAAAGGAGATGTTGATACCCTAATCTCAAGTTCGTGGATGTCTTCCATAGGAGAACTCTTTCCCCTTATGATCTATCTAGTGATCTTCTAGAAGACTTTGTCTCTCTGCTACACTGATTGGTGTATCTCTCTCCACTTGAAGACTCCTCACTTAGAAGATCTATCTTCAATTATCCTGGCTACTGGATCTCTATCCATTGAGACTCTATCCTCTATATTCTATCACCTCAAAAGCTCTGTCAATAGGCTCACTTAGAACCTTCTCAAATATTCTCAATAGGTTCACTCAGAACCTACTCAAATATTCTCAACAGGTCCATTCAGAACCTTCTCAAATCTACTCAATAGGTCCACTCAAAACCTACTCAAATCTACTCAAAAGGTCCACACAAAACCTATCCAAATATGCTCAACAGGTCGACACAGAACATATCTAAATCTTCTCAACAAGCTCACACAGAACTTGTCCAAATCTGCTCAATAAGTCCTCTCTAGGACATGCTCAAATTTGTATTGCAAGCTTCCACAAAAGCTTACACAAAATTAGTCCACAAGCCTTCTCAAAGACTTACCTCAAATATTCTTAACAAGTCCACACATAACTTGTTCAATCACATAGAATCATAAAGAGAATTGTTAGAGACTTAATATTTTCTATACTCAATGCTCAATCAATAGCTCAACTCAATCTCATAGAATCATAAAGAGAATTTTTAGAGACTCAATATGTTCTATACTCAAATCCCAATCTCAACTCAAATCAATCTCATAGAAGCATAAAGAGAATTATTAGAGACTTAATATGTTCTGTTTTCAAATCTCAATCTCAACTCAAATAAATCTCATAGAAGCATAAAGAGAATTTTTAGAGACTCAATATGTTCTATACTCAAATTCCAGTATCAACTCAAATTAATCTCATAGAAGCATAAAGAGAATTTTTAGAGACTCAATATGTTCTATTCTCAAATCTCAATCTCAACTCAAATCAAAATATAGAATAGTTTGTTTCATGAAACTTGAACAACCACTTCACACAATCACTTGGCTAGGCTTAATCAACTCTACTCAACCAATCACCTCAAGAATCAATCCTTTCTCACAAAATCTAGTCCAAGCATGTATCAACCAACTCAAAATATTTCCAACAATGCTCAACAACAAATCTCACATAACAATGATACTCATGTTCTTTTCTAATTCAAGTTCAAGTTCTTTGCACAACTAATGGGCTTCAACAAAAATGCTTATAAAAAATGTTTAATCACAACTCTCAATTTAGAAAACCTTGAAGCATTAACCAACAACTCTCAAAAAGGTTAAACACAATCAATACTTTTCTCTCCAAATATATTTTCAAAAATAAATCATCCACATAATTCAATGAAGAATATTGCCCATGCCTTTTCGATGCCTTATGATTTGTCCACTAAATCTACCACACTCAACACACTTTCTTTTTCCAATCTCAACAAGAACACCTTACTACTCCTAGCTCAATAAAAATGCACCAAACCCTCTTATGCCAGAAATAATCCCTCAAAATAATGAATCAAAATAATTTTTGGAACTCCTTGATAAAACCAAAAATATCTTCTTGCACACACCTTAAAGCAATCTAAATAAGCAGCTCTCGAAAATAGCTTTCCAATGATATATAATATGATATATTTCCACAATGAAAATCAGCATAAATCTTTATCTTTCCTAGGGCATACCATAACCTTATTTCTCCTTAGGCAACCTTGGCAGAAAATCAAATATTAAACAAAAATTAAATTTACTTGCCTTACCCTGGGTGGGATTCGATCCCCCAACTGTTTTCTTTCAAATGACTTAGCTGCAGCCAAGCTGTCGTTGGGCCACGCACCGTGACAAGTCTAAAATGGCACGTCCACCATGCAATATCTTTGAATAGCAAACCTTTGAAAAACAACAATCGCGTAGAGCACTTCTTCCTTGCAATCCAAAAAGTAGACTTGACACAAATCAAACTCATAATATCCTCATTAGAACTGAGCCAACATACCACTAGGCCACACTGGCCTTTGCACTTAGGGATTTTTAATCTTCGCAGCTTTAACCTTCATGAAAATCGTAAGGCTTTCAAAACAGAAATCTCTTTCGCATACACTTCGAAAACAATAGCCAGGGATGCTTGGTAAATGAATTTGTTTGGCATTTATATAATGCCTTTTGCCTTCCTTAGCATCATGTCGGCGCTTCAAATGAATTTGACGTCGGCGTGATTTAATTTATAATAAGTTTAAATTTAATTTTAAATTTAAATATTATAAATTAAAATCAACCTTAGAACTTTGTCTTAAAGAGCCAACCTTAGGTTTAATAAAACCTTAGAACCTTGTCTTAATGCCCAACCTTGGTATTATTTATAAAATTTAAATTCCTTGTGAGTTTAAATGATTTATAAATAATTATTAAACCTCCTTTTTAACTTTTGCAATAACCCATCTTGGGTTTTTATAAACCAATCATTTAACCTGTGCTCCCAATAATATTAAAATATTATGGAGCATTTTTCCTTTCACTTTTGCATTGTTGAAGATTTTTCTTGGTTGAATTGGGCGACTTTATTTCTTTTTGAATTTCTTGAGATGAGTGATAACTCTATCAGGTGACATCAATGAAAACTCTGACTTAGAGGATTGAAAATGTCCAACAATGTCAAGGTAAATAACATGGTGCACAAGCTATAAGTCTATGGTAAATGTATTGAAGGGAAGGTGGTTGTTAAGAATATCTTGAGATATTTGATACCTAATTAGCTACACATAGTTGTCACTCTAGAGGATTGTATGGATTTGGCCAATCTAAAAGTTAAAAATCTAATTGGTTCACTCTTGTCTCGTGAAGACAATATGAAATACTACACCAAAAAATTGGATCAATATCTTAAGACCAAGATGAGGAATTTATAATATCAAGTAAGAAAGATTACAAAGCATGGATATGGAATAGAAGGAAACTCGTAGAGATACAACCAAAAGGGAAATGAGCAAAGAAACCCAAAATGCCAGAACAAGCCGAACAAGAAGAATATTATGTGCTATTATTGCAAGATTATCAAACATATGAAGAAATATTGTAGGATCTTGGTAACCAAGAAATAAGGACATCAAGTCAATAGAATTAATAAGGCCTACACTATGAATCATAATAATGGCTATGTTATATCATGTTATGACTCTATGGAATTTGGTAAGAATATTTGGTTTCTTGATAACATTTTCTCTAACCACATGTCTAATTGTAAATATGAATTCATAAATTTAGATTGGGGAGATTATATTGATGATAGAAAGTCTACATCAAGCAATTATTTCACTCTTGGTAGTGGTTGATCTCTTAGAGTTGAAAGAAATATTCTATGGTTGCTTTGTCATCTATAGAGGTAGAGTATGACTTTAGCATCAACATGTACTCAAGGATTATGGTTTTAGTGAGTTGTCAAATATCTTGGAGAGGATGAAGGAGAGCTAAATAAATATTTTGTGATAATTAAGGGGTGGTTAAATTGGCCAAAATCCTAGTTTTTCATTCAAATACTAAATATATTGGTTTGAAGCATCACTGTGCAAGATATTTGATGCAAGAGAAGATGGTGTAGAATCAGTATCTCAACACTAAATATCATGTCATTGATATTATGACCAAGGGATTGCTAAAGTAGGCACATGCAAAGCTGAAGATAGAGCTAATAATTTCTCTATTTTGCATCAAAGGGAAGAATGTTGGACATTGTGATGCAAAATTTATTAATTAATAGTTAATAATAATAGTTATTAATAAACTAATTAAAGTGTTGGAGAAAATAAGAAAAATAATTCTCGAATTAAAAGGCAATTAAAAATAAGAAAAGCAATTCTAAATGGCAATTAGTAAAATTCAAATGAGTTGCATGATGTAAAAATACCACAATTATAAATGGGTAAATGCTAAAAAAAGAATTTAAAAAATATATAAAAGGAAGGTTAAAGAAAACAACATATTCAAATATAGTAAAGTCACATTATTGTTGGCATGTAGGATGTCTATATATTGGGTGTGAGTCACCTATTGTAAATAGGATTTAATGGAATTCATGAAGGATTCAAGGAATTAAAGGAGGAATAATTTGAGGAATTCAAGGAGGATTTAGTTGAAGAATTCAATGGTATTCAATTGTAGGATTCAATAAGGATTAAAGTTGGTTGTAAAGTGTAATTCTATAATCACAAATCAGATCTGCAATATAATATAGCATAATTGTTGTGTATATCAAGGGTTGTGAAATTTTTATTCTATGTATAAAAAATGTTGATTTCTTGATTAAGATCAAATATTTATTGGTTTTATATGCATTCTTTCCACACTTTTATTAACAACCATGACACTTAATTCTATTTGTTACATCATCTAGAAGGATTCACCCGTGATAGTTTTAGAGTTGACATCTTGGTAGTGTAATCAATTGGAGTAATTTGCCATCCTACTTGGATAAATTAAACATGCCTTGATGACTAATAAATTTATTTCTTTTTTTCATAAATTGGGATTGGTCCATCAAAGTTGTACAAGGTATTAAAGATATTAATATTCACATTTTCTTAATTAATTTATTTTTTGCTTCCTACATGATTTCTAATATTTCCTCTATATCATTTGTTCCATGATATTTTTTCTTCTAGTGATGGAATGAGTGATTGATATCAAGGTTGAGATGTGCCTTCATCATATGGATTACCTTAGATATTTTTTATGTCATTGGAGGTGAGGGTGTCATTGTATCTATTGTGACCAATGGATCTATGATGATTACTATATTGGTTTAACATATTTACATGGATGATGGTGTGAATTGGATGGTGATGGATGATGAGGGGTTTGATATGAGGACATGTGGGTTAACAAAAAGACACTTGTAGTGTGGGGGGTAAAAAGAGTGCATGGTAATACAATAGTTAATTATGGTCATATCAATGATGACAATACAAAGTTAGGTTAAGATGGTCTATGGGATGATCTTAAAAGTTGAATATGAAAACCTCTAGTGATCCTAAAGTTATGATTATTTGATTTAATATGGTCAAAATAAAAGAATTTAAAGGTATTTTGAGAAGCAATAATATAATAAATAAGAGGGAGAGAGATAATAATGATAAAAATTGGAAGAAATAAAGGGTGGAAGTTAAGTGAAGATGGTTATCTAAAACATGGTGGAAGTAACATTGATTCTAAATTAGTGACTTCTATTTTTGCTACTCTTTACTAATATACGAAACTTCTCTTTTAAAACCCTTCTACTTAGGGTTATTTGATATTTCTTTATTTATTTTTTATCCTTCATTTCCTTGATTCATCAAGTGTCTCATGTCCTAATTTTTTTTTGTTATTATGACCCCTAGGAATGAGTTATATCTATCAATTCCTAGTTGATTGTCAATTTTAACATTATTAGCAAAACCTATCTTAGACTCTACCTTGTCCATTGAGCTATAGAATAAATAAGGAAGAGGAATCTTACATAACGAAAAAATAAATTTCCTACTCTTACATTAGCATATCATCTTATTAAACTCAAGAAGGAAGCCACTAATCTTAGAGATATATCCAATCAATCTTAGAAAGAAATGGATAAAAAGAAATTATTATTAATGTATCTTGTGAGATTTTCACTAAGTTGACATAGGAATTTTTTCTTTCTTTATTTTATATTTAACAAAATAAACAAAAAACAAATAAGAACATATTTGCAATAACAAATAGCATTTCACCAAGTGAAATATATTTCCATTCATAAACTTAGAAAAATATCTATGCATCCTTTTTATATTAGTGTTCTAGTTTAGAATTTTCGCATGCCTATGTAAACATAACAAGGTGGATAACATTGATGGTGCATATGGAGGGTCTATTTTAGTATGCTTTCCTAATCTAATCCATTCTAAGAAAGTACATTTTTTTGATAAATAATTAGGATCATAGGAGGATGTCATGGTCTAAGTAGTTAGAACAATTTATTATCCCATTACTCCTTTTTGATCTAACTCTTGATGAAAACTATCTTGAAAAAATATCCCCTTTTAATTTTGAAGTGGTTCAGAGTATGTGTGGGCACTAAAATTATACAACCATGTTTTCCCCTTCACTATTTATCTCATGCCATAACAACTTTTGATGCCAAATGTTAGTTTAGATCCCTAGCTTTATATAAACAAGGATGATATCATTACTCGATAATAGTGGTTTCTCTTACTATTGCTATTTAGCTAAATCAGTATCCACATTCAAAGCACCAAACTATTGGAATGTGAGTTTCATATTGGTTGTACTACCTAAGATTGCAGGAAAATGACCCATTTTAAGAATTGTAGGAGTCACTTGAACAAACTTAGGAGTCATAGGCGAATAATTATTTATCTATTAAAAAAAATGTGCTTCTAATATTTTATCTTTAAATATAAATACTTCTATACCATATACCCCCATGATATTTCTCCAAATCCTACAAAACCTATCTTTCTTCAAAAAAGTTTTATATTTTATACTCTAGCTCAATTTCTTCCTCTGTTTCATTTATAGTATCTAGTATTAATATCAACTTTGATGTAAATGCCTCACATTATAGTTGTAGACTTGTCTCTACTACTTTTGTATGACCTTGTTCCTATAGAGAGAAACCAAATGCCTCATAAATTGGGAAACCAAACATTTCACTTTATCACTCTAAGTCCTCATTTTAAACTTCTTCATTTATGGTATTGGATCCTCTCTCTAACTAGGATGACTTCAAATCTAGGTACAAAGAGTCCTAAAAAGGAATTCATAATCCATGGATATTACAAATAATAGTGTCTTAAGTAGAAAAATGTCATTAATAAATTTTAGGTCCTTTAAGTATCATATATATTTAATTTTTCACATAGTATACCAATAATTTAGTGATTCTTTTCTAGAACATCCCCCTCAAAAAGTAGAATGCCTTCATAAAAAATAATGCATATGCCAATTTATCAAATATTGCAAACTCCTTTTTCTCTTTATATTCTAGAAAAATTTATGTATTCATTGCCTTTTCTTGATTCAATTCATAATATGAGGGAAGCAAAAATATCTCTTGTTCTAATTTTGAATTTTCCTTTGTTACCTCTATAGGTATGACATACATAAATGGAAAATTTATTTCTTTTATTTATCACTATATTCTTTCTCCCATAACACAATATTCTCCTTCTAGGAATTAAATGATTCAAGGAACAATAACAACTTTACATTCTTCTTTATCCCTTGAATTAGGTTCATCTAACAAAGGATTAAATGATTCAAAATCTTATTAAATATTCAACTCTTTAGCTTTAAAATATTTTTAATACTTAAGGTTTTCTTTATACTATCCCCCTTGATAATACAATGGCATATCTCTTATAGCAATCGTTGATCCATTATTATCTTAATCTTCCCTTAAGTTCCCTCTCTAGCTTAGGAGAGTTTGCTTCCTAGAGAGTAGGTAGAGGGTATGGAGGATTTATTATTTCCCCAAAAATGAGGATTGTACACCACTATACTTTTCATATGGAGGTAAAATTTTCTTATTTTAGGTGTTCTAGGGATTCCATAGGTTTATGCTACAATGACTTTATGTGTAACCATTTGATTTACCATTGGTAGTATTATCATGGGTTGAATAAACATTTGTTGATTAATATAAATAGGATGGTTTGCTACTAAACATTTGATTTCAACTTGTTGATTCATCACTCGGGAATGGTGGATTTCTATAACATAGTTTGTTGGATCATTAGAGGTAAAGCACCATAATTTTAAATTCACATGTTTCATGTCATTATTCACTTGATTAGTTTCCTATATATTTTCCTATTGGAGTACCCTAATACAAAAGGACTTGTTATAGGCTAAAAGTTCCCCATAAGTGAGGGTAGTAGATCTTGTTGTTGAGCTATAGGCCATTGAGGTTCATGATTTTTGAATTACATGTTTTCCTGTTGATAAATTTTTAAAAATTTTCCTCTTCAAGTTTAATATCCTATGAAAATATATGTATTTGTAAGAGAGTAATAACTATTGACTTAGTAGATGGTGGATATTCTTGACCTCTTACACATGATATAGGGGTGGACTAATTTTTATAGTCCTTAGGTAGATGATGACTAGCCATGTTGGTTGATGATTTTGGTTCCTTTTATTTACTTAGTTATCATATTTTTTGTATCTTTCCTTATTATTTTGCTCAATAAATTTACAAAAAAAATAAAATAAAGATAGAGGCATGATTATAGTAAATACTTACATGTATCTTTCAAAGTGTAGATCATAAAATAAAAAGGTATCATGATTGCTACTTCATGTGATGAACATGGTCATAGATAACTTTTTAGAGATTTCAATGTATGATCATGATCCTAGCATGTTTTTACATATAGTGTTAATATGATGCATTGTTTTCACTAAAATTTGTAATTTTATGACTCTAACAAGAGTGCAATCTAATTGTTAGCCTTGAATGGGAGAATTATCCCTTTCATTTGCAATAAATACTATTTTATTTTCTCATTTACTCACTATAAATTAATTTGATAAATCATTTTACTACTAACACTACTTTTAACCTATATTTTATTACCTCTACTACATCCATAACATACAAACTTATTGCTCACTTTCTATCTCCCTTTCTTATAAGTATGACCAAATCCATTGACCACTAGTTTGCTACCTTCCATGAAGGATGATGGGATGCCCCTATAGGAATTGATGTTAATGATTGAATTTGTTGCTTTAGGATCAGTTTTGAAGATACTTAAAGTCCCTTATGATAATTTTGGATGTGATCTCTTCTTTTTTTAATGGTAATATTTCAAGTAGGATAGAATAGAAGTGAACTCTTTAATATTCTTATTTACTACAATATTTGTCAATGTTATGGTCCTTAATGCCCTAGGTTATCAGGTATTTTATTTTCTACATTAGTATTTAACTTTTCTTTTGGTTTTATGGATGATCTTAGTGTAGTACATGTATTCATTAGTTTCTACTTAGATCATGATAGCTTCAACTGATTGATTGCATGATATTGCTTTATTGTCTTCATTTAAGTATTTTGGTATTTCTAGTAGTAATTCATATAATTATGTGTGATATACCATTTTTATATAAATATTTTTGTTCCAAATGTAAAATCTACCTTTTGATGTTTTCACCTTCCATTTTTAGTCCCTAGACTTTGGTAGACTTTTTGTCATAGGTTCTAAGTTGGTTGTTGCTTTGTATTGTAAGCTATTTGGGTATTTTCATAGATTTTATTTTTCTCTTAAGTATGTGTTTAAAATAAATATTATTCTATTATGGTTATTTTAGTGGTATGATTTCTTGAGGATAGATAATTTGTTAAAAATCTAGTTAACCATGAGTAGTTTTAATTTTTCCCTCATTGCCCCTCCTATTTCTTCCTAGGATGTTGGAATATCTACAAGGTTTAGGAAGAAATAATTTCAATAAATAGAAGAGGACAATGATCAATTCATTCCTAAAAAAAATTATATTATCTATCAATTTGCTCTTGATTATGACAATGATGTCCTAATAAAGGATTTGACCTATAGAGAAGGATATTTGGATTCTACTAATGGTAGGGAACCAATTAAGGATTATAATGATCCCTATAATTTTGTAGTATTATCCCAATTTTTCTCAATATATTTTGCATTCACCAATGATTACAAATATTATACTTTATCCTTCATCTTAACTTAATGTCATCATGGAAAATCAAGCATGAACACTAGGAGGAAATAAGGAGTATTTCTCTAAATGTCTCATCCTTTTTTATTCTCGTGATGTTTTTTTAATACAGGCTACCCATAAGTTATCTCTTGCTTATTAGCTAGAAAATTATAAGAGGATACTAAGTATCAAATGGAAGTCACTAGTATAGAGATATCCAAACAAATATACGATAATGTTTAAAATATGATGAATAAAATCATGAGTGTCCATAGGTATCCTATAATACAATTTGTTATCCCTACTCAAGCTCTAAACTATGGTGCTCTTCCTTCACTTACCCCAACTCATCCTAGGGTGATTATACCCATGTCTAGTGGTCCTACATTTAGAAATTTTAAAAACCAGTTTTTATCCTTTGATGTGGAAGCCATAGAATTATTTGGGAACATACTTAAATTTTTTATGCTAAAAAAATAAATCCCAAACATTTACTGGCATGTTTATAACATATTATAAGAAATGGTTACATAACAAAAAGTCTTTGTAAATATTAATGAATAGGTATTTGGTATCAAATAATCATGATTAGGTTGCATTTGTGCCTAACAATCTATTGCCTCCCTAGAAGATTTTATAAAGAAACAAAAAATAATAATTTAATGATGACATGATTGTGATGGAAGTAATGCATATAAATACCAAAAAATACCCTAATAAATTTGTAACCAAATTCCATAAAATATGGAAAATACTCAAATATATTGCTAATATAATCCTAACTAAATAGGCAACCACAACAATGGTTGTAAAGCTTAGTAATCCATTTCAATGTAGGATCCAATAACATAATCCATTTGGATTGCCCTCCCTAAAAAATAGTATACATTTTTTTAAAATCCTTGAACATTAAAAAAAATATGGTCAACAATCTTGTAAACCTAAAAACCTTAACAATAATATTGTATCAAATGTAATTTGTAGTATAGTTATTAAAATTACCTCTCATGATATTGAAATAGTTGGAAACCTTGTACATATGCTAAAAAAATAGAATATGGGTTGAGACCTAAGAATATGGTACCATAATGGACTCATGAAGATATTCTCAAAATTTTCCCATCACCAAAGATTGAAAATTTATTATTATAATAAATATTTTGAAGCACTGGATTGACATCATCCCAATTTTTTTTTCTAGCATGGGATTCATGGATATTATCATTATACCTACTTAGATTTGAAAAACTATATACAAATCTCTTCTAATTTTAGTTTTGATTAACAACAATTACAAAATCAATTTGTTTCATGAATAGACTAAGGGTATCCAAAAGAAATTTAATCATCCTCAAAATCAAAGGTTAGGAACTTATAATATCCTATTTCCCAACCATGAACAACAAGCTCCCAAACAATAAGAGGGGGTGAATCTAAATCAACATCAAGTGTTCATTACAGAAGGATAGTTGGACTCCTGTGGTTCTCATCATCTAAACCATGAAAGAGATTTATTACTTCTATGGATGAGATATAAAAGGCTACAATTTATGAACATGAGTCACATTGAATATTTAGAAGGAATTTGTAGAAGGGGAACCTTAAATTTCATCTACAATACTCCAAGAAAGGTATCCAAAGGATGATAAACCTAACATGGATGTTGTTACTCCTCGTTCTCAAGAGGCAATTGAGAAATCCCCATCATTAGTGAAATATAAGAAGCAATAAGATCTTGTCTTGTTTTATCAATGGCTAGATAAGTTAGACAAATCCCATTAGTATGTTATCAAATTACAAGTAATATTTTGTATGGTTATTGATATGTTATATCTTAATGTTTTCTTAGTTGAATCAGTCCAAAAAATCCTTAATCACCCCTAAAACTCCCACCAAATATGGGATCAAGTGATGCAAATATTGAATATTAACTCTTCTAAGAGCAACCAGCTTAAATAGAATGCGAGTAATTGCAATATGGATAGAACAAGGAATTGGCAACCTCCTCCTAAGAATTTTGGAAAATTCAATACTAATGGAGCCTCTAGATGGAACCCTAGAAAAGCTAGTGCTGGAGGAATTGGTAGACTTTCAAATGACTCCCTGGTTAATACTTTTGATGAGAATTTGGGTGTTCTATCCAATAACCTTATTGAGGGTATGGTATCCTTAGAGGCCTTCATGAGGCTACTAAGGTTGGATAGGAAAAGGTGTTAGTTGAGTTTTACTCTCAAATCAAGATTAATATTTTGAATACTCCTAAGAATCATAAGGTTGATTGGAGAATAAAATGAATTATTAAGAAGATTCAATTAATCCAGATGGGATTTTTGAAATTTGAATACAATCATGTGGTCAAAGACCCGAACAAGAGTGTTGATGCTTTAGCTAATTGGAATTTAGACAAAGGTGATCTTACTTGCTACTGCCACCCTCCTAGATGGTGGGATTTGCAAATAAGGAAAGCTCTTATTTCTATCATTTCTTTGGATGGCTCCAGTTCTGGAGGTACCTAGTTTCTTCTTGCTTTATTTTTACTTCTCTTTGGTTCGGTTAGGGTATTTTCATTCCCTAGCTAAAACTAATCTTTCTTTTATTTCCTCTATTGATTCTTGCCTTCAAATTATCTTGGTCTAGAAATGTCATTGTTGTGTTCTATTTTTTTTTGCTTTTTTATTTTTTTGCTTAGTTTTTTGAGGTGTGTGTGTGTGTTTTTTTTGTGTTTTTGTGTTGTTTTTTGTTGTTTTGTATTTTTTATTGTTGTCCTTGTGTTTTTTCTATTATTGTGCTTGTGTTTCCATTTGTTTGTGTTAATTTGTGGTTTTGTGTTTTGGTGTGTGAGTGTTTTCTATGTTTTTTTTTTTCTTTGTTGTTTTTTGTTGGTTGTTTTTGTTGTTGTTTTATTTTTTTGGTTTTGGTTGTTTTTGTTTTTCATGTTTTTTTTTTTGTTGTCTTTGTAGTGTTCTATTGTTTTTTTTTTTTTTTTGTGTTTTGTTATGTTGTTCTTGTGTTTTTTTGTGTGGTTCATGTTGTTTTTTTTTAATCTTATTGTGTGTGCATTTGGTTGTGCTTTATATTTTTGACTCACTCAAGGAGCATGTTTTTTTTATATATTTTTGTGTGTTTGTGTGTTCTTTTTTTTTTTGTTTCATGTTTGCTCCTTGAGTATGTCAAATGTGGTAGGCCAGGTGTGGGCCCTAGGTGATTTTTGTTGAAGAGATACCCCTGCCTCCTTGGGTCTTACCCAAAAATGGCATCCCTTCTAGGATGATTTCCACAAAAAAAATATCTTAATGCTTTGAAATGATTTTATCATGGTATTAAAGGGTATTTAACTACATAGGATACTTGTTTTAGGTATAAGAAACCCTTAAACAAAATTCAAATTATATTGTATTATACTACATGCATGTACCCTATGAGGAATGGTTATCCCCTTAGAATTTTCACATTGTCTATGATGTAATAACTCCTAACATACCCCCTTATTACATCATAGTCAAAATCTCTATTTTTATTATGACTAAAGAACAATATCTAGGGTTATGTAGAAATTTTATAGAGAAATTCCACCCCTCTTAATGTAGACATACTACTTAAATATTTTAGGAGTATCAAATTTTACTGATCATGCACTTCAAATACACTTGATTTGAAATATTATTCAATCCTTATAACATTTAATGATTGAAATGTATTTCCTTAAATTTCATGTGTTTTCATGCATCCAATAATGTTTTTTCAATTGATTATCCACTGATTTGTGTCTTGCATATGGTGGATTGAAAGTTGTGTATGACTTCTTTTGTTGCCTTCCCTTTCTCTATTTTTCATTGTGATTAGATATTGGATTTTTTCTAAGTTCTTTTATCATAAATTCAATGATATGATAAATGGGATGTATATTTAGAATGCAATCTCTAGAAATTATGAATACTTGTTTTAGTCCTCTAAATCATCCCATAGCTATCATAGTTTTTCCTAAAACTAGAATGTAGCAACTTGTCAATTTTTGTATGGTTCTTATAGTTGACCCATTGGAACCCAATATATGTTGTTGCTATCTATAAGTTTTACCTTTATCATGAACCATGTTCTCAATATTGATGATATTGCAATGAATTTTTTTATTTAATATCTTGATTGCTTGTATTTTTAGTATACTTATTGAAAGTAGTCTTATAAGATCTTAGGATTTTATGAGTATGTATCAATCTTTTATTTGAGTTACAAAGATAGATAATATTCTTTCAACAAGATATTTTTTGCAAGCGACTCCATTCATCTTTAAAGTTTTATTGAAAATGGGCCATTAATCCTATAAATGCTTTCATTTGTGTTTGGGAAGGTGAGTAAAAAATAAATTAACTTTGAAAATATTATCTTTGTTCTAGAATGTATTGAAATTTCTTGCATTAGAGGTATCCCATGGATTATTTTTATAATAGTTCCCTTTATATCTAGGTATTATTTCATCTTGTTGGTTTCTTGGCTTGAAGTAATTTATGAACAGAACTCTCCTTGTATGATTATTTGGATGTTTTTGAGTTTATCAACATGTCATATGTTTGGGATTATGCAAAGTATTATTATGCTCTCTAAAAATATGCTTGTACAATAAACACATGTTCATATTCTTACTATTGGACTTCTTTTGATTTTTTGAAATGATTATTTTTTTCTACATTAGTTTGATGTGCCTTTATCCAAATCTAATTTTGTTGTTTTAAAGATGACCTAATTTGTTGTTGGATCATCTCTTGTGAAGATGATCCATTTTTTAATGGAAAATACTAGCAATGGTCAAATAAATCTTTGATCCTGGGTAGGGGGTACCGGTTCTTGATTGTTTCTTTATTCAACATTCAGTAGTTGATACATAGTCTTAAAAATCCATCCTTATTTATTACAAATAAAATAGGTGCACCGTAAGGTGACACACTCAGTTTTATCAACCCCTTCTCTAATAACCCTTGCAATTGTACTTTCAATTCTTGCATCTCAATGGGTGACATCCTATACAGAGATTGATGAATTGGTTTTTCTCCTGGTATAAGATCAATGGTGAATTCAAACTCTCATACTGAAGGAAGCCCAGGTAGATCCTCAGGAAACACATCCTAGAATTCTTGCAAAATTGGGTAAGTTTCAGACATTTCTCCCTTCAGGTTTCTTTTGACTTCATTTATATTTACCACATAGACAATCCCTCCTTTCTTGAGGTTTTTCTTTAATTGTATCACTAAAAAAATTTGGGGTTATAATTCCCCTTGATTGCTATGAATTCACCGTCTTGCCTCACCTTCCTCAGAATACTCGATCCATCTATCATGGAAATTGACTACAACTTTATGGGCCTGTAGCCAATCCATATCCAAAATTACATAAAAGGCATGAAGTACGGATACATATAAATATCCTTCCATGGTCCCACTGGAGGAATTTCCATAATTAGAAAATATTGGTTTACAAAATAGGTTTATCCAAATTCATACTCAACCTTCCATCCATGATCCAAATATCCTAACATTTCCAGCATATCTTTGGCTAATTTACAAGAAATAAAACTATCAGTAGCTCCACTATCTAATATGATATTTACTTGCTTATCAAAAATATTACCTTTTATAATCAGTGGAGTGGTTTTTCCTTCAAGTTTTTGATTCCCAGTTACCACATAGATCTTATGGATTGGTTCCTTTCCCTTAGTGCTAGGTGTTTTTGGCCCTGGTCGATATGGGCAGTGGTTGTAAAAATGATCTCCTCAGCAATGATAGCATCCATCCTTGGGTCCTTATTTATTTTTTGTCTTCTGGTCTTCATCCTTAATCATTGGAACGGGGCTTAGTGGCTTCTGTGAAAGGGTTTAATGTTGTTGGATTTTTGGCCTTTTGTATAAAAGATCTTTTTAAAATTCTTTTGGCCTCCATTGAATTTCTTCTCTAGATTATAGGTATTCTTAACCTTCTATTCTTTCTCAACCTCCCATTTTATAAACCCATTGTTATTCCTCTTTTTTAATTCCTACCATTCCTAATCAATCAAGGTTCCATTTTTATAACAGAAAAGTGACTCTACTTTCTTTGTCAGATCATATGCCTTTTGTAACAACTTAGGTTCCTGCATCTCCACATCATGCTTCAGCCTTGACTGTAATCCATGGGTAAACATATGAATCCACATTTTTTCATTATAGGCGGGTACATATTTTAGCAACTTTACTAGCTTCTTGTAGTATATCTCCATTGATTTTGTTTCTTGTCTTAGACTAGCGAACCCCTCAAATTTTAGAGCATAGAAATGCTCCGTAAGGAACCTCTTCTTGAATATATCCAAAAATTATTTTCATGGAATGTCTACCAACTCTATTTTTGTTTCTTCATAATAAGTCTCCCACCAATCTAGGGCAACTACTTCAAGGTAAATAGTAGCCTAGACCATTCAGGTTCCTGAGTAATATCCCTTTACGATAAAGAAAACTTCTAGTTTCCTTAACCAAGCCTTAGTTGCATCCCCCTCTCCTTATTCATTAGAATTGGAGATACAAACACTCTTTAGGTATCTTACCATATCTTTTTCTAAGAGGGTTCTTACTTGCTTTTGTTATGCTCTCAGTCCCTCAACTTGGTTGACTTTCAAATCTCTAGCTTGCAATTTTTAATTTGCCATAGTTTATAGCACTTGTTTTAATTGTTCTTGTAACTTAACAACTATAGTAGTAAGTTCTTATATTCCCATATTGGGATTGTTGTAAATATGAGAAATTTTTGTTGTAATTGATGTCAGGAGTCAATTTTAGTGAGCAGTGCAAAAGGAAGGATGTCAAGAGTCAGTTTTAGTAAGCAGTGCAAGAGAAATATTGCTTCTAGGCCTAAAGGAAATAATATTATAATATATCTTATTATAATATTCAAGGTGGTCAAATAAGGTCTAAAGAAGCAATAGGAAGGCCCAAGAAAAATAATATTATAATATTAAATCTCTAATGTTAAGACCTAGATTTATTAAATTAATTATAATAATTTTATTATAAATTAATTTATAATTTAATTTAATTAACCCTAAGGTTAGTGTCTTAAGAGCAAAAGGTTTATTTAAAGAGTCGATGTCATATGTATTTTCCCCCTCCATCGACATCATATGTATTTTACCCCTCCATTAACATCCAAAGGGAGATAGCACAATGGTATAAATACCATGTGCATTTGGTTACCTAAGTTCCAACCTTCGATCGATTAAAAGTGCTAGTGCGTGTGAATTTCTACGATCTGCGTGCAAAGAAAAAGGATAATATTTTTTGCTTTGGCGGCCATCGAAGGGATAAGACTATGGAGGCTTAAAACCTCATTACCAACCTAACTATTGGTCTAGCGGTAAGTGGTTGTGCATTGAAGTATCGACGGGTGGGTGGTCTCATGATCAAATCCTAGAGGTAGACCTGGGAGTGTTTTGATAGCACTCCTTTTGGTTTTGGTACCCAACACGTGATACAAAGCATATAAGGTGCTTTTGACTACCAAAGTGAGTGCCTAGCTCATGTGGTAGTTGGGTTGCAGTTAGGGCATTGGTGGCAGTATAGGAGGGGATCAAATCCCACCGAGGGCAATAGAGGTATTTAATTTTTAATTAAATTTTGCTCCTAAGGTTGTTAATGTGGCATGACTTTTTTTGTTTAAGGGAGGTATAAGGTGTTTAATTAAATTTTAATTTTTTTATTTTTGAGCATATTAAATGAGTAATTTAATTTTTGAGAAAGAAGTTATAAGGATATTTTTGAGGAGTTTATTTTTGCCAATTTAATTTGAGATCTAGGGTTTTGAGTAGTGTTTAAGAGTGTGGATATTATAAGGTGTAATTGAGATTTAATGTTTTGTATGGTAAAATATTTTGAGGGAATATTTGAATGAAATATTGAGAAGGTTTTTTCTACCTAACCTTTGATATTGGTAAAGAGGTTGATTGTGATTGATATAGGTTTTGAGGTCAATTCTTCATCAAACAAAAGGTATGGGCACATCATCCTTGTGAGTGAAATATTGTTGGGTTGGATGTTGTGAATGCTAAGTTGGAGTTTTTAATAAGCATTGTTGAGTAAGATTTCATGTGCATGATTGGTAAATGTTGGTGAGAACATTTGAGTGAGAAATTGAGAACTATCTTGAACTAGGGTTTGTGAAAGAGCATGAGTATCATTGTTATGTGAGATTGTTTGATAAGCATTGTTGGAAATATTTGAGTAAACATTCATGTGCATGATTAGGGTTTGTGAAAGATCATGAGTATCATTGTTATGTGAATTTGGAATCATCTTGAATCAAGTTTGAGTTCCATAGTGTGAGTTATTGAAAGCATTGTGAAAAACTTGTTTAGGGTTTGTAAGCAAGTTGTGTTTCATTGAGTGATTGGTTGAGTGGATTTGATTGAGCTTAGTTGATTGGAAGTGTTGGAGTGATAGTTCAAGTTCTATGAAATAAATTGTTCTTTATTCTTAATTTATTTGAAGAGAGTTTGGAAGTGATTGAATGTTGTGTGAGTGTGAAACATATTGAGTCTCTAACCATTCTCCATATGTTTATGTGGTTAAACAAGAGAGTTTGAAAGTGATTAAGTATTGTTGTGAGTGTGAAACATATTGAGTCTCTAACCATTCTCTATATATTTTTGTGAGATTAAAACAAGATTCTGTGTGAAACTTGTTTGTGTGATTGAAGAGGTTTTCTATGATAGATTGAGTTGAGTTGAATAAGTTTTTGTGAAATCTAGTGGATAGATTTAAGTAAGTTCTAGAGTGGAATTCAAAATAGAGTTAAGCAAGATTTTATGAAATCTTATGAGCATATTTGAAGTAAGTTCTAGAGTGGACTTATTGACTAAGTTGAGTAAGCTTTTGTGGAAGATTACAATGCAGATTTGAGGTAAGTCTTGGTGAAGACTTAAGAGCAGTTTGAGCAAGTTATAGAGAAGACTTATGGACAGAATTGAGGTAAGTATTTGAGAATATTTGAGAGTAGAATTGATTGATTTATTTGTTCAAGATTTGTGTTAAGGATTGGGGCAGATCTAGTAGATTTGATTTGTGATTAGATCAAGCCTTGTGTTAAGGCTTGAGAACAGATTTGAGGATAGAATTTGGTGTAGATTTAAGGATAGATTTGTGCTAAACCTGAGATAGATATTAAGCATATTTGTGCTAGACCTGAGGACTGTGTTTAGTGCAGATTTGAGATAGATATTGAGTAGATTTGTGCTAGATGAAAGGACTGTGTTTAGTGCATATTTGAGACAGATATTGAGGACATATTTGTGCTAGACTAAAGGACTATGTTTACTGTAGATTTAAGATAAATATTTAGGGCAGATTTGTGCTAGACCAAAGGACTATGTTTAGTGCATATTTGAGATAGAGATTGAGAATATTTGTGCTAGACTGAAGGATTGTGTTTAGTGCAAATTTTATAATGAGCTGAGAGTAAGCTTTGGAGGTGATAGATAAGAGGATAGTAGTCTCTAGTGGATAGAGATCCATTATCCAGGGTAGTGAGGATATATGTCTTTTGAGTGAGAACATGATTCTTCAATGGAGAGAGACCCACAATTCAGTGTAGTGGAGGCAATAGTCTTCTAAAGGATCACCAACTAAAGTAGAGGAGTTCTCTTGTGGATAAATATCCATGAACCAGCTGAGAGGATTGGTATCTCCTATGGATAGATATCCATAAATTTTATTAGGGGATTGGTGTCTCCTTTGGAAAGATATCCATAAACATTGTATAGGAAAGGATTCCCAAGATATTTATTGAGAAAATTATAATGAAATATTTTTGTAGACACTAAAATCTAGCACCCTTTAGTTCACATTCACTACCTCACCATCAAATCCTACATAATAAAGATATATTCCTAAGTTCTAACTTAGGGATATAAAATATTAAACATCATTATATTTTCCCAATTTACTTAATTAGGAAAATCACCCTAGGATACCCTGTCTACCCATTAGACATATGTCCTAGACATTTCACCTAGCATCCCTGCCACATCTTACCCACTTTTTTCCCCTTTTTCCTTGCACATGAGACATATTACCAACACCCTTTCCACAACACCTTTGTTTTTATCCCTTTGTCCCTTCACATAAAACAACATCCCACATCCCACTCCACTTGGAGCCACATCACCCCAGTTAAGTGAGCCACACTGAGTGAATCACTGTAACTGCCCCTTCCACCTGGAAGTCTAGATTTACCACTTGGTAAGTCAATCTTGCTACCTCACATTCCCCTCCAAAGCCCCAAGAAACCTATAAATGCACCATCAATCCACCAAAAAAAATGAGTTGAATTTGTGTACTGATAGGTTACTGGAATACACCCAGACTCGATGAGAAATTGAGAGCATGAGATCGATTATGACCATTGGCACACATTTTGAGGCAACCTATCATCTCAGTCGAAACTGCCTGTCCATGATTATATAGTCAAAAATGCGCATCCATGGTTTCACAATCGTAGGTCCATGATTTCTAGTCTGCAATTGCATTTTCATGGTTCTACAATCTTGAACAAGTTTTTATTGACAGAGATAAGAAATTGAAAATTTTGATCAAGGACTATATTTATTAAACATTTTATGTTATCTTCTTTTCATATATATACATATCAATGATAGGTTTATCCGTAGCATTAGGTTTACTGCTTTACTATGTAGGTGTTATTAATCCTCTTTACTGGTTTTGTATGTGTGTAGGTAATAGGTACCTTGGATAAGATGCTCAAGCTGGAGTGGTCCCATGCTGGATACCAAAGCCCACTCATCCCTTTGAAGCTGTAATAGAGGAACAAAGAATACCACACCCTGTAGAAGAGCCGAAAGATCTCCTCTCCTCCATGAAAGCATTGGATATCAGATAGACAAGAAGAATCATTGTAACATTGCTCCCAACACGCTTAGAGAAATTCAAAAGTCCTTTTTGTAACACACTGTATCACCATTAATACAAAAAGGGGCATTTTGGCAAAATTACTTCTCTCTCTCTCTCTGTTTTTATTTAAATAAATTGTGTTCAGTTCTTTGGTTATAGAAATGGCGATCACGGTGGGACCCCCTAAAGGTCCTATTTTATTTTGCCTTGTTGTCTAAATTTGTTTACTAATCTTTCTCTACACCTATAGGTTTCAGAAATTCAAAGCGCATATAGATTCGACCCAAAATTGATACATTTAGAAAATCTTGCGATCATATCATTTACTATGGAAACGCATAAATGCGGCTTCTGTCTGAGAAAATGTGGATGCACGATTACTAATATGAGAAAACATAGACACACAGTTTATACCTAAGAAATTGTAGAAGTGTGGTTGCTGCATCAAAAATACAAGTCGGTGGTTTATACCAGGAAGGAACATAGGTATCTACTTCGTGCTTAATGTCTAATTTTTGTCTTAGTTTTAGTTTAGATTGCATTTAACTAGATTAAGAGTCCTAGTCCTGTATGCCTTTGTGTGCACTTAGGTCTTAGAGGTAGAAGAAAGTACTTAAAAACTTTGCATTCATATAAAAAAAAAAAAATCTCTGCATTTGCATAGTAGAAAATAGATCATCTTGCATTCACCTGGTTAGGAATAGCTCAGGTGTTTATTTCAGGTTTGGGTCTATAAGGTTATTCTATTTTTGTTGACAAAAAGGACCCACTCATCCATGGTTGGGATATCCCAAACGCAGATGCACGGTTGGTAAAATGTACACCCGCGGTTTACCAGAACTAATCGCACACCCGCAGTTATCCCTGTTAAATAGAATCTGATTAAATTAGATCTAAAATTGGTATTTTTACCCCTGATATACTATTTTTCATTCTCTATTTTTTGCTTTTTTGCATTTAGGCCATTGAAAAAAGATTGCATAGTAATTTTGCATAACACCCTAGTTAAACAAAACCACCACACACTCACATAATCATTGGAAAATGATTGGATTTCATCACTAAACCACCAACATTATACCCTGTTCTTAGCCAAGGCCGATTCCAAGATTTGTCATAACTCATGGGTGATAGCACGCATCTCTCTTCGGAGAGGTGTATCGTAGACTGTGGGTAAACTGGGTGAGGAATTGGTAGGACTTGTGCTCCCTGGTCGTGTGTGGACTTCATTACCACATATTATAGGCATTATTATGTGACTTGGAGTTCATAGCCAGGTTGTCGAGCTATAATTATACAGGTGAAATCCTATATTCATTTAGGGCAAAACATTGAGCACATGTCTTTTTCATTTTTCAAACAAATTTAAAAAATATATATATGAAAATCTAGCATCAAAAATTTTGTGTGTTTATTTGCTTTGTGTGTTGTATTGCATTGTATTGTCACTTTACTTGCATAAATAGTCTCACTTCGCATATTACCACATAGTAGCGTATGGTAGTGACTCATAATCAAGCTAAGAAATTAGTGTCAAACTGAAGTCAGTGGTCTTCCCCTATGGCCTACCAGTCTGGCAATGTCCCTCACACTTCGGTGGTGGGACAAGTAGGTATGCCCCTTTCTATGTCCTAGAGTCTTAATGTAGGTCCTTCTAGTAATTTCCCCAACATAGACATAGATATTATGCATAGAGCTACTCACATAGCCATACCTAAGACACCTAGGAGTGAACCTACTGCAGCAATAGATAGTCAGGTCACCATGATAGATATGGATACTGTTAGAATGTACTTGAATGCAGCTATAATGGTCTTTCCATCATTACCACCACTCTCCATACCATCACGTGTCATACCCTCATCACAACAATAATCCATATTCAACTATCCATAGTAGTCGAAATAGATTTTCACCAATCCTCTATTTAAGTTGGTTGTTGTAGCATTGGCCAATCAACCATTGTCATCTAACCAAATTCCCCCCACATTACCATAAAAAAATGACCATTACTACTAATCCCTTGTATGAAACAATTCATATTGTTTTGCAAGCCCCAACATTCATTCCTCCATCCACACTTGTAGGACATATGTCTCATACCATTCCATCGTCATTAGTGATACCCTTTTCTATTTATCCCCCATCTACCTCCACTACCATGGTTGTTCCACAACCAAATCAGTCCACCACATCACAAGTAGCAGTCCCTACATCAAGTGCAATTGCTATGAAATAGGCTTTCTTATAGTTGTAGCAAATGATTTTAGACAATGCTAACCATAGCATGAACCATGACCCTAACCAGTATTTGTAAGAGATTGAGAAAATCTTCCAACTACATCTCATCAACCTAATACATTTATCCAAGATCCATCTTGGGTAATGCGTCCTCCCTCTACCACTATGGTTCATAATCAACCACCACACCCATATGCTAATGTAGTAGGTTAGCATAATATCATACCTCCATCACCCCATCCATATCATAACATCCCTCAACATCCATACCATAACACATTTTTTCCACCCATGTCTTATCATCCCCAACCTACATACAATCCACCTCATTACCAGCAGCATCAAGTACATTCGAGTGTCATTCCTATAGATGATCCTAGATACCAGTTTCTACTGAGTCAAATTGATAGTCTTGCCATGCAAACCCTAGATTTGCAATACCAAAAGCCAACTTTAAGGTAACTACTCAATCACCCTATTCATGCTTCGGTACCAAATTTTCCATATCCATAGGATTTCCAAATATCAAAGCTTGAATTTAAAGGGGAAGAGGATCCTCGTGATCATGTAACAATATTTGTGAATGCATTCTTCAGAATCAAAAGCAACAATGTCTTTCTATTACATATATTTTCTCAAACATTAGGGGGAGAAGCCCAAGACTGGTACAACCACTTGCCACATCAAATTATTTTTACCTTTGAACAACTAGCAGACCATTTCCTGGAAAGATTCACCCTAAATGTTAGAAAACAAACAACATTGACTGATTTTATTTATCTAAAACTATATGACGATGAATCAGTCTATGACTTTTGCAATAGATGGAGATCAATCATGATCAAGTTACCATTTTCACTCCCTATGCCAGAGATAATACGAATGTTCATGAAGATTTTTGGTAGACCCATATTTTCATTGCTACAGTTATATCAGTATAGAACATTCGATGAGGCACTCACACAAGCAAAAATGGTTGAAGAAATCAAAATTCAAGAAGGTGATATTAATCCTAAGAAGAATGAGTGGCACAATAAGAATCAAAAGGGAAATAACCATTATCAGTCCTAGACCGCACAGGTTAATCAGATAGTTTTGAGCCAACCACATTCAAATCAACTGGCTCAAACACAAATCCAATAACCCCAACAACAACAACAACTGCAACAATTGAATTATCAAGCATTTCCACCCCCTAGTAGGCACAAAATTAGACAACCTGTGAAAAGGCAACAATGTCATTTTAAGCCAAAAAGAAATTACACACCAGTACAAGAGCCATATTCATTAGTATTTCAAAAGTTTTATGTGGTAAAACTTTTTAATTTTCTAGAAATGAAACCTGATGATCCTAACAAACCAAAAACAAAAGGTTACAAATAATACCTCTTTTGCATCTATCATAGACAAAGAAGGCATGATATTGAAGGTTGTCATAAATTTAAATAAATTATGCAAGATTTATTAGAAGTGGGTACAATCAAATTTGACAACCAATTAGACCAAAATAACCAAAACCTAGACATATCGAGAGGTAAATCAATAACCGATGGGAGCATCAACTTCTACAGTTCCTCCCAATTAGGTTAATTATGTGTCTCAATTGCCACAAGTTTTTTTAGGGGCTATCAGTATAGTTATCCATGGACAAAGGTAAGCTAATCGCATAACTCAGGCTTCGACAACATCACCAACTAATGTGCCCATACAACTTGGATCGAGTGAGCCACCACCACCTTTCCACAACCGTCTTGTTGTTACACTGAATAGCTGGTTAACACAAAGTTTGAAGATGGTTTCAGCAAAATTGTCAATTTATGAACTAATACAACAATCAACACCTCACAGGGAAGCATTGATGGAAAATTTAAAGTCTATTCAAGTACAATCATAATACCCCAATGCATTCAATTCCTTTGTTGGTAGTGTGCAAAAGTGCATGGAACCCTCAATATTATTCTATGACTTCGAAGAAAAACAAATATCAGCATATTCACCTGATCCACCATTGCACATAGCAACTCACATTGAAAGGAAACCCTTCAAGAGAGTGCTTATTGATATCGATTCTTCAATCAACCTCATTACAACACCTGCCATGATGAAGCTCAATGTCTCATCATATCACATCACAACATCCACATTCACTCTTAGGGCCTTTAATGATGCTTTACGCTCAACTATAGGGAATGTTATTCTCCCTATCACCGTGGGGGTGAAAACAATACATGTACTCTTTCACATCTTGGAAGGGGAAATGCAATATAACATACTTCTTGGACGCCTTTGGATTATGGAAATGAAGTGTGTGCCTTCAACATTACATCAATGCTTATAATATGTGCATGAAGGCAAGGTACATTGCATACCATATGACACTGAACCTTTCAAATACTACAACTTTATTTCAAATCCACATGAGCAATTACTTCCATCAACACATATAACCATCCAACCACTAGTTATTAGAACCATTCCATCCAGAACCACATCATCAAAAGCACCCATTCCAGAAGAGTTACCTATAGTTGACCCAGCTTTTGCATCCAAAAGCATTAGCTCAGTGCATCCTTCAAACATTGTATTTCATTTTCAAATTATACCAACCCATCCTGCTAATCAATTGCCAACTCCATCTAGTACACTTCTAGATTCAAAGCCACCATTCACATTCAAAGCACAACCCACATCATCAACCACTACTTCACAGTCATTATAACCCGTAGTCTCAAAAATAAGGCCACCTATTAGAGATAATCCACCACTGCCATTAGAGCCAAGAGCTAATGCTCAAGAACCCTCTTCATTTGTCAATCCATTATCCACACAACCATCTAGAGTTGCAATACATCTCGCTAATCCAATTATTGGTGAGTACATTATTGAAAGTTTCAGAGTTACACCACCTATTGAGTTAGTCAAATATTATGGTCACCCTCGTGACCCAACTTTAGCTATTGGTGATATATATATAGAATGGGTTCTCAAAAAAATGCAATCAATTTCATATATGGACGGATGGATTCTTCATTGGGCCCACCTCTTCAAAATGACCTCTTTACAAGAGTTTAATAAAAACATTAATTATCTATCGAACCCAAGTTTCCCAGTCAGATATTTTCAAAGGGTTAGTTGGAAAGGATATGGACTTGAAAGACATGAACAAGGTCCTCACCACATTAATGAACCAGAATATAGAGAGCCAAGTGACCACTCCATTCTGGGCTATAAACCTTCATTGCAAGCTCTTCACTTAATCAAGATTTCCAAGAACTTTACATAGAATGTGAACAAGAGTAGTAAAAGAGCGATGATGAGGATGAACCTAATGATTATAATGAACCTAATGATGAGGATGAACAAATAGAAAGTAGATACAAAATCTATAATTTTTACCCTGTATAGCAAGCCTTACAATGAGAAGCAGATTATGAAGACCCTACTGAGATGTCATACCTTAGGCAAGACCTTGAGCCACTAATACTAGGATCTCATACAAATGCGAATGGCTTCTGGATGAGTGACAGTGATGATGATGAAACTAAAATGATTTTCATCAACCATGCTCTTGAGATACAAGCTAGGAGAATGCTCCAAGTTGAAGCACGTCCTGAATGGCTTAATCAATAAGAAGAAGAGCCTCAAGAAGAGATAATATATGGAGAAACCATGCAAAGAGATAATCGGTATCAAAAGAAGCTCCAATAGACCACGCATTTTTTTTGCTAAAAAAAGAGCGTGAGGGTCCTGAACTAGAACCTCCTCTATCACATTGGCAAAGCATATAGAAAAACCAATCACACACATTAGGTCAATTTCAATCTAGATAATATGAGTCATCAATTCATGAATCACAGCCACCTCATTTCCATCAAGTCAACATGGATTTTGTTGATTTGCTCACCCCACTCTGCAATCCATATGATGAGACAAAAATAATCCATATCAACACCAGTATCATAGCCAAGGATAATATTTCATCCTTGTCATCCACTACTGAATTCATCCTATTCGAAGAGTTGTTGCACACTTCAAACGCTTATATTCCACAACAAGATTCATCATAAAATAATTTAGTTTTTCAAACTGAGATGGAGTGGGAAACCCTAGACACATTTGAAAATGTGGCGGATGTTATCCACCTCATACCAACTCCACATCAGCTAGAGGAAGGTTCTCACATGCTAATAGAAGAGTCTATAGACGTGAACCTTAGTGAAGATGCGGATAATCCTCAGATTGTCAAAATAGCAAAATAATTGTCTGTAGAAGAAAAAGAGCATATCATAAATATGCTTATCAAAAAGAAGGAAGTGTTCGCATGGTCCTACAAAGACATGTCTGGCTTAGATCTGGACTTGTTAGTCCACAATCTTACGCTACCACATGATGCCAAGCCATTCAAGTAGAAGCTTAGGAAGTTCCATCCAACATTCGCATTAATTATGAAAGAATAAATGCTAAAGTTATTGGATGTACACTTCATAGTATCAATCGATTATCCTGAATGGCTTTCAAACATGGTACCCATTTGTAAACCGAATGGGGGAATACGTGTATGCACTAATTTTTTAGATTTAAAAAAAGCATGTCCCAAGGATGATTTTCCTTTGCCAAATATTGATCAATTAGTAGACTCCTGTGCTAGTCATGAAATGCTTTCCTTAATGGACAGTTTCTCCAAATACAACCAAATTCGGATTAATCCCAAAGATCAACATAAAATAGCATTTACAATGCCTTAGAGGACATTCTGCTACAGAGTGATGCTTTTTGAGTTAAAGAAAGTAGGAGCTACATATCAGCATGCCATGACGTACATATTTCATTATTATATGCATAATATAATCGAAGATTATGTAGATGATCTTATTGCTAAATAAAAAATGTGTCTTGAACACATAGATGTGCTATAAAAAATATTTGATCAATTTATAGAACATAATGTAAGTTTAAATCCTAAGAAGTGTGTATTTGGTGTCACATCAGGAAAACTTCTAGGATTCATTGTTTCCAAGTGAGGCATTGAAGTAGACCTAGGCAAGGTAAAAGCAATATTAGAAATGTAACCTCCCAAAAACTTGAAAGATTTGTGAAGCTTGCAAGGAAATTTTCAATCTATTTGGTGATTCATCATGCAAATCTTAGATAAATACAGGCCTTTTAACCACTTGTTATAAAAAATAGTGATATTTTCTTGGACAACTAAATGTCATGAGGCATTTGATGATATAAATAAATATTTGGCCTCACCTCCAGTTCTTATGCCACCTAAAATAGGAGTCCCATTTCACCTATACATTTTTGCAATAAATTTCACTTTAGGGACAATGCTTGCACAAAAGAATAAGAAATATAAAGAGCAAGCATTTTATTACATCATTCAAACATTGGTAAGTTACGAAACAAGATATGCTTACATCAAAAAGTTATGTTTAGTAGTGGTTTTTACCACTAAGAAACTTAGACATTACATGTTGAGCAATACGACCTATGTTATAGCTAGAGAAAACCCTCTACGATACATGATGACTCATACTTACAACAACACCCACAATACTAAATGGATAATTCTTTTAACAGAATTCGACCTCGAATTCACAAGTCAAAAATCCATAAAATGGCAAGTGATAGTTGATCAATTAGCGGAAGCTCCACTACACAATGATAGACCATTAATAATTGAGCTTCCTGATGATTTAGTATTTTTTGTCATAGAACAAGAAGAAATGGTTTTACCTGAGGATGAAGTAGATATGACAATGTTCTTTGATGGATCCAAGTGCAAAAAAGGGCAAGGTGCAGGAGTTGTGTTTTACACACTTGAGGGAATACCCATTCCCTTATCATTCAAACTCGACTTCACATGCACTAATAATAATGCAGAGTATGAAGCCTTAATACTAGGTATTCATTCAGCTATAGCAATGGGAATAAAAATATTAAGCAATTTTGGTGATTCTCAATTGGTTGTCTACAAAATAAAATGAGAATACCAATGTAAAGAACCAGTCTTAAAGAAATATCATGAAGTATCAATATAGTTGCTAGGAAAATTTGACTAGTACGAAATTAGTAACTTACCACGATCGACAAATATATTTGTAGACACAATGGCTTCCATGGGATCTCTCATCCCTAAAAATGAACATGGAGAATTGCAATCGTTAATCATAACGAGAGTGTCAAAACCATCAATTAAAAGAGTAGAATCTATAGGTGAAAAGAATATTTGTTTGATACATGTTGAACCTTACAATTCTTACCTTGATGAGATAAAATACTTTCTCAAGTCAGGCACACTACCAATAGAAATGACACAAACTGCAAAAATAACATTCAAACAAAGAGCCATTCATTTCACTTTACTTGGAGATGTGTTATATAAACGTGGTTATGATGGAATATTTCTACAATGTTTAATCCAATTGAAATAGAAAGAGCAATATCAAAATCCCATGATGGTACTTGCGATGGTCACTTCAACAGAATGACAATTGCAAAAATAATATTGCACATGGGATACTATTGGCTAACAATGGAGAATGACTATTGCAAATACATCAAAAGATGCCAAAAGTGCCAACATCATGCAAACTTGACCCATGTACCATCACAAAATTTGCAACCCATTCAAATTTTGTGGCCCTTTTCACAATGGGGCCTTGACTTGATTGATAAAATAACACCTGCTTCATCAAGACAACATAAATTCAGCATAACCGCTATAGAATACTTTACAAAATGGGTGCAAGCAATTTCAATGACAACTACAACTGGACCTTGAATAGCGGAGTTTATACTCTAGCATATTATCTGTCATTTTGGAATACCCTCAAAAATAATTTTTATAATGGAAAGTCATTTAATAATAAGGATGTTAGAGCATTATGCAACAAATTCAAAATTCTACACATTTTCTTAACACCTTATTACCCACAAGCAAACGGGCAAGCTGAAGCAACCAACAAGACATACATATCTATTCTCAAGAAATTAGTAAAAGATAATCATCGATATTGGCATACTCAAATCCCTTTAGCACTATGGGCTTATAGAACAAGCATAAGAATACCAACAGGAGCAACACCATTTTCACTAGTTTATGATGTAGAAGTGATATTACCATTAGAGCTTGAGATACCATCCTTTTGAATCGAGATATAGGAATTCATGGATGATGATACAACTAGATAGGCACATCTTGACCAATTGACAATTATTGATGAGAAACATATCAATGCTCTAGAACATTTATGAGTATATCAAGATAGAGTCAAGCGTGCTTACAACACAAAATTCCATCCTCACAAATTTCAAGTGGGGGACCTAGTGCTCAAAGAAAATCAACAAAATACCAATGCTTTACCGCACTTAAGGGATAAATTTACAGCAAATTGGTTGGGCCTATATATTGTAAAGCAAAATTTGGGACAAGGAACATACATAATTTCCAATTTATAAGGGAAATTGGAGCCAAAACCACTGAAGATTATGCACCTAAAGGCATTTTATGCATAAAACGACTTGCAATATATGTATATATATATACATGGCTAAAACAAAAATATTAAAAAAATTAATAATAATAAACAAAATATTTCATTTTACAACATTGCATGCATTCACATTGTAAATACAAATATTTTTAATTGCATTTTTTCATATTGCATTTGCATTTCAATTATATGTTTATACACAAAAAAAAAGATTTCATTTTACAATTTTGCATGCATTTCACATTGTAAATAGACATATTTTAAATTGCATTTTTCATATGGCATTTGCATTTCAGTTATATGTTCATTCACCAAATATATATATATATATATATATATATATATATATATATATATATAGTTGCATCCATGCCATCCTTGCTCAGTAATATTTAATAGTGGTGATGATAAGACCAATAAAAAAAGTTCCAAGAGTTGGGGGTATTCAACTAGATTCTTTACAACTTATAAATCATACACATCATATATGATACATCATACAATTTGTAGTCACTCAAAAATGTCTAGTGAAAAATCAAACTTCATGAAGTGTCCAATTTTCTTTACGACCAAAACACTTTCACCACATTAAGAAAATCTTGAGTATGGTATATTGACCCAAAAACAATCTAGAACCAAATACACTTTTACAAATCTTAAAACATTTTGAATGATAGAAATATAATGCTAATTTGGGTAAACCTCAAAGCGAAAAAAAGTAAAATTCTTCGCTTACCCTATCACACAACATAGTCCAAAAACAAAAATAGTGGTTATCAACACTACCATAGTGAAACAACAAATATAAATGAACGTAGAGTAGTAAGGATAGGGTCACATTCTCATCATACTTCGGTTGAGAATATGATTCCCCAAAACTCTATAAAAAAATAATTAACACACCATAGATCTCTAAAGCTAAAAAGATCGGACTATGTTCCCCTCAAAAATTTATGTAGTCATCACAAAGTCTTAAAGATCAAATCATGGGACTATGGAGTGAGCCTCCATCGAGGCTATAGATGCTTGACTGGCAGTGGATTAAACTCATGTAGGGCGACATATCTCTCTCTCAAGAAAGAGACCTCTGAACACACATACGGGTAAGCTAGCCAAAAGGGAAACCCAAAAAGGTATCGTCCAAAATTACTCCAGATGGGGCAATAAACATCACAATCACATGCACTGGTTCTGGATTTCTAGGGTCATCTACACGCAAGATTTAGTAAATGAACTTCACTTGCACACAATATGGTCCTAAATAAAGTAAGATAACATCAAGAAAAATGGTTAACATTACTAGCTTCTTTGAGTATTTGAGAATACTTTCAGTTACATATCAAAAACCAAATCATAATCCATATCACCATCCACATACCATGTATACATACCACATAATCACCACAAAGAATAATCAAGTGGGATACCCCCAATTGCAAATATGAACTAGTAAAGTTCAAATACTCTAAGTTAAAAAAGATTACACGAGCAACATACATACCGTCATTTAGTTACATGAATAAAAATCAAATGCATTTTACAAGTTCAATTGCATTCATTATCATAGCAATAACATAGAAATATTAGATTGCATTATATAAATATTGCAAAGCATAAACAAGAAGAATACATATACAAATAACACATGTGAATACCAAAATAAATGCCATGTATATATATAAATACGAAAGTCTACAAAGTACAAAATGCTCGAAGGTAGTATACATCGGAGCACTAAGGCTCATACTAAGATAAAATATGCAAAAAATAAAAATAAGACAATACAACAACTAGCTAGTGGCAACAGGATCCCTCTGTGGACCTTGCACTATAGAAGCCCCGTGAGAGCTATAAGTACGATAAGTCATGCATCTCATTAGTCCCTTTGATAGCACTGGCAACAAATGATGAAGGAGGAATAAGTAAAGAAATCTGACACTCATGAAGAATGTTCTCCAACATCTCGATGTAGATAGTCTGTTTATGCAGGATCCTCAAATCAGAACCTTGGTGAGCGACCCTCTAAGAAATATTTACTCATAGATATGCAATAGTCAAAGCAAAATCATCACCTCTAGAACCTGACTATAACTAAGAAAGCTCACCCTATAAATGGGTAATCTCACTACCAAGTCTAGTGATCTCTACATCCTTAGCAGCCAAAGTAGTGCTGCTAGGTCCAACCCGTAACCCATCCACCTCAGCCTTAAGATGAGTCACCTCATCCTAATACCATGCTAACTCGACCTTCACTTGACCCAGTTCCAAATATAGGCTATCTCGCTCAACCTGGAGAGTCCCCCACTTGTCTTCTAACCGTCAAGGAGGTGAACCCTCATCATCATCGCCACCACCCTCCTCAGGTTGTTGAACATCCGTACCCATGTTAGCTCTCGAAGAGCTACCACATCGACGCATCGCCAACCAAGGGACCCATCCACCCACATCTACATTTTCACCACTCCCATAATCGTCTACAATGACATCAAAAATCCACAGAGACTAACTCACAAACCACACATCATACTTAGTAGTCGTGCCAACATCATCCAAGTCAAGCACCTCCAAGTCAAATTCGTCAATAGGATCGTTGACTCACCAAAATTTAGGAGCAACAAGCAACCCCAAATCATCACCCCACCACTTGTAAGTAAGAGGTGCATCAGGAACATCCTGAACAAGCCCAAACTACTGCACTACATGAGACAACTAGATAAACTCCATATCCCTCAAATGGGTGCCAACAACCCATTGTCCCTACCTAATGCAATGAATATCTACTGCATCTGTCGCCCAATCCAAACCCCTCCAAGGTCGCAAGCACATCAAGTCCCTAGTTAGAGAACTCAAGATATATCTAAACTCTGAAGCACTCATAATAGATCGACTGACCTCCTCACTGAGTAACCATCTATATTCTTGGGGAGAGATGGCATCCATGCCATAAGGTAAACCAATTGGATGACCAATGATAATATACTCCCAACACCAAATTTGGAGCAATAAACTATAGCCTAGGCCCTTATGCCCATGCCTCTTCACCTCATAGAGCTCACTGTAAACCTCACAGAGAAGAGCGAGATCCCAGGCTAACCGACGAGGATCATCTATCAAATCCAAAACAATAGGCACCTAGTTCCATAGGATCCTCGATCCCATGGAATTGGGCAACAACATGTTGCTAAATATGTACATCATGAAGATAGGTAATGCACCCAAGCTACCAAGTGTAAAGAGATCCAAATATGTAATGTCACCCCTGCTACAATCAATGTCCCACATCTCACCAAACAAAGGTAATAGAACCTCTTTTTTTTCGAGGCCAACTCGAACGATAGGACCCTCAACAAGAACACGAAAGATACAATAGATATCCTTGAGAGTGATAGTTAGTTCCCCTAGTGGGAGCTGAAATGTACCCATGTCTGGATCCCAACGCTCAACAAGTGTCAAAAGGAGATCCTCATCAACTCAAATGGTGCCTAACTGTCCACAACCGACTAAACCAATGGTCTGAAGTAGAGTCCAATCATCATCAGAAAGTTCTTTTTGCACTTTCTGAATGGTCCTTGGCCACCTATGCCAAGCATCAAGAAGCTTAACCTAAAAAGAAAACATATAAAAAAACAAAAATTAGCACAACATGCTAGAAATAAAAGCAAAAACGAAAAAATTTTACCTATGCATGGTAATAAACAAAAAGAGAATTTTTTTTACCTACGCTAGGTAATAAAAACAAAAATGAAAAATTTTACCTATGCATGGTAATAAACAAAAAAAAGGGAAAAATTTTACCTACCCTAGGTAATAAAAAAAAAATGAAAATTTTTTACCTACCCTAGGTAATAAAAGCAAAAAACGAAAAATTTTTACCTATGCATGGTAATAAACAAAAAAAAAAAATTACCTACCCTAGGTAATAAAAGCAAAAACGAATTTTTTTTACCTATGCATGGTAATAAACAAAAAAGAAAAAAAAATTACCTACCCTAGGTAATAAAAACAAAAATGAAATTTTTTTACCTAGGCATGGTAATAAACAAAAAAAAAGAAAAATTTTTACCTACCCTAGGTAATAAAAGCAAAAACGAAAATTTTTTACCTATGCATGGTAATAAACAAAAAAAAAAAATACCTACCCTAGGTAATAAAAGCAAAAACGAAAAATTTCTAACCTACACTAGGTAATAAAAACAAAAATGAAAAATTTCTACCTACCATAAATAATAAAAACAAAAAAAAAAAAAACAAAAATTAAAAATAACAAAAAAAAAAACAAGTTCATTGCCAACCCCGCTTAATGAGAAAACAATAATAATTTACCAGCCCCACTTAATTATCAAACAAGCAAAACAAACGCAAAATAAAAAAATAAAGGCCAAATCGCCTACCTCTACAAACCGACCACCAACTTTCGCTCCAGTCGAGCCACCACCACCGCTCCCCTCGCCAACCTCCATCTCACTCATCACTTCAACCAATAAACCAATGACAACTAGCAAAATGATTTTGAAAATGACAACAGCCTATAAATAGTCGCTTGTAGCAGCAAAAAATGTGCACCCATGTTTTTCATGGCACGTGAAAATGCAAACCTACGTTTTGAGGCGCAGAATGCGAAAACGCGGTTTCATAAAGGAAAACGCAAATCCACGTTTTTTGCCAAAATAACTGCAAGTCAATGGTTTCAAAAAAAAATGCAATCCACCTAATCATCTAGAGTGAAACTCGTATCTAGTGGATTATCCTATACACCTAGTGGTTGTAGCGACTATCAATCCATGCAATCCGGTTGGATGGGTATATCACCATAAGGAAGCTCATTCAAAAATCGCAACAAGCAACAATGAATCAATACGATAGGTCCCTAAATCTATGAGCTTAAATGTGTTCAAAAACAGATTTGACAAGGTAACTCTACAACACCTTCCGTTGAGTCAAAAGCGGGACAACAAACAATAATTTGATAATAATCAAAAACTGCTTGAGCATCAAATCCTCGACAACTGGTTCCTTAAACCCATCATTTGGAAGGAATTACTAAAGTCATAGTGGAAAAAAACTTAGAGTGGTCAGAATTTTACCATGTATTCTACACATTAATGAAACCAAAAGCAAAATTGCAAGAACACAAATAATCCCAAGCTTGGGGCACAAATAAATCAAGACAAAATTCATTAACAATATTAACATCATTCAATAAACAACCCACATTCAACATCTGTATTTTGTTAATTGAATTATGGGTGTCAACCTTTACCCAATCATCAATTGAGGGGATAAGCAAACAAATTAAAAATTTTAAATTCATTCATTCTGTGTGTCAAAGAGAAATGAACCCATTTGTCCAATAAAGTTAGATTTCATTAGTTTTGCACTGCATTGTGTTGTACACAACACGGTACAAAAAGGGGCAACTGTAGACACCAAAATCTAGTGCCCTTTAGTTCACATTCACCACCTCACCATCAAATCCTATATAATAAATATATATGCCTAAGTTCTAACTTAGGGATATAAAATCTTGCACATCATTATATTTTTCTAATTTACTTAATTAGAAAAATCACCCTAGGATACCCTATCTACCCATTGGACATGTGTCCTAGACATCTCACCTAGCATCCGCGCCACGTCTCACACACTTTTGTCCCCTTTGTCCTTGTAGATGAGACAAATTCCCAATACCCATGCCACAACTCCTTTGTTGTTGTCCCCTTGTCCCTTAACATAAAACAACATCCCACATCCCACTTCACTTCGAGCCACATCACCTCAGTTAAGTGAGCCATACTGAGTGACTCATTGTAACTGCCCCTTCCACCTGGTAGTCCAAATTTACTACTTGGAAAGTCAGGATTGCCACATCACATTCCCCTCCAAAGCCCCAGGAAGCCTATAAAGGCACCATCAATCCACCAAACAAAAGGAGCACAATTTGCATACCAACAGGCTACAGAAATACACCCAGACCCGATGAGAAATTGAGAGTGCAAGCTTGACTGTGACCTTTGGCACACATCTAGAGGCAACCTATCACCTCAATCGAAATCACCTACCCATGGTTCTACAATCAAAAATACGCATTCACGGTTTCACAACCGCAGGTCCACGATTTCCAATTCGCAATCGCATTTTTGTGGTTCTATAGTTCCGAATAGGTTTTTATTGATAGAGATAAGCAATTGAAAATGTTTAGCAAGGCTTGTATTTATTAAAAATTTTATGTTATCTGCTTTTCATATATATACATATCAGTGATAAGTTTATGCATAGAATTAGGTTTACCGCTTTACTATACAGGTGCTATTAATCCTCTTTACTAGTTTTGTATGTGCGCAGGTAACAACTACCTTGGATAAGCTATTGAAGCTGAAGTGGTCCCTTGCTAGATACCAAATCCCACTCACCCATTTGAAGTTGTAACAGAGAAATGAAGAACACCACACCCTGCAGAAGAGCCGAAATATCTCCTCTCCTCTATGAAAGCATTGGATATCAGATAGACAAGAAGAAGCATTATAACATTACTCCCAACACTCTTGGGGCAATTCAAAAAAAAATTGTAACACACTGTATCACCGTTAATACAAAAAGGGGCATTTTGGAAAAATTACTTCTCTCTCTCTCTCTTTATTTTTATTTAAATAAATTGTGTTCAGATCTTTTGTTACAATTTTCTCCTTTGAGTAGCCCACATTGGGTGAACCACATAAATTGGTGTCTCTATTGTGTATGGTGATTTGTACATTAGTTTGATTACTGCTATTGATATTGCCATTTATATATTGGATAATATTATTTGAGAAAAGAAAAGTAAAAAATGGTCTTATACTGTTCACCCCCCTCTTAGTATAAGTTTGTGTTCTTCAATTGGTATCAGAGCAAGTTTCTTCAAAATAGTTTAACAGCTTGAAAGAAAATCTCATAAGAACACATATGGATTCTCAGAATGGATCCTTAGGAAATTTTGCACCATTGTTCGATGGGAACAATTATGTATTTTGGATTATGAGAATGAAGATTCACCTAATGGCACTTGGAAATGAAATATGGGAAGCAGTTGAGAATGGATACATACTGCTAGTTGCTCCACCTATAGATAATGATGGTAAGCTCCTATATCTTAATAATTCAAATGCAATTAATGGAATTTTAAAGGGTTTGCATGAAACAAATTTTATAAAGGTTATGCATTGCAAATTAGCAAAGGAAATTTGGGATAAGTTGAAAGGTATATATGAGGGAGACAAAAAGGTTAAAAGAGTAAAGTTGTAAAATTACAAGAGAACATTTGAAGACCTAACTATGAAGGAAGAGGAAAAAATTGATGCATACCTACTTCATGTGGATGAGATTGTTAACTTCATGCAAGGACTTGGGCTTAAGATTGAAGAAACATATGTTTGTGATAAGATTTTAAAGTCACTCCCAAAAAGGTATAGTGAAAAAAATTTAGCTATAGAAGAGTCAAAAGATATTGAACTTTTGACAAGAGATGAGTTACATGGAATTCTCATAGCCTTTGATATGATAATAAAATAGGAACCTATTCCCTAAAAGAAAGTAGCCTTCAAAGTTACAAATAAGATAAAGGGTAAGAAGTTAGATTCAAGCAATGAGTTATCCAATGATGAAGTAAACTATGGCACAAGGAACAAGGAGTCAAGAAATTATAAAGGTACAAAATCAGTTAGGTGTTTTAATTGTGGTAAATATGGTCACTATGCAACTGATTGTCCAAAAACTAGAAATAGTAGTGAAGATGAGAAACAGGATCATAAGAATAGGGAAACAGAAAAATACAGGTATCAAAAGAAAAAAGAGATGGACAAGGCAAGCAGGGAAAGAATTTTTTCCAAAGGTATAAAAGGAGATTTTATGTAGATAAGGGAAGTAAGAGTTCTAGTGATAGTGATGACAGGTCCTCAGGTAATGAAGAAGAAGAAACTCTATTTTTGGCAGAAAAAAATAAGTGGTTAGAAAAAGGTCACCAATAATTCTCAAGTGTTTTAGATGTGGTAACTTTGGTCATCTTGAAGATAGTTGTACAAGGAATGGATTCAATTTTAGTGATGATGAATATGATGATGCTCTTGAAGGTCCATAAGAAGAAAGTCTTCTTATGGTGATAAAATAAGAAGGAAGTGCTTCTAGTGGAAATGAATCAAAAAAGAATAAAGATGATTTTGAAAACAAAATAATAGAGGAAGAATTAGAAAAATCAGAGGAAGGAGAAGTTGATCTTGAGGGTGAGCTTATTTCTACCCTTGATGCATTAAGGAAGGTAAGAAAGTAGAACTCAAAACTCAAGCTTCAATTTCAAGAATGTGATGAGAAATAAAATATTATAGAAGATCTAACTAACTCAATAGCTAAGACAATGAGATTTAAAGAGAAGTTAGAAGCAAAGGTTTTAGAATGTGAAAAATTAGAGCATGAAGTAGCTTCATTAAGGAAGTGAAAAAGTCTATGGATAAGCTACACGGGTTTGGAAGAATCTCAAATAACTTGGATGAGATTATCAAGGTACAAATATCTTCATCAAACAAGACAAGACTTGGTTTTGAACAGGAACATAGAGAACAAAGATAGGATTCAATCTCAAGATCCAAAGAAGAAGAATAAGTTTTAGAATAAGAGAAAGAGAAAGTGAGACTTTTGAGGATGAGGTGGACAATATAAATTTCAATAAGAGAAGGAACAATGCACAAATGAGGAACAGATGGAATGGGAAATAGCACAGGGTAGAAGAGACTAAGAGACCAATGGGGTCAAGGTAAGGTAGTTTTAATGGATAATGCTTCTCATGTCATAGCTTTAGGAACAAGGTTATGATGAGGCAAAACATTACCTCATACAAAGACTGCTTTTGATAACTTTTTAAACTATTTGGAACCACTTATGATATGATTTTGTACTAATTTTAGTGATACTATGCATTATATGATGATGTTTGCATATTGGAATGATAAAGTGCATATGACCTATTTTGACTAATTTATCTATGTTTTATAATCTGTTTCAGTTGTATGTTTTAGTATATTTTGCATTAAATTAGAATTGTAATATGAAGGTACTGATATCTATTTAGTTTTGTGCTTCTTTTACAAATTTTCCCCGCCATTCACCCATTTTGAATAATCTAAAGGCGCCAAATACTTTGTCAGTAGTTGACTATGTAGAAAACAAGAATTTTTCCATACAAATTCCAGCCAACTGTACATATACAACATGGCTTGGAATTTGTCCACTCCAGCTCATACAAAATGTGGAATCAGTCATCTGGGTACCTATGGAGGTTATTTCTACCGTCACAACTGGTCACACATGCTTCTATTGCATGAATTAACACCAACTCTATTTTGCTACCTGATATTCTGGAGTAGCTCTGGAATGAGCACAAAAGACATAAATTTGGTCAAATGCATCTTTAATTGCAGTAAAATGGAGGTAAACGATGGTTGCAACTATTCTAGGGACCTCCCTATCCTTTCCAACACCTGTCCCTCACCAGATAAAGCCAGCAACTGGAATGGATAAGGTTTAATGGATCAGATCCCTACATTTTTGGGAAACACAATCCTGCAATAGTTGTAATAGTCCTGTATTGAAGCACCAAACCTTATCATTGTTGTACCTTGCTAGTATAAATAAAGTGCTCCCATTTGGTTGAGCATATAGGATAGAGGATATAGGTGCTAGGAGATAGAGTAGTCCAAGTGTTGTAATTGTGTACTACAGCAGATCAGTAGTCTACAGAACTTCCCCTGCACTACTGATATGTTGATAATGAAATAAAGGTGCAATATTTGTCATTCATGTTTGCTTCTGAGTTCAGTGTGAGGATTTGATAGTGTAGAGCAAGTAATTTTTCCCTCTTTTGGTTCAGGAAGCAAGGGCCACTTCCAGGCCCAGAAGAGGGATTATTCCTACCAGAGTTCTACTAATTTCTTGCTGTAGCAGGTCAACAGGAATCTGATAGCTTTTTGCATGGTTAATATTGAATTAAACTTCATCTAACATGTGGCACATGAATGCATTATAGTTAAGTCATCTAGAGTAGATTTTATAGCATAACATTTTTTGTTTTAGCTTCAGCATTTCCAGTTTGCATTAGAGAATTTCTTGTTAATTCAGTTTGCTCCAGATTTGCAATATTTGCTTACCAACCTTTGAATTTCATCATTGTCTTAGGTTTCATTTTCTACAGGTGTGAAGTTTCAATTCTGAAAAATTTCATTGTTGTTATAGTTAATTCTGTGATTTCAATTTTGTTATTTTAAATTTTGTCAACTGAATTCTATCATTTTCAATAGTTCAGATTTGCTTTTCTACAACTGTGTGAATTTCAATTATGCAAGGATAAGTAGGCACTCAGTTTTAGTTTCTAGGAGATTAAAAGGGACACTTGACACCCCAAAACACTAACTATTCCATGAATAAGGCCATGATCTAGATGAACTAAAAATTAATCTGTTAACCCCTGCTTTCGTATATAGCCTTGGACACCGCCCTGGATTGACACATAATGATTAAATGATGAAGAGTTGATGACACTCATCATTTTTGGCATCATTTTCGGGGATACTTAGGTGTTGTTAGGAGAGGTCTAGCAGTCCAAAAACTGTCCTATTTTAGGAAACAATTTTTGGAAACCTGAGGTTTAGTTCATTTAGTAAATAGGCATGAATGCATAGGCCAAGAGACGAAAGAGGAAGGTTTATCAAAACTGGCTCTTTTCCACCAAGGCGTTCTTCACGATCAGGTGAATATCTGCCTGTGTATGAACTTCCTAAAAGACTTAAAAGAGAATCATCTTCTTCATCAACTGAAATTATAGGATCTTTGCAAGAAGAGCTCTTAGAGGCACTTGCTTCTAGACATACCCATAGGGCTGATCCATCTGAACCAGTTGAACAAATTAAAACTAAAGAAGCACCTATGGCAGAACAAGGAGAACGTGATAGGGAAATTGTTGGTCATGATGTTGAAAATCCTCCTGTTAGAACTTTTGAATACCCTATTCATCTGAATCCTACTCAGAATGCTCCTATGAAAACAATTTCACCCTCAGTATTGCCAATATTTAGGGGAGTTGTTTCTGAAGATCCTGATCAATTTCTGTTTGAATTCAAAGTTCTATGTCAGACTTATGACTATGTCAATGACAACCAAAAATTGAAGTTATTTCCCTCTACACTTAAAGATGCAGCCTTACGATGGTTTATGAGCCTTGAACCAGATTCAATCCACACTTGGGATCAAATGGAAACTGCATTTTTGGATAAGTATCAGGAGTATTGTAGAGTGAGAAATAGGAAGGATGAGTTATTTCGGATTAGACAAGAAGAGGATGAAAACTTAGAGGATTATCTTGATAGATTTACCTTTATCCAAAAGAGATGTGGTCTTGTGGAAACTGACTTATTAAAAACTATATTTTTGAGAGGTTTGCAGGATGATTCTAGAGAAGTATTAGACTTAATGGGAAAAGGAGATATAAACCAGCTTGATATTAATGATATTGTAGAGTTGTGCAGAAATTATTCCCACACTAGGCAAAGAAGAAGGAAAAGGAATCCTGGTAATACTAATATAAAATATTTGATGGAGGAAATGGCTAACATGAAAACTGATATTCTTGTTCAATTAAATATTGCATTAGGGGAAAGGAATGCAAAATCCAATTCTTCACCACCCCTAGCTATCTATTGTCCTAGATGCAGGAATAAGCATGCCCTACATGATTGTCCTTTGGATAGAACCTCTATCTCAACTATTTGTGGCATTTGTTCAAAAGAGCATAACACTGATAAGTGCCATCTCCTGCCTCACCTTAAAAATGTTTTGCAAACCCAAACTGAAGAACTTAATGTTATTGGGCAGAGGCCAAGAGGCAACTTTTCACAATACCAGAATGCCCCTCATTTTCCTACAAGTTGGGGATAAAATCCTTGGAATATGCCTTGGGGATATTCAGAACCACCTTCACAACCATGGAATCAATCTTGGTCAGCCCCTCAAGACTGGTCACATTCTGGTTGGAATCAACCATGGAATCCTGTTAATCCACCTTGGACACAAAATCAACAATCTGGGCAGAGATGGGGGCCACAATACCCATCATATCAAGGGCAGCAGAGGTATCAAGGACAGACTCAAAACCTATTGCCAGCTCCTAATCAAAACTTTCAAGGAAGAATGCCACCACAACAATCACAACCAGTTAAGCAACCTCCACTTCCAGCTCAGCCTGTGGCTAACCCCAATAACAATAGACAAGCAACCCCTGTTTATGGAGCTGAGTCTGAAGAGACTACTGCAGTCCATGTCCTTGACTGTAGTAACATCCAGTTACATTCATGGAAGGTTTTACCTGACCCTACACCACCCACTATTGAAGAAATTGATGGAAAGCAAGAATTTTCAAGTCCAAAAAAAACCACAAATAGAGCAAAAAATAGAAAGTTTACAAGGAAAAATTGAACCTGCCTCAGTAGACCTTTCGTATCCTAAAAGGTTTGACCACACTATCACTCCTCCTAAATCAGAATTAATCACAGAATTGAGGAAAATGTCTATCTCACTCCCTTTGTTGCAGGCAATAAAGGATGTACCTCTGATTAAGAAAACCATTCAGGAGTTGTGCATTAGGAAACCTGGCAGGAAGAAGAAAGCCTTTCCTAAGACTATGCAAGTAGAAGGTAAGTTGGTTGACCTGCTCTCTAGAAAACTAGTACCCCCCAAATATGGTGATCCAGGGAGTCCAGTAGTTACAATTACTATTGGGTTAGTTCAAATTCCAAATGTACTTATTGATTTAGGAGCTGCAATCAATGTGATGACTAAGGAAACCATGCAAAAATTGTAGCTCAATAATCTTAGTCCTACTACCACAATTTTGGAAATGGCAGATAGGTCAGTGGCCAAATCGAAAGGAATTCTAGAGGATGTTGCCATTGAAGTGTCTTCTTGGGAATATCCTATAGATTTCTTAGTATTGCAGCCTAGAAACTCAGCTAATGGCTATCCTATTATTCTAGGATGACCTTGGCTTGCCATTACAACTGCATTTATAGACTGCAGGTCAGGTGAGATGACTATTTCAAATGGTGTAGACCTGAAGAATATTTCCTTGTATCCACCAGCCCAACCTTCAGCCAAATTTTTTGGACAGATATGGTATCCTGAGTCTGATGAAGAACAAGAAACTATTGTCACCTTGGCCACAGTCGTAGTAAAGGAACATATTGAAGAACTTAATTCACCAGAAAGAGAAATCTTTGAACATGAAACAATTTTGGTGAAAACATTGCAAGAAGAAGGCCTTAGGGATGATCAAATTCTTGTCCATCATTTGTTATGGAAATATGAAGAACAAACTGCTGAACATCTGTCATCTATTCCACTACAAGAAAGCTCCTTCACATTGCCACATGGATGGCATCATCATCTTTTGACTTCTTTCACCTGTCCTATGCAAATGATCCCATCAGGTATCACATTTACACCCGAATCAAGAGTATTTCATACTTTGTAGCCACATCATTGTCCCTTAAATGCTTTAATCAGTAAATATGAGGTTGGCAACTCTATTTATCTAGGGATTAAGCAGATTGAGATACAGCCAGGAAAGTTTTTGAACATTAATAGTTGGTTGACTAATAAGCAAGAAGCCAAATTATTTGTTGTTTTGCAGAGACATGTTCAGGATTTTTCTTGGAGTTATAAGGACATGACTAGAATTCACCCTGATGTGTGTACACATAGAATATACACTGAAGATGTTAAACCTGTGAGACAACCTCAAAGACGTTTGAACCCTGCTTTGAAAGATATTGTCAAGGAAGAAATTGAAAAGCTTTTAGATGTAGGATTCATCTATCCAATATCAGATAGTAGATGGGTTTCTCCATTAGTCATTGTTCCAAATAAAAATGGGAAAATGAGAGTGTGTGTGGATTATAGAGAGTTAAATAAGGTAACACATAAGGACCATTTCCCATTACCTTTCATAGACCAAGTATTAGACACCCTTGCTGGCAAGAAATTTTTCTATTTTCTTGATGGATTCAGTGGTTATAATTAGATACAAGTTGCACCTAAAGACCAAGAGAAAACTACTTTCACATGTCCTTGGGGAACCTTTGCTTATAGGGTTCTACCTTTTGGTTTATGTAATGCTCCAACAACATTTCAAAGAGTTGTTTTGGCCATATTCTCTGATTTGACAAATGAGAGTGTAGAAATTTACATGGATGATTTCACAGTATTTGGGGATAGTTTTGAATATACTTTGGAACAACTTGAAAAAGTTTTAATACGTTGTGAAACATACCATTTGTCTCTTAATCCTAAGAAATGCTTCTTAATGATGGAGGAAGGGATTGTCCTTGGTCATCATATCTCCTCTTATGGGATCAAGGTTGATCCTAAAAAGGTGGAAGTCATCAAAAACCTTCCTCCTCCAAAAACTCAAACTGATGTGAGGAGTTTCTTGGGACACATTGGTTTCTACCATAGATTTATTGCCAATTTCAGTACCATAGCCAATCCAATGTTTGCATTACTAATGAAAAATTCTGAATTTTCTTGGTCTACTGAGTGTCAAAAGTCTTTTGAGGAATTAAAAGAAAAGTTAACAACTCCCCCTGTATTGAGAGGACCTAATTGGGAATTGCCCTTCCATATTCAAACTGATGCTTCCAATATTGCTATTGGAGCTGCATTAGGGCAAATTGACAATGGGGAGCATTATGCCATTTATTACATCAGTAAAAACTTGATAGGAGCTGAAAAGAACTACACTACTACTGAGAAGGAATTCTTAGTTGTAGTATATGCTATTAATAAGTTCCGACACTATATCACAGGATATCAGGTATTCATTCATACAGATCATGCTGCCATTAAATACCTGATGAATAAACCTCTGGTTAGTGCAAGAATTATTCATTGGTTAATACTATTGCAAGAATTTGATATCACTATAGTTAATAAACCAGGGAAAGCTAATGTAGTTGCAGATTTTCTGTCAAGATTGCCAAATGAAGATACAGGAGAGTTGGTTGAAGATGCATTTCTGATGAGAAATTGTTTGCTATTTCTATGTAGTCTCCATGGTTTGTAGATATAGCTAATTATTTGGCTATAGGAAAAATTCCTCTTCACTTTACTCCTAAACAAAGGAAACAGTTAATCAAGCAAAGTTCTTCTTTTAAATGGATAGGAGGTTTACTTTTCAAATGCAGTCCTGACCATGTTTTGCATAGGTGCATCCACAAGGATGAGGTATATGATATCCTACGGGCATGTCATGATGAACCTTCAGGAGGACACTATTCAGTCAAGAGTACAATTCGAAAGATCTTGGGTACTGGTTATTACTGGCCATCTTTGCATAAAGATGTGAAAAATTATGTTAGACATTGTGATGCATGCCAAAGGATGGGAAAACCTACCTTCACTAGTGAAATGCCATTACAACCTCAAGTAGGAACAGAACCATTTGAGAGGTGGGGGTTAGATTTTGTAGGACCCATTGACCCTCCTTCCCAAGGGAAAGTGCATATCTTGGTATGTACTGACTATGTAACCAAATGGGTAGAAGCCCATGCTTTTAAGCATGCTCGAGAAGAAAAAGTTGTTGATTTCCTATATTCATAGATTTTCCTGTGTTTTGGGGCCCCACAATCCATCACCACTGATCAGGGACCTCAGTTTACCTCAAAATTTGTTGAAGCCTTTACAAAGTTGTATGAAATCAAACACCGAAAATCCTCACCTTACCATCCACAAGCCAATGGCCAAGTTGAAGTGACAAATAGGGAATTAGAGAGGATCTTAACCAAAACTGTAGCAGCCCATAGGAGGAATTGGGTGGAGAAGTTACCTGAAGCAATTTGGGCTTATAACACCACTTGGAAATCCACTACTGGATTTACTCCCTATGAATTGGTTTATGGTAAAAAGCCTCTTTTGCCTATTGAGTTTGAATTACTAACTCTTCGAACTGCTTTAGAAGTTGGTATTGATTTGTCATAGGCACAAACATACCAGATTCTGCAGCTCAATGCATTGGATGAGCTAAGGAGGGATGCATTGCACCAGACCGAGGTGATCCAATCACAATGCAAGTTGTGGCATGATAGTCATATCCAACAATAAAAATTTCAACAAGGTGATTGGGCTTTGTTGTTTGACTCATGATATGAAGACTATCTTGGCAAGTTGCAGACTCGGTGGCTCGGACCTTATCAAGTTGAGGAGGTATTTGCAAATGGAGTTGTACGTCTTTCACCAATAGATGATTCAAGAAGGAAGATGGTGGTTAACGGTCATCATCTTCGGATATATCACAAACCGTTAACCAAGGAGGAGTTTCTCAAGCAAGTAGGAAACTTGGATGTATCAGTATTGGAAGAAACCACTTCTTCCAAGATGGACTCAATCAAGTGACATGAACCAAAATATATATAAAAAAAAATGAAAAATATATATATATATATATATAATAATAATTCAGAATGTGAAAACCTCTTTGAGGCGCATCTGAATTGGGCTTACATGAAAACCAGTTTTTTTGGCATGTTTACCTCACAGACCCGCCACCATTCCATCCATTCTCACCATTGTTTCACTATTTACCATTCCATTCATTCTCACCTCTGTTTCACTATTTTTCATATTGCACCTATTACACTCTATGAGGAGTCAATTTAAAATCAGCAAAAAATAACATCTGTACAAAATATAGATAGAATGGTTTCTTCAGGTATGTGCCTTTTCTATTTTAATATTGTAAATATTTATTATGTAGTGTATGATATCCCTAGTTAGTATAAATCATACATAAGGTCTGGTTCCAGAAAGTTATCAAGGTAGTCTAAGGTAGAAAAGGCTCTTCAAATGCTCTTGAAAGGTACTGCTCTGGAATGAACCTGCTGCACATAACAAGTTTTTGAATGAAGAAGCTTTAGAATTAGTTTCGGAATGAAAAGGGTATATGCTCTGGAATGGACTATGCGATAAAACCGATTGGAATGAATTAACAAAAAGGTTAATTCATTAATCTCCAAAATCACGTGGCTAAAAAGTCAAATAAATTAAATTTTCTGAAGGTTTTGCACCAATTGGGTTGGAAATAGTATTTGGAACACAGGTTTCAAATTCGAGTTCCAAAGAAAATATTTGAGGGGGCATGGAGTTTCAAAAATTGCTGCATGTGAACAGTATGGCACACAACTCAAATCCTGTTGAAAAGGGGGAATCTTGTAAAAAATTAATTATCCCATATCACTCTCAATAGCTGTAATTATATGATGACACGTAGTAACATCTGATTGATGATAACTTCTGCATGCAATGAATTGCCACCACGTGCCAAGTTCATGTTACCTAGCATGTTTGGAAGTTATTTTGGAGTTGCACTCATTTACTCTTCACCCTCGAGTATTACTCTTTAAAACTCAAGTATTCCAAAGCTGAGAAAAACCTGCAGTAAAATTTCTAGGCCTAAGATATGCAGAACACCAATCATTGATAATGGGAGGACAAAAGAATAAAATTGAGCTAGATAACATAGAATATTTGCAAAAATATGAGGAATGCATGCAAATTTTTACTGAAGGGGGATTTCTGCCCTTCTTGCGCAAGTTCGATGGGTATTCAAAAGGGTTGGCTGCTGAGTTCGCACGTACCTTCCACAATAACCAAATTCATATCAGCGGCATGACCATCCAGGTAAGCCCTAAAATTCTCAACCAGGTTATTGAATTATCGTTGCATGGGGTTCAAATTGGAAAATCAGGGAAAAATACTTTAGTTGAACTTGTAAATCAATTCAGGGGAAATGAGGATAGGCCCACTGAGTTTATATTGAGTAATAATATCTGCAAGGGGGTCAAAAGAACAAGTTTACAACCTCCTTGGGATGAAGTTGCAGTATGGGTCATTAGGTTTTTGACCTACGATGGGCAATTCCCTGTCCTCTTAGGACATCATATGTGAATTTTAACCCATCTTCGTCATGGCCACTCAAACCCTGAACTGAAGGTAAATCTGCCTCTGTATTTATATCAGGAGCTGGTAAATATGGCCAAAAAGTACCAAGCAAGAAGAGGGTCTCCCAAACACCATGGCCTAATCAAGATTATATGCAGACATCACTTCATGGGAAACCCTAGAAGCTTTGATAGGTTTTTTCATGCATGGAATGAGTTGATTGAGGAAGAGGCAATTGAAAGCCCTAGATCTGAAGAAGAGGTAGAGGTTGAAGGACCTGAATCTGAAGCAAAAATAGAAATTGAAAGTTCTGAACATGAAATTGAAATTGAATCCTCTAAAAAAGAAATTCCCTCCTCACCACAGGGACCTCCATCCTCCAGGACAAGGAAGCAAAGAGAGAAAAATTCTAAGATTGATCTTGTAGGAAAGAGGAGGAAGGTTACATTTTCTGAAAATGTAACTATTTTTCCCATTGAGAAATTTGGAAGTTCAAGCAGGGAAGGGCAGATGGAGAAGGGAACACCTAAAGCAGACCCTACCCTAGGATTGACAAGCCCTATTTCACAATCTAAAAATAAACAAAAGCAATCAGCTTCGGGATTGAGAAGGTCTTCAAGACTTCAGAAATCCACCAACATAGGTGATGTGGAAAAGGAAGAAGGAACTGCACATGTTGATACCCTGCAGGTGAAAGAAACTATGGAGAAAGTTGAAGATATAAGTACCAAGGGCATGGATAGTGCAACAGATATGGCTATGCCTACAATGTCCCTCAATTACCCACCATATTTAGAAGATAGAACCATAACATAAGAAGCAGAGGGACACACCACTATTGCAGAAATGTCTGCACCACTTATGGATTATTTAGAAGAAATATGATTTGAGCACTGAAGAGGAAGAAGAAATAGACATAAAGACTCAGTTGCATGCAGCTAGGAGTGTCATAAAAACTCAGACATGATGGATTGAAAAGAGTGAAGCTTCCCTGAAAGAGAAAGATGATACTATCGCTAAGTTATGGCAAGAGATAGAGACTGTAAAGGCTAGGTTAACACTTCTAGAGCAATATCCTTGTTAGTTCAACTCAAGGGATGAATTATCTAATCTATTACTGAACTTAGCTGGCAATTCTAGGAGAAACTCACCTATCATATCTGCAATAGAAGAAGAAGAAACAGTGCAAGAAGTACAGTAGAGTCCAGGGGATGAGCATCTAGGGACATAGCAGATAACTGAATCAATAACACCTATAGAGGGAGAAATAATAGTACAAGAAGAGGTAAGACCACAGTCTCCTCAAGACCTTGATAATTTGAATGCACTTGAGATTGAATTAGTAGAAATTGGAACACAGATAGAGCCTCCTACAATTGAAAAGGTGGATATAGGCATCCAGGTTAATATCATTCCTCAAATGCAACCAATTGTTAGATCACCAGACACAATCACACTTGCAAAATATAATGAAGATGTGGCATATTGGATGGCAAAATGTCATCAATTAGAAGGAAAGGTCTCATCATTACAGACCTTAACAAAAGAGCTAGAACAAAAAAATTTAGAAATTGAAAAATTGAAGGAACAAGTGCAGGATGTATGCCAAATTGCAGAATGTATGGTTCAATGTCGGAGGCCAGCCAGATTCTATAGCTTAATGTTAAAGGAGAGATACCTCCGTTGGCAAATAATGAGGGTCACTTCTGGTCTCTCTCACAAATTGGAAACACCTAGTGAGTTTCTGGAAGCTTTTTGGAAAAGTTCTGCAGAACACCAGAATTTGCTATGTGAGTTATTCCTACACAATTTCTTTTTGCCAATAGAAGTTATCTTCCTTCCCCATGTCTTCACTGGTGATCTTCAGCTTAGGGCTTTTTAGTCTACACTCCAGAATCAAATATATTGGGAGCAGGAAAAGAAAACCAGCAAAGCCATGGAATTACAGGCAGTTTTGCTCATTAGGCCTGTTCACCTGAACCATAGGACCTCCACCAGTGAGCACTATACTCTAATGAGGGATGACAGAGTAAGAAAAATGTATCTGGGGAACTTGCAAAAATGCATAGATGGTTTTCAAACCTTTTGTGCAACATCTTTTGCTGATGCTTTATCATCTTGCAAAAACAGATGGGGAGAGTTACCTATATCACTACAGAAGAGAGAACCCATCTCTCCAAATAACCTGATGTGGTCTAGAAGAAGGGAAGAATGTATAATCCAGACCATATTTGAGGTAAAGGAGCAATGGATAGGTCTCAGGTATAGGAATCCAACAATCATCACCCCTGTTCCATATTTCTTTGATAATGACCCTCAATCAGATGATCAATTCCAGGAGTGGCTCAGGGAGATTAAAGAGCACAAAGGATATTACAAGGTTGGAAGCAGACTATGGAAATATGTTGAGCGCTATCTTGACATAGATCTTTGTGCTGTTGTAGCAGAATAGAATGCATGAGGACATGCATTGCAATAGGTTAGGGGAAAATGATGAGGCAGAACATTACCTCATACAAAGACTGCTTTTGATAACTTTTTAAACTATTTGGAACTACTTATGATATGTTTTTGTACTAATTTTAGTGATACTATGCATTATATGATGATGTTTGCATATTGGAATGATAAAGTGCATATGACCTGTTTTGACTAATTTATCTATGTTTTATAATCTGTTTCAGCTGTATGTTTTAGTATATTTTGCATTAAATTAGAATTGTAATATGAAGGTACTGATATCTATTTAGTTTTGTGCTTATTTTACAAATTTTCCCCACCATTCACCCATTTTGAATAATCTAAAGGCGCCAAATACTTTGTCAGCAGTTGACTATGTAGAAAACAAGAATTTTTCCATACAAATTCTAGCCAGTTGTACATATACAACATGGCTTGGAATTTGTCCACTCCAACTCATACAAAAGGTGGAATCAGTCATCTGGGTACCTATGGAGGTTATTTCTACCATCACAACTGGTCACACATGCTTCTATTGCATGAATTAATACCAACTCTATTCTGTTGCCTGATATTCTGGAGCAGCTCCGGAATGAGCGCAGAAGACATAAATTTGGTCAAATGCATCTTTAATTGCAGTAAAAGGGAGGTAAACGATGGTTGCAACTATTCTAGGGACCTCCCTATCCTTTCCAACACCTATCCCTCACCAGATAAAGCCAACAGTTGGAATGGATAAGGTTTAATGGATCAGATCCCTACATTTTTGGGAAACACAGTCCTGCAATAGTTGTAACAGTCTTGTATTGAAGCACCAAACCTTATCATTGTTGTACCTTGCTAGTATAAATAAAGTGCTCCCATTTGGTTGAGCATATAGGATAGAGGATATAGGTGCTAGGAGATAGAGCAGTCCAAGTGTTGTAATTGTGTACTACAATAGATCAGTAGTCTGCAGAACTTCCCCTGCATTGTTGATATGCTGAGAATGAAATAAAGGTGCAATATTTGTCATTCATGTTTGCTTCTGAGTTCAGTGTGAGGATTTGATAGTGTAGAGCAAGTACTTTTTCCCTCTTTTGGTTTAGGAAGCAAGGGCCACTTCCAGGCCCAGAAGAGGGATTATTCCTGCTAGAGTTCTGCTAATTTCTTGTTGCAGCAGGTCAACAGGAATCTGACAACTTTTTGCATGGTTAATATTGAATTAAACTTCATCTAACATGTGGCACATGAATGCATTATAGTTAAGTCATCTAGAGTAGATTTTATAGCATAACATTTTCTATTTCAACTTCAACATTTCCAGTCTGTATTTCCAGTTTGCATTAGAGAATTTCTTGTTAATTCAGTTTGCTCCAGATTTGCAATATTTGCTTACCAACCTTTGAATTTCATCATTGTCTTAGGTTTCATTTTCTACAGGTGTGAAGTTTCAATTCTGAAAAAGTTTCATTGTTGTTATAGTTAATTCTGTGATTTCAATTTTGTTATTTTAAATTTTGTCAACTGAATTCTATCATTTTCAATAGTTCAAATTTGCTTTTCTGCAACTGTGTGAATTTCAATTATGCAAGGATAAGTAGGCACTCGGTTTTAGTTTCTAGGAGATTAAAAGGGACACCTGACACCCCCAAACACTAACTATTCCATGAATAAGGCCATGATCTAGATGAACTAAAAATCAGTCTGTTAACCCCTGCTTTCGTATATAGCCTTGGACACCGCCCTGGATTGACACATAATGATTAAATGATGAAGAGTTGACGACACTCATTAGGTTACACAATGTAGGACACATGAAATATAGGAACATGAAAACTTAAGAAACAAACATCTCTTTCAAGGGTATTGTTACTATTGTAATCAGTTTGGTCATAAGGTAGTTAATTGTAGGGTTCATGACATGAATGGATATGGCTTCACTAGGATAAACTTAAAAATGGTTGCACCTTAAAGGAACCACAAAATTAATTGTTATAAGTGCAATAATATTGGGCATACAATAAAGTGGTGTAGAGCAAAACTTCTAGAGATAAGCAGGAACAGGAATAGTCAAAGGAATCAGAAGGATCAGTTGAGGAAGAAGGTGGACAAAGGTAAATATCAGTGTATGCTGGAAGTAGAGATACTCCCACCCCAAAATTAACCACCTCAAGAGAGGAGGTGGGGGAGGTGCTAAGCTAAGAGTCTCATTATTAGCCCAAATCCCCAAAGATGACCCTTTGCCATTGATGTCAAAAAGGGAGATATTTGAGTTAGGCGGAAAGCATTCAGTTAGGGGGAGCAGAACATAAAGAGGTAAAGGAAATGGTAAAAGGTAAATGGGTTTCCATAAATGACAAAGGGGGAGATTGTTGGAAATACGAGCAATTTTTTTTTTCATTGGTTTCAAGAGTTATTTTTAGTGAGTAGTGCAAAAGGAAGGATGTCAAGAGTCAGTTTTAGTAAGCAGTGCAAGAGAAAGATTTCTTCTAGGCCTAAGGAAAATAATATTATAATATCTCTTATTATAATATTCAAGGTGGTCACATAAGGTCTAAAGGAGCAATAGGAAGGACCAAGAAAAATAATAATATAATATTTTATTATAATATTAAATTTCTAATGTTAAGACCTAAAGTTATTAAATTAATTATAATAATTTCATTATAAATTAATTTATAATTTAATTTAATTAACCCTAAGTTTAGGGTCATAAGGGAAAAATGTCTATTTGAAGCATCAACATCATATGTATTTTTCCCCTTCTCTGACATCCAAAGGGAGATGGCACATTGGTATAAATACCTTGTGCATTTGGTTGCCTAAGTTCCAACCTTTGATCGATTAAAAGTGCTAATTCCTATGAATTTCTATGATCTATGTGCAAAGAAAAAGGATAATATTATTTGTTTGGGCGACCATCGAAGATATAAGACTATGGAGTCTTAAATCCTAATTACCAACCTAGAGGTTGGGCTAGTGGTAAGTGGCTATGCGTTGAAGTGTCGATAGGTGGGAGGTCCCACAATCGAATCCCAACAATGCCTAGGAGTATTTTTTTGGTGCTCCTTTTGGTTTTGGTTCCCAGCACGTGATACAAAGCACACAAGGTGCTTTTGACTACCAATGTGAGTGCCTAGCTCACACAACAGTTGGACCATGACTAGGATGCTGGTGGCATTGTAGCGGGGGATCGAATCCCACCTAGGGCAATAGAGGTATTTAATTTTTAATTAAATTTTGCTCCTAAGGTTGTTAATGTGGCATGAATTTTTGAGTTTAAGGGAGGTATAAGGTTTTTTATTGAAGTTTAATTTTTGAATTTTTTTGAGCATATTAAAGGAGTGATTTATTTTTTGATAAAGGATTTATAAGGACATTTTTTAGGAGTATGTTTTTACCAATTTGATATCTAGGGTTTTGAGTAGTGTTTAAGAGTGTGGAGATTATAATGTGTAATTGATATTTAATGTTTTGTATGGTGAAATATTTTGAGGGAATATTTGAATAAAATTTTGAGAAGGTTTTTGTTACCTAACCTTTGATATTGGCAAAGAGGTTGATTGTGATTGAGACAGATTTTGAGGTTAATTCTTCATCAAACAAAAGGTATGGGCACATCATCCTTGTGAGTGAAATATTATTGGGTTGGATATTGTGAATGCTAAGTTGGAGTGAAAAGGTTTATTTGATAAGCATTATTGAGTAATATTTCATGTGCATGATTGGTAAATGTTGGTGAGAACATTTGAGTGAGAAATTGAGAATTATCTTGAACTAGGGTTTGTGAAAGAGCATGAGTATCATTGTTATGTGAGATTGTTTGATAAGCATTGTTGGAAATATTTGAGTAAACCTTCATGTGCATGATTAGGATTTTTGAAAGATCATGAGTATCATTTTTATGTGAGGTTGAGAACTATCATGAACCAGGGTTTTGTGAAATATCATGAGTATCATTGTTATGTGAATTTAGAATCATCTTGAGTCAATTTTGAGTTTTATAGTGTGAGTTATTGAAAGCATTGTGAAGCAGTTGTTTAGATCTTGTAAGCAAGTCGTTTCATTGAGTGATTGGTTGAGTGGATTTGATTAAGCTTAGTTTATTGGAAGTTTTGGAGTGATAGTTCGTGTTCTATAAAACAAATTTTTCTTTATTCTTAATTAATTTGAAGAGATTTTGGAAGTGATTGAGTGTTGTGTGAGTGTGAAACATATTGAGTCTCTAACCATTCTCCATATATTTTTGTGGTTAAACAAGAGAGTTTGAAAGTGATTAAGTATTGTTGTGAGTGTGAAACATATTGAGTTTCTAACCATTATCTATATGTTTTTATGATATTAAAACAAGATTATGTGTGAAACTTATTTGTGTGATTGAAGAGGTTTTCTATGATATATTGAATTGAGTTGAATAAGATTTTGTGAAATCTAGTTGATATATTTGAGTAAGTCATAGAGTGGACTTCAGAACAGAGTTAAGCAAGATTTTGTAAAAGCTTATGAGAAAATTTTAAGTAAGTCCTAGAGTGCACTTAAGGACTGAATTGAGTATGGAAGCTTACAATGCATATTTGAGGTAAGTCTTGGTGAATACTTGAGAGTAGTTTGATAAAGTTCTAGAGAGGACTTGGGGATATATTTGAGGCAAGTCTTTTTGAAGACTTGATAGCAGATTTGATTGATTTATTTGTTCAAGCTTTGTTTTAAGGCTTGGGATAGATCTAGCAGAGTTAATTTATGATTGGATCAAGCCTTGTGTTAAGGCTTGAGGATAGATTTGAGGACAAAGTTTAGTGCATATTTGATGATAGATTTGTGCCAAATCTGAGATATATATTGAGTAGATTTATGCTAGATCGAAGGACTGTGTTTAGTACAGATTTGAGATAGATATTGGGTAAATTTTTTCTAGAACGAATGATTGTGTTTAGTGTAAATTTGAGATAGATATTGAGGATATATTTGTGCTAGATTGAAGGACTATGTTTAGTGTATATTTGAGATAGATATTGAGGATAGATTTGTGATAGATAGAAGGATTGTGTTTAGTGCAGATTTGATATAGAGATTGAGAAGATTTGTGCTAGACCAAAGGACTATGTTTAGTGCAAATTTTAGACAAAGCTGAGAGGAAGCTTTAGAGGTGGTAGATCAAAGTGCAGTACTCTCTAGTAGATAGAGATACATTAGCTAGGGTAGTTAGGATAGAGGCCTTCTGAGTGAGAGTAGGAGCATTCAGTGGGGAGATATCCATAAGTGGAGGTAGTAGTCTTCTAGAGGATCACTAGCCAGAGTAGAGGAGAAGGAGTTATCCTGTGGATAGAGATCCACAAACCAGCTGAGGGGATTGGTGTCTCCTATGGATAGATATCCATGAACTTTATTAGGAGATTGGTATATCCTTTGGATAGAGGTCCATAAAAATTGTAATAGGGAAGGATTCCCAAGATATTTTTTGAGAAAATTATAGTGAAATATTTTATATATGGAGTAGCCCACCTTAGGTGAAACACATAAATTGGTGTCTCTATTGTGTGTTGTGATTTTTGCATTGCTTTGATTTTTATTGTTGATATTGCCATTGATATATTGGATAATATTGTTTGAGAAAATATAAGTAAAAAGTGGTCATATATTGTTCACCCCCCTCTCAATATAATCTTGTGTTCTTCAAGAATTTCTTGGATCCTCATTTTGGATATCTTTTTCGAAACTACTTTATCAATTTTATCTAGGTGGAGGTCTCTCTGTCTTGGATTTAGGTGGAATCTTGATCTCAAACAAGAATATAATTAGATCCTAGTTTATTTTTTTTATTCACTAATTCCCAACTATATTACAAAGTTCTTTCTTGCTAATATTTAGAAATCTAATTAGGAAAACGTTCCATTTTTATGATGTAATATTGATACCAAATCCCATACTAAGATATCAAAATGTTTATCTCTCCTTAGGACTGATTCTACTTAGATTCTAAATGAGAAAAGACTCTAGATTATCCCAACCTCTTTTGCTTATCCCTAAGCAATATTTCATTGGACATTCCTGAATCCCTTTTTGCACATACAAAGCTCTATACCCTCGTACATAGAGCTCTAATACCAAATGTAACAACCCTCAAAAAAGAAAATAATAAAACACACAAACAAAAATAAAAAGGTTTATATTATACATATTTAATTTTTTTTTATCAAGGAGAAGGATTCATAAATCCCCATCCAACCTTAGACCAATTTAATGTTTGACATCTCCTAATTTTTATCAAGAACTATACCACATGAGATTCTCCTCATGCAAGTTCATTTTGTGTATGCCTATATCATGTCATGCATGTAAGTCCATCCATATCATCATTCTTGATGAGCTAGACTTACCACCCTCGATCATTGGAAGGTATACACACATCTCCATACTACACAAAAACCATTATGTGTGGGTATGATATGTGTATTGTGAGTTAAGCTATCAATATCATCCTCTGACAAGCTATCTTAACTCTTGGTATGATTTTCTAAACCTAGATAACCCATCTCCCTAAAGGGGTCTTAAGCCCTTAGGTCATCCTCTAAGTTCACTTAGAACTTACAACTTTTAATTCTTTTCTTTTATAAAAACTCATAAGAATACCAAAGATAAATCTAGATACTAAATCTAAAAAACAACAAATTTAAAAAAACATGAAACATACATTAAAGAGAAATCATGTGATAGAAAATTAAGTAGCATTTTAATTATAAATGATATCAAAATACAATAATAAACAATGCTCATTCAATCCATAGGAAAATATGGCAAAACCCCATGCTTTCCATAATTACTTTACATATAATTCATTGGGGAAATCTCCCCACAAATCTATTCTACTGCATAATCAAGCAGGAAGTAAGGTAGAGAGAAAGCTTGCAAAGTAGTCCATCTCATGGCTTTTGTCCTCCTACTCTTCCATCGATCAAGTGAGGATAACAGGGGATCAGGACACTCATGGATCCGGATAGACATGCTTCTAATGCATTTACTCATTTATTTACCAAATTGCAACTATACAATTAACCCAAGCAATTCAACTTTACAATGCATAGTTGTTATCATAGAGCTTCCCTCTCTATGACCCCTCTCACCCACTTATGAGAGTCATCCTACTATGCATCCCAACTCATGCTTTCTTTGTAATTAATAATCTAACCCACACTTAACAATTAAAGTCCCATACCCTTAGTTGTTCAATGCACTGGGTTTTTTCATCTCATTTAATCAAAGCAAACCGATTTAGCTTGCACCACATATGTTTCTCATCACTTCATAAAGCAAGGTCCCATACCCTCATTTTACAAAATGAACCATAACATAATATAAATCCATTCCATTTCATAAAGCAAGGTACCATACCCTCATTTTACAAAATGAACCATAATATAATACAAATTCATTCCATTTCATAAAGCAAGGTACCATACCCTCATTTTACAAAATGAACCATAACATAATATAAATCCATTCCATTTCATAAAGCAAGGTCCCATACCTTAATTTTACAAAATGAACCATAACATAATATAAATCCATTTCATTTCATAAAGCAAGGTCCCATACCCTCATTTTACAAAATGAACCATAACATAATATAAATCCATTTCATTTCATAAAGCAAGGTCCCATACCCTTATTTTACAAAATTAACCATAACATAATATAAATCCATTCCATTTCATAAAGCAAGGTCCCATACCCTCATTTTACAAAATGAACCAAACATATTATTCTAAATTAGAAGTCTACCACTTAAGGGAACCTTCTTGTTTAATGAGCTTCCTACTCGGCTAGAACCAGATGGGGGATTTCTCACCTATCACCCTATGGTCTCCCAAGATGGTTCTTCTAACCCGCTATACTATGCACACTACCCTTCAACTTTGTGTTCAACACACAGTGCTTCGGATAACTCATAGCATATTAGCTTCAGTTCTACACACAGCATCTTGACATACAACACATAATGCTTGGCTTCAATGCTTCACACAACACTCGTATTATGCACAACACTTGGATTACAACACACAGTGCTTGACTTTGATGCTTCACATAGTACTCAAATTATTCATAGCACTTGGCTTATAATACAGTGCTCGGCTTACGCACAACACTTGGCTTACAACACACAGTGCTCATATTTGATGCTTGACACAGCGCTCATCTTACGCACAGTTCTTGGCTTACAACACAAAATTCGAATTATGCATAGTGTTTGGCTTACAACACACAATGCTCAGCTTTAGTGATTCACATAGCGCTTGGTTTACAACATAGTGCTCGATGTACGCACATCATTTGTCTTCAACACATAGTGCTCGGCTTACGCACAATGCTTGGCTTACAACACATAGCACTCGAATTTACACAAGAAACACAAAGAGATATAGTCAACCACAAGAAATAATAAGATCTACACTCAACCATAATCAACATGAAGAGCTAAACTCATTACATGAAGATCTACGCCCAACCACAAGCAACATGAAGAGCTATGCTCAACCACAAGCAACATGCTACGCTCAACCATAAGCAACACGAAGAGCTAGACCTATTACACGAAGAGCTATGCTCAACTACAAGAAACATGAAGAGCTACACTCATTACATGAAGAGCTACACTCAACCACAAGCAACATGAAGAGCTATGCTCATTACATGAAAATCTATGCTCAACCACAAGCAACACAAAGAGCTACACTTGACAACAAGCAACATGAAGAGCTACGCTCATTACACGAAATTCTATGCTCAACCACAAGCAACACAAAGAGCTACGCTTAACAACAAGCAACATGAAGAGCTACACTCATTAGGAACCAAGAAATAAATACCAACTTGGTCATCTATTCTACTAGTTTTTGATGGTCGCTCGAACTGAGTCTGAGCACCACTCCTCATTCTCCTTGTGCCTCTCTTCTTTGCTCTACTCTTGTCTCTTCCTTTTCTTCTTTTCCTAGATATTTTTTCTTCATTTTTCTCTTTGACTTCCATCCGCAAACCACTGCCATTACTCCCACACCCATTTGTCAAGTGGTAGATGAGACATCCCTTCCTCTCACATTTTCATGGCATATCCAACATTGAAGTCTCTCCTTCCTCACGTAGAGGAAACCATCCCCTCATTCTGGTGGAGCCATTCCCTATGTTAATGGAGCCATACCTCCTTGCCAGCTAGACTCCGCTTGGGTGGCCCACCCAATTTCAAGGTAAGCAAAATAGATTTTATTGTCCCCATTTTTTTATTATTTAAAATCCGACCACTCACATTTTAAGGATAATCCACCATCAATCCAAAGGAAAGGCTATTTAAAGAGGGACATTTTTTTTTTTAAGAATACATTCATTTATATTTTAAGTTAAATTTATAATTTATTTAAATGGATAGCTACCTATAATAAGGTATTCTTTTTATCCAAGAATGAATATATTTATTATTTAAAATAAATTTATCATTCATTCAAATGAATAGCTATTACAAATAAGACATCATTTTTATGAATCTATTTATCATTTAAAATAAATCTACCATTTATTTAAATGAATAGCTATTAAAAATAAGACATCCTTTTTATGAATCTATTTATCATTTAAAATAAATCTACCATTTATTTAAATGAATAGCTACTAAAAATAAGACATTTGTTTTATAAAAGAAGTTATGAAGACAGTTCATTCATTCCAAAATTTCACATTGTTGAGGTGAAGTGTTGAAGTAAAAGATAATTAAATATAAGCACAAACAAAGAGGGAGATATTTCCATCAATTTAGTCACTTGTCTCTGCCTCGAGAACTTATGATAGCTACTAGGCCATTAGTTCAGGGCTCAAGGTAGCTATTTATTGATTATTATACCTAATCGAATGCATACCTATATGAAGGCATCTATCCTTGTTACCTTTGAGTTTTCATACCATAATTTCCCCCAAACTCAAGTACCCTTGTCCTCAGTGGAGGACTCAACTTCTTCCACTTATGATTGCACATGATCCTACACATTGTTAATTTTTTAGCAGTAACATATTCTTCATTATCTAGTAATATTGCATAATTGCTTTATTGCACAAAAACTGAGTATTGAAGCATCACTCTTAAATACATTGTTTCTTCATTCCAAAATTCCATCTGGGAGGGTCATGAAAAAGAAGGTGGTAGTTCTAGTATAGAAAAAAAATTGATATAAACTAGATATTTAGTCTAACCCTTCCCTAAATAAATCCATTACTCCCACTCAATCTAAGGAAGTAATTCAATTATGGTTGGGCACATCTACCACTCAAGAAATAATGGGTTGATTGGCTAATTTAAAAGGAGTAGAAAACACCAAAATTTAAGGGTTTGAGGAGTAGAACCTACACATAACCAACAATAGCAAGAGGGACCTAAGTCACCAAATGTATGAGTTTCCCATGTCGAATCCCAAAATAATATCTAGCATGAGACTAGGGATTCATTCTCTAACTTGGCCATCTAACAAGGGGTCTTGCGAAGTAGCAAGTCACGTTTTTAAGAAGATGAACATGAGGGAAAAGTAAAATTTTGGATAAATTTGGTCTAGACACTACATATTCCAATAAAGGAGCGACAATTGACACATCTAGTGCCAAAAAAAAAACCAAAACTTTGTGTACCATAGTGTAAATAGTTGGCATTTACAAATAAATCGATGATGTCGAAGGCCATTCAGGCATTGGTTGAGCCAAATGACAACATATAAAGAGGAAAATTTTATCAAGCCTAGTGCATGTGTAGAAAATATTGAAAGGTGTATCAAATAGTTCACATGAGAGAAATTTGCATGGACTATAGAGGTTGGGAGCATTAGTGAAAGGGCTAGGATATCTAAAAATTGATATCATCATTGATTCACTTGTAGCAAAGAGCACCACAAGAAAATTATCGACATAGAAAATAATGATGACTTACCCAAGTAGAGAAGTCTATATAAGGATGATCATCTCTTAACATCCTACCAATCCCTAATAAGAATGGACTTTTTGGATAAAATTGTTCCCTTATTTGTCATTCCCCCATGCATCTAAAAGAGGAGGATTTTTGGGTAGAACAAAATTAGACGACTAGAAACCCCTTCCATATTTCAAGTAAGCTGATAGCATGAAGATGCTTAATATTCCAATAATATAAGGCTTCCAAATAAATACCCTAAAGCTCCTCTCACCATGAAAATGCATTAAACCACTAGAACAAGAAAGAAGGTGACTCGGCCTTTTCAGCATTAGCTAAGCCCAATCTCATCAAATAAAGAGGCCTCTTAGCTAACACCAAAAATGTTATGTATCTCATGTCTTTCATGGGGTCCCTTTTTTAAATATTATCTAGGACTCACTCATCATCTGGGTGGGTGGGTGCAAAAACCAATCCCTCCCCCATAGGTAACTAACTTCACAACTTTTTATAAATTTTAGGAATAATGAAGGAACCCAAGGTGACCATGCAAAGGACTACCAATGTCAATAGGAGCATATGATCTATGAAAGAAATTACCAATATTCCATAGTACATATGTCCTCTTTGGCCCCCAAAATAGGTCACATTAACCATGGCACTAAATAAATAAGAGCCTTAGGGTCTTTACATTTATAAGTATAATAATTATCCAAGGTAAATACCTAGATACACAACAAAAAGAGCATTTATGTGGCATCAAAAATTAGGTAAATGGAAGGACAAATGGAGGGGTAGAATTATGCCAGGAATGAGGATCAATGAAAAGAGTGCAACCCAAAATCCTCATACCTTTTGATAATAAGCAGGACTTAAAAAACTCCCAATTTTGTAAAAGGCCAAGAAATTCAAAAAATAAGGATTTTCCCAAATTTTGACTATGCATCCAATGGATAAGGTGGTGGCTTCCTAGGATCCTTGTCCTCATAAATTTGAGGATCCCTTGTGAGTTGCCAAAACCATAGTGAATTCTCACTACACTTGGATGGAGTGAGGCTATTTAGCCAATTTTTAAAGGTTGGTTCTGATGGAAGATTAAACCATCTAAAGAACCAAATGAAATCCCAAATTAAACTAGAACTAGAGCTTTGAAAAATAGTGTAGGTGAAAGCAAACATAAAATCCCAATAACTGGACCCACATGGTGAAGGATCACAACAAGAAGGCCTAATCAAAATTCTAGTTAAATACCAAGACATCACAATATACCAAGTATTAAGGACCAATATAGAATTTTAGCCTAGGGATATCCAACCAAATCCAACGACTAACCACATCTAGCCAATGGTAATAACTAAAACAACAAGAGAAAGAAAAATTTAGAGACTATCATGAGGAACGCCAACCAAATCAAGGAATGAATGAGGAGTGATAACTAGATTTTAGCCATACCACCTCCAACCATACCTTAGATCCTACAAATTCTATGGAGATGGACAATATTCCAAGTGTACAATCCTCTTCATAAAATGGTATAATATTTAAGACATTGTCATAGAGTCTCTAGAGAAGTGGCTCTAGACCTGATAGCATTAATGGTAGGATATTCCTATGATATATTTATATCATGGATGAAAATACCACATCTCTAGCATCCCTAAACCCAATGACCTTAGGAGTATACATCATTAATGCAAAAGCACTATGACAAAAAAATTTAAATTTAAGGGGAAAAAGGCCCATGTATTATCTATACATATGCACTCTTCTTCTCATTGTAAATTATCAAAAGCCACCCATTCTTCTAAGGGGTTATTCCCTTCATTCTCTCTTATGTCTCAACCTATATCAAGCCTTTCCTTGTTGACTAATTAGTTTTCAAGCCTTTTTCTTCCACATGTATGTAACTTGAAGTTCATAGTAATGGAAATTATGACTATTCATGAAATCCTTATCCTAGTTCTAGTGTGGATGTTCTATTTTTTTATTATTTTAGGAGACCTATGTTCCTTGTGAATTTTCAGTCACTCTATATGTGTTCATTTCAACCCATCATGACATATAGGATCTTATTAGATCTTTGGTGCATCTCCACCCATAGGTAGGCTAGATAGATTAGTTAGGATTTTCTTACTTTCTATTACTATTTTTCCTTTTGTTTCATTTTCCCTAGATATGAGACCTCAATGGAGTAGGTTGGCATATGAAGGAGAAACAAGCACTGAGTATTGCATCATATCAAGGAGTCGACCTTGGTAAAAAAGTCCTAGGAAGTCCATAAGAGCCATGTGACATGCTATGTCAGACTTTCAAAGACTGGTGCCCCTCATAAGGCACATGGTACTAAACACACCTACTTAAAGAGGGTTGTGGCACCTGAGGTGCAATTATCATTTATGAACCTCAACAATTCACATTAAATAGGTCAAAAAATATTTGGTAATAATAAAGCAATTCATTAAATAGGCATAAATTCCTTAAACAATTCCCAAAAAAAGAAAGTAAAAGAGAAATAGAATCTTCTATTTGCTTTATATGTTGAAGATGATTATGAAGCTTTGATAAGTAAATTGCCTTAAGTATCAAAGGATCCAAATAATATTTTTATGTGACAATAAATGGCACTCCATACTCTAATACATGTTGGAATCCATACCTATTTCTAAAAATGAATAGAATTAGTCCATCAACTCAAATCTTATACTAAAATCATAAAAAAGGATGATAAATAAAAAGATATAGTGGTCACTGAAAGGTACCATAAATAATCATAATTTTATCCATAGATAATAATCACAACTCACTAATAATAAATGATGTAGTGGGGGAGGGGGTATTTATACTAGTATCAAAACCTCAAATTACATCAATATGTTTACCCTAAGCTAACATAATAAAAAGGATTTAGGTTAATTATAAGTTATTAGGTGGGTTTAAACTTAACAAGGTTAACTATAACCTATAAGGATTACATAATAACATATTACAATAAGTTAAATACATTGTATAATGAATGACCTTCAGCCTATCCAATATTACATCATATAATGTTAGCCTTTGCCATGAATCATATTACACTTTCAATAATTCCATGTGAAGGTTTATACAACTTGGAAATTAAATGATAAGGATTTGTATTTATAAAATGAGCACTAACAACTAACTTTGTAGTTGGTGGATATTCTTGTCCTCCTATATATGGGATATGAGTGGATTAACTTTGTCATTCCTTGGGTAGGACAATAGTGAGCCATGTGGCCAATTATTTTGGTCTTGTTTTTAACCCATTTATCATCTTTCTACCATATTTTATGCATATTTTTGCTTTTTAACTTTTCTAGAATCCAAAAATAAGGAAAGAACCACAAATAAGGAACATTTTTACATGTTTCCTCTAAAGCATACATCCTAAAAAGTAATAGTGCCAATATTACCATTTTAAATGGAGATCATGATCAATGATTGAATTTAGGGTTTTTATATACCTTCATGATTATAGCATGTGTTTGTTAGCTTTTGAGAGTATATGATATAGGAAATACAACCAAAAGATGCAATATAAGCAAGATATAATATCTAGATGATAATGGCACTATAATATGTCGGAAAATAATGAGAAAATTTTGCAACAACTCAAAAATATGCCATTAATGAAATCTCGCAAAAATAGTACAATGTAGTATAATGGAGGACATGGACACTCCACAAAGTGATATGAAAGGACTACAGTGTACCACACTACTAATCTATACTAACCATGCTCTATATTCTATCCTATCTATTTCACTCACTATGAGGTCTTTATATAGGAAGATAGGTCCATTGGCCCTTACTCTATCTTATGACTCATGTACATGTGGACTACATGCACATTTACATCATTGCACATTTTAACACTTGTGCATTTATTACATGTTGAATTAACTACATAACTTAGGTAAACCCCTACTCTAGTAATATACCAAAGGTGGTACATTGATACCCAATAATATAATATATTCTCTAACACCGCCTGTATTACATAAATTGGATATTGAATACTTTAGTCTTCAATAAGGATATTTGATCTAGTTCTGGAGTTTGTGTTCTTATCTACTTTCTATATCATGTTCAAGCAAGTATTTAGTGTCTTCATATAATGTTTTATTTGTTGTGAGAGCTTTAATTTCATTTTCATTAATTGGTTCTTCTAGTTATTTAATTTCTTGGATGCTTTGAGCTAGATATCCTTTATGATTCCCTTCTCGATATTCCAATTGAGGGTAATTGTATGGTCATCTTATTCCCTTCTCGATATTCCAATTGAGGGTAATTGTATGGTCATTGAAAATATTTTTCATGAGGATTATTTTGGGCTTGATATTGCCTTGGTTGGAATGCCTTTTTTGGTTGACTTCCATAATTTATCTGATTTCCCTTATTCTAGTTTCTAGGATTGAATCTATATTAATTAGTGTTATGCCCTTTTTTTTTACATACATGATAATATCTATTTTTCCATGGTCTTCATCCTTTTGAGGATGAGGCAACATTTCCTTGTGGAGTTTCTTTTGAAACCAATTCATTGTTAGTTATTTCATCCTTCACTATATTTTCCATCTCATATTCTTGAAGAATGTTAATTAGCTCATCAAATGATATATCTTTACTTAGAACTTGTAATGATGTAGCTAGATGTTTGTAGTTGTCTAGTAGAGATCTCATGGTTACTTGAACAATAAATTTATCTTTAACCTCTTTTCCTAAGGTTAATAATTTTCCTTTAATATCTACTACCTTACTTAGGATTAGTTCTACACTTTCACCACTGTTCATTTTCAGGGATGTAATTGAGCTTGAATTTTGGGGTAGTAACTTTATTTTTCCATTAAAATATTTTTTCTAGGGTTTTCCAAGCTTCTGTAAATGTTCTTGTTGAACTGATGTAAGGTTATATTTCATCTATGATGGCAAAATTTATTATCATTAATGCTTTTGCATCATTCTCTTCAAAATTTTGAATCTATGTATCACCTGAATTAGGTTTAGTAGTTACTCCTTTGAAAATTTCCCAAAGATTATCAACTATTAAAATTGTTGTCACTTTATTTTTCCATGAGGAATAATTTGGACCTTTAAGTAGTTGATATTCTGTAAGGATAAATTTATTATTTGTCATGATGATCCTTGTTGGATACCTTATATCTCCCTAGTGGTTAGAATATGTTATAATAAAGGAATAGTTCAACTTTTGAGTTGATGATGGTAATATAATAATGAACTCCTACTTCACATTATATCTCCTATTGAGTTATACACTTAATTAATTTGAAGTTCTTTATTGTTGGAATTATTTTATCCCTTTAGTATGAGTATGAGATAAGTGTAATTAAATAATTCCAACTCCTTTAAGTAAATAATGAACTTATTTTACACCCCTTAATATCCAATAGTTTAATATTTCTAGATTCCAATAATCTATGTTTGATGTAGTGTACCTTATAACTCCCTAATTTGGAAAATTTGCAATAATAATTTGGTTTACTAAGTAGAAACCCTTATATATCCTATGGTGTTTAATTGCAAATATTCCACTAAAGTGATTTGAAATACTATGGATATGATATCCTTTTATTTGCTTTCAAATGTATTAAGGTTGATTGTTTCTCCAGTATAAGTGATAAATAAACTCAACCTTAAAATACACCCCTTATTACTCCTTTAATGAAAGCAATGTTAATCAAGGTGAAACTTTACCTTATAATATTGTATTTCCTTGAGAGATGGTGGATGTATGATAGTGGTAGTGTGATTAATGCTCCCTTGACTTTGTGACTTCAACCCTTGTTCCTTGAATATGCTCTCAATCATACCTTAATTCCTTAGCATTCAACGTTCGCACTGGATGCGCTTCCTTCACTTTGTAACTTTGATCTTTTTACCTTGATATTTTTGCTTTGATATCTTTGCATATTTTAATGTGGTCTATTAATAGTGTAGCCTTATTTAGTTCAGGTATTACTAAACCTTCTACTCTATTGATGCACTTGACACTAGGTGCATACATTTCTTGAACAAGTAGGTGGTAGATAGACATTATAGTCTTTTCAAGCTTGGTTAATGAGTCTTCAACACTTTATGATTACTACACATTTCAACCTTTGAAATATATCTTCGATGCTCCCAAGATGATTGTTACATCTATTATGAATGATTTCTCCCTATGCAAGCATCAATCAAGCTATGTAACACTTCATTTTGCTATACCAAATGGCACTTGCATGAGAGGATATCCTTAACATCTCTTTATCCTTCAATATTTCTTTCCTAATGGGTGAAAGCTATTCAATATTTGCTCTAAATCTCTTCTCCTTCTTTTCAATGAGTGTAAGCTATGCATTTTCTAGAAAATCTATGATGGTATTTTCTTCAAGATTGGTTGATGATATATCTCCAATCATTGGTTGCTCTTGATAGCTTTGATCACTCTCTTCCTAGTTGGCAATGCATCTTCAAATCACTAATGGATTTCACTGGTAGTTTTTCCAAGTAATGTATTCTCTATCTACCTTTTTTTTTAATGTAGCTTGTGCTTTGCTCTCTTTTGTGTTGTCTGCCTAGCCAACAAATATTGTGTAACCTTTGATGCTATAGATTTTTGATGTGGTAGTGATCCTTTGCACTGGAATTACTCGCATGTAGCTAGTTGAACTGAGCTATGGTATCTTCTAACCACCTTGATGAGTTGAATACTAAGCCCTATGGATGGCTATTCACTCAAGCACCTTGAGTTTTGCTTCCTTTGTAACGTTGAATGATGAGCCCCTTATGATGACTCCTCTTTGATCACTTTTTGGTTGTGCTTCTCCTCTACCACTGGTGGTCACTTGTAGTTAGGATGGTAGGCTATGTAGAGTGTCTTTAAGATACTTATCTTTTGTCTATAATAGAAGACAATTTTGGTGTATGTGATACTTCCTTATTTGCACCTGAAACTTGAGACTCTCCTAGTCTCTAGTTTTAGCTCTCTTCACTATTTTTTATGATGTCTTTCTTCTCCACACCATGGAGGAGTATAACCCTATAATGTGGCTTCTCTTGGCTACAATAAATTTCTAGTTTTATGCACCAAATAGTGTCTCTAGACACTTTGATATGTGCATATTTGTGCACTTTGATTTTCCACTCTAGTTTAACAACCAATGCACCTAATAATCCTTTGAGAGTAAGTAGTTTAATTAATATCTAGAATATGCGATCAATCCTTAATGTATCAATAATATTTCTAAATTAATGCACTTAAGGATACTAATAATTTTACCTTATTGCTCCTATAAATGAACCCTCAAAGTAATTTGAAATATGCACTTAATTTTCACTACAACTTAAAATACCTAGTGCACCTTAAGCTCTTTAAGAACAACTAGTATAATGCAATAAAGATATCACCTTATTCCTCCTTAAAATGAATCTTAAATCATGCACTATAATCTCTGTAACTTAATATAGTCTTCTTTGTTGTAATTGGTTAATAGGAGGATGATATTTTTCTTTCTATCGAAATACATCTAACTCCTATTTCAATGTGTAGGTATAAACCTTAAAAGAAACTCTCTTTTGCACTACCTTGAAGACTGTAAAATGCATCCACTCCTTACAAATTTTAAACTAATATGGTGCTTAGAAAATATTAATAAAACAAAAAACTAAAGTCCAATTAATGAACCTTTTACACCCAATTTGCTTACCTTTAATATATCTAAAGATGGTGGATGTCTTGGTAATTTGATTCACCAAATTTTTTCCCTTAACTGTATGAACTTGCAGCTCTTCTTGGTTGTTCAAAATAGCTCTCTTAATCACCTAATAATAGCTTTGAAACACTCTAAATTGTTATCCTTAATATTGTATTAGATGACTTGATTAACCTTCAGGATGGACTTTGTAACTTCTGAATTTTTACAGCTAGTAATGATGTCTTAATTGCTACCTTTTTGCAGTCAATATCTCCATTGAAATGCTATATTTGAATCTCAAAAATTTGGTAGGAAATCCCCCCAAATCCTAGCTGAGTTTTCCTTCAAGAACCCTTCAGTATTTTGTTGTATATTCAAAAAACCCCTATCTCTAGATGAGCCTTCTAGTCTTCAAAGGTAATATTTAAATCTTTCTATTTGGTAGTAATATTTTACTCATTTCTCCTTCAACATCCTTATCAAATTATGACTTCAATTTAGGCCTACTTCTCAAGAATCTGTAAATCTTGAGGTCTTCACCAATATCCTTCAAAATTTGGCAATCTTCTTGCCAAATTCCTCTTTGTTTGGGCTTGTTGGATGGCAAAAATTATCCTAAAATATTCCTTTATCAAGAACTTCTCATTGGTGGTAAATTTATCCACTGATTTCTCCTAGGAACTCATTTAATGGACTTCTTTAAATTTTTAAATAAGGCTCTCCAAGCCTTCTCCTTGTTTCTCCTTGAGACCTCACCAAGGTCTTCTATCTCGCAACTTTTATGGTCTTCCAAATGAGACCTTCCCTTCAAAATTCTACTGTGGAAGTGTTGGTAATGATATTTTCCTCTTGGATATCTAGATTATACTACTTTAGGAATGGGACTTTTGTTAGTCCTTCTCTACTCTGCAATCTCCAGGTTTTGATATTCAATGGAGGTCACAAACTTCCAATATTCCAAAACTGGGAGTTCTTTAATTGGACCTTCTAAGGATATCTTCAACTTCTTTAGGGTTAAGTATTCAATATGCAATAGATATCACAAATCTCCTATCTTCACCTAAACTTTTCTCTAGAGTCTCTTCTTCTACAACAAGGCTCCTATGGCCTTTTCTTCACTTCTGCACTCTGTGTGTCTACAATCTCTAGCAATGGGACCTTCTCTTCAAGCCTAAATATTCATTCTTTCTCTTATTAATTTTGGTTTTAGATTGATTCTAAAGAAGATATTCTTCCTAGCTCTTTTCTAGGAAGCTTCCCCACTCTATTTGAATCTCCTTTTTCCTGTAGTAAAATGTTAGGACTATAATGGAATAAAATCTAAATCTAGAGATGACGAATCTTCACTAGTGGATTTTTCAATCTAGTGGAATACACATTGAGTCCTAGTATTCACAAGTTTTTCTACAACTCTATGGAAAGACTCTAGCCAAATGCAATCTCAAAACTTTTGTAAATGGGATTTTTGAATTTCTCTCAATCTCACTTGTGGTTCTCCCTATTTATCGATCTATCATGTGCTCGGATACCACTGTTAGCTTTTGAGGATTATATGATATAGTAAATGCAATCACAAGAAGTAATATAAGAAAGCTATAATATCTATATGATACTGAAACTATTGTATGTAGGAAAATAATGAGAAACTTTTACATTAACTCAAAATTATACCATTAATGAAAGCTCACAAAAATAGTACAATGTAGTATAATGGAGGACATGGACACTCCACAAATTGATATGAAAGAACTACATTGTCCCACACTACTAATATATACTAACCACACTCTATATTCTCTCCTCTCTCTTTCACTCACTATAAGGACTTTATATAGGAATATAGGTTCCTTGGCCCTTACTCTATCTTATGACTCATGTACATGTGGACTACATGCACATTTACATCATTGCACATTCTAACACTTGTGCATTTATTACATGTTGAAGTTACTACATAAATCTACTCTAAGTTAAACCCCTACTATAGTAATGTACCAAAGGTGGTACAATGATATGTACCCAATAATGTAATATATTTGCTAACAGTGTTTACACCTAGAATTAAGGTGGTGCATTATTTGGACCAATGGTTAGGACTTTATATGTACAAAAAGAGTGTAATTAACCCATTGACCTTAAAAAGAAATGTTACTATTATCATATATAAATATCAAATTTATTTTATCATTTACTTAGTATATATTCACTCATTAATGATTACTATTATTAACACTACTCTCAAGATTTTTGTGTCTATTACTTCCATGGTACATGATCCTTTTGCTCTCTTTCTCGTTATTTCCCTTGTAGGAACAACCAAAGCCATTGACCAAAAATGTTCTTCCTTTCATAGAGTACGACAAGATGCTTTACTAGGATTTATAGCCAAATATTAAGAACTACCATTTGAAGACTAATTTTTGAGGCATTTCCTACCATTTGCATATAGTCAATATGACTCCTTTGTTATTGTGGTGACACAACAAGCAAGATTACAAAAAAATAAAAAATTTATTATGATTAATTTATGAATGGTATGGTCCTTGATTACCTAGGTGTCAATTCATTTTATTCTACTATATTTGGATTCACCATAGTTTATGCTTTTTGGGGATGATCTTAGTGTAATATTATTTTGAATGACCTCTTATAGTTTTTGCTTAGATGAAGATAATTTTAATTCTAATTACATAGTTATTGTTTTTTCTCTTGATTTGAGAATCTTTTATATATATTGTATTAATTTGTATAATTTTATTATATATTCCTCTTTTCCTATAAATATTTTTGTGAACTTGATATGAAATCCACCTTTTGAGGCTTTTTATCTTCCATTTTTAGCCCCTAGGGTTTAGCAAGTTTGTTATTTTAGTTTTATGGTATCTACTACTAGCTAAATGTTGAATAATCCTATCATATTTCTCTTCTTTATCTTAAGGATGCCTTAAAAATCTAATTTTATTTTGTTGTGATGGTTTTTTGTAGTCGTCTTGCTTAGAAATAGAAATTTTGACAAAACCCTAGTTGCCCTTCAGTAGGTCCAAGAAGAAGCAAATTCTAGAATTTCAAAGATAGAATAGGATCTCACTCAATCCATTGTTCATGAAAATTATATTTTTAATCATCTAAAGTGTAATCATGATCATAACCTTTGAATTATAGATTGGAAAAAGTGTGATTATAATTATAAGGAACAAAAAGACCCTAATATAGAGTTCGATGAGCCTTCAAATATTTCATAGGGTTTCCAAATGATTTGGGAGTGTTTGCACTAGGTAGTTTAGCCAAATTCTTTGAATTCTTTTCAAAATTATTTGTCTACAATCACAAGTCATAACATATAGTGTTAGAATTGTAAATTGCTTACTTCTTAAACTTGAAGAGACATTATAGATTTATCATTCTTTCAAGTCCCTTTTATAGAACCCAAGGGATTATTTGTGGAATTAAGCCATTTTTCCATACTTATTCTATATATTTTGACTCAGAAACCTAAAAATTATAAGAAATGATATCATATTAGCCTTCACAAGGTTTTAGAAAGATAAAAATACCTACATTAATCATAAAATAAATCTAAAAGGTAAGGCAAAGGAGCAACATCCCATACTAGAGATTCTTAAGCAAGAAGGATGGAGCCAGTATCAACAATGTCTGACATGCATATAAATCAACATTTCTTAAAGAAAAGGGCATGGTCCTGTGTAAAATAAAATTATTCCACATGGAAGTTGTCAAAATACACTCTATCTAAGAATAATGGTTTTCTTGTAAATCATAACCTCTTGATAAATAATGTCTTGAATACAGTGAGTGGTGCTAGCTCATCCTTAATCATGTTGATCTAATTTTTCTCATGATTGTACATTGTATTTAGTTTTATCTTAGCTCAATATAAATTATAAATAGGGGAATACCCCTCATTATAAAGGGTTAGATGTTTTACTATTTTTCTATCATAGGCTGAATTTTTATTCTACTCTAATGCAATTAAGAGTTGTTTGACTTATCTCAATTGAATTATAAATATTTTTTTATTTCTATAATAATTTATACTTTAAATAATTTTATGTATGCTTTAATCAAGGTGTTTCTATTAGGGTAAAAAAAAAAATGGTATACTCAACATCTAAGGTGTTTTCTATTAGGTTTGATGTTGTTTGGAATTTTTTTATTGGAGTGCTCATAATATTGAATGTTGTAATAATTATGCTTAATTTATTTCATCACAGCTTTGATTGAAGAGCCTATTAGATTTTTCTTCTATTTAGTAGCCAATGTTCCTTTAGTTGAAAGTGATGTTATTAGTTGAAGCCCTTACCACACCTATTCTCATATCCAACCCTTCTCTTTCTCTCAATCCTATCCTCTATTTCTTTATTTTTATTTCACATAGTAGGATTTAAACAAGGATCCAACTTCTTTAGAGGTTGATTCAAAAGTAATTATGAGTCATCTAATCGTGTCCTTGGTCTAGGTCACACATTCCACCCATAGGAAAATTGAGCAATCAAGAGGTAGCAATAATGAGCATTACTCTAAACCATGTTTACCACTCAATATGGAAATTGTAGTAAAATAATTATGAATGTGAACAATGAATTTCTAGCCTACCTAGAAGGATTTTTCCCACATTTGTCCTACTTGGTCTTGATTTTTATATATTTTTAGCAGATAGCTTCCTAGAACTTTTAATTCCAAAGTAAGCTAAGGATGGAAAGGATTTTTCTATAGTATATTGGATATTGGCTCTTTCGACGTCCAATTATTTCTATAATTTCAATAATTTTTCTCTTGGTCCTCTACTTTTGGGCATAATGGGACAAATTCCCTAGGTTACAAAAGAAACCAAATATCACTTGCAAAAGTTTAAATCACAAATAGGGGACTAATATTTTGTGCCAAATGGAACCATAGTAAGAGTATATGGCTTCGATGGAGAATTACCCTCAAGGCCCAAAAATGAGTGGATGTGTTGAAGCAAAAGCTCCTAAATATTCTGCTAGAAATTGTTCCAAATAGATGGAGCTACGATCCACATGGTATTCTAAAATCTCATCTTTCCCAAAATAAAAATCCTCCTACATTTGGACACAATACAAAATCAAAGATAAAAAAGGACAAAAATATGGCAAAAGAAGATGTTGCATATGTAGAAACAAAGTCGATAGAAGAAGAATATGATGATGATGATCACCATCATCATATTCCATGGAGTAAAGTTTGTACAAAGATATGCAACTATGAGCCTGAGCACAACAAAAGTCATGTGCTTAAGGAAAAAATAATAAATATAACGGTAGACAAGAAATGGACCAACAAAATGATTCTAGAGTGGTGCATTTTCCACTATGAATTAGTCAAATAAAGAATAAATTTGGTTAAAGAATGATGAAATGTTTAAATAAATATTTGATGAGTTAAATCTAGATGAAATAAGAACAAATTAAGGACCTAGATTGTCTAGAAGAATACTCTAAGGAAGATGCCAGCTTCCTAGAATAAACAAAGCAAGTACCAGAGGTCATAACTTCAAGTAGGCAACAAGTTCTATATGTGGATATTCCAAAATAGTAGTAAGATCCACCATCACCTACACATGAAGAATTGTTACAACAAATATATATTGTAGGTATTGGAATAATTGATAATATGGGCTACACAAGTGGTGGCCTACATCCAACTACATCTAAACCATTAAATCCCCATTAGGCACGACTCAATAGAGATAAAGTCATACTAGGTATGGATGTTCTCATACCTTTTCCTATGAATGTACTAGTCGTAGAGGTCCTAAAAACCCATGAAGAGTAGTTAAAATGAGGTAATAAGAGTAAAAAGGCCAAGATCCCTTATGAATTTTAAGAGTCTAAAGGAAAAGAGAACCAAGGTGATGATGCCTCCATGAGATAGATAGTAGCTAGCAACTACAATTTAATAATTAGATATGTTATCTTTATCACTTTATTCTCCTCTATGTTTTCCTTCTTAATCTCCCCCTCACTCTTCTCTACCACCTTCTTATCTTCCTCATTCACCTCCATCATCAAAGGCATCTTCTAGATCATGTCTAAAATTCACTACTATTTATCCTACCCCACCTATTTCCTAGACTTTGGATGCCTATCAAACTTCCTTATTCTCTATAACTATTTAAAATATCCATAATTTATGTTATACCTTCTAGATCCCCCCACTCTATATTAAATTATTTCTTCACTAGTCTCTCAATCTCAACAATTCAAAATTTTCTAACAAGTACAAGCCAATGTACAAGCTTATTTTCCTAAGAGGAAGCAAAATATAAAGAATCTAGAGATAATACCAATAAGAGTATTTAATATGCTAGACCCTACACAAAGGTAGTATAGTTTGACAACCATAACCCCTATTGTTTCTAATCTAGCCTCTTAATTGATTAATTTTGATGATCAAATTGCCACACATATTGTAGACATAGATAAAGATATGATAGGGGATAAGGCTCAGTTGACAATTAAATCATTTAACATGTTATACACTAATGGAATATAGACAATGACCAAGTACCATAAATAAAAGTAAAAGGTAGAATGGTTGGTAAAGGTCCTCAAGTAGCAAAAAATACAACAAAAGACCTTAGAAAATCAAGTATAGTAGTTGTAGCAAATGTTTAACGAGATCCTGATGCCAACATAATTATATGCAAGGTATTCTAAAAATTAGGCTCTAAAGAAAGAAGTACAAAACCTTTAATAGGAACTTAACATAGCCAAAAAATAAATGCAAGCCTCTCGAATCTCCATGGATGCATGTTGGATAATAAAAAAGAGACTTTGGGATCAAATTTTTAAAGTTTATAAGATCCTATATCTTGTTGTGGGATTTATTAATTATTGTTGGATAACTACCAAAGAAGTAGGAGATGACTTCACTGCCATGCAGAATAATATGGATCATAAGGGTCAAGAATCTTGAGTAATGATTAATACATTAAATAAGGCTCTTAGAAAATAGATTTATTTGGTTAGGAATAGGGAAACAATATACTAGATGGCAATAGAAATTAATGAATATGATCAAGCAATCAAAGAAATATATGAGGGCCTCAATTCACTCATCACCACCGAGAATAAAGCTCTAAGTAGAGTGGATGGAATCATTAGAAATGGGCTCCATAATTCTAATAATTTGATGGTCATACTTGTTCTTATGATGAGCTGAAGAGTATTTATGATAAGATAGTTGAAGATATGGCCAAGTTTTTAGATTAGCCAAAGAATTTTGATGAAGAAAAATTCTTTTTTTTAGTAAATAAGTTGTCTACACTACATACCAATGTAGTAGAATTAGGTAATTATTATCAAACCTCTTCACAAAAAAAAACCTTTGAATTAGTGTCAATTCATGAGAAGAATAAAATGTTTTAGACCCCAACATAGGATAACACAACATTATATGAATTTTATCATAATTTTGAGTGTTATCCTTTTTTTACTTTTTTTTTTTAAGGTAACAAAGATTTTTAGGTTGCTTATTTGCTTCAAAACTCTCATAATTTTGATTTTCCTATTTTGTGAGTTTTTCTTTTGACAAGGTAAGCGATCAATGGATATATTCTATGTTAGGGTTTATGTACTCTCCATAGCCTTCTATTATACTACCGCAGCAATTGATAATGCTCAAACCAATATTTTAAGCCACTACTCAAGATAAATTTCACATATACCATTGAGGACACTACCCACTTCTTTGATAGTATGGTAGGGTGATATTCCTAAGTGTTGTGCTCAATGTATTATGGATATTATATGACCAACAAGTTTTCTATATATGAAGGTTTAGCTCTAGGTTCCTAAAGGGTCTCCTAATATACATGAGGTACATAGGAGCTCAAATTTGTGTATGGGTGCTATCTAAGGATTAGGTATTGGAGTTTGATAACCCCTCACTTCACTAGATACTTTATGGGTGATATAGATTAGAAAATAATGATAGATCCTTCATATTGTTTTAAAATAGTCAAAACATCATTTTTAACCTATTGACCTAGGATTAATAGGAAAAAATGCTCATAATAGAAACTTATCATTACTTGGAAATATATCTAATACCACTTGCAATGAACCTATTCTTCTTATGAAATTATTTCACCTTGAAATTCTTAGTGTGAAGTTGTACTAAGATAATAAATTAAGTTCCAAATATAATTCTAACTATGATTGCATAAAGTATTAATAAAAGTAGCACATGTACCTAATATCCAATGACATAAGAATTCATCAAATAAAACATGGAAACACAAATAATAATAATTTTAATATTTCTAAACAAGAAATATTACTATGGTAGGCCACTTAAAGGGGGCAACCTCCTTACAAAATATGCAAATTATTCTCTAGCCTATGATGGTTACATCCTTTCCTTTTTTACAATATTTAAAAGCATAATTTCTACCATTTATGATGATATTCTATGACATCCTACTATGGTAGAATTCTATGAAAATATTCCTGGCTACTTATTCTATAACAGTTATATTCATAATGCCAAGTAGTTACATTGATAATTCTTTAACAACAAAATGGTTACATACATGATTCTATGACAAGGCAATTATATACATGGTTTTATGACACACACTCCAAACTTAATATGTGGCCCACTTATAACTAGCTACATGGTCCACTTTATATATGTCCCTACAAGTTAAAAGTGTCAAGTATGTAACACATGCATCCTTTTTGAGGTAGGATCCTTCTTTGGCCAATGGTGAGCCTTTTCCAATCATGTCCCAATGCTTTCTTCTTTCACTCCTAAGTGGTTACCACATGTCTGATCTATGGCTATGGGGGGGCATTTTGTATTATACTTATCCTTTGTTAAAGGAAGAAGCATGGGCCATTGGATGGAATATCCAGGGCCTACAGGCATTGACACCCTCTATTCTGTTGAGCAAAGTGCAGCAACAGGATTGTCATTGTTGTCAACACAATCAGCTAGATCATTTGATTCAGTGCAACAACAGGAAGTTCAGATGCAGCAAACAGGAAGTTCAGAGATCTCTCAGAATATGTACAGTGTTTTTCCAAAAAGACCTAAGTGGCCCACATGCAAAAATTCAAAGAAAAAGACAAGGAAAGTGTCGCGATATCGCGACATATTCAGAAAATAGGAAAATTGTCGCGATTTCGTGACATATTGGAGGAGAGAGAAAGTGCAAAGAAAAATATCATGATTTGCGACATATTGGAGGAGAGAGAAAAAGCAGAGAAAACTATCACGATTTGGACAGTGGAGGGAAAAGAAGAATGTTGGAAGAGAAGAAGGCAAGTTGAAAAACTGTCACGATTTCATGACATGTTCGAAACAGAGGCGCAAGCAGGGAAAACTATCATGATTTCATGACATGTTGGAAGAGAAGAAGGCAAGTTGAAAAACTGTCATGATTTCATGACATGTTCGAAGCAGAGGTGCAAGCAGGTAAAACTATCATGATTTCGTGACATGTTGGAAGAGAAGAAGGCAAGTTGAAAAACTATCACGATTTTGTGACATGTTCGAAGCAGAGGCGCAAGCAGGTTAAACTGTCATGATTTCGTGACATGTTGAAAGAAAAAGTGCAAGGAAGGAAAACTGTCACGATTTCATGACATGTTCGAAGAGAAAGCACAAGCAGGAATAACTGTCGTGATTTCGTGACAAGTCAGAAGATAAAATGAAAGCAGGATAAAAGTGTCACGATTTCGCGACATGCTACAGATAAAAATGTTCAAAGTGAGAACTGTCATGATTTCGTGACATGCAGCAAATGAAAGTGTTCGAAGTGAGAACTGTCACGATTTCGTGACATGCTGCAGATGAAAGTGTTCGAAGTGAGAAATGTCATGATTTCGTGACAAGTTGTGGAGAAAGCGTATAGATGCAGAAAGTGTCATGATTTCATGACAGGTTGTAGAGAAAGTGTACGGATGCAGAAAGTGTCATGATTTTGTGACAGGTTGAAGAGAAAGCGTACGGATGTAGAAAGTGTCACGATTTCATGACAGGTTGAAGAGAAAGCGTACGGATGCAAAAAGTGTCATGATTTCATGATAGGTTGTAGAGAAAGCGTACGGATGCAGAAAGTGTCACGATCTCACGATAGGTTAAAAAGAAAGCAAATGGATGCAGAAAGTGTCACGATTTCATGACTGATTAACAAAATAGTGTACGGTTGCAGAAAGTGTCACGATATCATGACAAAAATAGAAAGCAGGTCTTCAATGGGAGAAGTGTCATGATTTTATGACAAATGCAGAATAGAAGACTTCAAAGATAGAAGTGTCATGATATCATGACAAAGAGCTAAAGATGAAGTTTACAGAGGGAGAAGTGTCGCGATATCATGACAAAAGTTAAGGCGAAGCATACGAAGGAAGAAGTGTCATGATATCATGACAAAAGAAGAAAGAAAGTGTACGGAGGCAAAAGTGTCATGATATCGCGACATGTTGTGGTTTCATGGCAACAGGAACAAAAGAAGCTACAGAGTCAGGTAAGTTGAAGCCGACGAAGACCGATGACAGTCGACGAGAATTAGGGTTTACAGTCGATGAAAGCTAGGGTTTACAGTCGACGATGATTAGGCTTTGCACTTGCATAATCAGCCGACTAAAGTTAGAATTTTATCATGAAAATTTTGTTATAAAAGGAGGGCTATTTGGAGATTTGAAATGTATCGAATTTGCATGAATTAAGCCTACAGTGTGCAGAGAGCGAGTCATGTCGAATCGAGCTAAGTGCGAAGCAAGAGCGCATAGAGAGCAAAAAGTGCACAAAGGGGTAGAAGCGATCGTTCGATTGTATCGAAGCAAAGTGTGTGAGGCATTTGCGTAGAAGCAGACTATTCTAAAATAGATTGTGCGAAGCGATTGCATAGAAGAAGTAGAGTGCACAGAAACAACAGACTGTGTGCAAAAAGGGTGAAGGTATTTCTCTGTAAATTTCATAGATTCACTTGAAGTCCAAGTTGTAGCTTGGCATCAAGGGTTGGTGCTCCTTCCAGTAGGTGCTGGTAAATTAGGGGTTGTTGCTCCTTTTTGTTGGTACAAAAAAATTGAGGGGTTGGTGCTCCTTCCAGTTGGTGCTGGTAAATAGATTGTAAAGTTGTTGCTTTGCAAAGGCTGGATTTGGATGGTAGTCCAAGCAGTCATTTTTTGAGGAGTAGCCACATTGGTGAACCTCGTTAAATCTTGTGTTGTGTGATGCTCTCTTGTTAACTTGTTGTATCTATTTTGAGTTTGCTTTATTTCAGCATTAAGAGTTGCAAATTTAAAGTTTTAAAAGAACACACTGATTCACCCCCCCTCTCGGTGTCACTGTGAGTATAACAATTGGTATCAGAGCAAGGTTCCTGAATAGGCTCAATCAGCTAGGGTGATCTTGGAAGTGACGCAATGGCAGGTGGTGAAGGTTTCTCCTCAAACAAAGCACCATTGTTTGACGAAACTAATTATGCATTCTGGAAAATCAGGATGCAGACATATCTCCGTGCTTTGGGATTTGATATCTGGAATGCAGTAGTTAATGGTTACACAGCTCCTGCCACTGCTCCAACCGACAACACCGATAAAAAGGCATTTGAAAATGACTCAAAAGCAAAAAATGCCATCATGTGTGGATTAGTGGACAGTGAGCTGGTCAAGATCATAAGTTGTGAATCGACAAAAGATGTATGGGACAAACTAGAGAATATTCATGAGGGAGACGATAAGATCAAGGAAGCCAAGCTTCAAACACATCGAGCTCAATTCGAATCATTAAAGATGACCAACGATGAGAACATAGAGGCTTTTATGCTGAGAGTTAATGGAATCACTAATTCGATCAGAGGTCTCGACGAAGATATGGATGATGCTACTATCATGAAAAAGGTATTAAGATCGCTTCCTCAAAGGTTTGATTCTAAAGTCTCAGCCATAGAAGAAGCTAAAGATCTAAATCACTTTAGTATGGATGAGATGCATGGTTCTTTGATTGCTTATGAAATGAGAATAGGAAGGTCTAATCCCACAGATAGAGAAGCAGCATTTAAAGCCCTAAAAGGTAAAGACACAAAACAAGAGTCTGAAGAAGAAGAGACATCAGATGAAATGGAAGCAAATTTTGTCAGAAAACTGAGAAAGGGAAAAGGAAAATACAGAGGAAAGCTACCATTTAAATGTTTCAACTGTGGAGGCATTGGGCACTTTGCGACCAAATGTCCACTCAATGAGAAGAACAAGGGTGAGGAAGCATCGCACCAAGAAAGAAGTGACTGGAAGAAGAAAACAAACTTCAGAAAAGGCAACTTCAAAAAGAAAAGTTTCATCTCCAGGAATGCAAATTCTTCAGAGGACAGCTCTAGTGAGGATTCTGAAGAAGAAATAGGTGAAGCTCTATTCATGGCATTTGAAGTAGAAAAATCAGAAGAGGTAGAAAAATCAGAAAAGAGGGAAGGAATGAACTCTAAAGTATCTATTGAAAAACCTGAGGCTGAAGTAGATCTAGAAGGTGAGCTGGTCTCTGCACTTGTAGAATGGAAATCTGAGAAAAGAAAGAATAATAAACTTTCAAGAAAGCTTGAGGATGCGAACGACATCATAACCAACTTAAAAATATAGATAGAAGAATACAAGAAAATGTCTGAAGATCTCGAAGTTCAGATAACCATGAAGATAGATTACTATTGTAAACTAGAAGAAGAGAATGTTGGTCTACGAATGCAGATACAAGAGCTGGATCAAAAAATTAGCTGCCATCACAAACGTGAAGAAAGTTCGATGAAGTTGGATAAAATTTTAAGTGATCAAAGACCTGCAGGCATCAAATTTGGTCTGGGCTTCGTTGAAGGAGAATCGTCAAATGGACCAAAAGCCAAAAATGTAGAAACTGTAAGGAATGAAGATAAGAAACAGGCTGATGAAAGAAAAACAACTCATGCAAAAGAAAGCAGTAATGCCAGGCCCGAAAGGAGAACTGACAATGATGGATTTACCAAGGTCACACATCAAAGGAGAAGAAGACCTATGGCTCCTACAACAACCTGGCAAAGACCATCTTTCAGGTTCAATCATTTCTTTTATGGTTTCTGTTTCAAATGTAATGGTTATGGGCATAAAATTGCAGACTGCAAGTATAATGTAGGACCAAGAAATTTCACTAGTAGAAATGCTTTTTCACCGCTAATAAATTATGCAGTAGAATGTTTTAACTGTCATAACTTTGGGCATATTGCAAGAAACTGTCGTAGTACTTCTGTTTCAAATCAACCTCAGAAAAGAAAATTTCAACCAAATAGGACAAGACAAAATAGAAAACTTCCTGAAAGATATGCACAAGATACTGAAAAGGGAAAGTTCAAACTAGAGCCCAATACGGTAGTCAAAATAGAGTGGAAACAGAAAGAGCAGCTTAAGGAAGAAAAGGAATCCCTAATAGTACAAACAACTTTCAAGGCACAGAATAAATGTGTACCATGGATACTTGACAGTGGATGCTCAAGTCATATGACAGGTGATAAACAGAAATTTGAAAAATTACAGAAATATGAGGGTGGTTCTGTAAAGTTTGGGAATAATGATGGAGCTAAGATAATCGAAAAAGGATCAGTTAAAATTAGTGATGGGAAAATCAAGTCAGAAGAAGTTTTGTTTGTGGATGGTTTGAAACACAACCTGTTAAGTGTCAGTCAGATCTGTGATAAAGGACATGAAGTAGTATTCAAGAAGCAGGGTTGTGAAGTCAGAAAAACAAACAGTGGAAAATGATAGCAACTGGATCAAGGACGTCTGGCAACCTGTACACACTCTCAAAAACTTTAGAAGGTACTTGTTTCATTGGATAGGAAGAAGAAAACTGGTTGTGGCACAAGAGGCTTGGACACATCAGTTTTGATAATCTGGTGAAAATCAGCTCGAAACAGGCAATGAGAGATATTCCAACCATTAGAAAACCTTCAAATAGCATTTGTGCTTCATGTCAAAAGGGAAAGCAAACCAGAGTCTCATTCAAAACAAAAGAGTACCACACTAGCAAACCTTTGGAACTTATACATACAGATTTATGTGGACCCATGAGAACACAAAGCATAAATGGTGACAAATACTTTATGTTGTGTATTGATGATTATTCTAGAATGACATGGATATTTTTCTTAAAGAATAAAATAGAAGCTTTTGAAATGTTCAGATCTTTCAAACATCTAGTTGAGAATGAAACAGGAAAAAGGATCAAATGTTTAAGATCAGATAGAGGAGGAGAATTCATTTCAGATGAGTTTACAGAATACTATGAAAAACATGGTATCAGGAGACAATATTCAGCAGCTAGAACACCCTAGTAGAATGGTGTGGTAGAAAGAAAGAACAGAATAGTATAGGAAATGGCACGCACTATGCTGGCTGAGAACAAAATAGTAGACAGATTTTGGAAAGAAGCAGTCCACACTGCAGTGTACATCCAAAATAGGTACATGCTGAGAACACATGAAAGCAAAACTCCTTATGAGTTGTGGTTCGGTAGAAAGGCAACAGCAAAACACCTCAAAGTTTTTGGCTGTAAGTGTTACATCAGAAAAATTGAAGATAATCTTGGGAAGTTTGAAAATAGAGCAGATGAAGGTGTCTTCGTTGGCTATTCGTCAAAAAGCAAAGCTTACAAATGCTACAACAAGAGACTCAAGAAAATTGTGGACAATGTCGATGTTAAATTTGATGAAGGTAGGGAACGAATAGTTAACTTTGAAGAAAACTACCCAATTTATGAAGAAGTCATTGAAGGAGATGAGAAAAATGAAACAAAAAAAAACCAACACTTGACTCAGATGACTTAATTGATGACTCAGAGGTGGAAGAAAATAAGAAATTCAAAACAGGCAGCTGGCAGAAAAATCATCCTAGAGATCAAATAATTGGAGATCCCACAGCTGGTGTTCAGACAAGAAGGAAAGTAGTAAGTAATTACTCTCTTTTATCTAGCATTGAGCCCAAAAATATAGCTGAGGCAAGCAAAGATGATAGCTGGATGAAGGCAATAAATGAAGAATTAGATCAGATTGAAAAGAACAAAACTTGGGAATTAGTACCTAGACCTGCAAATAAGAATGTAATCGGCACCAAATGGATATTTTGAAACAAATTGAATGAAGATGGACAGGTCGTTAGGAATAAAGCAAGACTGGTTTGTAAAGGTTATGCACAAGTTGAAGGCATTGATTTTGAGGAGACTTTTGCACCAGTGGCCAGACTAGAAGCAATCAGAATGTTTCTGGCCTTAGCAGTCTATAAGAATTTCAGAGTTTATCAGATGGATGTAAAATCAGCTTTTTTAAATGGGAAACTTGAAGAAGAGGTTTATATTGAACAACCAGATGGTTTCCAAATTGGTGAAGATCCCAACCTTGTCTGCAAATTAAAGAAAGCTTTATATGGCTTAAAACAGGCACCTCGAGCATGGTATGCAAGGCTAGACAACTATCTCTCTCAATAGGGGTTTAAGAAAGGTATGGTGGACAGTAATCTATATGTCAAAATAGAAGGTGGGCATCTCATTGTTCTTGTTGTATATGTAGATGATATCATATTTGGCAGCAACAAAGATGAATCATGTAAAGACTTAGCAAATAAGATGCAAAAAGAATTTGAAATGTCTATGATTGGTGAACTATCTTACTTTCTTGGGTTACAAGTTAATCAAAATGAGAAAGGCATATTTATTTCCCAAGTCAAATATGTGAAAGAGATGCTAAAAAGGTTCACAATGGAGGACTGTAAGCCAGTTAGCACTCCCATGATGACAGGCTACAAGTTGAGCAAAGATGACAAATCTCCACCTATTGATCAAACCATGTACAGATCAATGATTGGAAGCTTACTATATTTAACAGCTACCCGACCAGATATTCTACAGGCAATCTACATGGTAGCAAGATTTCAGGCCAATCCCAAAGAGACTCATGTGACAGCAGTAAAAAGGATTCTTAGGTATCTCAAGGGTACTATGGAGTATGGGTTATGGTATCCGAAAGGTAAAGACTTCACCCTTATTTCATATTCAGATGCAGATTGGGCAGGATGTGTTGATGACAGGAAGAGTACTAGTGGAGGTGCATTCTATCTTGGTGACAAGTTGGTTGCTTGGCACAACAAGAAACAAGAGTCAGTTTCTTTATCAACAACTGAGGCAGAATATATTGCAGCAACAACATGTTGTACACAAGTTTTGTGGATGAAACAAACTCTGAAAGATCTTGGTATTAATTTTAGTGAGCCAATATCAGTTAAGTGTGATAACACCAGTGCAATTAACATCTCCAAGAATCCGGTAATGCATTCACGGACAAAACACATTGCTATCAGATATCATTTTTTGAAAGAGAAAGTTGTTGAAGGTGAGGTTAAGCTGGATTTTGTTCCAACTACAGAGCAAGTAGCAGATATCTTCACAAAACCATTGCCCAAGGATGTTTTTGAATACCTTCGCAATAAATTGGGAGTGGTGACCCTTCCCAAGAAGTGACTAGCTACGGGGATCACATTCTCGGGGGAGCATTGAAGTATTTGTTTATCTTCTTGCTCATGTTCTTGTTTATTACTAAGTGTAATAAATTTTGCCTGAGAATGTTGTGCTTGGACTCAAGGGGAGTCTGCAGTAGCCCTTTGGTATTATTGTCAAAGGGGGAGAAGAGCTACAGGAAGCTACAGGAAGTTGCACATGTGTTGCCAACAATTCCAAAGGGGGAGATTGTTGAGCAAAGTGCAGCAATAGGATTGTCATTGTTGTCAACACAATCAGCTAGATCATTTGATTCAGTGCAACAATAGGAAGTTCAGATATCTGTCAGAATATGTACAGTGTTTTTCCAAAAATACCTAAGTGGCCCACATGCAAAAATTCAAAGAAAAAGACAAGTAAGGAAAGTGTCACGATATCGCGACATATTCAGAAAATAGGAAAACTATCATGATTTCATGACATATTGGAGGAGAGAGAAAGTGCAAAGAAAAATGTCACGATTTCACGACATATTGGAGGAGAGAGAAATACCAGAGAAAACTATCACGATTTCGCGACATGTTCAAAACAGAGGCGTAAGCAGGGAAAACTGTCATGATTTCGTGACATGTTGGAAGAGAAGAAGGCAAGTTGAAAAAATATCATGAAACAGAGGTGTAAGTAGGGAAAACTGTCACGATTTCATGACATGTTGGAAGAGAAGAAGGCAAGTTGAAAAACTATCATGATTTCATGACATGTTCGAAGCAGAGGCGCAAGTAGGTAAAACTGTCACGATTTCGTGACATGTTGAAAGAAAAGAAGGCAAGTGAAGAAACTGTCATGATTTCATGACATGTTCGAAGAGAAAGCACAAGCGAGAATAAATTGTCATGATTTCATGACAAGTCGAAAGATAAAATGAAAGGAAGGAAAAGTGTCACGATTTCGCAACATGTTCGAAGAGAAAGCACAAGCAGGAATAACTATCGCGATTTCATGACAAGTTGGAAGAGAAAGTGAAAGTAAGATGAAAAGTGTCACGATTTCATGACATGCTACAGATGAAAATGTTCCAAGTGAGAACTGTCATGATTTCGTGACATGCAGCAAAGGAAAGAGTTTGAAGTGAGAACTATCATGATTTTGTGACATGCTACAGACGAAAGTGTTCGAAATAAGAAATGTCATGATTTTGTGACAGGTTGTGGAGAAAGCGTACGGATGTAGAAAGTGTCACGATTTCGTGACAGGTTGAAGAGAAAGTGTACGGATGCAGAAAGTGTCACGATTTCATGATAGGTTGAAGAGAAAGCGTACGGATGCAGAAAGTGTCATGATTTCATGACAGGTTGTAGAGAAAGCGTACGGATGCAGAAAGTGTCACGATTTTGTGATAGGTTGTAGAGAAAGCATATGGATGCAAAAAGTGTCATGATTTCATGATAGAAAAAGAAAGCAAATGGATGCAAAAAGAAGTGTCATGATATCATGACAAAGAGCTAAAGATGAAGTTTACAGAGGGAGAAGTGTCGCGATATCGTGACAAAAGTTAAGGTGAAGCATACGAAGGAAGAAGTGTCACGATATCATGACAAAAGAAGAAAGAAAGTGTACGGAGGCAAAAGTGTCATGATATCGTGACATGTTGTGGTTTCACGACAATAGGAACAAAAGAAGCTACAGAGTCAGGTAAGTTGAAGCCGATGAAGACCGATGACAGCCGACAAGAATTAGGGTTTACAACCGATGAAAGCTAGGGTTTATAGTCGACGATGATTAGGCTTTGCACTTGCATAATCAGCCGACTAAAGTTAGAATTTTATCATGAAAATTTTGTTATAAAAGGAGGGTTGTTTGGAGATTTGAAATGTATCGAATTTGCATGAATTAAGCCTGCAGTGCGCAGAGAGCGAGTCGTGTCGAATCGAGCTAAGTGCGAAGCAAGAGCGCACAAAGAGAAAAAAAGCGCAAAGGGGCAGAAGCGATCGTTCGATTGTATCGAAGCAAAGTGTGCGAGGCATTTGCGTAGAAGCAGACTGTTCTAAAATAGATTGTGCGAAGCGATTGCATAGAAGAAGTAGAGTGCACAAAGCAATAGATCGTGTGCGAAAAGGGTGAAGGTATTTTTCTATAAATTTCATAGATTCACTTGAAGTCCAAGTTGCAGCTTGGCATCAGGGGTTGGTGCTCCTTCCAGTAGGTGTTGGTAAATTAGGGGTTGTTGCTCCTTTCTATTGGTACAGAAAAATTGAGGGGTTGGTGCTCCTTCCAGTTGGTGCTGGTAAATAGATTGTAAAGTTGTTGCTTTGCAAAGGCTGGATTTGGATGGTAGTCCAAGCAGTCATTTTTTGAGGAGTAGCCACATTGGTGAACCTCGTTAAATCTTGTGTTGTGTGATGCTCTCTTGTTAACTTGTTGTATCTATTTTGAGTTTGCTTTATTTCAGCATTAAGAGTTGCAAATTTAAAGTTTTAAAAGAACACACTGATTCACCCCCCTCTCAGTGTCACTGTGAGTATATCATAGTCACCTACTTTAGGTGAAAATATAAAATCAATTATTGACTAAGAATATTATAGTCGATGTGGCTTGCTACTTATTTCACTATGCTTATAGTACCCATATCTTTGACTATAGGTGGTTTATGCCTTTTTACACTCCCCTTTATGCTAGTTCTACTTTTGAAAGGATGATCTCTTACGTGAAGTGATAATGGATGGAAAATTCCCTACAATATGGGTACCTCCCAAGGGATTTTTGACCTACAAAAGATGATGATTTCCAAATAGTTTACCTTGTCCATATTCATAGAGTCAAAATTGGAAGCTGAAGGAAGACAAAATATATACAAATAAAAGAAAAAAAGAGGTAAAGTGAGTAAGGAGTGGAATGGTAAATCTATTATGGGAGCAACTTGTTCATCTAGGCCTTCACTCCCTCCCACTCCTCTTAGGAGGATGACCTCACTTTCTAAAAAAAATGATAGCACCTTTAGAGCTTGAATTACTCTTTTCTCAAGAAGCCTATTATCCTACATGTGACTCCTTATCTCTATAGCTTTAGCTCTACCAAGGGTCTGATGATCTTTATATATCTTCATGATTAAGGTGATCCAAACTATTCTAGAAATTTAGCCTCTTTTCTTTACATACGTCCATAGATTATACATATTCCTACTTTAAAATAAGCCTATCATTGATCACCTGAAGGGAGGGTAAACCCTTTTGGATTAGGGAGCTTGTAGGACTCTACAAGTTGGTAACCACTATGGCCAAGACATGCACTTGGACCTACACTCTTGTGTTGCATGTTCCTTGTCAAGGGCATCCCATATTTTCTACAATGTTGTCTCCATATCTTGGACACCTATGGCTAATAGCTCTTGGTCAATTGCTATGGTGATTCAAGCTTGGATTTTTTTCCTCGATCACTTTTCCTTGAATTATTGTTATGGCTTGCTTCATCTCCTATAAAATCAACATACTCTACTAGGAAGTTATGCCAATGAAATCTAATTAGAACATTGAGGATATGGTCTAGGCCATGTTGTTTTAGTATGTAGCATAGATTCCCCTTATTAATATTATGATATTTTATTATAGGGATTTCAAGCTCCTTTTCTTCTCTACCTCTATCTCTCTTAGGAATTTGGTCCTATCTATGATTTTGACCTCTACAATGATAATATAGTCTACTAAACCCCAATTATTTTCCCTCTTCATTTAGGCTAGTGGTCACTTGCGCACTTTTTGAGCTGATTTATTTTATTTTAAGTCCCTTTGAAATTGAGATATTTTTTTTTGAGGATACTCCTAACTTTATCTAGCTCTTTATCCCTCTTCATCAACTCTATTTTGAGAGCCATGAAATCATGGTTGATAATATAGTTTTCCTTCTCAGCTAGCTCAAATTTTTCTCTGGCCCTAATACCTTGGAGTTTGATGGCTACAAGGATCACTTGGTAATATTACAACTACATTTAATATTTAGGATTGAATATAGTTGGGTTTATATGGCCAAAATGCAAGACCTTATCTTGACGATAAAATTTACTCCTAAGCCCCTTATTTGTTAGTCTAGTCAACCTTTTGGCTTCCTTCCTCTAGGCATACTGGGAGGCATTTTCCTAGGTATCACTAAAATGCAGTGGTGCACCTGGTGTAGTAGGGGGTATTTGTAGACCTATCATTTATCCTTATGGAGGAATGGATGGTAACACTAGCTAAAAAATATATAGTTTGAAAGGGGCTAATAAGTAGAAGGAAAATATAGGAACTCTTGGGGTATAAATGACTAAGAGTTGGCATGTTTGGTAGCTAAAGTATAATTTAACAATGTGAGGGCTTCAAGATTCAATATTGTAGGTCCCATGAAGAAGGTTGATTTGATAGGGCTACATAAGGGGATGTTTCCAATGAGAGAGAAGCAATGTAGCCCTAATTTAGTGGGTCAAAATTGGCATGGAAGAGAGAGAGGTGTTGGATGACTCACCAACCAACCTAGATGTGGTAGCTTGAGATTGATGATTCCATATTTTTCTTCTTAGCAAGTGAAGGGTTAGTGTTAAGGGGTGACTCTTCCCTTTTGCCATAGATGAGATAGGGAAGATGCTTGCAATTGTGACTCAATAGTGAAGGTATATTTATTGAGTACTAGGTCTTCTATAGCCTTTGGATGGTATTACTCTATGTGTATGACTTATTTCAAAGTTTTTTTTTCTATTCATATTCCACAAGAGATCATCCCTTCTACCACCTATTCATTATATTCACCTACATAGTCATTTTGTTTTCTTGTTTACTCCTTTTCTAGTTTTCTTTGAAATTTGTATCCTCATCTCTTTGTTAAAACATAGGTATAAATTGATTAATCCTCTATAAAAATTACCACTAGGTATTGACTTTCTCTTATTCCCATACCTCTTTCTTTAATACATTTAACTTGGCTACATGAATTTGGAAATTTGGAGCTATTTTACTTTTTGCTATGTAGAAGGTCTCATAAGCCTTATTCCTTGCGGTTCATCAATTCTTGCTCTAGTAGCTACTTTAGTAGAGGTTTTTTGGCTTCATCTATAGGATTTCAAATAATTTAAGGTTTGGACGGGACTAATGCATGAATTCAACTAAGTTCTTGACTTTTGTGAGCCACTCATCAAACTTTTTGTTGCGATCATATTTTCACTCTCCTTTCACCATTTGCAACTTGAGATTTTGAACTTCTGGTCCAAGAGGTCATGGGCCTTATAATTTAGAAAAATAATCTCATTATGGGTTAATGGAGTTTGACTAAACTAGTTTTATTCCTTCCAATCACGTAAGTTGTGTCATTAAATTTCATTTATGTAAACACATCCAATGCAAAGACTCGTTCAAACACATTCTTTGGCAATAAATAAGAACTATTGTTGAATTCATGCATTCTAATGAGAGTGGAATATTTTATGAAGAACCAATATCTTGGGTTTTGGTCCCCAAAAAATATCTCACATCCATCTAGGAGATGTTCAAGATTCTATCCACTCAAGATAGTAAGTTTTAGGGCCTAGAAATTATCCACACACTCATAATATGAGGACCTCTTCAAACCCTTTATCTAAGAAGAAATGGTCCATTTATGGCCTAATTTTTTAATAGATTTTAATTCTATCCTAGGGTAGGCACCCAAATTCTAAAAATAATCAAATGGCATAGAAATGATAAAAATTGAATATTTTGGGCCCTTGAAACCTAACTAGTCCTTCATGGATGTTGTTGGCTATATAGTTATTGAAGTCGAAGGTCACCCTTTCTTTACTAGGAGTGCATATCATCTAATATAATACACCAAGCCAGGCTTGTAATATGTCCTTTTATCCCCCCAAGCCAAAAATAAAACTCAATACATTGGTAAAATCCTTGAAGCCCACATTCAAACTATTGATAGCTATGGGGAATTTTGGCAACTTATCCCTTTTGATGTCTCACTCATCCTATAAATATGATAGTTTATTAGTAATAGTATTTTAAATATCAATGAAGCTCTCAAATTTTATAACAGTCTTATTAGTCTCCACCATCAATATTGTTTGAATCATATGTTCATGAACGATGACCCTAAAGCCTCCATTTGGAGACCAAATATTTTATCTCTCAATATTGTAGCATTCAGTAATGCAACCACTATTTTTAAGAAGTTATGAACCTTGGGTACCATGTATTGAGGCAAGGTGTTGCTCTAAATTTGGCCCCTGAGCACTCAAATAAGTTTTGGTTGAGTTAATTCAATACCCCTTTCCTTTCAATGCTTAGTTCTCTTTGATAACTTATGGTTTCCTATGCCTCTTGCTATATCTCTTAGGAACTCAAAGACTGTGGCTTGTTCAAAAGTGGATGGGGAAACAACTGATACAGTAGGGAAAGTTTTACCTTTGGTGACCAAGATGTCTATGTTGCTTCTTATCTTCTCCATATCCTCATGAACACTTCTTCAAAATTGGACTTTAGTAAGATTTTCTTCTAGTTATATTACTCTAATGCTTATGACTCCTTGGACTATTTGATGGCTCGAGTTGTAAGAAGAATTTTAAAGGTGCAAGACCTATTTTTTGTTAGAAATAGATCATATTACATTATTTGGGTCATGTAAATGTATCTACCAAGATACATACTTAGGAAATTAGATTACTTTAGGGGTAAGTTAGTTAGTTTATTCATGCAATGTAATAAATGCACAAGTGTCAATGTGCAAGTTGTACATGTGCAAGTTATCCCTTGCACATCTAGATAGAGTGTTGGCCAAGGAACCTATATTCCTATATAATGGCGTTATTGTCATAGTCATAGATGTAGAGTGTATACATAGAGAATGCATACAATATAGTGTCATGGGCTTATATAAAGTCACCCATATTGATATGGGTGCAATTTAATCTAGTAAGCATTATTCATGGAGTGTTCATTTCCTCCACAGCTACATTGTATTCATTTCCATCATTTCTATTTATAGTATATTTTTAGTCATCTAGTAAATTTATTTTATTTCATATTATTATTTCTACATCTTGTGATTTCTATCTCCCATTGCATATAGCATCAAAATCTAACATTTTTATCAGAGCTACAGTATATATAGCCATAGGGAAGCCACCATTATAAATGATCCTAAGTTTGTTTTTCAACCTGATGCACCTTTGGACAAGTCACTATAAAAAACTCTCTAAGGAGTCTAGGTGGTAGAAACAGGGAGAGCCACAAGTAAGGACTAAAAGAAATATCATTTTCAAAAGTACTGAGATTATTTTTGGAGTCTTTCTACAGAGTTGCATAAAAAATTGTAAATACTAGGACTCAACATTCAATCCGCTAGATTGATAAATCAACTAGTGAAGTGAGGATATTTTAGAATCTCTTAACTATTGATCCATAGTTTTTTTTGTTGCATAAATATAATTCTCATAAGATTGGGATTCCTCTTAAAATATAAAGCTAGGAGAATTCAAATTTGTTACCCAAAGTTTGACGTATCTTCATAGTGCAAAGGTTAGTTTCTTGTCGAAGAAAAGATATTGTGGAAGAAGAATTCTGGAAAATATTTGTGGTGAATTTAGGAGACAGGAGATCTCCATTATTGAATTGAAAACTTCACACAAGAATAAAATACTATAGAAGCCTTGATCTAGAAGAAAAGGCATAGAATCCTAAATCTAGAAGAAAAAGGCCATAGGAGCCTTGATACTGAAATTATGCCATAGTAGCCTTGATACTGAAGAAGAATCCAGAAGAGAGTATCTGATTTAGAAAGAGATTAATATTTTATTACTAATACTTTGTTTTAGGAAAGGATATTCAATGAGTGAGAAAAACTTCCTACAAGAAAACTAGGAATAGTATCTTCTTTAGAATCAATCCAACACCTATAGGTAAAGAAATCAAGAGAACTTGTAGTTTTGGAAGAAGAAGAAGTAGGAGAGTTCTGCTCAAATCCAAAAGTAGCAGAAGTGAATATCCAAAGGAATATCTCACCACCAACACTTCTAGGAGTAGAATGTTGAATAAAAGATCTCAAGGAAGACCAAAATGAGCTGTGAGATAAAATACCTTGGAGAGATCTCAACAAGAATCCCATAAAAGGCTTGGATATCCTTACTGAATAAATCATCAAAGAAAAACTCATTGGAGAAATCCACTACCAAGGAGAATTCCCTGATAGTGAAGGACTTGGGACAATTGTTGCCATCTTACAACAAGCTTCAAATGTTGAGATTTGGTGAATCTCAAATCCATAGCACTCAGGGATTAGTGCAATTAAAATAAATCTTCATTTTACAACATTTAAAAGGCTTGGATTCATCATCAATCATCCAATAAAAAAGGGTAATGAGTCTAGCCAAAGATACATCCTTAAAACCCTCATTTTACATTCACTAATCTATTACAAAAATTAGAAACTCAGACCTGCAAAAAAGTGTAAGAAAATGTGCAATAAAAGGATTATATATACATGTAAAGGTTACATGGTATTGCACTTCTACAATACATCAAACACAGGAAAAGGAGAAGATTTAAAGGTGCCACAATAGGCACAATAAAAAGGTAGCCAAAATAAGGGCCAAAGATCGAGAATTATCCAACAACGAAAGGGCATTCTCTCCAAGAATGGATCTGCAAGACAAAGGAATATTTTTACATAAATTTATAGTAAGCATACCAAGATTATTTACATTAGAAAAATAAATTCTATCAAAATAATTTATGTAAATCATAGCAATGTCATCATCAACATTTGCAAATACAAGGAAAAATCTAATTATGTAAAAAAAGGTAGGATAGAGCACATCCAGAAAACATGTTACTCAAAGCTTCACTTCTATCAATGTGAATAGAGAGCACATTGAAGGTATAAGAACCAAGAGATTCTACATTGGGAATAACATCAACAGAGGAAATAAAAAGAGCTATCCCATCCTCATTCGAAGATTCAAGATGGCTCACAAATTGCTTTGACAGAAAAACATATTGTTTTTTACCCAATAAAGCATAGCAAGCTAAGGAGAAGAATAGCAAAGAAGTTCCAATATCCTTCTTAAAGATGTTACATCAAAATTTACATGCATGAAGTCTATATGCCACTTGGCATAATATTCCCTAATGCATATCATATTTTATAATACTCAAGAGACCAACATTGAGGATTTACTAAGCGCTCAAATCAAGCATGCATACATTACAAAGGAGTAACGTTAGGTGCAGTAGCATTACAAGAAAGAAGTGATAGAACTCTCAAGAAATGTAGGTGTCACATGTCCATCATTGACCATAATTAAATGCAATGAAGAGAGAGCAAAAGAAAGAGAAGAATTTAAATCCAAAGTTTGCAATCATAGGGCCAGTGGTAGCATGGAAGCAAGATGTGGAAGAGCCTTTAATGCTCTAAATACTGAAGGTCAAGAGCAGAATTAAGCGATGGCATATTTGGAAAGTCCAAAGTTCCAAGAAAATTGTTGACAGAAGGGCCACATTTGGAATGTATGTTTGCCACCAAAGTTCCAATCAATCATTGATGGAAGGGCCACATTTGGAACGTATATTTTCCATCAAGGTTCCAATAATATCATTGCAAGGAAAGCCACAAAATAAAATATCCATAGTGAATGCACAACAAGTACAGTGTCAAATATTGAATGATGTAAGGTAAGCTTCATTCCACCATAATATGCTTTCTTTTATTTGGGAGTTATAAAGTTGAAATTAAAATAATTCAACTACATTGAAAGCAAGTGAAATAATATATCATATCAATAAAATATTTGCAATATTAACATAGGCACAACAAGGACTTCTATTGGAATTCATTTAAAATATTTGCAAATATAATTGTGATCTAAGTTCCAACATTTGTGAGTTATAAGGGTTACTACTTCAAAATAAATTATTGGAAATTAGATACACTTCAATCAAACATAAGGGATATTTAAAAATGAGGTTATTAAAAGCTTTATGGTAAGGTTGGAAAATCATATATCTATATATATATATATATATATATATATATATATATATATACACTTGTCTCAAACACATCAAAAAGAGATAAAAGAAATCCAACATTAAAACCTCTACATATTGAGAAAAAGTGCTTAGTTCAATAGGAGCAATAAGGAATAGATAAAAGTTGATTTTTGATATTTTTCAAAGCCTTACAAAATCAACCAAAAATTGAACTATATTATCAAAAGAACTATATTATATCCCTAGGGAGTCATAAGGAATTCCACAAAACTTGGTAATATCAACATTAATCATAAATTATCAAGTTACAAATTCATTGAGAAAATATAAGCTTTTGCAAAACCTAAAATTCCATTAGGTGTATAAACTCTCAAAACTAGGGAGACATAAGGAAGCCTACAAACCTAAGGAATAATAAAGGTTTCATCAAAATCAAGATTATATACTTCAAGGTTCTAAGTCCTATCTCATTTCTCCATTTTTACTTCTTCAAATGGGAAAAATATTTCCATATAATGAATGTGAAACTTACCTCAACCAATCTACGAAACATGAAAACATGTGGTACATTGACTCAGGAGCCAATCATAATATGACTGGAAATATACAATGGTTTTACTATATTGAAGGTGCTAAAGTCTACATGCTAAGAATTATAGATAGCCAAACTTATCCCATACATGGTTATGGATATGTAACACCCAGCAGATGATTTCTAAATCTTCTACTACAAAAAGTATTATATGTTCCAGGTTTAACCTTCAATCTTATCTCTATGAGAAAATTAGTAGAATACAACTACATGATCAGCTTTAGATACATGGATGGAGTCAATACATGTCTCATCATGACAGGATCAATCAATGCATATACATATATCCTGGATTAAATGGAAATTTCACAAGATATCGTGATGTTTCAAAATGATACTAATAATTTTTCAAAGGAATAGGTTGAAGAAAATGAAGGACCAATTCACCAAAAGGGAAAGCATAGAAAAATCAAGAATATGAGAGGACAATTGAACCATTCTCTACTCAGTCATCAAAAATTTGACCAAATAAAGATATTCACGAATACTTCAACAAAGTTGGTTGGATAGAAGAAGAAGAAGAAGAAGAAGAAAAAGAAGTTGAATCCAAAGGAGGAATACAATGCAAGTTAAATTGAAATAATAACCTGTAGCTTCAGCCTATTTTTTGCATCATCTAAAGACTGAAGCAACCACAGAAGAACCAAAGACCATTCACTGAAGGAAGATACACATTGAAGACTAAAATTCTTCAATACCCAAATATTGTAATACATGGGGGTGTTAGAAATAGATCATATTACATTATTTGGGTCATGTAAATGTATCTACCAATGTATATATATATTTGGACATTAGATTACTTTGGGGGGAATTTACTTAGTTTCTTCATGCAATGTAATAAGTGCACAAGTTTCAATGTGCAAGTTTTCCATTACACATCTAGATAGAGTGTTGGCCAAGGAACCTATATTTATATATAATAGCCTTATTGTCATAGTCATAGATATAGAGTGTAAACATAGAGAACACATACAATATAGTGTTGTGGGGCTTAGATAAAGTCACCCATATTTAGATGGGTACAATGTAGTCCAATATGCATTATTCATGGAGTGTTCATTTCCTCCACAACTACATTATATTCATTTCTATCATTTCTATTTATGATATATTTTCAGTCATCTCGCAAATTTACATTATTTCATATTCTTATTTCTGCATCTTGTGATTGCTATCTCCCATTGCATATAGCATCAAAAGCTAAAAAACTTTATAGGTTTTCATTTTGGTCATTGGCATGTGCATCAACTTTAAATTCTCCATGCACATAAAATTTCTCCTTTCTAGATAGGTGATAGGATGTGTCCATTATTGCCTTGGCATTTATTTTATTATGAAATGATTATTACCTACTCAAGCTACAAATCAGTTTTCCTAAAGGGTTGGTGATCTTGTATACTATGAATGCATCGTAGGGTTTCTTGCACCTAAGATACTTGGCACTTACACCAATATGCTAAATCTACATGCTTTACTTTTAGAGGGATGACTAATAGGTCCTTAACACTTCATAGCCTTAAATTTTCTCAATTGTGGATTTATCTTGCAAGTAGTTGGTATGACCTTGCAATAATTAGGGGTCTTCTTTATTTTAAATCAGAAGGGGTATCTTGGGTCATGAGTACCTACAAGTAAATTTCACCTGTTATATATACTGGCCTACTAATTAGATATTCATTTTATGCCTTTTCAATTTGGCATGCACTTATCTAGGTATCACCCATGTGGTCTTATGAGTAACTATCTCATAGTGGATACTAGAGCACACCTACTACGGCATAGATGGAGTGCTTCTAGCTCCTAACATTTTGAGATTGGATTATATGTCCCCATTAATATTAGGTCATTGATGAAGTCTCCTATGGCTAGAATAGTCATTTTATTCGTCATTGTTTATCCTTGATCAAATGGGGGGTGATGATTCACCCTTAATCCCATTTCCCTCTGATATTAGGTTAGCATTGATTTGCCATGTGTGGAAACCAAATATTTGCATTGTTTCATAAGGCTAAAATATTTTGGTGCTTCATCCTATATTAATTTTTTATTGAAAAATTCATGATTCTTTGGTTAAGGTATTCAATTAAACATGAATCCTTCTTGGGCCATACATCCTTGGTAGAAGATTATTTTCTTTTGATCAGACAGATATCAAGGCTTTCTTATAATTATTTTTCATGGATTTAATGACTTCCATTGCATCAAAAAGGCTCATAATTCAATATTTTATGGGCACACACACACACACACACACACACACACACACACACACACACACACATATATATATATATATATATATATATATATTTGGGCTATTTACAATATATACATGGTGTTAGATCACCCCATCCTAGCTTGATCGAATGTTTTATTGGAATCTAATTCCCAACTTGATCACTCCATAAGATTTTGACAATGAGTTTCCTCCCTTGGATTTGACCATCATAGAAATTTTAGAATTAAAAGCTTTCAAATAATAGATAAATTACATACCTAGAGGAGGTCAAATCTCATAGAAAATCCTCTACCAAGATTTGTGGAATTAGATGTTAAAATCTTCCATTATTTTTATGGTCACCATCTTGATGGTTGTTACATTCTCGAGCAACAATGTCTTATCTATTTTTTCTCTAAATTTATCTATCAAGAGGCTTTATAATTGGTATTAACTTTTGACTAATTGAGTTTTGAGGTCAATGTATCATTCTTAGGATTTTTCCCTAAAGGAAGCAGCTAGTAAATTTAGGGATATGTCTTGCTTCTCAATGAAATGCACCATACGCAAGCTCACCATATCATGTAAATGTTCCATAAGAGTGATGGCATCATCCCCTATGAAATAAGGTAGACATTTGAATGTTAAAGCAAATATTAGTACTCATACAATAGGTAGTGTAGGCATGAAAATGGACGTTTGCCATTCCATGCAAAAAATCTTTGAGGAGGTTGGTTCAATAGAGCTAGTATGTTGCATCATCAATTTCTTGTACTCAATATTTTGATTCAAAGGCAATACTAGATCTTACATATTATCAATGGTGAAGGATCTGGTCATGACTTTCTGATCATATATTTTTAGGTATTTTCTTAAGAATAAAGTCTCCATATGGAGAAAGAGTGCTTCAACAAGCCAAGAGATTGATGCCCCCACCAAAATCAGAGTATTTCCTTCTTCAAAGGAATCACCAGGTGAATTGTCTTGATTATTTAGGAAGTAGTCAACTAAGACATTCACTAAAGTCTTAATTAAGGATTTTTTCCTAGTTTTATGGGGCAAAAGTATCAATCTTATCCCACTAGGCATTCCTATTTGAAATTTGAGCATGTTGTGTTGTCATTGATGTCAAAAGGTTTGATGTCCTAAGTTGATGGTAATTTTTGTGAGAATATTCTTCAAAGGGCACATGAGGCATGAGGCAGCAAGAAGAAAGAAAACTCTTCTCCATGATGGTATTGAAAAAATAAAAGGGTCAAGTTAATTTACCATGGTGGTATTTGAAAAATAAAATAAAAGGGTCAAGTTGATTTACCATGGTGGTATTTGAAAAAGGAAAAATAAAAAGGTCTATCTGATTTACCTTGGTGGTAATTTTGCAAAAGAAAAAGGTTAAATTGATTAACTATGGTGGCAAAAGTTTTAACCTAAGAAAAGTCCCTAAGAGAAATTATAATATTTAAATCCCTTGGATTTAAATTATTATAATTAAAATATAATATTTTATTGGCACCAAAGGTTTGCAATTCAAGCGCTGACGTCAAAGACAATGCCAACTATGGCATATAAATATTGCATGTTAAGGTGGTTAATGTAAGGTTCGAACATTGAGAAATTCGTGCACCCAAAAGTATCATAGTTCATTTTCGATGGAGAGGAAGAAGACGTCAGTTTTACGAATTTCAAGGTAGTGTAGATATTAAGACATAGGGTGCCCAAACACCATACGACGTAGGATGGTAGCCTAGCTAGAAATCTCGACTTGCGAAGCACATTGTAGGCGGCAGGTTCGACGTTCGATTCGCATAGAGGCTTTTTGCATGATCAAAATATTTTGCATCGATGGTAGAGGAGAAGAAGGAGCACGTGCTCCTTGGGCTTGTGTGGGTGGCTAGCCCATGTGGTGTTTTCCCTTGTGCTAGGGTATGAAGGCCAACGAGTTTGCACGTTCGAGCAGCAATGACAACAATGCTTGAGGGAAAAATTAAAATTTTTGAAAGGTATGCATTTTGTGCTTGGTTAGGGAGTTATAAGGGTTAGTCAATTTTATCATTGTGATATGAAATGGTTAGGGAGCTATAAGGATAGTAAAGTGATTTGATTTTTGTTTTAGAAAGGGATGAAAGGTGAAATTTCAGATTGCTAGTGCTTGGTTGATGCATGAGATGAAGTGATAATTTCTTTGGTCTTATTGAAATTTGAAGTGCATTATTTTTGTTTTCATAAGAAGGAGGTATAAGGTGTATATGTGAAATTCATGTGTGTAATTTTTGGTTGTTTTGTTGAGCATTATTTTACATGAAAGAATAGGAGTAATAAGGTGTAAAAGTGGTTTGATATTTTATTGTAATTTTTGTATGGTGAAATATCTTTTGAGAAGAAAATTCATATGGATGTATTGAGAGAGTATTTTGATATCTAACTCTTGAAGTGGCACTAGAAAGATCAATTGTTTGTGAGATAGATTTTTGAAGATATATCTCCACAAGAGAAATTAAGAGGTATGGGCACATCATCCCTTGTTTAAAGTGTTTGTTGGAATGAATATTTTGGAACATAAGGTGGAGTGAAAAGGATTGTTTGATAAGCATTGTTGGAAATATTTGAGTAAGGATTTTGTGCTTCATTGTTGAATATTTTGAAAATATTTGGGATAGAATTTGAGAACAATTTGTGCTTCCATTTTTGAAAGGGTTTGAGACATTTGAGCTAGAGATTGTGAACTACTTGTTCTAGGGTTGAAGACAAGTTAGTGCATCTTTGTAAAATATTTTAAACATTGATTTGAGAGATATTTATAGCAATTTATGTGGAAGGTTGTACTAATGTGATTGATCTTTATGAGAGAAAATTTACAAGAAGGATAGATCAGTTTTGTGAAACAATTTATACATTGTTTGATTTGATTTGAAAGGGATTTTGCAAGAGATAGAGATTGGTTGATTGAGTACAAGATTTGTGAGTGTGAAACATATTGAGTTTTTGATAGAGCATATCATTCTCTATATGTTCCAGAGGTTAAACAAATTCTAAGTAGAATTTGTTTGTGTGAAGAAAGCTTTTTGAAAGAGATTTAAATTATGTTTGTGAGCAAGTCTTTTGAGAAGACTTGAAGGAATATTTGAGCAAGTATTTTGAGAAGACTTGAAGGTAAATTTGAGTAAGTCTTTTGAGAAGACTTGAAGGTAGATTTGAGCAAGTCTTGTGAAGACTTGAAACAACATTGAGAGCAGGTTTGATTGTTAATTTGTTCAAGCTTTGTGTTAAGGCTTGGGGTAGATTTGAGACAGAGTTTGGTGCAGATTTGTGAGTAGAGTTAGAGCAGATTTGTGCTAGAATTTGACGAGTTGGGACAAATTTGTGAGAATAGTTAAGAGTAGATTTGTGAGTAGAGTTGGAGCATATTTGTGCTAGACTTGGGATAGAGTTTGGTGCAGATTTGAGATAAATTTGAGAGCAAGCTTTGGAGGTGACAGAGCAAAGAGGATAGTAGTCTCTAGTGGATAGAGATACATTAGCCAGTGTAGTGGGGACAGAGGTCTCCTATGGAGAGAGATCCACAAGCCAGAGTAGTGGGGGTAGAAGTCTTCTAGAAGATCACTAGCCAAAGCAGAGGGGATAGAGTTATCCTATGGAAAGAGATCCACAAACTAGAGAAAATGGAAAGAGTTATCATGTGGAAAGAGATCCACAAACTAGAGCAAGGGGAAAGAGTTCTCCTGTGGAGAGAGATCCACGAACCAGATCAAGGGGAAAGAGTTCTCCTATGGAGAGAGATCCACGAACTAGAGCAGAGGTGATAGAGTTCTCCTGTAGAGTGAGATCCATGAACTAGATCGGGAGATAGAGTTCTATGGAGAGATATCCATGAACCAATTGAGGAGATAGAGTTCTCCTGGATCAAGTTCCACAAACCAGAGAAAAGGGGAAAGAGTTCTCCTGTGGAGAGAGATCCATAAATCAGAGCATAGGGGATTGGTGTCTCCTTTGGATAGAGGTCCATAAACATTGTAATAGGGAATTGATTCCTAAGATATTTGTTGAGAAAATTTAGAAGAAATATTTTCTCCATGGAGTAGCCCACATTGGGTGAACCACGTTAAATTTGTGTCTCTCTTGTGTGTGATGATTTATGCATTGCTTTGATTATTGCTATTGATATTACCATTGATAATATTGGATAATATTGTTTGGGAAAGAAAATTAAAAGTTGGTCTTATACTATTCACCCCCTCCTCTCAGTATAAGTATGTGTTCTTCAATTGGTATCAGATCGGGTTCCTTTGAAAAAGTTTAACAACTTGAAGGAAGATAGTACAGGAACACATATGGCATATCAGAATGGATCTTCATCAAATAAGGCACCATTGTTTGATGGGAACAATTATGCTTTCTAGAGCATAAGAATGAAGACTTACTTGATGGCACAAGGATATGAGACATGGCAATCCATTGAGGATGGGTTCACACCTACAACTACTCCTCCCACATATAAATATGGTAAGATGTTACATGTGAATAATGCTAAGGCTATGAATGGAATCTTAAGTGGATTACATGAAGCAAAATTTATGAAAGTTATGCATTGCAAATCAGCAAAAGAGATATGGGAAAAATTGAAGTAAACATATGAGGGAGATAAAAATGTCAAGATGGCAAAACTACAAAACCACAAGAAAGTTTTGAAGATTTGAATATGGAAGATGAGGAAGATATTGCTACATACTTGCTTCATGTGGATGAAGTTGTAAATACCATGCGTGGACTTGGATTCAAAATTGAAGACTCCAATGTTGCTCAGAAAGTACTAAGGTCACTTCCTATGAGGTATGATGGAAAGGTTTCAGCTATAGAAGAGATGAGAGATATTGAAAAATTGACTATGGATGAGTTACATGGAATTATCACAGCTTATGAGATGAGAATAGTAAAGGATCCCAACTCCAAGAAAGAGGTAGCTTTCAAAGCATAAAAGAAGACAAAATATAAGAAACCAAAATCAAGTGGTGAGTCAAGCAGTGATGAAGAAGCTAACTATGGTAGAAGAAACAAAACGGACTCAAGAAAGCACAAAGGTATGAAAACAATGAAATGTTTTAATTGTGGTAATTTTGGTCACTATGCATCTAATTGTCCAGAAGCTGGAAGCAATAGTAGTGAAGAGAAATAAGATCATAAGAAAAATGAAGAAGGAAAATCTAGGTATGAAAAGAAAAATAGGTATGGTCAAGGCAAGCATGAAAATAAGTTCTTTCAAAGGCACAAGAAGAGTTTCTATGTTAATAAGGGAAGTAAGACTTCAAGTGATAGTGATGAAAGACTCTCATATAGTGAAGAAGAAGAGATCCTATTTTTGGAAATAGAAGAAGAATAAAATGCTCCTATTGAAGATAAGGTCGAAGAGTATGAAGATGCTCTTGGAGACCAAGAAGTAGAGAAAGATTCAAAAAATGAAGAAGGCACAGTGGATCTAGAAGCAGAACTTATTGTTGCTCTTAGAGAATTGAAAAAGGTTAGAAAATAAAATTCAAGACTAAAGACTCAAGTTCAAGAATGTGAGGAAGAAAAGGAAAAGCTTCTACAAGATCTGACAAACTCAAAAGCTAAGGCAAGGAGAATTAAAGAGGTCATGAGTGAAAAGTTAGAGGTAAAAGAGTTAGAATGTGAAAGATTAGAATATGAGATAGTTTCACTAAGGATGGAAGTAAAATATTCTAAGGACAAGCTACACAGGTTTGGGAAAAGTTCAAAAAAATTGGATAAGATTATCAATGCACAAAGATCTTCATCTATCAAAACAAGACTTGGTTTTGAAGAAGGACAAGGGAAACAAGAAGAAGGATCAAGCTCAAGCTCAAAATAGGAGGAAGTTTTAGAGGAAGAGAGTGAAGAAGAAATTGAGACTTATGAGGATAAGTTGAAAAATAGAAGCTTCACTAAGAAAGGAAACAATGCACAAACAAGAAACAAGGATCATCACAGAGAAGAAAGGACTAAGAGACCAGTAGGCTCAAGATAAGATTTCTTCAAAGGATGTTGTTTTTCATGTAATCAGTTTGGTCACAAGGCTATGCATTGCAAGACTCATGGAAAGAAGAAGTATGGTTTTACTAAGAGGAAATTCAAATATGAATATATCTTTCAAGGGTATTTCTACTCTTGTAATCAATTTGGTCATAAAGAAATCCACTATAGGGTTCATGATAGAAATGATTATGGCTTCACCAAGAGGAACTTCAAGATATTTGCACCTTCTAAGAACTACAACATTAAGTGTTACAAGTGCAATAATCTAGGGCATAAGGACCAAGTGGTGTAGAATAGAGTTTCCAAAGCTTCCAGAGACAAGTAAGAATAGGGACACTCAAAAGGATCAAAAGGGTATGTTGAGAAAGAAGGTTGACAAAGAAAAAGAGCATTGTATGATGGGCATAGAAATACTCCCACCCCAAAATTAATCACCTCAAGGAGAGGAGGTGGGAAGGGGGCTGAGCTAAATGTCTTATATTTAGTCCCAAAGGAGTCCCTTTGCCATTAATGACAAAGGGGGAGATATTTGAGTAAGGGGGAGAGCATTCAGTTAGGGGGAGCAGTTTCTCAGGGGGGGCATATTTGGAATCAAATGGTTTGGAAAAAGGAATTTTTAGAAAAGGGTTGCCATCAATGACAAAGGGGGAGATTGTTGGAAATTTGAGCATGTTGTGTTGTCATTGATGTCAAAAGGTTTGATGTCCTAAGTTGATGGCAATGTTTGTGAGAATATTCTTCAAAGGGCACATGAGGCATGAGGCAACAAGAAGAAAGAAAAACCTTCTCCATGATGGTATTGACAAAAATAAAAGGGTCAAGTTGATTTACCATGGTGGTATTTGAAAAATAAAAATAAAAGGGTCAAGTTGATTTACCATGGTGGTATTTGAAAAAGGAAAAATAAAAAGGTCTATCTGATTTACCTTGGTGGTAATTTTGCAAAAGAAAAAGGTTAAATTGATTAACTATGGTGGCAAAAGTTTTAAACTAAGAAAAGGCCTTAAGAGAAATTATAATATTTAAATCCCTTGGATTTAAATTATTATAATTAAAATATAATATTTTATTGGTACCAAAGGTTTGCAATTTGAGCATCGATGTCAAATTCAATGCCAACTATGGCATATAAATATTGCATGTTAAGGTGGTTAATAAAAGGGTTCGAACATTGAGAAATTTGTGCGCCCAAAATATCATTGTTCATTTTTCGGTGGAGAGGAAGAAGATGTCAGTTTTGTAAATTTTGAGGTAGTGTGGAGATTAATATGGAGGGTGCCCAAACACCATTCGATGTAGGATGGTAGCCTAGCTAGCAAGCTCAGCTTGCGGAGCGGGTTGTAGGTGATAGGTTCGGCATTCGATTTGCACAGAGGCTTTTTGCGTGATCAAAATATTTTGTGGTGGCGATAGAGGAGAAGAAGGAGCACGTGCTCCTTGGGTTTGTGTGGGCGGCTAGCCCACATGGTGTTTGCCCTTGTGCTAGGGCATGGAGGCTAGCGAGGTCACGGGTTCGAGCAGCGGCGGTAGCGCTTGAGGGCAGAATTAAAATTTTTAAAAGGTATGCATTTTGTGCTTGGTTAGGGAGTTATAAGGGTTAGTTAATTTTTATCATTGTGATGTGAAATGGTTAGGGAGCTATAAGGATAGTAAAGTGATTTGATTTTTGTTTTAGAAAGGGATGAAAGGTGAAATTTCAGATTGCTAGTGCTTGGTTGATGCATGAGATGAAGTGATAATTTCTTTGGTCTTATTGAAATTTGAAGTGCATTATTTTTGTTTTCATAAGGAGGTATAAGGTGTATATGTGAAATTCATGTGTGTAATTTTTGGTTTGTTTTGTTGAGCATTATTTTGCATGAAAGAATAGGAGTAATAAGGTGTAAAAGTGGTTTGATATTTTATTGTAATTTTTGTATGGTGAAATATCTTTTGAGAAGAAAATTCATATGGATGTATTGAGAGAGTATTTTGATATCTAACTCTTGAAGTGGCACTAGAAAGATCAATTGTTTGTGAGATAGATTTTTGAAGACATATCTCCATAAGAGCAATTAAGAGGTATGGGCACATCATCCCTTGTTTAAAGTGTTTGTTGGAATGAATGTTTTGGAACATAAGGTGGAGTGAAAAGAATTGTTTGATAAGCATTGTTGGAAATATTTGAGTGAGGATTTTGTGCTTCATTGTTGAATTTTTTGAAAACATTTGGGATAGAATTTATGAGAACAATCTGTGCTTCCATTATTGAAAGGGTTTGAGACATTTGAGCTAGATATTGTAAACTACATGTGCTAGGGTTGAAGACAAGTTAGTGCATCTTTGTGAAATATTTGAATATTTATTTAAGAGATATTGATAGTAATTATGAAGGCGTTTGAGGTCAATTTTATGAGAGAATTTTGCAAGAAGAATAAATCAGTTTTGTTATACATTGTTTTGATTTGATTTCATAAATCAATTTTATGAGAGAATTTTGCAAGAAGAATAAATCAGTTTTGTTATACATTGTTTTGAAAGGGATTTTGCAAAAGATAGAGATTGGTTGATTGAGTACAAGAGTTGTGAGTGTGAAACATATTTATTTTTTGATAGAGCATATCATTCTCTATATGTTCCAAAGGTTAAATTAATTCTAAGTAGAATTTGTTTGTGTGAAGAAAGCTTTTTGAAAGAGATTTAAATTATGTTTGTGAGCAAGTCTTTTGAGAAGACTTGAAGGCAAATTTGAGCAAGTATTTTGAGAAGACTTGAAGGAAGATTTGAGCAAGTCTTTTGAGAAGACTTGAAGGCAGATTTGAGCAAGTCTTTTGAGAAGACTTGAAGGCATATTTGAGCAAGTCTTGTGAATACTTGAAATAAAATTAAGAGCAGGTTTTATTTTTGATTTGTTCAAGCTTTGTGTTAAGGCTTGGGGTAGATTTAAGATAGATTTTGGTATAGATTTGTGAGTAGAGTTAGAGAAGATTTGTGCTAGACTTGGGATAGATTTTGGTGCAGATTTGTGAGTAGAGTTAGAGTAGATTTATGCTAGACTTAGGACAAATTTTGGTGTATATTTGAGACAGAGTTGAGAGCAAGATTTGGAGGTGATAGAGCAAAGAGGATAGTAGTCTCCAGTGGATAGAGATCCATCAGCCAGTGCATTGGGGATAGAGGTCTCCTATGGAGAGAGATCCACAAGCTAGAGAAGTGGAGGTAGAAGTCTTCTAGAATATCACCAGCCAGAGTAGAGGGGATAGAGTTTTCCTATGGAGAGAGATCAAAAAACCATAGTAAGGGGAAAGAGTTCTTCTATGGAGAGATATCCATGAACCAGAAAAAGGGGAAAGAGTTCTCCTATGGAGATAGATCCATGAACTAGAGCAAGGGAAAAGAGTTCTCCTATGAAGAGATATCCATGAACCAAAGTAGAGAGGATAGATTTCTCCTGTGGAGTGAGATCTGTGAACCAATTAGGGAGATAGAGTTCTTCTATGGATAGAGATCCATGAACCAGTTGAGGAGATAGAGTTCTCCTGGATCAAGTTCCATGAACTAGATAAAATGGGAAAGATTTCTCTTATGGAGATAGATCCACAAATCAGAGTATAGGGGATTGGTGTCTCCTTTGGACATAGGTCCATAAACATTGTAATAGGGAATTGATTTCCAAGAGATTTGTTGAGAAAATTTAGAAGAAATATTTTCTCCATGGAGTAGCCCACATTGGGTGAACCACGTTAAATTTGTGTCTCTTTTGTGTGTGATGATTTGTGCATTGCTTTGATTACTGCTATTGATATTACCATTGATAATATTGGATAATATTATTTGGGAAAATAAAGTAAAAGTCAGTCTTATACTGTTCACTCCCCCTCTCAGTATAAGCCTATGTTCTTCAATGCCACATTGAACTATTATCACCTTATAGTGTCCTATCCTATTGGGTCAATGGCCTAACACACCTATAAATCCATGTCTTGCATTGAGCAACAAATTTGGAAGCTCAATGGATGGAAAGAATACTTGTGGAGCAACCTCTATGGTTTTTTACTAAGATTTACTCCTTATCGAATATTATCTTTGTGCACTTATCAAACCTCTGGGCTTTGGTCTATGCATCTTGCCAATAGAAAAGAAATAACAAAAATGAGAAAAAAATATAATAGGAAAAGTAAAACCTAATCTACAAGGATGATGTGCCATGATCAAGGTTTTCCTCCTAACTACATGAACAAGCTAAGGGTGAAAATATTCACTACAATCTAATAGGTATAAATTGAACACAATTTATCATGCACACCCAATATTTGCAAATAAACAATAGAATTAGGATAGAGAAAAATTAGTCACAACTCCCATTAATATTCAAATAATTACAAAGGCATGTGTCTAGAAGAGGATCTATGCTCCTTAGATAGTGGCTCAAGGGTTGAGTCATGCTTATACAAATGAGAGGAGGTGAAAGGGAGAGCCTAGAAGGCTATATATTAGGCACAAGCAAGGAACTCTTAATACCTTACAATGAATTTTACATGCCTATATGTATGCCAAGACCAAGGGACTTTTCCCTCCAAAATGTTGTGCAAGAGATCTAAGAATTGTCTTCCAATCTACAGTTGAGATCCTTCTACACCTTTATTCAGTCACCCAAATGTCTCTAGATATAGCCCATTAATGTTGGGGGATTTTTTTCCTTCATATGAGAAGCTATTTTTGCCATATCCCTTGACTTCAATTCTTTAAGGATTGTTGCACCATACATTCTTATCGGTTTCAAGGCTTTAGATATCAAAAATTCACCAGACCTTTATCTTCCATTTATGGATGTCTCACCACATGACATTGCTAGTATGGCCTCTATGATTGGCATAGGCTAGCAAGGTAGGCCTACCCATGTGGTGGGAAACTAGTGTAGTTGCCACACATGTGACTCTGATAAGCTAGGTTGTAAAAGTCAACTTTGATGACCAATGACAGGTATTTACTTAGTTACCCCTTACATTATTTTTATTAATTAGTGAATGGTCATCATGCATCCTTGTTTATGTGGGACCCTTATCTTGCCAATGGCAAGCCTTACCTATGATGAATTTTTAAGCCTTAATACTACCACAATATATCATAGGTTATATCTCACAAGATCGAATATAATATAGCCACACTATAATATGGCCAAAATAATGATATGAGTTTATTACATGAGAAAATTAATATATATAACAAGGCTTATATTTAATAATATGAAGAAATATGAATGTAAATAGCTTTAATCAAATATGTACTAAGCATGTAATATAACTTACAATATTAATTGCTCAAAATGTATACAAGCTTTATTTCTCATATTTCTCTTACAAATATGATAGTAATGTTCTCCTTTATTTTTTATCCTTGTGATGGAGTATTGCCACCATAATATATCCATAGTAGTGTGACTCTTTGGATACTTGAATATTGCTCTCCATATGCCAAGTCTCATGACTCTTGGTTTATCTACTTGACACTTGCATACTTGATGAACACTTGACACTATAACATATGTGCACCTATACATGACTCTTACACTTCTATGACTTGCACACTCTAATCTAAGACACTTGTGCATATCTTTACATTGCATATTTGTTCTCATACATACAAGACACTTGTGCACATAGACTCAACTTACACTTGCACACTAACTCACATGACACTTGTGCATATCTTGCACATTCACACTTACATAAAATGAAATATAACTCACACTCTAAACTATGACTCAACTCTGATCTATTATTTAAAAATTTACCATGAAGGTACCATGAGGGTACATTAGCATTTACCAAATAATTTAATATACTCCAACATCCCCTATATTACATTATTTGGTTATGGTCTTTGTCTTTGTCTTCAATCTTCAAGTGACCTTGCAATGTATGTGATATTATGCTTGAGCTCCATTAGGTTCATCTTCTTGCTTATATTTTCCTTTGAGTTTATTTTTAGATTCAGCTTCATGCTCATTAGTCTTTGTGTCTTCAAGATTATAAACTTCTTGAATTCTTTCAATGTCATCATATTCTTGTATGAGAATATTTACTTTGTCTTTATCTACAAATTGAATATGCAATCTAATTTCTTTCTAAGACAAGTTTGGAGTATATTTGATCCATTTTCCTTTTTCTTGATTTCTAAATTTTTTCTCTTATTAGATTTAAAAAAAAAAATACATTTGGATCCATTGTTAGAAGATGCTTCAAAAATAAGTATTTGAAAAATATTGCCTAGTCTAAACAAAAGTACTCTTTCAAATATTTTACAATACTTTTATTTGTACCAATAGAAAATTGATGAATGAGTTTTTCTTCCATAGTACTTACATGGATAAATATTCCAACAATTAGCTTTTTCATGACCAATTTTGTTACAATAAATGCACCTTGAATATATTTTCTTTATTTTATTCATCCTTCTTAGTGCTTCAAGTTCTTTTGTTTTCTTGATAAAACAAGATAACCATTGATGTAATTCCAAGGCTACTCTTTCTTTATTTTCCATGTATATAAGTTGTAAACTATGATAATCTTCAATATTTTTAGTAGTTACAGATGAACCACTAGAATAATATTTTGTAGTAACAAGATCTAATTTTGAATCCTCATGAGTATTTAGTGATCTTGTTGTTTTCTTATCTCTATCAAGATCATCTATCATTCTTTGAAAATAGAGTTTTAACTTATTTGCTTCATTATCCTCATTGAATGCATTTGTAATAATTTCTTCCATGAAATGCAATTCTATGTTATGATCTATTTCATTTGAAGTAGACAACCTTATAACTCCTAGGTTTAAATAATTCAAAGTTTCTAATTTAATTCCTATGGAGTAGTAAACCTTATGTCTCCCTAGTTTTAGAAACTAAAAAATGAATTTTGCACATTCTTTTTTCTTAATCCTTTGATGTTGAAAACCTTTTACCTCCCAAATATTTAAATTTGCAAAAATACATATTTCCCCAAAAACAATTCTTCAAACAATAGTTAAACTTTAAAAACACTTATAAAAATATTTTTGTAAGCAAATAGACTAGTTGAATTCCTTATCACTCCAACCTTATAATAAATCAATAATACAAAAATCTTTTAAATAATCCTTATAACTCCTAATTCAAAGTAACATAAAACCTTAGCTTCACAAGAACCTAAAAATTAAAAACTAACCTTAGAATCTTAGTTTTAAATCCCGCTTTGACTTCGCACACATCTCTAATTTGTAGCGCTTCTTCTCTAATGCCCATTTGAATAGATTCTAATAAAGACCAGGCAATTGCTACATTAAAATATGCATGGTGAAACATATCATATCCTCCAAAACTTGCACTCCAAATGTAGCACTCCAAATGGTATTCCAAACAACATTCAATATTATGTAATATTCCAAATAGCACTTGAACGTTCAAACCTTACTCTAGGTGAAATGATTGTTTATCGATGTTTGGCGCTTCAAGACTTCTCAAATGCTTCCCTTGGATTTGTCTTTCTCACAAACTTGCTACTTCAACTTCCAAATGGTTTGGCATCTACATTGAAATACTTGCTTAGGTTATACTATGTGTGACAACGTATTAAGCTTGCTTGTGGTATTGCTACTTTCATTCTAGTTGCTTACTATAGCTATTGTTGCTCCTATTTTTGATTTACCTTGCTCACATTGCTTACTGTATTGCAATTTCAGGCTTCCAAATATGATTTTACTACAAATAGAAACTAGCATCAATGCTTGATACTATCTCTTGCACCTTTCCAAATAGATTTCGCTTGTGCACCTATCCCTCTTTTCTACATACTTTTCTTTATTGACTTTATTATTTACGTACGATGCACTAACTACTTGTTACTCTACTAACATTGATTTTATATCTTCCTTATCCATGTGAGTTGGCCTCATGGCCTTCTCCTTTAACTTTTTACTATCTCCTTTTTCTTCTATTACTTTATGTTAATGTTCTCTTTGATAGCATTTTGTTGTCCTCTATTCTCAATGGTGCTTTATGATGTCCTTTTATGAGATTAGACAACATCTTGATGTTATGATTTCCTATTGTATTCTCTTCCTCTATATTATAAAAGCCTTTTTATCTTCTTAATACAAGATTCTTTTCTATTTTATATAGGGCCTCTATATTCCTTCTTTGAAATGACCTCTATATTTATTCTGTATATTATATTTGGCCTCTTTATTTATTTTATAAGGGACCCTCTTCTATTATTTATGCAAGCCTCTTTTCTTATTCTTTAAGGGCCTCTATATGAGCCTCTTTTATGTTCTATAAAGGGCTTCTTTTATTTTCTTCTATACTAACTTATAACTCTTATCAACTATAGATTCTAATCCAATGCTTGAAGCAATATAAATTTAGTTAGGTGCTTCTTTATATTTCTTCAAGAGTGATATATCAGAGATTGATATATCTATATTTTTTCTTCTATTTTGATTTATTTCTTTCTTTTATCTTAACAAGCTTTGAGTGCTTCTCAATCTACTACTATCTTTTCTTTCTTCATATACTACAACTTTATCTTCTTTCTTTCTTCTTTCTTAGAAGTTGAAACTCTTATCTATCTATTGTAGGAAGCTTATCACACTTTTGTAGCTTAATCTCTACTATAATTTTTTCAATAATGTCTTAGTTCAAACCTAATAACCCAATATGATTCTCCTCCTTACTAGAGAATCCAATATCAATATCAATGTCAGGATATCTCTTTCCTGAATGACCAATATTCTTATGAGTTGGTTACCCTAATTCTTCAATATAGTTGAGTCTTATTCTTCACTAGTTCTTCTTCAACCTAGTGGAATGACCCTAGTCTCTTCTAGTCAATATGAACTTAAAATAGAATCTGAGCCTCACTACATTCAAAGAGGACAAAATCTTAATAGAGTTTATCAAACTTGATAAAATCAATTTACAATGGCTAAAATGAACTCTTGTAAATATGGATAGATTCAGGTCATATTTTTGATACCATTGATGGTTTTTAAGCCTTAATACTACCACAATATATCATAGGTTATATCTCACATGATAAAATATAATATAGCCACAATATATTAAGATAAAAATAATGATATGAGTAGAATAATATGAGCAAATTAACATGTATAACAAGGCTTATAGTAAATCAAATTAAATTTTATAATATGCAAAAATATGAATGTAAATAGCCTTAATTAAACATGTACTAACCATGTTATATAACTTACAATATTAATTGCTCAAAATGTATACAAGCTTTATTTCTCCTCTTTCTCTTACAAATATGATAGTAATATTCTTCTTTCTTTTTTATCCTTGTGATGGAGTAGTGCCTCCATAATATAGCCATAGTAGTGTGACTCTTTGGATAATTGACTATTACTCTTCATATGCCAATTCTCGTGACTCTTGGTTATCTACTTGATACTTGTATACTTGATGAACACTTCACACTATAACATTTGCACACCTATACATGACTCTTACACGTTTATAACTTGCACACTCTCAGCTAAGAAACTTGTACACATCTTTATATTACATATTTGTTCTCATACATACAATACACTTATGCACATAGACTCAACTTACACTTGCACACTAACTCACATGAAACTTGTGCATTTCCTTCACATTACAACTTTACATGACACTTGTGCATTTCCTGCACATTCACACTTACATAAAATGGAAATATAGTTCACATTCTAAACTATGACTCAACCCTAATATTTTATTTACAAATATACCATGAAGGTACCATGGGGTACATTAGAATATACCAAATAATATAATATACTCCACATCCTAATCATATCCCAGTGCTTACTTATTTTACTCCCAAGTGACTACGACTTGTCTGCTCTATAGTTGTGGGTGAAATTTCCTCTTTTTAACTTGGTATTTATTGAAGAGATAAGCATGGCTCATCAAATGGAATATAAAGGGCCCACAAGCTTTGATTCCCATTAGTTATTTTCTTTAGGAAAAAAATAGCATTAATAGTCAATTTTGAATCCAGTAGTCAACACAACTTGCTACTTGTTCGTTTGTGATGCCAATGCATGTCCCTTTCATTGGAGGTGGGCTATACCTTCTGACCATCCCCTTTTTACTAGTCTTGCTTCCAAATGGATGCTCCCTTGAGTGAAACAAGAATGTAGGGGAAAATTCCTATAATTTATATAGGTACTTCCTTCTATAATGTATTTTTACATTCCTTTCGATATATCTCTTGAGACTTCTTTATCTTAGGAGTTCTAGTGTCTTTACCCTTTTTATTTTTCCCAAAAATTCTTCTAAAAACATATGTATTTTTGGGTTTATAGGGAATATTTGATGAGAAAGTAGATCAACCCTTGATGATTGAGACTATTATTTATCTCAGTTTGCACCTTATCTACTTTATCTTATAGAGCCTACATAAAAAAATATGGAATGTTGATCTTTTTCCCATGACAAAAATGGGTTAATATTTGAAAGTGGTAAGAAAAAAGCATTTAATGATACCCTTGCAAGTGAGTTATCTAAAAATGTGCATCAAAATTTCAAACCACAAGGATGGCATAGTGGATGGAAAATTCTTATGCCATCCTTGTGGTTTGAAAATTCCTATGCCATTCTTGTGGTGCAGGATACCCTTGCAAGTGAGGATTGTTTTTAAAAAAGTATGGTTCTAGTTGAATTTTCCACACCCAAAAAAGGAGAAAAATATTTGAAAACCATGGTTCTAACTAAATTTTCCAACCACAAGGATGGCATGAAAAATTTCGCTTTGTTTTAAAAACTCTTGCTATTGATCTATAGTTTTAGTCCAACATTTATAGTATTTTTCTGATTGGTTACAAATCTAGTGACTCTTGCAATTGTTTCCTCTATCACCTAGACTATAAGTCCAAATTTAATTATATGTAAATTTGTGGTGCAATCTATAGAAGTATTTTTCATGATAAATAGACAATAGGAGTATTACTTCAAATTGGGTGTTTTTGTTAAGGGTAAAGATGATGGTTTGCAATACCAATAATATTTTTTGGTATGGAAAATTTAGTCAGAACCATGGTTTTCAAATATTTTTCTCCTTTTTTGGGTGTGGAAAATTCAACTATAACCTTAATTTTTTAAATACAATCTCTTTTTAAGGAGAAAATCAACCAAAAATCTAGATTTTTTGAGTTTCCCTCATTTCCAAGAATCTATCAAGAGGGCGATGAGACTTTTTCCTTAGGTGAAGGGGATTGTCCCTCTACTAGTGCAAGGTGGGTTTGAGAAATGGCATGAGTTTTAAATTACTCTTTGGATAATAATTTCATATAAATTCATAGGCTATTTCCATTATCCATAAGAGAAGTTTCATATTCATAAATTATTCACAACTTGATGGTATCACTATAAAAAATTGTATCAAATTCATAATGTCCTAACCATCATTGGCAAAGGTTACCTTTAAATTACATGTAGCATGAGTCATATAATAAATCCCAATCCCCTAGCCTAATTTTTTTTCTCTTGATGAATTGATCATGCTAAGTAACCCTTTACTTTTAAAATTATCTCGATATGCTATAGTATTTATTTTTCTAAGCTTGTCTAAGGAATTGAGTTTTTCCATCTATTTATTTTTTTCTTAAAACAATTCCATACCCAATTTGAATGTAGTTCTCAAATTTCTAATTTAAAATTTAATAAGTATTGCATTCTTTTCATAGACAAGCTCATGTGGTGTAAGTCTAGTTGTAATCTTCCATGTAGTCTTGTAACCCCAAACAACTTTGGGAAGGCGAATTAACCAATCCTAATGATGAAATTGAACTATTTGTGTAAGAATGTTATCTAACTCTCTATTTGTCACTTCCACCTATCCATTCATTTGAATATGATAATAATTATCTCTTGTGGTAAATCTTATACTCTCTTACTAATGCATCGATGACTTTTAAAATAAATTCGAGTCCTTGCTTTATAAAAAATTTCTAGGGACATAAAACATGGTAAAACTTTTATCATATAAGTATTCAACTACCTTTTCATCTCAAATATTATTTAGGAATTTGAACTCTACCCACTTGGTCACATAGTGCAAACCATTATGTACTCTTTCTAATTGTATGGAGGATTGTTTAAAAAAACAAAATTCAATCCCCATTTCTCAAGCGGATCTATAGATAATTGTAGCTACAATTGCATCTCATCTATCTACATTGGATTCCCCATTATATAGCATTGATAACACTAGGCTATGTATTCTTTGATATTTTTAAATAGTGTAGGACAAAATTATATTGTGTTTTAAATTTTGGTAGTTTTCCTCCCACTAGAAAATTTCCCTCCACATGGTTCATCATGGAAAGCACGCAATATGTCATAGACTTTATTTTCATGAATACTCCACTTGGTGATCTAGTCTTATTTTAATGAGATACTCTCTAATTCATGAATAAGGAGAACTCTACTTAATTAACCTCTATGCCTCACTAGGAGATAATTGTTGTGCTATTCTTACAACAAGATAGTTAGCAACATATACAAACCATAGGGGTTTTAATAAATATTCCAAAATGATATTCTTCTAGAAGAACATCCTCTACTAGAGAGTTATCCATGGACATAGGAAAAATGAAAATAAAATCAACAACAATATTCTCCCTTCTAGGCTTATCACTTATAGTGATATCAAATTTTTGTAATAGTAATAATGAACAAATATTTTTTCCAATTAGTATTGTTTTATTAATTAAGTACCAAATCGTGGCATAGTCTATATGAATGGAAATATGATAGCTAGTAATATAATGTTAAAATTATTAATAGTTTAAAATACTATAAGAAATTATTTTTCAATTATAATATAATTAAGTTCTGCTTCTAACAAGTTTTTACTGGCATAATAAATGTCTTATATTTCTTTATTTTCATTCTATCCTAAAACTACTCCTAATATTGTATCTGAGGCATCATTGTAAATGTGTAAGAGTAGATCCAAATGTAGTCTTATCAAAATTTGTGTGGAAATAAGTTTCCCTTTCAAGGTTTCAAAGACCTTTTGACATTCAAGTGTCCATACAAAATTAGTATATTTGAACAAAAGGGAGAAAAGGGGATTTGTAATTTTACAAGTCATAAATAAACCATTCATAGTACCCTGTGCATCCAAGAAAACTATAGATATTTTGATTTTTGTGAAATAGGTACATCTTTTATAACTTCAATTTTTTTGGGGTCTACCTTAATTCCTTGGGCAGAAATGTGATGTCCTTAGATTGTCTCCTTAGTTGTCATCATGTAACACTTTTCATTACTCAATGAGAGGTTTGTATTCTAATATGATTAGATAAAAAAATTCAAATTATTATCAATATAATCAAAGCGATTTCCATAGATATTGAAATATTTTGTGTAAATATTAACACATTCATTTGTTAAATATGAAAAAAAAGTTCAAAACTACTCTTTGTAAAGTGGATGGGGCATCACATAGTTTGAATGGTAAGACTCTATATACAAAGATATCCAATGGGTATGTAAATATTGTCTTATTCTAATCTTCAGGGGTTATCTAAATTTGGTTGTACCCATTAAAGCTATCCTAAAAGGAGAAAAACTTCCTTCATGATGGGGTGCCCAAAACTTGATCAATGAAAGGTAAAGAAAAATTGTCCTTGTGGGTATATTTATTCATCTCATGATAACATACATAAATGTGTAATTTTACATTCTTTTAAGGAACTATCACAAGTTGAAAGACCCATTGGATATAAAAAATAGGACAGATGAATCTAGCATTGCACAATTTTTATAATTCATCTTTTATAATGTCTTTAATAAATAGGTTTATTCTATATTGGGACTGGTGTATTGGACTAACATTATTTTTTATATATATGTGATGAGTACAAATTCTAGGGTTGATCCATTTCATGTATCTATAATCCCAAGAAAAGGCTAAACTATGCTCGATAAGTATCATAATCAAATATTTTCTTATTCTATGGTTAGGAAGTTATTGATATTAAAAATTTGTCATGGTGTAATTTTAGTCACCTTAATAAGGGACTTTTTTTCAATCCCATATAGATGGGGAGGGTCTATTAAAGTCACATAATTTCCAAATTAATAGGGGGTAAGTTATGTAGAAAATTAACAATGGTAGAGTCTTCATTATCTTCCTTGACCCATAAGACCTAATTAATAGTCAAAAGTGGTTGAATTATTGATTCACCATTATTATCTTACTCCACCCACATAGGATCCTCAATTTCAAGGGAAGGGATTGTAGGCAGCCATAATATCAAGCTCTTTATCTTAGACCCATTAGATATAGTCATATTCCCTAATGAACGACTAATGTAGGCATCTATCATGGCCAACCAAGGTATACTAAGAAGCAAGGGATACCCTTCCAACCTGGTCTTTGGTTTTAATACCATGATATCAGCTAGGTATTCCCAAGAATATATAGAGATGACTATATCTTTTAGGACTTATTCTAGAGTCACAATTGACCTATCATTCATTTGTAATACTATAGAGTTTGGCCTAAGTTCTGATAACTAGATATGATCTATAATTTCTTTTATCATTACATTTATGGTTACCTCTAAATCTATTAGGAAATTCATGATATACATTTTTTCTAATTTTACATTCACCATAGGACTCTTAGGGTTTGAATACTTATCCTAAGAATCAAATCCAAAAGCCATCCCACTACCTATACTATCTTGGGTTCTTTCCCATATCATTTTTAAGGCACGATTTTCTAACAACCTTAATATAAATGGAATTATCTTTAATAGCCTAAAAGTGAGGAATATAGACACATATATTTTGTAGATCTCTTATAAATTCAAATTTAGTTTATGGGGTTGCTTAGGCTATTGTAAGAGAAAACCTATACTATCTTGGGGTCTTTCCCATGTTATTTGTTTAAGGCACAATTTTCTAACAACCTTACTATAGATGGATTTATCTTTAATAGCCTAAAAGTGAGGAATATAGACACATATATTTTGTAGATCTCTTATAAATTCAAATTTAGTTTATGGGTTTACTTAGGCTATTGTAAGATAATAATATTTATTTCTCTTACTTTTTTTTGGGGGGGGTTTGGTTTCTTGGGGTTTCACTTGGGATTCTTTATTGGTAGGAAATTTCCAATTAGGCAATGACTTCCATTATTGCCAATTCTTATTTAAAATTATTGATGTCAATGATTTTGTTGGTTAGACCATGTGTTCTAATTTTGAGGAGGCCACTTCCACCGTAGTGGAGACCAAGCATTATTATTAAAATTTAAAGGAAAGTAAAATGGTTGGGCTCTAATATTTATACCTCAAAATTATTAATTTTTCCAAGGCTTCCTCTAATTAGTGTAGTAGACCTGCTCTTGTTCCTAAGTCTCTATTTTGTAGGCTAATTTGAGTTCTAAAATTATAAGACAATTGCTCATATTATGATATTTTTGATAAAGACTACTTATTTTATTGTTATCCATTGATAGCTCATGCTTTACATGCTTCTTTTTGCATCTCAAATAAAATACAACCAACATCTTCTCCATCTTATCTTGTATCTTCTTCACTTCAAAGATATATAGCTAAGTCACTCAGGATGAGAGAATGTATTTTTTTAAGTCTTCAAGCAAATTTCTAATTTCATCTCTTATAATCCCTATAGATGCTTTAGTTGATGATGAAATACTCCCCAAAATTCCTTCGTATTTTCTCATAGTGGACCTAGAATAATTTTGATAAAGAGTTTGGATGTCATCAAAAATAATTTAATAGATATCTCCTTCTGCCATTAAATTCAATGATTCTAAGCATCCATCTTAAATTCCTCTCAAGCAGAAAATCTTCAAAATTTCTAGATCCATATTTGAATGCTTAGATATTTGAAGATTAAAATTGTTGTGACTATTTCACAACTAACCCCAATATTGGGGACCCCCTTGAAATTTGTAAAAATTTGAGTTAATGGGATAGTATTGAGCAATTGGATACTTCTTTTTGGTTATTGTATGTCCCTTGATTTTTATTGAATATGGTACTAATGGGGACCACTTTGCTAGTAGGGTATGGCTTAATTTTTATGAGTTGTTATGGCTAGCAAGGTAATCTTTAACATTGCTCAATATTTAGATTTTAGTTTGTTGATGGTGTTTAATTTCATTAGTTTCCTTTATTAGATTTTAGTGGTTAGTTTGTATTGTATTTATTTTAGAGTTCCTTTGTTAGTTTATGTTATTTTATTTTAAAGATGAGTGCACTTTGTGTTTTAGTGTTAGTGTATTTTATTTTTGTGTGGATTATGTTATATTTCCTTAAAGTGTAGTTGTTGGATTTCTTTCATAGTCTTTAGGTGGTTTTTATATTTTATTTAGTTTATTTTTATTTAGGTTGCTTTTATATTTTATTTGATTTCTTTTGTAGTTAGTTTGTCTTCATGTTATTGTTATGTAGATTTATCTCTATGTTGGGGTGTTGAGGTCGTATCTCGATAAATATCATGTTAGGTTAATAAAGTTCTTTTGTTAAAATTATCTTTGTTAGTCTCACCCCTCTGTGGTCTAATATTCAAAATGTGTGTACAGGGGGACCGTCGACAGTGGAGCAATGGACACGCTAGCCGAGGGTGCCAGCAGAGAAATATGACCAATGAGGGGACCTCGATATTAAGAAGCACAGGGAGAAGACTACCCAAAGATAATTAATAAATTACAAGTGGAGTCCACCTTATGAAACGCCTAGAAGCAATAGTAGGGAGCAGGTGGGATAAATGAATTTCCCATGCAAACCATAATATCCCATGTACACGTGGTGCATCCAAGGGTCAAAATTATAGGGTGAGTTACGTGGTTTTGATGGCAACATTGGGGTGTAGAATAGTAAAGATCATCCCAGATCTATGGTGGCGAGAATGTGGGACAACGTCCCTCACCAAACCACTATCATCGATAGTGAGTGGTAGGTGACAAGGACATCGCTATTCAAGGCAGTAGCAAGTGAGACAGAGGAATCATAATGCCCTCCTAGCTAATAAACCCTAATGTCTCTCCTTCATCCTTAAACATGCATCGAAGTGGTCGATTGATAAACATGGGTGAGTTTTTGAAGAGAGGTCTGATGTTGAAGGAGGGCCTAGATTGGCCGTTGAGCAGAGCACCGCATAGGATGAATGTAATGCAAAATTAGAGCACTACATGGGAGGAGCCTAACATAGAGGAGTACCATTTGGATGAGCACCGCACAAGGAGGAGAAATAAAGTGTTGGTCACAAGGCTTGGTTCTAGCCCAATCTTGGGTGTAGTGGTAGGGGTAAGCTGAATAGGGCTTATGCCCCATTGACTCGGGTCCGTATCATGCTGGCACCGCCAGAAGGTTGATAAGGGGAGTTTTGAATATTTTGAATATTTTAATGGTTTTTGTTGATTAATATAGATATATCACACACCCCTTAGGTAGAATATGTTATAAGTATGGGTGTTTGTGGCCTTGGTAGTGCCCACGATCCTAACCCATATTTTTGTAAGGGTTAGACATTGTTTTTGGGGTCTTTTTAGTATTATTATGGTTGAGTATTTTGGAATAGGGACCAAAGGGGAGATGAAACGAAAGGGTTCCTAAAAATTTTAAATACCCATGGAAGACCATGTTGAAGGGGCTGGAATTTTTGTAATAAAAGAATACCATTTTGATGCACATTGATCCGAAAACTTGCACCTTGTGAGAAAGACTGAAGGAGTTCATTTCTGAGGATTATTGTGTTAATGTCCATTCTTTTTGCTACATTTTTTAAACTTATATCTAGTGTTGAATGCTCTTAGGAGGTTACACTACGTGAAGGTTTATGTCGATGCAGGTTCTATTTTTCCTTTGAGTCTAGCACTTGATCTAATCTGATTGTGCTATTGTAGGTTTGATTAGGTTGGGTTATCCTCATGAGTGACTCATGATCTTTGGTTTTGTAGGGTAGGGGAGCATGATACCATATTACATTTGCATTTTTATTCTAGCTTTAGTATAGTTAGTTGTAGTTTCCTCATGCAAGTTTTCTTTCTTTTGCACATCCCAAAATTTATTTTTGCAAATTCTCAATCTGAAACTTAGAATCCCAAAATATCCTATTTACATCATAAATCTGATCTGGGAAATCTAGAGTGTACATGATCCAAGTAATTAGTTTTCTAAGCTTTTACCTTTACAATTATTTGGATAATCTTTCAAGAGTATTAAAAGGAATGAATCTGCACAATTTTCACATGGCATAAGCAAGATAAAATCATTCTAGGAGGGAGGGTTACTAACCTACTACTTCATCTTAAGTGTAGATAAAGCAATGAATTCTAACTTGCTAACTTTCTAACTCTCTAACATTCTAACTTTCTAACCTACTGACTTCTAACTTTGCAATTAGTGGAACATTAATCTGAAGATAAAATTGAACCTACTAACTACAAAGACTGACTACAATCTCACATTAAAGGCATGGATTTAAAATGAAGTGGACAATTCCACAACACTCTAACTTTGCATCTTAATATGAAGATTAAAATGAACCCACTAATAGGGATTCAGGGTAAGACAGATTAATGCAAAGATAATCAATGAAACAACACTTCATTTTATGGATTCACATTAAGGCACAACCATGGCAATCTAAGGAAATTAATTACAAAGCATGAATGAAATAAACCAGCAGGCCCCTTGTTTACAGTTACTTGCAAATCACTTGGTTGTTTCTAGCACTTGTTATTCTTGAACATTTTACTTTCAAAATATACATGTGTAATGCTTATATAGCGGAACCTTGGAGAAGTTGTTTTCTTTGTTTAACTTCTTTGCAAGAGAGGGTTTTTGGTTTAATACCCTGACTATGGTGGGGATTTTGCAACTGGGCAAAATATCCACTCAATAGAAATGGTGCTAGAAGGAGGGCCTCCTTCATTGCATAGCTTTGTGATTTGTTTACTTAAGATCATTTTCATCTAACAATGTTTATAGTTGTAGAAGCCTTTTATTTTCTGACAACTAACATGTGAAGTTTTGTTTCCACTGTGTTGTGTTGCAGGAACTTTATTTTGCAGGTTTTTGGTTTTCCTTTTTTTTCTTGTCTGAGTTTGTTGTGAGTTGTGAGAGGTTTGTATAGAGTTAGTGTCTTCCCAAGCTGGACCAACCTGAGTACATTGCTACTAGGTCTAAAACCACTGGGGAAACCATTTTTCAAAGCCTTTCTCCTAATTTTAGGAAGTCAAGGAACAAGTCTCAAAAGGTTGAAATCCCACCTAGTGTGCTTGCCTTAGGTTCACCTATAGTGTCAAGTACAACTAGTGTTTATACATCGGTTGTCTCTATTGCTATGAGTACACCAAGTGTATCCATACCAATTACCTCTACTATTTCTACTACTCCTATAGGGCCACCTTTATCGAACACTATGGCCCAACCACCACCAAATCCCTAGTATGGAGTATGTAATATTCCCCTAAACATAGTCGGGGATGTTCATAACATGCCTAAAAACATTGAGAAATATTTACCCAAGTTCAAACACGATGGTCCTAGAACAATCGAAGAGCATATTCAGGCTTACAAGGATGTGTTAATTAGACTACAAGTAGAACATGAAGATGTCACTTGTAGACTCTTTCCCATGAGTCTGGATCAAATATCTTATGAATGGTATATCAGTTTACCCGTTGGGTCCATTACTTCATGGGTTCAACTCAAAAATACTTTTTTCAATCAGTTTAGGTCTCCTTTGGATCCCACTATCATGTATCATCAGTTTGTGACATCCAAAAGGGCACCTAATGAGTCGATTAGGATGTTCAATCAGAGATTTCAGAAAATTTATTCCAGATCGACTCGCCACTTTAACATAGATGTTGCTTTTGCTTTACAAATATACTTTGGGGTGTTAGATCCCATGACTGCCATGTTTTCTAGGAGAAATCCTCAAGTTACCACTTTAGCCCAAGCTTACATGGAAGCCATGGTCATAGAACAATAGATGACACCCCAAGGAGTTGGGATGCCCCAATTGCCTATGATAGGACAATTTGGTCCTTATAGTCAGTTTGCTATGATGAATCAAGTCATGACACCTCAGGTGCCAATGATGAATGCCTTACCATACCATCAGTCTCACCCATTAATGTCCACTTATCCATCTATTCCCACCTATCCAAATACTTCCATTCCATCTACCACACTGTTGCTCTCTGATAATAAAATGACTACCAATGCTCAGGATTTGGTAGCCTTTCCCATGCCCACACCGCTTCAGAGTGTGAATCCTTTGTTAAATCAAAATGTGCAAAATCAAGCCATGATGCCAGGTCAAGATACTTATGGTATTGGAAATTCTTTTGGACCCAGTACCATAATCCCTCCACCAAAAGAGTCTAATTATGAAGTTGAGGAACTAAAGAAGATGTACCTCAAGTTGAGTAATGATATGGTCCACATGCAAAAGCATAATTCCCAAGCTCCTCACTCTAATAAAAATTTCAATAATCAGAGGAGGCCATGGAATACTAGGCCTAATAATGGGAATGTGCCTAACCCCATAGCCAATCAAGTTGACACTTTTGCAAGCCCTAGTAGATCATATTCCATTATCAATATTGCAGATCTTACTTGGGAAAAGGGATGTAGGTTGCACAACACTAAGGACCATAATGAGAAGGAGTGTCCAAAAATTTCTCGATACACGAATTGTTTACAAGCTCAAGTTGATGACTTAGAGCTAGTGCCCAATGAGGGTCCGCATTATCTTTCTAAGGGAAAATATGTTGCTTTGGTGGCTGAAATAGTTCATTATCAAGAGAGTGAGGAAGAAGAAGAGGGTAATGAAGTCTTAGGAGAGGATGATGAGGAAATCATAGAAGAGGAAGTCCAAGCTATTAGGCAGTTTAGGAAAGGGAATCATGGTTATTTCATGAGAAGTAAGTCTAGGAGTCCCAAAAATTCCTCTACTCCACCAAACAATTCCATTCTTCCTCCGGATACCAAAGTTGATAATAATCCTCCTCCACCACCTACTATAGAATCATCCAAGCCTACGCAAAAAATGCAAAATTTTGAGAAGCCTACCTATGACATAGTGGAAGACCTAAAAAGGACTAAAGCTAATGTCTCGTTCATAGAGGTTGCTAGGTTTCCAGGTCAGAAGGAAGCCTTGATAAAGGTATTATACCCACCAAGCCAAACCCATGAGGTCAAAGGTGTTGAGTCTCACTTGGTTTTACGAAAGGAGAAGCAAGAAGTGCCTCCTTTTCTTTTGATAATTAGGATTGCAGGCAAAAACTTGCATAATTGTTTAGTGGACTTAGGTGCCTCGGGAAATATCATGCCCCTTGAGATTTGCCAAAGGTTAGGTTTAAATCCAATTCCTTCAAGGAGCAAGGTGATACAATTGGATAGGACTATAGTGGATGTGGTAGGAACTCTTTATGAAGTTTGAATTCAAATCAATTTAGAACCCAAGATTCAACATCATATTGACATCCTGGTGGTCAATATTCCTGCCAAGTATGGCATGGTGTTGGGTAGGGATTGGAGTAAGAATCTGAATGGCTATGTAGTCATTGATTCTTCCCATATGTGGCTACCTTGGAGAGGATTAGCAAACCAAATTTGGGTGGATAGTGAGCCAAGACTTAAGGCTCCCCCTTTTTTTTTTTTCTTAAGGAAATGATTACTGAATATAATAGGCCCAATGAAATTCAATTTGTAGAATCTGACCTAGGGGTCTATAACTTGGATATAGAAGAGGCTATCGAAGAACCTCAAAAAGGAAACCTTTCTTGTAGCCCTCTTGAAAAGAATAGTCTGGTTTGGATTCTCAGATTTGATGGATCCAAATCAAGACAAGGTGTTGGAGCCGGTATTGAACTCACATGTTCGAGAAGTAAGCCTTTGCTTGCTACCTATAGATTATAGTTCCCTTGCACCAACAATGTGGTAGAGTATGAAGCCCTTATTTTTGGGCTACAACTAGCTCTGAGTAAGAAATTCAAGTGTCTCAAGGTCTTAGGAGACTCTGAGTTAGTTGTTAAATAGGTCAAAGGGCAATATGTGTATCGTGACAAAATATTGAGCCATTATAGGACTCGAGTTAGGGATTTGATAGACGAATTTGATGCTTTCAACATTTCCCTTATCTCTAGAAAAGGTAATAGGATGGCCGATTCTTTAGCCATTGTAGCAGGTATGCTCAAACCAGTTGACAATAAAAAATGCAAAAAGTTTTTGATTGAGCTAGTTTCCTATCCTTCAATACTAGATAACGTTAGGAATCTGCAGGTGTTTGAGAGTGACAGGCACATTTTTAAGTTTGTTACTAACTTTGGTATTTTTGAAAATCAGATCATAGATGAAGACCAGAGATGGCAAGAGGAAACAGATGAGGATAGTGAAATAGCACAGAAAATGAATAGGATACCTAAAGGAATTATTTCACTAGAAAAATTATTTGATACAGGGTATCAAGAAAAAAGAGGAAAAAGGATACCACCCCCTAAAGAAGCATGTGATGCAATCAACTTAGGGAGTGCAAAAAATCCACAAGAGGTATTCATTGCCAAGGCATGTACAAGTGAAGAAAAAGAGTCTATCATTCATGCATTGAAAGAATACATGGATTGTATAGCCTGGAGTTACAAGGAGCTGAAAACCTATGATCAGAATGTTATAATGCACATGATCCCATTGAAACCTGACTCCAAGCCCTTTAGACAGAGACAACGACCTGTCAACCCATTGTTAGAACCCTTGATAGAGAAAGAAGTGAAAATATTGCTAGATGCTAAGATTATCTTTCTTGTTAGGCATTCTACATGGGTTGCCAACTTGGTTCTTGTGAGAAAGAAGAATGGAGAAATAAGGTTGTGCATAGATTTTAGAAATCTGAACAAAGCATCTCAAAAGGACAACTACCCATTGCCTTCCATTGATGAGATACTCCAAATGGTAAATGGGTCAAAAATGATGTCATTTTTAGATGGGTACTCAGGGTACAACCAAATTCTCATCCATCCAAGTGATAGGATGAAGACAACCTTTACAACCAAATGGGGAACATTTGCCTATAGGAGAATGCCCTTTGGATTATTAAATGCAGGTGCAACTTTCCAACGTGCCATGGATTATGCATTTAAGGGACTCATAGGTAAGTGCATTATTGTTTATGTGGATGATATTCCTGTCTTCTCTAAGAAGAGAGAAGATCATGTCAAATATTTGAGAAAAGTTCTCCAAAGATGTAGGGAACATGGGATCTCCCTAAATCCGAGAAAATGCATCTTTGGAGTAACAGAGGGTAAGCTTTTGGGTCACATTGTTTCAAAAGAAGGAATTTCTATTGATCCCGAAAGAATAGAAGCTATCCAAGAAATCCCTCCTCCCCATAACAAGAAGGAATTAAGATCATTCTTTGGTAAAATCAATTTTGTAAGGAAATTCATTGTTGGATTTGCTGAGATTGCTAAACCATTGAATGACATGCTAAAAAAGGATGTTGAAATTAAATGGACAAATGAGAGTAAGGATGCTTTCCAGGGCATTAAAGATGCTATTTCTAAGGCACCTATTTTGGTAAGTCCAGATTATTCAAAGCCCTTTTATATTTATACGTTTGCTTCCGAACATTCATTCGCAAGTGTCCTAACTCAAAAGGGTGAAGGTAATGTTGAAAATCCCATCGCTTTTCTGAGTTCTCCTTTGAAAGGTGTAAAGTTGAGATATTCTATTTTAGACAAGCAAATGTATGCACTATTCAAAATGATAAAAAAATTCAGACATTACATTGTACGTAGTAGGGTTTATGCTATTGTGCCTGACCCTGCTGTCAAAACTATGTTTCTGCAGAATAAACTAGGTGAGAGAAGAGGAAAATGGATTTCTACACTCCAAGAATTTGACCTTGAAATCCAACCTATGAAGCTAGTTCGTGGACAAGGATTGGTAAAATCAATTGCTGAAATTGATCCTCAAATCTCATGCCAACATTATACTGTAGAAGAAATTACTAAAGATGATTGGTATGTAGATATTGTGTATTTTTTGTTGAATGGTAAGTGTCCATCACATCTCACTTCTACCCAAAGAAGAGCTTTACGGTTGAAATCTACAATTTTTTTGATTAAATATGGTGTTTTGTATAGGAGAAACCATGAAGGGATCTACCTTCATTGTGTGAATCAAAAGGAGGCAACCCAAGTGCTTAATGACTTCCATGGTAAGTATGGAACTGGACATGGGTCAGCCAGTGCAACGACACACCAGATTCTTAGAGTTGGATACTATTGGCCTCATATTTTTAGAGATGCATATGCTCATGTGTGATCTTGCCATACATGTCATATGGCAGCCAATAGGGAAAGAAACGCAACCATGCCTTTACAACCTGTAGTGGAGATGAGGCCTTTTGCACAATGGGGATTGGATTTTGTTGGGGTTATTAATCCTAACTCTTCTGATTCTCATAAATTCATCCTCACAGCTACAGATTACTACACTAGGTGGACAGAAGCAGTCCCTACAAAACATGCTACCACTGATGTTGTTATTAAGTTTTTAGAGGATTGCATTATAACTCGTTTTGGAATACCTAATGCAATAGTAAGTGATAATGGTTCCGCATTTGCTTCTATTCAATTTGCAGATTGGGCATATGATAACAAGGTGAGCTTGAAATTTTCTTCCAATTATTATCCACAAGGTAATGGTTTGGCAGAATCTTCTAACAAGAACTTGTTGTCTAGCATAAAAAAGTTGCTTGAGAAGAATCCTAGAGATTGGCATGGTAAGTTAAAATTTGCTCTTTGGGCTGATAGAACTAGAGTGAAAGAATCAATTGGAACATCTCCATATCATCTAGTTTATGGGTAGGACCCCATTTTTCCCACTAATATAAGGTTGCAAACTCTTCATTTTATGAAAGAATATCTTGGAACTGATAATCAAACTGAAGCTCGGTTAACCCACTTGATGCATCTTGATGAGAAAAGAGAGGAAGCCATGCTTCATTTTAGTAAACATCAAGATGTAGTAAAGAGGTGGTTTGATAGGAGAGCTACAATTAAAACTTTCAAGATTTCTGATTTAGTGTTATTGTGGGATAAAAAACATGAAAAAAGGGGGATCATGACAAATTTGATTGTTTATGGTTAGGACCTTATCAAATTTCTGAAATCCTAGGTAAAAACACTTTCAGATTACAAACCTTGGATGGAAAGGAATTATCTTTGCCTATTAATGGGCTGCATTTAAAGCATTACTTTAGCCCATGAAATGTGTGATTGTGTATTATATGTACATATATGTTTTATTTTTTTCTTTCTTTTTATTTTCAATTTGGTGTGCTGATTTTCTGTTAGTTAGATTGTTTCTTTTCTATGTTTTCATTGGTCTTGTGTGTGTAGGTTAGAGTCATGTTCATGTTCCCATGCATTTATAGTTTTGAGTAGTTCCCTTTATTGTGGTTTTGGTTTTGGGATGGTTACTAACAAAATGGCATATTTTTAGAGTCAATAATACAACCCAAGAATCAAATGGAACTGAAGGTAAGAAAATAAAGCTATTTAATGGTTATCCTTGGTTAAGTATACTAAGATAGTGGAGTGTGAAACAATGAAATATTATGCCAAAGCTTCACTTTAATGAATCACATGAAGAGACATTTCTTGGGATTTTGAAGGATGAAATCATTTTGGTAAACTGATTAAGGCTAATATAACATGCTCATGTCACATACAGGTTTGCAAAGTTCACTATAAAAGAGGAATACAAGCAATGCAAAGATTGATCAAATCAGTCACCAAGTCGAATAAACTCCACCGGGGCTATAGACGCCTGACTGGTAGTGGGGCTCTATTTAGACAAAATCTTGAAAAGAGAAAAAAAAAAGAGCATTGAAAAGCTTGATCAAATCAGTCACTAGATTTGGATAAACTCCACCGGGGCTATAGATGCCTGACTGGCAGTGGGGCTCTATCTAGATCATGCTCAAAAGAGATTTTGCAAAATATTATTCAAAATAAGTTTTATGAGCAGCATTCCATGGCCTAAAGGTGGACCAAATGATGGAATTTGGATAGTCCCAAAGGTGTAAATTGAATCACAATGCACACACCTAGCTGAAGCAAATAATCCATTTGTTCTCATGTGAAGCTATTGACCTTGCTTTCCTAGGATGTCATTGAATGGTGTATACTTTTCTAACCTTTGGTTTATCAATTTTAGAATTGGGTTCTCATCAGAAATGCTCAAGAGCATTTCCCAATAGAGTCACCATTTGTTGTGACTATTTCACAACTAACCCCAATATTGGGGACCCCCTTGAAATTTGTAAAAAATTGAGTTAATGGGATAGTATTGAGCAATTGGATGCTTCTTTTTGGTTGTTGTATGTCCCTTGATTTTTATTGAATATGGTATTAATGGGGACCACTTTGCTAGTAGGGTATGGCTTGATGTTTGTGAGTTGTTATGGCTAGCAAGGTAATCTTTAATATTGCTCAATATTTAGATTTTAGTTTGTTGGTGGTGTTTAATTTCATTAGTTTCCTTTATTAGATTTTAGTGGTTAGTTTGTATTGTATTTATTTTAGAGTTCCTTTGTTAGTTTATGTTATTTTATTTTAAAGAGGAGTGCACTATGTGTTTTAATGTTAGTGCATTTTATTTTTGTGTGGATTATATTATATTTCCTTAGACTATAGTTGTTGGATTATTTTCTTAGTATTTAGGTTTATATTTTATTTAGTTTATTTTTATTTTTTTTGTTAGTTGTTCTTCATGTTATTATTATGTAGATTTATCTCTATGTTGTAAATAGGTTAATAAAGTTCTTTTGTTAAAATTCTCTTCATTAGTCTCACCCCTCTGTGTTCTAATATTCAAAATATGTGTATAGGGGACCATCATAGTGAGCAATGGACATGCTAAGAACAAAGAGAGTCAAAGCATCGAGTAGTGGAGTCAAGGTGGTAATGAAGATAGTAGGGTAGAGATATGGTAGCCTACCATGTGGATGGGTGACCAATGAGGGGACCTCGACACTGAGCGATGTAGGGGGAAGACTGCTTGAATATAGTCAATAAATTATGGGCAGAGTCTACCTTATGAAATGCTCAAAAGAAACGATAGGGAGCAGGTGGGATAAATGAATTTCCTACGCATACCATAATATCCCATGCACAAATGGCACATCCAAGGGTAGATTGTAAATTGTGGGGTGAGAATGTGGGACAATATCCCTCACCAAATCATTATCATAGATAGCGAGTGGTAGGTGATAGGGACATCACTAGTCAGTAGATAGAGGAATCCTAATGCAAACCCTAACATCTCTCCTTCACTTAAACATGCATCAAAGTGGCTAGTTGATAAACATGGGTGAGTGGAAGAGATGTTTGATGTCGAAGGAGGGCTTGGACTGGTCATCGAGCAGAGCGTCGTGTAGGAGGAATGCAATGCAGAACAGAGCATTATGTAGGAGGAGCCTAACATAGAGAAGTGTCATTTGGATGAGCATCACATAGGGAGGAGAAATAAAATGGTGGCTGTAAGGTTTGGTTCTTAACCCAAGCCTTGGGTGTAGTGGTAGGGGTAAGCCGAATAGGGCTTGCACCCCATCGACTCGGGTTCGAGTCATGCTGGCACCGCTCGAAGGTTGATAAGGGGAGTTTTGAATATTTTGAATATTTTGATGTTTTTGTTTATTAATATAGATATATCATGTGCCCCTTAGGTAGAATATGTTATAAGTATGGGTGTTTGTGGCCTTGGTAGTGCCCACGATCCTAACCCATATTTTTGTAAGGGTTAGATTTTTTTGTGGCCCTTTATTATTATTATGGTTTAATATTTTGGAATAGGGACCAAAGGGTAAGTATAAGGAAAGAGATATGAAGGTATAATTTCTTTTTTTTTTTTTTTTTTTTTTTTTTTAAATGAAAAGGTAGTAATGAAAGTAAAATGGGTGGAGGTGGAGGTCTTTTACACTTTCTCTTTTTTTTTGGAGGGAGATGAAACGAAAGGGTTCCTAGAAATTTTAAATACCCATGGAAGACCATGTTGAAGGGGCTAGAATTTTTGTAATAAAAGAATACCATTTTGATGCATATTGATCCGAAAACTTGCACCTTGTGAGCAAGACTGAAGGAGTTCATTTCTGAGGATTATTGTGTTAATGTCCATTCTTTTTGCTATATTTTTTAAACTTATATCTAGTGTTGAATGCTCTTAGGAGGTTACACTACGTGAAGGTTTATGTCGATGCAGGTTCTATTTTTCCTTTGAGTCTAGCACTTGATCTAATCTGATTGTGCTATTGCAGGTTTGATTAGGTTGGGTTATCCTCGTGAGTGACTCATGATATTTGGTTTTGCAGGGTAGGGGAGCATGATACCATATTACATTTGCATTTTTATTCCAGCTTTAGTATAGTTAGTTGTAGTTTCCTCATGCAAGTTTTCTTCCTTTTGCACATCCCAAAATTTATTTCTGCAAATTCTCAATCTAAAACTCAGAATCCCAAAAGATCCTATTTACATCATAAATCTGATCTGGGAAATCTAGAGTGTACATGATCCAAGTAATTAGTTTTCTAAGCTTTTACCTTTACAATTATTTGGATAATCTTTCAAGAGTATTAAAAGGAATGAATCTGCACAATTTTCACATGGCATAAGCAAGATAAAATCAGTCTAGGAGGGAGGGTTACTAACCTACTACTTCATCTTAAGTGCAGATAAAGCAATGAATGCTAACTTGCTAACTTTCTAACATTCTAACTTTCTAACCTACTAACTTCTAACTTTGCAATTAGTGGAACAATAATCTAAAGATAAAATTGAACCTACTAACTGCAAATACTGACTACAATCTCACATTAAAGGCATGGATTTAAAATGAAGTGGACAATTCCACAACACTCTAACTTTGCATCTTAATCTGAAGATTAAAATGAACCCACTAACAGGGATTCAGGGTAAGACAGATTAATGCAAAGATAATCAATGAAGCAACACTTCATTTTATGGATTCACATTAAGGCACAACCATGGCAATCTAAGGAAATTAATTACAAAGCATGAATGAAATAAACCAGTAGGCCCCTTGTTTACAGTCACTTGCAAATCACTTGGTTGTTTCTAGCACTTGTTATTCTTGAACATTTTACTTTCAAATATACATGTGTAATGCTTATATAGTGAAACCTTGGAGAAGTTGTTTTCTTTGTTTAACTTCTTTGCAAGAGAGGGTTTTCGGTTTAATACCCTGACTGTGGTGGGGATTTTGCAACTGGGAAAAATATCCACTCAACAAAACTATAACCCCTCAACATAGTCTTCAAGAGTTTCATCTTCCTTTTGCATCATTTGAAGGACTTCATCCCTTTTCTCTCTTACCTTACAATAATCTTAATATTTTTGCAAACATTAGGCCCTCATTATCTGCCACATCCTAATGTTATTATTACATAATCCCATAAACCATTGTACATTAGCATCATTTAGGCTGTCTAGAAAGAGACATAAATTTTGTGTGTTTTCCTTATAGTCATAATTTTGTCATAATATATTGAACTCAAAAACAAAGGCATCAAGATCGTCTAAAATCAATCCATAAAAAATAGAAATAATTTATGGAGGAATGTTCTTCATCCTCACTTGTTCTTGTGTTTCCCTTATAGCAATTCAAAAGTAGTGGTCTAAGTATCTTCTATCAATTATAAAAATGTATATACTTAGCCCATGATATCCAATAAGTGCAAACCCTAGAAACTAGTGTTAATGGAGACTATGCCTCTTCTATGGTTGAGTTTTTTTTATAGCTCTTAGGATGTAGGTATGGGAAACCCTTGTAAAAAACAAGGATAATTTATCTAAGTCTTGGTGCTACTCTGATAAATACTAGTGCATTGAATAATTTGGTCAATTATCCACGAGGTTCATTGGAATGTTATAGCTCCTATTTTTCTTTTACCATTTCTCTAGCTATTGGTTCTACCCAATTTTCTCACTATCCACCTATCCTATGATAATTTGCATGGTATTTTAGAGGAATTTTTATTTTCCATCATTGGGTCAAGACATGCATATCTAAATAGAGGAAATACAACAAAAATAGCAAAAAGTACATCCTACAAGAGTGGAACCTACTAAATGACCTTCAAACAAATTCTCTTCCAATAGTGTATGAATTCTACTCCTATGGTTTTAGCACTTCCCTAACAACTCCAAAAATGGTGTGCTCATGCATTACTCCTTGAATAAAATAGCTTCCATTATTATAGACATCCACACCCATAAAATCTTATATTAGTATCTTAATTATAACATTTATATATTTGAGATTGTTTTCCTAATACTACATATATACACATGGCAAAGGGTAATCAAAACATGTACAATATAGATAGAATACGATATAGGATGAGGTATATTAGGGACCCATCATTATTTGCATATGTAATTTTGTGCTATAGTTTATTATACTCTATTATTTCTAAATTGCACTCTTTTATAATCTTCTTTAACCTAAAATTTTGAGTTTCATATCAAAAGCTAGATTAACATAATCTTAGAAAATGGTGTTCACCCCTCCATTCAAGGTACCCTACACAATTTTCATGTCTTACATTAATATTTTATTTAATATAAATAATTTATCTCTACCTTGGATTACTATATCTATAAGTCAAAAATAGAACATGTACAAAATATTAGTTTAGCATTGATTACATGGATCTCCTTTTCTATAAAAAGAGCCAATAGAAACCTCCATCCATATAACCATGAGTCTACTCCAATTTTCCTCAAAGGCATCTATCCATCTCTCTCCTCATATCACATCTAGTGGAAAGTAATCTCTCTTTAATATAAAGAATTTATCTCTACCTTGGATTACTATATTTATAAGTAAAAAATAGAACATGTACAAAATATTAGTTTAGTTTTGATTTCATGGATTTCCTTTTCTATAAAAAGAGCCAATAGGAATCTCCATACATATAACCATGAGTCTACTCCATTTTTCCTCAAGGGAATCTATCCATATCTCTCCTCATCTCACATCTAGTGGAAAGTAATCTCTCTTTAGTTGAATATATATACTTTTAATTAACCTATCAATATCCTTCATGGATGTTGCTGGCTATGTAGTTTTCAAAGTCAAAGGTCACCCTTTCTTTACTAGGTGTGCATATCATTTCATATAATACACCAAGTTGGGCCTATAATAGGTCCTTTCCTCCACTTAGGCCAAAAATAAATGCTAGCATGCTGGCAGCATCCTTGGAACTCTCCTTTAGACTATTTATAGCTGAGGGGAATTTTGGTAGCTAATCCCTTGTGATGTCACACTCATCCTATAGATAGGATAGCTTATTGGGAATAGCATTGTAAAGATCAGTACAACTCTCAAAGTTTACAACAATAGTATTAGTCTCTACCATTAAAATTATTTGAATTGTATGGGCATGGATGATGATCCTAAAGACTCCATTTGGAGACCAAATATCTCATGTATCAGGATTGTAGCATTCAACACATGCAACGACTATTTTGAAGAAGCTATTCACCTTGGGTACCATATATTAAGACAAGTTTTTGCTCTAAATTTGGTTTCTAAATCACTCAAAGAAGCTTTGGTTGAATCACTACAATGTCTCTTCCTTTCAATTCTTAGTCCTTTTTGAAAACTTGTAGTTTGCTACCCCTTATGTTATATCTCTTAGCAACTCAAGGACTATGGCTTGGTCAAAATAAGATGGGGAAACAACTGATAAAGTAGGGAAATATCCATCTTTGGTAACCAATATGTGGGTGTCCCTTCATCTCTTCTCCATATCATCATGAACACTTCTTCAAAATTGGGCTCTAATTAGCTTTACCTCTATTTCTATTACTCTAATGGTTATGACTCCTTGGACTATTTTATGGCTTGAGTGGTAAGAATAATTCTAAAGATGTAAGACATCTTTTTATAGGCTTTAATTTTGGTCATTGTCATGCATATCAACTTTAAATTTTGCATGCACATAATTTTTTTTTTCTGGATAGGTGATAGGATGTGTCTGTTGTTGCCTTGGCATTAGTTTTATTAAGACATATTACCACATACTCAAGCCACAAAGCCTTTATCCTGAAGGGTTGGTGATTTTTCCTACCATAAATGCATCGTATGGTTGCTTACACCCAAGAGACTTGGCACTCATACCAGGATGCTAGATCCACATGCTTTACTTTGAGGGGGTGTCTAGTAGGTCCTTAACACTTTATAGCCTTAATTTTTTCCAATTGTGGATTGATCTTGCAATTAGTTAGTATGATGAGATAACATAGCACCTTGCAATAGTTGGAGACCTTACTTATGTTCAATTAGATGGGTATCCTAGATCTTGAATACCTACAAATAAATTTCCCCTATTAGATATATTCACCTACTATGAATATCTTTCCTCTATATCTTTTCAATTTGGTATGCACTTCTCTAGGTTTCATCCAGGTGGCCTTATGAGTAACCTTCTCATAGTGGATACTAGAGCACACCTACCAAGGCATAGATGGAGTGCTTCAACCTCCTAATAACTTGAGATTGGATTGTATGCCCCATTAATATTAGGTCATTGATGAAGTCTCCTATGGCTATAGTAGTTATTCTATTGGTCATTTATGATCCTTGATCAAATGGTGGGTGATGCTTCATCCTTAACCCCATTTCCCTTTGATCTTGGGTTAGCATTGATTTGTCATATGTGGAGCCCAAAGGTTTGCATTGTTTTTTAAGGCTAAAATATTTTGATTCTTCATCCTATATTAATTTTTGATTGAATGATTCATGCTCCATTGGTTAAGGCCTTCTATTCAAGATGAATCCTTCTTAGGCCACACATACTTGGTAGAAGATTATTTTCTTTTGATCAGATGATAATTAAGGCTTTGTTATAATTATTTTTCATGGATTTAATGACTCATTGCATGCAAAAGACTCTTAATTCATGAGGAGTTATATTTCTTTTAAAGGCACACACACACACACACACACACACATATATTAGGGCCATTTACAATATATACAATATACCTATGGTGTCGAATCACCCCATCCCAGCTCGATTGAATGATTTATTGGAAATTGATTACCATGTTTTAGATACCCATTGCTCTAAATAATCATTGATAATTTATGGATGTACTTCATCCATAAATATACTTGACTTGTATTACTCCTCTACTATATATTCTTGATCACCACTTGTTTCAATAGAGTGGACTTGCTCTACATGATGAATGTGGAGAGGCTCTAACTAAATATTTAGCTTAGTACCATATCTAGTTTAGAGAAGCATATGGGTCTAGTCTAAGGACAAATATCCCCTAAACTTGGTGGTGAAATCCCTTGATAGGCATATGTCAGATGTTGCTAAGAGCTCAATCAACATAATATCATAATGCACCATGAGGTTGGGGCATGCTTGAAGGACCATAGTGAGGTCTCGCACCAACCCAAATATTTGTATTGGGGTACCATCTGGTTAAACCATCCTCTTGTTTCTGGGATTATATATAAATCTGAGAACATTCACTGCCATTTTAGGCATGACTAATATGTTAGAATAAAAACTAACCAGTCATTTATGTATCATATTGTCTCTATATATTAGGGTTAGATAGAAAGGTAAAGGTTTAGCTCAACTTACTTCTAGGATAGACACCTATAGAACCATGGGTAACTTTTTCTTGCCCATATCCTAATTTTTATAAGTCTTCCTCTAAGTGCTTCATCTGCTTAAGAATTCAGAGAACATATCAAAGGGGTATTACTATGGTATATTTCCTCAAATGATCTACCATGTTGAAATATTTTATGAGAGGAGTCCTTGGGGTAGTGCATCAGAGGCCTAGACTTTTCCATTATTGGATGAGGTCATGGTGATTTTGCAATAAGCTACATTGAAGACTCTAAGATTGTTCTTACAATTGTTAGAACTACTTAGTCTTGGTTATCTAGCAACGCTTACATTGGGGTACCCTTCTAATTATTAATTGGCTTACCTTGGGGATTGGGGTCTATCTAATTAGATCTTCCTTTCTCTTTAATTGCCTTCCTCTTAGCTAATATTATGTAATTTGACTAAACTTATGGTCTCCCAACATTTCAAAAAATTGCATTATTCGACGTGGCATATACTTTTGTTTCGTCCTAGGTAACTAAGTTCTACTTATGGATTAAAGAATTTACCCTTGGAAATGTAATCAAAGGATGGGTTGCAAATTTTGGGATAATATTCTGACTAGGTATATGGAGTAGGAATATGGTTTAGCAAGGCTACTTTGACTATTTAAGACTTGCTCCCAACATGAGAGTCAAAGGGATACAAATTGGGAGTAGAGTAGTACCACACACTTGGATGTTCAACATAATTATTTTGGGTGGTGACTAAGTCCTTAACTAGGTTTGAGGAAATCTACTAGACTGGGATGGGCATGGATATTATTTTCTAAGTCAAATCTTGTGTCTAACCAAGATTTTTATTGATTGGAAGCATAGGTTTTTATACTCAATTCGAGGAGGTCAAAAAAATTTATTGCCTTGTTGAAAGAAAGACTTTGGGTAATTTTGATAGGAAAACATTTAGCTATTCTACTATCTTTTCAAGGTTGTAATCTCATTGGATAATATTCCTCATTACATATAGTTTGAAATTGTAATACTTGGGGTAAGGATGTGGTTGTATTGGATCAAGACCTTGGGTTTACCTTGAGCTAATGTTCAGAGAAGGTTGACAAACAATAGGTTGGTTATTTAGAGTTAGATGATATGAAGGTTGGATAGAGGAAAACAATGGCAAATGTTTCCTAGGGGTTAGTTTTCCTATTTGGATTAGGTCAATATTAGCATGGATGGTTATTCCATAATATTTTGATAATGATTTCCTCCCTTGGATTTGACCATCATAGCAATTTTAGAATTAAAAAATTTCAAATAATAGATAAAATCCATACCTAGAGGAGGCCAAATCATAGAGATTCCTTTACAAATATTTGTGGAATCAAATGTTGAAATATTCCATTATTTTTATGGTCACCATCTTGATGGTTGTTAGGTGCTCGAGCAGGAATATCTTGTCTACTTTTTCTCTAAATTTATCTATCAAGAGGCTTGCTAATTGGTCTTAACTTTTGACTAATTGAGGGTTGAGGCTAATGTATAATTCTTAGGCTTTTTTTTTTCTAAAGGAGGCAACTAGTAACCTTAGGGCTATGTCTTGCTTCTCAATGAAATACACCACACACAAGCTCATCATATCATGTAGATATTCCATCAAAGTGATGACATCATCACCTATGAAATAAGGTAGAGATTTGATTGTTGAAGCAAATATTAGATCACATACAATAGGTAGAGTAGGTGTAATCAAAGGATATTTTTCATTCCATGCCAAAAATATTTGAGGAGGTTGGTTCAACAGAGTTGGCATATTGCATTATCAATTTATCTTACTCGATATTTAATTCAAAGGTAGTACGAGCTCTTGCAAATTATCTATGGTGAAGGATCTAGTCCTGACCTTTTGCTTGTATATTTTTTAGTATTTTATTAAGAACAAAGTCTCCAAATGGGGAGAGAGTGCTTCAACAAGCCAAGAGATAGATACCCCCACCAAAATCAAAGTCTTCCTTCTTCAACAGAGTCACCGAGTGAATTTCTTTGATGCTTTAGGAAGTAGTCAACTAAGACCTTCACCAAAATCTTAATTGAGGATTTTTTTATAATTTTATGGGGTGAAAGTATCAAACTTATCCCACTAAGCATACCACATTGAACTATTATCACCTTAGAGTATCCTATCCTATTGGTTCAATGGCCTAACATGCCTAGAAATCCATGTCTTACATTGAGTAACAAAGTGGGAAGCTCAATGGATGGAAAGAATGCTTATGGGACAACCTCTATGGTTTTTTGTTAAGGTTGAATCCTAATCGAATATGATCTTTGTGCACTTATCAAACCTCATGGGCTTTGGTCTATACTTCTTGCCAATAGAAAAGAAATACCAAAAAGGAGAAAAAATATAATAGGAAAAGTAAAACCTAAGCTACAGGAATGATGTGCTAAGATCAAGGTTTTCCCCCTAACTACATGAACAAGCTAAGGGTGAACATATTGACTACAAGCTAATAGGTATAAATTGAGCACACTTTATCATGCACACCCAAGATTTGCAAATACACAATAGAAGTAGGATAGAGAAAAATTAGTCACAACTCCTATTAATGTTTCAAAAATTACAAAGGCATGTGGCTAGATCCTTAGATAGTGGCTCAATATTTAAGTTATGCTCATACAAATGAGAGGAGGTGAAAGGAAGATCCTACAAGGCTATATATTAGGCACAAGCAAGCAACTCTCAATGGATTACAATAAAATTTAAATGCCTATATATTGACCAAGACTAAGGGACTTTTCCCTTCAAAATATTGTGCAAGAGATCTAAGAATTGTCTTCCAATCTATAGTTGAGATCCTTCTACACCTTTATTCAATCACCCCAAGGTCTCTAGATCTAGGCCATTAATGTTGGAGGATTTTGGGCCTTCATATGAGAAGCCATTGTTGTCATATCCCCTTACTACAATGCTTTAAGGGTTGTTGCACCATAAATTCTTGTCGGTTTCAAGGTTTTAGGCATCAAAAACTTTCCTTTACCTACTTTACCTATTTCTCAAGATTTACAATCTTTATACCTCCTACCCTTCCACTTAGAGCACATCCTCATCCTAGGAAAGTTCTTTTCCTCCTCTTCAATCTTTAAAATTGTTTATATGCATTTACTAGTAAGGGAAACAAAAAAAAATGATTATTTATTTATACCTTAATTTTTAAATTTGTTTATATATATATATATATATTTTTATACCTATCAATAAAAAAATTAAAATAATTAATTTTTCTATAAAAACGCTACATCCATTGAAAAGCATTTTTATAAATATCTTGAACTTATAGAACCTTGTACTTATTATTACATTAATAGTGCAAACAAAACATTGTAAACCTTATTTATCTCAACTAATTCTATTGATTTTGATCTCCACTAAACTCTACGCAAATCTTGCCTTTTATAACACTACATGCAACCTCATATGGTCTTTAATAAAAAAAAATTGCTTTCTACATTACATTAACATTTTCTTTAAAAAAATATAATTTACAAAATAAAATATAACCAAATAAATTATCAATAAAAAATTAATTTTACAAATATTTATTAATTTTTTAAAATAAAATCAAATAATATAATATAAATAAAACTACACTTATTAAAAAATATAATTTAATTTAATTAAACATACAACCTCCATTTCTACAACCCATAAATTTTTTACTACACGATGCAATGCATCGTCATAAAAGGCAAGTTGACCGTCATGTGTTTTTCATTACGTCATCCTCAATCACTAAATTTTTATTATATTAATTATTTACCTTCACACATGTGAACATCTCACTAAATGCAAACATCAATCTCCTAACAATAACGCGCTTCCTTGAAAGCCCCTATGTTTTAAAATAAATAAAAACTAAATAAATTTATGCATTAAAAAAACTAAAAAAAGTGTTAGCCGAAACTACTCACACCATAGTTCAGGGTGTTTCATTGTTATTTTTTGGATTTTGTTAATGTGAGAATCTTAACAACTATCGATATTGAAGGTTAGGTATCTTTATTTCACTTTATAATTATCGATGTTGAAGATTAGGTATCTTTATTTCACTATGACATTTTATAAGGGATGTGAGAACAGCTATCGGCATTGAGGGTTAGGTATTTTTATATCGCTATGATTTTTCATAAAGGGAGAGTTGAGCTTATTAATAGAGAATTTAACACATAACCCCACACAAGCTATGATTTGAACTTTGAATCTCTTAAAAAACCAAAGCCTAAACTCTTGCACTGTCTCCAAAACTTTAAAGTATCTCATGTTATACAAGAAAAAATAATAACACAATTACCAAATTTTAAAAATAAAAAATAAAATAAAATGAAATACAATCTGTAAAATGTGATATAATTAAATGCTTGTCGTCCAATCACAATAAAAACCTCCAACCTAATCCAACTACATTTAGAGCAATATTTTTGAGGCAATTTTTTCAAACTCTCGTGGGTCCTTTTTCCTCCATAGGGTGGGGTTCATGCATGTGCAAGGTACTTTTTTTTTACAGTGGTAGTTTTAAATTTAAGAAAACAAGAATTGAAAGCCATTTTGTGTTTGAATGTGGTGGAGCCATTTCTTTGCTTATTAACTTATAAAAAAGTTATATTTGTCGAATAATCTAAATCCAAATTTATATTTTATTATATTTTTGAGTAATACTTTTTATTGAATTCAAATCACATCATACAAACGATGTAGGTATTGATAAACCACACTCACTTATATTTTCTTTTTAATAACATAGCTTATGAATGTTCATTGATTTCGTCATTCATTGCTTTTCGTCGGCGGGAAACCTCAGGTCATAGAGAGTAGGTGACCCACCAGTGGTGACCCACCTTCATGTGAGAACCACATGTTTGCTTGGACTACCGACATCGTGCTCGTTAAGCGTTTACACAAGCAACCCTTGAAAGTTTCGAGGTCTTCATTGAATGGTTTTAAATTCACACTCAACACCTAGATATATTATTTTTTAAAATTCGTATGGGGTTCAAATTTACTCGTATGTCATAGAGGTATCAAACGATACCCTACAGTTTTAGGGTATCAAGCTACTAACAAATCCTTATTTCGTCATCAAGCGTGACCTTTGTGGATAACGCCAAATGTTTAGCCATCCATAAAAATGTTTGATAACATATAATATAACTAGTCTATTTTGGCGGACTAGTATAATCTACACGGTAGGGACGCCTATTATGTCACATCAACCCTTAGTCATGTGGTCATAAATAATTTTTTTTAAATTAGTTTATTCAAATTACATTAATACCATCTAAATTTAAATCTTTCTATAGATTTTATACTAACCTTTAAACCAAAATCCCGTTAACTAAAACAAACAAACTTAAAAACAGTAAAATTATGTTATAAACGCTAATTCCAAATTCGACATGACGAATGCACATGCAATCATAAAGGCGGGCTTAAAAACGGTAAAATTATGTTATAAACGCTTATACCAAATTCGACATGACGAATGCACATGCAATCATAAAGGCGGGCTTGAGAGATTTTGCAGCTCATCCAGACATGCTGGAGGTATGGTTCCCGGATTTACTTTGGTTCCCGGATTTACTTTTCCTTATCTATGAAAGTGAACAGTTGTATAAGAGTTGTCCTTATACATAAGTAAAAACCCTACGAAAGGAGGGAAGGATATTTATGGAATCTGCAAAACCATATATGAGTTGTCCTTATACATACGTAAAAACCCTACGAAAGGAGGGAAGGGTATTTATGGAATCTGCAAAACCATATATAATCTTTGGTTTAGGAATATTATTATTTGTTATTTTTTTAGTAATATTTTTATACACATTTATCATGAGGATTGAACTCGGGTCGGGTCACATTATCGATAATGTAAGTGGTATTTTTGTCTGTAGATCACATTCACGGAAATTATTTGTTATATTCTTGTTAATGGAGTAGCAAGTTTGAAGGTGTGAGTTTTTGGTTCGTTTTTGTCGGATATTAATATCTAATTTGAGTGTTCGGGCTAGGTGGATTGGTAAGCTTGGGCACTTACCAAGAGGAGATCTAGGTTCAAAACTGTGGGTGTGCCCACTTTAGCATAGGCAGTAGTTCGATCTGATTCCTCTAAGTGTTGTGCCAGACCGACGACGATGCAAACCTGTGTAACCCGACAGTCCCCATCTCACGTCAGATTAACGTTACGGTGGATTTGTCGGAAGAAGTCATTGATGGTTTACACCCTGCACTAGAAGTTACTAAAAATCGTGGTTATAACCAATTCATCTATGTAACTAAAAAAAATCTAATTTAAATATGTATGGAGAACTGGTCCACCTACTTTTTAATTAGTTAATATAATAATATAAATCTAATGAGATACTCTATTATTGAAATTTTATTTTAAATCAATACTATCTATTTGAAATAAAAATAATTAAGATTTTGTTGTAATATGATAAAGATATTTGACCTCGTCTTTGTGGAAAATTGCACCTATATTGTATTATGCAAAATTTTACTACTTTTCAATGAAAGGCTTGTCGATTAGAACTATCAAGTTTTCTCCTTCACGTGGCACGAAAAATTCGGAAATTTCAATCTCGATTGGACTTTCAACTGTTATTTTTTAAGGAAAATATTTCGAAATTTTTTGTTTTGTTTCTAATTTCTTCTCTTAGAGTTTTATATGCGGACTTTATCTATCTTAAGATGTAGTAGGGAATAAGGACAATCATTCTTAAAAAAACAAAGTACAATATCCTTTATAATGTTGGATATAATATATAACATTTTATTTGAAATTAAAATTTTAAAATTTAAAATTAATCTAAAGGTTTAGCCTCGCCTCGCCTCCTTGAAACACAATCCATCGTAGTAGAAAGTTTCTACCGGCTATATAGACTGATCAACCACCAATTTATCTCAAATACAACATTGACTCATTGAAAAGAATTTAAAGCAACTTTTGAAAGCAACCACATAATTTTTTGAGGAATTGGTAACAGTTTTAGTATCTTATTTTGTGGGTATGGTTCAAATTTGAAAATTTATTATTATAAGTTTGTTTTATTTCAATAAACTTTTACTCAAAATAAATAAAATCCAAAAAATTAATATTAAAACCACACTTAATATTAAAACCGCCTTAAAGTCAACTAATGGATCTCTTAGCTTCATCCAATAACAACCAAATTTGATGTGTTGTTTCCAATTGCATAATTAAAGAGTTTACATCGGGAGATGATAGAGGCTTACTTCACATATACCATATAACCTTATATAATTGTGTTTAGTTGAACAACCATGAAGCCAAACAACAATGATAACGTCATCTATGGTTAAAGTAAACCATTTGGAAATGAACATACGATTGAGATGGATTAAAGTAAACCATTTGGAAATGAACATACGATTGAGATGGACCTATACTACACAAGAACATGCCATTGGACGGGGAGAATTTATTATTATTATTATTTATAGGGTAGAATCGGTAGAATCCGTAGTTATTAGGATGATTTGGGTCGTTGTCTATTTTTTAAGCATTATGGTATTCCGTGTTGTCCATCTCAAAAGCAGCTTGTCATGTTGTCGGTCTCGAAAGCTGTCACATAGGCATAATCCGCCCCTACATTTATTATGTGTTGTCTATCTTTATGGTCGTCATGGTATTCTACGTTGCCTATCATGGAATGAGCCGCGATATAGGTGCACTTTGCCTCTATAACCGCTATGCCGCATTCTGCCTCAGAAGTAGTTACATAGGTGCAGTCCTCCCTTATAACCGTCGTGCCGCATTTTATCTTAGAAGTAGCCACAGATGCACAATTCGTCCTTATAATTGCCATGCTGCCACCATGTCGCATTCTGCCTCAAAAACTGCCACATAGACGCAATTAGTCCCTATAACTGCCATGCTGCATTTGTTTTAAAACCCTATAACCGCTATGTCGCATAGCCTCAGAGTTTGCCTTGGAAGCTGCCACATAGGCGCAATCCGCTCTCCTTGAAAGCCACCACATAAGCTCAATCCGCCAACAAGACTCAAAATTTAAACCCTGAACATTCGTCTCGATTTCTCCGTACCAATCAAAGTTTCACTAAACCAGTTAATCCAAGTTTCACTACACCAATTAACCTACACCTTTACCCTTAGATGGGGAGATTTTGAAATTACATAGGATTGGTTGATTCAAGGATGATGATGCCTCTCCATCTTCTCGTCTCTTGGTGATAAGTGCTTTGCATTTGTTTTTGTTTATCTTTGATAAGTGCATTTGTTTTTGTTTATCTTTGATAAGTAGGTTTAAGAATGTCTTCTCCCTACTCTGCATAGGTGAAGTTTTCTTTTGTTATATAGGCGGCGCCTTGTAATAGGAACACTATGTCCAACCATTTTCAATCAACGATGAACAATGCGAGTTAAGGGGTTTAGTTATATAACTACCTAATTTGATTCTAGGATGCGGTTGAGATGTAACAATATTTATTTACAACGCCCGCCGGTGAAGATAATTACTCTAAATCTAACATTAGACGGTCCAATTAACTTAACTTTACGTTTACTTCACTAGGACTGAGGACCACCTATATGGACCAGTCCTTCACCTAGGTATCGAGTGCATGTAATCTCGCCAGAAAACGGTAAAGTTGAAACACCGGCACAGGTGTCGGTGAGTAACCTGTTGAGAAAATATACGGTGGTAAATGGTTGTCGTGGTGAACCTCCCTACGAATTTACAACGATACACGTGCTTGTTATAGAGATTCCTATTTCGTATTTACTTGCCGGCGGAGGGTTGGAATTTGACTGGAAAAGAAATTCCGTGACGTTTATCAGGCTAGTTTAAACGTGTCACAACCTGCGTCTTCTTTGTTAAAGGGTAAGATTTCAATCAGTCCATCTCCGTGATCTCTCTCTCAATAAAAAATTGATTTGAACAATTGAATTGTTTACATTTTACTGAAATCATTCGGAGTCCCAGTCAACACTGCCGACGGGAGAAGAGAGTCATGAATCAGCGGTTTATCCTTTTGCTTTGGTAGACTTAACCGCCTTGGGTCGCCGCTGTGATCAGTCCACTCGTCAAACAACAACACTTGGCGGACATAAAGAAGGATAAAAAATTGCCCACACCCGTGGCTTGATTAAGTTTAAACCGTGATTTGGGGGTAAAATTCCTTGTTGGATATTATAAAAGGAGGAGTGCGGGACTAGAATAGAACCAAACGAGGAGAACAAAGAGGTCAGGCATTGTAAACTAGTGCTGCTGCAATACATTGCTAAGGCCAGGAATGATAAGTGAAGGAATACCAGCTACTGTAATCCAGCTCTGAATACCAATTGTTGTGTTTTTTTTTTTTTTTGTTTTTGTTGCTGCTGCCGCCGCTGTAGATATGGAGGGTGTTCCCCAAAAGGCTGATAAGGAAGAATTCGCCAACTGCTTCTCCCTCATCAGAGCGAATCCCTTTATTCTCAAGCTTGCCTTGGCTGCAGGCATTGGAGGCCTGCTCTTTGGTTACGACACAGGTTGCATATCCTTCCTTTTTTAAGTTTTTTTCAGGGATTGATTCTCTTGCTTTTTAATAGGTTAATGTGATGATTCAAATTTAATAACATATTCTATACTTGAAATTTTAAGCCACTGCTTTAAAGTTTTTCTGTGTTGGGTATTTTTTATAGGTTCAGACACTAAGCCCCAACGTCTTAAAATAGTAGTAGGGAGTAATAGTTTTGTCGGTGAAAGGAATCAGTGGTAACTATGAATCGGTGCAACATGCTAAAAAGATTATGTCTACCATGCGAAAGATATTGAAAATCCTTTGCAATAGGCATAGGATCAGTTATTCTGTTTTTCAGCATATTTTGTGAAAAATCCTTTGTAATTAACTGTTTTTTTTTTGCTTCATGAACAGGGGTGATATCAGGTGCCCTACTGTATATTCGAGATGATTTCAAGGACGTGGATCACAGCACCACTTTGCAGGTGAATTAATTTTGTTTTTAATTTGTTTGCTGCTCAGGCTCAGTTGTGATATTGATTCAAAAAATTAATGCAGCGGAATGGATTTGGTATGGTGGTTGTTGTAACAGGAGCTCATAGTGAGCACGGCAATAGCAGGTGCAATCGTGGGGGCAGCCGTTGGCGGTTATATCAACGACCGTTTTGGGCGGCGGACCGCTTTGATCATTGCAGATCTCCTGTTTTTTGCTGGAGCTGTTGTGATGGCCGCTTCCCCCAACTCCCACATTTTGATCATTGGCAGAATCTTCGTCGGATTCGACGTCGGCATGGCTTCCATGACAGCGCCGCTCTACATTTCGGAGTCATCCCCGGCCAAAATCAGAGGAGCGTTAGTTAGCACAAACGCGTTTCTCATCACCGGTGGCCAGTTTCTATCATATCTCATTAACCTTGCTTTTACAAAGGTAGGTGGGGGTCGATTCAAACTTCCTTGGCGCTCTTGCTTTTTAATCTGTTCAATGACATATTTTTATGTTGGAATTTCGTTCCACTTTAATACTAACAATCAGTCAATTAAATTTAATTGCATGGGATGGATGCAGGCGCCGGGTACTTGGCGTTGGATGCTTGGAGTTGCAGGGCTTCCTGCTCTGTTACAGTTAGTGTTGATGTTTTTCTTGCCTGAATCTCCTCGGTGGTTGTATAGGAAGGTAAGCGAAATTTACTATTGACGGTTAGCGAGGAAAACGAAACTAATAACTGTCAGTCAGGTGTTGGTCCAGGGATAAACCATTTTGGACTAAACATTTCCTTTTAGGATTACCCAGTCAATTTTACTGTTTACTGACAAGATTTAATACTGCTTCAGAAAAGAGAGGAGGAGGCAATCGCAATTCTGAAGAAAATATATCCGGCCGACGTTGTGGAGGATGAAATCGAGGCGCTTAAGGAATCCGTGGAGGCGGAATTAATGGAGAAAGGAGGTGGAAAAATCGAGTACTCTAAGTTGTGGACGAAGAAGGAGATACGATACGGACTTTTCGCAGGAGTGGGTCTTCAGGTATAAGAAAGTTTAAATTAATGAGTTTCAATATTTTTCAAACTCTTTGTTTATAGGTAATGGGTAGTAGGTTTAAAGGTGAAAACCCTTAGTCCTGTTTATGTGGGATTCCTCACCTTATTAATATGGAGTGGCTGCATGTGTGTTAGAGGTAGTTAGTTCAAAACTCTTTGTTAATGGGTAGTAGGTTTAAAGGTGAAAGCCCTTAGTCCTGTTTATGTGGGATTCTTCACCCTATTAATATGGAGTGGCTGCATGTATGTTAGAGGTAGTTAGTTCTCTTACTTTCTATTTTTTAAACTCTTTGTTAATGGGTAGTAGGTTTAAAGGTGAAAGCCCTTAGTCCTGTTTATGTGGGATTCCTCACCCCTATTAATATGGAGTGGCTGCATGTGTGTTAGAGGTAGTTAGTCCTCTTACTTTCTAACCGGTTCATATGATGTTGTTCTCGTTACAAACTGTTTATTTTCAATAACATATGTCGTTACTCTTTAATACCTTCCCTTCCATTTTTTTTTGGGCTAAGGATTTGAGAAATTTGATGTAGGTATTCCAACAATTTGTGGGTATCAATACAGTAATGTATTACAGTCCGAGCATCGTTCAGCTAGCAGGATTCGCGTCCAACACGGTGGCTCTGTTGCTCTCTCTTATCACCTCCGGCTTGAACGCCGCCGGTTCGATCGCCAGCATCTACCTGATCGATAGATCAGGCAGGAAGAGGCTCGTTCTCTTCAGTTTGTCTGGAGTGATCTTGGCTCTGGCAATGTTGACGGCCGTGTTCCATGTATCTGAAGACAACTCCCCCATGGTCAGCAGGGTGGCCACTAACCACTATGCCAACTACACTTGCCCGACTTATGCAAAAGCTACTTCCAATTGGGACTGCATGAAATGCTTGAAAGCCCACCCTGATTGCGGTTTCTGTGCTACTAAATCCAATCAGGTATTTATTTAAAAAAAAAAAATTAGCATTTTTTTCATTTAAATTGATTTTTTTTCGTAGGATTTGAATGGTTTATGAGTTTTAACATTTGTCAAACTCTTTGTTAATGGGGAAGTTCTTGGTCTAGTTTATGTGAGACTCTCACCCCTATTAACATGGAGTCGTGACATGTATATGAGTAGTTGGCCCTCTTACTTTCTAACTGATTCAAGTAATATTGTTCCGTTACAAACTATTTATTTCTAATTAAAAATTCGTTTCACTTTAATATCTGATTTTGTTCATGATACTGATATGATGTGTTTTATTGATTGGGTTCAGATGCTGCCAGGGGCATGTTTGATTTCCAATTCGACAACCAAACATATCTGCAGCAGCGAGGATAAGCGACCATGGTTTACCCGGGGGTGTCCGAGCCGCTATGGGTTTCTGGCCATTATAGGACTTGGGCTCTACATTATCTGCTTCTCCCCTGGAATGGGCACGGTGCCATGGATCGTAAACTCCGAAATCTATCCTCTGAAATACAGGGGTATATGCGGAGGGATAGCAGCGACGGCATGCTGGATATCGAATCTGATAGTGGCACAGACATTTCTCACTCTCACAGTAGCCATTGGGACCTCCATGACGTTTATGTTGTTCGGCTGCATCGCCGCGGCGGGTGTATTTTTCACTCTGGTTTTCGTTCCAGAGACGAAGGGGCTGACATTCGAGCAAGTGGAATTGATGTTGGAGGAAAGAGTGAGGCTCTTCAGTTTCAAGTTTTGGAAGAAGGACAATTCCAGACAAAACTCTCTCAAAATGGATACTACTAAGGGCAAGCCCCATGGCCAAGGGGATGCTGGGCATCCATGAAGATAAAATTAAGATCCAACTGTGTGTGTGGTTTTTTAGTGTTTTGTTTTGCATAAACCGTAGCTTGTAAGTCAAACGGATCTCTAACCGGAGGCAACCTGCTTAGTGTTTGTTTTTATAACATATAAGCCAGGTTTGGTTTGTATCCTCACCTTACCTTTCAGGCCTTTTGATTGACATTTTCTACTACTACGACTACCCGTCAACATCAGTCTAGTCTACGGCTTTTTCTGAAGCCAGGTGTACAGTACATAAATACAGTGGAGAGAGTAAAGGCGTTATTATAATGTAGGTGTGCATATTTGAAACGGTGTTTTATGTAACGTGGCCATGACAATGGCCTAAGTCCGGGACGCCATGTTGTTTCCTGTGACGTATCTTGATAAAATAAACTCTGAATTGTTCCCAAGGCAGCAAAGGAGAAATGAGAAAAGTATTTATTTCTTCATTGGGTGTTCAATTTATATTTCAATACAGTGATATTTTATATAAGATGTGGAGTGTTGCTTTCACGAGAAGACAATTTTTCGCATTGTATTAAATCCTTTGTTTGACTGGGTGTGGCCTATGGCTGTAACTGCCGAGTAAATGTCTCCCGGAGTTAAGGCGTTGTGCTTTTTTATTTATTAGATGTCACTTTACCAGAAGTAAATTATAAATGACAACTTACATATCGGGAATACTCAAACCCATAATTAAATAGTATTTTAAGACAGCGATCACATGGAGTCTATTGATAATGCCTAGCGAAACTTAAAAAGATAGCTTTGTCCCTACCCAATAAATTAAGATTATAGAAATTTTCTAGAAGAAACGTAAAAGTGGTTCAACTGTCTTTAATGTGTAAAATGTGTAAATTTTTTTTTTTTTCTTATTTTATATTTAAGTTGATATGGGTTGGTTTTTAATTAGACTATTTTGCTTTCCAATTGATGTTTGTTTTTTATTTTTGCTCTCTGGTTAATGTTTGTTTTTATATAGGCTTTTTGGTGAACGATTGTATATAGAGTTAAATTTAGCAAGATAATGTTTTCTCTTAGTTTTTAACTTTTTTTTCTCACATAGTAGCTTTCTTATATAGGCCTTATGGTGAATGATTGTATATAGAGTTAAATTTAGCAAGATAATGTTTTCTCTTTTTTTCTAACTTTTTTTTCCACATAGTTGTTTAGAAGTTTTTTTTGTAGCAAACATTTCTATGCCTTTGTTACTATTTGGGCATTCAACCAAGTTGATATCTCATTTGTTCATCTACTTATTCTACTTCATCCATGTTTTCTTTATTTTGTCCAAAGCTATTTGTTCATCTACTTATTCTACTTCATCCATGATTTCTTTCTTTTGTCCAAAGCTTCTTCTGTTACAATTTTTAGCTCATATATTTGATTTTTTTTAAATAATCTAGAAGACAAACCATATTAATTGCTTATGTAGTGAAATATCACTATTATCCATCCAAGAAGGGGTGGCTTTAACTAGTGTTGATTTGGAGCTAGGTGCAAAATGGAAAGTTCTTGGAGCTCTACTACATGTTAGGAGAATCATGTTGAGAAATCACCAAGGATCCATCACCAAAGGCTGATGGTGGGTGTAGAACCTCTAGGTTTATGAGGTCATACTAATTTTCAAATCCTATTAATTAGCAGCCCACAATAATATCTCACAACCCTTTTTGTGATAGCTAAATCAAACCCTATCATTGGTAGTAGCTCATGAGCCATTTTGATGATAACTAAAATGACTCTACCATTGGTAGAGGTTCCACCCATATAGTGATTATAAATGAGCTCATAATTTGAGTTAGATTTTATATCTATTTGGGTTCGCAACTCTTGACCACCCATCGATCATCTTTCCACCACATGCACAAGACACATTCATTGAGAAATTTGGGTGGGAAGAACTCAACAACTATAAAATATTAATAGAGCTCATAGGAGCTCGTCACGAGGAATTCCTCATGAAGCATTTAATCATGGTACTTGGGGGTCCTATGAATCTCAAGTCATAGATAACTCTTTGTGCTTGGTTAGGAGTTATGTTAATTAGGCTTCTTTGCACCAATGAATACTTCAAGAAGAGCTCAACACTTAGGAAATGACATAGATGCAAGAGGTATATTGGGGCACTTCAATTCAAAATATCTATGGATCATCGGGACATCATGGCTAATATTTCACATCGTTTTGAGCAAGACTTGATAGAACAAGGTCTTGGAATACCTTCAATGGAAGGTAATAGAAGAAATTTTCAAAGGTTCAATCCTCTAGCAAGCCTCTGTGGCTATCTTTAAACTTAGAATATTTTACCTTAAAATAACTTGGGAAGAAGATTGAAGCAGAGGCAAGAAAGGTGGAAGCTGGATAAAAGTATTGAGCAAATACAAAGGAAAGTTTTGACCACGCAACTAGTGCCACTTCATGAAAATTTTGATTGAGAGAAGGAAGTGAAAGTTTTGATAGCTCATTACGCATCAAAAGGTCTAAAAGTTGAAAGATGACAAAAAGTTCTAAAATAACTATTAGCTTTTGATATAATGAGCACTAGGAGATAACAATCACAAGATGCAGAATAATATGAAAGAAAGTAAATCTGCTAGATGATTGAGACATGCAATAAATAGAAATGATATAAATGAATACAATGTAGCTATGGAGGAAATGAACACTCCATTAATAAAGCTATTGAACTACATTGCACCCATCACCACTGGATGGTGATCCACATAGAACTGCACTACTACCTATGAAGATGCTCTAAGCTACTATGTCCCCGACTCTCTATATCTATCTAACAATGAGGCCTTCCTTATATAGGTAAAAATAGGTTACTTGGTGACAAACCCCTATCTCTTTTTATGAGGGAACAACTTGCACATATACAATTTGCACATTGACACTTGTGCATTTATTACATTGCATGAAGTAACTAGATAACTTCCCCCTAAAGTAATCTAATGTCCTAAGTATGTACCTTGGAAGATACATTTACATGACCCAAATGATGGAATATAATCTATTTCTAACACCCCCTATGTATTACATTATTTGGGTATTGAAGACTTTTAGTCTTCAATATGGATCTTCTTCCATTGGATGATCTTTGGTTTGTTTAGAGTAGTCTTGATCTGGTTCTTTTCCTGCTACTTTAGTCTTCATGTCATGGCTTCTTGTCTCTTTCCATTCTTTGTTCCTTGATGTCAGGCATCTTTGATGGACCATTGCTCTCATGATAGTGCATGCCTTGAGTGGATCTGAATTGATCCTTCTTCCTTCCTTTGTACCTTTGTAAGACCTATTTCTCTGTCCTTCATAAGTATCAACCTTGAGCTCAATGTTAGTAGATCCATCTGGAATAAGTTCCTGAAGATAACAATTTATTCTTTGAAGTAATCTTCTTTCATAGTCTTTATAGTACTTGTGTTTGAAGTGATAGGAGAAAGATGAGTGATTTATCCCATCACAATATTTGCATGGATGAAAACTCCAACAATTGATTTTTTCATGACCATATTGATTGCAATGAGTGCACAATAAAGATGATCTGGCAATTTTGTAGTTTATCTTAGGAATATCATGTTTGTCTATCTCCTTGATAAGACCTTCTAACCATATGTGCATGATTGAAGCTATTCCATATTTCCCTTTTTGTATAAAGACTTGTTGATCATTATTTTCCTATTTTTGATCATTAGACTCATTGAATGAATCATCATAGTTGTTAATTTCAGAACTTATTTCGCATTGTATTGGTTCTTCCTTTTCTTTGCCCTTTACATCATTGTAATCCATCAGGTTTTTAATCCATATTGGTATTTTCCTTATTCCACTTAGCATGCTAGTAGCCATTTGTATAACCTGAATTCTTTGAGATAGAGTAGTCTACTTTATGGCTCCCTATATTAGGATATGAAATCCCTGATTGAAGTATATAAGCTTGATTTGATGAAACCTTTATTAATATTTTAGATTTGTAGGCTTCCTTATGTCTCCCTAGTAATGAGAGTATGAACACCTAATTTTAGGTTTTTGAAGAAAGCTTATATCTTCCCAACTTGACAACCTTTGATAGATATTATTATCAAGTTTTGTAGAATGCCTTATGACTCCCTAATGATTTTGGAATATGATATAGTGCTTTTGTAAAATATAGTTCAATTTATGGTTGATTTTGTACAGTTTTGTAAAGATCAAAAATCAACTTTTCTAACACCTTATTTCTCCTAATTGAACTAAGCACTTTTCCAATTTTTGAAGAGGTTTTAATGTTGGATTCCTTTTGTCCCTTTTTGAGAAATTTTGAGACAAGAAAATTATAAATTTCCAACCTTAACAAAAAATATTTAATAACCTCTTTTTATAACCCTTAGGTTTTAATTTCTAATTTCCAAAGACCTAGTTTGATGTTGTAACCCTTATCACTCCCAAATTTGGAAAATTAGAAAATTAATAATATTTGCAAAATATTAAAGAATTTAATCCAAGTAGAATTCCTTATTTCTCCTAGGTTGAGTTGCAAATATTATTTTAATTTGGTAAGTTATCCCTTATAGATTTTGCTTTCAAAATCTAAATTTCAACCTTAGCTTATAACCCTTATATCTCCAAAATTGAAAGCAATAATAAAGTGGGATTTAAACCTTACCTTTTGATGCTAATATCCTCACTGTTCGATGCTTCCTTTGGCTAGATATAATAATAGTATTAAAGTTCCCTTGGGTACTGGAATCAATGGAGATGCTCATCTTCAATGCTGGAATATAGATGCTACAAAAATAGGAAGGTTTGACCTTCAAGACCAGGAGCCTTTAATGCTCCTTCTTCCTTCCTTCCACGTTGTGCTTGACTAGCTTTGATTGTATTTTTTTGTGCTATGAACTTTGGACTTCGAGCACCTTTTATGGAGGAATAATCTTGAGCTTTGTGACACGTGTCACACCCGTTACGTATGAGCACTCCTTCTCCTTTTCTTAATGTACCACTTTCTTGTTCAACACCTCTTGGTCACTCATGTGGGACTTGTGGAGGATAACAAGTGTCACCACATCCTTGATATTCCTTGTAATGTATGCATGAGGTTTCTTGAGCGTTGAGAGATGAAATCCCTGTAATGTATGCACTTTAGAAGGTTGATGCCAAGTGGCATTCAAGCTCTCTACATGAAGTCCTTTCCTGTAACGCCTTCCAAGGAGAATATTATAACTCCTTAAGTCCTTTCGTATGCCATTCCTTTGCTTTGCTATGTTTCTTGAGCAGCAAGTAAACTTTTCTTTTGCAGGTGGATTGATGAGGTGTTATGGTGCTTCCTTTGGTGGATGATCTTCACCAAGTTTAAGACCTTGAATGTAGCTCCTTTGCTCTTTATCTTCTATGCCTCCAATGTGTTAATTCTTGTGCTTCTTTGTAGTGTAGATAGTCACTTGTTATGTTGTCCATCCCATGTTGGTAGAAGTAGACGCCTTCTCTTTGTAGTGTAGATGCTGTCCATCCCATGTTGGTAGATGTAGATGTTTTCCATTGGTAGATGTGCACTCTTTTTATCTACGTAAATGTAGCTTGATGATAGCCTCTTGTGGGCTTTGTTTTTGCAGGTTCGTCCATCCAAGATGAGCCCTTTGAGTGGCTCCTTTTGCTTGGGAAGAAGAGTGCTGACGTTCGACCTTTCTTGGCTGATTTTCCCTGTAGTTATTGTGCCTTTTGGGGCACATTCAAATCTGCTCTTTTGCTGTAAAAACCATATTAGAGTAGTGCAATAAAATGTACCATAAATTGTACATAAGCCTCCTTTGATGCACCTTCTTTTGCACTCTTATTTTAGATCTGAAATTCTGGTTTTATGGCAGATTTTTCTCCTGCAATACAAGGGTTTTGAGGTTGTATTTTATGAGTAGACACCTTCCCATTTTTTCTTGGACACTTTGATAACAAATCCAAGCTTGGATAATAGTAGATAGAAGCTCTTTAATTTATGCAATTTTCTGCACTTTCTTTTCTTGCATCCAATCTTGTAATGCTTTGGATTTGAGACTCACCAAGTCTCAATATTTGAAGCTTCTATTTCTATTTTTGGTTAGTTGTGTTCTTCTCCAAGTTTTGGAGGATTCTAACCTATTTTTGGTGGCTTCACTTGGCCACAATGTGTTGCAGATTTCTGTGCTTCAATAGTGTCTTTAGACACTTGATACAAATCAGATTTTGTGCCCTTCAAAAACACAAAACTAATTTCTTTTGAGAGTAGTATAATAGTGCAAATAAATCTAATAGAATTTCTTTTTAATGCACTAAAAATTTCACCTTATCACTCCAATCAACTCTCAAGATAATGCACTTAATCAATTTACTACAACTAATCAAGAATAATCTAAAATGAATCTTCAAGAGTTATTCTGTAAATTCACTACAACTAATATTGTAGGGCTTAGTCTTCTTTTCTTTTCCAAAGTAGATGATAGGTAGTTGATAGATATAATTATGAAATCTAATCAACTCCTAATTAATGTGCAAATGAACCTTAAAAAGAACCTTTTCCTTTTTGCACTTTTGAAGACTGTAATCTACTTTTTCTTCTTGCAACTTTAATCCAAATAAGGTGCTCTAATGAATATGATAAGTAATCTAATTAATGAGTTAGTTAGCACTAGTAGTTGCATACATTTTTTAAAATCTTCTGTAGCTCCTTTTTCCGCTTCTATAGAGGATGTGGATCTTGGTGTCTAAGATCACCAAGTTGCTGCTTCGAGTAGGATCTTGTAGCTTTTTGTAGACTATCTTGAACAACTCCTTCTTCACCAAATGATGGTCTCAAACTTTCTTTCATGAGCCTAAGATTTGGTGGCTTGTTCTCCTCTTGTGGTCTCCTCCTTCTGCTATAGATTTGGAGAAGTCTCTATCTCTGAAGTGGTGCCTTCTTGCTGTGAGAGGTAATCTTCAAATATCCTAGATTTGATGAGCTTCTTCTATCTTCAAGTCTTCTTGTCAAATTCTAACTTCAAGTAGGATCTTCTTCTCAAGATTTTGAATGTCTTGAGGTCTTTCATTAGATTCTTCTTCTCGAATTTGGCACTCCTTGCCAAATTCTCCTTCTCATATTTGGCACTCCTTGCCAAATTCTCCTTCTCTTGGGCTTGTTGTCGGATGGCGATAATTGTCCCAAGTCCTTCACTATCAGGGGCTTCTCCTTGGTAGTGGATTTCTCTAGTGAGTTCTCCTTTGATGATTTCTTTAGTAAGGCTCTCCTAGCATTTTTTGGATGCTCGATGAGACCTTCCCAAGGTCTTTGATCTTGCAGCTTCTATTGGTCTTTCCTTGAGACCTCTTCAACCTTCTGCTCCTAGAAGTGTTGGTGGTGAGATCTGCTTCTAGATCTCTGATTTTGCTACTTCTGGATTTGAGCAGGACTCTCCTAGTCCTTCTTCTTCTTCCAAGTCTAGAAGTCCTTCAATGAGATCTTCTCCTGATCTCTTTTGCTTCAGGTGCTGAATTGATTCTGAAGAAGATACTCTTCCTAAATTTCTTGTAGGAAGTCTCCCAACTCACTGAATCTTCTTTCCCTACAACAAAAATATTAGTACTGAAATATTAATCTACTTTTGAATCAGATATTCTTTTTGAATTCTTCTTTAGGATCAAGGCTTCTGTGGCCTTTCTCAGTATCTAGGCTTTTGTGGCCTTTTCAATATTAAGGCTTTTGTGGCCTTTTTAGTATCAAGGCTTCTATGGCCTTTTCAGTATCAAGGCTTCTATGGCCTTTTCAATATCAAGACTTCTGTGGCTTCTTCTTCAAGGCTTCTATGGCCTTTTCTTCAAGGCTACTATGGCCTTTTTGTATCAAGGCTTCTATGGCCTATTCTTCAACTATGAAGTTCTTCAATCTAGCAATGGAGATCTTCAGTCTCCTAACTTCACCATGCCTCTTCTCCAGAAGTCTTCTTCCGTAGTGTTCTTCTCTTGCACAAGGAACTAATCTCTGCACTATGAGGGCACGTCGACCTTCGAGCAATGAAGTTGGAGTCTCCTAGCTTTCTATCGTAGGAGGAGTACCAATCCTCTGAGAATTAATTATCTGCAACAAAAGAAACTTTGGGCAATAGTTAGCAAGTTCCAGATATCCTGGATGATCTTCACTAGATGATCTGTCAATCTAGTGGATTGAATGTTGAGTCTTGGTCTTCACGAGTTTTTCCTATAACTCTATGGAAAGACTCTAGTCAAGTGCAATCTCAGTATTTTCTAGAACTAAGATTTCTTTCAGTCCTCACTTGTGACTCTCCCTAATTCTACCACCTAGATTCTTCTAAGAGATTTTGACAGTGGCTGGTCCAATGGCGCATCAGGTTGACAAAACACTCAGGCTCAATAATGATGGTGGTTTTCCTATAGACCTACATAGACTAGATCTACCGTGGCTCTGATACCATTGTTAGCTTTTGATGTAATGGCTAGGGAGATAACAATCACGAGATGCAGAATAATATGAAAGAAAGTAAATCTGCTAGATGACTGAGACATGCAATAAATAGAAATGATATAAATGAATACAATGTAGCTATGGAGGAAATGAACACTCCATTAATAAAGCTACTGAACTACATTGCACCCATCACCACTGGATGGTGATCCACATAGAACTGCACTACTACCTACGAAGATGCTCTAAGCTACTATGTCCCCAACTCTCTATATCTATCTAACAATGAGGCCTTCCTTATATAGGCAAAAATAGGTTACTTGGCCAACACTCTACCTAGCTGTGCAAGGGACAACTTGCACATTGACACTTGTGCATTTATTACATTGCATGAAGTAACTAGATAACTTCCCCCTAAAGTAATCTAATGTCCTAAGTATGTACCTTGGAAGATACATTTACATGACCCAAATGATGGAATATAATCTATTTCTAACAATAACAAAAATTTTGAAGATCAAAAGTAAAAAATGTTTTGATAAAGGAAAGAAAAGAAAAGTTTTGATTGTTGGCTCATAAATTATAAATCCCAAAGATGGATTATTTTTTTACTTTTATATTATCCAAAAGGAGTCTAAATAAAATAATTTCATGGACCTTTAGACAAAGTTCTAGCTAGACTACCAAATTTTTATAAAGGTCAGATAAGGAAAGAAAGGTAAAAAATTTGACAATCATCCATGCTCAATATTGATGGCTTGTACCACTTTATAGACATAAGAAATTTGAGTAGAAGGAAAAAGTTCTCTGAGAATAATGGCATAGTGTAAAAAGAGCCAACAAAGAAAGAACAATTAGATATCGCAGATTAATAGTAGGAAGGAAAACTAGATTACAAGATTTCATGATTGATGCACAATATTCCAAAGAGGTAGTTGAGCTAGATCAATGAGCAATTACTAAAAGTAGTTTAGGATCAACCACTTATGCCACTTGGGCTTGAAAATCCATGGTAGATGGATGGCCTATTGAAAGGAAAAATGTGGAAGCCATAACATCAACACCCTAAATTTGATAGCATTGATTACAAAATCTATCTTTACTCTATTTTTAGGATCCCTAGGATGGAAATTGAACATCCAACAACCCAAAAGTAACTATTCTATATCTAGAGACCTCAAATAACTAAAAATTATGTAAGGAGGATCAAATCGAGGGAGTGGTAGAGCAACATTGTCCAAAGATTACTATGCAAGTTTAGAGGGAAACTCTTTTCCATATTTTATATATAAATAGTAGTTTTTTAGGTATTATAAAGGATCAAGGCGTTAATTATTCAAGCCGGAGGCTTTGTATGTAACTTCCATTTCATTTTATTTTGTATAAGAACCTTGGATCATTTTATAGATATGCTTTCAAACCCTCACTTTTGGCATGATTTGTAATATTCATATTCATATTCAAATATATATATATATATATATATATATATATATATATATATATATATATATATATATATACATGTATATATATACTAATACTAGAAGTTGTGACTATTAAAATTTTTCTATCCCATTTCTTATGTGTATGTATGTTTATGCACATGTGTAAGAGGCCATGACTACATTTTTATCTTGTTTCTTGTATGTGCAATATGTGCTTAACTTTGAGTGTCAAGAAGAGAAAGTGTCCCTTATGCATTATCTATGGATGATTCATGTGTTCATTTATCCCACTATTATATAAAATAATCTTATGATCTTGGCACATCACCCTCGGTTAGCTTATCATAGCTTAGGACTTTTCCTCTTTTCATTATCTTTGTTTCATGTGTTTTTTCTTTCCATTTTCCTTTGTGTAAATGATATCTAGGTATGTTATGTTAAATAGTGTTGAATATCACATATTAAAAGGAGTTAGCCTTGCAAAAACCCCATAAGTAGACCAATTGAGCTTATTATCATTCTCATAGAGTTGTCGTGTTGTGTTGCTCTATGCAAGGCATGATAGTCTTGTCATATGGTCCCCCACATATAGTGACCATGAAAATAAAAGAGGATAAAAATTTAATGGCATGCCTTATAGGACCTATTTGATTCATTTAAATAGTCCCATAATAAGAATAACTATGTTAGGTTAAGACTCTAGTGAAATTCCCTACCTGTCTACTTGCTTGATGCATCTAAAAATATCACTTGGAAACTCCAATGAAAGATAAATATCCAAAATAAACCACTTAGAAAAATACTAGATTGATATTCTAGTGAAGATCTTAGCCTACCTACTCAAAGAGAAAATACAGTTATCATCTAGCGATTCTACTTAAAACAAAGAATCTAAAATTTTATGAACAAAAGCCCTACCACTAGATCCTTTGTTGCTACCAATCTTCATGCATTGCTTCCACCTCTTAACACCATTCCAAGAAAAAGAGGTAGAGGTCAAATAATGACAACTTAGTCACCCAAAACATTCCTTGCTTGGAATTATGGAGGTCCTTTGTGACCTCCTCCTTCGCTTATAATATGTGATGATATACCAAAATTTGCACTAAAATCTTTCTCATACTACATTAGGGAAGATATGACAATGATGATTGAACACCTATAGAACATGGTGAGACTATGTAAAATTCATAATGTGATAGAGAAAAATGTGGCTTTGAGGTTTTTGGTAACATCATTTAGAGGCAAGGATCATGAGTGATACATCTCAATTCAACAACACTTGATTATTTATTGGTACCAACTTGCTTCCTTGTTTGTTGAAAGATTTAGAGAGAAGGTAGATGGAGTATCTCTTGGAATAATTATCAACTATAAAGAGAACATAAATGGAGGCTATGGATGACTTCAACCTCATATTTTATAAGGCTTGGCATAAAATACCTGATGAGAATCATCCCCCCTAGGTATGATATTTTTTTATTATTTAAAGGCCTTAGATCCTAAGATATCCCTGATGATTAAGGCCAAGGGAATAAATTTTCTACCCAAGAAATAACCTTCTATGTTGAACATATCCTAATCCTATTTGGAAATCTAGACCCTTGACCCTTGATGCCTATATTTTCTAGTGTTCAATCTCTACACCAACCTCCTTAAATCAACCAACCAATAGCCTCTAAAACAACTTTGGCTATTTGTTTTCTTTCTTGCTATAATTCCTTCTTCCATGAACACCTCTAAGTTAGAGGTAATGAAGCGTCTATTAAAAATAGTTTCTAATAAAATATCAACTTATGCGAGACAAAAAAACGAGTATCAAAGCAACCCTAACCTTTCCATCCAACAGAACAATTAGGTACTTAGGAATACTACAAGTAACTATCACAATCCTAAAAAAACCTAGGTTAACCATCAAATTCAAATTAGTGGAATATCCCTATACAAACCTCATATCAAAAGCCTTTTTCAAACTCTGTCAGATGTTTATCCTCCATATAATATAAGAAGTATTACTCAAAAAATATATAACTATCTAGAAAACTTAGAAACTTGGTGTTTCTCTAACTCCTATCCTCTGAATACTTGCTCCAAGGTAAACCAAAATAAATCCTCTTGTCCATAGCTATCTTCTTATTAGACTTCAACCCAAAATATTTTCCTAGGTATAAATATTGATTTTCCCAAGAAAACATTAGTAACTTGGGATGAAGAAGAAATATATGCTATATCTATTAAAACAAAATTGCAAGACCTTATACACACACTTACTATATGACCAAGGCCAAAGGAAAAATAGTGGAATAAGGTAAGAAAACCAATATACAAGGCAACCTATTAGATCCTAGGTAAATTTTTATTGTTATGGCACCAAACCTTGAAAGTGCTAGCATATTCAAAGAAGAGACCTGATCAACAAGAGCTCATGTTGATGCAAGCAAATATTCCTAAACTACATGTGGTGGAAAGAATCCGATCCCTATGGGCACAACTCACTATTCAAAATCTGCATTCTCTAAAGTCATTTAATATAGTAGAGCACTTTAAGAAATATACTGTGGTCGTACCACTCTAGGAAGTGATCACTATGCATGGATGAATAAAATATTTAGAAGATACATTAAAAGAACAAAGAAATTTAAATGATAGAAATCCACCTATAGTCCTAAAAGTATTTGCTCTTGAAACAATAAAAACAAATCCTATGCCATTCTAACTAACTTTGATCCATGATAATAAATTAATTCATAATTTTATGATTGATCCTAGAGAAAGTACCTCATTTATACTGAGAGGGATGGCCAATGCATTATCATTAAGCTATGAGCTAGATAATGAAGGTGTAGTTCAACTAGATGAAACACCACTCCAGGCCCTTGGGATGGTTAGGGATCTCCCTCTAACTCTACAAATATGTTCAAATTTAATTATTAATCAAGACTTAATAATAATTAAGCTCTCATCCACCTTTGATATTTTTCTATCAAGGTAATTTACTAGAAAAATAAGAGGTTACCTATCCTTGGACTGGATACATATGCTTTTGAATAACCAATGTAGTGCCAATATGAAGATTCCAATGGAGCCTCTTCATGTTCATCATATAAAGTAGATTCTCTTAATTCAAATAGATGTTGAGTGATCTTCTACCATAAAAAAATACAATTGAAGATAAAGATATTTGATAAGAAGATTTATTCTATTTTACAAAGTGATCAAATAATTGAATGGGTTGTTGATATGCACAATCTAAATTCTTATGAAATTTGTAAGCAAACTGGTATAGGGACATATATATTTCAATAAGAAAATATGTTTGTTCCTAAAGTCACAAAGAAAGAGGAGCAGCTCATCGGTTTAGGAAAATTGTATTTTGATGGTGCTAGAAGCATAAAGGGGGTTGGTGTTGGTGTATGCCTAATTTCATGAGAGGGTACAAAATTATTGCAATCATACCAATTGTAATTTAATTGTTCAAATAATATGGCTGAATATGAAGCTCTCATACTTGGGCTCCAAATGGTTGAAAGAAAAGGTACCAAGATGCTTTAGGTGTTTGGTGATACTAAATTCATAATAAAACAAGTGAGATCTTAATGTCTAGCAAAAAATAAGTTGACAAAGTTTTATATGCATAGGTTCTGGGGTCTCATTGAATCCTTTGATTCCATTAACTTTAGGGTTATTCCAAGGGTTCAAAATCTAGATGTTGATTTTATGGTAGTGATAAATCACAATTTGATCTAGTTAATGAATTTCTCCATAATCACCAATTGGTAAAACTAATAATCATATAAACTATCCTTTATAATGAAGTAAATTGATAGGTGTTTGAAAGTGATGAACATATCATTTATTTATTTCATCAAACAAATGAGTATGCTAAAGAAATAGATCCAAAATTTGAAGAAACATATGGGGATTAGATCATCCAATTAAAGTCCAACAATCTTCCAAAGGGATTAAGCACATTGGAATACCTATTCAACCCATATGATAGATTCAAAGAAAAAAGAGGAATCACTGCTAATAAGGAGGACTACCAAGATATAGAAGTGGTCTCAAGAAATGTACTAAAAATAGACAAAGTGGCTACTAAATCAGATAAGGAGTCTCTTATCTACTTACACCAAAAGTATAAGGAGGCAACAACATGGACTTATAAGAATCTGAAAGGGTACAACAAGAATATTATCCAACATACAATTAAACTAGACCCTAAGGCTAAACTTGTAAGACAAAAACAAAGGTTGGTTAATCCCAAAAATTAAGCCTCTCATATGGAAAGAGCTCTACAATTTTGATTGAATTAAATATCATATATCCACTCAAGCATACCACATGGGTGTCTAACTTGGTACCTATGAGAAAAAATAATAGTGAAATCAGATTGTGTGTTGACTTTAAATATCTAAATAAAGCTTTTTTAAAAGGTCGCTATTCCTTACCTTCTACGAAACAAATTATCCAAATAGTTGTAGGTTCTGAGATATTCTCAATATTGAATGGATTCTCTAATTTCAATCAATTATGGATAAGATATGAGGATCAACATAGTATATCCTTTACCACAAACTAGGGAACTTTCATATATCAACGGATATCTTTTGGGCTATCTAATGTTGGAGCAACATTTTAAGATCCATGGATATTGCATTTCAATATTTGATCCATAAATGATACTTATCTACTTGGATGATCTCATTATTTTTTTCTAAACAAAAGGAAAGCCACTTGGAACACCTGGAGAAGGTTTTCAAACAATGCCAAGAATTCAAAATATGTCTCAGTCCCAAGAAGTAATTTTTTTTGCATCCCTTAAGGTAAACTGTTAGGTCATATTGTATCAAAAGATGGTAATACCATAGACCTTGATAAAATCAAGACCATAGCCAGCCTTTCACACAAATACGAGTTGAAATATTTCTTTGTCCATATAAAATTTGTTAGGAGATTCATCCCAAACTTCACAATCATTTTCAAGTCAATAACGCTTATGCTAAAAGGACTAATCATTTATATGGATGGAAAAAGTAAGGGAAGATTTTAAGAAGATAAAAAGGGTGATTATAGAAGCTCTAATGTTGGTCAAACCATATTTTGATAAGTATCTTATTATCTATGCATAAGGAGGAGAGCGCGTTATAGCAGAGTTTTAGAAAGACAAAAACTAGCATGAACACCTAACTGCTTTCTTTAGCCAAACTTGGAAAGGGTATGGAGAGAAGTATAACTTTGTTGAAAAACAAGTATATGATCTAGATAGGGGTTTGAAGAATTTAAAGCACTTTATTTCAAATAATATAATCATCACCTATGTCATTCATCCAAGTGTCAAAGAATATATAATGGGTAGAGAAATCAATGAAAAAGGGCTAAATGGATTACTAATATATTAGAATATGATATTGAAATCAAACCTGCAAAGCAAATCAAAGTAAGAGCACTTTATTAGAGGTTGGAAAAATATATTTCCAAAGAAGAGGTGCCAACTGTTTGATAAACAAGGATGGAGAGGACCTTGATTGGGTAGAGCAAAAGATTGAATATATGTAAATAGGAAGGTATCCTCTAATCTAGACAAAGCTCAAAGAATAATATTTTGGTTGTATAATTTTCATTATACACTAATAGATGAGGTTCTATTTTGTAATAATTTTGATGGAGTCCTACTTAGATGAATAAAAAAGGAACAAGCTCAACCTCTATTACAATAATTTCATAAAGGATTTTTCATTGGTCATTTTTTAGCTCAAACAACAACCAATAAGATCATGAAAGTAAGTTACTATTGGCCAAGTATGTTTACAAATTCCCATTATGGGTTTAGGATATGTGAAAAATGCAAGTTATTCACTAGAAGTAAGAGAAACACACCTATACCTTTGAAACCCATAGATTTTATCAAATTGATCAATCCACCATCTAGTGAATATCACAAATGGATTCTCATTGTCACAAACTATTTTATTAAATGGGTTGAAGCAATCCCACTAAAAGAGGCCATAAAGAAGGTAATCATAGAACTATTAGAAGATATCATTACTAGGTTTAGTGTCCCCAATACAATAATTATTGGTAATGCTAAGGAATTCATAGGTTCTATGATTACTCAATTTACCTTTTAGCATGACATATATCTAAAGGCCTTGTCACATACTTATAGGTTAATGGTTTGGTAGAATCTACTAACAAAAATGTGTTGAAAATTATAAAAGGATCAACTCAACAAATCAATGGAAATAGTACCTTCATCTTTAAAGAGATTTATGGGCATATCACATCACTCAAGAAATCTATTAGATGCTTCTATTATACCCTAGTATATGGCAATGAGGTTAAGTTACCCATATCTATAGAATATTTTGTGTTTGAATTATTGCATTAGCTATAGATTTAGGAAAATGATGCTATGACTATAAGAATGTGAGAACTACTAAGACTTGAGAACTAAGAAAAGAGATTAGAGAATAATTGATAAAACATCAAGGAGTAGTCAAAATATGGTTCGATAAAAGAGACACCCCTCAAAAATTTAAATTGGGTGATTTGGTCCTTAAGTGGGATTAAGACAGAAGCAAACTAGGACATCACACAAAGTTTGATGTAATCTAGAGTGGGCCATATATTGTAGTTGCTTGCAAAGATAAAAATTACTTTGAGCTTAAAATAATGGAGGGAGACCTTCTCCCAATGAGAATCAATGGTATTCATCTAAAGATCTAACCTTGAGCTCTATTTCAAAATAAAAAAGATATATTTTTTATATATATTATAACATGTATTTTGGTAGGATAAATTTTAGAATGTGCGATTAAAAAAAAGCTTCTCAAAATTGAAAAGTATATGTTATGTTGCAAATGAGAAAAAGGAACATTTCTAGGAGAAAATCCAAAGGTTAGGTGAAATCTAAAGTGATGTAAGTCATTGGATCATGAGTTATAAGATCTCACAAGTAAGCTACAATCACACAAATATGTAGTTCTTCAAAATGAGGATGAGCTACTAGTGTATTAAGAAGAATGGCTATTTGAAAAAGTTAGGGTCAGGTTAACTTTATTTTTACCCAATAAACTAAGATTATAGAAATTTCTTAAAGTAACAAGGAATATCCAAAGGATGACATTAAAAACTTGCATGTTTGTTACCGCAATTGCTATATAGGATAGAAAATTTAAAACTTACCTCTCTTTCTTTATAGGATTGGAAATTTAAAAAGTAAAGTTATCAATCATTTGATTGAATGAGTGTTTAATAAATGAAGGTTTATTGGTTTATGAATGTAATTTTTTTAAAGATATTTTATAAAAATAAATTAACGTTTAAGTATAAATAATAAAATAGAAGGTTTTTAACATTTATAATTTTAAATTAGACTATGAAGCAAAAACTTTATTTAAAAAATGGTTACTATCCTTAAAATCTTACCCTTTTTTTTTGAAATGTTAATCTTTTACTTCTACCTTTGATGATGAATTCTCCTATTTTATTTCCTTCATACAATTCTTACAATTATCTTAGTGTTAGAATATAAGCATAGTTAGCTCGAATATCACAATATTTCTTGTATTCCAAAATAAAATTATTCTTTGCCTCAACTGCCTCTAATGTACAAATCCTCTTTTTTTGTTTGCTTATTTTATATTTAAGTTGGTATGGGTTGGTTCTTAATTAGGCCATGAACATATTTTCTCTCCAATTGATGTTTGCCCTATATAGGCCTTTTGGTGAATGATTGTATATAGAGTTAAATTTAGCAAGATGATGTTCTCTCATTCTTCCTAACTTCTTTTCACACATAGTAACTCTAAAAATTTCTATAACAAACATATTTATGTCTTTGTTACTATTTGGGCATTCATCCAAGTTGATATCTCATTTGTTCATCCACTTGTTCTACTTCATCCATGTTTTCTTTCTTTTGTTCAAAGCTTCTTCTATTACAATTTTAGCTCATATGCTTGATTTTTTTCAAATATTATAGAAGATAAACCATAACAATTGCTTATGTAGTGAAATATCACTACAATATAGCCAAGAAAGGGTGGCTTTAACTAGTGTTGATTTGGAGCTAAGTGCAAAATAGAAATTTCTTGGAGATTTATTACCTGCTAGGAGAATAATGTTGAGAAATCACTAAGGATCCATCATCAATGGTTGATAGTGGGTGTATAACCCCTAGGGCTACGAGGCCATGCTAATTTTCAAATCCTAATAATTAGAGGTCCATAGTAATACCTCACAACCTTTTTGGTGATAACTAGATTAAACCTTACCATTGGTAGTAGATCATGAGCCATCTTGATGATAACTAAAATTACTCTACCATTAGCAAAGGTTCCACCCATATAATGATTGTATATGAGCTCATAAATTGAGTTAGATTTAAAATATATTTAGGTTCTTGATTCCTTACCACTCATACATTATCTTTTTGCCACATGTACAAAACACATTCATTGAGAAATATAGGTGGGAAGAACTCAACAACTATAGAATATTGAGAGAGACTCGTAGGATCTCGTCATGAGGAATTCCCAATAAAGCATTTAATCATGGTACTAGGAGGTCGTATCAATATAAAGCCATAGATAACTCTTTGTGCTTTGTCAAGAGTTTAGTTAGTTAGGATTAGTTGCACCCATGACTCCATCAAGAAGAAATCAACACTAGTGAATGATAGAGATGTAAGAGGTATATTGGAGCACTTCAATCAAAAGATTTATAGATCGTTGGGACACCATGACTAATATTTTATATTACTCCGAGCAACGTCCGATAGAATGAGGTCTTAGAATACCTCTAATGGAAGGTAATAGAATAAATTTTAAATGGTTCAATACTCTGAAAATCCTCCATGGCTATCTTTAAACTTGGAATATTTTACCTTAAAAGTACTTGGGAAGAAGATTGAAGTTGAGGTAAAAAATGTGGAAGCCAAATAAAATTATTGAGCAAATACAATTGGTGCCACTTCACTAAAGTTTTGATTGAAAGAAGTGAAAGTTTTGATAGTATGTGAAGCATCAAAAGTTATAAAAATTGAAAGATGACAAAAAGTTCTAAAAAGCACTAGAAGAACAAAAAATTGAAGATCAAAAGTTGAAAAGTCTCAATAAAGTAAAAAAAAGAAAAGTGTTGATTGTTGGCTCATAAATTGTAAATCCCAAAGATAGATAAATATTTTACTTTTAGACTAAAAAAAATATTTTGTAGACCTTTAAACAAAGTTCCAACTGGACTGCAAAAGTTTTATAATGGTCCAATAAGGAAATAACGACAAGATTTTTGACAATTATCCATGTTCAATATTGATGGCTTATATTGCTTTGGAGATTTAAGGAAGATGAGTAGAAGGAAAAAGTGCTCTAAAAAGAATGGCATAATGCAAAAGAGCCAAAAAAGAAAGAGCAATTAGGTATGAAATATTGATAGTAGGAAGGAAAACTAGATTACAAGATTTCATGATTGATGCACAATATTCCAAAGAGGTAGTTGAGCTAGATCAATGAGCAATTACTAAAAGTAATTTAGGATCAACAACTAATGGAACTTGGGCTCGAAAATCCAAGGGAAATGGGTGGCCTATTGGAAGTGAAAATATGTAAGCCATAATATCAACACACCAAATTTGATAGCATTGATTACAAACGATACCTTTACTCACTTTTTAGGATCCCTAGGATGACAATTGAACATCTAGTAGCTCAAAATTGATGATTCTAGATCTAGAGACCTTGAAGAACTAAAAATTATATAAGGAGGATCAAATTGAGGGAGTGGTAGAGCAACATTGTCAAATATTATTGTGCAAGTTTTGGAGGGAAATTTTTTCCATATTTTATCTATAAAGAGTAGTTGTTTAGTTATTATTAAGGATCAACGAGTTGCTTATTCAAGCCAAAGTATTTGTATATAAATTTCCTTTAATTTTATTTTGTATAACAATCTGGACCTGAACCTTGGGTTGTTCTCTAGATATGTTTTCAAACTCTCACTTTTGGAATGATTTGTACTATTCATATTCATATTCATATATATATACACACTAGAACTTGTGACTATTGGTATTTTTCTATCCTATTTCTTATTTGTATGTATGTTTATGCACATGTGTAAGAGGCCATGACTATATTTGTATCATATTTCTTGCATGTGCAATATGTGCTTCACTTCGAGTGTCAATAAGAGGAAGTGTTCCTTATGCATTGCCTATGGACGATTCATGTGTTCATTTATCCCACTATTATATAGAATAATATTATTATAATCTTGGCACATTACCCTTGGTTAGCTTAGCTTAGCCTAAGATTTTTTCTCTTTTTGCTATCTTTGTTTCTTATGGTTTTTCTCTTCCTTTTCCTTTGTGCATATGATAGCTAGGTAGGTTAGGTTAATAAATTTTGAAGATCACATCTTAAAAGGAGACAGCCTTGTAAAAACCCCATAAGTAGACTAATTGAGTTGCTTATCATGCTCTTAGAGTTGCCCTATTGTGTCGCTCCATGCGAGGCATGATAGTATTGTCATCTAGTCTCTCGTATCTAGTGACCACGACAATCAGAGAGGACAACAATTTAATGGCATACCTGATAGGACCTAGTTGATTCATTTAAATGGTACCATAATCAAAATAACTATATTTCTCCTTCATTAAAAACAAAATTTCTTAAGAAAGAGACCAAGACAAAAATTATTTCTATACCCAAAATATGGAAGAAAATTACCTTATATATATATATATTGGTTACAAAAAATTTCAAGTTAGTGTGAGAAACCCCTACGACCAATGCATAGGGCTGAGCAGTCTCTCCCCAACCATGACCCCTCGTAAAGTCGAGAGCTATGCTTATCAATAGGGAATTTAACACACAACATTTGTGTCCCCCTTTACATATCAAAGGTTCGAACCGTGGACCTCTTATTCAATAGGGCCAGACTTGCCTTCTCCACTTATGCTACAAAGATGAACAATGACCTTAAATATATTTAAATTCAACACATACTATAGGATTGTATTCTATAGCTCATTATAATACCTTGAAGTAGTGTAATATTAGGCCACTAACTATCAATAAGTTATTTGAATTTATAGTTTTCTATGGATATTTTATGTTGATGTACCTTTCACGACATGAATTTAACATTCATGTTTCAAATTTTGATATCCTCAATTAGTTGCTGACAATATCTACCTATTATTTTTAATGATATTGATCTAGGTTTTGCCTAGATTATATGTTAATGTGAAGATAACAAAATGAAAAGTAAAGCCAGTTTTTAACATCTATGAGCTTATGCAATTGTATGAAATTTTCCATTGTAAAAGGTTGTAAAAAATGTCATAGGATACAAAATAAGTTTATATCAAATGTTAAATTATAAAAAAATTAAAATAAATTTATTAATAATTAAAAATTTAAATTTAACCTAAGTGTTGTAGGTGAGTTGGAGAGGAGAGGGCAATCCTCCAAGGGAGGTCCCAGGTTCGAATCTCCACCCTACCAAAAAGTTGAATTGGGTACCCAAAATCCAATTGATAATGTTGGTGCGGCCAGGGCCGGGTGCGACTCCCGAGTGAATTTGACGGTGTAAAACCCTTTGTTCATGGACCAATGCGACCCCACAAGGGTTTTTCGTTTTTAAATATATATATATATATACTTTAACATTTAAAAAATAATAATCAAGTGGTATTAGCTCAAGTGATTAGATTTTTCAACATTTCAAGGAGATCCAAGTCTAAATCTTATCAAACGATAATGAATAATATCTAAGCTTAAGCCTTGTTGCAATATTACTATGTGATAATGATATAATAAGATTGAGACTAATTTCAATCTCATATAACCTATTAAAAATAATAATAATTAAAAAAACACACACTATGTCACAAAAATTTTAAAATCTTTTCATTAAATATTAAATATGTCAAAATCAAAATCATTTATCTTTTCTTTTCCAATATTTCTAAAATATGTAACACCCTTTATCTTATTCAAGCTTTTTAAGATTTTCTTGCTTCAAAGTTCGTCATCTACTTCAACTTATTCTAGGATTGATAGATATGTTGATATGATTAGTTTTTTACGTATTTATTTCAAAAAAACATGATAACGTTTAATATGTAATGTTGTTGGGATACTGAATATTTTTTTATACAGTTTTTTTTTTAATGTAATTCTATACTGTTTTTTTATCATTAATATATGTAAAATATCTTCAATTCAAAAAAACACCCTTTATCTTATTCTATGCATGATATATTTTTCTCTCATTTTCTAATTTTTTTTAATATAAAAACTTATAAATTAAAAAATGCATTGACCTTAATACCACTCTGTCAGTGTACTTGAATGAATATTCCAATATTGTATTACATCATCTCTGTGCGAGTGGGTGATATTTCTTACGTCGTTCTCTCAATCTCGTCATTGTGTATTATTATAAACATTTTTTCTACACAAATTCTCACGAAATGCTGCATTGCTTGACGCAAGTTGGTAGGTGAGCGTAAACGTTGGAAGTTTGCAAAAGAAAAGCCATGTTTTGGTAGACTGATGAATAAATTTTAATAAAATATAAACCTAAGAAAGTCAAAAGATTAGAAAAACAAGACAATATCTATTCTTAACGTCACTCAGATTTCCCCACCTTTCTTCCTTCCTCCATGGGGATTAAAGATTGTCAAACTATCAGTTTGTCAAAAAAATGTGAATTAGGTTTACTTTTCCAACAATTTATGAGGCTCTCTTTCTTTTTAGAATGAATTGTGACAATGATTTGTCAAAAGTAGAATGGAATTTGGGATTATCATATAATTATATTAGGTATGCCACATTTTCAACCATGTGCTCCAAGTGGATAAGTCGATTTTGTGGATAAGTTGATTTTTGACTTACAGATTTTAGGAGAGAATTAAAGTTAAATAGCATGGTGATAAGAAAATTTAAACCTAAGAAACTAAAAATTTAGTTTATATATGTGTAAGAATTTAAGAGAATCAATTAAGTTATCACAATATTTTATTAAATAAGAAAGTATTATAACTTAAAAAGTTGTTTAAGAAAGTATTATAACTTAAGAGTTGTTGTATAAGTTTGTTTTGTTAACATTAGAAATAATATTTTTTAAGAGACGTTACTATATTTTATTATGGTTTTATTTGTAAATAGATTAGTCAAAAATAAAAATATTTGAGGAAACAATTGTTGAATAGAACATAAATACTTAAATTATATTATATTGATAGTGTTGGAAATAGATTACCACATTCAAGTGGGAAACCATCTTTAGAGCAATGCTTAATACAAATGATTATTTAAGATGATCATTTTCTTTCTTATATTGCATTCTATAATGCTTTAGGATTGGTCAAAAGTCTCAAAATAAGTGCCCAAGCTAACTACATATGACTATTACAATCAAAATAAAGGGGTTAGGACAAAGGTCCTAATAGACCTTCCCCCTTTGAAAGCCCTATTCTTAATGCTTAAGGTGTGGAATTCTTATTGGAGTTGTTGGAGAGGTTCCCAAGTTACATCTTTTTATTACAAGCCTCACCAGTGTACCAAACATCTATTATAGTGAGGTTACAAAGTTGGCATGAGCATTTATCTAAAATAGCCTATAGTTCAAAGATGATGGATCCTTTATCATTTACTTCAAGAAGTGTTGACTAAGCTTGAATGCACTTGCTAAGGACCTTGTTTAAATAGGATACATGAAAAATATTATATATTCTAGAGGACAATGGTAGGTCTAAACTATAGGTAACAAGACCAATTTGTTGCAGTACTTAGTAGGGAACATGGAACTTGAGTGCCAACTTCCCTTGAACTTCAAAGATGTTTGCTTGTATGGTTGTAAGAAAAGGAAACCCATGTCCCCTTCAATAGATTTTCACTCTAAAATATGTTGATATACATCATGCTTCATATGGTTCTAGGCCAAAGTTATGTTGTCCTCGAGAGTTTGATGTAGACCTTCCTGATTGTTGATGGATGAATCATTGACTTGTATCCTAGAACAACTGACTAAAAAGTAGGATACCAAATATGGTAATGGTTTGACATATACTACTTCATATGGTGATGAATTGGTTGTAGTGTGATAAGTCATGTTATACCACTACTCAAGTAGAGGTAACCATTTAGCTTAGTGATTCTATTACTCTAATGCGAAGGAACACAAGTTTCAAGTCATTTATTGATAATTTTGATTTGGTCAATAATTTAGGGGAAATATTCCATGCTCATTTTTAGTTGTATTTCATACAACTTGAAGAACTCATTCCATAATTTAGTAGTGGAGGTAGAGACACAATCACAATCAATGGAAGTGGGTATACCATGGAGGCAAAAGATTTGGTTAATAAAACTTTGAACAATGGTTGAGGCTTTGAAGGGTGGATCAATGAGTAAAAATAGGTGTACTTAAAGAGAAGATCCACCACCACAATAATAAAATATTTACCTACTAAATTCAACAATTCTTTAGTAAAATTTATAAAAACGTTTATCCCTTCCATAGTTGAAAATTTTCATAATTATAGCATGCCTAAGTTCCTAACTATTTCTCCTTTATGACATCCAATTATTGTCCCTTACATATTAGCTTCATTTTATTCTATCGTTTATTTGAGATGCACAACAATAGCTAAGTTGTGACTTTGTGAAATTTCCTATTCAATAATTTATCTATGATATAGGAGTTAATTATTTTTATGGACCTATTGTGAGTCCCTTAAGGGTGTATTTTTGTCACTAATCAATCTTGGTCGTCGATAATCTTTCTATAAAAGTAACCCTGCTTAAGGAATTAATGGCTAAAATTTACTGATGCAAAGGATCCATGGTGGATTCAATCAAAGGTCCCACTTGAAAGAATCAATGGTCTGCATTAATCCAACTACATATGTAGATGGCTTAGATTAAGTCAAAATCAGACCGTGTTTGTTCAAAATTGGATGCAACTACATCTAGGGTTCGTAGCAATCCACATGTCATTAATCAAGTAGCCACAAGAAGTTCATAATAATCTAGATAGAATAAAAAATCTATGATGATATAATGAGAAAATATCTATGGTCTTAGCCGATGCCACATCATCGATTTACTAACAGTTTTTTCCATCGCAACATCAACGAATTGTAACATTCCAAAAGAAAGTACCTCCAATAGTCGAGATTTATCAGTAAGTCATTGTGAATTGATTAGTTATTTCAGTAACATATCTAATGCATAGGATTACTTTTATTAAAATCCAACAACCTAAAAAATACCACATGGAGCAAGGAAAAATCATGACGCATCGCTGATAGTTTCTACGGTCTATATTTTTACTTTAGTCAATATGGATGGAGATTCGTTACCAAAAATCAACTGAGATTAAGAAGCATCATAAAACATCAATGACTCAAGTTTGTTTATAAGACAATATGAAGGGACAAAGATTACATACGATCTAGATTTTTATTTGAGTCAATATGGATGGTTGATATTCATTACCAAAAATCAATTGAGATTAAGAAGCATCATAAAACATCAATGGCTCAAGTTTGTTTATAAGATAAAATGAAGGGACAAATATTACATAGTATATAAAACAAAAAACCTTACACAAGTTGACAGATGATTTTAGAAGCACATGTTAATCATCAAAGCATAACGTTTGAATGGACAATATCATCCCTACTCATAACTTATATGAGTATAATTAAACATAGAAAAATATAGGCCACATATCAAGCTTTCGATAGCCAAGATTGAAAATCAAGAAGATGTAGGCGGTTAGGATCGAATGACATAAAAATATGAATGACCTAACAAAGAACATTATAAATACATCAAAGGCTATGATTTCATCATTAGATGCAATAGTTAGCTGAGATTCATCATATCTTATAATCCATAAGAGACCACGTGTCAAAAAAAGTAAAAACGTTACGTATACTCGATCCTTCTAAAAAATATCAAGGACTCATATTTATCAATAATATAGCATGGATGGGTGAGATAACACAACAAATAATACAAGATATCTATTAATTCTGTAGATGAATCTAAATAAATGTGTCAAGTATCAAAGATAAAAACTTAATAAAACTTAGATGGACAAGATTTAAAGCAAAAGAAAATAGGTCTAAAGTTAAAAATTTCAAAATTCTTGATAGTTATGGCTAATCATGGTTCTCCACATGCCCATCACAATAGGATGGCTTGATTCACACCAATGGTTTAAATTTAATCTTAATGTAACCCAAATGGTCAATATTTAATACAAATTAAGTTGTGCCTCGATTAGCAATCTCCACATGTTAGAATAGAGGGATCCAATCCATTAAAATGAACCTTGAACGACTATTTTAATGGTTGATATTCAGTCATGGGATAATATGAACGGTGTATATTGAATAAAAATTCAATATAGGTAGTCCATCAGATGATGTAGAAGATAAATGTCAACTAGACAGATCATCAAAATGTAATTATTTGCATTTGTAACATAGATTTAATCCTCAAAAAAGAAAGAAAAATGAAGATATGACTTCAGTAGGGTTAAAAAGTGGATTTCAATAGAGTGCTCATGTGTTACCTAAATAATATCCTATGACCCAAATTTCCTCAGAATTAAGTAGATCATAACACACTAAAATTTGATGCCCTAAAAAATGCTAGGTGACAAGAAAATCAAGCAAAAATCACTACAAAAACTAATCATACATCAAGAGACTAGATTGAGCAAAGAAAACACATCAACGACTATGAGTTTATCATCAAGTGTTTATGACAACCAGGATCAAGAGGCAAATAGCTAAGCGATTTCACAAGTGCTTCAATGGTCAAGATTTAAAAAACCACATAGTCATGGATGATCCAGATTTAACAATAGAAGAAGAAAAAAGCCCTGAGATCTAATCACTATGCCACTTTATACATCAATGCACAAGATTTAATTATTGAAAGATGCCATTGGTCAGGATTGACTCAAGAAGATTTACCCCTCGGGCTAAGATTGATCAGAAAATATGGCATGCTAGCCAATGATCCCAAAAACATATCAATGATCAAAATAAACTCGTAGCTAGATAATCGATGGTCATGATTAATTTGGAGGGCCTACATACAAAACAAAGCTTTCTCGAATAGATCAATGGTTTAGATGTCACATCCACGAATATTTGACGGTCAATTTTAATTCATAGAGGATTGGCACATAGGTTGACAACCAAAAGAGAACTCAACATCCATGGACATGATTGAGTTAATAAATTAGCACATGCTTCAATATCTCCTAAGGAAAATCAATGGCTTAAATCAAAATGACTACTAACATCAACTTTCTAGAGCTAATAATAAATAAACCAATTATTATGGCTCAACAGTTTAAACAGTTAGAGGCATCAAGGTGGTAGCCATAGGGTGGTAGAAGACATTAATTTAGTTGGTGACATTGTTGACTAAAGCATGTAAAATTACCAACCCAACTGCTATAACTTCACATAATATACGAGTCATCATTTACAATGATAATTCGCAAAAGAGTTTCTAGAGAAGTTATTGTAGAGTATTGTTGTTGTTTGAATTTCTAGTAAGTTGTTGTGTAAGTGCTATTGTATAAGTTGCAGAGTTTAAATTCACTAAGAGCTATTATGTCTTCTTCAGGAACTATAGTAGACATTAATAAGTTGATAGAGGACATAATTTATAAGATAATTCTTGGGAAGTCAAAAACCGGAGATGTCAAATTATGCAAAAATCCAACACAGACAAGAAGCTCACTCCTAAGCAACAGTGGGAGCTAGAGCACACAATTATCTATATATTTATAAAGACCAAATAAAATTAGTAGCACCACTTAGCTTTACTAATAATATTGTTCAAGAAGGCTTAGAGAACTCAAAACAAATATTTTCCATTTGGTAATCGATGGAAGTATAATTTGGGCAAGATAATGTACCCAAAAGTATACTATTCAACCAACCTCCTATATTGGTTTATGGTAGCATATGATCCCAAAATTAGAGCTTTCAGGGACACAAATGGTAGACAAATTTTCAAAATTATAGTCGATGCTTTTAGAAAAATATTTTATCTCCACCCTACAACACAAACCATTGACCTGAAAGTGCTAGCTAGGTAATCACACCATATAACATGGATGCCAACTTACACAAAACTTTTTAGATATGACAAATAAATTTATTTTGAATAAATATATGTTGTAAGCGTGGGCAATGGACTATGTCGACATGATAAATATACCATTAGGGGTCAAATACTTGACACCATTCAATTAGAGGTTATATACATTTTGTTACAATGCGATAGGAGGGTCACATCCCAATGTACAAATGGGAGGAGTTTATTTGCAACAAGATGCATGAAGAATTTATGATATTAAAAATAATATTTAAGGAAGACATAGATCAAATACCCCAATTTTCATATTATTCCATATTCATCCATCTCTTGATAGGACACCTATCTCCATAGAGGATTGAGTCCTAGGGAGGAGTACAGGAGCCTGATGTACAAGACATATTACCTTGGATTCGTGAAGTTAAATGTAGTTATGCCCAATTATTTGGCCAATTTTTACCATCAATTCATCAAATCCTTTGTGGATATCTTCCTCTAGGATAGGGCCTAGAATAGCAAAAATTTTGTAGGAATTCCATGCAGGTGATTATTTTTTAACTGAGGAATTCACTTACATTAGAATTTATAGCTCAAAATTACCCCCTAAGGCCTTGCCAATTTTTTTTCCTGATATCTATTGCTACTTTGGAAATAATCAGGAAAATAGCAAAAGAAGTAAAAATCCCTTGGCTTGATGTTTCTTGCAAATTAGGCCATTATATATACAAGGGCTATCAAAGTATGTTACAGGCCATGTGGAAGATGGATGAATTTGGCTTCTCAAAAATCACTTGGAGGCCATATGACCCTGAAGGTTACTATCATATACTAATGTAGAAAATTAAGTCACATGTATCGGTCATACATAGAACAGATCCTTTTGAGGATGAACTTAGACAGACTCAAAAAATAGATTACCCATAGAGCTAATATGGAGTAAGTACTTAGCTGGGATCAGAGAAAACACTTAAATTGAACATGTTGGAGATTATCCATTATAGCTAATACTACTGAGGAGTGCTATATTTGAAAACATTACCCCAAATTTTCTAGTAGTGTCACCTCAAGATATTGAAGATCCCATTTTGAAAATAGTTTATCAGGAACCTACCTAAGTGGAAATTAGGGTAAAATTTGTTAATTTGGAGAAAGCAGTATTGGAAGTTCTCAAGCTCATCAAACATGTTCTTGGGGAGGCTTATGATTCTAGTGTAGGATAATAAATTATCCTAGATTATTTTGCATAGACTCAACAGATTATACTAGCCTCTACTCAAACATAATTATCATATGAGAGCAAGTTGCAATTAGCATTACATCGACCCATGTTTATACCCAAGTCCTTGGTCATCAAAAATAAGGAGATTAAGTTGTCACCATATGTGCAAAAGATAATTTAGTTAGCTAGGGGCCTAACCAATTTACTTAGGGATCATCAAATACAACTACCAAGTCCCACCAAATCCCCTGAGCACAAAAAATCCAAGCTTAGTGAATCCTCGTTAGAAGCCCTAACAAGTCTCAATTTAATAAGAGTAGATGAAGTAAAGACTTATGATCCAATTGATGATCAACAACTAGAAGTAGTTGCAAAATGGGAGGAGGTCCAATACATAGTAACAAATCCAGATATTCAGGCCTCAACAGTCCCTCCTATAATTATAGATGTTACTATACCAAAAGGAAATATGGGTCCAATTCAAGTAGATAAACAAACAAGAGAAACCCATGTATAGATTAAAGAAGATCCCTTGGCCCTAATGATAATAATTGCTCAGACTCAAGTATAGATAATAGGGACTTTATGCAAAAATAATCAAGATCTACTGACAAAAAGAGAGCGATTGTTAGCAAAAATAAAAGATCTTAAAGATCAAATATCAATCCCATTCCCCAAACTAAAATCTAAAGTATTGATTACTCAGCTTTTATTATGAAACATAAGAAGCAAGTTTATGAAGGATTATAAAGTGAGTTGAAAGTATTAGGTAGAATATTAAAGAATATCGACACCATTATGGTCTCAGTGGAGATTATGAAGATTATCCTTGAACAAATAGATAATAAGGTAACACTGATACAACACATATTTTAGCAATTTGAATAAAACTATGAGGAGGTGCATCAACAATAAGTTATAACTCAAAATAGTATAATTTTTTACTGCAATTAGGAGTTTATGAAACTTTGAATGTACCTAAAGGAAAGGCTAAAATGGGATAAATTTATTAAAGCAATATGATCTTGGGAGGAATAAGTGAATGAAAAGCTGGTCCAAGTCAGGGTTATGCATAGTGGTGAAAATTCGCAAATTAGGCGAATATTAGCATTTCCAAAATTAGAAATTGGTGAATATGAGGACTTGACGTCAGCCCATTCGCCTAAAATTTTTAGGACCAATTTTTTCTTAGGGTCAATTCACCACAATATATATCTAAACATAGGCATATTTGTACTCGTTGGAAATCTCTTTTCAAGCCTGATCTAATGGTGGTATTTTTATGAAGTTATAAGATGATTTAATAGGTCAAAAGTGACCCCAAAGATGACTTTACATTTTAGGGCTTCAAATACCCCAAATTTTGGTATGAAGATGCTCGATTTGATTTTCTTAGGATTCTCCATGATTCACCTTGATTTTGATTAGGATTCACCATTTTTTACAAGTATATTTTGATTACAACCCCTTATGCATAACCTAGGTCCAAGTGGGATTGTCACTAGAAGAATGTCAAGGTGCGTCAAATTTTGAAAACTTTATTTTCCATAAAATCCAAAATTTTGATTATGATGAGGAAAATGAGTTAAAATTAGCAAAAAAATTAATACTCAAACTTAAATGACGGATTATTTGTTTATATTTTATCTAGAAAATAAATCTCTAATAGAAAGTTAGAAGAATAAGGACCTATAGGTCCTTCATTTAATAAGATTCACCATGTCTTTTTGTGATGAAATCTAGGCCCAAATTGGCAACCTAATAAAAATGACTCAAGACGAGTCAAACAGAAACAACAAAGAAAATATATTGAGAAAAACACTACTCAAGTGTTAAAGGGTGAGCCCACCACAAAGAAGGGAACATTTATAAAAGGAGAAGGGTCAAGAAAATATGAAATAAATCCCAATGACTAAAATGGAGCCAAATGTGGGGCCCTAATTCAACACAATTGTAGCCCACTAGAAAATCTTGAGGTTGGAAAAAAACCAGGTGTCAAATTCAGGATGGAATAGTTCAAGACAATTGTAATCCAATTATAAGCCATAAAAGAATCAATGGCATGAATGCAACCAGATGCAGGGACAAGATGAAGGTAATTAAAACTGAATCTGGTATCCTCAGGTTATAAATAAGAGCTAAATCAACTGAAGGAGCATCAAGTTTTGCATTGCTAATTTTTCCAAAGGTATTCTTGAGTTACCATGTCTTGTAAATTGTATTTCCTTTATGTCTTGTCTCTCATAGCCATCTCTTATTCTACTCTATAATTGCGCAGGTCTTGCTTAGGAAGAATTCAATCTACTGAGATCATTTCTAGTAGTTGAATTGAAATTCAAGAGGCTCTTTGTTACCACATTGGAATGGAGGGTTTAAATATTATTTTTACATACTTTGCATGAGAATTTTAAGTGTATTCAATAAGAGAGATTTGAGACATTTTGAGCAAAACTCCTTGTAAAAATATTTTATCATTAATATAAATCTTGCTTCCTCCTTTGATCACTTATCATTTTTATGTGTGTTTCACATTTACATATAACAACATTTGAATGTGTGAATGGTGTGTTCTCTCTTTGGTGAATTTCAATTAAATTTATTACATCCATTGAATGAATCTAATGGATCTAGTTCCTTCTCTCCTTTTCTTTTTGTCTTGTTTAATTGTTTAAAACCTTGCTATAATTGATAATGGATAAGGCATCGATCTGCTAATATAAGTATCATTTATGGGTGAATCTTGGTCAAATATTGAATGTACAACATTTTATTTAAATATTTGGTTGAGCATAAATGATTAAAGCATAGCTCTATTTAGGGCTTGCTTACCTAAATCAGTCTTTAGAGGTTTACTTTTATTTTTCTGAGTTGAAGAGGTGGATCCACCAAAGCCCACAATACTGATTGTATCAATAAAATTTAGTGGTGTGACAATCTATAAGGAATGCTGAAATTTTTCCCAACACTACCACATAATTATTCCTCATCAAGTTGAATTGCATGGAGAGAGATCCTTATATTGGATACCCCCTTAATGGACACTATATCACTCCATTAAGCTCTTGCATGTGTACAAATATGACACCAAGCATGACCTTGGTCAAAATATCTAACGTTTGCTTTGAAGAAGGAATAAACATTAGATCTAAAATCCCATAAGCTTAAATCCATCACACAAAATGAATCCATATATCAATGTGCTTTGTCTACTAGTGAAACATAGGATTATAAACAATCTAAATAGTACTTTGATTTTCACATTGAAGAGGAACCATAGAACTCTAAGGAATGTCAATCTCCTCTAAAATCATCAACATCCACCTAAGATACTTGGTTGCATCATTGGTAGTACAATATTTGGCTTGATTAAAGGAATGAGAAATGGTGGATTGACATATAAAACACCATGAAAGTAATATGGATCCCAAGTATAACATAAAACCTATGGTGGATCATCACTCATCCAAATCTCTTGTTGAATTAGCATCTAAAAAGCCTATCAAATCAGAGGAGAACAAATAGACTAGTGAATATCCATTTGATATGTCCCTCTAATGTATCCAATGTTCTACTTGGATACTATCTACTGACTCTTCCAATGAGCCTACATGTACTTAGAATAGTAGCTAACAACAAATTCAATATTTAGTTTAGTGCGAGTGAGATAAAGGATGCCTCTTGTAAGATATTAATATAGTGTAGAATCAACCAAATATGTAGTACAATCAACCTAAAACTTAAAATCTAGGGCAAAGGGGGTCCTAGTAGGATTACACTCCTCCATACTGAACTACTAAAGAAGATCTAAATCATATTTGTATTGAGAAATATTAATATCATAATCTAACTAACCCATTTGGATTTCCAAATAATAATGCAAGAGTCCCAAATCTATCATCTTAAATGTGGAATGAATCCATGACTTCATCTCTTGAATCAAAGTAGTGGAGCTACCATTGATAAGAAGGTCATCAACATACAACATAATTACTAAAGTCTCTCATCATGATGTTTAATGTAAACATCATTCTTAGTCTCATATTGTTGTTGGATATTTTGAGTAGATGAGTTGTCATTGATGTCAAGAGTGAGTGGTCATTGATGCCAAGCTTTCAGCACCAATCAGTGGCAGTTTCAGTGGGCAACATCAGTTTTAGGTTCTCCAGTTTCGGTTGATCAAGACCCGGTTCCAGGAAGTCAGATGTGGTCCAAAATGCAAAGAAAAATCCCAAGTGAATAATATTATAATAATTCTTTATAATATTATACAAGATTTTAATTATAAATTAATTAATATAATTTTATTAAATTAATTTATTAATTAATTTACTTAACTTTATGTTATTTAAATTAATTATTAATTAATTTTAATATTAATTATATATTAATTTATGTTAATTTTAAATAACCCTAAGGTGGGTTATTAATTCAAATTTTGAATTCAAATTCTAGCATCGACGTGGGGAGTAAATTAACCATGTGTGTATAAAAGGGGGATTACCCCACCTTAGCCAAAGTTACCAATGCCTTCGAATTAATTTTGATGTTATGCAAGCTTATGCGAATCGTGTTGTGCAAAGAGGATTTTAATTTTAATTTTTAAGTGCTTAAGAGGAGCCAAAAGCATTTGACCCACCAAGGAGGGAGCCTTGGTCACCAAGCATTGGTAGCGCAGTTGGCAACCACAATGCAAGCAAGTCATGAGGGCAGCAATTGATGCAGGTTCGAATCCGTGGGAGGACTTTTTGTTTTGTGTTGAATTCAGCGGCAAAAGAAGGTTGAAAGGGAAGGAAGTCTTCCTTCCTTCATGTGGGCACCTATAGCCCACATGGTGGGCATCAAAGCACTAAGGCACGTGGTGCTTGGAGAGACAATGGTTTGAATCACACTGAAATCCTTTTGGGGAGATAATAAAGGTATGCATTAGTTGAGCGCTGAAATTTTTGGAGGAATTAGTTGAGGTATTAAAAATTTAATTTTTGCATATTTTATTTGGCTTGTAAGGTTTTAGGGGAGTTATAAGGTTGATGCAAAATAAATTTTTGGTGTTATTTTCTTTAGTGTTTGAAAAGGGAAATAAAGGTGTTTTAGGAATATTGTTTGAGGTTTTGTGGTGTTCGATATTATTTTAAGTTGGATATTATAAGGTGTATCCAAATAATTATTTTTATGTATGATTTGATGGATGTTAATTCCAAGAAGGAGCAATAAGGTATATTTGAGCTTTGATTATTTGTGTGTTTAAGGAATATTTGAGAAAGTGTTAAGAGTGATATTTTGACATCTAACCATTGAAATTGGAAAGAAGGAAATTGTGATTGAGACAGGTTTTCTAAAGCCACTTCTACATCAAACAAAAGGTATGGGCACATCTTCCTAGTGAGTGATTGTTGAATGTTGTGAATGCAAAGTTGGAGTGAAAAGGATTGTTTGGTAAGCATTGTTGAGTGTGTGTTGAATTAATGCTTCAAGGTTTTATGAAATAAAGAGTTGTTGATAAAACCTTGTTTGACAAGCATTGTTGTTGAAGTGATTAGTTGAGTGAACTTGAACTAGATTTTGGAAAGATCATGAGTATCATTGTTATGTGAAGATTGTTGATAAACATTATTGTTGAAGTAAGTAAGTAAGTGAATAATTTGAACTAGGGTTTGCAAATATCATGAGTATCATTGTTATGTGAGATTGGTTGATAAGCATTGTTGGAAACATTTGAGTGAGTGTTCATATGCTTGGACTAGGGTTTGTGAGCAAGGATTATTTCATTGAGTGATTGGTTGAATAGAGTTGGTTAAGCCTAGTCAAGTGGATGTGTTGATGTGATAGTTCAAGTTCTATGAAACAAATTGTTCTATATTTTGAATTGATTTGAGAAAGAGGTTGAGTGTTGATGAATGTGAAACATATTGAGTCTCTAACAATTATCTATATATTTCTGTGATAAAAAGAGAGATTGAAAGTGATTGAGAGTTTGTGAGTGTGAAGCATATTGAGTCTCTAACAATTCTCTATATGTTTCTATGATAAAAAAAGTGATTGAAAGTAATTGAGCATTGTGGTGAATGTGAAGCATATTGAGTCTAACAATTCTCTTTATGTTTCTATGATATTGGACAAGTTCTAGTGAGGACTTGTTGAGCATATTTGAGGTAAGTCTAGAGAAGACTTGTGGATAAATTTTTGTGAGCTTTTGTGGAAGCTTACAATACAATTTGAGAATAAATATTGAGAGAAAATTTGGATAAGTTCTAGTTAGGACTTATAAGCAGATTGGACAAGTTCTAGAGAGGACTTATGGATAGATTAGTGTAATATTTTGTGGAAACTTACAAGGTAGATTTTATACAAGTCTTTGAGAAGACTTGAGAGCAGAGTTGATTGATTGATTTGTTCAAACCTTGAGTTAAGTTTTGGGGCAGATCTAGCAGAGTTGATTTGAGATTAAGTCAAGCTTTGTGTTAAGTCTTGAGGACATAGATTGAGGACATATTTGTGCTAGACTGAAGGAATGTGTTTAGTGCAGATCAAAGGATAGAGATTGAGCAAATTTGTGTTAGACTGAAGGACTTTGTTTAGTGTAGATCAGAGGACAAAGATTGAGCAAATTTGTGCTAGACCAAAGGACTGTGTTTAGTGCAGATCAGAGGATAGATATTGAGTAGATTTATGATAGATTGAAGGACTATGTTTAGTATATATTTGAGGATAGATTTTGGTGAAGATTAGGATAGGTTTGTGCCAGACCAAATATAGAAATTGAGCAGATTTGTGCTAGACCAAAGGACTGTGTTTAGTACAAATTTGAGATAGAGCTTTGAAAGTGATAAAGTATAGAGGACGATAGTCTCCAGTGGATAGATTTCCATTAGCCAAGGCAGTGAGGATAGGTGTCTTCAGTGGATAGATATCCATTTAGCTAGAGCAGTGGGGGTATCAGTTATTCTATAAGATCACCAATCAAAGCTAAGGAGAAAGAGTTCTCCTGTGGATATAGATCCATGAAATTGATTAGGGGATTGGTGTCTCCTTTGGATAGAGGTCCATAAACATTGTAATAGGGAAAGGATTCCCAAGAGATTGATTGAGAAAATTTTAGTAAAATATTTTCTCAGTGGAGTAGCCCTCATTGGGTGAACCACGTTAAATTGTTATCTCTATTATGTGTGGTGATTTGTGCATTGCTTTATTTACTATTGTTGATATTTCTATCTATACATTCCATAATATTTATTGGGAAAGCAAAGTAAAAAGTGGTCTAATACTATTCACCCCCCCTCTCAGTATAAGCTTGTGTTCTTCAATTGCTAAGTTCCATAATTGATGAAAGAAGTATGTATTTTCTTATACCAAAATCATGAAGCCTACTTAATACCATACAAATATCAAGTCAAATGACATACCAATGAAGTAAGACCCTCTAGTTCAAAACTAGGTGCCTACTACACGTAAATACCCTCCTAAAGTTCTCTATGGAGAAAGAAACTCTTCACATCCATCCGATACACCTTCCATCCATAAGAAGCTATAATGGAAAGAATCATTATAATAGAGTCTGTCTTGGCTACAGATGCACATGCATTATGCTTTTCAATCAAACCATCTAATGTGTACTTGGTCTTGTAGACCCACTTACACCCTATAATGATATTCCCTACTAAAAGAGAAACAAAATCCATGTTTAAATTTTCATCAATGCCTCATATTTTGTTGCTATGGTATCTTCCTATTTAGCATTATCCTTTAGGAGTAGGTAACAAAAAATTATGAATATGACATATTCAAAGCTCATGAAGGAGCACTCTAATGTTGCTTCAGAGTTAGAATGGGTTCTGCATCCTTCATAAGTGTCATAACCCACTTGGAGGTAGGGCATTCAAAATAAGCATGGGTATCTTTGTATCCTATACCATATTAGCATAAAAAACTAAAGTAGATGAATGTAACTCATCACCACTCACCTCATCATGAACAACTAGATTATTATAAGCTAAACCATATTAATCATAATGTCTTTCTCTAGAGGAAGAGGATACTACCTAAGAAACTATGCATGATGGAGTCAAATATATAGATAATAAATAGCTACTAGAAGAGTAATATGCTCTAATAGGAACAAAGCCAATAAATATATCTAAAGAACCTACTAGAGTTGAAATTGGTAGAGAATAAGAGGAATCAGAAGTTAAACTATTAGGAGAGGAAGTATAAGAAGTACCTAGAATCACCTCAAAAAATATGACATTTCTCCTAATAAACATATCATGCCTTTGAGGACTATAGATACAATATGCCCTTGAGATATCATAATATCCTACAAATATATACTTATGGCTCTTAGGTACCTTCTTTTTCCAAAGATCCTTGGGTAATGTGAGCCCATGCTAAAGGCCTAAATATTTATAACATAGACACATCTAGCTCATCCCTCATCAATTTCTCAAGAGGTAGTATCCCTTGAATAGCCTTGGTATGTATCCTATTTATGATATACCATACACAAGTGACTACCTCACCCAAAACCTATGGTCTAGTCCCTTGGAATGAAGCATACAATGAGCCATCTCCATGATTACTCTATTTTTTATTTCTACTAGACCATTTTGTTTAGGAATGTAGTGCATAGTCATCTGATATGTTAATCCATGAGTGGCTAAAAATTTATGAAAAGCATGGCCAACATATTTACCACTTCCATTTTTCTTAGTCACTAGATCTTTCTATCTAACTAGTTTTAATAAGAGCCTTGAAAGTTTAACTCTCTCAAACACTTCATCCTTGAAGTAAATGGTATATACCCACATATATCTATAAAAGTCATCAATGAAAATAAGAAGTGCCTATTTTCTAAAATAAAAGTGTACCCATAGGTCCATAGATATCACTATGAATGATCTTCAAAGGGTGAGATTCCCTACTAGCAACTTCAATTGGAAAGGTCTCCCTATGATTATTTTCCAAAAAACATCCCTCAAAAACACCATTTAGAGGAGATATATGTGGAATCCCAATAGCCATCTAATGTTGACTCATGTACCTCAAGGAACCATAGCTAATATGTCTAAGCCTATGATGCAATTTTTAACTCTCATCATCAACATATGCTATCATTGCAATAATATTTTTTCTAGAAGAAGAATTGGTTCTTTCACTTAGCTTATAGTCCTATATCTATTGTCTATATCCTTAATCACCCATCTATTAGGCCATAATTCTACTTTCTTTTTTGTGTGAGTAATGTGATAAATAGACAAAATATTAGGACCAACATTAGGAACATGAAGTACCTCATCAAATTACAAAGATATAATAGTGATGTCTCCACTTCCTATAAATTGTAATGAATATTCATATCCAATCACAACATATTCATCTATATGAGTTTTGGTATAGACTTGAACAAGGTGTTTGTGCTTCGTCGTGTCTAGTATCCCTTGAATTAGATATCCACTCATCTGAAGAAGTGGATATCTAATTTGCAATATGAATTACAACATGTGCCTATGAGGTTTCTTCATCAAATTTATCCTCATGTTATACATATAAGAAAGTAGAGTTAGCACCCCCTCTCCTGCTACTTCCTCTAATTTCTTGATACAAATTCTATAATATTCTACCTTGTGTTCTTTTCTTTTGTAGAACTCACAAGTAGACCTCTTGAACTTCAATAAGGGTGCATGTTCTATAACTATTCTACCAAATTTGAAAAATATGCATGTAGTTGTGACCACAAACAACAAAACCAATGCTGATAGATTAAAAATGCATGACTAAAAAACAAAAGGGCTCAAAATGATTCCATATGCAAAATTTATGACCCATATAAGTTTATCCCAAAAATCCAAAAGATAGATCATCATGGGCTCCAAAATATTTGAAAAGATTAAATTTTTGTTTAGTACCTAAAACAAATGGGAGGCTTCCATGTGTTATTGTGCAAGTGGTTTAGAGAGTGTATATTATCATAATATAATTTACTACCTTATTTGAACCATGTTGCATCACTTATCGCTATTTGATTCACTCTAATATGTGTGCATTGCCAAGTCTATTACTGACTACATGAGTTGATCAAGTTTGATGAGATGGCAAAATGTGATTGGCTAATCCTATTTTATAGATGCCAATTGGCATATGGGATGCCATGTCAACTACTATTTGTACAACCACATCAATCCAATAAAAATGGGCCACATGTTACCTTAAATTATGTGCCACTCTAACACTCATAGAAACATACATATGTTGGCCTATATCACCACCTTGGACTACCACCATAGCTTCCATATATCACCTTGAGATTCATGCACCACCTACGACATCACCTGTATGAACCACCACCTCAGTTACCATGTGTTGCATTAGTATTTATGCACCTACCAACTTAGTTGTACAAATTGTCATGTATTTACTTGAGATGCATACACCTACCAAATAAATTATACAAAATACCATGTGTTCCTTAGGATGCATGTTATGTGTCACCATAGAATACATGCACCTACCAACTCAGTTACAAAAATGTTGCCTTAGGATTTATGCCACTTGAATATCCAAAATAGATGTCATGTCATCAATCACATCATCAACTGGTGCCACATCATGCATTTATGTCATGTCATCATGTGTGTAGGTATCAAATGGGCACTACTTATATTATCATCCAAAAGGATGGGAGTTCAAACATAGAACCTCCATGGAATGTCTTAACTTTCAATGCACTATCCATCCTTCCAAATGATTGACTTGTGAGGGAGAATGAAAAAAGTATCATAACCACCAAAATACATGGTAATACAAGCATCCCAAATGGCGTCATTTCCCACCATGAATAGGGAATATTCCCTATTTCAAATTTAAATTTTAAGTAGAGGAAAATCAAAAAAACTTTAAAGCATAAATTTAGAGTAATTGGAGGTAAAACAACGAAAAGTGTTGAACTGTAACCCCTCTAAAATTTTGTAAAGAATCCAAAAAAACTAACAATTCAGTTGTATCTATTATATTTTTCCCTACATAACCATTTTATCGAATGCGACCAATCAGGTCCTCCTCTCATGCCTATGCATAAAAAAAAATTCTAGACCATTTTTGCAACTTTTTTTTTAAATAAAGGGGTAAAAATTTATTGATAAAAAGTCTGGATTACAAAGTACAGCTGAGCTCCCAACCAGGACTCAAATAAGCAACAAGACAGGCTAAATCACCAAACAAGGTCAACTCCCAAAGAAAACCAAAAAAACAAACCACATTAAGTCTGAACATCCTTATGGATCAACTCCAGTAGGTGTTGAGAATCCCCAGACAGGAGACTCTCCCAGTTATCAATACTCTAAGTATCCAATAGCTCAGAAGCCTTTTTGGCCAAGTAATCAGCAACCCCATTCCATTCCCTTGGAATGTGCACAAAGGATATAAATTCGAACTCTTCACTCATTTTGAGAATCTGAATGGTCACAGAGGCCAACTGCCAATTAACATCCTCCACTCTTTTACTGTTTAAAAGATTAACCAAAATTTGAGAGTCAGACTCGCAAATAATCCTATGCCAGCCAAGAGAAAACCCCCTTTTCAAGGCCTCAAGTATCTCCAGAGCTTCCATAAGATTGTTGGAGTGAACACCTTTATAAATGGAAAAGAAAAAACTGACCACACCAGCAAAATATCTCCCAACACCACCAATTCCAGCATGTCCAGGATTGCCCCTCAACAAACCATCAATATTAATTTTTAAAACTCCTCTAGGGGGCAGTCTCCATCTACCCTCTCTCCTAACCTTCTTGCAAAGCTGAGAAATCCTACTAGGGCTAGAAGAATTCACACCAACCCCAAACAAACCAAGGGTCTGTCGTACCTTCTCCTCCCTAGAGTACAAATGGGGGTCCACATCACATTTACTATGGATAGTTTCTTGAACCATACACAGGATCCTTTGCCAGATCTGTTGAACATCCAAATGACTTCCCTAAAAAATGCGACGGTTTCATTCGAGCCAAATTTTCTAGATGATGCAGGAAGGGCCCAAATTCCAAGCCACTTGGAGGAAGGGGGCCTTGGCTAGAGGTCTGCCCAGACTACTCCAAAACTCCACCAGGGAGAGCACATGAAAACAAGGATGGTTCCAAGCACTCCACCAACAGTGCCAAATGTCTCTGGCAAGGGAGCATTGGAAAAATAAATGAGAAGAGTCATCCTCATTCTTACCACAAAGGACACATAAAGAGGGACCCCGAAATCCCCTCTTCCTCCGGCTTATCCCAAGTGAGGTATTTATTACGAGCTACCAACCAGAGAAAAAAGTTACATTTCGGCCAAGCAAATCTATTCCACACCTTTTTCCACCATGTGACAGGGAGACTTCCAAACTTTTGCTTATCAAGAACTTGATAACCATAGGCTATAGAGTAGGTTCCCTTGGGATTAGGGTTCCAAGCCAGAATGTCTTTATCCCTCAATGAAGAACAGTACCTCCCCACAAGAATAAGAGCAAGCACATCTCTATCCTCGACCAATCCCCCTTGGGGCAATTCCTATGGATATTTCCATCTGTACATCTCCATATTTCCAAAATACTAGATTTTTTTAAAGTCCTCCACATGAGACCAACCTGCTTCCAAGAAACAAATGCTTAGGGAATGTAACCTGGGATATTGATTCAAGATAGGAGGGTGGCCATCCCAAGAATCCTCCCAAAAAAGAACATTTGATCCTCGATTGCAAATCCAAAACAAACCTTGCTTAATTAAATTAGCTCCTCTTTTCAGAGTGTCCCAGATAACAGAACCTTTTCCAACCAAACTGGCTCTAGGGATATATGCCTTAGAAATACCTCTCAAGTATTTATAAGATAATATTTAATCCCAAATCTGATCTTGAGAGGTACACCATATCCAATAAAGTTTCACAGCCAAAGCCTGCCCAGAAAGAGTTGCCTATCGCAACCCAAGGCCTCCCTCTTGAACTGGCCTACAAATGGAATCCCATCTAACCAAACTCCATTTATATTGATCAAGTTTGCCAGACCACAAAAACTGTCTTGACAAAGCATCCATATCCTTGATGAAACGAGAAGGACCTGTTTGCATAAAACATTTGTAAATGGGTAAGGCTTGAATAACAGATTTTAAAAGCAATACTCTACCTGTAGAGGATAGCCATCTAACAGTCCAACGATTTACCTTCCTTCTAAACTTATCAAGTATAGACTGCCAAGAAGATCTAGGTAGAGGATGAGATGAAATCAGAATCCCAAGATAAATGAATTGGAGAGTCCCAACCTAGAATCTTAGAATGCGAGCAATCCTGGCTTGAATAAGAGGGGGGTTATTGAAGAAGAAAATAAAGGACTTGTCCTCATTAATCACCTATCTAGAAGCACCAAGATATATTTCAAGAGACTGTCTAATGTTTCCAGCTTCCTTAATAGTGGCAATTCCCAACAAAGCAGTATCATCAACAAATTGAAGGTGGGAAAGAGGTGGCAAAATGTTATCCCACTTCCACCCCTGAATGAGACCATGCCTGACCTAAGACTTGAGTAATTTGCCCAACCCTTCTGCCATAATGATAAAAAAATAAGGAGATAGAGGATCTCCTTGCCTCAATCCCCGTGAGGCCTTAAACAGCTCCGATGTCTCATTATTAACAAGAACAAAGAATGAGGAAGAAGAAATACAGCTCATAACCCATCTAATCCATTCCTCCTCAAAGCCAAAAGCAAAAAGAACTTTTTGAAGAAAGGACCATCTAACTCTGTCATAGGATTTTGCCATGTCCAACTTAATGAACATAGTTTTCTCCTTAGAAGTTTCCATTGAGTGAATAGCTTACGTAGCAATAACAACCCCATCCATGATTTGTCGGCCAACAACAAACCCACCTTGCTCCTCGGAGATGATTTTGCTCAACCATTTCTTCGACCTCTCAAGCAATAATTTTTGTGATGATCTTATATACAACATTACAGAGAGCAATAGGCCTGAACATATACAGGGAATTCGCTCCCTCTTTCTTGGGAATAAGCACCACAAAGGTAGCATTTAGGGCCCTTAGCATCTATTTGTTCTTTTGGGACTCACGAACCACCTTCAACAGGTCAAATTTGATTAACTCCCAAAACTCTTGATAAAACTTAATCGAGAATCCATCCGGACCTGGGGCTTTCCCCTTTTTCATCTTGAATACAACACTTTTCAGCTCCTCAAGGGAAATTGGACCCATCAAGTGCTCATTCATCTCTCTAGAAACAATCGAGAGAATACAGTTTAGAATAAGTTTTTCTTCCTCATCATCTGAGAGGGCATCCTCCTTGAAGAGAGAGGAAAAATACCTCTTAGTCTCTTCCGAAATATCCCCGAAAGAAGAAAGCGGGGGCATCCCTGAGAATTAACAAGAGAGGTAATCAGGTTACCATTACGACGAGCCTTAACAGAGTTATAAAAGAAGGCTGTGTTCCTATCCCCTTCCTAAAGCCAATCTACTCGAGCTTTTTGTTTCCAAAAAATTTCTTCCCTCAGTTCCCATTTAGCAAGGTCTTTTACAGCTTTAGATTCCTCAACAAGAAGCTCCTCTGTGAGTCCTTGATCTCTAATCTTCCTTGAAGCTTCTTCCACCCTCGTAAGAGTTTCTAGCTTAGCCAAGGAAAGGGTCCCAAAATTTAGTCTATTCCATCTCTTCAATTTATGCTTAACAAATTGTAGTCGCTTCATAAAGGAGTACATAGCGGTTCCATGAGGAGGTTTGCCATTAGTCCACCAGCCTCGCATGAAATCATGAAGCTTAGGATCTCGTAGCCACATAAGTTGAAACTTAAATGAGGGATTCTTTTTTAGCCCTAACTCCAAAGCAGAGAGTTTGATAGGCCAATGATCAGATCCTCTACCCTCCAAAATCACAGAACTAGTGCTTCTATTATTGCCAATCCAAAAACTAGAGATCATAAACTTATCTAGTCTCTCTGAAATGGAATATTCCCCACATCTTCTATTATGCCAGGTAAATATCCCATTATCCAGCTTGATGTCAACCAAGTTCAAGGCCTGAATATGAGCATTGAAGACAGAAGAAAAAGGCTCAAGACGATCAATCCCACCACGTTTTTCCTCCAGAAAAGTGATAGAATTGAAGTCTCCAGCCAAAATCCATGGGTACAGGGGAGCCAAAATTCTCACAAAGCCAATGTGCTCCCATAAATTCACTTTACCATTGTAATCAGTAGGAGCATACACGTTTGTAAGTAGGATGGTCTCACCAGATTCATTAACATGCCCGATCATCGAAATAGACCACCTGTTGGAAATCCAGGTAAGAGGAGAGATCTTAACTGGATCCCATAAACAAGCAAGGCCACCAGCATATCCACATGTACCAATACACTGACATTGCCCCTTTCTCCACAACTTGGGAGCAATATTGAACAAACTATCAATAGCTAATTTAGTCTCCTAAATAAAAACCACATCCGGAGAATGAACACAAATCAAATCACGAACAACTTTTTGTCTGGGGATGCTGTTCAACCCCCTTACATTCCATGAAAGTATAATCATTTTTGGGGGTTATAAAAATGGGAGTCCAATGTTCTCACAAAACTTGACTCTACCAAAGTATCCCCCATTAACTTAATTTTATCCTGGTCTTTCTTTCGACCCACCTTCATATTCTTATTTGAAGAATTTTTTTAAATTATTTTATGCTTTGCAATCCCAACGACCGTAGGAGTTTTACTGATCCATGGATGATCGCATCAGTTCCTGGGTAGGAGAGGGCATATCTAAATCTATGCCATTTTCTAAGATAACTTCACTTCCAGGGCTAGGGCCAACCATATCACCTATACTCGAAACCAAAGCCCTCTATTCTTCATTTAAACCCCCTATATCTGATTCCCTTGGTTCCACCTCATGAAGAGACAACTAATTTGGTCCTGTTATATCTATAATAGGTAGCGATGTTTCAGGTATCTCCAAGCACTGATCAAGGTTCTCTAGAATTTCAAAACAGTTGAGCTGAGCATCTGGCTGGTTATCCTTAATGTCTATTTTTGCCTTTCTTCCTTTATTTCAAGTTTTTACCGTAACAAATCCTTCCTTATCCTGATCCCCCTCCTTTATCGGGGCTTTTCCTTTATCCATATTTTGTACAACTCGAGAGGGCCCAGGATTTGAAGCCACAGGCAGGAAAAACTTAAGGCATTTTCTTTGTAAATGGCCATATTCATGGCAAATCCGACAATGAAAAGGAAGAGCTTCATAGTCAAGTTTTTGAACCCATGTGGTTGATCCGAACTGTATTTCAATAGAATCTGGAATAGGATTGTTTAAATCAATTTCAACACAGATACGGGCAATAGAGATTACCTTTTTATCCAGCGTTTGTTGTGACGGTCCAACCGGCTTCCCAAGTAGAAGGGCAATCATATGCAAGATGTCATTTCTCCAAAATTCCAATGGGAGCCATGGAAGCCAAACCCACACCAGAACCCATGATGGCCGCTCCTCTGATGGGTTGAAACCCACATGCCAGGGTTTAAGAAAGAGTCACGCTTGGTTACATAAATAGGGACCTCCTTCAAATGCTTTGTTACGATCCACAAGACAAGAAAAAACCACCATAAAATAGTTGTTTGCACTCAGCATCACCTCCACATCACCTTCAGGGTTCCAAGTCTTCCTAACCCAAGCCTCCACAAAGGGAAGAGAAATTCGGATGCCCATAAATTTACCAATAAGCGCATGTTTGGTTAAATACTCCACATATTCTGCCATCGAGTCTGGTTGAACCACTAGAACCAGCCTGGCTTCACATCATTCCAAACATCCATTGTTCTTTAACAAGCGATTCCTGACATGCAATGGGAAATATTGTTCCTTCTAATAATTTTTAAATGAAATACCATCACTAGCATGCACGCTCTGTGACGGACCTGATGCCATCACTACATTCCTCCAATTTTTCATACCTCCTCCAGAAACTGCTGCCATCCCCGCAGAGCCCCAATTTACCTCTTCGCAATTTAACACTTCTTCAAAAGCAAATGAGACACTTAGAGCATTTTTGCAACTTTTTCAAGTGGCTCAGAGGTCTTTGATAAGCACAAAATCCTCCTCATGATTTCTTTCGCATTAGGGATTAATCTAAAAAAATTCAACCTCTTCTTTTCATATTTCATGCTAGCCAAGCAATATCACCTCTCATCAATGCTACTATTGATCATCCAAAAGTGGAAGATAAAAGAAAATGAAAATTTCCAAATTTTTTTATAAAATACAAATGAGGTTTTCAAAAAACATCCAAAAACCTAATATTGAGATTAGAGAATCCATCTGGTCAAAAAAATAACAAGTAATATTGAGTGCCAATGAGATAAAATTTGAACATATCGATGAATATTTCTTCTGGAGAAAATCTATTTATTCTAGTGAGATCCATGTGATCCAAGTCCACTAGGGTTTTTTTTTGGAATCCCTTATTTAGGTTATGCCACTAGCTTCAAAATAAAATATTCTCCACAAGCCCCTATGAAAATTGCCCTCAACTACCATACCTAAAGAAGGGATTCCAAAAACAAAAGCAAACAAATAATGAAGATTTACACCCACCTTGATACCATGTCAAGTTTCATCGTAGTTTCCAAAAAAAATAATAATAATAAATCATTACCTAATATTGCTTGTCAAAAGAAATAAAAAACATAAAAAAATTATAGTATATGATGGCATGTCCATGGACAATAAAATTTCTTCACTAAAAGAGAATCATAATTACATTCAAACTAAAAAAGGAATCGTCTATGAGGAGGGGTATTTATACCCAATTACATGTTTCCTTTTGGTAAATTTTATGAGATTGACCCTTAGGAATAAAATATTAAGAAATTACAAAAAACACATTTTTCACGGTTTACATGGGCCCAAAGGGAAACCATTAAAAAAAAATAAATCATGGCCTTATGAGAAGCTTTACCACCATATATTTCAATAATTTCATCTAAAATTAAGCCTCCTTATGTCTAGTATACCCTTTATTCATCCTCTACATAAAAATTTAAAGATAATTTGGCCAATCCTAGCTTAAAATTAATCTTTCTACAATACCCATCATGGATATCAGTGGTGCAATAGCATGGAGAAGGTGCATGTAATATTCCTATATTTGTTGATTTTAAATCCACATTCTCTGTCAAAAATTCCTTATCCAAAGGGTTAAACATCAATGCAGAGCCTTTAGAAAACCCTAGCCCAAAACAATATGTGCTTGCTATAAAAATACATCCAAGAAGTAAAATGTTAACACAAATGAGGTAAAAAATATAGGCAAAGTTGTATTTAGTACTAACATTTGATCAATGATCATCAATTGTGTCAACTATGGAAAGAGGTAAACTACTCACATTTCCACTTCCATCTAAATTTAGTAATTCTTTTGAGGATATTGCAAGGAAAATTATTGTTCTTTATTTTTTAAGAGGTGTTCTAGTAGAATCTAGTCTATTTAGGTGGATTGAGGGTGTATGGAAGAGGGAATAGGTTGGGTTATCAAATTTTTGGGTATTAGGAAGAGTGTTTGTGTTTGTAATCTTCTTTAACCCTAAACATGCTTAATCTACACTTCATCATGGTACCTAGTACACTTGTGGGCAACTAGCCTAAATTTAGAGTTAGACTGTAGGTTTTCACCTAGAGGGTCAATCCCATGCTCATTACCCCATGTAAATTAAAATTTTATTCTTGAATCTATCCTTGAGATCCTTTTCATTATTAATCACTACTTATATTGACAAGGTGATTAGGTGCGATGGAAATAGGATACTTTTTTCTAGTTTAAAATTTCACCCTAGACTACATGTGGATATGGACATATCCAGATCTCTTCCCCAATCCATGGAAGTTTCTAGTCCTAGATTCTAGATTTTGTAACTACTGAATTATCTCAAATTATCCAATTCAAATTTTTATTGCCATGAGATCAACCATATTATTCATGATTTTTCAAATAAAAAAAAGAGAAAAAGACAAATGAAGGTTATAACTACTAAAATTGTTGGGTTATCATATTTTATAATGAAATCATATATCTCTCATATGAAAGTCAATGCAAGAACTTACAAACCTAAGTCACTTGAGGAAAATAATAAAGAGAATGTTTAGTTAAAGTGTCCTAGTGAAAATCACCCCTCAAATACTAATATGACCAAGGGATGTTGTTTATTTGAGAAGTAGAGGCACTCCTCTCCTTCACATTGAAAGAGCATTTCTCTATATGAGGTAAAATATCTATGAAAAAATTATCCAAAAATTTTCTTTGTCCCCTAAACATGCGCTTATATATTGCATCCCATCCCATAAAAATCTTCCACCCTTCCATTCTACACTCTCTCACTATTATGGTCATGTTCACTCATTCTAATACTACTACCACCATTGTAGAAGATTCTAGTATGAGTAATAAATTCCATATATCATCTAACAAGGAAAATATTCCCCTTCCTATAGGTTTTTAATGAATTTTAATTATTTTACGTGGAATGTGAGAGGTTTAATCCTCTTCATGTATAAGTTTCATGTTCCAAGGGTTCTTCTATAGAAACAAATCTCTATATTTTTTCTTTAGTAAGCTAAATTTGATGGGTATTACTTGAATACTATCTCTCCCATATTCAAACCTAAGGAAGATTTTTCTTCACTGAACATGGAACCAAAAATGGCGGTTTTGGGTTATCTTTACCCCCTTCTCTTGGCTCATGTATGGTGGTCTCTAAACATAACCATTGGAATATAAGTGTTTAGATTATTGTTATGATTGATAATGTACTAGCTAGATTTTGTTGAATATATATCCCTAATGAGTAGTCCAATGACATAGACATATGAGAATGGTTAACAACATCCCAACCTTCTATAGAATGGATATTGGTAATTGATTTCAATATGGTTATAAACTTAGGTGATAGAAGTTTACAATGTTCTGAGCGCTTATACATTGATGAACTGTAAAAGTTCCTTGGATGTTTATTATTATTTTTTCAAGAAGACAACATTTGATACCTCCAAATGGTTTACTTTATGTAGTTTCCAAAAGAGTAAGTACGATTCATAGAGTGTATTTAAACAAAAATATTATTCAAAAAGTTTCCTTAGATAGGGCAATATTTGTTATTCTATATATAATATTCATTGATTACTTAACCCTTTCTTTTATGCTATATTTTTTATAATATCTTAATAGCAATATTGAGATCCCATTTAAGTTGAAGGTATCTCATCTCTAATCATAAATCTATGTTCATTTAGTATTTCAAGTTTAGAATTTTAGTCATTCTCCATCTAATTCATAAGGTTGGATTGAATGAAGGGAGGTTAGTATTAAAAGAACTACATTTGGTTTAAATTCACATGGAAAAAGAATAGTAAGACAATGTAGAGATAAAGAAAAAAAATTTAAAAGGAGGTTACATGTCTCAGATATAAATTTGTTCATTCTTCAATTATAAAAACTCACCATGGACATACTAATTGTAAAAGTTAGTTGATAACACTAGATTTGTATAAAGCCAGTGGAGCATACATCAAAGCATAGATCATTTATATGGAAAGAGGATAAGGTATCGTAGTATTTATTTATATTTTTTAGATGGAAGATAACCTTGAGAGAATTAATTGGCTTAAATTGAGTGATACTTCCATTTTCACTAACTCGAGATATATTTCTAAAGCCTTCTCTTCATATTTTGCTAGTATTTTCTATGAAGAAACCATCACTGAATTTTATTTTATTCTTGCTAGCTATGTTGGATATTGCATCCCCACCATCCTTCCACCTTACCTATCCACAACCATGGATAAAAAAATATTCCTATAGAATATCTAAAGTATATCTTATGGAAAATGAAAAGGAATAAATCACTTGGTCTTGATGGCTTACCTATGAAATTCTATAAAAAATTATAATAAAAAATTGAAAATGATATTCACATAATATACAAAGAATATCTTAATAGAGGATATCTAAGATCATTCATCAACTAAGGTTTAATTAAATTGATACCCAAAATTTAAATTAAAGAAAACATTATTAGTTAAAAACCTATAATTCTTGTGAATGTCTCTTGCAAAATCCTTGCCAAAGCACTTGCAATATGGACTAAACCCATAGTGCAAAAAATTGTGAATATGGAATAATATAACTTTATTGAAGGATGGGATATCCTAGAACATCTAATTTTGGTATAAGATATTTTGCATTGGGCCCAATAATCTAGCGAAGATGTTGTACTAGTGAAAATGGACTTTGACATATCCTATTATAGGATATGTTAGGACTTTATCCTTAAGATGGTTAAAGGTTAGGTTTTGGTATAAACTTCTATCATCATATTTCTCTTCTATTTTGATATGAATTAGCATAGGTGTAATTCAATGGTATTTTATCCCCTAAATTTTAGTTGTAAAGGTCCATACAATAAAGATGCTCCATCATTCCTCTACTGTGTGTGATTACTATTGATGCCCTAGCACATTTATTAAGTGAGGCACAATCTAAAAAGTTGTTAGAAAGCATTATGCTATCTAATGGTTATTGAATCTTAGTCCTCATTTCGTGGACAATTCTATGCTTTTTCTTCAAGGTCACAAAGATAAATTGAATTTGCCCTAAGAAATCTTGTAATTTACCTATGATGTTATAGGTTTTAGAATTAAGAACTTCAAAAATAAAGCATTGTATTGTTCCTCTAACCCTATTATGGCTAATATCCTCCTCCTTGGAAAATGATACAACATGAAATAATAATAAGGTATCATGGAATTCCTTTTGGTATTAACAATTATCTCTAGGCTACGTGGGATTGAGTGACGTAAAAATTTGAAGTTTGGCCTTCTAAAATTTTATCATTTAAAACAAGTGGTTAGCAAGGTGTTGGTTGCATCACATGTGTACTACTATGTATAGCTATCATTTGAAAATTATTATCAATGTCTAACTCAAGCAACAAAACATTATTTGTGGTTTAAATTGGATGGTTAAGATATCATGGAAATTATCTACTACTGCTAAGAAAAATATTGGGCTTGGCATACTAGATCCCCTCACATGAAGTAAGTCACTAGCAACTAAATGTGTTATAGGTCATTACAAGGATTGGAATTTTGGAAAGTACTTAGACTAGGAATTGAAAGTGCTTCTCATAAGAATAAATTGCAAGACATCCCTTGGGAATACAAAGTCATAAATACCAAATATTTCAAGGATAAGGGTTTTTTACCTTTAAAAGAAAAATTGGGAGCCTTACGGAGAAGTGGTATGTCATGAATCTACTAAAAAAATAAACTCACTCACACAAATATTGTAAATAAATATATTACTTGAAACACAAACTATTGCAATATGGAAATTAAGTATAGAAACGAAACACTATCACAAAATAACATTGAATCATAGGCCTCTTCGAGTGGGCAACCTCCTTCAATACTTTCATTAATTTGCAAAAAGATACATTTGTTCATAGATCCATGTATTTTAAAGATACACTTCATGCAACCCTAACCTAATGCTCAAGAGTTGGCTTACATGCAAAATGCCACTTGAGCTAGAATCTTCTACCAAACAACAATTACATTCTTGATAACGGTTACATGAGATGGCCCCACTTATCTAGGTACCTTACTTACCACATACCATTACAAAGTATTATAAAATAGCATTATAAAGGGATCCCCACATTAGAAGAAGGTCATTACATAATCATATGAGTATTACAAAAATAGTGTTAAGATGGGATCCTAACATGCCCTTCCCCTTTATTATCAAAGCTATAGATGTTGATGCTATAGCTTCTAGAGAGACTCCCACATAACATCTTCTGGTTGTAGTCCATACCATTGCACAAGAACCTTAATGATTACCTGATTGTGAAGATTACACGACCTACGGTCCAATGGTTATTTGGGATAAAGCAAGATATACCCCTCTTCAAACAATTTTGGTAAAGTAGATTGAACCTGTAGCTAATTGACCACAATCTTCTTGATAGAGGATACATGAAAGACAAACTGAAGCTTAGATGTAGATGGTAGGGTCAATTTTTAGGTTGTTGCACCAATCCATTATAAGATCTAGTAGGGGCTATAGTATTTGGCAACACGATTTGGCACTTGTGAAGCTAGAGTGATGATTGATTATAAGTCTACAAATAGAGGAAAACCATATCATCAACTTCAAATTTGGGCTCAAAACGGTGTTGATAATCTTGTTGGTGCATTTGATTCTAGGACAATTCCAAATTTAGCTTTAGTTGATAGAGGACTTCAGCATGTTGATGGAGTGTAGTGTCAAAATGGACCTTGGAGTTTCCTGGAATGTAGGAGGAGGGTGTTGATGGAGGTCGGTCATAAACTACTTCAAAGGGGTGACCTTGGTTGTAGTGTGATAGGAAGTGTTATACCACCACTCGGCCAAAGGAAGCCACTTTGCACACTATGTAAGATGATTAGAGGTAAAAAAATGGAGGTAGGTCTCCGAATATTTATTGACCATCTCTGTTTGACCATCCATTTGTGGATGATAGGCTAAAATAATTTTGAATCGAGTTCCCTAAAACTTAAACAATTCTTGCCAAAAATACTAGTAAAGATAGGATCACGATTAGACACAATGGAGGCAGGCATGCCATGAAGGGAAAAAATAGAATCTAGAAAAAATTGGGTGACTACTGAGGTACTGTAAGTGTGGGAGAGGGAACCAAAATGAGCATACTTTGTGAGACAATCCATAACCATGAATATAATCGATTTGTTGTCATACTTGGGTAATCCTTCAATAAAGTCCATGGAAATATTTCTCCAGACCTGTTTGAGAACAGACAAGGGCTGAAGATTTCCTAGGGAATGCATCATTTCTCCTTTTAGCTGTTGGTATATATCACACTCTACCACAAAAGTATCTATGTACATCTTCATACCCTTTAAAATTTTTTTTTTCTTAATTCTTTCATAGATCTTGAGGAAACCAAAATGACCTCTAGTGGGTGAGGCATGCATCTCCTTCAATATGAATTCCCAAAGTTGAGAAGTGTGGGGAATAAAAAGGCATTGGAGGTATCGCAAATCCTGTCTATCCCAAATGTATCATGGACATGAAGTAGGTATTGTTTGAAGTGTGGCAATCAAAGTTTGCAATCCTGAGTCCTTCAACACATCCTCACAAAGATAACTTATCCATTGAGATATGGGTGAAGAGATGGCATATAACATACTTTGAGCCTCAAATTGGTGAGAGAGGTCATTCACAAAAATGTTCTCCTTGATTTTTTATAGGTAATATAATAATCATAGCCCATGATATTAGAGACCCATTTTTGTTGTTCAAGGGTGGTGATTCGCTGCTCTACGAAGTACTTGAGACTTTGGTGATATGTTTTAATGTAAAAATGATGCTTAATGAGATAGGATCACCAATGAGTAACCACATTCATAATTGTGAGCATCTCCTTAGCGTAAGTTGATTTACCCAAATTTTGGCTTGAAAGTGCTTTACTAGTGAAGGCCAAAGGCCATCCTTCCTACATTAATATGGATCCAATACCATTACTTGAAGCATCACTTTTAATTACGAAGGGTTTGGAGAGATCAAGAATTGTTATGACTAGAGTGGTTGTCATCGCATGCTTTAAATCAAGGAATGCTTGCTTAGTTGGACCTGTCCAAGTAAAGAAATTCTTTTTTAACATGGTCATTTAAAAGGACAACAATTGTGCCATAGTTGTAGACAACTTTGTGGTAATAGCCTATGAGTCCCAAAAATCCATGAAGACCCTTAAGAGTGTGGGGCTTCGACCAGTCTTGCACGAATTGAATCTTCTTAAGGTCAACTTTAACTCCAAATTTGGTGATAATGTGTCTCAAATAATCTACTTTGGTCAACCCAAAAGAACACTTGAACCTCTTAGCATAAAGCTGATATTGTGCCAAAATTTGTAAAGTCTACTCCACATCGATAATGTGCTCTTCCCAAGAGTGACTATAAACCAAAACATCATCAAAGAAGACTAAAATAAATTTATGAAGGAATGGGCAGAAAATGTTGTTCATGAGGTTCTGAAATATGAAAGGTGCATTTCTCAAGCCAAATGGCATAACAAAAAATTCATAATGATCCTCATGAGTGTGAAATGTAGTTTTGGGTATATCCTCCTATTTGAGCCATACCTGATGGTAACTAGAGTGAAGATCTAACTTGGAGAAAAACATAGAACCATGCAACTCTTCCAATAATTCATCTACCATGAGAATAGGAAATTTATCCTTGATGGTGAGCTTATTGAGATCATGAAAATCTATACACAATCATCAAGACCCATTTTTATTTTGAACCAACAAAATTGGAGAAGAATAAGGATTGTTACTAGGTCAAATTATTTTAACTTCTAACAATTCTTGAACTAATTTCTCAATATTTGACTTTAGTGCATGGGGGTATCAATAAGGTTTGATGTTAGATGGCACATTATCGGGTACCAATGGGATGACATGATCATGGGAGTGATGGGGTGGTAATTCTATTGGTTCCACAAAAACTACCTCATGCTTAGTCAAAATGAGTTGCAAATCTTCAAAAAAAAATTCCTCTACTGACATGTTTGGTTGGATTGCAAATATCTAAGCGATTAGCCCATGAGAATTATTTTTAACAACTTATCCATATGGTTTGAATTGATAATATGAGGAGGTCCTGCTTGTGAACCTCAAAGAGTGTAAGACCGACCATTTTGTGAAAATTGCATCCATAACTCTACAAAATTATAGGTTATGATGCCCAAAGTACCTAACCATTGAGCTCCTAACACCATATCACATCGCCCTAGTTAAAGAATAAACATATCCATTTTGATATCATAGTCCCCTATTTTCAACTTAACAATATGGCATTTGCCTTTGCAAGGCAAGGTCCCTCTATTGCCATCATAACCTCAAAGGAGTTGCATGTATGTATGTAACAATTGGTTTGCTTAGAAATTCGAGGATCAATAAAGTTGTGTGTGCTTCCTAAATCAATAAGGATTGTAAGACGTTGGCCTTTAAAAAAATTGACTTTCATGGTTTGTGGAGTAGTAATCTCTCCAAGAGCATGAACAAAATGTTTTGGTGGTGGCTCTTCTTGTGTGTCACCCTCATCTTGTGGTGGTTCCTTTGATGCTTCTGCTTTATCCTCGAGTTTTTCACTGTTGGCTAACTCTACTATATCAATCAAGAATAACTTCTTTTGGATGCATCTATGTCCTCGTGTATATTTTTCATCATAGTTATAAAATAAACCTTGGGCATGTCGAGCATCCATATATTTGGTAGTCAAGCACTTGTAGGGGATATATTTACTTTTAGTAGTAGATGTGAAATTAGGAGGAAAGGAGGGTTTGGCCTATGAAAATTTAGATGGCTTCCTTTGAGCCAAAGATTTTTCTTTGGCCAACCATGCCAAGTTTATGACATGCATCATAGTTTATGGTTTGAACATCTTGACCTCAACCTTGAGATCATCCTTCAAGTCACATACAAAACAACTAAAAAAAATACTTCATTCAACCCCTTGGTTTGGTTAGACAACTTCTCAAATTGGGTCTAGTAGTCATGAACTATAGAGGTTTAGCTCATTTTGGTTAATGCTCCTGTGATGTCCTCATCCTCACTAGGGCCAAAACGAGTGAGTAATTGGGACTCAAAAACTTCTTAAAAAGGGTTGAGAACTTTGTGTTCTAACCAATGATACCACTGTAAAGCTTTAGATTCAAAGTTGAAAGATGCCATAGTGATCCACAAATATTTAGAGACATTGTGAAGTTTGAAAAACTGATCCGCACAACACAACCACTCATCAACATCCTTTCCATTGAACTTAGGAAAGTCCAATTTAGGCATCTTAAAGGGAGCATCCTAGAAAAAAAGAGTGTGAGAGATTTCCTTGTCCCTATGGAGTCCTTTGTCATGATGCTCAAGTACCTTTGGGTCATCCTTAAGCAATGAATCGAGCTCTAAGAAGTGTTCTTCAAATGTTGTATGTCATCTTGCACACTTTGAATCGCATAGACAAGGGAATTAAATGTGATATTTATTTGCTCCATGGAGTGGGTTTGTTCTACCTCCTTTTGGTGTCCATGAGTGCCAACAACCATTTTAGTGTGATTTGAACTTATACGGACTTACTAAAAATAGAAGTATGGTTCCATGAGTTACTATATTTAGTAAGGAGCCAATAAAAGTGCTTGGGTGCTATATATCAAAATTATCAACTCAAAAAGAAGATCACAATGAGCTATATACCACAACACTATATTTGGGCACCCCAAATTTTTTTAAATTATTTTATTTTTAAGGTTGTTCATGTGGTCGGTTTTCCTCTTAGAGGCTTGGTTTAAAAGTTAGTTTTTTTTCAGCCAATCCTTTTCAACACTATCCCTGCACCATCGTTTACTGAAACTATCTCTACATTGGATATTACTAACACTATTCAGTTACTGACATTATGATTCCCTATACTAAAAATTATTTGTTTTGACTATATCACTAACAATTATTAGCATGCTATAATTTTTTTTTGTCATAGACAACTATTACTAACAACTGACAACCCTAACCTGACTATTACTATTCTTATACTGAAGTGATTTCCAACTGTTACTAACACTAACAGTCTCTATATTGACTATTTTTGTTATGTTCACCAACTCTTTCCTCTATTTTAAACCATATGCTCAATTTTTGTGGGAAGATTTTTGGTTGTAGGTTTAACATTCAACAAAATAGGAGGATTTTTTATAGGTTAAAATTTTATAGAACCAGGGTATGCTAAGCTAAGGTGTATGTAATATCCATATGCCATCTGTTATACCGTAGTGACGATCGATAGTGCTTATACTAATAATTTAGGCCACTACTTTAAGGAGGATTCAATGCATACCCTTGAGCACACTACCTACCTCTCTAACAACACAAAAGGGTGATATTTTTGGATTTTGTCTAGTATACTATGGATAATACAAGGTCAAAAAAACTTCTTAGGACTAAATGTTTCTCCTAATCCTAGGTGCTCTTTTGATATACCTATACTATGGATAATACAAAGCCAAAAAAAACTTCTTAGGGCTAAATGTTTCTCCTAATCCTAGGTGCTCTTTTGATATACCTGAAGATATGTGAGAGCTCAATTCTATAGATGTGTGTTGTCTAAGGCCTAGGTATTGGAGTCTAATTGTCCCTCACTTCACTAGACGATTTACAAGCAATCTACCTTAGCCAATAACTCCTCCATGATATTTTAAAACCCTTGGCACATGGTTTCTAACCTAATAAACTATTATAAAAAATGATTGTGTTTTTTGTTGTTTTTTTTAGATAAAGGACAAGCAAAAAATGGAAAATATAGGAAAATTATATCTAACAATTGTAATGGAAGGGCAAGAATTGTCACAGTCACAATGATCCTTGAAAAGCGCTATGATACGACTTGTTAGGAACCTACTATTAAAAGAAAACTCATATAAATATTGCAAATAAACATAAATACTTGAAACACAAACAATTGCAATACATAAATTAAGTGCAAAGATGAAACAATATTACAAAATAACACATAATTGTAGGCCTCTTCGAGGGGGCAACCTCCTTCAAAAATTTCCTTAATTTGCAAAAAGATACATTCATTCATAGATCCATATCTTTTAAAGATACACTTCATGCAACCCTAACCTAATGCTCAAGAGTTGGCTTACATGCAAAATGCCACTCGAGCTAGAATCTTCTACCAAACAATGGTTACATTCTTGATAATGGTTACATGAAATGACCCCACTTTTCTAGGTGCCTTACTTGCCACATACCATTACAAAGTATTACAAAATAACATTATAAAGGGATCCCCACGTTGGAAGGGTGTCCTTGCATAATCATGAGTATTACAAAAAAAGTGTTAGGATGGGGTCCTAACATGGTACTTGTTTGAATGGAAGCATGACACTTTGTGCCATAGATTGAGAATTGGAAGATCACGTGTTCGGTGGAACAAAAGTATACTCTTCAATAAAAGCCAATAGCTTTGTCCCCCAACTTTAGAGGATTGGCATTCTTGAAAAATGAATGAATAGATTGTTTGTTTTTTAGGACCATTTTGATTGCTTGTTGATCACATGGAGGCTAACCAAGGTGGACTATAATCTTCCTACTACACTTAATTAGATTTATTCTTTGATCCCTCACATTCTGATAATTAAGATAAGTACTTATGTTATTGATATTTTAAAAGATTGGCATTGGTCTAATAAAGACCATATTAAAAACTTCAAATCATATATTATGTATCCTTAATTGTTTCCTCCCTTTCTCATCTTAGATAGATTAAATGTCAAATGGAGGTGGCATTCTCTAAATTTGAACGGACACACCTTGCCACACAAATATAAAAGATCAAGGTAGAAGTGTCAAGTCTTTGGTCGAAGACTTCTCCAATTTAAGCTACCTATTGCTATATCAATCACAACCATACTAGAATGTCCCTCCCATTGTACCTTCTACTTTAGTGATGAAACCATTCCTCGATCATTTTGGTATTGCCCTTATGTTGAGCATGTTGGATCTTAATTAGCAAATGTTTTTCCACCATTTTAGATATCCACAAAAATAACTTTACTATGATAAGCCTTTGTGGGAAAATTGACGTCTCATTGTCCTCAAACACATGTAAGCGTATATCTGTGAGTGTGTTTACTAGTTCAACGACTCCTTAGAGGTTGCTCTTAATATTTAAATTATTGTCTAGTAGTTGGCCCTCTTGCTTTCTAACTGATTCATGTGATGTAGTTCCCATACAAGCTGTTTATTTCCAGTAGCATATTCATATATTGGAATTTTGTTCCACTTTAATACCTCTTCTCCTACTCCCATGTGAATAATCTCAATAACAAAATAGAGTTGGTGATGGAAAAAATCAATTACTTACATAATTAGTTTAAAAAATAATGTAACCACTTCTCAACTTATAAATATGGTGGCAAAATTCTCAACAATATATCTAAGATTAAAACTACCTTGGACACTAGAAATCATATAGTAACCTTGAAATGTTCTATTAGTCAACTAGTTGGCAAACCAATTAGTTATCAACCATGACATAAATTGTGTTATTTATATTTTTTTTTTCAAATACCTTTTGTATTGTGTATGACTATATGTAAATAAACCCTTCATATAATACTAATCTTTTTTCTAAGTAATTCATATAATTATAATTACATATTTTGATATAAACAATCCAAGATAAGAGAATGTATACTTATTTTAAATATATTATTTAGAGAATGTGATAAACCCTTATGGCCAACACATAGGATTGAGCAGTCCCCTCCGAGCAATGACCCATCGTAAGGTTGAAAGCTACGCTTACAACTAGAAATTAACACACAATCACACATACACGGCTCGATTTGAACCTTGAACCTCTTCAAAAAAAAAACAAGCCCTATCGTTGTGCTGTCCTAATAGACTTATATATAGAGGTATATTATTCAAAATATTCCAATACAAATCTCACTTTACCACAAAGTCCTCCATGCCACTAGAGTCAGAGATTCATGTACCATGGAAAAAGCAAAATAGTTAAGAATTTTGCATAAAAAACAATGCGCAATGAGTTCCCCTTTTCTAGAATCCCTAAATTCCCAAAAGCTCACCTCGTTCGAATCTTCGGCGCACCGACGTTGGCCAAAAGGCAGGGATAAGGGCCTTCCCCTGGCGCCAAATGTTGGGCGAATGTGAAAAAGGAGAACATAATGTAATCGAATTCTGTCTACGGCTCCTGCGTTTCCCAGATGCAGAACCAGGATTCGAGCACCGAAAGCATAACCGCCACAAATAATGGAAAGCGCGCCTCACCATCATCATCATCATTGAAAGCCCACAAAAATCGCATTCCTTAAATTTGAATGCTCTGACAAGTATTTGCAGACATTCCTAGCCAGACGCGTATTTTACTTCTTTTATTTTAATATGCTTGTCTTTTTATCTTTTTACGTTTTGTCTCCTTAATGGAACTAATATTCTCCCTTAAAGGGATTGCTATAATATTAAATTAAGTTTAAAGGAACTAATATTCTCCCTTTACTTGATTAAAGGAACTAATATTCTCCCTTTAAGAAGATTTAAAGGGATTGTTATAATAACAAATTAAGTTTAAGAGAATTAATATTCTTCCTTAAGAGTATCTTGGACTTTTATAATAATAAATTAAGTTTTAAAGTTAAAATCATGGAGAAAAGTTTTATACCTTTAATTTTATAAAATTTATTTTTTAATTTAAATATATAAATAATCTAAAATAATAATAAAATATCAAAATTAAATCTAGCACACTTCACAATCTCATTAAATAAACTATAACTTTTCAACCTATATAACTTTATAGGTTACCTTTTACCCTTTTTATTATTATATTTGTTTTTATTAAGTTACAATTTTTTTTTGTAACTGTCCGCGTAGTTGGAGGGTTCAAACTACGGTCTCGTTAATGGTAACCCGACATGAGATAGGGACCGCTGGACCTTCGTCTGTCTGGTTCAACACGTGACATGAAGGGGACCGTCGAACAAGTAGGAAACAGATCGCTGTCATCAGTCAGTACAACACGCAAAAGAATCGTACCGAACTACTAGACATGCCCGTGGGATTGGAACCTAAATCTCCTCTCGGTAAATGTCCCAACTTATCAATCCACTAAACCACAAACTATACCCCTTTTCATTACAATATACCGTGTGACTTTATAAGTTACCCTTTACCTTTTCATTATATACCTCTTTTCATTACAATATACCGTGTGAACGAGGCCTGACATGAGGTTAAAATGGCCACTTCATTTGTTTCACATCAACTGCTTGAAGTAAAAAACATGCCATGTTATCATGATTTCAGTGAACATTACGTGGGGACATTTTGCTAAATTAGCGAGATTTGATCTTAATAATGAGTCACGGTTGCCATTAAGTCGTCGATATGCCAGAAATCTGGACAAGTAATTATTGTAGAATCAACCCCTCGATTAGGTAATGGTAAACTATTTCAACACCTGGAAATTTGGCTTTCTAGTTTTTATCGGAGCAGGGATTTACTTATATGTGAAGCATTCTATTTTTAGTTTGCATTGATGCCACGCTAAGTTTACGATACTTAAGAATCTTGCAAAATAACTGATCACTAAAAATAAATTTACTTATTTTTTTTTAAGATTGGAAAGTTTTTGTTAAGACATCCAGGTTTAATTGCAAAATAATTGATTACCATAAATAAATTTAGTTATGTTTTGGAGGGTTAATGGATTGGTAAGTGTTTGTTTGGTTAGACACTTATCGAGAAGACATCTAGGTTCAAATTTGGGGTAGCCTGTTTGTGTGTCATACCCACAATAACATACCTCCGTGAAACAAAATAAGTTTGATGAGAACAATCCATATAATTTGAACCCGTAGTATGGTTGTAACTAGCTATCTTGTGTAACCAAAACAATAAAATTACCTATTATTTAAAAGATGGTAAAACCAAAAAATAAAATTACCTATTTTTTTAAAAATGATTAAAGACTGTATACTTAATTTAATAAATAAATTATTTAACTATTATTTAAAAATTTTAATACTTGCTTTATGTCAATGTTTTAATTTTTAATTTAATAACAAGAAATCTTCATAAAAATTTGTTCGTCCTTTTTTACATGCATATCTAAAATTGCATATGCTGTCTTTGCCTAAATATTTTATGTTCGTCCTTTTTACATGCATATCTAAAATTGCATATGCTGTCTTTGCCTAAATATTTTATATTACATGATATTCTTAAAGATGGTCACAGCTTTTGTGTGAAGCAAAATTATTATATTGTATTCTATAGTTAGAAATTTATATAAATGCTTGGTATGGAGTCGATGCTTTAAAGGGGCAAAAAGATTCACTATCTATTGGGAATGGACGTGTGTCAAGCTTAATGAGTTCGAAGATAAATTTTAGCCACGCTAGCTAGTCTATGAATAAAATTGTGGGAGAGTTTAATTATTGGGTTTTGGCATTTTTAAAGTTTAAATAGGGCGTGTAGGTTTTGGATCTTTTTTAGATTAGTGTGTGGAGGTTTAAGGTTCAAAATCCATGGTTTGAATTTTGGATTTTTTAAAGAATAGTCAAACTTTAAACCGTTGCATTATCTTCACTGGGACTAAAGGGCTTATGGTAGCTAATGTGAATTAAGTCAGGGCTTATAGTAGCTAATGTGATTTAAGTCATAGTTCTGCCATACGGATCACAGACCTCAACACCAACTCACTACTTATAAAGAAACATGTATGTATTTATACAATATTTTAGATAAAAAAAAAAATATTTTATAACTTAATAATAATATATGAAAGAACACGCTCTTGGAATCATTTTTCATAGTAAAGGGCCATATGTTCCATATCAATTCACCCATAAATTCATTCTGGCCTTCGCAAACAATCATTACTCACTGAGAACCAAAGCACATAAACACATAAATGATTAATTAATTAGGAGCATAAGAGAAGGGTCTTGTCTATCATTTGCATATTTCAAAGTGACACTTCCCAACCATAACTTTAGGGTCCCAATATTATTCATGTTATTTTAGACAAATTGAAAATTCAATGATGGTTCCTTGATTAGTGAAATTAATATGAATAATCTTAAAATTTTGTTTAAACTCCAATTTGATAAAAATGATATAATTGTGAATTCAAAGAGAGTAATAATGTTAGCAGCACCACAATCGAAGCTAATCAACATACGTAAATGTGATACAGATAATAAACAAATATTTGTTTTTTTATTAAATAATAATAACAACCCCCTTAACTACTAATCAATTCGAGTATTTATAGGCTATACAAAATTTTATCATTACAATATGACCGTTGTAGAGAGAAATTTCACTGTCACAATATGACTGTTGTAGAGAGAAATTTGACCATTACAATATGACCGTTGTAGAGAGAACAATTACAAAAAAACTAACCGAAAGAAAATATGGTTCTTAGAAATTTAAGAGGAAGCGATGCTCCTGCATTAGACTCCCACACTTTAAAATTTCATGAGCTCCTGCTCATGAGCTCTTCAATTGTTTTGCCATGCTTGGTAACTTGAGTTGCACTCATCCAGGTTGCATCTTTTGGAGTTTGGCCTTTCCATTGGACTATGTATTCTTGGTATTGATATCCATGTGTTTTCTTGCTTACGCGTGCATCAATGATGCAGTCAATTTCTTTAGGTGGTGTGCACGGTAACTATGCATTCCAATCCAACTCAGGTGCATTATCAAAAGAATCTAAGGTTTGCACCACATAAGGATAGAGATCCACAACATTGAAAGTCGGAGAAATACCAATATCATCGGGCAATTCAATCTCATAAGCATTGGCTAAGAATTTCTTCAACACTCGACAAGGACCAATTTTCTTCATCTTTAGTTTGTGATACATGAGCTTAGGAAATATTTCTTTGTGCAAACATGCCATGACAAGATCGTCGACCTCAAAGTGAACTTTACACTTTTGGTATCTATGCGTTGCTTGTAACTGTCAACGTTGCATGCTAACTGGGACTTAACTTCTTCAAGCATAGCCTTCATTGTTTGCACAAAATATTCTCCTTATATGTTGTGCTTATCCAAACTCTCTGTGTTGCACAATTTGCATACGCCTTATGGGCTGATCCCATGCAAAATTTGGAATGGGGTGTGCCTGGTGTTGCGATTGATAAAATTATTGTAGGTAAATTCAACTTGTGCCAACATCTAATCCCACTGCTTAGGTTTATTACCATCGAAACATCCAAGTAGATTTCCCAAACTTTGGTTAATAATTTTTTTCTAACCATATGTTTGCGGATGGTATGCCGAACTGAAGTTGAGTTGTGCGCCCAAATGTTTCCATAATGTGCACCAAAAGTGACCAACAAACTTGATGTCATGATCAGAAACAATGCTTGTAGGCAATCCATGCAATCAGACAACTTCCTTAAAAAACAAATGCACAATGTGAGTGGCATCGTTTATCTTCTTGCAAGCAATTAAGTGCGCCATCTTGTAGAATCGATCAACCACCACAAAAATATAATCATTTCCGCATTGAGTTCAAGGTAATCCCAGAATAAAATCCATAATGAATGCATCCCATGACCACTCTTGAATAGGCAAAGGATGATTCAAACCCGTATTTTGACTTCTTCCTTTTGTGCGTTGATAAACTTGGCATTGTTGAACAAATTTGTACACATCCATGCTTATGCAAGGCAAAAAATAATGCTCGTTGATTTGTACCAATGTCTTGTCAAACCCAAAATGACTAGCTAATCCACAACTATATTTTTCCTTGAGCAAATTTTCACGCATTGATCCTCTCGGGATGCACAATTGCTTTCTTAGAATATGTATCCATCTTGGTCCCTAGATCATATAATCTAAGCCATAGTGTGCGATCCACGCATACAAGTTCCATGCATACCTTCCAAGATTCATGAAAATTTAAGTCCTCGACATAAAGTTCCTTCAGTGCATCAAAGCCAATAAATTTTGCATGTATTTCTTGCACAACTAATGCGTGTCTATTGAGCGCGTCTACAAACTTATTGAATTTACCACTTTGATGCTTGAGAACAAAGGTGTAACTTTACAAGAATTCAAACCATTTCATATATCTCTAATTTAATTTATCTTGACTATTGACGAATTGCAGAGCATGATTATCTATTAAGAGCACAAATTCTTTCGAATCAAATAGTGTTTCCATTTCTTGAGTGCTTGAACCATCGCATAGAACTCTTGGTCATATACAAAATATTTTTTCTTTGCATCACTTAGCTTCTCACTGGAGTATGCAATTGAAACTCCTCCTTGGCTAAGAACCACACCAATGGCCACATCACTAGCACCACAATTTAATTGGAACACTTGAGAAAAATTAGGCAGTGCCAACACAAGATGTGTCGTCATAGTGCACTTCAGGAGTTGAAAACTATCCTTTGACATGCACATACAGACAAATTACTTCTTGTCACCGTGCATTATCTCAATGATGGGTGTGTAAATTGTGTTGAAGTCCTTTCTGAACTTGCAATAAAAACTCACTAAACCATGGAAACTTCATGCATTAAACATGCTTTTGGGAGAGGGCCAATCAAGAATCGCCTTCACATTTTTTGGATCCATATTTAAACCATCCCTTGAGACAAAAAATCCCAAGTAAACCAATTTTTCACACATGAAAGTACACTTCTTTAGATTGATAAATAGTTTCTCTATGCGTAGTTGGTCAAAAACCAACTTGATATGCGCCAGATGTTCCTCACATGTCTGACTAAAAATTAGAATATCATCTAGATAGACAATTACAAACTTGCTTGTGAATTGTTTGAGAACCTCATTCATCAAGTGCATGAAGGTACTTGGTGCATTCAACAAACCAAATGGTATAACAAGCCACTCATACAAACCATCTATTATCTTGAAAGCAGTCTTCCATTCATCACCTTCTCTGATTTGAATTTGGTGATAACCACTCTTGAGATCAATATTTGTGAAATACTTCATGCCACTCAAAAAATCCATGAGATTGTCTATCCTTGGCAAATAAAATTTGTATTTGATGGTTATGTTGTTGATCGTGTGTGAGTTTGTACACATGCACCAACTACCATCCGTATTTGGTGCCAACACAATAGGAACCATGTATGGGATTCAACTCGCATGAATCAAGCTACGGTCCACAAATTATTGCACTTGTGCTGTAATTTCTTCATTTTCCTTGGGCATCAAGCGGTATGCTGGTTGGTTTTGCAAACTTGATCCTACCACTAAGTCCACATGATGACTTATGCTTCTGACTAGAGGTAATCCATTTGGTAGATCACCTAAAATAACATCTTGATACTTTGTTAATATGCACTAGACTTTGACAAGGGCATTATTTATCAGCTTTACAATAAGCACCAAATAAAGTTCTATTTATTCCACCTTGATGAACTCTTTACCAAAAAGTAATATTGCGTGTGTGCTTGCACTTGTTTCTTGATCATCTATGCTCTACAAATGTAGAAAAATATGTTGCATACCATCCTCGAAAATGGTGTAGGTATTTGTTGCACCATCATGCATAACTTATCTATCAAACTATCAGAGATGTCCCAACAACAAGTGACATACATCCATGGGCATTATATCACAAAGAACTTCATCCTTGTATGTGCCAATACAAAAATTGACTAGACATTGTTTGTTAACCAACACTTAGTGGCATTCCAACAACCTGGAAAATTTTTAGGGGTTAGGATGCCCGAGTATGCATAATCCTAACTTCTCCACCATCTCTTGCATGATAAGCTTGTCAATGCTGGCATTGTCAATAATAACCTTACAACATTTTTTTCCAGATTTGCAAATATTTTGAAATAATTTTTGACATTGAATGGGTTCTGGCCTTTGCAAGTTTCAACAAAATGTACTTCAACAACAAAGATTCACCATACTTTGGTCCTTCAACTTGCACATCAAAATATGTGTATTTCTCTTCATTCTACATGACATGCTTGTGCACTTTATAACTCATTGCACTTTATAACATCTTGAGTCTCTTTGCATGTTGCTCTTCCAAGAGTGATGTAGACACTCAGATGCTCTATGTAAAAATTTATTACAATAAAAATATTTGCCAAAAAATCCATGCATACTATCAAAAAAACTATGTTGTCACTTTGGAGCATGGCTTTGCGTGCCAATAGAAGATTTATTTGCACATGATCATGTGTCATAACTTGAAGTGATACCACTTTAGGACCTAGAATTTGATTTACGTGCAAGTTGCCACCATGCGTCAGTCTACTATCCGCATCCTTGCATAGATCTTCCATGACTGTACGAGTTGGTCTGCGCCTTGCGCACCAACTTTACATCTACCTTGAGCACAAATTGATACACATTTTCCATAGTGCACAAATTAAGAATGCTGATTTCATCCTGGATTACTAAGCGTAATCCATTGATATACAAGAGACTACCTCAACATCATCTTCTATATTGCTCACACGTATGATAAGACTATAAATTTTTTTCGTGTACTCTTGTAACGCTTTCTGACAAATATTTTACAATTTTTGAAACAAACTAACTTTGTAATCACTGGGTAAAAATTTTACCTTCAATTTGGTAGTCATTTTATCCCATGTTTAGACTTTTTCTTTACCTTTGTGTTGTCTATCAGATTGCACATGTTCCCACCAAAGTGAAGCATGGCCTTTGAGTTTTGTTCGAACATAATTGAATCTCTAAGTAAATTCTATGGACTCATTCAAAATATTTATCCATATCCATGAGCCAATCAATCAGATCATCAACATTCAAACTGCCAACATATGACAAGATGTCAGACTTGGGTTTATTGCCAATCTTAGAAATGGCTCTCAAGAGTCTTTCATCATCTTCAAGTTTTGACTCAACATTAGAAACTATAGGTTGCTCATTGTATAAAACATATTTAAGAATGGTATCCCTTCTCTGAGTTATTTCCAATACTTCCAACCATGCTCTTAGAGCTTTTATCTCATCTGTTACAACTTGATTTACACGTCTACCACCTCTACCTCGACCAAAAGGATGTCTATATGCCATTTCTATCATGCAAAAAATTTGAGTGTCTTTTTCACCACTCAAGCAGATACTTAAGCAAGTTTTGTTTCACACTTGTAGTAATCCATGAAACATCGAGTGTTTGTTTCACCACTCACGTAAATCCTTAGGCATGTTTTGTTTCACACTTGTAATCCATGTACACGTTTTGTTTCACATGTGTAGCACACTTAATTGATAGGCAAATGCACACACAACCCTACAGGAAACAAATTGAGCTCTGATACCACTCGATGTTAGCAGTGCCACAACCAAAGTCAATAAAAACATGTAGATGTGATGAAAATAATAAATAAATGCTTTTTATATTAAAAACACTAAAAACCTTCTTAACTAATGATTACAAAGAGTATTTATAGGCTTTGATAAATTTGACTATTACAATATGACTATTGTAGAGAGAAATTTAACTATTACAATATGACCATTGCAAAGAGAAATTCGACCATTACAATATGACCATTGCAAAGAGAACGGTTACACAAAAAAACTAACCAAAAGAAAATATGATCATTAGGAATTTAAGAGGAAGTGATGCTCTTGCATCAAGTAACATGAGAGAATAGAAATATAACAAATCAAGTCCTATACAATGATACTATACTATAATATTTGATTCAAATATCAATACTTATATATATATTTAGATAAAAGCATATTAAAATTATATTTCAAAGGAGTTATTTTAGACATTCTCTTATTTTAAAATAGTTTAGAATGTTAATAGTTTGTCTTACTGATTTTTTATACATAATATTTTGATAACGTTTTATTGAATTTAAGTAATAATAATTTGAACATGTTTGTTTATGTGAACTCCCTATTTTGATGTCAAAACTACCACATATTTTTTCTTAACTTAGAAAATGGCTAATAAGGAAATCATTTCCATTAGTGTTACAAAGATGGTTTCTTGTTTGTTGTCAAATCTATATTGGATAATCCACAACCTTACAATGTTACTTAATGGGTTTCTTGCCATTTAGACTTCTATGGTGGTATATGACAACCTTGAGAAATGTTGCATGTGATATTTCTTGACTTAATTTGTGTTGCATACATTGGTGCTATAAACAATGAGTGACACCAAAGATAATAACACTATATTTCCATGTAGAAAGTTAGAACCATAAGCATGAAGGTTGGTTCCAAACCTAATAATGTTGCCTAGTTAGTGATAATTGTATCATGTACATCAAGAAGAACTCAATATTAGTACCAAAAGGGGGAAACAACATGGTTTATTGTCACCAGTACCAAGGTGGATTCTATCATTGATTCTTTAAAATAAGGCTTCATAATTAGGAGAGTTGCTTAATCCCACTACCACTAACACCAACATAAATTGAAATATTAGCAATAATATTGTAGAGCAAGCTTCATGGTAATCTAAATATGGTATTAGGTTGGAATATTTGCCATAAATTATTGTCATCAATCCCCTAAATTGTTTACGTTATGCCATGTTATATGAGAACCCTCTATTTGATGGAATAACTAGCAATATGAGAGGGATCCATGAGAGGCAACTTAATATAACACTAAAAGAAGTGAGGTAGTATGAGTATAGGTGGTTAGCATCTAAATATAAAAATCCATTATCATTTTAAGGGAGTGGATATCCAAGGCATTATTGGAACTATAATCCTATTAATACTATATGCTAGCATTGTTGTTGCTAAGGTGGGCTAAATACCATTAACATCATAAGCGACATTGCTTATCACCAAATTGGTTTGATGCAAAAGGTAATGTGACCACTCTAGTTGGACACTGTTCCTTTTAAGCTAAAAGAGTGGTATCATATTCATGGTGGTGCCAAATGAGTTTTCTAGAATTAAATCCAACTAAATGGTAATTTATGATACACCATGTCCTTGGTGCATATAATGATTAATTTATAATGATGGGGTTTTTTTGATCCTCTAGGGTTTTGACAAGTATCTATGACACCAAATGTGACTCTACTAGTTAGCACCACTTAAATATGCATTCATATGGATGTGTGGCAAGGCATATAGTTGCCATTTAAAGCTTTAAGCTTTGGCACCTTCAAGTGACATTTTTATCCTTGTGAACAACCAAATATTTTTACCTAGGAGGATTACTTGATAAGGAAGTCATGCCACATTAATATAGTTCAAAATACAATATATTATTTTTTCATTCCCTTAACCATTTTATTGCATATAATATAAAGATAATTAGCTCACTTTCCTTTACATGCCACTATTATTTCTTATGCTTAAATCATAACATACCAATCTTCTATGTATTAATTTATAAATGTTATTTCTACTATCAAAATATGCTTATTCCAATTTAGCACATACAATCCAACCTTTAAGGCCATCCATACATAACTCAAATAATCCAAATTTACAATCCATTCATAAAATAATATATAATAAGTAAATATTCATTACTAGATGAATAAATGATATCTTTATGAAACAAGTCATACAATGATAACATCAACACCATCATAAATATAGTCATCATCATAGACATCATGATGTTTACAAGGCATAATCATATCATCAATTACATAACATAGCTTGTCATGACCAAACACCTTTACATGATATATTTTGTGCCACCATGTCTATAATAACTAACTTATCACTATTTGAATCTACAATATAATGAATATATGAATGATACCTTCTACATCCATAGTCATCTTGGATCAACCATAATTGATATAAGGTTTTACCAGACTACCTTGCTTCAAGCTTCACATGCAAAACATAAATGAGATATTATAGTGGTTCTAATTACCATCAATTCTAACTAGAATACTATAACCAAAAATTACTTGATACCTCCACATAAACCTACATAGGCCACAACACTACTATAGAGGTGATCATAAGCATAGAGACTCATAGGCCATCCATTTAAATAGTGGGTTTAGAACCTTTGAATCACCACCACACCAATACAACAATAACCTACACATAGATAATAATGCAACAATATGAGCACACAAGGAAACACATAATGCATCAAACCAAACATATGATTTCTAACAATATATTAGTAACATGAGAACACAACATATTTTCTAGATCCAAGTTGGACATCCTCACATATTTATTTTTTCATATATGTTACATCAATATTTGGAGAAGCCTCACTTCCCCTTACTATTTCTAATTTATAGGGATTACACCCATATTCATATAGGTTCCATATCCTCTAGCCATATCCAAATTTAGGGATTGTGTCTCTCTTTAGGGGATTTTTACTCACACTAGTTATAAACACAAAGGATATTTTTTTTTATTGAAAAAATACTTCATATTAATGAATAATCAAAGAATACATCATCATAACAACACTACAACAATTTGTTAATGAGCAACAAATAATCAGATCTAACACTTTTATAAATTCTAATATAATCCTCAATAATATCATATCTAAACACCTTAAGTTGACTAGAAATAAGTTCAACAACTTTGCTAACAGTAACAACAACCGACACCTCCTCATTTTTAAAAATTAGACTACATCTGTCTTTCCAAATACTGAACAAGATAGAGAGTTTGATAATATGTCAAAATATCCTTATGTGGCTCACACAGTCAATGGAGTCTCCAAACAACACTGCCTTCCACCTTAGCTACCCCTAAACAAAATTGTCATACAACCAGACTATCTTTCTCCATACCTTTATCATTCTCAAACATTCCCAAAAAATATGCTTAATTGTTTCACTTTTTCCACAACTAGAACAAGCATCCGATGTAAGAATCCATTTAGCTAGACGAGCCTTACTATGAAGACCCTGCATAATAACTAACTAGGCAAACACCTTCAACTGCATAGAAACCCGAAACATCCACACCCCAATGAGATGCTTCTTCCATTTTTTGCAAGAACAAATCAAACCCCATATGATGTTCAAAATATCACCAAACAAGATTATAGGAACCATCAACTAATAAATCTTAGAGGCTTTAAAACACCAAATTGTTTTTCCATATTTCCACCTCCAGTACTTCTAGATAGGACCTACAAGACCATTGGAAAGCTTGTACAGTTGCTCCATCAGAAGAAGACTTTGCATTTGCTGCACTGCATACCTATCAGAGGACTTCAATTTAAATTTAACAACCAACTGTTGCCACAGAGTCCAAATACCAGTGTTTACATCCCAAAGATCCACCCACTTGAAAATTCCCTTCTTACCAAGTCTCTTGCACTGCAAGGTAGGCATATCTGCTGCATACGTCCCATTTTTTTTCCAAAGGTAGATTGCTTTGGATCAAAGAGTCCAACCCCGTCTATCATCCAAAATGTCCCATTTAACCAAGCTGACTACATATTTCCAAGCCTCCAACGAAGGATAAAATTTTAAACAAAAAATAAGTGCATACAACCTAGTTGAAATGCTATTTAAGCTCCTAACATCTTGACAAATCAATTTGGCTTTATTGAATCCACACTTCATAATAACATATATATTTGTATCATCTATCCTTATATATGTTGTGCATGCTCTAAAATTCATTTACAAGAGGTACTATCCATCCACTCTTGCACTATTGACACCCAATGTGGAGAAGCTATTGCTCCTCACTCTATGCTTTAAATATCAGTAGCCCATACTTCCCTTCATCTTGATTTATTGTTTGAAACCCAGATAAATTATTTTTCACAACTTATGCATTACATAAATTATCTACAAGCTAACCAACAATATGACCTCTAAGGTCATCCATACACTCAAAAACTCAATATATGTGGAAAAAGGGATTATCTGATACAATCACATAAATTAATACAAATATACATAAATATATTAACCAAAATAGAAAAGCAATAGCAAAATAAACATTCATACAATATGTGAGCTAACACTATATTAAGCAAAGCAAGGAATAATAAATGAGAGTAAAATAACTTACTAAACTAAGATCGTCAACAAAGTAGGCACAATTCTAATCATAATATAAAAAAGTAAACAATTCATAACCTTGGGCATCAAGGATCAAAAAATCCATATATATTATAGTAACATGCATGAAAATACCCAATTCTATTTTGTCTTGCTTTTGATATTATAGTAACATCCATAAATATTAGTATAAAGCTTTTGATATTGAATGTTTGATGTTTGGTGTGATATGTTTTGATGATCAAATGAGGAAATGAAATGGGCACTTATAGCATATGAAATAAACGAATTTTGCTTTTGATGTTGATTATTAAATTACACTTTTATAAGAGTTGTAAAAGCACAACCATCAATTAAAATAACAAGTCATGTTAATGTTAGATATAAAACATGCTAGGATTTGGACTATACATTGAAAACCATAAAATCCAATCAACTAGTGTCACAATGATCATGGAATTATTGATCTTTAATACCAAGATTTATAGGACACATGTAAACACATATCCTAATTGCATATCTATCCTTATTTCCATGTTTTGGGAAATTTTCTAAGCAAAAATATTGAAATTAGAAAAGAAGAAACATTATTTTTAGCAATAATATGCAAACACAAAGATTAAACACAACTAAATACTTCTCCAAATATTTCTTTCAATATATCATGATATTCTACCAACTTGAGCTTGCACACAATATACATATTAATAGATCAATATGTCTCTTTGATTCAAGAGACCCTTTGCTGTTTCACCTTTAACTATGTCTTTTCATCTTCTCAAACTTCCCTTGGAAAATGTGACAATCCAACCTCACATGAGGTGACATCATCAATCATCCCAAAGTATTACATAATGTAGTAATTACATTACATCACATCATTTAATAAAGTCTAATACTCCTAATTATTAAATTATTTGGTATAAATATCATTACCCCTCATGATTTAAAGAGTGGTACACTAGAATTATGCTCTAGCGCTAGCTTTGGCTCTTCCTCTAGCTCTTTTGGATCTAAATTTAGTTTTACTAGCTCTAAATTTGGCTCTGTTGGCTTTGAATTTTGCTCTATTAGCTCTGACACTAATGGCTTTGGCTTTGCTAGCTTTGGCACTAGTATATTTAGCTCTAAATAATCTCCATCAAGTCTATATCTTTGGTTAGTAACTAAGTCTACCTTTGGGTCATTACCTCTAGGTCTTTTTCTCATGGTCATCATTACCTCTATTTTGCTTATAGGTCATCATTACCTCTAGGTCACCTTTGGGTCCTTGCCTCTAGGTCACCATTGGGTCATCATTGCCTTTGAGTCACCTCTAGGTACTTTACCTTTGGGTCATCATTACCTTTGGGTTAGCCTCTAGATCTACCTTTAGGTAATCACATTTGGAAAATTACCATTGGATTATATTTTTTGAATCTTCCATAACTTTAATTTTTTTTACATAATATTTCATTGCAGACTCCTATCACTGTAGGCTTCAAAGCATTGCTTGGGTCATATTCTTCTATTACAAAATTCATTTCTATTAAGTATTTTCCAAGACATTTTCCCATGGGAAAACTTATATTTCTTACATTTAATAAACATGCTCTTCTTTTGTAGAAACCATGAATATTTATTTTGGTTGCCATTCTAAAACATTCATCCATCCACAATTCATATGTATTTTTTGGTCATTTTCTCTTTATGAAAACACTTTATTTGGGAGTGATTATTACCTCCACACATCTCAAAATGATGTAGGTTCTAACACCTAGCTATCACAAGTCTAGATATTCCACTTTGACTCTAACAACACATCCTAGAAGCTTCATTTTTGCATAGTTTTAATTTCTCACATATTTGGTCTCATTGTTTCCTACTTGACTTGTATATCCAAGGCCTTTATTTTTTCGGAATATATTACATTATTTGGTACATGCCAATGTACCACCTTGGATACATCATTAGATTACGAGAGTGTCTTAGATTAAGGTTTGAGTATTTACTTTATTCAATATAATAAATGCACAAGTGTTAGAATGTGCAATCTTGTAAATGTGCATGTAGTCCACATGTACATGAGTCATAGGTTAGGTAGATGAAGAGTCATGGGTAAATGAAAGGCCAAGGGATATATATCCCTATATATAGGCCTTTGATAGAGTGAATCAAATAATAGAATGCAAGAGAGAAGCATATATAATAGTAGAGCATAGTGATGAGAAGAGAAGGTAGATACAATGTAGATCACGTTAATTTTTGGAGTGTTTAAAACATCCATTATATTACATTGTACTATTTTTGTGAGATTTCAAGGCTATTTTTTGAGTTATTGTAAAAGTTTCTCATGTAGTTGTCCTGCATATTATATTACCATTATCATATAGTTAACATTTTTTGCTCATTTTAGATCTTATGTTTGCATTTCCTTTAATGTATTTTATTAAAAACTAACAGTGGTATCGAAGCACAAGGTAGATTGATAGGAAATAGAGAGAGACACAAGAGAGATTAAGAGGAGATAGGAAATCTCATTTTAAAAATTTCTAAAATTGCATTTGACTATAGTTTTTCCACAGAGTTGCAAAAAAAATTGTGAAGACTAGGACTCAACATTGATTCCACTAGATTGACAAATCAACTAGTGAAGTTTATTTTATTTAGATTTAAAGAAATTATTATTATCATTTTCTAATACTTTGTTGCAAAAAATAGGAGATTCAAAGAAATTTGGGAAGCTTCCTACAAGATCTAGGAATAATATCTTCTTTAGAATCAATCCAACACTTGAAGTAGCAAATTGAAGATTAAAGATTTATAAGCCTAAGAAGAAGACCTCATTGTAGATTGAAGATTGAGGAGAACCAATAAGGAGTTACTCATGGAAATTTGAATATTGAATACTTCAGAGTGAAAAAATAAGAAAGGAACTCTATAAGGAGGATACCCAAGAAATAGGTCTCATTGAAGTACTTCTAGATTTAGAAGATTGAAGCTTGATGATAGAGGACTAGAAAAGTCCTATTGAAGATTTCAGAAGCTACAAAAATTAAAAGAACCAAGAGAAGAGGTCTCAATAAAGATTGAAATGAAAAAGAAAGAGAAGGCTAGGAAATCCTTAATGGAGAATTTGAAGAAGGTAATTGAAGTAGATTTGAGGAGAACTCAAGTGAGAAGATTGCTAACAAATAGAAGCACCTAAGAAAGAAAAATTTGGGATAATTTTCACCATCTGACAACAAGCCCAAAAGAAAGAAATATTTGGCAAGAAGTTTACCAAATTTTGGAAAGGATTTCCAAATACCTCAAGACATTCAGATTCTTGAGAAGAAGGCCAACAAATAGGCCAAGATTGAATTTAGAATTCGATAAAGGATATTGGAGGAGAAAGGAGCTAGAAGAGGCCACTAGATTAGAGAATTTTGAGGACAACCACAAAGGATTTGAAGGCTGATCTATGGAAGAAGAGATTGCTATTTTTATAGCATAAGTCCAAGAGATTATTGGATAGCATATAGAAGGAGAAATTAGTTGTGTTAGAATCTAAAAATTTTAGAGTTCAAGGATAGTTAGAAGGCAACATTTGGGAAGCATTAATAGCTACTAATTTTTAGAATTCAAGAAGGCTACTTGGAGGAGAGTCGAAGCCACAAAACCACATTTTTGGGTAGCAAGTTAAGAGGAGTTACAAATCTTAAAATTGGGAGAGTTAAAGAGTTTATTTGAATAGCAAGAAGAGCTGCAAAATAGACTAGTTTAAAGTAGCAAAGTAATACAAATTGAAGCTGTAAATTTATCAAAATCAGAGAAGAAATTAGGTGATCCAAATCACCAAGAAATATATCACCTAAGTATGTAACAATGGTGCAAAAGGTTCATTAATTGAACTATTATATTTATATTATTAAGTTTTATTAAGCACTAAATTCAAGGTTTAAAGTTGCAAAAGGAAGGTTTCTAGTTTAAGTATTCAAGGAAGTGCAGAAGATAGTTTTTTTACAAGGAGTAAAACCTACATGTAAGAAAGAGGAGTTAGATATTTTCAAAGGAAAATAATAATATCAACTTCCTACTATCTATTGAAAGTAAATAAGACATTATTATCAAGCATAGATTTGATATACAATAGTGCAAAGCATAACCATCCAAAAGGTATAGTATTTGCATGATTAAAAATCTTAGAATCATCATTGGAAAGTTAACCAAGCAAGGAGACTTAGGAGAGAGTTTCCAAGGAGGAGAAGGCAACTTTGAATCCACCATTAAACATAGGTAAAGCTACAAATTTGTAGTCATCAAGTGGTAGTATTATCCAGTCTAAGGAAGAAGCTACAAAGCAAAGCGAAAAGGGCCAACTAAGGTCTCAAAATCATCTTATTCAAGGTGTCTAAAGACACCAAATACAATTCCATAGTCCCATGAAGGCAACACTCACAATGCAAAAGAAACCTAAAATATGAAAGGAGACTAAGGATAACATAACACTAATAGCAAGGACAACATAAAGAAACTAAGGTACAAGTTGCAGGGAGAATAACACAAGGAAAATAACATAACAAAGATATAAGTAGCAAGGAGTGTTACCCAAGTAAAAGAGGATAGAAGCTTGGATGAAAAACCACTTGGAAGAAAGTATTAAAAAATCGTAGGAGGAGCCACCTTCATTGGAGAGGAGCCACCATACGTTGGAGAAATCACACCTTAATCAACCAAACTTTAGTCCTTTTAGTACTTTACTGTTTATAGATGGTGTAAAACATGATGTGATCATCCTATGCTTTATTACTATCTTTATTTTTTTTTCTATTATTACCCTTATTTATTGATCAAGTATTTTAATAGCTTATGAGTTATATAAAATACAAAGGGATCTTGAGAAGATAGTATTTTTACATATATAGGGCATATACCATCACAAAACCTCTCTTTTTGTATATATATTTTTAAGTTGTGCTAGATCCTTACTAAAAACTACCATCAGATGATATAGATTACCTTTTGGTTTGACATGTATGACACTAATTTCTATCCCTAATGTATCATTTTATATGAAATCATTATTTTCAATCAAGGGCTATTAGGATTGATGCCTTCACTAACTTCTATTTAGGGGTTTACAATTGTGTATCATATATAGAGAACAAAGTTGTACTAGAGTTTTCTTTAATATTTTTTTATCAATGCTTTAATGTTTACATATTAATAAATTTTGATCATAGCCTAAAGTATCGACTAGATATACCACTCATATATAAGTTATTAGTAGTTAAAAGTTAAAAAACTAGTTTATGCCATTAAGCCTTCCTTACACATAATATGACCATGTAGGATACAATATAACATCAAGAAGAAACTCTTTCTTAGTTTTGGTGATTTAAAGATAATTAACATTAATTATTGGAATGATCCTTTAGTAATAAATAAATGATCTAATCATCCAAGTATACTTCAATAAATTTTTTGATGAAATGCATGATAAGATATCCACCAAGAAAATGGCATAATGCCATACATCAAGAATCCGCTAATGATTAATATAGTTTTAAACTAATACTCTTTAGCTATTTTCACCTATTAAAAAAGAGACATCTATAAATAGATGCACTTATCTTCTTATAATTATTTTAAAACTTCCTTATTAAAAGATATTGGTAAGGGATTGTTATCGTTGAATTGATCAATCTATCTAAAACCTACATAAGTTTGGATCTTCTATTTTATTTTAATATTGGACTAATCCATTCTATATAATCGATTAGTATGATGATCTATACTGCAAACATTTTATTTTTCTAAGCTTCAAATTTAGCTTTAGACTAAACACAATTGGTAGACTCTATATTTATGGGTACTTTATATCCTTTTTGGACTTAATATACATGGTACTAGTTTATTTTATTATTCCCTTAATATTGGTATAGTATCTAAGGAATAGGTCTTAATACTATATCATTCATTTAATAATATTTTTAATCTCTTTTAATCCATAGAAATTTATAACAATAGCATTTTTAAAACCCCATTTTAGTGCTATTTTTTTGTTTGTGGAAAACACCCCAAATGGGATGCCACTTTTGGATAATTCCCAAGGAGGCAAGGGTATATATTTCACCAAAAATACCCAGGGCTTGCACTGGCCTGCCATCTTTGGCACACTCAATGAGCATGCCTAAAAACAAAAACAAGAACAAAAAAATACAAACAAACACAAAAAACACAATAACAACAACAAAAAACAAAGACAAACAAACAAACAAACAAACAAACAAAAAAACACAAAACAAACAAACACAAAACAAACAAAACAACAAAAAAGCATAAAAACAACAAAAAACTTAAAAAACAAAAAACAACAACAAAACACCCAAAAAACTATAAAAACAAAAAAACAACACGCACAAAAAACAAAAAAATAAAAACACAAAACATTAAAAATAAAAAATACATAAAAAACAAAAACACAAAAAAACACAAAACAACAAAAACACAAGAACAACACAAAACAACAAAAACACAAGAACAACACAAAAAACACAAAACACACACACACATAAAAAAACTAAACAAAAAAAGAAAAAAAAACACAACAACGACCTTTCTAAGCCAAAATACTTTTAAGGCAAGATTCAATAGAGGAAACAAAAGAAATATTTGTTTTATCTAGGGAACTAAAATACCCTGACCGAACCAAAGAGAAGCAAAAACAAAGAAATAAGGAACTAGGTATCTCCATTACTGGAACCATCCAAAAAAATGATAGAAAGAAGAGCTTCCCTTATTTGTGAAGCCCACCATCTAGGAGAGTGGTTGTAACAAGTAAGATCACCTTTGTCCAATACCCAATTAGCTAAAGCATCAACACTCCTGTTTTGATCTCTGACCACATGATTGTAATCAAATTTCAAAAAGCCCATATGGATTAATTGAATCTTGTCAATAATTATTTTTATTCTCCAATAAACCTTAGGATTATTAGGAGTATTCAATAGATTAATCATGAGTTGAGAGTCAGAATCAACTAGCATATTTTTTTATTCAACCTTAACAGCCTCTTGAAGGCCTCTGAGGATACCATATCCCTTAGTAAGGTTTTTGGAAAGAATACCCAAATTCTTAGCAAAAGTAAAAATTAGGGAGCCATATGAAAGTCTACCAATTTATATCGCACTAGATTTTCCAGGATTTCCCCTAGAGGCTCCATTAGTATTGAATTTTCCAAAATCCTTAGGCGGAGGTTGCCAATTCCTTGTTCTATCCATCTTGCAATTACTCACATTCCCTTTAAGTTGATTTCAATTAGAAGAGTTAATATTCAATCTTTGCATCACTTTTTTTAAATAAAGGGGTAAAAATTTATTGATAAAAAGTTTGGATTACAGAGTACAACTGAGCTTCCAACCAGGACTCAAATAAACAGCCAAACAGGCTAAAACCACTAGACTAGAATGACACCCAAAAAAGACAACAAGAATAAACCACATTAAGTCTGTACATCCTTGTGGATCAACTCCCACAGGCGTTGAGAGTCCCCAGATGGGAGACTCTCCCAATTATCGATACTCCAAGGATCCAGCAGCTCAGAAGCCCTTTTGGCCAGGTAATCAGCAACCACATTCCATTCCCTTGGAATGTGCACAAAGGATATAAATTCAAACTCTTCACTCATTCTGAGAATCTGAACGGCTACAGAGGCCAACTGCCAATTAACTTCCTCCACCCTTTTACTGTTTAAAATATTAACCACAATTTGAGAGTCAGACTCATAGATAATCCTATGCCAGCCAAGAGAAAACCCCCTCCGCAAGGCCTCAAGAATTGCAAGAGCTTCCATAAAATTGTTGGAGTGAACACCTTTATAAATGGAAAAGAAAAAACTGACACCACCAGTAGAATCTCTCCCAACACCGCCAATGCCAGCATGTCCAGGATTACCCCTGGATGATCCATCAGTATTAATTTTTAAAACTCCTCTAGGGGGTGGCCTCCACCTACCATCTCTCCTAACCTTCTTCTTGAGCTGAGGAACCCTACTAGGGCTAGAAGAGTTCACACCATCCCCAAAGAGACCAAGGGCTTGTTGTACCTTCTCCTCCCTAGAATCCAAAAGAGGGTCCACATCACATTTGCTATGGATGGTTTCCTGAACCATATACAGGATCCTTTGCCAGATCTGTTGAACAGCCAAATAACTACCCTAAAATATGCGTCGGTTCCGTTCGAGCCAAATTTTCCAGATGATGCAAGAAGGGCCCAAATTCCAAGCCACCCGAAGGAAGGGGGCCTTGGTCGGAGGTCTGCCCAGACTACTCCAAAACTCCACCAGGGACAGCACATGAAAACATGGATGGTTCCAGGCGCTCCACCAATGGTGCCAAATGTCTCTGGCAAAGGAGCATTGGAAAAATAAATGAGAAGAGTCATCCTCATTCTTACTACAAAGGACACAAAAAGAGGGACCCTGAAATCCCCTCTTCCTCACATTATCCCAAGTGAGGCATTTATTACGAGCTACCAACCAGAGAAAGAAGTTACATTTTGGCTAGGAAAATTTGTTCCACACCTTTTTCCACCAAGTGACAGGAAGACTCCCATACTTTTGCTTATCAAGAACTTGATAACCATAGGCTACCGAGTAGGTTCCCTTAGGATCAGGGTTCCAAGCCAGAATATCTTTACCCCTCAATGAAGAACAAGGCCTCCCCATAAGAATAAGAGCAAGCACCTCTCTGTCCTTGGCCAGTCCCCCTTGGGGCCATTCTTGTGGATCTTTCCACCTGTACATCTCCATATTTCCAAAAGACTAGATTTTTTTAAAGTCCTCCACATGAGACCAGCCTGCTTCCAAGAAAAAAATGCTTAGGGAACGTAACCTAGGATATTGATTCAAGATAGGAGGGTGGCCATCCCAAGAATCCTCCCAAAAAAGAGCATTTGATCCCTGATTGCAAATCCAGAACAAACCCTGCTTGATTAAATTAGCTCCTCTTTTCAGAGTGTCCCAGATAACTGAACCTTTCCCAACCAAGCTGACTCTAGGGATTTCAGCCTCAGAAATACCTCTCAAGTATTTACAAGATAATATTTTAGCCCAAATATGATCTTGAGAGGTACACCATCTCCAATAAAGTTTTGCAGCCAAAGCCTACCCAAAAAGAGTTGTCTGTCGCAACCCAAGGCCTCCCTCTTGCATCGGCCTACATATAGAATCCCACCTAACCAAACTCCATTTAGATTGATCAAGTTTTCCAGACCATAAAAACTGTCTTGACAAAGCATCCATGTCCTTGATGAAGTGAGAGGGAGCTATTTGTACAAAACATCTATAAATGGGTAAAGCTTGAACAACAGATTTTAAAAGCAACACTCTACCTATAGTGGATAGCCATCTGAAAGTCCAGTGATTCACCTTCCTTCTAAACTTATCAAGCATAGACTTCCAAGAAGATCTAGGTAGAGGGTGAGATGAAATTGGAATACCAAGATAAATGAAGGGGGAGTCCCAACCTGGAATCTTAGAATGCGAGCAATCCTGGCTTGAATAAGAGGAGGGGTATTGAAGAAGAAAATAGAAGACTTGTCCTCATTAATCAACTGTCCAGAAGCACCAAGATATATGTCAAGAGACTGTCTAATATTGCCAGCTTCCATGATAGTGGCAACTCCCAACAAAGCAGTATCATCAACAAATTGAAGGTGGGAAAGAGGTGGCAAACTACTATCCCACTTCCACCCCTGAATGAGACCCTGCATGACTTGAGACTTGAGCAATCTTCCCAACCCTTCCGCCATAATGATAAACAAATAAGGAGATAAAGGATCTCCTTGCCTCAATCCCCTTGAGGCCTCAAACAGCTCTGATGGCTCATTATTAACAAGAACAGAGAATGAGGAAGAAGAAACACAACTCATCACCCATCTAATCCATTCCTCCTCAAATCCAAAAGCAGCAAGAACTTTTTGAAGAAAGGACCATCTGACCCGATCATAGGCTTTGGCCATGTCCAACTTAATGAACATAGTTTTCTCCTTAGAAGTTTCCATCGAGTGAATAGCTTCTGTAGCAATAACAACCCCATCCAAGATTTTTCGGCCAACAACAAACCCTCCTTGCTCCTCAGAGATGATTTTGCTCAACCATATCTTCAGCCTCTCAGCAATAATTTTTGTGATGATCTTATACACAACATTGCAGAGAGCAATAGGCCTGAACATATCCAAGGAATTTGCTCCCTCTTTTTTGGGTATAAGCACCACAAAGGTAGCATTTAGGGCCCTTAGCATCTGTTTGTTCTTTTGGGACTCATGGACCACCTCCAAAAGATCAAATTTGATTAAATCCCAAAACTCCTGATAAAACTCAATCGAGAATCCATCTGGACCTAGGGCTTTTCCTTTTTTCATCTTGAATACAACATTTTCCAACTCCTCAAGGGAAATTGGACCCATCAAGTGCTCATTCATCTCTCTAGAAACAATCATTGGAATACAGTTTAGAATAAGCTTTTCATTCTCATCATCTGATAGGGAGTCCTCCTTGAAGAGAGAGGAAAAATACCTCTTAGTCTCTTCTAAAATATCCCTGAAAGAAGAGAGCAGGGCACCCTGAGAATTCACAAGAGAGGTAATCAGGTTACCATTACGGTGAGCCTTAACTGAGTTATAAAATAAGGTTGTGTTCCTATCCCCTTCCTGAAGCCAATCTACTCGAGCTTTTTGTTTCCAAAAAATTTCTTCCCTCAGTTCCCATTCAGCAAGGTCTTTCGCAGCCTCAAATTCCTCAACAAGAAGCTCCTTCATGAATCCCTGATCTCTAATCTTCCTTGAAGCTTCTTCCATCCTCCTAAGAGCTGCCAGCTTAGCCAAGGAAAGGTTCCCAAAATTTAGTCTATTCCATCTCTTCAATTTATGTTTTACAAATTGTAGTCGCTTCATAAAGGAATACATAGCGGTGCCATGAGGAGGTTTGTCGGTGGTCCACCAACCTCGCATGAAATCATGAAGCTTAGGATCACGAAGCCACATAAGTTGAAACTTAAAGGAGGGATTATTTTTTAGCCCTAACTCCAAAGCAGAGAGTTTGATAGGCCAATGATCAGATCCCCTACCCTCCAGAATCATAGAACTAGCACCTCTGTTATTACCCATCCAATAACTGGATATCAAAAACCTATCCAGTCTCTCTGATATGGAAGCTTCCCCACACCTTCTATTGTGCCAAGTAAAGATCCCATTATCTGGCTTGATGTCAACCAAGTTTAGGGCCTGGATATGAGCACTTAAGATAGAAGAAAAAGGCTCGAGACGGTCCACCCCACCACGTTTCTCCTCTAGACAAGTGATAGAGTTGAAGTCTCCAGCCAAAATCCATGGGTACAGGGGAACCAAACTTCTCACAAAGCAAATGTGCTTCCACAAATTCACTTTACCATTGTAATCAATAGGAGCATACACATTTGTAAGTAGGATGATTTCACCAGATTCATTATCATGCCCGACCATTGAAATAGACCATCTACTGGAAATCCAAGTAAGAGGGGATATCTTAACCGGATCCCATAAACAAGCGACACCACCAACATATCCACATGCACCAATACACTGGCATTGCCCCCTTCTCCACAACTTGGGAGCAATATTGAACATACTATCAATAGCCAATTTAGTCTCCTGAATAAACACCACATCCGAAGAATGCACATGAACCAAATCATGAACAACTTTTTATCTGGGGATGCTATTCAACCCCCTTACATTCCATGAGAGGATAATCATTTTTGGGGGTTATAAAAATGGGAGTCCAATGTTCTCACCAAGCCTGACTCCACCAAAGTCTCCCCCATTAACTTAATTTTATCCTGGTCCTTCTTTCGACCCACCTTCATATTCTTATCTGAAAAACTTTTTTTAATTATTTTTTGTTGCAATCCCAACACCGTAGGAGTTTTGCAGTCCAAGGATGACTGCATCAATGCCTGAGTAGGAGAGGGCATAACTAAATCTGTACCACTTTCCAAAATAGTTTCCCTTATAGGGCTAGACCCAACCATGTCCCCTATACTCAGATCCAAAGCCCTTTGTTCTTCATTTAAACCCCCTAGATCTGATTCCTTAAGTTCCCCCTCAAGAAGAGACATCTGATTTGGCCTTGTTATATTTGCATCAGGTAGCGACGTTTCAGGTATCTCCATGCACTGATCAAGATCATCTAATATTTCAAAATGGTTGAGTAGAGCATCTGGCTGGCTATCCTTAAGGTCTTTGTTTGCCCTTCGTCCTCTGTTTCGGGCTTTTACTAAAACAAAACCTTCCTTATCTCGTTCCCCTTCCTTTATCGGGGCTTTTCCTTTATCCAAACTTTGTCCAGATCGAGAGGGCCCAGGATTTGAAGCCACAGGTGAGACAAACTTAGGGCATTTTCTTTGCAGGTGGCCATATTCATGGTAAATCCGACAACGAAATGGAAGAGCTTCATAGTCAAGTTTTTGAACCCATGTAGTTGATCCAAATTGTATTTCAATAGAATCTGGAATAGGATTATTTAAGTCAATTTCAACACAAATACGAGCAACAAAGATTACCTTTTTATCCATTGTCTATTGTGACGGTCCAACCGACTTCCCAAGCAGAAGGGCAATCTTATGCAAGATATCAGTTCTCCAGAATTCCAATGGGAGCCATGGAAGCCGCACCCATACTGGAACCCATGATGGCCGCTCCTCTGATGGGTTGAAACCCACATGCCAGGGTTTAAGAAAGAGTCCCACTTGGTTATAGAAATAAGGACCCCCTTCAAATGCTTTGTTACGATCTGCAATACAAGAGAAAACCACCATAAAATAGTTGTTCGCACTCAGCATCACCTCCACATCACCTTCAGGATTCCAAGTCTTCCTGACCCAAGCCTCCACAAAGGGGAGAGAAATTTGGATGCCCAAAAATTTGCCAATAAGGGCATGTTTGGTTAGATACTCCACATCTTCCACCATCGAGTCTGGTTGAACCACTAGAACTGGCCTGGCTTCACATCGTTCCAAACATCCATTGTTCTTTAACAAGCGGTTCCCGACATGCACTGGAAAATCTTGTTCCTTCCAGTCATTTTTAGATGAAAAAATATCACGAGCATGCACTCTCTGTGTCGGACCCGATGCCATCACGACATTCCTCCAATTTTTTAGACCTCCTCCGAAAGTTGTTGCCATCCCCGTAGAGCAGTTTTTCTTCATCAAACCCTAGCAGAGTAGTTTTTCCTCATCAAACCCTAGCCAATTTTTTTTTCTTTTTCTTTATTTTCTTTTTGTGATGAAGGTCTCAATATTTGCATCACTTGATCCCATATTTGGTGGGAGTTTTGGGGGTGATTAAGGAGTTGTTGGACTGATTCAACTAAGTTGGCAATGGTATTTTGCCAGATATAGTGAATATCCTTCCTTTCTTGATTGAAAATTTGGTTGTTCCTTTCATTCCAAATATTCCAAAGAAGAATGGTAGAACCCATCCAAACTAACTGCCTAATAAAATGATCAACACCCTCTTGTTTAGGCCAATCCCTCCAAAGTTGTTCAAAAGTAAAAAAATTGGACCACTGTAAGCCAAGTAAAGTGGCCATTCTCCTCCATAGCTCAGAGGCTAAAGTACACTCAATAAAAATATGGCTGAGAGTTTCCACATTCTCTCCACACATTTCACATCTAAAAGGGCCATGAAAACCATGCTTCATAAGTTGCTCACCAGTAAGCACCCTGCGATGCAATAAAAGCCAAGTAAAGAACCTCACCTTAGGCCAAAGCTTTTGAGCCCACAACTGAGAAAATATGTCATATGATTGGTTGGGATTATTATGGCATAAGGCCAAATAACCTTGAGCAACTGAATACTCACCCTTAGTAGTGTTGTTCCATCCAAAACAATCTTTATCATGGGACCAAGAGAGAGATCTCATATGAAGGATGCATTGGATGTCTTGTCTTTGCCTTTCTAGGATTTGAATAGGCCAGTCCTCAATAGGGATCCAATATCTACCAACCTTTGAATTACCAGTATGGTACCGATAGTAATTAGCCACCTTTATCCAGTTAGCTCGGTGAAGCTCCTCCATCCAAGGCCTCCAATCGAGAAACTGAGTTATCAAAGGCTTGTGACCATCCCAAGAATCTATCCAAAAATTTACCTGTTGACCATTATGAATGATCCAAAATAATTTTTTCTTTATCAAATCCTCACCAGTATTAAGAACTGCTAAAATGGGAGAACCTTTGGTAGGCAATTGATAGCGAACAAGGTCTTCAGGACTTTTGTTCTCAACATATTTAGCACGAAGATTTTTGGCCCAAAGAGCATTGGGGTTATGCAAAATCCTCCAATACAATTTAGCAGCTAAAGCTTTGTTGTTATTAATAGCAGACCAAAATCCTAACCCCCCTTCATTCTTAGGAAGACATAAAGTGTCCCATTTCACCAAGGCCCATTTTATTTTCTCCTTAGTACCACTCCAGAGGAACCGATGACTGATTTGATCCAGTTCTCGAAGAACAACCTTTGGGATATTCAACACAATAGAAACATAAATAGGAATAGCTTGAAGGACTAATTTTACCAAGGTGATTCTACCCCCAAAAGAAAGCCACCTATTGGTCCACTTTCCAATTTTCTTCTTGACTTTGTCCAACAACCAATTCCAATATTTTTTTTCTATCTTTGAATATTGATAGGAATACCTAAATAAGTGATCGAAAGGGAGGTCTTCTTATATCTTAATTTATCCAAGACCATGGATTCCTGTCTGGCAGAGCAGTGAAAGAAAATGACTTTAGATTTATCTTCATTGATCAATTGCCCGATAGCCTTAGAAAAACAGCTAATGATTTGCTTAATTTTAGAAGCTTCCTTAACTGTAGCTTTACCTAATAGAGTAGAGTCATCAACAAATTGAAGATGAGAGATAGGTCTAGCTCCATGAGCAATGGTAACTCCCTCAAGGGTTTTGTTTTCTCTCTTTTTGGTTATAGTCCTACCCAAGCATTCAACAAGAATGATGAATAAATAAGGGGAGAGGGGGTCACCTTGCCTAATACCTCTGGAAGCTGGGAAAAACTGAGAAGGCCTACCATTGATAAGAACTAAGTAGGAAACTGAAGAGATACATCCCATAATCCAATCCATCCAATCCTGAGAGAAACCAAATTGCCTCAAAACTTTGATAAGGAAGTGCCAATCCACTCTGTCATAAGCTTTGGATAAGTCTAACCGAATGAACATAGAAGGATATTTTTGCATTTCCATGGAATGGATGGCTTCTTGAGCAAGAACTATCTCATCCACTATTTGATGCCCTTCCACATAACCCCCTTGTTCAGGGGAAATAATCTTATGCAAAAGAGGCTTCAACCTTTCTGCCATGATCTTAGTAATGATTTTGAGAAGAACATTACATAAAGCAATAGGTCTAAAAGCTGAGATATGTTCAACCTCTTGAGCTTTTGGAACAAGAGTAATATAAGTTTTATTGATAACCTTCAAAATTTCTTTGGCTTTCCTGGCTTCTTCCACCACCTCTAATAAATCAGCATGAAGGATATCCCAGAACTCTTGGTAGAACTCAATGGGAAAACCATCAGGACCTGGGGTTTTCCCTTTTTGCATTTTAAAAACTACCTGTTGAAGCTCATTGATAGTAATAGGAGTAGTCAAAATAGAGTTCTCCTCAGAAGTGATAAGAGAAGGGATTGCTTGAAGAACATTTTGTTGAGAAGTCGAGTCAAGAGGAGTAGCAACAAAAATATTGGAAAAGTAATTGACAACAATAGAGTTCATGCCATCCCAAGTGTAGACAACATCTCCAGAATCTGATTTTAGGGAAGAAATAAAGTTGTGAGATCTTCGAGCTAGAAGAGATTTGTGGAAGAAATTTGTGTTTCGATCTCCTTCTTTGAGCCATTGAATTCTAGATTTTTGCTTCCATAAGAGTTCTTCTCTTTTTTCCCATTCCTCTAACTGAGTTGTGAGTCTAATTTCATCTGTACTTCTACTCTCTGTGAGGCCATCTAAATGGATTTTCTTATTCAAATTTTCAAGTTGAGCAATAACTTCATATTTTTTTTATGAACATCCCCAAACTCCTTCCAGTTCCAAGTCTTGATTTTGGATTTAATGTATTGCAATATTTTGGCAAAATAGAACATCTTAGTCCCATACCTAGGTTTACCTTCCTTCCACCATTGTTGCACTCGAGGTCTAAAGGAACTATCTCTAAGCCACATTAACTGAAATAAAAAAGGAGAGAAACTCACATTGGTTTTCCACATTTCCACCATGATTGGCTAGTGATCCGAACCAACATTGTTAAGAGTCTTCACTTTAGGAATGTGACCATGGATTAAGAAATTGTCAGAGAGCAAGAACCTATCCAATATCTCCATTATACAAGCTAAGCCTTGCCTTCTGTTAGACCAAGTCATAAGGCCATTATCTGGTTGGATGTCCACAAGATGGAGGTTTGCAATATATTCGCTCATGAGGTCAGTGCTCCTGTCCAAATTTCTATTTCCCCCAATTTTCTCATCTAGAGAGAGGATGGTATTGAAATCTCCTCCGATCAAGATCCAAGCTTCAGGAAAATGAGAGATAATATAAGTTATATCCTTCCACTATCTTCTTTTTTCCTCCAAAGTAGTCGAAGCATAAACAGTAATGCAGAGCATAATTTGGTTGGAATGTCTACTTTGAATAGCTATAGCCAAAAGACCCCAACTACCAACCATATGGTGAATAACTACCTCTTTTGGGTCCCAAAGGCAAGCAATGCCACCAAAAGTCCCCTGGGAACTGAGGGAAACCACTTTTCCAGTTGGCCAAATTTTACTAGCAATTGATTCCATTTCCTCTATTGACATCTTCGTTTCTTGAAGGAAAACAAGATGTGGATGATTTATCTGAATCATTCTTCTAATTTCATTTTGTTTTGAAAGACTCCCTTTGAGTCCTCTAATATTCCAAGTGATGATCTTCATTAATACCAGGGCTAAAAAAGTTGGGAAGGGCATTAATATTACCTTCCTCTACAAGATTTTCACCTTCTTTTACCATATGATGTTGATTGGTCTTGCGACCTACCTTTTGATTAGAATCCATCTTCAGTTTTTTTCCTATTTCTTGACTTACTCCAATTGAATCTGAGATGGCTTCTAACCTTGAAGAATGCATGTACAAAGCCAAAGTGTTACCGAAAGGTTCAACAGAGTCTATATTGGGACTTGTATTATTTGAAGTTTTAACATTTAAAAGATTGTTTTTCTTGTGTATATTTTCTCCCTTTTTTTTGTTGAAAACCTTTGATTTGTTGGTTTATCTCTGAGTTCTTCCCTTCATCTTTAAATTGTGTTTCTAAGATTTTTGTTTCCATTATTTCCTCTTCCTCACTTGGGACATCATTTGTGGAAAGAATTTCAAACATATTAGTAGATAACTTTGATTGATCCTTCATAACTAGTTTTTTCTGAGTGTTCTTCTTCTTAGGCATTTGGAAACCTGTTGAGTTTATATCTTCTTTCTTTTGATCTAGAATTTTATTTGGGCAAACACTAGCCAAATGACCATATTCATGGCAAATTCTACAATGAAAAGGAATGTTCTCATAGTCCACTACTTGCTCCCAAGTGTCCTCCCCAAATTGTAATGAGATCTTTTTAGGAAGGGGTTTGTCAAAATCCATTAAAACACAAATTCGAGCATAAATAATATGTTCAAATTTTTGAGTACAATCAACAGTCATCATAAAAGTTCCTAAAGAGTTTCCAATTGAAGAAAAAATAGTCGGATTCCAGAATTCAATTGGGAGGCCAAAGAGTCTAACCCACACGGGACCTGTAGAAGGCATCTCTTCTTCGGCTTTAAATTTAGTATGCCAGGGCTTCATGAAAAGCCCTACCCTTCCAAAGAACCAAGGACCCCCTTGAAATGTTTTCTCTCTATCTTCATTATTAGCAAATAAAACAAGAAAATAACCATTTGGATAAATAGAGATTTGTAACTCACCTTTAGTTTTCCAACTTTTTGCAGCCCAGACTTTGAAAGCAGATAGGCTCGGACGAAAACCCATGAAACGACAAATTAGTCCTCTTTTTTCTAGATCTTCAATGCCAGTCTGAATGTTGCCCATATCAAGCTTAACAATAGGAGTTCCATCAGCTACCCTAAGACATCCTGACTCCATTTTCCTAGGATCAATCTTAGGCATTCTTAGAGGTTTACGGGAAGCCCTAAGATTAATATTAGCATTAGGTTGAGGTTGTCCACCATGGAGGGCATCCCTAAAATTCATTTTTGGGGCTGAGTCTTGGAAATTCTTACCCTTGAAAGGGGTTTCCATAGTGGATTTATTTTGTGGGTGCACCTTAGCACCAGATTCGCTTGAGATCTGAGCCATTTTTTGATCAACTTCTTGAAACTTGTTTCGTGATCTCTTTAATCCATGCCCTGGACGTCGAGGAAAGGTATGATTTTCACTTTTATTTTGTGCAACAAATTGGAAGCCATTGTCAATCAAGTTCACAACATGAAGATCTATTGAAAGATAAATTTCTAACCCATATTGGATCCCCTACAACATATCCTACTAAAATCTTGAGCAGAAACCACAAAAATATTGGCCGCTAGGGCCCGAAGGCCCTAAAAAACAACCTCTGGAGCTGCTTGCACTCAACCCAGATGAAACCATTGCACATTCACTTCAATTACCCTCATAAATTTCTTTGCTAATTATAATTATAATTTTAATATTTATATCACCCTATTTAAGTGCTATATTCACATGGTTGTTTAGGTATTTGTGGTAATACTTTTAATATGTAAGCCCTATGCATCACATTTAACCATGACTAAACATAACTTATAAACTTGTAATTAACCTTAAATATTTCTTGTTATGTCATATTATGGCTAATTTAATTTATGTATATGAGTTTTTGGTATTGGTATGAATACCCCCCACCACTCTATCATTTTATTATTGAAGTGTAGTAATTCTTATCCATAAATAATATAATGATTATTTATGGTGCCTATCAATTTTTGTTTCTTTATTTTTTCCTTTTACACTTTTTGTATAAGATTTGAGTAGATGGATTGCTCTTGTTTATTTATGCAAAATATTATAAATTCTAATAGATGATTAGGAATATGTACAAACCAAAGTGGCAATATGGCTATGATAATGAATTTATATCAAATAATTACTAGATATACCATATATAAAGTGTGAACATAATAAACATAATGAGATTATGTTCAAAGTCATCCATAAATGAAGTATGCATTGCCATGACCCACCCTTAGCAAACTTTTTACTTTGGATAAGTCATTGCCTATGAATTGAATGTATGTTTTATTTTGGTATCTAATTGATGTAATAATTGATTATTTCATGATTGGTTATGCAAAAGGAAAAATGAATATTATGGAAATAGGATTTATAAAGAAATGGGCTATTTTCATGTTTGCTTATTGGAAAAAAATTGTACATTTTATAAAAGAATATGGTACTGCTAATGAAATATGTTCTATAGAAACATGTTCTAAATGGTGGTAGAAAGAATGAACCACTGAGAAAGGGATATCTTATGGGAAATGATGTGATGGGTAAATTGATGAAGATGGGGCAACTTGAATGAAATTCCTTTCATGAAGATGCATATCATGTTTGAATATGTTTGTTGCATATTGATATTTTTCTTGATGAAAATTATAATTAGAATGATGGTTTCATTTGGAAGAAGAATTAGTTATTGCTTTTATTATTCAGTCTTAAAAGAAAAGAAATAAGGAAAGTCATTGTTGATTGACAACTTTGCTATGGGGTCATGTGAAAAGAATTATTATTAAAAAAAATAATAGAGTAGTAATAAGTGTTTACCATCCTCTAATATATGCGTTTGTAGCTTGTTGATAAAAAATATTTGTTAATAAGAAATCATTAATGAGCTATTCACTATTTTGAGAAATTGAACTGCGGTATTGTGGTGTGTTGTTAGATCACTAAAGAGGAAATAATAAAATGTAGTTTAAATGTTTGTTATGTGTTAAAATGGAGAGTGGTCAATTAAGAGCAGAGGGATTCATCCACGATGGGGGCAAACGTCATGGGAGAGTGTGGTATTTTTGGTAAAAATAAAAGAAGTGGGAAAATAAATAAGGGACAAGGAGGCCAGAGAGCAATCGACTGTGTAGGAAGTGCTGGAATTGGGTTGGAACTCGATAGAGGAGACGTCGTTGAAACCATGTATTTTTCTACAATATTGGTTGTTACTGTTTGCTCAATGAATTTTGTGGATCAAACATAGTATGGTTGTCCTCAATGTGTCGTGAATAAAAGCTTATTTCAAAGCAATATTTTATTCATTTAATTGGAAAGTAAGAAGAATCCAATACTGGAGAATGACTGTCTATTGTAAAGCTTTTATAGTTTTTTTTTTTATAAAAGAAAAGAATAGTGATACAAGAAACTCTCAGAACCAATATGTAAATGAGATGTGACTGTGTATTTGTAGATGGTTGTGATAGGATTTAATGTTTTCCTTTTAGGGTGATTCCAAACCATAAAGATGTTAGTTTTTGGAAAATATACCATGCTATCGAAGCGAGTGTGACTGCAATGGAACAGTGTGTAGATAGTTTTTAGACTATTGTTGTTTTGTGTTCATTTTGACTGGTTTAAGATAAATTTTTAGTTGTATGTCATCTAGATGAAATGGCTTAGTAAATGAAAGTTGAATGAGATTATGGGGTCGGTTATATTTTTCTTGAGTCTTGTATGAATATTAAAAGATATCTATAGCTGGAAAAAGTAGAGATATTTTTATCCATTCATAATAGAAAAAGAATTATATTGTTTTGGGGATTAAGGTATTTATTTATCTTTTGAATTGTACTTGGTGAACGATCTGGGTATAATATCTGTTGAAATAAGGAAAGGACTTCCTCTATTTTTACACTTTTTTTTTTGTGGAAAACATCCCAGAAGGGATGCCACTTTTGGGTAAGACCCAAGGAGGCAAGGGTATCTCTTCCGCAAAAATCACCCAGGGCTCGCACTTGGCCTACCACCTTTGACATACTCAAGGAGTAAACCTGAAACAACAAAAAACAAGAACACACAAACACAAACACACAAAAATATTAAAAAAAAAAAATAAAAAACATGCTCCTTGAGTGTGTCAAAAATATAAAGCACAACCAAACACACACACAATAAGATAAAAAAACACAACACGAACCACACATAAAAAATACAAGAACAACATAACAAAACACAAACATAACAAAAAACAATAGAATGCTACAAAGACACAACCAACAAAAACATGAAAAATAAAAACAACCAAAACCTAAAAATAATAAAATAAATAAAATAAAATAAAAAAACAACCAACAATAGACAATAAAGAAAAATAAAAACATAGAAAACACTCACACACCAAAACACAAAAACACCAATTAACACAAACATACAGAAACACAAGCACAAGAACATCAAAAACACAAGAACAACAACAAAAAACACAAAACAATAAAAACACAAAAAACACAAAAACAAAAAAAACAAAAAAATACACACATAAATAGAAAAGAAAAAAATAGAACACAACAATGACCTTTCTAGACCAAAAGACTATTAAGGCAAGAATCAACAGAGGAAACAAAAGAAATATTAGTTTGAGCTAGGGAACTAAAATACCCTGACCGAACTAAAGAGAAGCAAAAATAAAGCAAGAAGAAACTAGGTACCTCTAGAACTGGAGCCATCCAAAGAAATGATAGAAAGAAGAGCTTCCCTTATTTGTGAAGCCCACCATCTAGGAGGGTGGTCGTAGCAAGTAAGATCACCTTTGTCCAAAGCCCAATTAGCTAAAGCATCAACACTCTTGTTCTGATCTCTGACCACATGATTGTAATCAACTTTCAAAAATCCCATCTGGATTAACTGAATCTTCTCAATAATTCTTTTTATTCTCCAATCAACCTTATGATTCTTAGAAGGAGTCTTCAAAATATTAATCATGAGTTGAGAGTCAGACTCAACTAGTACCTTTTCCCATCCAACCTTAGTAGCCTCTTGAAGGCCTCTAAGGATACCATACCCCTCAACAAGGTTATTGGATAGAATACCCAAATTCTCAGCAAAAGTAAAAACCAGGGAGCCATCTGAAAGTCTACCAATTCCTCCCGCACTAGCTTTTCCAAGGTTCCCTCTAGAGGCTCCATCAGTATTGACTTTTCCAAAATCCTTAGGAGGAGGTTGCCAATTCCTTGTTCTATCCATCTTGCAATTACTCACATTCCCTTTAAGTTGGTTTCTCTTAGAAGAGTTAATATTCAATATTTGCATCACTTGATCCCATATTTGGTGGGAGTTTTGGGGGTGATTAAGGAGTTGATGGACTGATTCAACTAAGTTGGCAATGGTATTTTTCTAGATATAGTGAATATCCTTCCTTTCTTGATTAAAAATTTGGTTGTTCCTTTCATTCCATATATTCCAAAGAAGAATGGTAGAACCCATCCAAACTAACTACCTAATAAAATGATCAACACCCTCTTGATTAGGCCAATCCCTCCAAAGTTGTTCAAAAGTAAAAAAATTGGACCATTGTAAGCCAAGTAAAGTGGCCATTCTCCTCCAAAGCTCAGAGGCTAAAGTACACTCAATAAAAATATGGCTGAGAGTTTCCACATTCTCTCCACACATTTCACATCTAAAAGGGCCATGAAAACCATGCTTCATAAGATGCTCCCTAGTAAGCACCCTACGATGCAATAAAATCCAAGTAAAGAACCTCACCTTAGGCTAGAGATTTTGAGCCCACAATTGAGAAAATATGTCAGATGATTGGTTGGGATTATTATGGCATAAGGCCAAATAACCTTGAGCAATTGAATACTCACCCTTAGTAGTGTTGTTCCATCCAAAACAATCTTTATCATGGGACCAAGAGAGAGATCTCATATGAAGGATGCATTGGATATCTTGTCTTTGCCTTTCTAGGATTTGAATAGGCCAGTCCTCAATAGGGATCCAATATCTACCAACCTCTGAATTACCAGTATGGTACCGATAATAATTAGCCACCTTTATCCAGTTAGCTCGGTGAAGCTCCTCCATCCAAGGCCTCCAATCGGGAAACTGAGTTATCAAAGGCTTGTGACCATCCCAAGAATCTATCCAAAAATTTACCTGTTGACCATTATGAATGATCCAAAATAATTTTTTCTTTATCAAATCCTCACCAGTCTTAAGAACTGCTAAAATGGGAGAACCTTTGGAAGGCAATTGATAGCGAACAAGGTCTTCAGGACTTTTGTTCTCAGCATATTTAGCATGGATATTCTTGGCCCAAAGAGCATTGGGGTTATGCAAAATCCTCCAATATAATTTAGCAGCTAAAGCTTTGTTGTTATTAATAGCAGACCAGAATCCTAACCCCCTTCATTCTTAGGAAGACATAAAGTGTCCCATTTCACCAAGGCCCATTTTCTTTTCTCCTTAGTACCACTCTAGAGGAATCGATGACTGATTTGATCTAGTTCTCGAAGAACAACCTTTGGGATATTCAACATGGTAGAAACATAAATAGGAATAGCTTGAAGGACTGATTTTACCAAGGTGATTCTACCCCTAGAAGAAAGCCACCTATTGGTCCACTTTCCAATTTTCTTCTTGACTTTGTCCAACAACCAATTCCAATATTTTTTTTGTCTTTGAATATTGATGGGAATACCTAAATAAGTGATTGGAAGGGAGGTCTTCTTATATCTTAATTTATCCAAGACCATGGATTCCTGTCTGGTAGAGTAGTGAAAGAAAATGACTTTAGATTTGTCTTCATTGATCAATTGCTTAGTAGCCTTAGAAAAATAGCTAATGATTTGCTTAATAGTAGAAGCTTCCTTAACTGTAGCTTTACCTAAAAGAGTAGAGTCATCAACAAATTGAATATGAGAGATAGGTCTAGCTCCATGAGCAATGGTAACTCCCTCAAGGGTTTTGTCTTCTCTCTTTTTGGTTATAGCCCTACCTAAGCATTCAACAATAATGATGAATAAATAAGGGGATAGGGGGTCACCTTGCCTAATACCTCTGGAAGCTGGGAACAATTGAGAAGGCCTACCATTGATAAGAACTAAGTAGGAAACTAAAGAGATACATCCCATAATCCAATCCATCCAATCTTGAGAGAAACCAAATTGCCTCAAAACTTTGATAAGGAAGTGCCAATCCACTCTATCATAAGCTTTGGATAAGTCTAACCGAATGAACATGGAAGGAGATTTTTGCATATCCATGGAATGGATGGCTTCCTGAGCAAGAACTATCTCATCAACTATTTGATGCCCTTCCACATAACCCCCTTGTTTAGGGAAATAATCTTATGCAAAAGAGGCTTCAACCTTTCTACCATGATCTTAGTAATGATTTTGAGAAGAACATTACATAAAGCAATAGGTCTAAAAGTTGAGATATGTTCAACCTCTTGAGCTTTTGGAACAAGAGTAATATAAGTTTTATTGATAACCTTCAAAATTTCTTTGGCTTTCCTGACTTCTTCCACCACCTCTAATAAATCAACATGAAGGATATCCCAAAACTCTTGGTAGAACTCAATGGGAAAACCATCAGGACCTGGGGTTTTCCCTTTTTGCATTTTAAAAACTACCTGTTGAAGCTCATTGATAGTAATAAGAGCAATCAAAATAGAGTTCTCCTCAGAAGTGATAAGAGAAGGGATTGCTTGAAGAACATTTTGTTGAGAATCTAAGTCAAGAGGAGTAGCAATAAAAATATTGGAAAAGTAATTGACAACAATAGAGTTCATGCCATCCCAAGTGTAGACAACATCTCCAGAATCTGATTTCAGGGAAGAAATAAAGTTGTGAGATCTTCGAGCTAGAAGAGATTTGTGGAAGAAATTTGTGTTTCGATCACCTTCTTTGAGCCATTGAATTCTAGATTTTTGCTTCCATAAGAGTTCTTCTTTTTTCCCATTCCTCTAACTGAGTTGTGAGTTTAATTTCATCTGCACTTGTACTCTCTATGAGGCCATCTAAATGGATTTTCTTATTCAAATTTTCAAGTTGAGCAATAACTTCATATTTTTTTATGAACATCCCCAAACTCCTTCCAGTTCCAAGTCTTGATTTTGGATTTAATGTATTGCAATATTTTGGCAAAATAGAACATCTTAGTCCCATACCTAGGTTTACCTTCCTTCCACCATTGTTGCACTCGAGGTTTAAAGGAACTATCTCTAAGCCACATTAACTAAAATAGAAAAGGAGAGAAACTCACATTGGTTTTCCACATTTCCACCATGACAGGCCAGTGATCCGAACCAACATTGTTAAGAGTCTTCACTTTAGGAATGTGACCATGGATTAAGAAATTGTCAGAGAGCAAGAACCTATCCAATCTCTCCATTATACAAGCTAAGCCTTGCCTTCTATTAGACCAAGTCATAAGGCCATTATCTGGTTGGATGTCCACAAGATGGAGGTTTGTAATATATTCACTCATGAGGTCAGTGCTCCTATCCAAATTTCTATTTCCCTCATTTTCTCATCTAGAGAGAGGATGGTATTGAAATCTCCTCTGATCAAGATCCAAGATTCAGGAAAATGAGAGATAATATAAGTAATATTCTTCCACTATCTTCTTTTTCCTCCAAATTAGTCGAAGCATAAATAGTAATGTAGAGCATAATTTGGTTGGAATGTCTACTTTGAATAGCTATAGCCAAAAGACCCCAACTGCCAACCATATGGTGAATAACTACCTCTTTTGGGTCCCAAAGGTAAGCAATGCCACTAGAAGTCCCCTGGGAACTAAGGGAAACCACTTTTCTAGTTGGCCAAATTTTACTAGCAATTGATTCCATATCCTCTATTGACATCTTCGTTTCTTGAAGGAAAATAAGATGTGGATGATTTATCTGAATCATTCTTCTAATTTCATTTTGTTTTGAAAGACTCCCTTTGAGTCCTCTAATATTCCAAGTGATGATCTTCATTAATACCAGGGCTAAAAAGTTGGGAAGGGCATTAATATTACCTTCCTCTACAAGCTTTTCACCTTCTTTTACCATATGATATTGATTAGTCTTGCGACCTACCTTTTGATTAGAATCCATCTTCAATTTTTTTCCTATTTCTTGACTTACTCCAATTGAATCTGAGATGGCTTCTAGCCTTGAAGAATGCTTGTACACAGTCAAAATGTTACTAGAAGGTTCAATAAAGTCTATATTGGGACATGTATTATTTGAAGTTTTAACATTTAAAAGATTGTTTTTCTTGTGAATATTTTCTCCTTTTTTTGTTGAAAACCTTTGATTTGTTGGTTTGTCTCTGAGTTCTTCCCTTTATCTTTAAATTGTGTTTCTAAGATTTTTGTTTCCATTATTTCCTCTTCCTCACTTGGGACCTCATTTGTGGAAAGAATTTCAAACATATTAGCAGATAACTTTGATTGATCCTTCATAACTAGTTTTTTAGAGTGTTCTTCTTCTTAGGCATTTGGAAACCTGCTGAATTTATATCTTCTTTCTTTTGATCTAGAATTTTATTTGGGAAAACACTAGCCAAATGACCATATTCATGGTAAATTCTACAATGAAAAGGAATGTTCTCATAGTCCACTACTTGCTCCCAAGTGTCCTCCCCAAATTGTAAAGTGATATTTTTAGGTAGGGGTTTGTCAAAATCCATTAAAACACAAATCCGAGCATAAATAATATGTTCAAATTTTTTAGTACAATCAACAGTCATCATAAATGTTCCTAAAGAGTTTCCAATTGAAGAAAAAATAGTCGGATTCCATAATTCAATTGGGAGGCCAAAGAGTCTAACCCACATAGGACCTGTAGAAGGCATCTCTTCTTCGACTTTAAATTTAGTATGCTAGGGCTTCATGAAAAGCCCTACCCTTCCAAAGAACTAGGGACCCCCTTGAAAAGTTTTCTCTCTATCTTCATTATTAGCAAATAAAACAAGAAAATAACCATTTGGATAAATAGATATTTGTAACTCACCTTTAGTTTTCCAGCTTTTTGTAGCCTAGACTTTGAAAGTAGATAGGCTCGGATGAAAACCCATGAAATGACAAATTAGTCCTCTTTTTCTAGATCTTCAATGCTAGTCTGAATGTTGCCCATATCAAGCTTAACAATAGGAGTTCCATCAACTGCTTTAAGACATCCTGACTCTATTTTCCTGGGATCAATATTAGGTATTCTTAGAGGTTTACGGGAAGCCCTAAGATTAATATTAGCATTAGGCTGAGGTTGTCCACCATGGAGGGCATCCCTAAAATTCATTTTTGGGGCTGATTCTTTGAAATTCTTACCCTTGACAAGGGTTTCCATAGTAGATTTATTTTGTGGGTGCACCTTAGCACCAGATTCACTTGAGATCTGAGCCATTTTTTGATCAGCTGCTTGAAACTTGTTTCGTGATCTCTTTAATCCATGCCCTAGACGTCGTGGAAAGGTATGATTTTCACTTTTCTTTTGTGCAACAAATTGGAAGCCATTGTCACTCAAGTTCACAACATGAAGATCTATTGAAAGATAGATTTCTAACCCATATTGGATCCCCTGCAACATTTCCTGCTAAAATATTGAGTAGAAACCACAAAAATATTGGCCGCTAGGGCCCGAAGGCCCCGAAAACCAACCTCTGGAGCTGCTTGCACTTAACCCAGATGAAACCCTCGCACAGTCGCTTGCCAAAAATCTCGTTCACACATAGGGATGCGCTAGGATCTGTGTTGCTCCAAATGATCTAAAAATTGGTGGAGACGTTCTAGGGTTTGTCAGGCATCTACCCTCAAAATTTCCCCTTTGTTTTTACACTTAGTAAATAGACAATGAAACCTATTGAGTTACATAGAAAATAAATTCTATTGAGTTGTATTCTTGTGATTTCATTTCTTTTATATGGATGAGGAATGAATAATTTAGAAGGAAGTTCTATGTGATATGGGAGTTTTTGTAAAACTGCCATGTGAATACTGTTAGGATGCAAAGGAATGCATCCCATGATACAGTGCTGCAATACTTAGAGCCATCTATGATCCTGTTACAAGATATTTCTTTCTCGATGATTAGTGCTGGAAAGAGGATTGTTGTAGAGCTTTGACTTCGACTAGTGAATAGACGTGGATTCTCATAAACTAGTTTGGGACTTCTCAACTGGTACTATGTTAGTGGAGGATGATAATCTAGTTTCTTAAACAAAACTTGAACAAAGAGTTGATGTTAAAATTGTAAAGGATGCTAGTTGTTTTTATCGACATCCTAGATTAATCACAATCTTAGTTGAACTATAGAGTACTTTATTTAAACACACAATGTGGTAAGATGTGTGGATTGTTAGCTTAAAGAAGATATTTATATGTAATTTGGCTGCTTAACCGTCATGTGACTTGCTATCAATAATGGATTTTGTGATGTTGATGTTGTAGTATCTTCCACTTCGCCAATGGAAAAATTGATCTGTAATTAATGAAGTAATATTATTTTACTATGATTGGAATTTTAAATAAGGAAGTATTAGTTCTTGAGATCCGTAAGAGAGAATTTACATCTCTAGTTGCTAAGATGGAGTAAATTCCAATTATTGTTGCATGTTTCGGGTTTAAACCTTACGAATGAAATGATATTGTTAAGTTACAAATTTAGCTAATGAATGATTGATTAAACTTCTTTTAGCATTTTAACCAAAGGAAAATATTACTATGTACCTTCCTAACTCGAATAGATTTTTTCAAGTGTTCTCTACATATAGTATTTAGGAATTTGCTTGTGTAGTTAGTTCCGTTGACTAACGAAACATCTCTTACTCTTTAAAATATAAAAAAAATGCATTTCCTAACGAGTAAACCCATAATGAATAAGGGAAGTAGAGAAACACCTTAATAAAGCATTAGAGACTCCTTTATGGGATTCAATAGATGGATCTGAATGTGAATAGTACTTTTACACTAAAAGAATTGTGTAAAGGTAGATTAGAGATTTACCGCGATAGTGGAACTCTCTCACTAAAATAAATGTGACTCTTACACAAAAGGATATGTGTCAAGAGAGAAGAGTTTGGCTTCATGCCTAGAAACTCCTTCACTAAAGGAATTGTGGAAGGAGTAAAGACTAGGATATCACATTTCAAAGGATAGAAAGGATGTAACAATTATCTTGTGGGGAAGAACAAGATAATTGATAGGAAGGAGATTGCATCTAGTACTTTTCCAAGTAGAACTATGGAAGGTAGGGATGGATGCTCTCTAGAAAGACAAGTTGTGGGGATTACCAAATGATAGGTGAAGAAACTCTAGAGTTTGACCAATGAAGAGTCTAAGGAATTCTACTAGAAGTAGCTTTTAGGTGCTAGTAAAGTATACATTGTTACACAAATGCTTGAAAACTATTATTAAAAAAAAAAACTTGGGTCGAATTTGAGGTGTTGAATGAGAAGGGCTTTTCGGGGTGATGAAACTTAATATTAAAAAAATGTTGGTACTTGACATGGTTTACAACCCCCTTTGAGGATCCACAGTAGCACATTCATATGATAAAATAAGAAAAAATCCTTCTTTTAGATGTTTGTAAATATTTATTTCACTATTAAGAGATGTACATTGTCCTTATTAATGAGTTATATATAAAATAATTTTGTTTATCAGTAATATTTATATAATGACTATTGCTTAGGTATTACAATACTATAAAAAATATGTCTCTCATTTATAAACTCATATTACAATATAAAAATAAGGAATATGAATGTGTTCTACTTCAACATTACTACAACCAAGAATGATAAGGAAATAACTACAACTATGATTTTATAGATATATAATGTTGTAAAAAAGGTGTCTTGATACATTTTTATATTACTGCTCTCATCATCTAAGATTCTTGATGCAAGACATTAAATTCACATACAAAATCAATGATAAAGGGACCCCTTGTAATATAATATAGATATATATATTCAATCATTTGGAAACAATACATTTAAAGAACAATTCTAAATTATTGGCTAATTCCTTTGTATAATTATATTTTTTACAATTGTCACCAAGTAATTTATTCATATATGACTTATCTTTTTCATAATATCTTAATATTTGAGTTAATTACTTCTATCTCTATTGCAATAAGATTTATAAGATCGTGATATTTCATGTAGAAACTTTTATGAAAATGCTTCATTTTAACAATATGGAATTTTAAAAATATACAAAATGTTGTTGATTTTAGTATGTGATTCTTACCTTATTTTATTGAAGAAAAAAATTATTTTATTTAAAATTTATTATCATGCTATCCAATAGTTTAGCTAAATTTTCCTTTTATTTTGATTTCTCATTTAATGCATGCACTATATAAGATATGAAGGAATTAGTTTCTTCCTTCTCCCTCTAGAAAGGTGCTTTAATATATTTCTTTCTATAGAATAGATAAACTCTGTTCTAGTAACAAGGGATAGTCCTTTAAGTTTTGATAAACATATTTTTACCTAAGGTGGTAAAGATTTTAGTTTCTATAAATGTTTGAATATCGTTAATATCGTTAGGATGTAATCTATAAACTCTTTTCTAGTAACAAGGGATAGTCCTATAAGTTTTGATAAAACATGTTTTTACCTAAGGTGGGAAATATTTTAGTTTCTATAAATATTTGAATATAGTTAGGATGTAATATGTCATATCCACATTTCATATCAAGGGTAAATAATATTTTTCATTTTTAGTTTTATAAATATTGTACTTTCTATGAAAATGAAAACATATCATACATGATCATGCCACTCATCACATTAAAAGATACCATAACTATATGGAGTGAAAATTTACCCATGATTTGATTTTAAACCATGGAATTTGACATTATATTAATTTTTTATTCATTCTAAAATATTATTTTATAATGTATAGAATTCTAAAAACAGATTGTTATTTCATATCTATTTTTTTGGGATTGGTGTTGGTCTTTGTGTTTTGCTCTTGTGGAGACTATTTCCTTGCGGAGATAGTCTCCCTGCTCCTTTTGGGATGTTTTTTGTATAAGATTTGGGGTTCCTTTCAAAATCCCCTTTTCAACCAATAAAAAAAAATAGTAGGAGATAATTTAATTTTTAATGGTTTTTGTTACATACTTACCCCATGAAATTTGTTCTTGAGATTTATCCTACATTATAAACGATTTGTTTGAATATTAAGTTATAATTATCATAGTTAGGGATATTTTTTGGTATTATTACGAAAGGAGGGTTTTGAAAGGAATCCTGTAACCTTTTACATCAACTCCTCCATGGGAGACATACCATAAAACACAACTATGCAAAATAGCCACCCTAGCTTAGAAGAAAGGACACAAAAGACAAACATAAACACCACATGGAAACATTACCAACACCAAAAATAAGAAGGTGGATCCACAAACCGAATAGGCAAAGTAGAGGTAAGATCAATGACGAGATAGCTCTAGATTTCCACCAAGGAGTATTTGAAACTCGAATGCCATGAAGGACAAAGTCAAAATAGGTGCTATTTTTCCAGTTTGAAATTGAACATGAGCAATTATTGAAGGATGTGAATGATACCAGCTACTCATAATAGATGTGATGGAGAATTATTATTCTCGAGTAGAAGCTAGACCATAAATGGATGATATGAACATCGCAATCATAGGGTGTGATATTCTAACAATTCAAATTACCATAAGTACCAACACTTTTGAAATAAAGGTGATGTAACATATTGAAATGCCATTGATCAGATTCTTGATAGACTTTAAGAGAGTTCTACATCAAGAATATTTAGAAGATCCACCAGGAAGTTATTTCTGCACACTGTAAAGCTAGAAGGCTGGTTCCAAAATTGACCAAAAAGTCAGCAAGCGAATTACCCTCTCTCAAAATATGTGCCACCCTAAATTGATTTAAACTTTGGAGGTACTTATCGACTTCCACATCATATTTGTGATATTCCATCTCAAATCAGTAGTGGAATTAAGAATATTAATCATATTCTTCGAGTCACCTTCAATATTAGAATTTAGATACCCCAAATCATCTAGGAGTTTAATGCCTTGGAAAATGGCTTGGGCCTCCATAAAGTGGAAAATTTTGGATGATAAGTTCTCACAATATGTTGCAATAAATTTGTCCATGTTATTCCTAATGATGCCACCCACCCTAGCGATCCTAGGATTGCCTTTTTATGACCCGTAAAAGTTCAATTTGAGCCAACCAATGGAGGGCGACCATCTCACATTATTCCTTGGATTCAGCATAGGAGGCCAAGGGTCAAACCTCGGGAAGCCTAGCTTAGATTCCAATAGAACTTTAGTAGGAGAACTCTTCAAGAAATTTCTCCCTAGATTAGGAAACACATTGGTAAAATTCTCAATTGAACTTCGCAAGATTCTGAGACCTATTCTAAGAGCATCTCTTTTGCAGTTTTTAAAAGCCTTAGCATTTTGTTCTTTTCAAACAGCATAAAAAATATATGGTAGGAGGAATCTCCATAGGAACTTGAGACGAGGGCATTAAAGGGGGAGGTCCATTGTAGAATAAAGTTTTCCAATAAATTAGGAAACACCCACTTCACCCCCAAATTATCCAAAATGCAGAAAAAAGCATCACAAAAGAAGGGACATAAGAGCAATAAATGAGTATATGACTCCCAATTAGCTTCACACAAGTAGCATCTATTTACAATTTGCATACCTCTCTTAAGAAAATTCTCAATGGAAAGAATCTTATTAAAGTTGGCTAACCAAAAAAAAAGGTTGACTTTAAGAGTTAGTCATTTCATCCATATTCTCTCGATCTAAAACAATCACGGAGTATCAGGATCAATAAAATTATACATTGCTTCTATAGTGTATCCTCCCTCATTATCACCAACCCGAATGATCCTATCTTTGACATATTTAGATCGGAAAACCTGAAACTATAATTCCTTAGCAACAAGAGACCAATCCTGTTGGACATCCATATCTCAAATCATTGTTGGAAGTTGAAAGTAAGATTTATGAGTATTCTAATAAATAATAAAATTAACAAATTTAACACAGCCCACAGCACAGGTGGTTGCCTCAAGAATATGAAATCTCTGGTCAAAAGAAAGGGGTTTTTCTCCCAACCACGAATCATTTCAAATATATATGGATTGTTTTGCCAATAATCCATCTGCTACTACTATGTAGGAAGACTCTAGATTTTAAAAGGCTTTGCCAAAACGGAGAACCTCCTTCAGGAAGTGGATTTGGGAGAAAATTGACAAAATTGTATTTCACCTTGAGGATCTTCACCCACTCCATCAATTCATCATATGCGACTTTCCACCCCAATTTAGAAACTAAGGCCTTATTCATATTCTTTACTCTTTTAAACATAAACCAACATACTTCTTCTAATGACAAACCTACTCCCATGAAGCTAAAAGAAACTTACTTTTCATCTTCAGACCAACCCATAAGAAGGATTTGAATGTACTTTCAAATTTGATAATGATATTTCTAGGAAGGCTGAAGAGCGATATGAAATAAATGGGGATGCTTTGGAGAGTGCTATGCACAAGAACAACATTCCTATCCTAAATCAGCAATGCTCCCTTCTAAGTCATTAATTTTTGCTGTATTCTTTTGATGATCAAAGACTAAAGAGAATTATGGACCCTACTAGTAAATAGTGAGAGGATAAGGTAGACTGTAGGAAAGGAGGAAATGTGGTATCCCAAGATATTAGCTCTTTTCCATTAGTGCTCAATCAAAGTATTCAAAAAAATAAACTACTCTTAATAAAATTGATTCAATGACCTGTAGGTTTCTCGTAGAACACCAAATGATCTTTAATTTCTCTCGCTTGGAGTACAAAGACCAAAAAGGGAAGCAGAGCATCATTTTTGAACTATTGATGAGAAATTGGTCTGCAAGATAAAAGTAGGAGTTAGACTTTCTATTATCGGGTTTAAAGCTAGGGATCTTCCTAGGGCTTCTACCATGATTATAAAAAGGAATAGAGAAAGAGGATCCCCTTGGTGAATACCATAGCGAGATTGAAAAGAACTAGTAGGAGAGTCATTGACAAGCACCGAAAACCAAGTAGTGGAAACACAAGCTTCGATCAACTCAATCCACTTGGAACCAAAACCAAACTTTTGAAGAACTCTGAACAAGAAGGCCCAAGACACACGATCATAAACCTTATTCATATCGATCTTAAGGAAAAATCCTGATCTCCCACTTTTATGAATAGAATAAATTAATTCATAAACGACAATGGCCTCATCAAAAATCTACCTTCTAACCACAAATTAGCTTTAGGCACTATAAATGAGAGTTGATAGGAGGCACTTGATTCTATTAGCCAAAATTTTTATTAGAATATTATAAATTGTATTGCATAAATTAATTAGTCTAAAATTATTACAGGACATGATGTTAAAAGATTTAGGGATCAAGACCAAAAAGGTGGAATTGAGGCCCTTCGGAACTACTATTTTCAACTACACTAACCTCAAGGTATTGCAAACATCCTTCCCACTGATGTGCCAATATTTATAGAAAGAAATGAAGGAAAACCATATGGTCCCAAAGCTTTTTACGGACCCATAGAATCCACAAATTATTGTATTTCTTCATCTAAAAATATTGTTTCTAGGGAGGAGTTCATTTATTGAGTGAAAAAGCTTGAATTTTTAATATCTATAATGAAAATGAATTTAAATGTTTTATTAAAAAAAATATTTTAAATTATAATATATTTAATATTTAAAATTTTCTAAATAATTATCATTGTTAATACCAATATGATATGCCCATCGTGATATAGAACTTTGTAAAAGGACAATAGACTTATTACTATATTATTTTATTTTTAGCAAGAGAACTCTATAAATATTGCTCGTCATAAGACATTACTTTCAAATTTCTAATTCCCTATACTTATCTCATATATCAAATTTTATATTCCATGTTTAATCCCATGATTTAAAGATGTTTAAAAAAATTATAAAAATAAAACTTATTTTTATTTTCATGTTAGATAAATATTTTATATTAAAAAATTTAGATTCATTTTATTATTTTCTGTTTTTATTTTTATTATTTTTAGTTTTCTACAATAATTGCTGTAAATGTGACACATAATGGGAAACCATTTCATTATCCTCAACATCATTGGAGACTCTAATGTATTTTTATATTTTCGATGCTCTTTCTCACATGGCAAATGATAAGGCTCTTAGATTGGATGGTTACCCTTGTGAGTTTTATAAAGCATTTTGGGATATGCTAGGGCCAAATCTTCTTAAGGTCTATCATGAGGTAATGCATTGTGGGTCTCTGGGATCAATCAGGGTAATCTTAAGTTTATTCCTAAAACAAGGGATCCTGAAGTCATCACAAATTGGTGAACCATTACTCTTATCAATGCCAGTTATAATATTATTGCTAAAGCGCTAGCTTTAAAACTCAGGCCTCTTTGGCCATTGATCATTAGGCCTAAAAAAATTGGCTGTGTACAGAGAATATACTTTCTTGATAATATTTTGGTAGTTTGGGAAGGTATGGAGTGGGCTCGAACTTCTGCTCAAGATACTTTATTCATCAAAGTGGAATTTGAAAAATTATATGACCGAATTGAATGGTATTTTATCACTTCTATGCTCTAGGCTTTGGATTTTGGTCCTTATTTTATTAATTTCATTCGTATGCTTTTCAATGATGCATCAGCTGTTATTACTCTGAATAAATGTAAATCTGAACAAATTCATCTTGGAAGGTCAGTTCACCAAGGTTGTCCTCTTGCTCCCTCTCTTTTTATTTTGGCTGCAGACACTTTTGGATATCTGTTAGCCAATAAATTTTCTCAAGGTTTGATTCGCGGTGTCACCCTTCCTAATTCCACTCAACAACTTGTTAATGGCCATTTTGCCAATGCTTATTTTTTGACTATTAGGGAGGATGAACAATCCCTTTCCACTGCTGTTTAGTGTTTGGATACTTTTTGTCTTGCTTCTGGATCCAATGTTCAATAGCGCAAAACTTCCTGCTATAGACAATCTGTTCATCCTATTCCTTCCTGGCTTTGTCTCATCCTCTGGTCTTGGATCCAACCTGGGGAAGTTTATAAGTTTTTGGGTATCCATTTTGCTTTTCAAGGTTCTCCTTCTCAGTTATGGAAATATGTTGTGCACAAGGTTGAAAAAAAGTTATCCTACTGGTTGTCTAAGCAATTATCCTTAGCTAGGAAATTTTAGTTTTGTTCTAAAATTCTTGCTTCTACTCATGTGTATTATTCTTCTTGTTGGGTTCCTTCTAAGGCCTGTTATCACAAATTAGAAAAGCTATTACGGTATTTTTTGTGGGCCAAGGATAAGGGTACAAAATGCTTCCATAGAGTAGCCTAGGAGTTTTGCTATTTTCCTAAAGCAAGTGGTGGCATGGGGTTATTTGATTATAAAAAATAAAGGTTCTCTCTTTGTTCCAAGTGGATTATTCGAGCTCTTACAAGTGATGCAGCTTGGAAAGTTCTTATCAAAAATTTCTTGTCTCATGGTTTACCTTATGGAAAAAAGGTATAGAAGGGGCTTAGTCTTCAAGCTATCCTTACTGCTCCTATTCCTATTCAAATTCTTGGCTCTTTTATCATTAAGAGTATTTGGAAAGCTTGGGAGGCTTTGAAGCCTTGGTTGTCCTGGAATGGCTCTACCCCAAGAGTTGGTGCTTCAATATCCTCTATTAACGTTTGGTGGTCTCCTACTATTACCTATCAAGGTTTGCCTTTAGCTCAAGTTCAGTGGGTTAGAGCTAAACATTTTTATAAAAAAAGTATTTCTTGCTTGTCTGAATTTTTTTCAAATCACACCAGATATTGGCTACCTTGGGATTATTTTAAGCTATATTATAATATAAAATAGGCAGACAAATCCACTTATGAAATGCTAATTGAACAGATTCCTTTCTCTATTTGGAGAAAAATTAATAGGAATTTTCAAAAACCCTAGTGGGTTGACTGATTTTGCCCAAACCATCGGCCATTCTTGCAATATCGAGCAAATTTGGGATACAATTGGTTGATGCCACATGTTACCATGTGGGATAGGTTGAATTCCAGATGGGATTTAATTTCTACACATACCTGTTGGAAGTAGAGATTTAACATGGCATGGGCCTCCTATGTTGAACCTAAACAACAATTTTTTCCATGGAGTCTTTTGCATCAAGGGTTACTAGTTGGAGCGCGTATTCTTTATCTTAGGGTGAATAATCCTACTTGCATATTTTACCATCAACCTGAGGATTTTTACATCTTTTCTGGTATTGTTTGCATTCACAGTTGGCTTGGGATTGGCTTCTTTCATTTTTTAGATTGTTTATGTTGAGCTCTTTCTCTTGGCCTCATGCTCTTCTGAGAGACCATATTGATTTTTCTGACAATATGCATGTAGTTTGGAATATTTTCAGAATCAACACTATTTTTTACTTGTGGAAGACTCGCAATCATGCTATTTTTTCTACACAAGATGTATCCCCTGCCATTTCTCTTGCTAAAAAATATTCCATTTTTTATGAGTGATGGTTACAGATTTCTGTTCAGGTTGAGAAGGTGAATGTTGAGCTTCAACATTTGTGAAATATGATGGCCCATTGGGATAATGCGCCTTGCATTTTTAGTCGTGTTCTACCTCGATCTTGCAATAATCCTTCCTCTTCTCAGGTTCGTCTTCGGTCAACTTCTCAGTCTTTGGGTCCTTTTGCACCCATCGGTATGCACCCACTCGAAAGCGATGTAATTTTGTTGATAGGAGTTCTTCACACCATTCTAGTTGGCATGTGGCTCCTAAACCCTCAACACCTGTTGCAGGTTGGGGTACTCCTGCTATACTTCCTCAGCTTGCTGTTCCTGCATTTTTTGATGAGGGAGGTGTTGGTCAGCTCACTACGATTAATGATGATGGTTGGAGTTTTGCTGATAGGGAGGATACTGTCCCCCCCATAGGCTGGCCTGTTTCCTCTTAGGAGTTGATTTGCTATTGTTGTCTATCGTTCTTATATTTGAGGAGTGGTCCTATCCCTTGTGGTTCTTCAATGTTTTTTTAGTTGGCATGTATTGTTGATTGTTGCTCCTAACCGTATCGGTTAGTGTGAACTCTGAGGTGTGTTAATTCCACCCACCCAGTTTTGTATGGTTTAGCTCTTTAATATGATTTGGATTTTCCATTCAAAAGAATAAAATAAGGTTAAATTAAAAATAAATAAAAAAAATAACTTAGAAACACCTTAATTAATAAATTATAATTGTATGTCTAATATATATCTTCAACTTCATTTTATTTAATTAATACCATTAATCCTCCCTCATCGCCCATGGAATGTTCTTCATCATGTTGTAAAATAACTATGTGGATAGTCTCCAATGAATTTTTAGGATCATGGAGGATTGATAAAGCTTGATTGACCAAGTATTTATCAAGAAGAGATTTAGGTTCAAAATTTGGGGGCATGTTGCTAGCTTTAGCAAAGGTAATAGTCCATGTTAAATCCTTTAAATGTGTGCTAGACCGACGATGATGGTACAAACTCTAAGCGACCAGTGGTCTCCATCTCATGCTGGGTCAACAATAACAAAATGAATATACTATTAAAAGCAATCCCTGTAATTTTAACTCTACGTTTGCAAGTTACTAAAAATATTAACTGTAACAAAAAAATTAGGATTCATATTAACAATAAAATAAGATTAACCAATTAAAAAAAAACTTAGAAACAACCTAATTAACAAGTTATAATTGAATGTCTAATACATATCTTCAACTTTATTTAATTAAATTAATATCATTAATACACCCTCATCACCATGAAATGTCCTTCATCATGTTGTAAAATAACTATGTTGATATTTTAATGCAAAGCAAATATACTTTATGATCAATTATTAGAAAATAAAATAATATAATTAATTTTTTTGGGATGAAAAAGCCATTATATTAATAAAATAATGTTTAATCATACAAAAAAAGGTGGGTGGGATTAGCACACCTTGTAAACCAAATACATTAACCACTGTGGTTAAGAGTATACAAGAGTGTCAGAAACAACCCACAAACTACCAATAACAACTGCCAAAATAGTATTAAATATGCATTCGAAAAGAAAGAAGCTGAGAAATTACTGCCACCTGGAAGGGGAAGGAATATGCACATGACTCATAATGTAGGGTGCATTCCTCCAATGATCCATGAAGATACACAAGTATTGCAGCTCCACCTGCACTTAAAATTTGAAAAAAATTTAATAAATTATATTTATTGTATTTAATCTTGTTATTCACCTCGTCTCTTACTTCTTTAATTGATTCTAAATATTTGAGCATGGTCCTCCATTTTATTTAAATTCTTCAATATCATCCAACTCTTACAAAATATTGAATTTAGTTCTTTTTATTGAATGTTTGATCCTTTTAATTGAAATATTTAGTATATACGTCAAAAAAATCATTCCCCTTTGGTTGTGGTTAGGGTTTAAAGGTTTCTTTAGTATCTACCATAAAACCAAAGTTTAAGGGTGAGTGTGTGGCTGGGGTCTAGGTTTCTTTGATATCTACTGTAAAACCAAAGTTTAAGGGTGAGTGGTAACCCAGTTGGTGCGAGGCAGTTAGTCGAGGAAAATGATCGGTACAATATAGATTTATGCAACTTCGGTGCAAATCACACTAGTTTACTATAAACCTTTTTGTTTGCAAGGGTTAGGTGGATTGATAAGATGTTAGGCATTTACTAAGATGAGACCTTGGTTGAAACCTCGTGGGCAAGCTCAATCTGGACAAAGGTAGTAGGCTGACCCAAATCTGTTAAGTGTGCACCAGCTTGATGATGACGATACCAATCCCAAGTCATCGAAGGTCTCCCTGACTTTGGGTCATGTTTACCGAGTTGAGATATGGGTTATAGTAATAGCACTATGATTTGACACTACAATCGAAGGCAATGCGACTTGACCTTAGTTGTTAAAAAATAAAGGTAGCTACTGATTCCTCTATGACCCTAGTTTTTAAAAAACAAAGGTAGCTACGGATTCCTCTATGACCCTAGTTTTTAAAAAAGAAAGGTAGCTACCGATTCCTCTATGTATCGAAAAAAAAAACTAATAAAGAATATTTATTGTTCATACAACTAGTTAATATCTTATATTCCAAACATGTGTAAGTAAAACATCTAATCTGTTAATTTTTTTAATTTACAAATAATTGTGTTGTTTGCGATACCAACCCCAAGCCATCAGGGTCTCCCTCCTCTAGGCCATGTTTACCGAGGTGAGATATGAGTTATAGTAATAGCACCATGATTTGATGCTACCATTGGAGGCAATGTGAGGGTTAGGAGGATTGGTAAGATGTTAGGCACTCTCCAAGAGGAGACCTAGGTTCAAACCTCGGGGGCATGTTTAGTATGGGCAAAGGTAGTAGTCTAATTTGAGTCTGTTGAGTGTGCGTCAATTTGATGATGACAATACCAACCCCAAGCCACAAAAGGTCTCCTTCACTCCGGGTCATGTTTACTGAGGTGAGATATGGGTTATAGTAATAGCATCATGATTTGACGCTATAATCAAAAGCAATACAACTTAACCCTAGTTGTTAAAAGGGAAAGATAACCGATGTGAGATATGGGTTATAGTAATAACATCATGATTTGACGCTATAATCAAAAGCAATACAACTTAACCCTAGTTGTTAAAAAGGAAAGATAACCGAGACGAGATATGAGTTATAGTAACAAAAGGAAAGATAATCGAGGCGAGATATGGGTTATAGTAATAGCATCATGATTTGACGCTATAAACAAAAGCAATACAACTTAACCCTAGTTGTTAAAAAAGAAAGATAAAGTTGGTTACAACCACTATTTTTAATTACTGGCAAGCACAGGGTTCAAATCACATGGATTGCTCCCAACAAATCTATTCATCTCGTTCTTGTTGAGTCGGCGTGAGATGGGGACCACCGATCGCTTAGGGTTCGTATTCTCATCGGTCTGATGCACACTCAAAGAATTCGAAGCAAATTACTACCTTTGCACAGGGTTGGCTTCCCCAAAGTTTGATTACTCCTTTACGTATATAAAAAAAGTTAATGAAAAAAAAATTATTTTTCATACAAGCAGTTAATATATTATACTACGAACAGGTGCAATCGTTCTTGTTGAGTCAGCGTGAGATGGGGACCACTAGTCGCTTAGGGTTCATATTCTCGTCGGTCTGATGCACACTCAAAGAATTCGAAGCAAATTACTACCTTCACAAAAAGTTGACTTCACCAAAGTTTGATTACTCCTTTATGTATATAAAAAAGTTAATGAAAAACATTTATTTTTCATACAAGCAGTTAATATATTATATTACGAACATGTGCAAGTAAAACATCTAATTTGATTAACTTTTTTCATTTACAAATAATTGTGCAGTTAATATATTATATTACGAACTCCATAATGTGCAAGTAAAACATCAAATTTGTTTAACTTTTTTCATTTACAAATAATTGTGTTGTTTCTATTTTATTTTAGAGATTTTATTGCCTTTCTACAATGCACAATTTGAATTCAAGTAGGAATTAGTATGCAAAGTAATATATGAATCCCTTTAGTGAGTCAATGTATTCTATTTTTATTATATTGAAAGAACTATAGATTGGGGTTTATTATACTTTCCATTTATTATGAGTAGGGTTCTTGGGCGTTTTTTATATCTATTTTAAGATATTTTGAATGGATTCCATTTATTTTTTTAATATGTTTGCTTGCATACAACATTTTTGTAAATAGGTATTAATATTTATAAATTATTACAATGATATAGGTTATTTTAAAAAATATTATTATAATTTTTATAAATAATATTTATTAATTTATTTGTATAACATTTTATTTGAGGATATCTATCATCTTCACTTTTTTATTTAATTTTGTAATTTTATTTTTTCTAATTCTTCTACCACATATTTTAAAAAATGATTTTTATTATTTTTATAACATCTTTATAAAAATACTTTTCATTGTTTAAAATTATTATGTTATAAGAAAGCTTAAGTATATTAGAAGGGAGGGGATACATGCATGTATAAAAAAACTAAAAGTATATTTGTTTGATAAAAAATAATTTGAAAAATTAAAGTATTAAATTGTTTACTCTTAGTTATTCTCTTTACTGCGCTATTGAATATGTTATATCTCTAATTCTTCCATCACATATTTTTAAAAATAATCTTAATTTTTTTAACATCTTTATAAAAAATTCTTCTCAGTTATAATATCATGAAAAAGCTAAAGCATATTAGAAGGGAAAGATATATGTATGTATATAAGAAAACTCCATCACATATTTCTAAAAATAATCTCTATTATTTTTTTAAAGTTTCTTTATAATGTCATGAAAAGCCAAAGTATATTAGAAGGGAGCGGATACATGAAAACTAAAAGTTTATTTGTTTGGTAAGAAATAATTTGATAAGTTAGAGTATTAAAATTTTTACTGTCTTTACTACGCTATTGAATATGTTATATCCTCTTGTGAAGGTGAATTTGTATTAGAGCCAATAAATGTTACAACTAGTATATTTGTTTTTTAAATGTTCATTAAAATAAAATAAAATGGTTCTTGATTTGTGTGCATAGGATTGTTTATACACTTAGACATTAATACAAAGTAAAGATATTATCTAGGAATGAAAGTAGAGATTTTATTTGGTTAGTGAGAGAAATCCCTACGACTCATCCATAGGGTTGAGCATTTCCATCCTATCCATGACCCATCTAAGACCGAGAGCTAAACTTAATAATAGAGCATTAACACACATCCACACATACGATGCGGTTTGAACCTTGGACCTCTCGAAGAAGATCCAACTCCAAACCTTTAAAAATAATAAAAAATAAACCAAAAAATGTTTAAGCTAGAAATATCACAATTAATTAATTATAATTGTATGTTTAGTATACACATTAGATTTAATTTAATTTAATTAATCCCATTAATCCCTCCCTTTTCACCCATGAAATGTCCTTCACCATGTTGTAAAATAATTATCTCACTATTTTAAATGTAAAGAAAAATATTTTGTGATCAATAATTAGAAAATTTAAAATTTTTATTTTATTTACCCTTATTGTTTAGTGTATTCGATTGTCCGCGTCCAAGATAATTCCCCCTTGTATCAAAGCGACATAGTATGTTGTAGCCAAGAGCATGGGGTTTGGCTCAGTTAGGGATCTCTTAGAGTTTTTTACAAGGTTGATTCCTTGTTAAGATGTGATCTTCAAGGCACTTGCTACTCTACCAAGGGAAAAGGGATGCAAAAAAGTAAAGGAAAACTCAATAAATAAAAGGAAAAGGGGCAATGCACCAAGAGATCCACTAAGATATCCCTACAAAAATAGACCTTAACGCTATGTGCTAGTGGTGAATACTTCCTCTCCTTGACACAATGAATAGGAATCGAAGTCTACCCGTTATACGTATATGTGAGCAGGCGGGTCCTACAGGAGAGCTAAACTCATAAGTGACTTAGTCCAAAAAAATACGTAGACCCCTCACAGACACACACACACTTAACACACTTGATATTTTTGTAAAAGAATGCAAACACACATACATACACTTCCATGAATCTATAGACAAAGGCTGAAAACTAGACATAGGCTTCCATGTATATATAGATGTAGGTAAACTTTTATATAGATTATCCTAGAAGTGGGGGTTCAGAATTTACCAAAAGTCACTTAATATTGCTACTGATTTTAGAGAGAGAAATAAAAGAAAAACCTACAAATGAAATACAAACTTGCCGATCCTTTGCTAAGCTAATAGTACTACTATTTATAGATTACAAGGGCAGAATTTTTCCTCCAAAATTTGTAGGATGACTTGAATTTCTATCTACCCATTTACTAGGGATTGTAAATATTTAATGGAGTATCCCTTGGTTACCATTCCTATCAATATCTAGTTGTTGTAGTTACAGGTCCCCACTCCATCTTTAATAGTTTACCTACGCTCATGTGATTTGTAGAGTTGAAATATTGTTGGCAGATAGCCATATTTTCCTAGTAATGACACACTATATTTCCTTTTCCTAGGGAACCATGCACTCACGTCTCTCCTCCTTGGTCTGGGTGCCCTCATCCACATTTGGAGTTATTTGTTGATTTAGGACTTTTCTTTACATGCATGGTCGAGACCTTCTTAGTTGGGGATTTTTTCTTGACTCCTATCTTTGGGATTTTAAACATTCTAATGAGCCGCTTTATTCAGCCTTATTTCTTTGTTGGTTTAAAAAAATCCTGATTGATTTTGCACTTTCTTGTTTCTTCCTTTGTTCATGCTAACCTTTGTTTTTAGGATACTTTCATGACTATTTACTCTATTAATGACTTAATTGATTTTTTCATTACTACAAAGAATCTTTCACCCTAGCAACCTTTCATTTGAATGTGGGGAAGCATATATTCTTAGAATTCTATTCTTATAAAGTGATCACAAGGATCCATCTTCTTCTCCCACTTGCTAGCTTCTCTTTGTATTCTCCCATCATCAAGGGTATCCTTGTATGTCTGGTGGGGGGATGACACATGACTTGCCAAAGGCTACTTACCCAAACTAATACAGATGACAATGAGCTTTGTTGATTTTTTTGTGAATGTTATTTGGGTTGATCAAACTCCTGCAATGGAGTCTTTTTAGTTATCATAAAAAAAGGCTCATCAAATTTGGTGAGGAGCAAATTTTGACTTAGATATCATCGAAATGGCTCCAAACTACTCATTGTGGGCCATCTTCTTATTAGGAGATCAACTTTCCTACATAAAAGGAGATTATCTACTATTTTTTTCATTCTTTGGAGATATATGTTTGGTGAATTTTAATATGACATCCTTTTAGATTGGCATGGATTGCATCCCCTTGGTTCTTGGTTTAGGTCCTTCATCTTATTTTAGGGAACAATCTATCTAGGTTGTAGTGATTTATTACTACAGTTTTGGTAACTCTTAGGAAGCCTTTTTCTTATGGAAGGAAATGAACTCAAAAGATAAAATACATTTATCCTTTGGACATGGAGTTTGTATAGGCATAAATTTCTTGAGGACACTACTCTTCTTCTATAACCTTCATTCAAGGTTGGTGAGGCTCATTATTTTTACCACAATTGGGTTGGTACCTTTTCTCACTTCTCCCATATTTTGATTGGCATGAGCCTCTTTATTTGTGCCCAAGATGATATGGTAGAGACTTTGGATTGCTTCTTGCCTTCTACAAAGTCTCAACTAATGCAAGCTTACCACTTTGTCTACTCTAGTCATTAATGTTCAATGCTAATTTTGAGAATGATCTTGCTGATGTCTTTTGTGGCTTTCTTCTTTTTTGACAATATATCCTACAAAATAAAGAAAATTAAAGTAAAATTTTTACATATGTCCTCCTCTATCCCCCCATTTTTTATATATAGTTTCTATTTATTTGTAGTCATCCTCTATCCCATGCCTATTCACTGGTGTATCTCTTAAAAATTATCTTCCCACCTTTTTTTTGCTTATTGATATAGTTATTCATTAAAGAGATACAAATGCATCTCATAATTGAAAATCTTTGACTGCTTTGGTTCTTCCTTCATTATCAAACCTTGGTTGGGATTTATTTTTGATGCCATCCCATGTTCTATGTGATGCAAGAAGAGTGACTCAGATTTAAGTTCAAACTTAATCCTATATTGGGTTTTGAGCACCATGATGGGTTGGCCCAGGTGCATATATCCTCCCATTTCTCTAATGAAACCTTGTGATAAACATAAACTAAATGGGATCGAAATATCAACTACATGTATATCCTACATCTTAGTCATGTTGGGATAGGCATTCAGGGCTAGTGGTAATCCTTCTATTTTACCTATAAATTTAATTAAACAACCATCTAATCTTACTTTTCTTTTTGTTAATCATTTGGTACTAGATGTTTAATGCATTTACAATATTCCTAGGCATAATTATCATTTTAGAATTAGGATCCACTATGCAATTATGGATTATTTTATCTTGATATGTGAGTGAGATATAAAATTAAGGCTATATTTTGTTTGAGTCACTGATTGAAAATTGTAGAACAACATCAATCTATTGGGAATTATGTTTCTTCTTCCTTTCTCCCTCTTCCATGACCTTTTGTAGATATTCCTTTTATCTTGTGATGATGGACATTTCCATATTGGGATTGGTATAGTAGACCTTTTTAATTGATCTACTATGTCAAAGGATTCTAAAGTTACCACCTTATGAGGAACCAAGCAAGGTTTCCCTAGGAATGGCTATATTGCCTTGTTTCCAATGGTAAAAATGCTACTATGGGGTACACTATTCGATAGGTGTTAAATATCTCAACAAAAAAACTACTAGTGTATTGGAGCTATCTTTGACCATTTTGCTCTGACTGGTTGGTACCCTTAGGCTATTAAGTTAAGGGATGGTAGGGGGTACAAAAGTCATTGACTATTGTATTGTTACACTCAAAGGTTGCCATTCTAACTAAGTTAACTTATGCTAACTTCCATGGGGTAATGGGTTGCTAGCATCCTTTTCCTGTACTATCTGCTTATTGGACCTTATTAGATAATATGACTAGACTTGAGGTCTTTTACCCATTAGATTGCCCATATGGTTAGATATCACATATATCTCTTTCTCATCCCATGCCACTAAGATTTGTTCTTGAGAAATATGACTAGGATCTGTGGGGGTGGTTTGAGAATTATTTTATGGCATCTGGATTTCAACTTTTGTATATAAATTTGTTGGGCATCATATTTTGCATTGAAGTGGCTAAAATCTATGATGTTTATCATAAGTTAAATTGGTTGATGGAGTCTTCTATGGGTGGGTAGTACCATGTGTGGATTTCCTTTATATAATTATTTTGTATGGGGGCTAAATCATTAACATGATTAGGCACTATTGTTTGAAGTGGGGTAGCCACCAAGACTATTTGGAATTGACAATTTTCTTGATTATTTTGGAATTGGGTTTGGGATTTATTGTGGGTGGGTTCATGTATCCTTAGTTGCCTTGTGGGAAGGAATTTCTATAGTTGTTTTGATAGGGATAGCTTGGGATATTCCACTCTCTTCTCATAGCTAACATTTGGTTAGCTATAGATACAAGAATCTTGTAGGATGAGTCTTGCTCAAGGTCCCTAGGGTTGAATGGTGCTAGAATTTGGGAAGATGCAATAACTAGTGATGAATAGAAGGATGACTAGGATGTCATTGACTAAGTTAAGGGACTACAAATCACACATTGGGGTATAGAGGTATGGTAAGCCTAGGGGCTACCCTTCCAATTTGTATTAGGTAATTTTCAACATGGATGACTAGCTTGTATGCTTTTGGCAAGGAGTTTCCTCCTCTAACTTTAATCATCATTGAAATTTTAGAATCCAAAGATTTAAGATAGTATATTAGTGCCATACTTGATGGGGGACACATTTTCTCTAGTATCCTATGCTAGGATTTATGGAATCTAAGGTTGAAATCTTCTACTACCTCCATAGGATCCCATTTGATTATTGCTAGTTATTGTAGAAGAGACACCCCATTTTCCTTTTCTCTAAATATTCTAATGAAGATATTCTTAAGCTGGTCCTAAATGGTGATCGAACTAGGCTGAAGTGCCACGTACCATTTTTGGGCCTTTCCTTTGAAAGATGTTGTTAGTAATATTAGAGCCATATTATGCTCTAATATGTTGCATATCATGCACATGCTTACCATGTTAAGGAGGTGCTCAATGGGGGTAGTGAGGTCTTCACCCATAAAATAAGTGAAGGACTTTAGGAATGACTGGAGTATCTCCTCCCATGTCTCATTTGTTGCTAGATATGCCAATAGATCTTTGTCATTTTACATCAAGAATATTTTAGGAGGTGGAAGTGGTGCTGGGATAGCCATATTATGGCCTAGGAATTTCTTCATGGAATGGTTGCAACTAGGGATGAAAAATTTTGTCTCATTTATCATACATAAGATATTGATCACCAAATATTTTTGGGTCATCTTTGGGCTCTTTCTTTAGGATGGAATCACTAGTGAAAGTGGTTTATTGCTTATCCAAAAGCAGATATACTAAGGTCTTCACTTGAACTTTGGTTTAGTACTTTTAGTAGCGATTTATTCTAGTATTTTTTTGGAGTAGAGTCTCTATGTGAGAGAGGTGCTTTAATAAGTGAGGAATAGGTTAATACCCTCACAAAGTCTCAATCCTACTCCCTTTTGTGATTTTAGAACCAATAATGTGTTATTGGGATCCCATTAGGGATGCCATTAAATGGTTGTTGTATTTGATTATCCCCACCTACGACAATCGTACCTCACACTTGAACAACATATCAAGCCATAGCTAAGAGCATGGATTTAACTAAATCAAGGGTCTCTAAGAGTTTTTAACAAGGTTGGCTCCTTGTTAATATGTGATATTCAAGGTACTTGCTACTCTACCAGGGAAAAATGATGTAAGATATTAAAGGAAAATTCAACAAATAAAAGGAAAAGTGATAATGCACCAAGACATCTGCTACTATCTCCCAAAAAAAATAGATCTAAATGCTATGTGCTAGTGGTGAAAACTTCCTCTTCTCAACACAGTAAAGAGTAATTGAGATCTATCAATTATACACATATGTGAGCAGATGAATTTTGCAGGAGAGAAAAGCTCATTAGTGACTCAATATAAAAATATATGTAGACCCTTCACATATACATACACTCAGCACACTTGATATTCACATAAAAGAAAGCAAACACACATACATACACTTCCACGATTTTTTAGGCAAATGCTGAAACCTAGACATAGGATTCTATGCATATATAGATGTAGATAAAATTCTACATAGATTGTGCTAGAAGCGAGGGATCCAAATTGCCCACAAGACACTCAATTATACTACCATTTTTATAGAGATAAATTAAAGGAAAGCCTACAAATACATGAAATGCAAACTTGTCGATCCTTTATTTATAGATTACAAAGGGAGAATTTCCCTCCAAAATTTGTAGGATGAATTTACTTTCTTTCTACCCATTTCCTAGGGATTCTAAATATTTAATGGAGTAGCCCTTGGTTACTATTACTATCAATTAGTATCTTTCATGTTTTTAGGTCCCCTCTCCTTCATCTTTAATAGTTTACCTACCCTCATTTGATTTGTAGAGCTAAAATATTGTTGGTAGATAGTCATATTTTCTTAGTAACGGTATATTGTATTTCATTTTCCTAGGGAATCATGTGATCACCTACCTCCTTCTTGGTATTGGTGCCCTCATTTACCTTCAATTTTATCTATTGATTCAATAATTTTCTTTGCTTACATGGTCAGGATATTCTTAGTCAACAATTTTTGCTTGATTCTTATCTTCGAGACTTTAAAAGTTTTAGAAAGTCACTTTATTGAGTCTTTTCATTGGGCCTTCTTTCCTTGTTGGTTCAAAAAATTCTTGAATACTTCAAAAAATTCCCCATTTATTCCTTTGTTCATGCCAACCTTTATTTTTAGAATACTTTTACAACTGCTTACTCTACTAGTGACTTAAGTAATTCTTTCATTGCTGCAAAGAAGTTTTCACCCTAGCGGCTTTTCATTTGAATGTGAGGAAGCATATGTTCTTAGAATTACTTTCTTGTAAATTTATCATAGAGATCCCTCTTCATCTCCCACTTGTTGACTTCCCTTTGTATTCTCCCATCATCAAGGGTGTCCTTGTATGTTTGATGGAGATATGATAGGGGTTGCTTACCCAAAATGATGCAGATGATAATTAGCTCTATTGATTTTGCTATGGAAATTTTTTGGGTTGATCCTCCTCCTATAATGGAGTCTTTTTATTTATCACCAAAAAGGCTCATAGTTATTGTCAGTAGTGAGGTTTGACTTAGATATCATTGAAAGGGCTCCAAACTGCTCATCGTAGACCATATTTTATCATATGATCAACTTGCCCACATAAAAGGAGAGTCTCCACTCATATTTTTATCCTTTGGAGATATTCTTTTGGTGAATTTTGATATGGCATCCTTTTAGGCTGGCATGGATTGCCTTCCCTAATTCTTGGTCTAGGCCCTTCATCTTCTTTTGGGTGCAAGTAGTTATTTATCACTGTATTTACCTTGCATCTTACTTATTTAATTGATTCTAAATATTTGAACATGTTTCCTCATAATTATTGTAATTATTCAAGATCTTCCAAAAATTATTATATATATAATTTAGTTTATTTTAATTGGATCTTGATCTTTTTACAAATAAAAAAATAACATTAGTAGTAATTTAATGAAGAATATTTCTTTTTTATATCACTTGTTAATATATTATATTACAATCATTGTGACCAAAACACCTAATTTATTTAAAAGTTTCATGGAATAAGGTGTAACCATTAACAATTATTTTTGTGTTATTTCAATATTTTTGGTGATGGTAGTACCTTTCTACAATCCACATTGGAGTTCAAGTAGGAATTAGTATCCATTAAAATGGTATAAGGATATATAAACCACTTCTAGTGAGTCAATGTATTATATTTTTAATATATTGAAAGAACTATATGTTGTGGTTTACTATGCTTAGGCTTCAAATATATATCTTGATTTAATGCTTTCCACTCACCCTTTATTATGAATAGGGTTCTTATCATGTTTTTTATACATATTATGGGATATTTTGAATCCATATTCCTTGATGATTGCTTGCATACAAGCTCTAAAATTATGTAGTATTATTAATTATAGTATAAGTTATTTTATAAAACACAATGATATTTTTTTTAAAACTATAAATGATACTTATAGACTAATTTATATAACATTTTATTTCATAAGTAGGGATTGTAGAGGATATTGATCACCTTCACTTTTGTTTTGTTTTTGCTTGATAAAAATGGGTTGTACTCGGGTCCCCCACCCTTAAAAAATTATATCTCTCTTATTTAGAGCTTGAGAGTTTACAAATAGACACACTTCTCATCTCAATTGAGATGCTATAGTTAGAAATCTACATCATTGTACAAAAAATATCTAAATTCTTGATTTTCATTTTCTAGATCTTTTCAAATCTTTGTATGAATACAATTACTCCAAAATTTAGCATATTTCTTAATATTTTCCTATAGCAGCATTTACAATGCCAAAAATTCACCGCTACTATCTATGCCTTGCATATTTGTAGAGTAATATTTCCAAAATATCACACTAACATAGTCTGCTTTACGGGGCAGACTACACAAAGATCTGTGTGGCGATTTTTGGGACTTACAACATAGAATACTGTGGTGACCATAAAAATTTGTACAGCCTACCCAGATTCATGGTGGCTACCAAATCCACCATGTAAATTCAAAAAAAAAAAAACATAGTCTGCTTTACCAAATCTGGATTGCTAGTTTCCTTCTTAGAAGAATTCTTTCCCATTGTCTTTGACTCTCTTTGTACAATATCCAGATAAATTTTCCTCTAAGAGCTAAGTTTGCATTTGTAAGAGATCTTAAACCAAGATCTCCCCTAGTTTTATCATCACACAACTTGCTCCATTTCACCAAATATTTTTTCCTTTTATCATGTAAACCTGACCATAAAAGGATCGCATAATAAAGATTAAAAAATTTTCAACTGATTTTGGCATAGAATAGAAAGACATAATATGTTGGAATGGCTTGTAAGATTGAATTAATTAACTGCACTCTTCTTGCTAATGATAACCATCTACCTTTCCAAGCTGGAAGTTTATTTTGAACTTTACTAATAATTGGATTCCATAAATCTATCCTCATTATCCCCTCAAATAAAGGCATACTTAGATATGTCGTTGGAAAATTTGGCTACTCCATATGAAGGAACCTACAAATTATTTCTTTGATATTAGCAAGAGTGTTAAGAAAGTAAATTTTTGATTTATTCCTATTAATTTTTTTTCCTAAATCTCTTTCGTACTCTTTTAAAAAAATATTTAAAGCTTTGGCCTCATTTATCCTTGTCCTTTCAAAAAGGGTTGTATCATCTACAAAATGTTGATGGGTGATGTTATTGATGCTATTACTAACCTTAAGTCCACTTATAAACCCATATTTGTAAGCCTTCTATAAGTTCCTACTCCAAAATTTTGCCATAATAATGAACAAATAAGGATATAGAGGATATCCTTGTCTAAGGCCTCTCTTGGATTTAAAATATTCTATTACTAAACCATTGACCAAAACTGAATAAGAAATTGTAGAAACACAAGCTTTAATCCATCTAACCCATTTATTCCCAAAACCAAACTTACATAAAACTGTAAAAATAAAATTCTATTTAACCCTATCATAGGCTTTACTCATATCAAGTTTTAAGATCATAGCTTTCTCTTTTCTTGAAGATGCTGAATGTATAACTTCATGAGCTACTATGATCCCATCCAAAATTTGTCTCCTTATCACAAAACCTCCTTGCTCTTCTAAAATGATTTGTCTAAAAATGGCCTTAATCTATTCACCATCACTTTGGAAATAATCTTATAAGCCATAATACATAGGATTATGGGTCTAAAATATCAAACAATTCAACATCCTTCTTTTTTGAATTAGGGTAAGATAAGTTGCATTTAATTTATAAGGAATGTATTGTGTTACGCTAAAGTGATCCACTACCACCAATAAAGAATATTTCACTATATCCCAATTATGTTGGTAAAAAGCTGTAGAGAGCCACCTGGACCAGGGGATTTATCCTTATTAAAAGAGAAAAGAGCTAAATGAACTTCTTCTATAGTAATAGGCTCCATTAGTTTCCTATTGTCTTCATTTGTTATAACTAAAGGAAAATATTGAAGAAGTTTATCATTAAGAACTTCGGTCTCCTCTGAACCTAGAATATTATGATAAAATGACTTATCCTCTTTTCTAATTTCACTCTATTCTTCAATTCGAACCCCTTATATTGATTTAATTCTACCAATTCTAGAAGAAGATCTCTGTACTATAGCCATCCTATGATTTTTTTTATCTTCTTTCAACCATGTATGTCTTGATTTTAATCTCCAAAATTTCTGTTCCTTACTCAAAATATTATGATATTCACTAAGCAATTCCCTTTTCTATAAGCTTGTATTGTTTTCATCACCTTTTTGGAATTTTGAAAGTCTATCTTTTAGTTATTTCTTCTCAAAAATATTTCCAAAGGTGTTCTTGTTCCATTATTTTAATCTAGATGTCATAGCTTTAATTTGGTTTGGAAAAACATACAACCCACCATTACCTAAATAATTCCATGTTTGAGCTATCATATCAATAAATTAAGGATGGTCTTCCCACATATGCTCATATTTAAAATATGATCTTTTTTGAATTCACTAACCACCATTTTAACTCTTATTGGCCAGTGATTTGAACCAATCCTTGTTAAGGTATTAATTTTAGCACAAGTTCCTTCATCTAGCCAATAATTTGAGAGAATGCATCTATCTATTTTTTTTGCTATTAGGTTCTAGCTTCTCCTATTGTTGTTCCAAGTATAGTTGTATTCTTCAAACTCAAATTCCCATAGATTTTTATTTTGAATAAAAGCTGAGAAATATTTTATACTTTTGGTTAATTTCCTAATTATCCCAAATTTTTCATTCAGCTTGGTAATGGCATTAAAATCTCCTATGATCATGAAACGGGTTTCTTGGTCTTTACTTCTCATAAAGGCCTCAATCCCACTCTAAATTTCTAATCTACCTGACTGAGTTGTAGGACCATACACATTGATAAGGATGAAGTAAATATCAGCAAAGTAGCAAGTGACTAAAGAGGCTATCCAATACCTAGTTTTATGAATTATTATACAAGAGGTTCTAGAAATATTCCAACAAGTTAGAATTTCCCCTGATACTCCTTTAGAATTCATAGCATCCCATTCACATATTTTCCAAACTACTTTTAGAGTTTTTGAAACTTCTTATTTTATCATTTTAGTTTCTTGGATACATAGAATATTAGGTTTATTACTTAAACATAGGTCCCTAATACACCTATTCTTTGAGGGGGCATTAACACCCCTTATATTCCATGAGATGATAATCATGTCTCATTAGGGGCTTTTTTCCCCTCCTACGTATTACCAATATCATTTTTTTGTTTGGTAAAGAGAAGCTCAACCAACTTAGAGTGTGTTCCTTTCTCTATGTTAGCTCTTGCTTCCCTAGATCTTGCTTGATAATTTAAGGGTTTTCCTATTTTTACCTTACCTATATTATGAGTAGGTCTTATTGTTCTATTCCTAAATATTCTTTCATCATTTTTTTTTTCAATATATTTATCCTCTCCTAGCTCTATTATAGAAGCTTTTGACTTATCCTGTTAATTTTTTTAGTATTTTCTTATTAATGGCAGAGGTATTACCTTCTAAAACTCTATATTCTCTACCAATTATTTCCTCCTAAATGGTTCATGGTACTTCAAGAGAGTCTTCAAAATATTATGAAACACATTCCTTGGGTTCATCAAGAATATTCTTCCTTAAATTAGGATCATATTGAATAACGATTCCTTGCTAATATGTTGAAATTGTTGTCCCGTGTCCTCTAAGTTTTGATCTACTTTTTCTTCATAGGCTAAAGCCTCAAAAGAATTGGATTTTTTTTCGGTATCCTTTATTATTGGTATCCACTGTTTATTTTCTTTTATTTTTCTAGATCTATTTTTTGGAAGTTGAAAACCATATTTATTCATAACCATTTGTAAATTTCTCTTACGATTTTCTACAAATGATTCTGTTGGGCTCTTCTTAGGGCATGATATCTTAATACGCCCCACCTCATGACATCTTCTACATCTAAAATATGTGTTTTCATAATATATAGTTTGGATCCACATATTACCCCCATACTTAAGAATGATTGATTCTGGTAAAGCTTTACTTATATCAATCATGACCAATATTTGAGCATAAATAGCCAAAAAATCCATCTTTTGTTATATCTAAAATCTCAAGGAATTATCCTAGAGTGTTTCCTATTACCTTGAAGGTATCTATTTCCTAAAATTCAATGAGCAATCCAAACATCCTAACCCATACTAGTACTAGGGATAGATTTATATTTTTAGGTGAAAAGCCTTCATACTAGCGGGTAAGGAAGAGCCTTGCTCTTCCCATAAATGAAGGACCCCCTTTTAGGATTCTTTCTCTTTCTTCCCTAGAAAAAAATTGGCTAGGAAGAAACCTTTAGGAAGAAATCATAGAATCACTCCTGGAGACTTCCAACTCCTATCAATCCATTTTCTCAAGGCTAAAGCCCCTAGCCAATACCCATTAAATTTACCAAAAACTGTCCTATATTGGAGTAATGAGGATCTCTCCGAGGTGCGCTCACTAAATTATACCACTAGGGATGATTCTAAAGATTTAACTATAAATCAATCCATGGAAAGGAAACTAAAACTCAAAATCTAATGAAATTTAATTGAAATTTCTATAATAAATATAATATTTGATAAAAAGATTATAAAATTTTCATTCACAATTTCTAAGATAAAGAAAGAGAAAAAATAACTTAGCTGAAAATTTATTTGTCCAAATAGAATGTCTTGCCTCGTTGAATTCCTAACCCTTCATTCCTCTTCCCATATTTTGAACCCTAGTTGGAAAATAATTGCAATTTTTTTTTTTTCGTGACTTGAAAAATCATCATTGCTCTTGTTCCGAATGGTTGAATTCACAGGGTTGTATCTCCCTCAATATTGATTGGATTTTTGCATATGACCACTCATTTTAAAGCTATTCAGATGTTGCACAAGTTGGTCCAAGAATCAATTGAATCAAATAATTCTTCACGAACATATGGCTCCTAAAATATGAGATGTTTTTAAGTAAAAAATCGTAATTCTTTGCACTTTGCAATTTCATTTTTCAAGATTTAAAAATCATCACTATCCTTGTTTTGAATGGTTGAATTCACAAGGTTGTATATCCCTCAATATTGCTCAAATTTTTGTATATGACAACTTATTTTAAATATATTCAAATTCTACACAAGTTGATCCAAGAATCAACTAAATTTGATAACTCTTCACGAAGATATGGCTCCTAAAAGATGAGATATTTTTTAGGAAAAAACCCTAATCCTTCATACTTTACAATTTCATTTTTTGCGATTTGAAAAATCGTCACTTCCCTTGGTCTGAATGGTTTACTTCACAGGGTCGTATCTCCCTCCACATTCACTTCTTTTAATTTGAGTCTTTAATATTATTTTTCTTATTTTTTCCTTCACACATTTCTAAAAATGCTCTCTACTATTTTTATAACAACTTTATGAAAATTCTTATCATTGTTTAAAATTATAAAGAAACTAAATGTATACTTGATTAGTAGAAAATAATTTGAAAAAGAATAAAGTATTAAAATCTTTACTCTTAGTTATTTTTTAAGAGGCTATTAAATATATTATATTTTTTATGGAGGTGAATTTAGTTGGAGATTATAAATATAGAAAAGCAGTATATTTATCTTTTAAAAGTCTATGAAAAATAAAATTGTTCTTAATTTTGTACATGAGCTTGTTCATATAGAAAACATGAGGCACCAATGCAAAGTAGATATATTATCTAGGAAGGACAACACAATAGGATATATTCCACACATTAAATATTGAAGAATGCTCAAGCATCTAGTGATATTTGTAAGGTTTTATTATTATTATTATTTGATTAAATTAAATAAGGGGTGTTGAAAGGTCCCCAAACCTTGTACAAAAAGTTCAAGACAGGGTTTTGACATGCAATCAAAGACTCCAAGACAACAAGAGGTCAAAAAGGGCAGAAAAAAGAAAATAAAAAAGAACAACCTACCCATAGGAGATTACATGATTTCAGAACAACTGAAAACATAGACAATACTAAGTAGTTAATAAACCACCAAGGACCCTCGCGAAGTGTCAATAACTAGCCTAATAATCAATCTTCTTTGGAACAATTGAGCTAGAAATAACCCAAAAGTTTCAAAATATATTCTTCTTCATGTATTTCTCCACTTCTAATATTTTTCTAAGCTATCACCTAAAAAATGGATATTACTATTAAAAATTGAGGACAAAACAGATAAAAAGGAGGAATCTATCCTACTTTATCTAGGTATTTCACTCTAGGCCAAAAATCAAACCAAACATCAAAGTTGGATTATAGCCCGCAAGAGCTTGGTGTTTCATCACTTCTAATAGCCCACAATAACTCCATATCATGCTTATGCCCAAGCTAAGACTTAATAATCTTCCCTCCCAATATCTAGGGAAAATCACTTCTCCACACTATAAGACTATTTTGCTGGACTCCAAGGTTGGCAAGGCCATCAACAACCCTATTTCCCTCCCTGTAGGTGTGAGCTATTTGAATCTCCTCCATTGATTGGTATAATATTTTAGCCTCTGTTATCATGTTTAATATTTTCCAGTTGGGCTGAGTCATATATTTGAGAGTATTTATTATGAATAGAGAGTCCCCCTCGATAATCAAATTTTGATAATTCATATTTTCTAAAAAAAAAATCCCTTGATATAATGCTCTGGCCTCAACAAAATTGCAAGTTTGGTCTTTAATATTTTTTGCAAAGGCAAGGAGTATTGAGCCCTTGTCATCTCTGAATAGTCCTCCAACACCTGCAACACTTGGGTTACCTTTGGAAGCACCATCAAAATTAAATTTAATCCAACCAGAAGGTGGGGGAACCCACTTAGTTTATGATCTCAACTTAGGTTGGATTAAATTAGGCCCTCTAGGCCTTAGTTTAAAACTAATTTTTAGTTCAATCTCCTCTTCCTTCTTATCCTCTGCCATTAGGTCCAAAGGGAGCTTTGAGATGTTTTCTACCACCACAAAAATAGCTTTTGAAAACACCGTGACTACATCTTGTTTTCTATTTTTAAAAGCCATGTTGTTTCTTTCTTTCCAAATTCTCCACATGAGATGGGGTAAGCCAAAATACCAGACTAGTTTTAGCCTCAGGCCCAAAAATGGCGAAGACCATTGGAGGCTCAAGTCAGTCACACAACATGGAGCCACCCAAATAACTCCTAAGACCTGCAAAACATTATCCAAAATAACATAAGAAAGAAAAAATTGAAAGAAGATATGGTTTGAGGATTTATCTCACGATCCACAGAGAAAGTACTCGTTTGTTAAATACATCCCTCTTTTGAAGATTGCCAATGGTAAGTACTTTATTATGAAGAACCAACCAATAAAAGATGTTGATCTTAGGGGTAAGGCCTTTTTGCCAAACTTTGAAGGGATGGAAAGGAATCAGGTTGGTCAAATCCAACAACAAATATGTTGATTTCATTGAGAAAAGCCCATTCTCCTCCCCTTTCCATAGCAGAGTATCTTCCTCATCTTGATATTTTAACACTTGAAACTTCAAATTTTCTATAATAAAAAACCAAGCCTCCTTCACAAGAGGACTTAGGTTATCAGTTCTTAGACTCTTCCATTTTTTAACTCCTACCATAACTTCCATAAAGTCAACAGATTTTGGACCAAATAATAAAGAGAAAAGGGATTTTACTGGGCCTAACAATGTAATTAGAGATAAAGTAGCATCTAAAACCTAGGGATCCTCCTAAAAATTGACCTTCTTACCATATCCCATATTTTGTATTACACCTTTCTGAATTAACTCTCTTGAAAAACGTGACTCTTCCAGAACTCAATCATTTTTAAGAAGAATACCATTTAAGAAGTCCTTATTTTGGTTTAAGTACTTAGAAAAAATAATGGCTTAGACTTGCTTAGCTACTAGAGCCTTATTCATAAGATCCACTTTTTGAAAACCCAACCCCCCAAAGACTTTTCTTCTGCAAACCTATTCCCAAGAAACTAGGTGGAATCTCTTCTTCTCCTCCGAGCCGGACCATAAAAATGCTTTATGTAATTGTTCAATTTTTAGCTGAATATTTTTAGGGATCCTAAAAAGAGACATGTAATAAATGGGAATGCTCTGAAGTGAGGATTTGACTAGCATTGCTTTTACTGCTTGGCTAAGCATCACTTCTCTTCTCTCTATCTAGGTAGCTTTTTTTGGATTCTATCAATATTATGTTTCCATATTAAAGTTTTTAATCTACCTTTAAACAATGAGATTCCAAAAGAACCAAAGGTAAATAAGCTATTTTACAGCCCAAAATATTGGTAATATTGATTTATATTTCTTGGGGAGTATTCATAAAGGAAAATCATACTCTTAAGGTAATTTATTCTTTGGTCAGTTGCCTTTTCAAAAGAAGAAAGAATACCTTTTAACGCTCTAGCTTGAGGCACTAATGCTAAGAGGGAAATGAGTGTGTCATCTACAAACTGAAGATGCGAGGTTGGATCAATATTTTGAACAAGCCTAATTTATTTGATCAATGGGTTTTCCTTGATTGAACTAAAGATGTAAGGTTTTAATATGATTAATAATATTAATTATTATATAAAATATTTAATTGTAAAAAATAATTAAATATGGTAAATTATGTTATACCAATTTGTCTAAGAAGCAAGATGCAACAAGAACAAGTTAACATAAAATAAGTATAGAAGGGAATTTAGACAATAACTAAGAATAAAACCAATAAATAAAATTAATATAAGTATAAAAATATGTTATTATAGTCACTTCTAGTTAGCTTTTTTTTTTTTTTAACAGTCAATTGATAAATTATTAAATATCGTTAACTTTCTTGTAGAAGTCGTGTCTTTTTCAGACATTGGTACTTGATAGTTAGTGACAATATCTTTTGAAAGGTTGAATATTTTTGAAATAAATTACGCCATGAAGCTTAACATTAGGAGAATTTTAATTAGTAGTCTAAGAATATAATTCTATATTTATTTCTACATACATGTGCACAACATTATTAAAAATTTGTTCTTGTACACATCATAGTAGTATTTAGATAACTAAACTTTTTATAACTTATAGGTAGGTAGTCACATGGTCATTATAAGTCATAAGATTAGAAATATGTTGGATTTTATATAAACCATTTTACTAAAGGAAGATACTTATAGATTTTTTGTAATTTATTTTAAAGGTATTCATATTTTTAAGGTTGGTGTTCATAATGATTGATTTGTTGTTCTATTATATTTATAGGTTTCTCAATTCCTTGTTTACTTGATCCAAAAAAATTTAAAATTTATTATTTTGGTGTAGGAATGTATTTAGTGTCTTAGACTAGGTATTAATATTTTCCTATTAAATATTTTATTTCTTATGATTATTGTGACTGATAGGACTTTATTTTTTTCTTCCTCTACTTGATCCTTAAATTTCTTTACCTCTTTTTATAGGGTCCTCATTTTTTTTATCCCTTTCTTACTTCATTAATTCTAGATTGCCCTTCAAGTTAGTGATATTATCATCTCTTGTAGTTGGTTAAACTCTTGAGGAATCTTGAACTATTTGTTTCTCCAAGGACCTTATTGTGAAATTATTATATTCAATCATATGGATCATGTAGTTGACCTATTTATTGTATTTCTTGGCCTTTTTGACATACCTTCAGTAGTTTATAGTAATTATATAGATCCTATCAAATTTTAAATTGATATTATCTTTTGACATGATATATCCAACATTAAATATGAAGCACTATGTCATAATTGTTTTACTAGCTCATTTGTAGATTTAATCAAGTCTTTTCGAGAGATAGTATCAATGTGAATCTCTTGACTCTTGTTGTCCACTTATGTATACTATTACACTTGTGAAAGATGATGCAAAAATGCTAGCAACCTAATTTTCAACGATTTACTTGGATTTTTTAATACATTCACAACCTTCCTTCATATTTGAACTTTTAGTAATAGATGGTGTGACTTGACCAATTTATTTAAACAAGGAGAAATCAAACTATGATATTCTTCACATAAAAAAAATGACATTATTAAAAAAAAAATGCAATTGATGAACTTCATGATAAGTATAATGACGGTATAATTAATATGTTGGTTATGGATGATATAGAAGATATATCTATTATCAATAATAATGAGAACAAAGTAGATGAACATGGTAATGAAGATGTAATAGAGACACTAAAAACTATGTATCCTTCATAATGAATGAATAAATGGATGCATCAAAAGGAGTGGATTTTAAAATAGTGAATGGATATGATTATTTAGGTGGAGGGGGTTGGCATATGTATAATAAGAGATTATGATAGTGGTATAGATAAGAAGGAAGCTTATTATGTAGATAAATAGGTGGTTGCTTGACTAATCAACACATCCACTACAGTGGTAGGTATTGTAGTGAGTGTGGTTATGACTCATATAATTGATAGATGGGGAATTAGTGGTGAAGTGTGGTTATGACTCATATAATTGATAGATGGGGAATTAGTGGTGAAGTGTGGTTATGACTCATATAATTGATAGATGGGGAATTAGTGGTGAAGTGAATATAATTGATAAATCTTATAAGGAGACATGTGGAGAAAAAATAAAGCTAGGAATAGATGGGAATAAATGCAATGACTAAAGAAATAGTGGACACGATGAGTAATAACATAGTTTAACTCTCTGATATGGATATCATAAAAACTATGGAGACCTGAGAGTCAATCATTAAAGTTGCAATAATAAGTATCAAGTGATTCATCATATACAGTTATATGTAGCCCATTTGAAGTATGCTACATAAACATAAAAAAAGATAAAGAGGAATCTATTTTTGAAGTGAGTATTGATGTATTTGACATACCATTGATGACAAGGGAGTACGTTAATATAGTTTTTTAAAGCTAGATTTTCTATGTTGTAGAAAAGGACTAACTCCTTGGCTTATTCAATGAGTGTACCATGGTGGCGAACATAATTCTCTTCCATATATGAGGGCCTATACTACCCTTCTACCGTTATGTGTGTATTCTTTGATCTCTTGAGTTGATGTTGTTATGATACCTTAGGTTGAATTTAATCCTAGTTGTAAATAATAGGCTTGAATTTTTGGCAAATATATTGGATGTCAATGATGGTTGCACTAGAAAAATATCAATGTATTTATCCTAAAATGTATGGATAAAATAATAAAGGGATTATATATCCCTTTCCCCAAGGAATCTAGGCCTTATATCATTGTATCCCATTTGTTAAGCATTGATAGAACTTGTTTTGTACTTGGACAGGTCTATCAAGGCTAGTGGTATAGACCATTTTGAATTAGCAATGATAGATTCTATAAGGTGCCTTTAATAGATGAAGCTATTATATAAATTATTGGTTGTGGTTGCATTGTTGGTATTATATTAGTCCTTCTTGATGATATTACATATTGGTTTCTTTTCCTAGAGGATGTCCTTTTGTGAGAGGTACCATTGGATATTTTTTCTCCTAGTGACCATTCTCAAATGGTGCTAATGCACTTGTTAGATTTTGTTAAGGAAGCATATTTAGGATATATATTTCCTCCTTTGAATCATACCCTACTACTTGTCTTCTAAATTTTTGAGAGCCCTAATGTGATCATCATTCCAAATTCAATTGGAATAATAATAAAAAGATCCTCTACTATGGGAGTAGTATGATAACCCGTCTTAAATATCAAGCACCATGGACATATATTTTCCTCTATCCATATCTTCTTATTTAAAGATGTGATGCATTAAGGATTGAACTTATGATAATTAGGGTTATGTTCACATTTGTCATAAAATATCAACCATGGAGGTAGGATAGTTAACAACCTTTGAAAGATGTATTTCCATGAAAGGTAAGAATCAAGCTTAACCATAGTTTTCTTCTCTATAAAGTTTGATTTTTACTCAAAATATGGACTTAGACCATGATCATAAGGTGATTGTACATTCAATTCTATCAACCTTGACACAAGTAACCCATTAGAATTATATACCCATTGACCTTTGAGCTTTTATAAACTATATATTCTAACATATTTTCTAGCATTTGATAGAAACTTCGACCTTTGATGATCATGGATATACATATAAATTTCAAATCATAAGATGTTTTCTTTTTCTATTTGACATAAAAGGTATGATCTATAATCTAGATATGACATAATCTCCAAAGAAAACATATGCTATTTCATAAACATTAAAAATATGAAAGGTTTAGGAGAACACTTATATAAATAAATAAATAAACCAACCATGTCAAGATACCATTCTCTTAATTTCTTCGTAGACCATAACATATTTTTGGCCTTATCACAAGTGTGCTTATAACATTTTGCACTCCAAGAATAAAAAATAACTTATAAAATTCATATTATGGCTTCAAATAATTTCCCACCAACTACTAATGGCATAGAACCATTGTACACTTGAAAGTGAGGAATCTAACTCAACCTCTAATGCAATTTCGGCCAAATCATGTACAAGGTATACAAAAATACCCCTCACGGCCCTCTCTCTTCATCTAATACTCCACAATCTTGGTGATTTATTTAGCATAATCAATCATTGTGAGATCTAATGCCTTGTAAATTTTAATAGCACTTACTAGTGTTATATGCTAATCATTCACTTCTTATCATTTCGCTCTCCCCACATGAAGGCAATCCCTGACAATATACGTTGGGCATAACCCTTGACTTCACTGATCTTCAATGACAGCTTCACCCCCTCGGTCTTTGTCACTTCCATGTACACTTCTAACTTCTTATCCAAAGGCATTAATATCTCTTAAAAACAGCTTCTTCATCCGGCAAGGTGCCGATAATGTTGACCGTTATCAAAGATTCAAACTAACCAGCTCGTTCAAACATTGACTATGGAAAGTTAATTGAAGCGACTCCATAAATTTTTTACCCAATTTTCCTTATCTGCAAAGCACTCTCTCGACTCCATAAATTTTTTAACCAATTTTCCTTATCCACAGAGCACTCTCTTAAACATTCCCATCCCTACCTCACACCATTATCATGAATTTGAAGAAAATAAATACGACCTTATCCATTTACATATAATTATGGTTGATGTTACAATATTCAGAACAAAAAATCCTCGTTTGACAATTTAGACAGTGCTTGATAATTACTTGGAACCCATCCAAGTTCACACAACAAAATAGATCAAGTTCAATAGTGACCATAAGTAAAAACTACTACGGTAGGACAAAATTGTCCCCACGAAATATCAATGCAAAAACTACTAGGATAGGACAATCATTCAAGATAGATTCGTGATTCAAATTTTCACTTTACCAAATGTGTATTGGATACCCAAAATCTAGTTCATTAAACTAATACGATCAAGGCCGAGCGATTTTGATGATGTAAAACCCCTGATTTCTCAGACCAAGGCATAGAGATTTTTCGCTAAATTTAAAAAAAATATAAATACAAGGTGAAAGTTTACGATTTCATGGATTGAAAAAAAATCCATAACATCTTATTAAATATCAATTTCGAAATATCTTATTAAATATCAATTTCAAGATTTCTCACCTTTATTAAGATATCTTGATAGATATCTCACTTGTAGATACTCTATCTGTGACTGGTAGTTATTCCTAACTTCCAAACCTATTTTGATACTCTGTTCTTCAAAATGTGGATGAAATCCAGTCCACATTAATGCCTATTATAAAGGAACACAATTATGAGGCCCAGACAGTTTGACGCCTCATCCGTATAAAACGATTCTTCAACTAGGCGTGTACAGGAGAAAGACATACGGGGCACTGTGTGATCAAATAATTTCAAGCGATACCGATCTTCCTCTAGATTGGAGAATATCATGTACAAGGTCCCCGGGGAACCGTTTTATCCGTGTGCTTTTGAAGGTACGCGATGAGAGATATTACGTGCATTGGGCGGTCATTTTTGTGATTTTTGTGATCAAATTCTGTGGTGTGGATGTTGAAAATTTATTTTGTTTCGGTGCCTCCTGTCTTTTCATGTCCAAGAAATAAACATACATAACCTCATGTTTGTCGCTGCGAGCGTCTGACAAACCTTCTGCAGTGGACTTTATATTTATTGATGTGCAAGATTTGCGCAAAACTGATTGCGTGATTGTAGGGTGGCCTGGGCTTCTTGTGTTTTCTCACGTCATGGAAGGCAAGCTTGTGCTTTTCCTATAGCATATTAACCCTTTAGTTTTATTTATTTATTTATTTTTGGGTTTTCATGATTTTAATATTTTAATTTAGAGTTTCATTATATTTATATTTATATTTATTTTTAATATTAGTGTATATTTTTTTTTGTGTTAAAATGTTGTTTTTTATTTATTGTTATCTTATTATGGTATGCATTGTATTATTTCAAACATTCAAAGTGTTTTCAAGATTTAACTTAAAAGACTACATAAAGGTCACTGTTGAGTGGACCCATGCATACAATTAAGTCTAGTAGAATCAATATTGAAGTGGAAGGAAATTTTATTCTAAGAATATGAGGGGCCCAACTTTATAAGGTCATAGTTGAATGGACTCATGCATACACTTAAGTCTAGTAGAACAACCAATATTAAAGTGGAATGAAATTTCATCCTAAGAATATAAGGGGCCCAACCTTATAAGGGGTCAGAGTTGAGTGGACCCATGCATACACTTAAGTCTAGTAAAACCAATAATAAAGTGGAATGAAATTTCATTCTAAGAATATGAGGGACCCAACCTCACAAGGGGTTGCAATTGAGTGGACCCATGCATGCACTAAAGTCTAGTAGAACCAATATTAAAGTAGAATGAATTTTCATCCTAACAATATGAGGGGCCAACCTCACAAGGGGTTGCAATTGAGTGGACCCATGCATACACTTAAGTCTAGTAGAACCAATACTAAAGTGGAATGAAATTTTATCTTAATAATATGAAGGGTCCAACCTCAAAGACTACATAATAGGTTGGGATGATTTAACCTACGTATACATCCAAGACTCATAGAACCAGTATTATAGTGGAATAAAAATATGTGATAAGAATATGCCATTGAAAATAATAGTGTATAGAAACAAGAGCATCACAATGAATTCGTCCAACTACCCCACCCCACACATGTAATTAAATGTATAGAAAAAATAAGAGGTCCAACTACCCCAGGGCCCACCCCACACATGTAATTAAATGGGATAAGTGATTTACAATTTACTTGATTTTAATTTGTTCCCTAGCTTGCAAGAAAATAATAACTTATAGAAACAAGAGCATCACAATGACTTAGTGAAAAAATTCAAGAGGCCAACTACCCCACCCCACACATGCTAAGCTATAAACATGTCAAAAAATTCAAAGAGGGCCAACTACCCACCCCACACATACTAAGCTATAATCATGTAATTAAATGGGATAAGAGATTTACAATTTATTTGATTTCGAAATTTTCCCTAGCTTGCAAGGACCCATCATTACTTAAGTTTTGAAGAAAGGCCTTTGAAAAGATTCAAATGCTAACACATATGGGGGAGGGTATATCATTTTAGTTTCCTAATTAAAAATATTGTTTTACTATAAATAATATAAAACATTACATACTTGCATTCATTAGAAAAGTGTATTGAAACTATAAGAAGGTGTGACTTAGGATAGGAAAACCTCTATATCATAATGAAAACTCTTGAAAGATACATGGTTATATGTCTCTTTAACATTAAGTTGAATTGTTAACATAGGTTCTTGGAGATACAATTCTTAAAACACTAAAAGTACATGACTAAAATAAAATACTTCAAGATTTTGAAAATTATAATCACAACAAAGCTAAAACCAAAGTCTTAAAGTCATAGAAATCCCTCCATTAAACTAAATATGTTAAATCTATTAAATCTAACAACTAACAAACTACCAAAATGTGTTATGCCACATGTGTAAAAGAATTGATGCATAATTAAAGCTGATGTGGAAATTTACATTCAAATATCAACTAACCATAACAATTTATACATCCAATACATATACATGATAAAAAAATATATAAAACATGAAGAAATAGAAAATAATAAAATTCATGTACATATTAAATTCTAGAATATATTTTAATGAATGAGTTATCAAATACCAATATTATTGTATATTACCACAGTAAATTATCACTACATCCAGAATCCAAGGCAAGCCAAACTAGAATATCGCTTAGGGGATCCATACTAACAAGCACCACTAGAGAAACTTAGCCCTAGAAATATAAGAAAAAAAAGAAGAGGATGGTACTAGAGGTAAAAGGGAGGGCTTGGAGGCCATGGCACACACGAAAATCCACTCATCAAAAGGACTAAACTAAGATAAACCTAGAGGGCCTTCCTCAATAAATCTAATTTTAGGTTTGGTAGAGGAACTAATGTTATGCAAATGGAACCACCCTGATAGATGCTACTCAAGCCCATTCCCCAAGGATGAGGGGTGCATTAACACATCAAACATATAAAACCATATCAACCACAAGAGCATTTATGGTGATAGGAATCCCAATCAACTCATGACCTACTAGTACAGTACCTCAAACTTGACAACCAAGGGGAACGTGGATTTTCCCTGTCAAACCTACTTGAGGAGGAAATTTAAATTTTAAATTGTGAATCTTGATGAAGGCTATATAAGTAGCTAAATTTATAACTCAATAAGACATAAGAATATAGTTCTAGTTTTTTTTGCATATTATCTAGCCCAATTAGTCTTCTTTTTCTCATTTTATCTTGTGTAGTGATGTTGAGTTTAGCCCCAAGTCATTCTATGTATAGGTCCCTTCAAGCCGTTTTGTTGTAGCTCATGCAATTCATTGGTTTTTAGCACATATATATGAGAGTTATGGATATTTGATTTCTTTCCCATTTTTTGTATATGCGTGCAAGTTTACATGGGAATCTCATGACTAGTATTTTTTCCTTCTTCATGTAGGTTTCATAAGAGAGAGTTTCATGTTGCAACAAGACATGTTCACCTTCTTGGCATGGAGACTCATGTGTTCGCTAATTTTATTGTTGCATGGAGGGCCTTACCATTAGTACATTTCCACCCTTAATCTAGGCTAGATATCTTTTTACTTGCTTTTATTTTTTGCTTTCCTCCTAACCTATTTTCTTGCACAAATTTGATAGTCTAGGCTATAGTATCAAATAAGTGTGCTAAGAATACATATATACAAGGATCCAATCTTGGTAAAATATTCCATATATTATCCATAGAATTGCATCCCACTCTTTGTAGACTTCTTGGACTATATTCCTCATGTGAGGTGTAAGCACCAAAAGCACCCAATAACTATAGTGGATGGTGACTATGCCGAGGCATGGGCTAGAGTCATATCTAGTCCCCAAAAATCTTTTTGGAATGCTTGGAGGGGCAAACCATACATATTAAACTGAGACCCTAGTGAAACTCTCATCTACCTACTTATTTAAGCATTTCCAAAGATTCACCTTATGATTCCACTAATCAAATAACTCATCATGTAATGACTATGTTAAATTTGAGGTAAACCAAGTAATTTATGAGCTCTAGGCCTACCATAAGTTCTAACACAAATGCAAACCCTAAATTGCTACTACCATTGCTAAACCACAATTAGAGAAGAATAGGTTAGCAACAAAACATAGATGTAGTATAGAATCATAATTAGAGATGATCCTTGACATGGAATGATGGAGGTCCACATGAACCACCAGCTCCACTTGCTACATGGGACAAAATACCAACCTCAACACTAAAATATTTGTTGTCCTTTACTGAGGAAGACATAATAACCCCTATCAAGCACCTCTAGCATATGGTTAGTCTTTGTACCCTATACAACATCATCCAAAAAATGTGGTACTAAGGCTATTATCAACTTATTTAAGGGGAAGGCATATGAGTAGTACATATCAATCACCCTACATTCCATTACTGATTGTAACCAACTCACTAATCTACTTGTAGATAGATTGGATAAAATGGAAGATAAAGTCTCCCTCCTAGAAAAAATATCAACCACCAAAAGAACACCCATGGAGGTTATCAATGATTTTAATGGTAGATTCCACAAGACTTGACATAGAATTTTTGAAGAAATATGACCCAAACTAGGTATGTCCTTTATCTATTATTTGAATGGGTTTGATTTAGAAATAACTATGATGGTAAAATTTGGGGGGACACTCTACCAAAGGCTTATGGTATTGCTATCCAAGCAAAAAGAGATAAAATCTAAATTGCGATATTAACACCCAAGACCTCTATGCATCTGTTTCCTAATATTCAACTGCCTTATTAGTGACCTCCATCTATGTAGCCCATTACCTTCCAACAATCCCTGATCTTTAACTAGTTTTTAGTATAAACCAACTTCTCCTCCACAATCCAACCCTCTACAACATCTCAATCCTTAACAATTGATAATATAAAGAGTTCCCTAAATACCTTGACCAATGAAATGGTAGTTCTTAAGTGACAATTTTTTTTTTTAGGGGTTTATCTACAAGAACTACCCTAGGCCTTCTTTCCACTCTGGTAAGTAGGGATATAAACCCTCTCCAAATGGATATCAGAGGTAGCCACATCAATAAAATAGAAAAAATAGTCAACCCTAGGTCCTTGGAAGTCAAATAGTCCCCATGTTGGTCCCCATGCAACAAAGTTTGGCTAACCTAGTGAGGGTTATAGTGCCAGACCAAAATAATTTTGTAGAATACCTATACACATGGTAGTATCCTTACCCAAAATCTTGTTATTATAATCATGAGGATATCTAACAAGCCATATGTTTGATACCTCATGTCCCTTACCTAGATCCAATCATACTACCACTAACACCTAGTACTCAAAGCCTACCTCCAAAGGCTAGCCTAAACAAGGGGACTATGCCATAAAAAAAAACAAGGGGACTATGCCATAAAAAAAAACATTGGTAACACATGATGAAGGTGGAATGTATATTACTAGTAGAAGGATCAATACCCTATTGGACAATCAACCTCACACGTAGCCCAATATCCTCACTAGCGGAAAGGGAAGTTCCATAAGGAATATTGGGAAGCAAATCAAATGGTTACAAGCACTCAACCAGAGGTCAACATTATTGAATCCAAGAAACCATAAGTAATTTGCCCAATAGAAGTAAGGAGGTCGATACAAGAATCAACTAGGGAAACCTATCTTATCATTGAGAAGCCAAGGCCTCAATAGATCCTAGGTGGAGCACAAAGACCACAACCATTAGAAAAATTCAACGTGGTTGAACATTTAAAGAGACCTACATTGCCTATGCTAATCTAGGATGTTATCACCCTACCAGAATAAATGAAGTAGCTAGAGGAGGCATTATAGAAACAAAAGATCACTGGAGGCTAGAAAACACTAGCAGTTCAACAAATATCTAGTTCAATCCCTAGTAGAATTAATCCCTAGCCCTTCAAAAGTTTGGTCATACCTAAACATGTGTCTAATGCATTAGGAATCTCCTATGAGCCAATAAACGAAGGAGTTATGTAGTTGGGTAGAACTCTAGAGCCCATTCTCAACCTCATAAGGGATCTTTCATTCATGATTCATCCTTTCTCGATCATACTTGTTACGAAAGATAAAAGTGGAAATTAAATTGATGGATTCCTTTGACATCTTCCTTTCTCATGACTACATAGCAAAAATTGGAGGCTACCTATCATTTAACTACACACACATGTTTATTAGAACTCTTTATGGAAAAAAGTAAATATCCCTACTAAAACAGTCCATATACATCATGTGGAGCATATCCCACTCATTAAAGTAGAGAGAGAAAAATTTAGGAGGAATGATCCAAATATTAGTTGCTAACAGACAAGGCCCACACCTTGGTACTAGATAATAAAATGGATGAATGGGCCATTGAGATGTGGGAATTAGACCCTTATTGGATAATGGAAAATATAAAAATAGGTACTTACTTAATTCAAGTGGAAAAACCATTTAGACTTGAGGTAGCTAAAACATCAAAGGACATGCATGAGCTCTATAAACTCTACTTTCATGGGGCCAAAAAATATCTAGGGTAGGGACTAGAATCCGCCTAATATCATTGGAATGAGGAAAGACATTACAAGCCTACTAACTCCAATTCAATTTCTCAAATATAGCTGAGTATGAAGTGTTGGTACATGTTCTCAAAATGGAAACTAATAGGGGAGTCAAGACCTTACAAGTATTTGGGGATACTGATATCATTATCAAACAACTCGTATCTTGTTAATTAGCCAAAAATTGATTGATGAAGTTATACTAGAATAGTGTCTATGACTTGTTAGAGGTATTCAATTCAACCAATATATCAACAATTCCTCAAAGGTAGAATGTAGAAGGTGATCGTATGACAATTATTAAATCCTAATACAATATAGTAGAGGATTTGTAGAGCAATTGTAAACATGTCAAAGTCATCATTAGATAACCATTCTAGATAATGATACATATTGGTAAGTTTAGTGATGAACACATTGTCTAGTTCCTTCAGTAGGAAGCTAAGTTTGTAAAACATTATCCCCCAAAATAGAGAAAACTTATAGAGAAAATAATATTTAGCTAAAGGGGAGTAAGTTGCCAAAGGAATTTGTGACTCTTAAGTCGCTATTTAGCCTATATGACTACTTCAAAGGTAAAAGGGGCATCACAATGGATAAAAAATATTATCAAGAAATAGAGGTTGTAGCTAGGAAAACCCTAAAGATAGGGAATATAAACATGTGGATAGAAAGAAAGGGTCTTGTCAGCATATGTTAGTGATATCCAAGATTTATATATTGGAGTTATGAAGACCTAAATGGGTACATAAAAGAAATTATACAACACACTATAGAGCTAGATCTAGGTACTAAACAAGTTAGACAAAATTAAATCTTGATGAATACCAAGATTGAACCACTCATGAGGCAAGAGATGGCTAAAAAATATCAAAGCAAATATTATATATCCACTCAAACTCACCACTTGGGTATCTAAACTAGTGTTTGTTCAAAAGAAACATGAAGAGATTAGGTTATGCATCGACTTTAGAGACCTCAACTAAGCATAAATTAAAATCACTACTCGCTACCCTCCATGGATCATATCCTCTAGATGATTGCATGATAAAAAATATTCTCACTTCTAAATGGATTTTTAGAGAATAATCAAGATTGGTTCAAGGATAAAGATCAACACAAGATTACATTTATTATAAAGTGGGGGACCTTCACCTATCAACGAATGTATTTTAGGTTGTCTAATGTTAAGGAATTTTTTTAGAGAGCTATTGATATAGCATTTAGTAACCTACTCAACAAGATCATCCTAGTTTACCTAGATGACGTCACTATATTCTCAAAAAAAGAAGAGAATCATATGGCACATCTGAGGAAGATGTTCAAGCACTTCCAAGAGTTTAGAGTATTCTTAAATCTAAAGAAATGCATCTTCTATCCCCCCAAAGGAAAAATTATCAGACACAACATCAAAGGATAGCATAGCCATAGAACCCAATCGTACTAAAGCTATCCTTAGATTACCATTACCACAAAAACCAAAAATACTTTAATCTTTCAGAGGATAAATCAATTTATTTTGAAGATTCATATCCAAAATTTCCTCCATTGTCAAACCTATTACCTATTTTTAAAGAAGGGATTACAAATTAGGTGGACCAAAGAAGGAAAACAAGCTTATGTGAGAATCAAGTAGAAAATCACTGAAGCAATGATATTGACTAACCCTAATTTTGGAAAATATTTCATCTTGTACACCTATGGAGGTGATTTTAATATAACAACAGTCTTGAAACAAAAGGATGATGAAGTGAACATGTTATCACATTCTTTAGCCAAACCTTGAAAGACTATGAGGAATGATACAATTTCATTGAGAAACATGTATATTCTATAATCCAGAGTCTAAAAACTTTTAGGTACATGATTTTAAATAACAAATTTATTAACAATGTCATTCATTCAAGCATCAAAAACTACATTATGAATGGAGAAATTAGCAAAAAAATAGTTGGGTGGGTCAACCAGATCCTTGAATATGACATCAAAATCAAGATGACTAAGCTAGTTATAGGTAGGGCACTATGTCAAGGACTTGCACAAGAAGGTATGAACTTAGAAGGGGAATAGGAATCATGTTTTCTCATTGCTAAACATAGTCAATGTTGGGTATGTGACCAAATTAAATTTATGTAATGGGGATGGTATCCCTTGGGCTTAATACAAACATAAATGAGGGCATACATGTTACAAAATGTGCACTTCACTCTCATTGATGGTGTGTTGTTCTAGAGAAATTTTGACAATACCCTTTTAAGGTGCATTGAGAACAAATGAATTACCTCATTGCTAAAGAATTCTGTCAAGTTATCTCTAGTGGACATTACTTGACTCATATGACCATAGTAAAAATTATAAGAGCAAGATATTTTTGGATCAAAATTTTTAGTGATGCTCATTGAAGTGAAAGGGAATGTGACAAGTGCAAGTTATCCATCAAAAGGAACCAAAATGCTTCTCTCCCACTAAAACCCATCATGGGAGATGAACCCCTTTTCCAATGGGGGTTGGATTTTATTGGAGCAATTAATTCTCCCTCCACCAAATGATATTGGTCAATTCTCATGGCCATTGACTACTTCATTAGGTGGATAGAAGTAGTTCCTCTTAAAAGAGGCTATTGGAAGGGTCATAGTCAATTTTCTAGAAAAGATTGTCACTTGTTTTGACATGCCCAACATATTATAACAAATAATGCTCTGACATTTGTTGATGCATAGATAAGTGAATTCACCCTCAAATATGACATCTACATGAAGTATTTATCCAAATACTACTTGCAAGGCAATGACCTTGCAAAGTCCTTTAATAAGAACTTGTTGTGCATTCTAAAGAGGGTCAACAAAAATAAACCAAAGATAGTGGTATTTACATATTTTGTAGACCCTTTGGACAAATGGATTTACCCCAAATAAATTGATAGATTTTTCTCCCTATTCCTTGGTATATGGTCAGGACGTTGGATTCCCTATATCAACTGAGTTACCACATTACAACTATCCCATCAACTAGAGTTGTAGGAGTATGATGTTGTGTCACTAAGGATAGGAGAGTTATTGAAACTTGAAGAGCAAAGAGAAGCCACAAGAGACCACCTATAGAGGCATCAATAAGGTATGAAAATTCAGTTTGATAGAAATTCTATGCCCTAATAATTCCAAATAGATGACCTAGTATTAAAGTGGGATGAGGGTCATAGTAAACTAGACCAACATACCAAATTCAAAGCTATTTGGAGTGGACCATATGTTATTATTGAGATCAAAACATAAAAAATTATGGAGCTAACCACATAAAATGGAAATCCGCTTTCCATACCGATCAATGGGGTTTATTTGAAAAGGTATGTTTGACCCATTTATTTTAAAAAATTGGTAAATTATAATATCTACGCACAACACAACTCCAAGCAATACCTAAGAGTACCAAATAGGTAGATGAATATGATGAACCCAATCTGACCAACATAGAAAGGACTACTCCAAGAAAATAATTATGTACCCAATAAGCCTAGTACTATGGGGATATTTTACAAAAGGAATCATCGGGCCTTTAAAAACAAGACCCCATCAAAGCTTAGGTCTAGAAGGGGACACCTGTCATCCTGTATGTATCTTCAGATAAGTGCAGTGAGGTAAATACTAAGGCTAACCATTCAATCAGATATTTGTGGTTGAGACAATGAAATTTCTATCATGCAAAGTGACACTCATCATTAAAGCCAGTCACAAAAGGGCAAAAAAGAGTTTAAAACCACCTAATCATGGATAAGGGTAGCATGCGAACCTAGAAACCTCGATAATATAAAAAGGTAGTCCACCTATTCCTGGCCAACCATAAAAAAGAAAAATCACATATAAGGAGGAGATAATGATAGTCAAAAATCCTATTAAAACCATAAATCCAAGCCTTGCACACTTTGCCTAAATACCAAAGAAAATATTATAGCTTGGGACAAAAAGGGACAACAAAAAAGAAGTCTTAAAATATTTTTTGGCATCATGGAGACACAAAAAAAGGCTACACCCTCTTGAGCAACCAAGTCCAACCCCAAGAAATATATCCCTTCTAAGTTGGAATCCACTAAGCCATCGGTTCTTCTAATGGATGGAGCAAAAAAGGTAGTTGATCCCAAAATTTCTAAGAGTGCCAAAAATCTTAGGGAAATCACTCTCTAAAGGAGCCAAGACAAGGATCCCGAGTCTTTTTTGGCCTAGATATGGACATATCACTTGGCCCATTACATGGTCCCTATAGTACATCAATATTTAGAGTTCACAACTATGTGCCCTTCTACTTATAACACCCAGAGAAAAAATGGTCATTGTCTACAACAAATATTTCAAAATCATAGTCATGATTGAGGCAATATATAACATGTTAATGGTCCCTTATATAATGGAAATGACCCCTATGGGCATCGACCAATCCTATAATTTACCTCAGCCCATCAAAGTCCCTACATATAGAACTTCAAGAAAAGAACAAGGTATCAACCATGCCCAAATTTTCCCTATCCTAGATATTGTTTAAAGAAAATGTGCATGATGCTTTAAGAATGGCCACATTCATATTTGGTTGGGAGAAGGACAAAAGTATAAATTAAGTAGGGCTAGGGGTCCTATACATCCTAAGGTACACACTTAGGGCTAAAATTTTTTGGTACCATTCTAGTGTTTAGATATAGTTCATAACTCATGAACCTTGCACTTGCCTAGAACCCCTAGTTGTATCCGCAACTAATACTAAAAATCATGAATGAAAATGGCCAAAAGCAGACTATGTTTGACTGGAAAAGGATCCTGAATAAGACATCTTTTTACTACAACTTTTTAGATGAGTTCTTGATGTTGACTTTATATGCCCTCTAAGGAACAAAATCTTGACACATCCGCTATGAATGTTTCTAGAATATGTGTCATGACTACAAAGGGGATTGATATTTCTTAGAAAATCATACCATCTAGATCCCTGCTTTCATAAAACTCATGTATCTATTACCATGGAATGTAACTGAGAGGGTATTTTCCCTTGAAATGTTGAGGTAACTAGACATGGTGGACATCGCCTATGAAGCCAGGTAAAGCAAGACTTGCTACTACAAGCTATCAATAACACCGAGATAAATATATTAGCTGAAGAGGAAAGCCACACCCCTATTTGAATGTAAGCTCAAGAGATTGAATATTATAACATTATATGAATATTTTACATATGATTTGGAAGGCATATTCTAGGAATGGCTCTACAAAATAACTTATGCCAATAAATATATGCCCCAAATGAGGCCATATTTGAAATCCCATAAAAAAATAGATGAAGAGTCCCACCCACTATTCAAGGAAGAAGATTTATTATCATATCCATTAGAGCTTGAGCTTTGGTTCAACCTCAGGAAGAACCTAGACAAGGTGGACCCCAAAAATAAGATCACCAAAATAAGGTTGAAAAACTACAAAAAAATGGGTACATTGAGACCAAAATCTAGGACTCGTGGATCTAACAAAAACTATACAATGACAACGTATAAATTCTTAGGTATAATTCAAAGTATGAACAATTTAGTAACATGTATGTTGAAACAAACCTATTAGGGACATAGGATGAATGGGAATAGGTCAAACAAGTTGTGATAGTAAAAAAATCATGTCAATTAGGAAACAAGCAAAAAACCCTTCAATCAATAATCCAACCACATCAAGGACCCCATCATGGCAAATTGGGAATAATGAAAAAATTAATGCCCCAACCCCCCACTTCTAGTTATTTTAGTCCAACCCCCATCCTCACCATAGGAAAATCTAAAAGAGAAAAGGGATAAGGAATCCAAGTAGAAATAGAAAGCATCCTTAGGTAATGATAAGCCTATAAAGAAGAAGAAAATTAAGTTTTGAGTTAGGTATCTACCACTTCCCAAAGAGAGTTCCCATAAATATCCTTAGAAACCTAAGAGGGGTCTTAAGGGAACAATTCTAGAGCAAGAAGAGTCTCCCTTGACAGTTATCAACCACCTCATTCACCACCCATTGTATCACTACAGAGGTATAATACCATAGTGTATTTTCTATCATTACACCCATATCATCTACCCATATAACCCCAACCTCATTTCAATCTCCCAAAAACTCTAGAACATTGTGACTTCCATATCATCATCACATATTATAACCTTATCAACACCACCTCTAATAATCCAATCTGAATCCTTATCCTTTGTAAATACTTTACCTTTACCCCCAAAAGGTTAGCTATAATCACTTGACCCTCAACCAATCACTTTGATTCTTGAGATCATATCATACTTCTAGTAGGCCAAATAATATAATTAGCAGCTAATATAATAGAAAAGAGAACAATGTTTGATCCATCCTACTACCATAGAAACCATAATCATCTTCCTACCCCAAAGATATGCACGAGATATATTTCATTTTGAACCTCTTGTTTCTATGACACAAGGTGAAATGTAGACCCAAGAATACTAGGTGTTAGCTATGGATCTTTACTTTTGGGGTGCTTCCCAAGATTGAAGTATTGAGTTCTCTATGCAAGCAAGCAAATTGATAACTCATGACTACAATACAACCACAACAAGGTTGGACAAAAAAAAAAAAAAATTAGAAAAAAACTAATTAGTTTCTTAAGGCCTATAGGCTAAAATTAGGACACTCAAAGTAGAATAGACACACTTCACTACAAGATTTGCAAAAGTAAAGGACAATTTGGAGGAAGAAAAGAGAAGGACAAAAATACTAGGGAAAAATTCAAACAATTCTAGGGGATTCCCAAAGATCAACTAGATACTATAGAAAGGATTTGTCTCAGAGGTGGAAAGGATTATTCTTGTGTTTGAGTACTACCAAGTTATCTAATATTTGAATGCTAAAGCCATCAAGGAGCCTAAATGATCCCAAAACTTTGCTAGTCATCAATATCAAGAGGTACAACCATTTATGAGCATCCTATATTGGGTTGACCATAAACATTGGACTACAATGGGGGTCACCAATAGGAAAAGTATAACCGATAAGACCATTGGAGTCCTAGACACCCAAAAAGTGGCATGATGATATAGTGAACAAATCAAAACCTTGTAAAAGAAACTAGAAGAATGGATGAGGCACATCTCTTCACTAGTGGTAGTAGAAATTCCTTCCCATTAAGACCTTGAAGGTGACTACCTCTTAGAATAAGAATGCAGAGATCATTTAAACCATATAAGATAAGAGGATATACCATAGGACTTGTCCATTTAAGAAAATTTGAACATGACCATAAATCCTATGATTGCATTTGAAGCACTCATCTACAAGGTCAAGCATGAATTCATCAATCCTCTCATAGAAGATCTTTGTAAATTTAGAATTGCTACTGGCACTATTCTTGGGCCAAGTTGCCCCTTGAGAAATAATGAATGGAGGTCATTGAGGAAATACACAAGCTCCAATATTGACTTTGTGCTTTATTATAAGGTCACCAATTTTGGGTTTCATTTCTTTAGTAGGTTGAAGATCCCTTTAAAGTTTCTATTATTCTAGTGAATTATCAATACATCTAAAATTTGGGGTAAGCTAAATCAAAATCTTACCTAGGGAACCCATACTAACAAGAACCAATGGAGAAACATAGCCTCAAAAACCTGAGATAAAAAGGAAGGGTCTAGTTCTAGAGGTAAAAGGGAGGACCTGGAGGTTGTGATACACATGAAAGAAACTAATATAGACCCGAAAGGCCTTCCACAATAAATCTAGTCTTGTATTTGATAGAGGAACTAATATTGTTTAGACAAGATCACCCTAAAAAATGTTACTCAAGCTCATTCCCCAAGTATGATGGGCACATTAATACCTTTAACATGAAAAATATCTTGGCCCCAGGAGCATTTATCATGATAATACTCCAAAACAATTTTGGACATGCTAGTATAATACCTCGAACTTGATGGCTAAGGGAACCATGGATTTTCCCCATTTAGTCTACTTGTAGGGGAAATTTTAAATTTTGAATTTTGAAACCTATAGAAGGCTATATAATTATCTATTTTTTTAACTCAATAAGGCAGAAGAAGATAGTCTAGTTCCTTGTACCTAGCATCTAGCCAAATGCCTTATTTTTCTCATTTTCTCTTGTGTAGTGATATGGACTCAAATCCTAATTCATTTTGTATATAGGCCCCTTTACCTTTTTGTTGTATCACATGTAATTCAGTAATTTTTAGCACATATATATGATATTTATGGCTAATTTATTTTTTCCCTATTCTTTATATGTGTGTGCAAGTTTTTATGGAAACATTATGACTAGTATTTATCCTTTCTTCATGCAGGCTTCATAAGATAGATTTTTGTGTTGCAAAAAGATGTTAAGCTTCCTAGAATGAGTGACTCATGTGTTTATTAATCCTATATCTACCTAGGGGACCTTTCCCTTTGTGCATCACCACCCTTAGTCTAGGCTAGATAGGATTTTACTTTTTTCATTTATTGCTTTCGTCCTAGCCCCCTTTCTAGCACAAATTCAGTAGTCTAGGCTAGATTAGAAGAGAAGTGTACCAAGAAGACATCTAGACAAGGAGTAATCCTTGGTAAAATATTCTAGTGGTTGTCTTCAAATTTGCATTCCACACTTCTTGGAATTTCTAGAATATATACCTTGTGCAAGGTGTAGACACTAGATGCACCCAATAACTACAATGGGTGATCACTATGGAGTTAGATCTAGTCCCCAACAATTAGTAAAAAAATAATGAGAGAAATTAATTTATTTATAGTAATAAAAACATGTTTCTATTTATATACATATATGAAAACCAATATAGGAAAGTTTATGTAGATCTTAATTAACATATCCATAATAAATCATAACAACCCTAAATAATTTTTATGCATGAATATTTGACTATGCCCTAACCTAATGGGATCATTCTTAGTGGTGGAAATTGTATTATATTTCAAAAACAATATTATTATTTGAATTAACCATGCTTATACATTATGGGATCATCCTACCACATGATATCCTCAAATGATAGCTTTTTCACTAGATTAGATACTCATCAACAACCAAATGTAGTAGTTTTTCAATTGTCTTGTCCATAGTTGTTTTTTAGTGCATGTAAGTGTCCTCATTGACCTTTTATAAAAAAAATTAAATTGGAATATATTGGATTATCATCATTTCAAATAATAAAATTGTTGAAGTGTGTAAATATTTTAAAAAGGTGGATGCTCTAACCTATATGTCTTGCTTTATATCTTAGTTAAAGCCTTATATGTTCCATAGAAATTAGAATTAAAGTTATTGCTCTTCTAACACTTAAAGAAAAATATTTTGTAAGTCTAGATTCATAAGAATGATTGATATCCTACTTTAAAGGTCTCATTATTTGTAAATAATCTTATGTTACTTCAATTTATTCAATGGTCTACCAAAATTATTTCTTAAATAGTATAAAACTACTTATTGATATAGTGAATCATATTCCACTATATGTGATTTAAAATGATACCAAATATGATATTATATATCATGTGGAAAATGCATATATTTATTCCAAAGGAATTCATCTTGGTAAATGTGTAATATAATGTACTATACAACCATTATTAGGGCATATATTTAATCTTTTATGCATACTTGTATGAAGTAAAGTATTTAAAGTATCATTTCTAGCATTTTTCCAACCTTTATTTCAAAATATATTCGATGTTGATATGAGTGAATATAGGTCAATTGTCTCTGATGCAGGAGCATCCGGAGGTGGAAAAGCAATCTTGCATCACCCAAAAATATTTTTTTCTTTAAGTGCCAAAAGTGTCGCGATATCGCGACACTTTTTGAGAAAGGGCGCCAAAGGGTCAAACTGTCGCGATATCGCGACGCTTTTTGAGAAAAGCAGCCTGGACGCAAAATGGTCGCGAAATCATGACATTTCCGATGCAAAGCAGCCTGGACGCAAAATGGTCACGAAATCATGACATTTTCGATGCAAAGCAGCCTGGACGCAAAATGGTCGCGAAATCGTGACATTTTCGAAGCAAAGCAGCCTGGATGCAAAATGGTCGCGAAATCGTGACATTTTCAAAGCCAAGAAGCCAAGGCGCCAAATGGTCGCGAAATCGTGACATTTTCAAGGCAAAGAGGCCAAGGCACAAAATGGTCGCGAAATCGCGACATTTTCAAGGCAAGAAGGCCAAGGCACAAAATGGTCACGAAATCGTGACATTTTCAAGGCAAAGAGGCCAAGGCACAAAATGGTCGCGAAATCGTGACATTTTCAAGGCAAAGAGGCCAAGGCACAAAATGGTCGCAAAATCGTGACACCTTCGGAGGCAAAGCTCTAAGGCACAAAGTGGTCGCGAAATCGTGACACTTTCGAAGGCAAGACTCGAAGGCGCAAAGTGGTCGCGAAATCGCGACACTTTCGAAAGCTAGGCTCGAAGGCGCAAAGTGGTCGCGAAATCGTGACACTTCCGGAGGCAAGACTCGAAGGCGCAAAGTGGTCACGAAATCGTGACACTTTCGGAAGCTGGACTCGAAGGCGCAAAGTGGTCGCAAAATCGCGACACTTTCGGAAGCAAGGTGACAAGGTGCAAAGTGGTCGCGAAATCGTGACACTTTTGGGGCAAAGGCACCAAGGGGTAAAATGGTCATGAAATCGTGACATGTCGCGGTTTCACGGCCCGAAGGAGAAATAGAGACCGAACGACCAAAACGTCATGATATCACGATCGAAGAGGAGAGAGGGCGTAAGGAAGCAAACACGTCGTGATATCGTGACAAAATGCTCACGACTCCAGACAGGCCGACGGTTGCAGAGGCCATAGCCGAAGGACACGTGACAGCGAATTACAGGTGGCCATGGAGTATTAAGCGGTTACAGAGACCCTGGTAGAAGGACACGTGGCAACAAACTACAGATGGCTATAGGGCACTCATATGAATGATGACTCGGCGGGTTGATGGACAGGCGGCTGCAGCGCACTCCGCCATTATAGACCATGATGATTCGGGGCACCTGGCAGCATCTTGCAGGCGGCTACAGAACATTCGTGCGGACGGTTATAGGGAATCCTGCATTCTATGTAATGATGTCCGAAGAGGGTCGGGTCTGTTATAAAAGGCCGCGCATGCATTGTAAAGGGACTCTTGGCTATTTTGAATAGAACTGTTGTATTTTTGACCTCTGTTAATGAAATTTGCATGAATTTTTTTGGTGTTAATTTAGTTCTGCTTCAAGTGGTATCAGAGCCAGAAGGTTCTGAGTGCGCAAACCGATCGTCGATAGTGAGGCAGTTTGCACCAGGATTGTGGTTGTGGGTGTGAGGAAGTGAACAGGATGCCTCCGCGTAGGAATCATGGTGGTGTGAGGAACAGGCAAGCAGAGGTCGATCTTAGAGCCTTGCAGAGGCAAGTTGAAGCCCTACAGGAGGAAATCAGAAGAGGAGTTGAGCCAAGAAGGGAGGAACCCAGTGAAGATGAAGTTTGGGAAGAAGAGGGTCCATCTGATGAGGAAGAAGCATTGGATCCAGCAGAGGCTAGGCTGTATAGGGCCATATCCCAGATTGGGAAGAAGCCAAAGTTTGATGTCTCTACTTATTCTAGGAATCTCAACCCCGAGGAGTTGATAGATTGGATCAACGACATGGAGGAGTATTTCGAGTATGAAGAGATCTCAGACCCAAATCGGATCAGGTTCATGAAAACAAAGCTGAAAGGACATGCTAGCATCTGGTGGAAAGGAGTACAGCTAGAAAGGAACAGGAGGGGAAAGGAAAAGATCACCAGGTGGGATAGGATGGTAGAGAAGTTGAAAAGGCAATTCATCCCTACGGATTATGAGTTGGATTTGTTGAGAAAGATGTAGAGTCTTCGATAGGCAAGTAAATCTGTCAAGGAGTACACGGAGGAGTTCTATCAGATCTCGATTAGAACCGGCCATTCTGAGGCGAATAAGGAGAAAGTCGCACGATACATCAATGGATTGCGAACCAGCATTCAAGAAGAACTAGGGCTGGTTAGGATGAGCACGGTGGAGGATGCATACCAGTTTGCATTAAAAGTGGAAGAGAAACTGAATAGGAGATTTGATGGTAAGCAGAGAGGAAAGGACAGGGGTGGAAGAGCTGGTGGAAGAACCAATGGAGGAAGATACAGAGATTTGGGGAAGACTGGTGAAGCAAGCAGTAGCCAAAAATAGAAAGAGGAGAAAGAGGAGAATACCCAACGCCCACGCAATCAGAACAACAACTACCCGAGGGGAAGAGGTAGGCCTGGGCGAGGGTTTGGAAGAGGTGTCTTTCGAGGAACCTACTTCAACTACGAAGAAGAAGGACATCGGGCATACAACTGCCCGCAGCATCAAGAAAGGCCAAATCGAAGACCTGAGGGTCAGGCCCGAGCTACTGTAGCAGACGAAGGTGTAGAATCTGAGCACTCTAAGGAGGCAGAAAGAGGAGAAGCGATGATCATCAGAAGAGTCTTGTTGAATGAAGAAAAGAAGGCAGACCAGAGGAACAACCTGTTTCGAACAAGATGCAAGTGCGCAAGCAAGGTCTGTAACATCATCATCGATAATGGAAGCACTGACAACTTGGTTTCTGAGGAGATGGTTGCCAAGCTATAGCTGGAGAGGAGGAAACACCCGCACCCTTATCGGATTGCATGGTTGCAAAAGGACCATCGGGTGCTGGTCAGTGAGCAATGCCTAGTGAAGTTCAACATTGGAACTTATCGAGATGAGGTCTTATGTGACATCTTGCCTATGGATGCATGTCACTTGCTACTGGGGAGACCATGGCAGTTTGATCGAAGTGTTGTACATGATGGTCGAGCTAATACATATTCCTTGTCAAAAAATGGAGTTCGACATAAGTTGAAACCCCTGAAGGAGGCGGATGAGAAGGTATGCAGTAGTGCACGAGTCTGTCTAGTTGATGGAAGAAGATTTTTGGAGGGCCTGAAGCCAGATCATATGTGCTATGCAATAATCCCTAGGGTCAGGGAAGAAGAATGCAAGGAAACTCCAGTGGAAGTCATGGGACTGTTGGAGGAGTTTCCAGATATCATTTTTGATAATGTTCCTGAAGGTTTACCACCTGTTAGGAAGATCAGCCACCACATAGATTTGGTGCCTGGATCGAGCTTGCCGAATAAGGCTGCACACAGGATGACGCCTGTAGAAACGAGGAGTTAAACCGACAGGTTCAAGATCTGCTAAAGAAGGGATTGATTAGGGAGAGTCTTAGTCCATGTGTAGTACCTACAGTACTAGCACCCAAGAAGGATGGAGAGTGGAGAATGTGCACAGACTCTCGGGAAATTAACAAGATCACTATTAAATATAGATTCCCATTGCCCAGGATGGATGATATCATGGACTGTTTGAGTGGAGCTGAGTACTTCATGAAGATTGACCTAAAAAGTGGTTACCATCAGATCCGCATTAGAGAAGGGGACGAGTGGAAGACAACCTTTAAAACCAGAGAGGGGCTGTATGAGTGGTTGGTCATGCCATTTGGGCTAACCAATGCACCGAGTACCTTCATGCGGTTAATGAATGAAGTCCTGAAAGAATTTCTAGGCAAATTTGTTATTGTCTACTTGGATGATATATTGATTTTTAGCAGAACCCTGGAGGAGCACCTGATGCACATCAGGAGGGTTTTTGAGAAACTACGGGAGGAGCAGTTGCTGATCAATCTCAAGAAGTGCAACTTCGTGAAGAGGGAGTTAGTATACCTGGGATTTGTTATCTCAGTAGATGGTCTCAAAATGGACCCCAAAAAGGTGAGGGCTATCATAGAATGGCCTGCTCCAAGAAGCGTGACTGAGGTGAGATCATTTCATGGTCTGGCCAGTTTCTACAGAAAGTTCATTAGAAACTTTAGCAGTATTTGTGCATCCCTTACGGAGACAATGAGGGGGAACAAGAAGGAATTCAAGTGGACAGCTGGAGCAGACAAAAGCTTTGCTATCTTTGAAGAAGAAGGTCACAGAGCAACCTGTCTTAGCCCTTCCAGATTTTAACAAGGTGTTTCAGGTAGACTGCGATGCGAGTGGTAGTGCCATAGGGGCCGTATTGAGCCAAGAGGGTAAGCCTGTTGCTTATTTCAGTGAGAAGCTCAATGATGCCAGGAAGAAGTATTCGGTATATGATCAGGAGTTCTATGCCATAGTTCAGGCTCTAAAGAAATGGAGGCATTATTTGTTGCCAAAGGAGTTTGTTCTTTATACTGATCATCAGGCACTGCAGTACATTAACAGTCAAGGGAAATTAAATCAGAGACACCTGAAATGGGTCGAGTTCCTGTAGAGCTACACCTTTGTGCTGAAACACCGGAGTGGGAGGTCCAACAGAGTTGCGGATGCCTTGAGTAGGAGGCAATGTTTGCTGATGGAGATGAAGGTGGAGGTTGTAGGGTTTGCTGAGCTCAAGGGTTTATACCCTGCAGACCCCGACTTCGCAGAAGCTTGGAAAGCCTGCACTGCGCCTGTTACTTTGGACAGGACTAAATGGCTAAATTTTTTGATTCAAGATGGAATGTTGTTCAGGGGGAACCAATTATGCATTTCGAGGAGCTCGATGAGAGAGAATCTGATCAAAGAAAAGCACAGTGGCGGTTTAGCTGGACATTTTGGTCGAGATAAGACCATTTCCCTTGTTAGTGAAAATTACTACTGGCCGCAATTGCAACAAGATGTGGCAAAATTTGTGCAAAGTTGTAGGATATGCCAGATGGCCAAAGGTGTGAGGCAGCCTACTGGGTTATATCAACCACTACCTATACCCGAAAGGCCATGGGAGGATATTAGTATGGATTTTGTGCTTGGTTTGCCCAGGACGCAGAGGGGGCACGACTCCATATTTGTGGTAGTGGACAGGTTTTCGAAAATGGCTCATTTCATTCCATGCCAGAAGACTAGCGATGCGGTCCATGTGGCTGGTTTATTCTTCAAGGAAGTGGTACGCCTTCATGGGCTGCCAAGGAGCATTGTGTCGGACAGAGATACCAAGTTTGTAGGGTATTTCTGGAGAACCCTGTGGAAGAAACTGAAGACGGATTTAAAATTCAGTTCTGCATACCACCCCCAAACAGATGGCCAAATAGAGGTGGTGAATAGGAGTTTAGGCAATCTATTGAGATGCTTGGTCGGAGACAAGCCCAAGGGATGGGATCTAGTTTTTCCGTAGGCAGAATTCGCTTATAATAGCTCAGTCAATAGGAGTACCAATAAATCGCCATTCCAGATAATCTATGGGAGCAGCCCAAGAAACGCTTCAGAATTGAGAAGAATAGATACAAGAGAAAAATGCAGTGTTGAGGCGAGAAGACTTTGCTTGAACACCCGAAGGGAGTGCATGAGGAGGTGACAAGGCACATTGCTAAGATGAATACTCAGTATAAAGCCGGGCGAGGCCAGAAGCACCGGGCTAAGGAGTTTGAAGTAGGAGATTTCGTCATGGTCCATCTAAGAAAAGAGAGGTTTCTTGCCAAGACCTATAACAAGCTAAAGATGAAGAAATTTGGACCATGCAGGATCATTGGGAAACGAGATTCGGGTAATGCATATGAGGTGGAGTTGCCGAGTGAACTTAACATCTCACCGGTTTTTAACATTTTGGATTTGGTCGAGTTTCATGAAGGAGATAGCAGTGCAACACCAAGCCCGGATTTGTGGAGCATTCCCACGGTTACTCCAGTCACAGATGAGATAGAAGAAGTTCTTGATACGCGTGAGGGCCGAAGTACTCGAAACAGATGTTATTCTGAGTATTTAATCAAGTGGAAGGGCAGGCCCATCGAAGATGCGACTTGGTTGTCGAAGGCAGAGGTTGACCGCCTGGGTCTACCTCAGACAGATCAGAAGTGAAGATCACTTCTCAATTCACCCTGGGTGTCTGATGCAGGAGCATCCGGAGGTGGAAAAGCAATCTTGCATCACCCAAAAATATTTTTTTCTTTAAGTGCCAAAGCTGTCGCGATATCGCGACACTTTTTGAGAAAGGGCGCCAAAGGGTCAAACTGTCGCGATATCGCGACGCTTTTTGAGAAAAGCAACCTAGACGCAAAATGGTCGCGAAATCGTGACATTTCCGATGCAAAGTAGCCTGGATGCAAAATGGTCGCGAAATCATGACATTTTCGATGCAAAGCAGCCTAGATGCAAAATGGTCGCGAAATCACGACATTTTCGAAGCAAAGCAGCCTGGACGCAAAATGGTCACGAAATCATGACATTTTCAAAGCCAAGGGGCCAAATGGTCATGAAATCGCGACGTTTTCAAGGCAAAGAGGCCAAGGCACAAAATGGTCGTGAAATCATGACATTTTCAAGGCAAGGAGGCCAAGGCACAAAATGGTCGTGAAATCGTGACATTTTCAAGGCAAAGAGGCCAAGGCACAAAATGGTCGCGAAATCATGACATTTTCAAGGCAAAGAGGCCAAGGCACAAAATGGTCGTGAAATCGTGACACTTTCGGAGGCAAAGCTCTAAGGCACAAAGTGGTCACGAAATCGTGACACTTTCGGAGGCAAGACTCGAAGGCGCAAAGTGGTCGCGAAATCGTGACACTTTCGGAAGCTAGGCTCGAAGGCGCAAAGTGGTCACGAAATCGTGACACTTTCGGAGGCAAGACTCGAAGGCGCAAAGTGGTCGTGAAATCGTGACACTTTCGGAAGCTGGGCTCGAAGGCGCAAAGTGGTCGCGAAATCGTGACACTTTCGAAAGCTGGACTCGAAGGCGCAAAGTGGTCGCGAAATCGTGACACTTTCGGAAGCAAGGTGACAGGGTGCAAAGTGGTCGCGAAATCGTGACACTTTTGGGGCAAAGGCACCAAGGGGTAAAATGGTCATGAAATCGTGACATGTCACGGTTTCACGGCCCGAAGGAGAAATAGAGGCCGAACGACCAAAACGTCGCGATATCACGACCGAAGAGGAGAGAGGGCGTAAGGAAGCAAACACGTCGCGATATCGTGACAAAATGCTCACGACTCCAGACAGGCCGACGGTTGCAGAGGCCATAGCCGAAGGACACGTGACAGCGAATTACAGGTGGCCATGGAGTATTAAGCGGTTACAGAGACCCTGGCAGAAGGACACGTGGCAACAAACTACAGATGGCTATAGGGCACTCATATGAATGATGACTCGACGGGTTGATGGACAGGCGGCTACAGCGCACTCCGCCATTACAGACCATGATGATTCGGGGCACTTGGCAGCATCTTGCAGGCGGCTACAGAACATTCGTGCGGACGGTTACAGGGAATCCCGCATTCTATGTAATGATGTCCGAAGAGGGTCGGGTCTGTTATAAAAGGCCGCGCATGCATTGTAAAGGGACTCTTGGCTATTTTGAATAGAACTACTATATTTTCGACCTCTGTTAATGAAATTTGCATGAATTTTTCTGGTGTTAATTTATTTCTGCTTCAGTCTCTCCAATATTTTACATAAGTATATCTAAAATTACTAGTGCATATGGGATACTTATCATTAACAAAACTTGAAATAATATGACTATGATCATTAACATTACATCTAAGTGGGAAATATTATGATAAAGTTTAATTGAACATTATTTTATATTTTTTCAAATATGTTCAACTAACATTAACTACCTTGAGACCATTTATGGTCTTGACTTGCAAAATCCCTTCCTTCTATTTCATGGCTTATTTGTGGCTACTTTAACATGATTGAGATGGTGGTAGATAAATGTGAAGGCCACAAGATGCATTGGAAGGTGGGTGAATGGATGGATTAGTTGTATGTGTACAATAAATTGGGTCTTTATGATCCCAATGTAGGCCAACCCAGAGCTAAAAATTTATGGAACATGTGGTTCAACATGCATGCCAAATCTAATAGAATTATTAAGAGTCTTGATTGGAATATATTATCCAAGCAACGTATTTTATTCTTATAACTAATTTTCCACTCTGATGGAACTATTGCTTGAGGTAGTACTCTTGGACCACTTCCCCATTCTTTTGTGTATTGAATGGTTGGGTGGTGGAGGGTAAACTTTGAGCAGTTAGTTTTACTTCAACATGTAATTGCTCAATCAAAATACTTTGCTTACCTACATTCAACACATATGGAATCTAGATCCATGTCCACTCACACCAAATGAGTGGATTTATTGGTGGAATAATACAATCAAACATACAACTTTATTCCTTCACACTTTTGGGTATTGATTAACCCTATTCTATCACATACAATACAAGGCCACCACCTTGGACCTCTATCATGTCACACAAGAGTTGGAAGGTCAGTCATTTTCACCTTATTTATAACTTCAGGTGGCCAAGATTTCCAATAATAGCAAATTATGGATGGTAATAAATCCCATATGTCTAGCTTAAATTTAAATTCCATTGGCTTAAATTTGGGAATAATGCCTCAAAGGAAATTTTTTAGTCTCTTCAAGGAAGAGAGACTTAGTTACCTAAAATCTTGCATGACTTCATTTGACATTATCAAAATATTTTTAAATCTCAATACTTTTCCTTAGCTCAAGCTCATGCCCTTTAGAAATGTGTTAGTGTGGTTCCTTATCATCTATCTACCTCCCACCAAACCCTTCGTGATATCCCCATTTCATAGGATGAAAATAAAGCAATGGTCTTCTCCATGGCCAATAATAAGGTTCCAGCTTGTGATAGGTTCCCTTATGAATTCTATAAAGTTTTATGGTATACTATGGGGTTAGATCTATACCAGGTCTATCTAGAATCTCTCAAGACTAGTTCTTTAGGCAATTTCATAAATATGGGTTATATTAAGCACATTTCCAAATCAAGGGACCCTAAATAAATTTTTAATTGGAGATCCATCACCTTGCTTAATGTCTCTTATAATATTATATCCAAAGCCATTGCTCTCAGGGTCAAGAATATTCTCTCCCTCATATAAATCCAAATAAAATAGATTTTATTAAGAGCAAATATATCCTAGATAATTTTATTATTATCTAGGAAGGGATGAAATGTATGGGGCAATCACAATAGAAGGCCATTTTTATTAAAATTGAATTTTCTAAATGTTATGACAAGATTGAATGTCCCTTCATCTTGGATATGTCTCAAGCTCTAGGATCTAGCCCTACCTTTCTACATACTTTTAACTTACCTTTTGATTAATAACAAAATATCCCCACCTATTGTACTCCATAGATTCATTTGCCAAGAGCGCCCTCTTACTTCTACTTTATGTGTTTTGGTAGTTGAAGGGTTTGGATATATTTTAGTAGACACTATTTCAAAGGACATTGTGAAAGGGATTACTCTTCTAGACACTTTGCAATATCGTGTTAATGGGCACTTTGTAGATGAATCCTTTATTACACTTATTGAAGAGAAATGTAACATTGAGAATCCCTCTCAATGTTTAAACACATTCTATGAGGATTTAAGATCCAAAATCTAGTGAAACATCAATGTTATAGATAATACTTCTTGCCAAAACCTAATTGGTTGAACTGTTATAACTAGAAATAGATCCAACATGGAGAAATATTTAGGTTATTTGGTATTCCATTTTCCTTCTAGACCTCATCCTAAATACTCTAGAAATATGTCTTGTACAAAGTGGAACATAGATCACATAAGTGGATTTCCAAGCCTCTTTCTCTACCTAGAAAATCTAAGTCTATTCTAAGATTTTGGTTGTTGTCACCCATGTCTATGACTCTTCATGTTGTGCCTTGATTAAAGCCTCTTACTAGAAATATGTGGGCTTCTTTAGAAGAAATAAAATATTTTCATAGAGTGGCCTAGGAGTTTTTCTACCTCCCAAGGGATTATAATGGATTGGTTCTTCTAGATACCTAAAGGCAATGGATAGCCTTCTGTGCCAAACGGATCATCAAAGTTATGTAGGGCAATAAAGCCTAGAATTTTTTTTTGCAAAATTATATTTCTTTAGGCATCCTTTATAGGAGAAAATCTTGTAAAGAGCTTGGGTTTCCCTCCCTTCTAGTTATGAAAGTGCCTATATAGATTTAGGGCACATTTGTAGGTAAAATCATCTAGAAGGATTCAAAGACAATTATGCCTTGGCTCTAATGGAATGAAAATGGGCTACATAATGGGTTTTGTATCAACCTTTAGTCTATTTGGTGGTCTCCCATTTTCAAGCATCAAGATCAACCTCCGAACAAAATCACCTTGGATTAAGGTCATGTCAAACCTTTTTCCATTCACGTGAAAAATTAGCTTTCTTTGCCTAAAACCATGTGTAACAACCCATTTTTAACCAATTTGAGAGAGTAATTTTTTAAAATAGGTTCATAAGTAAGGTTTACAATAAATATATTTGTATACACTTTGTTTTGCATAATTAAGGCATAACCACATTTGATTTCTTATCACTACCAACAACAATCAAGTGGATTGGATAGGCCAATGTCCCGTAGATATCTCTAAGGTTAACTTTTATAAGCCTTTGTGGTTAGAAAATATGCCATTAGTGGTTTCCCCACATTCCTTATACTTTTCCTGAGTAAAGATAATTTAACCATAGCATAGGGATTATCCCTTTTAGTCAATCAAAAGGGATACCATTTCCCTCAATATACATAGGTTAGTTTATGTAGGTGTTATCTAGTATAATGCCTTAAATTCTAGTTATCTCATTTCCATGATGAGAAAAACTAGTACTTAGTGCTTAATTACCACACCTCCATGGTGGGATAATTAAGGGGATTATCACTCCGCATGATAATATGAATGACCATCCGATCCTTGTTAATCAAGCACTATCACTTGCTTATGTTACGAATGATTTCATAACCTCCATAATAGGAATTATGGCTCAATATCCACAATTAAGAACCTTCTTAAAAATTTCTATACTTTTGGGAATATATCTGAGCTACATCGCTCTAGATGTAACCATCACAACTAATTTAATTGTTGCCTCCCTGCAACTAGCCAAGTCTTTGGGAATCATCTTAATAAGTGTTCTAGCATGGCTACTAAAAGCACACCCTTCCAAAACTCTCATAACCCAAAAGCATAACACATAGCAATATATTTAACATATAACTCTCTTAATCAAAAGTAAATCATACCTACAGTGCTCATTTAGAAATGAATAGTTCAACCCTAATTCATATCTCAAAAGCATTTAGCATCTCATTGAAAATACTCTTATTCTATAATCATGAATAATATCATAAACCATATAAGAACTACGTTAAATACCCAATTTCTATTTAAATATACCTTTCTCTATTTATTATCAAAAATTATAATATCCTTCTTTTATAATGAAAAGAAAGCATAAATATCGATAAAAACATCAACTATATTATCCATTAAAATAAAATAAACTTCCTTTAAAAAATGTCTTCATTAAATTATATTAAGCATTCATCCTTCATGAATAAAGTAAATCTCATAACTAATGATTAAAATATTTCTCACCTTACATCTAATTTCTTTAAGAGATTCAAAATACAACATAATCAGAGATATTGCATAATCTTGATAGAAAATATTTTATCCACATCATCATTTGTTAAATTTCTTGATCTGCATGGTAGAGTGGTTGGTATAAGGGATCATGATAGCTCACCACTATGAATATGTATTCCTAAATGCTCATTCAATAATGCACATGCATCATACAATAATAACTAGACCCATAATTTCTTTTCATACTAATTTTCCCTTTTCACACAACCTTAGGAAAAATAATATTCATTTTCTAAAATTTTCCTTATTTTCAAACATCACATGAATTTGAATTTGAATTTGTATTAATTTCCATCGGTGACCAAAAGAGGTCAATAGGACTGTAAAGTAAGATATATACAAAGAAACGAGAGTGCCTAATGCAGATCCAAAGAAAATAAAGTAAGAAAAACAGTAAACAGAATGGCATATGATATACAAGATTTGTGGATCAAGGATTACTCCCAAAATTCAAGGTTGAAGATAAGTGAGTGATATAAGAGTTGGATGTCGTTGTAGATGTTCTTTGTTGGAGTCGATGATGAGTTGATCTTGTTGTATCTTTGTGATCACCCTGGAATTTTTTGGTCGTGGCCTCTAGAGACTTGAAGAATGAAGTGATAAGTCGGGATCCTGTTATCTTCTACAAACTATTACTAAGTAGTTATTTCCTAAGATTGAATAATTCTTGGATGAAAATGGCAATGCATCTCTGATATTCATAATTAATCCAAGATTTTAGTGTATAGGTGTATCTAAATAAGCAATAATATCTACCTTGTATCTTGTAGTAGACAGGACATGTGAAAATGAAATGCTCCTCGGATTCCACATCAAGACTGCACAATCTACAAATATGCTGATCTCTGGGGAGATGATGATCTGTCTCAATATGTAGCTAGTGGGAGCAAAATCGTAGCTGAGCTAGAGGAAACCTGAGGCTATGTTACATCCGTATCAAGTTATATTTTGGAGTAGTGATCAATCCATTCTCTAGTTGGAGATAAAAGTGACAGCAATGGAGTAATTTTGGTGAAAGAGGTTCCTTTGGATCAATCCAAGTAGTTTTTATATATGCTGAGTGAATATCATCTCGAATATCCTTATTAGAGTATGGTGCATTGATTGATGCTTTAGTAGGAGGAGGTCTCATGATGTCTAGGCCAAGATATTGAAGTAGAGTAGTAGTCTGAGCATACCAGTAATTCTTGACCCCTTGATTTGCCAATTTTCTTTAGGATTGTAGTGCTAAATATAAATATCTTCTCATATCTGGCATACAATGCAATATATGTAGTAAAGAGACAACAAGAAATATTGTTGTTGTAAGCAATGGACGAGCACCAAACTCAGCTAGAATGATGGGATGTGGAACAATTATTTTGGAATGAATGAACTTGGACAACATTGAGATGAGGACCCTTTCAATACGAGACCAACCCAACTATCTGAGGCTAGGGCTCCAAACTTCATAGCCATAGAGAAGTGTATGGGTAACAAGAGTGTGGAAGAGTCTGATCTTCGTACTGATGTTCTAAAATTGGAGCTGAAAGCATTTCTTGTCTAGAGAGGCTAAGGCATCATAACCTTTGTTTAACCTTGCTTGATATGTAAGGCTCAAGTTGAAGGTAGGTCCTATAAAAATGACTCCCAAGTATGTGTATTATGTGACAATCTCAACAACATTCCCTTTATATGTGATGTGAACAGAAGAGAGATATTTATTGGGTAGGTTGAATGTCATGATTTTTATTTTATGAATTAACTTCTAATCTATGCAAGTCAGAGTATGTGCCAAGTATGTCCAACTACTGCTGAATTCCTCCTGCTGTATGTGACACTAGGATAATATCATCAAAAAATAGCAAAATGGCAATAACACTACAAAAAATTAAGCAACCTATACTCTTAGCCAGAGAGTCCATAATGAGCACCTCCAATTCATCAATATACAATCCAAAGAGTGTAGGTGAAAGTGGGTAACCCTGTTTAACCCCAATAGTACTATGAACATCTTTTGTTTTGAGAGATCCAATTTTAACCTATCTAGTGAATTTTTTATATAAGGTCATAACCCAAAAATTAACCTACTCTAGAATTCCTAGATCCTTAAACCTCTGAAGCAAAATTGTCTAGGAACAATATCAAATGCTTTCCTGTAGTCAACAAAATAGAAATAGACCCTGTGTTTATTGGCTTTGGCTTCTTCAATGATAGCTTTGAGAGTTAGAATCTGATCATAGGTACAATGATTTCTTCTAAAACCTACCTGCCCCTTTGCACAAAGTTTCTTAGCATCAAAAAAATCAAAGATAAAAACATCAAGAACTGTTGCAAAACATTTTGCAAGAGTATGGTCAACCATAATAGTTCTATAATTGTTTGGATTTAGCGAATCTCAAAATTTATGGATGGGATGTATGATATTTGAATACCAAGAGGGTGGGAACCCATGAGTAACTATATTATTGAAGATTTTGACAATATGGACCGCCAAGACTCTAGGGCTATGATTAAGAAATTCTGCCTTCAAATTTTTAATATCACTTGCTTTACCAATCTATAGTTTATGAATAGCATGAAAAATCATTTCATCGGTAAAGAAGTTATAATGTGATGGTCGTGGGTTGGCGATAATTAGGGTATGGTTTGGGATATCATAGAGTGAGCCAGCATAGGTGCACAAAGTTTGAGGGTTATAAATGGGACATGTTTTCTAATTGGGTAGAAAAATATGCCAAAAGTTTCTAGCATTAAGTTTGAGCATGACTATAATTTCTTGTCTTTTCTTGATAAGAATTGACACTTTTTCTTCCTAAGAAAATAACGATAGTGGTTTTGGGCTAGCCTGTAATTCAAGGGATCAAGATGACCTACTTACATGAGAGAATCCCATAATTCTCTCACATGGACTTCACGTCCACACTCAATCATTTATTTATTGCTCAATTATAAGGTATCCTTTTCCTTATAAAGCATATAAAATAATAGATCTGGCTAACCACATGAGAAAACCCATAATTTTCTCTTGTGAATGGACTGCATCCATACTATTTTACAAGAAACCACCCATTAAAATTCAGATATAAGGTGCCTATTTATCAAATAATACAATATTTACACCTTTTTAGTTTTAAAGAAAATATTTTTCTTTTCTCTATTTAATATTTTTGTGAATGTAGTTTCTCCAAAACTGAAAATATATTTAAAATTAATCTACAATTTATAAATCAACATTCTTCCAAAGCACTAAACATATATTTTTTAAGAAACCTCATTTTCTCTTTCTTTTAGTTTGTACAGGAATTTAAAATCAACAAGATATATCTAAGCAAATGAACTTACTTCAATATTGTCCTCTATGTAGTTTACACAGACAAAAATCATCAAGAAGATATTCACATAAATGAACTTTTATTCAATATATTTCTTCATGTAGTTTACACATGCATTTAAAATCAGCAAGGAGATATGTAAATAAATAAACTTTTATTCAAAACTCTCCTTTATGAAGTTTACACATGCATTTAAAATTAGCAAGGAGATATGTAAATAAATAAAATTCTATTTAAAACTCTCCTTTATACAGTTTACACATGCATTTAAAATGAGCAAGGAGATATGTAAGTAAATAAACTTATATGCAAAACTCTCCTTTATGTAGTTTACACATGCATTTAAAATCATCAAAGAGATATGTAAATAAATAAACTTTAATTCAAAACTCTCCTTTATGCATTTTACACATGCATTAAAATAAGCAAGGAGATATGTAAATAAATAAACTTTTATTCAAAACTCTCCTTTATGTTGTTTACACATGCAAAAATCAACAAGAAGATATTTATATAAAAAGGACTTATATTTAATTTTTACCCAAGGCCTTCTTTTTACCGTTCAACTCTTCAATCTATCCAAAATCAACTTCTGTAAAAAAAAAGGTGGTTGATTGCATGATTTGTTTATTTTTTGGTTGCCTAGTGTTTATTTTCACTTTGACTAACATTTTTTATTACTATGTTTGTTTACAATTTGCTTTTTTTCCTATGATTATTTCCTTTACTAGTAAGGGGTATCATAATCTCTTCAAATTATTGTACATTTTCTTTACTTAATTTTTATGTCAATATCAACTACTTTAAATACCATAAAATAAACCACCTTAGTTCATGCCCATGTTTTCTTCCACACTATATGTGGCATGGACATGAAGAAAACTTTTTTAATTTTATGTTCAGTACAAATCATAAAAATATAAATTTAAGAAAGAATTCTTGAAATATTTTAATTCTTGTCTTTATATAGTGGTGGGCATATCTTTTTTGATACATTATACCCTGAGTATGCTACATGGATTTATCTTCACTCTATAGAGATAGACATATATTTTATGATATGCTCTTCCCTAGGTATGTTATAGGGAATGAGTTTCCCTTAGTAGTAGTGGATTTTTCTTGTTTGATACATCAAACCCTTTGTATGCTACTATGCATGAGTTTTCCTTTGTAGTGGTGGATATGTATTGATTAATAGGTTGTGCCTTGGGTATGCTACAAGGAATTATTTTTAATCTATAGATATGGGTATGCTACAAAAAATGATACATCTTATCATGGGTATGCTCCAAGGCATGAGTTTCACTCTATAGTGGTGGAAATTTATTATTTGATGCATCATGCCCTAGGTACCCTATAGGGAGTGAGTTTCTCTTTTTAGTGGAAGGCATTTATTATCTATTACACTACACCCATGATGTATGATAGGGCTTGATATTCCCTCTATACTTGAGGGTACATATTTTTTTACACATCATACCCTAGATATGTTATAGGGTATGATATTCCTTATATAGTGATAAATTTTAGCTCCTTTAAGGATTTATTTGTTATAGTGTAATCCATCAATATTTGCAAGGGTATAGGTCACCTATGCCATTCTGGTTGTGAAATTTTGGTTCCTCTTAATTAAGGTATAGATCATATTTTTATTTCTTCCTGGTGATGTACTATTGATCCTTTTCCTTATTAGAAAGTTCTTGTAACAAACATGGTTGTAGTCCGTATAGTATGGCATTCACTCATGGCTATCAAATGCAACATGGTACTTTTACTTTAGAATTTTGATAATAATAAAACACGTAATACATAACCAAAGATCATATCATGCAAGTTTTGAAATTTTAGCATGCATGAAAAAAAGATCAAAATGGATATCACACACACACACACACATACACACATGTGTGTGTGTATGTATATTGTATCTTAAATGTTATGATATGGTGCAATAATAACAAGTTACCCAATAGTTGAAGTAGACAATCCTATGTCCATATGCCAACCGTACATACATATGGTGTTATCATAGCTACAAAAATTAATGATACAAAATATAGACTCAAAATAAAATTCCTAGTCTTTGTGTGCATCTAGCTATGTGTTGGGTGCTTGCACCTAAGTATGGGAGTTATTTGTGCCCAAACAAGATTATTTGGACATGAATATTCAAAGGGATACCAAACCTACAGGTATCCAAATTAATTATATATGTGACTATGTCACTTGTTGCTACATGGTCTACACCAATGCATGATATTAGTTCATGTATTCTCATACCTCCTTCTACAATATCAACACTTGCTTCCTCTCTCAAAGTTGACAAGCAATGTGATCACCCCTCAAGAACTTTGATAAAATGGACACAAGCTATACAAATATATCAAGTACCCTTATGGGAAAATCAATTATTTTAAGGCTAAATGTAGGCCATCATTGTCAATGATGGATCTTTAGGTGATTATGTGTAGTCATTTGAGAAAATTTCTTCATCCCTAGGATGTCCATGCAATCACAAGAAAAATAACAAGCTAGTTATTATATGTATAATAATTGTTACCTAGGTGTATATAGTAGATATAAAATATTAACTTAAATCAATTGAATACAAGGTTGTGTCTATAGAATATACATATATTTCTAATTTAATAGATCTCATCCTCTAAGTATGTATTTATGGACTTGGCCATGTGATCTATGATATTCAATTTGATCTCACAAACCTCAGTGGTCTCCACCTCTTCCTTTATCTCCTCTCTTTCCTTGTTATATGTAGTGATATCAGTTGCACCCTTCTCTATTGTTAAAACTTCCACACCCACTCCTCCTTGTGTGTCTCTTCCTCATTATCTCATATGCCTATATATTACTCATGACCCCTCTCCTTTCACTTGTATTAGTGCAATGATAGGAGAATTTGTATCCATAAGGGTACCATTAAATGGTACTTTGAATAACGATAATTCCTCAATAGACTCCTTGTTTCCTCTCTATCTTTGGGATATGAGGCCCTCATTTGGAAATATTTCCATATTTGTAGTGTGACATGTGCTCATATTGGTAGGGTCACTCATCTTGTATGTTACCCTCTCCCACATTTGGTAGTATGTTCTTGGTATAGAGGGAGTTCTCTCTATAAATTCACCTATTTTAATTACCCTAACATTCTTTTAATCATGTGGGTCTCTACCATTTCATGTAAATGGTCATGTAATATGATCATTAATTGTACCACTATTATCTAATGGTAATTTATAACCTATTCTAACATAAATGGTGATATAGTTTCCATAGGATTTGGTGTAATAGGATCCATGTAAGGGGTGACACCTATAACAATAAGGATCCCTATACATGTTCCTATCATCTCATCTAGATGTCTTTGGATTGTGTGTAATGGAGCAATCCTAGTGGTTAGTACATATCAAAGTGCCGATAGGTTCAATCCTCAATAAAAATCACTAGGTCAAGGATCCTATAATGATGATCCTATATCCTATATAAATCATAACATAATAGTGTCAATTATACCCAATCCTAAGTGAACCCCCTTTTTAGCCCCTTGTGGCCCTTATCTAATGTTAGATACAATAGATATATGAGGTGGATGAGATCTTATTCTTTTATTCATTTATGATAGCATACTAAAGATAATATCATGATCCCAGTATGTCTCATAAATGGAATATTTATTACTTATTAAATTTACTCTAGCAGGATGGTTCTCTAGTGTTCTAGTAATATCTCCCTGGTTTCCCACTCTTCTAGCATGAGTTGTGTATATGTGGTCCCAATGAATTAAGGATTTTGTCCAAATATTGATAGTCCCATCAGGAAATACAAAACCTCAAGTGTAAATCATAGGAAATCATCATGTGAGCTACCACTAGTGTTAGCCTTAGTGTCATGTTGGCCTTAGTTGTGTGCTTCCTCCTATCCCCTATCAAGTCTAATGTCTTATTATATATCCAAATGAGAAAATAATCAATAAAAAATAGTGAATATACATTATGCATGTTGATTGTATTTTTGACATTGATTAAGATTGATTTTTAGGGAAAGGACTATCATCTAAGAGTGTGTTTATGATCCCCAAAATATGTTATGATTACCATTTAGGATTGTGACTACCATTATTTTGTTAGGATAATTATCTACCCTAATTAATTTTAATTATTATTTCCATATTTAGATGTGATAAAAATTTATGGCCACGATAATCCTTTTCTTGGTCATCATAATCACCAATGTTGAACATGATCACCAATTTTTCAAAACTAGCAATATTGGTTTGCTAGGATTTGTGACCCTTGGTCTTGTAGTTTTGGGACCCTTTTGGGTGAATCTATCTAGATTACAATAACCAACATAATGTGGTAGCCCTGGTGGTGTTACCACATTATGTTGGTTATCCTACCTTGTTAGCACCACCTCCTTATCAAATTTATATTATTTATACTCACATAATAGTTTGATATTTGGTGTATAAGTGGATATCTCAATAAAGTACAATGTGTGAGTGAATAGTAAATTGAAAATCATATTTTTACCCTCTAAACCCCTATTTATATTTTTGAAGTATTAAATTGTAAAAATATTTCTCTACACATGTTTTAGTGATTTTGGTAGGAATATCATAGGAGTAGTAATACTAGGGTTTTTGTTCACTCTAGACTTGTTTGTGCATTTTTGTTTTTATTAATTTGACATCCAAACAATATTTTTTAGTTCTTTGGGCATTTTTGTAGGTAAAATATACTTGAGCAACATGAAGGAAAAAAATTCCTTCCATAAAAATACTAAGTAAAAATAGGTATGTACTAGATCTATTTTCTTCATTGAATATTATTTAAATTTATTATGCATTTTTTAATATTTTAATATATATTTTTCATAGACAATATAATAAAACTAAAAAAATTATCTTTAGAATATAAATTCATTTCAATTACTTTAGTTATTGCATATTACTTTTTTTTTGTTATCCCTAAGGACTCCCAATTGGCTATCTTATATGATGATTCTTGTAGTACTTAGGAAGGGGCAGTATGCATTTGGAAAACTAGCACTCAAGACTAACTTATAGGTGGTGCAGATATTCATACTCCTAATTTGAGACAAGCATAGGAAAATAACTTTAGTCCTTAGGTAGTATGATGGTGAACAAAATGACCAAAGAACTTTCTTCCCTTCCAACGTTCTTATTTATTGCATTTTATAATATTCTTATTGTCATTTTATACATAGATAATCCATAGACTAATATGTTAGGTAATTCAATGAGAGCACATGTTGACATGTATCCCCTAGAGTGTATATTGAAAAAGTTAATGGTTACAATATTGCCACTTTAAGTGATGATCAACACTTAGGGTTCTTAATACATCAAAAAAATGCTATCTTGTTTATAGGGTTAAGGTTAATATGTATATTTTTGATGTAGATGAGAGAAGGAAATCCTCCTATGGATGAAATTATCAAGTAGCACAAGTTTTCTATCTATCCACGACCTCAATATGGCAAGAAAAATTTCATGTATTCTGTGAGATACATAATCTAAGATGACAATATCTTATGATGAGACCTTTATAGTCCTTGTACAATAGCTTCCTAAGATTACACTCATTTAGTCCTTATACAACAATATATTATGATATGGTGATGTTTTATTATGGTAATATGATAGTAATAAATATGACATAATTACAATATGGTGTCCCTCGGGGTGGTAGCCTAGTATAAGATGACAATCCTCAAGTCAACCAGGTGGTATGTTAATATGTAAACCTTAGACAGTGCCTCCTCTGGTTGGTGAAATCACATCCTCTAATATAATATTTTGTCATTCATATAATTGAATTATTCTCATTAAGTAAATGGTAATCACACATTCATGGTTGATGTCTTCAAATTCCTTCCACCTCATTTTATTTTCTAATTGATGTTCAATGTCTAAAATTCATTTAGACAATGGTTACATCCTTTTGTATAGGTACAAACCAAATTATTTCTTTGGATGGTAGATATGTTATAATGCTCTTCAACACTTTCAAATTATGTCTTGGATTGAATTTCAATTTCACATTATTCCTTCCTACATAGGAATCTTGAACCTATAGTCCACATACAAAACTCTCTAATAGATAATTTATTAATATAAGGTTTTCATCCTATATAGATGACACTGATATACTAGAAATAGAAATGATTTTATTATTATTAATATGCATGTACAATAATAATAGAATATGCAGGATGTTTATTATGGTATGCACTCTCTCCTTTTATTTCTATTTTTCATATCAATCATATCTCTCCCCATTCCAAATCTCTTCTATTTTTTTCTCTAACTTCTTTGTTCTTTTTTTCTTCGTCTACCCTATTGTTTTTTGCTTCTTATTTTCTCCTCTCCTCATTTATATCATTTTCCTTTCCTCCAATCATAGAATTATAATGGTTTTGAAAAGGTTTACCAACCATTTCATAAATGGTTAGTAATTTATTATTTATAGATTTGATGCCCCACATCATATTCACTAGCTAAGAGAAAATATTTCATGAGCAAATATCATGAACATTTTTGAACTCTATAACTAATATTTTATACTTATAAATTCTTGAAGCATTCATCCATACTATCACTTCAACTAGTTGGTTCCTCCACTTGACAATATATTCATAGTATACCTTGCTTCTCATCCACTTGGATACTCTAGAGTCTATCACCACCTCTAATTCATCATGTTCCTTTTTTGGTAATTATGTTATCCATTTTTATTTTAAAATATCAGAAATGATATCTTTGGAATTATTTGTAGGATTATCATAGTATGGATATAAATATGCCACACTAAAAATTTGCAATATATGTACCCCTTCTTAGAGTTAAATTTCATAGGTATTTGTTGCAAATTTTTTCAAAACCTTACAAAGCCCAATTTTCTTCCAATTGATTGTGTGATGTATACCTTTAAGGATTTTTTCTTTATGCAAATGTACCAAAACCAAATATCCAACCTATAATTCTTATATTTGACACTTGACATCAACATGCTACTTGTAATTCATAGTATTATTTTCCAATTTGACCTTCACTTCTCAATGTAAATATTGTATATATGAAAAAAAATCCTCTTCTATAACACCATATTTTTGCAAATAAGCTTTATCATAACTCATACACTCCTCTTGGATAGATTTTATACACAATTTGTAATGGAATCTTGGTTGTACTTCTATTTATTGAATTGTTATATGCAAATTCCACCTGTACAAATATGACATCCCACAACATTGCTTCTTGCAAACTAGACATTGTAGTAAATTCCCAAGGTTTTTGTTCACTACTTCAGTTTATCCATATATTTTTTGGTGATAAGCTAAACTAAAACTCAATTTTAGCATCCAACTTCTTCCACAAATTCTACCAAAAGTAACCTACAAACTTTGCATATCTATTTGATACAATGCTTTTTGGTAAACCATGTAGTCTTACAACTTCTCAATAGAATAAATTAGAGGTATAAGTAGAATCATTCATTTTATTGAAGGTATGAAATGTGCCATTTTTGAAAATCAATAAACAACAAAAAAAAATTAATCATTCCCCTATTTTACTCTAGGAAATCCAAGAACAAATCCCATACTTATTTCCTCCTCCTACATTTATGGTATCAATAATGGTTGATATAACCTAGTATTCTAGTTATTTTATTTTATGCTTTGATAGATTTGAAAAATATACACAAATATTCATACATCCATGCTTATTCCTGGACAATGATATATTTCACAAAGTTTTATCTATTCTAAAATGTCTAGCTAGTCCACTATGTTTTTCTCATATCAAGTTGTCCCTCATTAAACTCTATGGTATGAATAACTATTGTTCCATAAATAATAATCCTTCTTGGATAAAATAATCCAATCATGGATCCCTATATCCTATAGTAGAGCCATTGCAAGCTTTCCAAGCTTCCTTGAAGTCCAATTCATCAATATAATGGTCTTTTATAGCATTAAAACTTGCAATTCCAATATTCAATGCATTCATAAAAAAGTTTCTCCTACTCAAAGAATCAACTACCTAATTTGAATTACCATTTCTATGCTTCAAAACAAATGAATAAATTTGAAGATACTCCACCCATTTTATATGTATTTGGTTTAATTTTCCCTGACTGTTTATGAAATGCAAAGCATGATGATCTATGAAAAACACAAATTCCTTTGATAATAGATAATTTCTCCACTTCTTCAATGCTTATATGATCACATAGAACTCGATCAAAAATAAATATTTATTTTTGGTCTCATTCAAGTTTTTGCTAACATAAGAAAAAGGTTTTCCTTATTGACTTAAAAATCCTCCAATAGCTATTCTGCTAGCATAACAATCCACTTGGAAAACTTTGTTAAAGTCTAGCAACACCAAAATTGGTTGCTCCATGTATTTCTTGTTCAATATTTAAAAAATAATTTCTATTGAATTTCTCCATTTGAATTCATGTCTACCTCCCTTCATCCTTTATGTGATTGGAGCACAAATACTATTATAATTCTTGATGAAATTTCTATAAAATATTTCCAAATGATGAATTTTTTTGGCATGACCACTATATAATAGACTTCACCTTTGTCAGATCTATTTCTAAACCATCATTGGATAAAATAAAGTCCAAGTATACCAATTATTTCTTCATAAAAATACATTTCTTCAAATTTATCAACAATGTTTCTTCTTTTGACTTTTGAAAAACTAACCTTAGATGCATTAGGTGATCTTCCTTTGTCTTGCTGCACACCAAAATGTTATCCAAGTAAACCATCACAAATTTACCAAGAAAAGGCTTCAAAACCTCATTCATCAAGCTCATAAAAGTGCTAGGTGCATTTGTCAACCCAAATGGTATGACCGATCATTCATACAAATTTTATTTGGTCTTAAACATGGACTTGCATTATTATCATTCTCTAATTTGAATTTGATGATAACCACTTTGCAAATCAATCTTTGAAAAGTACTTTGATCCACTTAAACAATCCATCAAGTCATCCATATGAGGTAATGGAAACCTATATTTTATCATAATTTTATTGATTTCTTAGGAGTCTATGCACATATGACATTCACCTCATTTCTTGGATACTAGTACAAGTGGTACTATACATGGAATGAAGATTCCCTAATAAACCCCTTGTCCAATATCTCTTGGAATTATCTATTCATCTCTTCATTCTCCATAGGTATTATCCTAAAGGATTCCTTGTATAGAAAACTTGATTTGGGTATGCATCTAACCTAGCTGTAATTACTCGTAGAATTTTTGCTATAACTATTGGTCAAGGTCCCATATCATGTAGTATTTCTCTTCTTCATTGTGAAATATTTCCTGTAGTACATATTGCAAGCTACTTATTTAATACCAAATAATGTAGATGAGATTATGGAATCATCCTATCGATGACCTTCTCAAGTAGCAAAAGCTTCCTATCTATCCATGACCTCAAGATGATAAGATAAGTTTTAGGTCTTCTATGAGAAAATAGATTCTAAGATGACATCTTATGATGGCACCTCTATAGTCCTTGTACAATAAATTCTTAGGACAACACTTCTCCAATCCTTGTATGATAGTGTCTTATGAGATGATGTTTTTTTACTCATGCTGGTGAAGTCCTAAGATGGTGTTGACCCATGTTTTTTATATTCTTTCCAATAGGTGAAACACACACACACACAACAAATTTTCCCTCTTGAATAGGAAAGATATTTCCTCCAGGGTTTAGGTAGGCTAGGCCTCAATCCTGTAGGGTTTACTTAGTGGAGGCTAATTTGGTGATCCATAATTTTTTTGGGTTATTTTTAGCACATTCAATATATAAGATCTGAATTTAATACTATCTACAAGATTCAGTAAAACTTAGAAATGTTCAACATCAACACACACACACACATGCTACAACTACAACTAACTAAAATAAGTAACAGTCTAATCTATACCACTAATCTACCAGAGGAGATAAAAAAATGTAAAAAGAAGAGGGTTAGGAGAAATAAAACCTGAATCTCCTTGATTCACCACAACATACAATAAGAAATCCAAGCATGGACACACCTCTAGGTAACCAATATGCACATAGTTGCAAGGAAGACAAGTTTTCAAAAATAGAATTGCAACCACCATAAACATGCTTAGATTGCAATTACACTAGTATCTTCAAAAAATTTATCTATTCATGAAGTAATTTTAAATACATTTGTGGTAATAACTAGAAGCCTCCAGAAGAAAAAATGTAAAAAAAAATCCCATTCTAATGCTACTGCTAAGAGTATTTCAAGTTTCTTTTTTCTTTTTTTTTTGGACCATTTTCATTTGAGTGGAAGTTTATTTTATAAGTCGAGGAAAGTAAATTTACCTCCATTTTAAAAGTTGGACCTCCATGAAATAATAATTTTAAATTGAAACCCCTTTTCAAGCGTTCGTATATTACAATGACATAAATAATTTTGGTTCATTAAGTCATGCATTTATAGGTGGAAGGGGGACATTCAAATACTTTTCTAGTTGTTGGGTCCTCACACGATGGAAGATAAAATTCATGCCCAATAAAATAAAATTTCAAAAAAATCAATGCATATTTAACTCTAAATCTAATTGGTGTTGAGTAGATCTTGTCGTAAACTTTCCAATGCATCTAGTTTGAGCTCAATTAGGGTTATGTATGAAAAGTTATGGTCTCCAAAATATTACTTGCCAAAAAGTGGTAAAAAAAATAGTTTGCATGGGAAAAATATTATTTAATAAATTACTCCAGGTTTCAAATAGTCTTTGAACATGATTTTAGAATTTTGGGATTTTGAGGTTTCAGGATTTGACAAAATACATATTTTGCAATTTCAAGATTTTGAGGTTTTGGGATTTGGAAAAATGCATATTTTTGAATTTCAGGATTTTGAGGTTTCGGGATTTGGAAAAATGCATTTCACCAAAAAAAAATCTTGGAAAATCTGAAATTCCAAAGAATTAACTCGTCTAAGACTAAAGAAGACTCGAAACATACCCAATAGTTATATTTTTTTTTTGTTTTTTTTGCATACAATATTTCATGTGTTGTTATACTCCATGATCATTTCTTTTAACTGTGACTCCCTTTCAATTTTGATTTGATTGGCCACACCTCTCCATGGCAACCACATATGTGAGAAGTTGGTTGTAATATAACCATTCAATATTCTAGACCAATATCTACTAAGAAACATACCATACACCTTTGGTATGTCCACCATTGAATATCGATATATTGTTGGATCCTCGAGTTTGAAGCCAGCTAAATATGCATCTGAGTTAGTTCTCCAATAATGCTCACCTCTGTTTTTTCTAGTTACTCCACTTTTCTACTATACTTGGTAGGATTTAGTATTAATTTTTGATATATAGAATAATACATGATGTTTCTATATGCACCTGAATCAACCAAAAAATTATGCAAGTTTTTTCCAGCAATATGAACAGTTAGCGAAAAGGTAGAACTAATTTTGTCCATGTGAACCACAACATGTGCTTCAATTCTTGAAGTGTTGTTAAAATTTTCTTTTGGATTTAAAGCTTCTATTAATAAGTCCCTTTGTTTCTCCCATTGGGTCAACTCAAATAGAGAGATATTAGGCTTGGTTTTCTTGAGATCCTCTATGATATTATAACCTATTTTTGAAACTTCTAAAGTTTGATCATTTTAACCTGGGGTTACGCCTTTTTTTTGAGAATTTGTAGTGGGCTTTCCTTTAGGAGTTGGAGGGTTATTATGTGCTTTGACATTAGGAGGAACATATGAATAGTTAGGTGGAATATGAGTGGTTAAAGTTTCTTTGTTTTTGCTTCTTAACACATAGTTATTACCTCTTTGGAATTGTTGATATGCCTTAACCTTGTATTCCAACTCAATAGTGGTATCATAATTTTCATCTAGTAAAAGATCAAAGGTGCCAGAGAACATGGATGATTTAGTGTTGTTCTTATTTATTTCTCCAATATTATCATTTGTGGGTACAAGCTCTAAGTTTTCCATTTCTTTCTAAACAATGTCTAAGGCTAATTTAAATTTAGGGTAGTTTGTCTCACCATGTTGGGTTGTTGCATGTATTCTACACAAATTAGGTAAGGCCAAATTTGCTAAGTTTACAACTGAGCTTGAAGATGTACTTTCTTGGTAAATAGGATTTAGTACACCGTTGTTGTTAGGATGAGAGTTCCATTGATGATTTTGCCTTTGAAAATTAAGGTTTATGTTCTAACAAAAATTATTGTTGTTCGTGTTGGCATGTTGGTTGTGTCTTTGCATGGCCAATACATCATTACTAAGTTTTTGAACCATCCTTTTCAAGCTTACCAACTCTTGATTCAAAGTATTTGTGGGTTGGTTTTACACTGGTGGAGTTTGTTGATTTATGTTTGGGATTTTTTGAGTAAAGTAGGAAGGCATACTTTTTTGATTATGCATTTGGTTGGCATTCGCTCCTTGGGGTGTCAAGTATGCAGGCATCGCTTTATGGGCATATGATTGGGAAACTTGACTTGATGACTACTTTTCTAGATATGTAGGTATATTATGAGTAGTTGAACCAGTATTTAAGTATGTTTGGTTTCTATTTTGGTTCACTTAGGGTAACATGAATGACATCATGGACTAATTATACATGTGATTTTGATTTTTTTGGAGAAGTATTTGAGATAGGGATGTTGGATTGAACACTTGATTTTGGTATGGGTGCATTGCATTAGGAATAAGATTCATCATTAGGCTATTATGTATAGACACTAAAATCTAGTCAATATGATTATCTATCAAAAGAAAGGGCTAAATTGACATACCAAAGCCCTTAGGGCAGCCCTCAGAGGTCATGCAGTGGTTCTAGCCACTCTTGGCAAAGTTTTGGAAGGTTTCAGCCCATTTTTGGGACCTTTTGGATCCTTGGATGAATAGTAGCATTCATCCTAGGGTGGGACGAATAGCATGTTTGACCCCCAAAAAGTCAAATTTTGGACAAATGGTGCCTAGAAACTGCCACTTTCCCTGCATGTTTGAGCATGCAAGTCAGAGCATACAAAAAACCTATGACATGCTCCATGAATGAGGCCAAATTTGAAGATTCTTTTCCCCCTCCAATGCATGCCACCCTGGTGGCCAAGTGGTGCCTCTTGCCATGCATGCCCTTGCATGCATTTTTGTACATGAACCTCCTTGCGTAATAAAGTGGATTCAATTTCCACACAAAATACAAAGATAAGTTTTAGGACAAAAGCAACAGAGTTCTTCTAAGATTTCATTTCACCTTTTGTGCCTATTTTTACCTCAAAATCTCTACCTAGCGAAGGAGGTTTGCGATGGAACTAGTAGGCTCAATCTATCACATAACAAAACCATATGAGTGAATTTACTAACAAAATTTGATTACAATACCCACCATAGTGTTTTGCATAAATACCAAGTGGAATTAATGGCAAAATCTAGGCAGAATTAGTGGGCGTCCCACCCCCGAGCGCCCCCTAATTTGTAACAGTCCTATTCGTCCCACCCTATGATGAATAGAAATATTTCAAAAATTTCTTGATTTTTATTAATTAGTTATTTTATACATGTTCATATTATGGTGCAGTTAAAATTTCAAATCATTCTGAGTTATATTGTTCGAGATATCACAATAAGAGTGTTTTGTAGGGTCTCATGGAGGTCTACGGTGGTCATTTGGAGAAACGCCTAAAATGTCATTTATTTTGCACATTTGATCATATGAGTTTTATTAAAATGTTATTTTATGCATACTTTCCAAATTTCATAGGTTTTGGATATTTTTAGGTTGGGAAATTATATGCTTTGGCTTTTGCAGGTTACAAACAGTCATTGCAATTACAAGGCATGATAGGACTCAAATTTGGTGCAATTTCTAGTGATATAGTGAATCTTCCATCTCTGTTTTGCACTTTCAAAAACTGTTTTATTTTTGTTTTTCTCGCATATTTTGCTTGTTTAGAAAGGTTAAAAGTTAGTTTTCCTTTTTCTTAAACACAAAATAACAAAAAAATATAAAAGGAGAAAAATCAAAAGAAATTCAAAGTAGGAATGCATCTCTATGGTTTGCTTGCTTGTAGCCTACCCAATGGGTAGGCTAACATTTAGGGTTTTGCATTTCTAGATATATTTGTGAGTTCTTTTTTTACTAAATTTTTGAAATTAAATCGTACCTTATGTATGCATTCTAGTAAAGGATCATCGAGTGCTTCCTTGTTTGCTTTCTTTTAAGTTAAAAAGAACCACACCCACTTGCACGTATCACAATAACATTGGTAAGGTTGGATTTCATCACCAACCTCCAATTTAGACTGGTGATGTTGGATTTCACCTCCTTCCACCAGTTTGCCCTCTAGATGCCTTAGATAGAATAGGGCACTCTCTCAAGATGGAATAGGTCACTAATGTTCAAACTACCTCCCATTGTTGGAAACACTATTTTAGAGTGGAAGAGCTAGGCGAACCCCCCATTGGGTTTTAAGCGGTGTACCCTAGACTCTTTTGAGAAATCATGTTTGGCACTAGTGTTCCTAGTCACCACTTTGGTTGAGTTCCCTCATTCTAATTCCAAAACAAGAACAAGAAAGCAAGAGCAAAACAACACATCTGAAACACACAAAAAAGTTTAGGGAACACATTCTAATCCTTAAAGGAGATAATCACATTGTTTGCTTGTGTGCTTCTTTGATCATTTTATTGTGTTTTTCTAATATTTAAAAGAGATAATCATATACATCCAATCCTTAAAAGAGATAATCATATTGTCTACTTTGGGTGCTTTCTTATTGTTTTGGTAGTCAACATAAGATCCTAGATCTAGGACCCTAACCCTAACTTTTTCAAAAAAATAATTTGAAAAAAAAATCTATTTTTTTTATTTTGCATCCAACGGATCAAGAATCGTGCAAATCGGAGCTATAACAAAAAAATTATTTTGGTTTTGTGATTACTCTATTTTTAAAGCCAAAAATAGAGAAAAACTACACTAAAACTGTCATAAAATGGTCTAGACAACTCCAAAAATTGCCAAATTTGTTTTTTTGTCTTAGTTAGCTCCTTCTGCACCTCTCACAGAAATTTTGAGTCCTAACTCTTCATAGTTCAAAATTTTCCAAAAATTCCTAAAAGTGGGCATTTCCCCACGGGCCTCACTTGGCCAAATATTTCAAAAATACAAAATTTTGACCCTGAAGTCAGATTTTGGAGTCTTAGCCCATTGTGATCAGCTCATTGCACTGATCATTTTGATATATAACACTTATAACATTTTTTTGGAAGTCAAAATTTTCTTTAGTGTGGGTTTCCTTCAGGGTTTGCCTAGTCAACACATCATGACAACCATGCATAGCCGAGCTCAAACATGAGCCAAAGAAGCATAAAACTATAGGAGAGACCTTAAGCACCATTATTATAGGTATGAGGATCTCCTCACTCCTACATGAAGCCCTATTAGTAGTTGCCTTCGCTATTCTCCTCAGGATCTCATCATTCCTACATGACACCCTGAAAGTCACCGTGAGATCAACTCCTCACTCAAGAGGACCCGACCACCAAGGTACCTCTATCAGGAGAACATCAATGGGTTATCCACATGATCAAGTGGATTATTCAGTTAGCCAACACCGATTCTAGTCCCAAACTAGATATAATCAGCCTTCCAAGGGGTCTAGTAGGGAGGTCTACACTCCCTCTACATCGTGGTCTTCACCACCTAGAACTCCCATCCAACAAGTGCTAGCAACCCAGAGTAGGCTTGTACGAAGTTCACATGCACCATCAGCCAAAATTACCATGAGAGAGCTTCTACTACAGTCCTCCAAACATTGGAAACCTTTCATGAGGATCTTGGATTCCATTGGGGTACAACCTCATGACTCTGATGCTTTCACCAACTTTATGGAATACATACAAATGTACAAGAATCATGTTATATCCTTTTAGAATCATGAGGTCAAACCTGTGCCTACCAATTCACTAGATCCTACTTTGCACATCACCGTGAGTATCAATAGGCTCCCCTATAAGTGAGTATTGGTTGACATAGGTTCCTCAATAAACATTATTACCACAACTTCACTAAAATAACTCAACCTTCCATCCTCACGCATTGTACCATCCAAGTTCACCTTACAAGCGTTCAACGATGCTTTATCCTCCACTATGGGCACAATAATCCTACTTGTTGAAGTTGGAAAAAATACTATGCCTACATTGTTCTACATCTTTGAGGGTGCAAGATAGTACAACATACTGCTTTGAAGGCCATGGATAAGAGACATGGAATGTGTTCCATCTATAGTGCATCAATGCATTAAATACATTCATGAAGGCAAGGTCCATGTGATCGATGCTGACCCAGAGCCCTTCAAGTATTATAAGCAGGTGGACCATCCACAAAAGCCTACTATATCACCCATGCACTTGGACGCTAAACCCAATGACCTTATCCAGAGTCCATATGCAACCCCATAGTTAATCGTGAAGCTACCTTCACCATCGCTAGTGCCATCATCTATTTCTTCAAGTGAGGAAGAGTCAGAAGAGCCAACTACAAAGGCTCCCATAGCTATCATCAATACATCTGTAGAAGACCTTCCCACTCCTACCAAAAAGGAGGAAGAGCCCATAGTTGATATGGATGAATCAGATCATATCATGCTTGAGGACACAATTCAATTGACCCACCTAGGACTCGATGAGTGCATAGTACCCAACATTGCATTCACACCTATCATCAAGTCGATCAAGGATCTAGGTCATCCTCCTATCGAGTTTCCACCCATTGATAGCATTCTTGATGCACCCCTTGAACATGGGGGCCAAGCAGATCACCTTGGACAAGTTGATGAGGCAGCCATGACTTGTCCAAATGCAAATGCATCTTCTCATGAGTTTGTGGGAATGATCAATGTGATGATAGAGAGCCAAATCCCTCTGAATCCATCTATGCCACTTGCAACTCCATCCAAAATTCCATCCATACCACAGGAGATACCATTGCTGGATTTGGTCACACCTGCTCCATCTCACTCAACATCTCCACAAAATCAAGAACATGTGTACCCCTTGCACCAAAGTGGGGGTAATCCAACTACCACAGTTGAACACTCTGAGTTGGAACATGAGCATGAGCTAAATCAATAACAAGAACATGTGGATATACCCACTAAACAAAATCATCATGAAGCATCCACATCTGCTCAGACATGGAGGATTTTTGATCCACCTCCACCACCTATTAGTTGCCATTCAACTTCCTCAAAAACCATCCAGACATTGCCTCCACTAGTTCCACAACATATCTTGGATAGGCTAGCCACTGTGGAGTTACAAGTGAGTCAACAACACAATGATTTACAACAGATCTTGAATCGACTCACAAGCATTGAGTTACAGTTGAGTAGTCTAAAACCTCAACCCCCTGATTGTCAAGACCAACCCACTCCTATGTAGTCCAATGCTAAGTCTCAAACAAATCAAGGGCCAAACCAACAACGTCACCCTAAGCGACAATTTATGCCCATTACTGAGTCCATGGATTCTCTATTTGAGCATCTATGTGCAACAAAAGCAATTAACCCACCTAAAATTTGACCTATCAATCCAAACGCACCAAAGCCCAAAACATATCGCGAAGACCTATACTGCAAGTACCATAGGAAAAATGGGCATGACGTGCAGATGTGCTTCAAGTTCAAACACCTGGTACAGGATATGTTTGACAAGAATGATCTTCAAATCAACAATCAACAATATTGACATATCTCAAAATCTATTACTTACAGATGGGAGTCAAGAGGAGCAACCTAAATAGATGACTGAGATGCATACAACCCTATGGTCTCATACAATGAGTCCACCATGGTCACCTCATGTAATACATCAACCTCATACCTGGACTCCATTAATGGAGCCCATGTCGACCATTTTTCACAACCTACAAGAAAAAGGCAATCATCTTGCCAGACATACCCTTGTTCAACCCAAATAGACCCAGATCTAAACTATACAGGGAGGATCATTCTTACCTCTATCACCGAATGAGAGGGCATGAAATTCGCAATTATCATGTTTTTAGATGCAAGGTCCAAGATCTTATTGATAAGGGAGCTTTATCCATGAGTGGGTCACTCATTCTACCCCCTCAAGATATTGGTATTACCCAAAATTCCTCACCAAAATGGGGGGAGTCAATTTCTATCACTCCTCCTAGCCAAACCAATAACATTACATCAATCACAGTACATACTGGGGGTATCCAAGGTGTCACACCTTCCCCACTATTTACATCACAAGACATGAAGCTAACTAGGGATTCTAAAGGTATCACACCTTCCTCGCTTCCTTTGATAATCACAAATGTTGGGGGTATACAAGGTATTGCACCTTCCTCCTGAGAACATAAAGTAAGCAAAGTTACAAAAGGCTCCAAGGGTATCTACATACCACTTGGTCAACCCATAACATCCCTAGGTAGTCTATGACCATCTAGGTGACCCCAAAAGGCTCCAAGGGTATCTACATACCACTTGGTCAACCCATAACATCCCTAGGTGGTCTATGACCATCTAGGTGACCCCAAAAGGCTCCAAGGGTATCTACATACCACTTGGTCAACCTAAAATGCTCCTAGGTGATCTATGACCATCTAGGTCACCCCAAAATGCTCCAAGGGTACCTACATACCTACTTGGTCAACCCTAACATGCTCCTAGGTGGTCTATGACTATCTAGGTGACCCCAAAAGGCTCCAAGGGTATCTACATACCACTTGGTCAACCTATAATACCCCTAGGTGGTCTATGACCATCTAGGTCACCCCAAAATGCTCCAAGGGTATCTACAACCTACTTGGTCAACCTAAAATACTCCTAGGTGGTCACTCCAAAATGCTCCAAGGGTACCTACATCCCACTTGGTCAACCTAAAATGCTCCTAGGTGGTCTATAATCGTCTAGGTCACCCAAAAATGCTCCAAGGATGTCTATAACCCGCTTGGTCAACCTAAAATTCTCCTAGGTGGTATATGACCATCTAGGTCACCCAAAAATGCTCCAAGGGTGTCTACAACCCGCTTGGTCAACCTAAAATGCTCCTAGGAGGTCTATGACCATCTAGGTCACCCCAAAATGCTCCAAGGGTGTCTACAACCCACTTGGTCAACCTAAAATTCCCCTAGGTGGTCTATGACCATCTAGGTCACCCCAAAATGCTCCAAGGGTGTCTACAACCTGCTTGGTCAACCTAAAATGCTCCTAGGAAATCTATGACCATCTAGGTCACCCCAAAATGCTCCAAGGGTGCCTTTAACCCGCTTGGTCAACCCCAAATGCTCCTAGGCGGTCTATGACCATCTAGGTCACCATAAAAGCCCCAAAGGCATCCATAAGCCCTTTGGTCACCCCAAATGCCCCAATGGCCCCCAATAAGCCCGTTGGTCACATGTACATATATATCAATAAAAAAATAAAAAACATCATATATATCAATCAAAAATACAAAAATATTGCATCGCATTGCATCTTCAAACATCATCAAAACATCAAAAATACAAAAATATCATATTGCATTTCATTACATCGCATCTCGTTGCATTCTCAAAATCACTTGCATTAGGCATACTCATTATGGCACTTTGCATTTTAGAGTTGCTCATACGTGTCTAGCACTAAGACTGTACATTATTCATTATTCCAAAAACAATTATGTCAAAATCATTATCCGCATCATTTCAGTTTTCCACTTATCATGTTCACTTACATTTCACACTGGTCATAGTAGTGTTTGTTCCCATCACCTAGTCATTTGTTCTAGAATGTCCTTAGGGTTTTTCAGTCACTTAGCCATCGCTAGTTTTCTTTTTAGATTTTGTAGAAAGCTATCATGATTTTTAGGAGGTAGAGTCTTGCTTAGATTGTACCTTGTATACAACAAATCCCAACACATTTTCACACTAATAAATCCAAGTTTTGCACAAGGAAATATGAAACCCACGAAGTGGTCTAGGTTGCTTTAAGCGAAAAGGTTATCCTGCTCATCCCCCTGTGCAAATGGTTCAAGAATGCTGAGAATTTGAAAAAGGACAAGCTCTTCCCTACCCAATTCCTCAAAATAAACAGTGGTTTTCACCACTATCCAAAATCCCAATTCCCAAGAAACCCCAAAAGTTCAAAATCAAAATCCCACAAAAAGCAAAAATCAAAAGCAAAATAAATAGTGGTTATCACCACTCCCCACATCCCTTGCTCAAAGAAAAAAAAATACAAAATAAACAATGATTATCATCACTACATATGAGCAAGTATCCCAATAAAATTGAAGAAAAGAAGGGAGTTGAACTTGAATCCCTAGAATTCTCAGCATTTGGACAACCATAAGGTGATCCTCATTATAGGTTTTGTGGATAGCCTATCTATCAATGGTGGTATCCTTACGCATGACGATATGTCTGTCACATTAGCTTTTACATGTGTACAGACCAATGTTTGCATGTGGATGAGCTAGATTTTGGTAGCCTATACTACCTAGTGGTCTAATCCTACTAAGTACAAAACCTAGGATCATGACATTCATAGGGTGATCCTCATTACAGGTTTGGTGGATATCCTATCTGGAAATGGTGGTATCTTTATGCGTCTCACATGAATGAACTCACTTGCACACACAGGGATATGAAGTATCTTGGTCATCCTAGCAGATTCATACCTTGTCAAAAAGTCTTGCATGGTTAGTATATAACTTTTGATCAGTTGACTAGAGTGTTTGAGTCTCATGAAAACCTCAAAGACATCCTATAACATCTTACTATTCATGTCATTCCATACCATTTTATCACATGTATGTCAGTTTACATTTTCACAAATCCATCACATAGTCTCATGACAACATTACACATGAATTGATGAATTCTATATAGTCTATGGTGCTAACATAGTATGTCATATAGTGTTCATATTCCATAAATACACATCAACAGATCATCCATTTCATTATGCATACACACATTGCATATCATAAAATAACATCATAGTACAACACATGCATCCATGAATGCATCCATAAATCATAACACATCATGCATCTAACGCTCCAAATTATCAAAATTTAAAATCAAGCAAGCATTTTTAAACATCAACTAGGGCATTATTGGTATCATACCTCCCCTAACCAACAATCCAACAATTAAATAATCAATTCCAAAAAGCTCCAAAGGTACCCGTAAACCCTTTGGTCACCCAAAAAGCCCCAAAGGTATCCCTAAACCCTTTGGTCAACTCCTAAAAAGCCCCAAAGGTATTCATAAACCCTTTGGTCACCCAAAAATCCCCAAAGGTATATATAAACCCTTTGGTCATCCAAAAAGCCCCAAAGGTATCCATACACCCTTTGGTCACCCCAAAAAGCCCCAAAGGTATCCATAAACCCTTTGGTCAACCCAAAATGCCCCAAAGGTATCCATCAACCCTTTGGTCAACCCAAAAGGCCCCAAAGGTATCAATAAACCCTTTGGTCAACCCAAGATGCTCCAAAGGTATCCATAAACCCTTTGGTCACTCAAAATGCCCCAATGGCATCCAATAAGCCCATTGGTCAAATATATGTATCAAAAACCAAAAAAATAATTAAAACAATTAAAACACATAAAAAACAACATAAAACCAAAGAAAAGGGTCCAATACCCACCAAAAACAAGTCAAATCTGATGGAATTCACTCAAGATCAAGATGGAACCCAAATTTCTCATGGATGAATGGAAAAGTCTTTACTTCAATCCCTAAGAAGGCCATTATGGCCGGACCGCCCCATGGGAACGAAGTTTTTGACCCCTTTCTTCCATGAAACATTAACAAAATCACCAAAATCCTTACAAAAATGCTCCATTCCACAATGGGTAAAACTGAAGGAAACCCTAACAAAATCATGTGTCAAGCGACTCATTGCTTTTATCACTGGTCATTCCCTCATCGACTCATCGCTTGAGGGGGTAGTCATACTTAAAAAATTCATAATCACAATCAACAATCAAACACTCAATCATGCAAATTGCGTTCGTTCAACGAATCTTTGACAAAGACAATCATGCCCCTACTTGGGGCAGCAAACAAGCAACAATTTAAATTAAGCACATAATAGTGTAGATGAACCTACCTGTTGGTAACCTCAAAAGTTACCAAAAATACTTGGTATTCTCTAACTCCTAGGGTTATAAGTCCCCCGAGCATACCTGGAAGTTGAAGAGAAACCAAGACCAATGTCTTTACTGAGTCAGAAGCAAATATTCAAGAATGCATGCTCTTTCCATGATTGGGGCATCTAAAGTTTGGTAGGTTACTGAATAACCCTAATAATTGAACATTTTATTCATCTATATTTGCTTAGTGTTGTGCTGCAGGGGCTAAATTGACATACCAAAGCCCTTAGGGCATCTATAGACACTAAAATCTGGTCAATCCAATTATGCTACCAAAATAAATGGCTAAATTGACATACCAAAGCCCTTAGGGCAGCCCTCAGAGGTCATGCAGTGGTTCTAGCCACTCTCGGAAAGGTTTTGGAAGGTTTCAGCCCATTTTTGGGACCTTTTGGCTCCTTGTTCCTATTCATCCCACCCTAGGATGAATACAGATCCTATTCATCCCACCTTGGGATGAATAGCAGCATTCATCCCAGGGTGGGACGAATAGCAAGTTTGACCCCCAAAAAGTCAAATTTTGGATAAATAGTTCCCAAAAACTGCCATTTGCCCTGCCTGTTCGAGCATGCAAGTCAGAGCATGCAACAAACCTATGACATGCTCCATGAATGAGGCCAAATTGGGAGATTCTCTTCCCCCTCCAATGCATGCCACCCTGGTGGCCAAGTGGCGCCTCTTGCCATGCATGCCCTTGCATGCATTTTTGCACATGAGCCTCCTTGGGCTATAAAGTGGATGTATTTTCCATACAAAATATAGAGAGGAGTTTTAGGACAAAGCAACGGAGTGTTGCTAAGATTTCCTTTCACCTTTTGTGCCCATTTTACCTCAAAATCTCTACCTAGCGAAGGAGGTTTGCGAGGGAACTAGTAGGCACAATTTGTCACATAACCGAACCATATGAGTGAATTTCCTCACAAAATTTTATGAAAATACCCCCCATAGTTTTTTGCATCAATCCCAAGTGGAATTGGTGGTAAAATTTAGGCAGAATCGATGGGCGTCCCACCCCGGGCGCCCCCCAATTTGTGATAGTCCTATTCTTCCCACCCTATGACGAATAGAAATGTGAACAATTTTTTGACTATTTTTAATTAGTTATTTTCTACATGTTCATATTATGCTGCAGTTAAAATTTCATGTCATTATGAGTTGTATTGGCCGAGATATTACAATTTTAAGGTTTTGTAGGTCTCATGCGGGTCCACGGTGGTCATGCGACCCTGATATGGACATTGATTTTGCAAATTTGATCATATGGGTTTTCTTAAAATGTTATTTTATGAATACTTTCCAAATTTCATAGGTTTTGGATATGTTTAGGTTAGGAAATTGCATGCTTTGGGTTTTGTAGGTTGAGGAATGGTCATTGCAATTATGCCACATCAATGGACACAATTTTGATGCTATTTTGGATGATATCTTCCCAAAACCTCTTATTTTACTTATCTCTATAATTTCACATCATTTGGAGTTCATTTTATGTAATATCTATGCATATTATCCTTACTAGTCTTATAATGCCTATGGGGATTGCATGTTTTACATCATACGCACTTGCTATTTGACATTTCTGGTTTCCTTGTGTGTAGGTGCAGGTTTTACAGTGCATTAGGAAGGAGCACAAGACCTCAAGATCCAAGATACAAGTAGCAGAAACCTTGGCCCGCCCACTTCGATTGTGGGTACGAGGAAAGACATTGGATGTGCACCCGAGTTACTTGAAGGATTTTGATCCTTGGGCACCCGATTTGTAAATAGTTGTATCAATAATTTGAGCCCTCATAGGGGAAATTTTTTAACCTGGATTTTATCTACCTAATTAATAAGAAGTCGATTTACTTTGCTCCATTTCTTGTTATTTGCTATCTTTTCCATCTTACTTGCATGCTTTCGTTTGATGCTCATAAGCAATAGGACATAGATACATATATTGTTTATCATAATTTGGTGCACCATTTTTCCCTACTTCATTATGTATTATAGCTTGGTTCATCAAGGGAATCTGATTATAGGTGCACAAATATCCTAATTTTATGTTAGTTTTTATCCCAAAGTCTTGAGGCATTAGTTATTGTTCAGTGATAAGAGCTTCATTATAGACCACAAGAAAAGTGATGATTCTAGTAGCTCTTTGAATGAACATGGATATTATAGGATCAAGATAAGTCAAATATATTTGTAGGGAAATAGGCTCTAAAATCTCAAATGGGGGAACCAATCTTGTATAAAGCTTATGGAAGTGTGTGTTAAAGTTCCTAATGGGTTCACCAAGATCTCTTTTGGCAATGAAAATTTGATGGTACAAGACAACATGATCAATGATCAATCTAAAGTGCTTCACAAAAACTTCTTCCAAATCAAACTAAGAATGAATAGAATAGGCAATCATATTATTATAGTAGTAGTATGAATCCTCATCTAAAGTATTAGGAAATATGCAACAAGCCACATCCTTGTGTTGAACATGAAGTCTCAGTAAGGTATTATTATACGCTTGGATGTGCTCTTCTATAGAATAAACACCATTATGCTTATACTTTGGCAAGTGTTTTTCAACATTCTTTGGAATACCATGTGTGGCTTAGGGTTATGCATAAGCGGTCGACCCCAAAATGTATTTATAAAAGTTTTGTAAATCAGTTTTGAAATCCAAGCGAATAGTGTCCAAACGCATGTAGACAGTTCATTATTGTTAGGGCCAATGTTGGAAATTTAAACTTAAATTGGTCAAATTATTATAAAATTGGGGCAAATCTATCCAAAAAAATTTGCACCTAGAAAATTTTGGCTAATAGGCCCTTGTCAAGGGTCCCAAATATTAGCCAATTCTAAATTTTACAAATCCTAATTTAGCCAATTTGGCAATAAATAGCCACTATGCATAACCCTATTGTGGCTCCAACAATTTCTAATCGACCGCGAACCATGATCCAATTTTTTTGGTGACCCATTGCTTGGTTTTGCAAAGGGGTAGGTAATATGATAGTTAAGGAGTTTCTTGGTGAACAAGTCACAATTCGGGAAGGTCTAGTACTCTATTTTTCCTTATCAAATCTTTTTTTTCTATGATGGGTGAGAGATAAAAGCTCAAAATCTCTTTCTATCGACCTTGATCAGGTAAGAATACTTCTTGGTTCTAGTTTGGGTGTAGTCTAAATAATCATATCTAATGTGAAGGAATGTGGTTTGGTCCTCCTTCTAGAACTAGTTCTATTGACCCACATTTTTTATATGCTTTCCAACAGGTGGAACACACACAACAAATGTTCCCTCTTGAAAAGGAAAGATATTTCCTCCAAGGTTCAGGTAGGTTGGGTCTCAACCATGTAGGGTTTACTCAGTGGAGGCTAAGTTGGTGATCCATAATTTTTTTGAGGGTTTTTTGTAGCATATTCAATAAATGAGATCTAACATTAATACTACCCACAAGATTTAGTAATACTCAAAAATTTCTAGCATCAACACACACACACACACACACTACAACTATAGCTAACTAAGATAAGTAATTGTCTAATATATACCACTAATCTACCAGAGGGGATAAAAAAATATAAAAGAAGAGGGTCGAGAGAAATAAAACTTGAATCTCCTTGATTCACCATAGCATACAATAAGAAATCCAAGCATGAACACACTTCCAAGAAGCCAGTATGCACACAATTGTAAGGAAGAAATATTTTTGAAAATAGAATTGCAACCACCATAAACATGCATAGATTACAATTACACCATTATCTTCAACAAATTTCTCTATTCATGAAGTAATTTTCCATACATTTGTAGTAATAACTAGGAGCCTCCAAAAGAAAAAATGCAAAAAAAAGACCTATTCTAATGCTGCTACTAAGAGTATTCTAAGTTTTTTTTTTTTTTTGGGACTATTTACAATTGAGCGGAAGTTTCTTTTATAAGTCGAGGAAGGAAAATTTCCATCCATTTTCAAATTTGGATTTCCACAAAATAATAATTTTAAATCAAATCCCCTTTTCAATTCTTCGTAGATTACAATCACATAAATTTTTTTGGCTCATTAAATCATGCATTTTCAGGTGGAAAGGGGACATCCAGATATTTTTCTAGCTATTGGGTCCTCACACGATGGAAGATAAAACTCGTGCTCAAAAAAAAAAAAAAAAAAAAAAAAAAAAATCTTATCTTTAACTCTAAATCCAATTAAAGTTGAGTAGATCTCATCGTAAGCTTTCCAACGCATCCAGTTTGAGCTCAATCGGGGCTCTAGATGAAAAGTTATGGCCTCCAAAATATTACCTACAAAAGAGTGGTAAAAAAAATCAGTTTGTGTTGGGAAATTATTATTAAATAAATTAATCTAGGTTTCAAATAGTATTTGAATGGGATTTTGAAATTTTAGGATTTAGAGGTTTTGGTATTTGGCAAAATGCATATTTTGAAATTTTTGGATTTCGATATTTTAAGATTTGGCAAAATGCATATTTTAGAATTTCAATATTTTGAGGTTTCAGGATTTGGCAAAATGCATTTTTCCAAAAACAAAACTTGGAAATTTTGAAATTCTAAAGAAGGAACCTATACAAGACTAAAGAAAACCCGAAACACGCTCAATAGTTAGAATTTTTTTTCTAGGTTTTTTTAAGAATGAACTTAAAATTGGAAATCCAAAACTCTACAAGATTTAGATCCAACCAAAAACACTACAAAAATTAGAAAATATGGCATTTTATAAACATGAGCTCACTAATATTCATAACCTCAAAGGTCCAAAAAAAATATAAAACTAACTCCAACATGCAAAAAATGGGGGCCTCATTCAGTGTGTAAAACATGGGCATGTTGTCTAGGGATAATAGATGGCAATATGACATTGACAAAGATGACATAATTACAAGATGATGGCCTAAGGACAATCACATATTAAGATGATAGTCTAGTATTAGATGATAATCCTTAAGTCGGCTAGGTTGTATGTTAATCTAAAAAACCCAGACAATGGCTCCTTTGGCCAGTGGGACAACATCCTCTAATCTACTACTTTATTGTTCATCTAATAAATATATTCACATTAAGTAAATAGGAATCACAAATTTATGGTTAATATTTTTAATTTCCTTCCTAGTCATTTTATTTCTTGATCAACATTCAGCGTTCAAAATTATTTTGGACAATGATCATGTCCTCCTATATAAGGATAAACCATTTTTTTTTTGTATCGTAGATATGTTATAATGCTCTTCAAAAAATTTAGATGATGTCCTAGATTGAGTATAAATTTTAATTTATTCCTTCTTGCATTGGAACCTAGAACCTATGTTGGAAATTTTGAGTAGTTATGTTGTCATTGATGTCAAAATTCAGTTCATCTCAGTGCAAGGAATTGACAAAAGGAGGGTTAAAATATTTATATTTTAAGCCCAAGATATTTGGTTTAAAGCTTCACATGATTGGTCAAAATATTGTCTAAATACCCCGAAGGAAGGAAATACCTAGGCCCAAAGGAAATAATATTATAATATTAAAGTTGTTAAGATAAAGCCTAAGGTTAAGGAAGGAAATACCTAGGCCCAAAGGAAATAATATTATAATATTTATTATTATAATATTAAAGTGTTAAAAGAAAGCCTAAGGTTATTTATAAAATAATTATAATATTTATATTATAATAATTTTATAACCCTAAGTAGGGTTTGGCACCAAGGTTAAGGTTTAAATATTTTAATTTTCATCGACGTCCGAGCAAGGAGGAAACATGGTATTTATACCATAAAGTTTGGAGCCAAAAGGTAAGTCTCTGAATGCACATGCGAATGTTTAATTAAATTGGTTGATGCAATTTTCGTGAGCAAAAGAGGACAAAGGTTTTTATTTTTAAAAGGCATAGAAGAGCACGTGGAAGGATAAGGAGGCAAGGGTGCATGCCCCTATCACCAACCACGTGGTTGGCCTAGTGGCAAGGCTTGGCAGCGTAAGGCTTTGGTGGACGACAGGTCTCGCGTTCGATTCCCGATGGCAGCAGAGGGAAGTGTTTTATCTTAAGCCATTTTGGTGTCAACAAAAGGAATAAAAAATGGTGGGTGCATTGTTTGTTTCAAGTGAGCGCTTAGCTCATGCGGTGGTTAGGCCACGACTAAGGCGCAAGCAACAGGTGCAATGGGGGTTCGATTCCCGTGGAGGCAACGAGCAAGGTATTTATTTTTGCTTTAATAAAATTATCACCTAAGGTTCTAAGTTGCATGGTATGCGCTAACGTGGGAGGTATAAGGTGTTAAAAATAATTTTTATTTTTGGCATAAAAAGGGTTTTGAATTAAATTGGATTTTGACATAGTGAAATTGTTAAGTGCCTTGGAATATTATTTTGAATGGTGGTTATATTTCTGTTGAAAATGCATTTATGATAAGTGGGAGATATAAGGGAATAATTTTCATTATTCCATGCATTTAATTTTTGAAGGAAGTTATAGTGAATAAATTTGAAAGTGAATTTTTGGAGTAATAAGAATCATTGCTGATTTTGTTTTGAATGTGTTAAGAGGGAGTTAAAATGTGTATGAGGTATTTTGATTATTTGTATGTCTTGCTAAAATATTTTGAAGGGTTTGATTATTTGAGAAACCAAGAGAGTGGTTTTTAATTGAGCACATTTTGGAAGGAATACTTTGTGGATGTTTTGAAATAGATTGTTGCTATCTAACCTTTTGAGTGGCACAAGGAGAATTGATTGTGAAACAAATTTTGAAGACATATCTCCATCAAAGCAAAAATGGTATGGGCACATCATCCTTTGATTGAAGTGTTGTTGGATTGAATGTTGTGAAATATAAGGTGGAGTGAAAAGGATTGTTTGATAAGCATTGTTGGAAATATTTGAGTGAGTTTTTATATGCTTGATTGGTGAATGTTTAGAGAACATTTGAGATAGAGATTGAATATTATTTGAGTTAGGGTTTGAGACCCACATTGTGCTCTTTGTTTGAAGAAGTATGAAAACACTTGTTTAGGGTTAGTAAGCAAGTTGTGTTTCATTGATTGAATGATTGAGTGAAACTTCTTGAGCATTGGTTTTGAGTGATATTGAAAGTGAATGTGCAAACATTAGAAATAAAAAAGGGTGAAGGAATAGCAAATTTGTGAAAGCGATAGACTTAATGATTGAGTAGAACATATTGAGTTTTTGATAGAGTACATCATTCTCTATATGTTCCAGAGGTTAAACGAATTTTGAATAGAATATGTCTAAAGTACTTCAAGTTAAAGGAATTACTTTGAAGATTAGACAAAGCATTTGATAGCATTGTGTGCAAGATTTGAGATTGATTGAGCATATCTTGTGAGTTGTTTTGAGCATGTGTTTGAGCAGATTTGAGCAAGTCTTTGTGAAGGCTTAAAGGCAGATCTAAGTAGAGTTGATTGGTAATTTTTTCAAGCTTTGTGTTAAGGCTTGGGGAATAAATGAGCATATTTGATTATTGATTTGTTCAAGCTTTGTGTTAAGGCTTGGGGTAGATCTAAGCAGAGTTGATTGTTGATTTGTTCAAGATTTGTGTTAAGGCTTGGGGAAGATCTAAGCAGAGTTGATTGTTGATTTGTTCAATATTTGTGTTAAGGCTTGGGGTAGATCTGAGTAGAGTTGATTGGTGATTTGTTCAAGCTTTGTGTTAAGGCTTGAGGATAAATTTTGGTACAAATTTGAGAGCAAATTTGTGCTAGACTTGAGATAGAGTTAGAGAAAATTTGTACTACACTTGGGATAGAGTTTGGTGCAGATCTGAGATAGAGTTGAGAGCAAGCTTTGGAGGTGATAGAGTAGAGGACATCAGTCTCCAGTGGATAGAGATCCATTAGCCAGGGTAGTGAGGATAGAGGTCTTCTATGGAGAGAGATCCACAAGCTAGAGCAATGGGGGTAGAAGTCTTCTAGAAGATCATCATCTAGAGTAGAGGGGAAAGAGTTCTCCTATGGATAGAGATCCACAAACTAGAGCAAGGGGAAAGAGTTATCCTATGGAGTGTGATCCATGAACTAGCTGGGAAGATAGAGTTCTTCTATGGAGAGAGATCCATGAACCAGTTGAGGAGAAAGAGTTCTCCTGGGTCAAGTTCCACGAACCAAAGAAAAGGGGAAAGAGTTCTCCTATGGAGAGTGATCCACAAATCAGAGCATTAGGGGATTGGTGTCTCCTTTGGATAGAGGTCCATAAAAATTGTAATAGGGAAGTGATTCCCAAGAGATTTGTTGAGAAAATTTTAGTGGAAATATTTTCTCCGTGGAGTAGCCCACATTGGGTGAACCACGTTAAATTGGTGTCTCTATTGTGTGTGATGATTTATGCATTGCTTTGATTACTGTTGTTGATATTGCCATTGATAATATTGGATAATATTGTTTGGGAAAGAAAAGTAAAAGTTGATCTTATACTATTCACCCCCCTCTCAGTATAAGCCCGTGTTCTTCAATTAGTATTAGAGTGGGTTCCTTCAGAAGAGTTTAACAACTTGAAGGAAGAGTGTATAGGAACACATATGGCATCTCAGAGTGGAGCTTCAGCAAATAAGGCACCATTGTTTGATGGGAACAATTATGCATTCTAGAGTGTAAGAATGAAGACTTACCTGATGGCACAAGGAATTGAGACATGACAAGCAGTTGAGGATGGGTACACACCACCAGCTAGTCCTCCTACAGATAAATATGGTAAGATCTTACACTTGTATAATGCAAAGGCAATGAATGCAATCTTGGGTGGATTACGTGAAGCAAAATTTGTAAAAGTTATGCATTGCACATCAGCAAAAGAGATATGGGATAAGTTGAAGAATGCATATGAGGGAGATAAAAAGGTTAAGATGGTAAAGTTGCAAAATCACAAGAAAATATTTGAAGACTTGAAGATGAAGGATGAGGAAGACATTGCTACATACTTACTTCGTGTGGATGAGGTTGTTAACTCCATGCGAGGACTTGGGTTTAAAGTTGAAGAATCTGATGTTTGTCAAAAGGTTCTAAGATCACTTCCTATGAGGTTTGATGGAAATATTTCAGCCATAGAAGAAACAAGAGATCTTGAAAAACTAACTTTAGATGAGTTACAGGGAACACTCACAACATATGAGATGAGAATAGTAAAGGACCCTATCCCAAAGAAAGAGGTAGCCTTCAAAGTAGCAAAGAAAGCAAAGGATAAGAAATCTATTTCAAGTGATGAGTCAACCAGTGATGAGGAAGCTAACTACGATAGAAGGAACAAGAAGGATTCAGGAAAGCACAAAGGTATGAAAATAGTAAAGTATTTCAATTGTGGTAAATATGGTCATTATGCATCTAACTGTATAGAAGCAGAAAGCAACAATGGTGAAGAGAAACATGATCATAAGAAAAGGGAAACAAGGAAATCCATGTATGAAAAGAAAAGTAGGGATGGACAAAGCAAGCATGGAAAGAAGTTTTTCCAAAGGCATAAGAAGAGTTTCTATGCAGATAAGACAGGCAAGAGTTCAAGTGAAAGTGATGGAAGATCCTCAAATAGTGAAGAAGAAGAAATTCTCTTCTTGGCAATAGAGGAAGAAGGAAGTGCTCCTATTGAAGATAAATCTGAAAAGTATGAGGATGCTCTTGAAGACAAAGAAGTAGAGGAAGAATCAAAAAATGAAGAGGAAGGAGTAGTTGATCTAGAAGTTGAGCTTATTTTTTCTCTTAAGGAATTAAGAAAGGTTAGAAAGTAGAATTCAAAACTCAAGATTCAATTTCAAGAATATGATGAAGAGAAGGGAAAGCTTATACAAGATCTGACAAACTCAATAGCTAAGACAAGGAGATTTAAAGAAAAGTTAGAGGTAAAAGTCTTAGAATGTGAAAGATTAGAGCATGAGGTAGTTTCACTAAGGAAGGAAGTGAAAGAGTCTAAAGACAAGCTACACAAGTTTGGGAAAATTTCAAAGACTTTGGATAAGATTATCAATGCACAAAGATCTTCATCAAACAAGATAGGACTTGGTTTTGAAGAGGGACAAAGAGAACAAGGAGAGGAGTCAAGCTCAAGCTCCAAAGAAGAAGAAGCTTCAGAAGAAGAGAGTGAAGGAGAAAGTGAGACTTATGAGGATAAGTTGAAAAATAGAAGGTTCACCAAGGAAGGAAACAATGCACAAATAAAGAACAGGAAACATCATAGGAAAGAAAGGACTAAGAGACCAGTGGGTCCAAGGAAATATTTCTTCAAAGGACATTGCTTCTCATGTAATAGGTTTGGTCACAAGGCTATGCAGTGCAGGACACATGAAAAGAAGGAATATGGTTTCACTAAGAGAAATTTCAGAGATGGGCATCTCTTTCAAGGGTATTGCTACTCTTGTAATCATTTTGGTCATAAAGCAATTCATTGCAGGGTTCATGATAGGAATGGGTATGGCTTCACTAGGAGGAACTTCAAGATATTTGCACCTTCTAGGAACCACAAAATTAAGTGTTATAAGTGCAATAATGTTGGGCATATGGCCAAGTGGTGTAGAAAAAAATTTCCAGGGACAAGCAAGAACAAGGATATTCAAAAGAATCAGAAGGATCAGTTGAGGAAGAAGGTGGACAAAGAAAAAGAGCATTGTATGATGGGAGTAGAGATACTCCCACCCCAAAATTAATCACCTCAAGGAGAGGAGGTGGGAGGGGGCTAAGCTAAGAGTCTTATATTTAGCCCCAAAGGAGTCCCTTTGCCATTGATGTCAAAGGGGGAGAGATTTGAGTTAGGGGGAGAGCATTCAGTTGGGGGAGCAATTTCTCAGGGGGAGCAAAATTGGAAAAAGGAAAAAGGAATGGTTAAGGAAAAAGGGTTGCCATCAATGACAAAGGGGGAGATTGTTGGAAATTTTGAGTAGTTATGTTGTCATTGATGTCAAAAGTCAGTTCATCTCAGTGCAAGGAATTGACAAAAGGAGGGTTAAAATATTTATATTTTAAGCCCAAGAGATTTGGTTTAAAGATTCACATGATTGGTCAAAATATTGTCTAAATACCCTGAAGGAAGGAAATACCTAGGCCCAAAGGAAATAATATTATAATATTTATTATTATAATATTAAAGTTGTCAAGAAGAAAACCTAAAGTGAAGGAAGGAAACCTAGGCCCAAAGGAAATAATATTATAATATTAAAGTGTTAAAATAAAAGCCTAAGGTTATTTATAAAATAATTATAATATTTATATTATAATAATTTTATAACCCTAAGTAGGGTTTGGCGCCAAGGTTAAAGTTTAAATGTTTTAATTTCTGTCGATGTTCGAGCAAGGAGGAAACATGGTATTTATACCATAAAGTTTAGAGCCAAAAGGTAAGTCTTCGAATGCACATGCGAATGTTTAATTAAATTGGTTGATGCGATTTTCATGAGCAAAAGAGGACAAAGGTTTTTATTTTTAAAAGGCATAAAAGAGCACGTGGAAGAATAAGGAGGCAAGGGTGCATGCCCCTATCACCAACCACATGGTTGGCCTAGTGGCAAGGCTTGGAAGCGTAAGGCTTTGATGAATGACAGGTCTCGCGTTCGATTCCTGGAAGCAATAGAGGGAAGTGTTTTATCTTAAGCAATTTTGACACCAAAAAAAGGAATAAAGATTGGTGGGCACAATGTTTGTTTCAAGTGAGCGCTTAGCTCACTCTACGGTTAGGCCATGGCTAAGGTGTAGGTGGCGTGTGCAATGGGGGTTCGATTCCCGTGGAAGTAGAAAGCAAGGTATTTGATTTTTCTTTAATAAATTTTTCACCTAAGGTTCTAAGTTGCATGGTATGCGCTAACGTGGGAGGTATAAGGTGTTAAAAATAATTTTTATTTTTGGCATAAAAAGGGTTTTGAATTAAATTGGATTTTGACATAGTGAAATTGTTAAGTGCCTTGGAATATTATTTTGAATGGTGGTTATATTTCTTTTGGAAATGCATTTATGATAAGTGGGAGATATAAGGGAATAATTTTTATTATTCCATGCATTTAATTTTTGAAGGAAGTTATAGTGAATAAATTTGAAAGTGAATTTTTGGAGTAATAAGAATCATTGCTGATTTTGTTTTGAATGTGTTAAGAGGGAGTTAAAAGGTGTATGAGGTATTTTGATTATTTGTATGTCTTGCTAAAATATTTTGAAGGGTTTGATTATTTGAGAAACCAAGAGAGTGGTTTGGAATTTAATTGAGCACATTTTGGAAGGAATACTTTGTGGATGTTTTGAAATAGATTGTTGCTATCTAACCTTTTGAGTGGCACAAGGAGAATTAATTGTGAAATAGATTTTGAAGACATATCTCCATAAAAGCAAAAAGGTATGGGCACATCATCCTTTGATTGAAGTGTTTTTGGATTGAATGTTGTGAAATATAAGGTGGAGTGAAAAGGATTGTTTGATAAGCATTGTTGGAAATATTTGAGTGAGTTTTTATATGCTTGATTGGTGAATGTTTAGAGAACATTTGAGATAGATATTGAAGATTATTTGAGTTAGGGTTTGAGACCCACATTGTGCTCTTTGTTTGAAGAAGTATGAAAACACTTGTTTAGGGTTAGTAAGCAAGTTGTGTTTCATTGATTGAATGATTGAGTGAAACTTCTTGAGCATTGGTTTTGAGTGATATTGAAAGTGAATGTGCAAACATTAGAAATCAGATTTGTGAAAGCGATAGACTTAATGATTGAGTAGAACATATTGAGTTTTTGATAGAGTACATCATTCTCTATATGTTCTAGAGGTTAAACTAATTCTGAATAGAATATGTCTAAAGTGCTTCAAGTTAAAGGAATTACTTTGAAGATTAGACAAAGCATTTGATAGCATTGTGTGCAAGATTTGAGATTGATTGAGCATATCTTGTGAGCTGTTTTGAGCATGTGTTTGAGTAGATTTGAGCAAGTCTTTGTGAAGGCTTGAGAGGCATATTTGAAGTAGAGTTGAGGACTTGAGTGATTTGAGCAAGTATTTGTGAAGGCTTGAGAGAGAAAATTGAGAGCAGAGTTGATTGTTGATTTGTTCAAGCTTTGTGTTAAGGCTTGGGGTAGATCTGAGCAAAGTTGATTGTTGATTTGTTCAAGCTTTGTGTTAAGGCTTGGGGTAAATCTGAGTAGAGTTGATTGTTGATTTGTTCAAGCTTTGTGTTAAGGCTTGGGGTAGATCTGAGCAGAGTTGATTAGTGATTTTTTCAAGCTTTGTGTTAAGGCTTGAGGATAGATTTAAGGACAGATTTTAGTGTATATTTGTGAGCAGATTTGTGCTAGACTTGAGATAGAGTTAGATCACATTTGTACTACACTTGGGATAGAGTTTGGTGTAGATATAAGACAGATTTGAGAGTAATATTTGGAGGTGATAGAGCAGAGGACAACAGTCTCCAGTGGATAGAGATCCATTAGCCATGGTAGTGAGGATAGAGGTCTTCTATGGAGAGAGATCCACAAGCCAGAGCAGTGGGGGTAGAAGTCTTCTAGAAGATCATCAACTAGAGTAGAGTGGGAAAGAGTTCTCCTATGGATAGAGTCTAGAGATCCACAAACTAGAGCAAGGAGAAAGAGTTCTCCTATGGAGTGTGATCCACAAACTAGTTGGGAAGATAGAGTTCTTCTATGGAGAGAGATCCACGAACCAGTTGAGGAGAAAGAGTTCTCCTGGATCAAGTTCCATGAACCAGAGAAAATGGGAAAGAGTTCTCCTATGGAGAGTGATCCAAAAATCAGAGCATTAGGGGATTGGTGTCTCCTTTGGATAGAGGTCCATAAACATTGTAATAAGGAAGTGATTCCCAAGATATTTGTTGAGAAAATTTTAGTGGAAATATTTTCTCCGTGGAGTAGCCCACATTGGGTGAACCACGTTAAATTGGTGTCTCTATTGTGTGTGATGATTTGTGCATTGCTTTGATTATTGTTGTTGATATTACCATTGATAATATTGGATAATATTGTTTGGGAAAGAAAAGTAAAAGTTGATCTTATACTGTTCACCCCCCTCTCAGTATAATCCCCTGTTCTTCAACCTACACTCTTGCACATATGCAACTCTACAATACACAATTAAATAATATATATATTTTTTTGTACACATAAAATAATGATATATTGGAAATAGAAATGACTATTATTATTATATGCATGTATAATCTTATCAAAATGTGTAGAATGTTGATTATGGTATGCACTCTCTCATTTTATTTCTATTTTCCATCTCAAAAATAGCTCTCTCCCTTCCAACTTTTTTCTCTGTTGTTTTTCTCTAACTACTTTGTTCTTTTTATTTTTTCTACATGTACCCTATTTTTTCCACTTCATATTTTCTTCCCAAATCCTTTGTGTCATTTCCATTTCCTTTAGTCATAGAATTTTGATAGTTTTGAAATGGTTTTCCAACTATTTCGTAAACGGTTAATAATTTATTGTTTGTAGGTTTGATACCCCATAGAAAGTTTTTATACTAATAGTGATGTCTTCACATCCTCAAAATAGTGTAATATAATCATCAACTATAAAGGTAATGTTCTCTCTCTTCATTATAAATCTTACTTTTCACTTATCATTTTAAAATCCATTTTTCAATAAAATTTGTAAATGACAATATTTATGTGTCAGAAGTCTTATTTTTTTGTGCCTCTTTTGTCATGGTAGATTGATTTATTTTTGCTTGAATGGATTGTATAGACCTTGTAGTTACCACCAAATTCTAATCATTGTATCAATACCTTAGTTAGAGGAGGATGGAGTGCTCCACAAGGACTTCACAACTAAATATTGAGCTTATCATTGATAAAATAGATTCCATATATTTTTGAGTCATCTACATTATCCCAAGTGCTATATACCATTTTTTATTGTTAGATGCTAATTATGAATTTCTTAGTAAGGGTTATTTTCAATTGCCATTTTACATTACTCTAAAGAATTAAAATTTTACTAAGCAATCTAGTGTGAAAAGTATTTACTTTTATCATTTCATTATAGTAGGTGATAGATAAATGCTACTTTCAATTATTTATATTTACATACTATAGATACATTTAATTACTTGTATTGGTTCTTGCTAAAAATATAGGTGATGCCATATTTCAAGATAAAAAGTATCTTACAACATGTAATTACTTGTACCTTATCCTCATTCATTATGTCTGTAGGAGACTTCTTCACAACAATTAATGGTGAGCCACATAAATTTAGGTGTATATCTATAATTCTTTCATTGATCTTGCATTTCCACTATAAGTTTGAATTGAGATTTTAAAATATCTAATTTCTATTTAATATAATAAATTTTCAAATAGTTATATGGTGACATATTTGCAATCAAAATAAATTTTAAAAATCTAAGCAAATTAATAAAATTAGAGTGGATGTATCATAATCATGTCACCTATAGAAAACTAGGTGAAATTTTTCTTTGTGTATCTTTTGCATGAATAATATGAATTATTATGGACATTTGTATCTCTTTATTTGAATAAGTACACCTAGGGAAAAAGTTGATTACCATAGATGACATTTTTATTTATAATCTAACTAGCATATTGCTAAATAATCATGATAATCAAACAAATTTACACATATACACCTTCCATGTTCCATTTCAATACTAGTGTCAAAATGTTACTTTAGTTGATTCATCAAGTTGTTTTGATATGTTAGATCCATAATTTGAGCTAACACATATTTGTGTACCTTTTTTGCATTTCATTTTTTAAGAATAACATAAAAAAACAAGCCATGTTCTTCTAGGAACTCTAGTAATATCTCAAATAGTTGACCATCGCTAGTACAGTATAGTTGAGAATCAATGTTGACCTTGAATGATACTTCTTTAAAACACATATATTATACTTTTTCAAGTCATCAATCATAAATATTGCATATTTCTTAACACATTCACCTAAATACAAAATGTATATCCATCTATTCATTCTCAACCGATATTATTTTTCTATTTCTTCACCTGTTTTCATTTTTCCATAGACTTTTATGAGTCATTATTGATTGAACACAAAATAAAGCTAGCTTATGCGGTGCAAAATCCTCACAAATATATTCTAAAATTATAAATTTATTATTGTTTATAATACTTTCTATATGCTCTTCCACCCCCTACAACATTGTAATAACTTCTTAAATAGTAATCTATTGATTGAATTATTCACTTTTTACTAATTTGATCAATTGTTTTTTCAAAATTAAAATATCCAAGAGGTTTCTATAATTATTTTTCTTTAATAGCATTCCAATGATATTATATTTATGGCTTATTAATTTCAAAAAATGAAAATATTTAACTCTTCACTTGGTGATGCTATTTGTCTATGGAAGAAATATTTTCTAGAATCAAAGTCATTATAGATCTGTCAAATTTTTTTTATTGATGTTGTTCCAATATATATGAAATTTTATAATTTTTTGAGTATTATTTGTATTATTATTAATAATTTCAAGTGAATTATCCAAATAACCAATCATTGGTTTCATACAGTGAGCAAATGAGTATTATTTAATCTAACAAGGTAGTGTCAAAAAATATCATCTCTTCAAATTCCCTTATAATCTAACAAGGGAGACATACAATGAGCCAATGAGTATTATTTAATGAAACAATCATTAAATAAATGATAGAAAATAGATTAACAAAAAATATTCTCTATTAATTTTCTCATATGATGCCAAAAAGAATTTGTACAATGAACCCACCTAAGTATTATTTATATTCTCAACAATTGCAAGGGAATTATGAAATAATCTAGTCATTTGGGCCATAGCCAATTAAACCTTATTATAAAAATATTCTCTATGCTTATCCTAATATGGTATCAAAGGGGAATTATATAAATAACCAATCTAAATATTATTTATATCATCAATCCTCACAATGAAATTATCCTATCAATCAATCATTGGCTCTACACTAAATGTAGTATTTAAATATATTTTAACAATGATTCATATAGTGAACCAACCAATTTATTATTATTATATTATCAACACTCACATGTGAATTATCCCTTTAACCAATTATTGGATAAATGGCTAATGGAGAGTCAAATAATGAATATATAACAATGAACATTAATTTGAACCATCAAAAATTAGATATAAAATAGATAAAGTACCAATACAATCACAACAAAAGAATGATTCCATTATTGAATGTGAAACCCAATAAAAAGTATATGAATGTTTGCAATCATATACTAAGAAGCGTGGATGACTACTATTATGGTTAATTTATTTCTTAGTAAATAAATATTGGATAATATATATAAAAAACCTAATCAATGGAAACCTAGGTGTTTGAATTGTTCCCCTCAAAATAAAAATAAAAATAAAAAATTGTTTCATAATTTTGGAAGCAATTTTATATTTTTTGTCTTGTGTCTAGGGGATTTTTGGCTACTTGCCCTTGGCAATTGTGTATATGATGGGATGAATTTGTGTTGTAAAAGGGTTTGGGCCCTTTCAAAATCCCAATTTTTACCCAATCAATTTTTTTTGGAAGCACCTTTCTACTATTCCAGCTATGATGAATGATATATAACAATGTTATCTAGGATTTGGTTTTGAAAGATAAAGTTAGAAACTAAACAACATACACTTTAGAACTAGAACCTAGTAGCTAAGGATAAATTTGAACACCTTGCCACTTTTAGAGATAGGGTGCCACTTAAAACATAAATCTAATTTTATGCATGATATTTCCCTTTGTATAACATTGCTAAAATACTAAGACCATGAAAAACCAAAGTAACTAACATATAATTTATAATGGTACTTTTTTAAGATGAGGTTAGTACTCCTTCTCAATAGTGTACTTTATAGAATTTTAAAATGTGACATACCGCTAATTGAAGAACACAAGCTTATACTGAGAGGGGGTGGAACAGTATAAGATAAAATTTTACTTTTCTTTCCTAAATAATATTATCCAATGCTATCAATTGCAATATCAATAGCAATAAAAAAGCAATATACAAATCATCACACACATGAGAGACACAAATTTAATGTGGTTCACCCAATATGGGTTACGTCCACGAAGAAAATATTTCTTCTAAATTTTCTCAACAAATATCTTGGGAATCAATTCCCTATTACAATGTTTATGGACCTCTATCCAAAGGAGATCTCAATACCCAATGCTCTAGTTTATGGATCTCTCTCCATAGGATAACTCTATCCCCTTTGATCTAGTTCATGGATCTCTCTCCATAAGATAACTCTATCCCCTTTGCTCTAGTTTGTGGATCTCTCTCCATAGGAAAAATCTATCCCCTTTCCTCTGGTTTATGGATCTCTATCCACAGGAGAACTATATCCCCTTTGATCTGGTTGATGGATCTCTCTCCATAAGAGAACTCTATCTTGTTTGCTCTAGTTTATGGATCTCTCTCCACGGGATAAATCTATCCTATCTAATGTGGTTTGTGGATCTATCTACATAGGATAACTCTATCCCCTCTACTTTGGTCTACTCCATAGCTTACTCTCAAATCTATCTCAAATCTACACAAAACCTTATTACAAGGCTAGCTCAAATATACTCCAACTCTTATCACAAACTTTGTCCAAATATACACCAAACCTCATTATAAGGCTAGAAAAAATATGCTCCAACTCTAATCACAATATCTATCCAAATTTGCACCAAACATTGTTACAAGACTAGCACAAATCTCCTCCAAATATACTCACAAATATGTCCAAATCTGCACACATTACATGCACAAATCTACCTCAAACCCGCTCTCTATCTTTGCCTAAATTTGCAGCAAACCTCATTACAAGGTTAGAAAAAATCTGTCTCAAAATTACTCTCTACTTCAAGTCTTCTCACAAATTTCTTCAACTCTATCCCTAGTCTTCTCACAACACTTGCTCAAATCTACCTCACTAATGCTTCAAGTCTTCTCACAAGACTTTCTCAAATCTGCCTCACTGTTGCTTCAAGTATTCTCATAAGACTTGCTCAAATATGCCTCACTTCTTCCTCAAGTCTTCTGACAAGACTTGCTCAAATCTACCTCAATGTTGTTTATAAAACCTGCTCAAATATTCTAAAATCTTGCATACAAAAAATGCTTATATCTCTTTCAGAAATACTTTCTTCAACTAGGTAGTTCAAAAATTATTCTACCTAAAATTAATTTAACCTCTTGAACATATAGAGAATGATATTATCAAATACCCACACATTCACAAATCTTGCACTCATTCAATCCAATCTCCATCTATTGCAAAACCCTTTACAATCAAAACAAACTAGTGTATAACTTTGCTTCATAAAACTAGTATTTAACACTTTCTCATTCACATTCAATGTCACTCACATCAAGGCACAAATTCTTCACAAATTATTTCAAGAAGAATGCACAAATTGCTCTCAAAAGTCCTAACTTAAGTGTTTCCAATTTCACTGGATGCACAATTTGTTTTCAAACCCTAACTCAAATATTTCCAACAATACACACTAATCAACCCTTTTATCTCCACCTTATAATTCTGAAATATTTGCTCAACCAACCACCTTAGAGAAGGAATAATGTTAACATACCTCTTAACTTGCTTTGATGAAGGTGTGCCCTCAAAACCTGTTCCAAAATAATTTTCTTTTTGCCACCTCAAGAGGTTAGCCAATCTTATTTTCAAAATAATCACAAAAAACTTTCCTCAAAAATTATGCACAAAAATATTGCTCTATACTCATTTTATTTTCTCAAACAAGGTTTTTAATTAAAGAATAAAAACCTTTAAACTTTCCTTCACCATGCAAAAATATACACAATAATTAAACCATAAAACACCTTATAACTCCTACTCTTAAAACACACACAATCAACTCATACAATGAAAGAGTCGTTATCACACCTTATCTCTCCTTATAAAAATATTTTAAATTTCAATACCAAAAGACCCTTCTTTTTTTTCTTTTTATTTTTTTTTATATTTTATTAAAACCCTTTTCACACCTCATTTCTCCTTCTAAACAAATTTTAAATTTCAATACAAATATAATATTTCACACCTTATTTCTCCTATATCGAATGAGCAAAAATTAAATGACAACTCAACCTTATAACTCCCATAAAAATAAAATTCTAATAAAAAATTAAATACCTCATTTATTCTGCCCTCAATGTGATTTGAACCTCTCACCTCATGAGAGCAAGGCACCCAACCAAGGGGCCACACCCGGCTGCACTAACACTGCCCATGAGAACACAAAGGCACCAATCACCTTTTATTTCCTCCTATCGCAAACTCAGCCAAATAAAAAAAAAACATCCACGATGGGTTTCAAAATTGAAACCTCCTCCTCACAACAGCTTCGAATTAGATTAGCCACTAATTGGTCTAGCTAGCTAGATGGGATTTTATGTGCACCAATCTGAACTTAAACCTCCATAATTCACTATTTAAAATTGCATTATCCATTTCTCTCCTTCTCTATCGTGTGCAACGAATTGAATATCGAGTTAATGCATGCACAAATTTTTGAACCACATTTCAAATGAATTTAGGCATGGGTATTAATATATTTAATTTGGTCTTCGTCCAATGTCGATACCACCTTGTCCTTTTCAACCCCATATGATGTCGACCACCTTAATTTGAAATTAATTTGAATTACCTTCAATTGCTTGGTGCTCAAATAATATTCTAACTTGAAATATTTATATTATAATAAAGATATTATAATATTAATCCTTTAAACCTTACCTTCATATTTAATATTATTGCCTTCAATAATATTAATATCTTGCCTTCATTTTTAAACCATTGTTCCAACAAACTCTTAAGCCTTTTTTCCTTCAATATAATATTCAAAAATAAATATTATAATGCTTTCCAATATTATAATATTTTCCTTGATTTCAATGACAACCAATGACATATTCTATTTTGACATCAACCTATGACATCAATTATTTGACATCAATGGCAACACAATATACTCAAAATTTCCAACAATCTCCCCCTTTGTCATTGATGGCAACCCTTTCTAAAAATTCCTTTTCTAACCACTGGATTCCAAATTTGCTCCCCTTGAGAAACTACTCCTACACGAAGGCTATCTCCCTTACTCAAATATATCTCCCCTTTGACATCAATGGCAAAGGGACTCCTTTGGGGCTAAATATAAGACTCTTAGCTCAGCCCCCTTCCCACCTCCTCTCCTTGAGGTGATCAATTCTGGGGTGGGAGTAAATCTACTCCCAACTTATAATGCTCTTCTTCTTTCTAAAATTTATTCTTCCATGCCTTTGAAGTTGTACCTCTTTGAATATTTTGATCATATCTATCCTTTCTTACCTTTGGAAGTTCTGGAAACTCTGTTCTATACCACCTTGCTCTATGCCCAAACTTATTACAATTGTAACATCTGATATTGTAGTTCTTGGAAGGTGTAAATGAAATGCAGTTCCTCTTGGTGAAGCCAAAATCACTCTTACCATGAACCCTGCATTTTATAGCTCTATGACCAAAATGATGACATGAATAGCAATAACCTTTGAATAAATATCCATCTCCAGATGAACTGAAGTTCCTCTTAGTGAAGCCATTATTACTATTTCCATGAATCCTGAAATTCATAGCTTTGTGACCAAAATGATTACATGAGTAGAAATGACCTTGAAAACATCCATATTGCCTTGGAGTATATGTTTTCCTAATTCTTTCTCTGCTTTTCCTGTGATGATATTTTCCCCTTGATGGTGCATTTTTTTCTTTCTCTTTGATACTATCACCTTTCAACACATCATCATAAGTCTTAGGTTCTTCTTCAATCACTTATTTTGATGCTTTCTTTGAGACTTCCTTTTCTTTTGAGCTTGACTTCCCTTTTTGTACCTCTTGACCTTCTTCATATCCTAGTATTGTTTTGATAAATGAATATATTTGTGCTTTGGTAATGTAATCCAAAGCTTTTAAACTTTTCCTAGACTTGTGTAGCTTATCATTGGCATATTTCACATCCATCCTTGGAGAAACTACTTCATATTATAATATTTCACATTCTAAATCTTTTGCTTTTAAATTTTTATCCATTCCTTCTTCAATTATTCTTACCTCTTCAACCTTAACCTTAAAGTTAGTGAGATCTTGTAGAAAATTTGCCTTTGTTTCCTCATCCTCTTGTACTTGGAATTTCAATCTTGAGTTATCTCTTTTTAATTTTTAAAGATCAATAACAAGTCTTTCACATTCCAAATCTTTTACCTTTAACTACTTTGCCATACCTTCAACTCTCCTTGCCTTTTCAACCTTAACTTTCAATTCAAAGATATCTTGTAGAAGTTTTGTCATAGTTTTCTCATGCCCTTGTATTTGAACCTTCAATTCTAAGTTCTCCCTTTTCATCTCAACAAGTTCCTCAACTATGGCTTCCTATTCCTTTTTTTAATATTTCTCTTCTTCTTGGTCTTCAAGAGCATATTCATACTCTTCTACTTGATCTTCAACATGAGCATCTTCTTTTTCTTCTATTGTTGAAATTAGAATTTTCTCTTTTTCACTATCTGAGAGGCCTTCATCACTATCACTTGAAGCACTGCTTGCTATTTCAACATAAAAACTCTTCTTGTGTCTTTGAAATGCCTTCTTCTCATGCTTGCTTTGAAGGTTCCTATATTTCTTTTCATGAATATATTTTATTTCTTTATTTTTCTTGTATACTTGTTCATATTTACTGCTACTACATTCATCTTGTGGACAATTAGTTGTATAGTGACCAATGTTACCACAACCAAGACATTTATTTTTTCTTTCTTCCTCTGAATCCTTGAATGTTGCCTCTCTTTTGGATGTTTGATCTTTCTCTATCCTTATATCATAGGCTGTGATATTTCTATGTATCTCATCCATGTGTGTTCCTGTAAGATCTTCACTGCTACTATACCCAGATTTTGAACAATGATCTGCAAGGTGGCCAAAGTTACCACAAATAAAATATTTGAGTATTCTTAGTTCCTTCTTATTCCCTTTTTCAAAGTTAGTTTCCTCTTCACTACTTGATTCATCATTTGAATCTATTTCCACTTCCTATTTTTGAGTAATAATCTCTTTGTGAGAAAAATCAAATCCTTTTTCCTCTTTACTACTATTATATCCATTTTGTGGACAATAGAGTGCCATGTGACCAAGTTTACCACATTCAACACATCTCACAATTTTTTCTTCTTTCTCTTTATTTTCTTGGATCATAATTACTAGAGCATCTTCCTTTTCATTCATGGCCATGTGTGTTCTCAAGATTCTTATTTTGTCTTTCCTACCCATGTGTGTTCTTGTAAGATCTTCCTTCAAATTATTAGGCTTTTTGAAGAAACCCACTCTGATGTCAATTGAATAACATAAGCTTAAGGGGTGGGGGAGTGAATAGTATAAGGTAAACTTTTACTTTTCTTTCCCAAATAATATTATCCAATGCTATCAATTGCAATATCAATAGCAATAACAAATTAATTCACAAATCATCACACACATGAGAGACACAAATTTAACATGGTTCACCCAATGTGGGTTACATCCATGGAGAAAATATTTCTTCTAAATTTTCTCAAAAAATATCTTAGGAATCAATTCCCTATTACGATATTTTTGGACCTATATCCAAAGGAGATATCAATCCCTAATTATCTAGTTTGTGGATATCTCTGCATAAAATAAATCTATCCCATTTTCTCTGGTTTGTGGATATCTCTCCACAGGAGAAATCTATCCCTTTACTCTGGTTTGTAGATCTCACTCCACAAGAGAACTCTATCTCCTTTGCTCTAGTTTATGGATATATCTCCATAGGAGAAATCTATCCTCTCTAATTTGGTTTGTAGATCTCTATCCATAGGATAACTCTATCCCCTATGGTCTGGTCTACTCCAAATCCTACTCTCAACTCTGTCTCAAATCTACACCAAACCTCATTACAAGGCTAGCACAAATTTGCTCCAACTTTGATCATAAAATCTATCCAAATCTGCAAAAAACCTCATTAAAAGGCTAGCACAAATATACTCCAACTCTAATCACAAACTCTATCTAAATCTACACCAAACCTCGTTACAAGGCTAGCACAAATATGCTCCAAATTTGCTTACAAATTCTATCCAAATATGCATACATTACATGCACAAATCTGCTTGAAACCTGCTCACTATCTCTACCTAAATTTACACCAAACCTTGTTACAAGGTTAGCACAAATCTATCTCAACCTGCTCTTTGCTTCAAGTCTTCTCACAAATCTGTTCAACTCTATCCCTAGTCTTCTCATAAGACTTGCTCAAATCTGCCTCACTGCTACTTCAAGTCTTCTCACAAGACTTGATCAAATATGCCTCACAACTACTTCAAGTCTTCTCACAAGACTTGCAAAAATCTACCTCACTACTTCCTCAAGTCTTGTCATAAGACTTGCTCAAATCTACCTCAATTTTGCTTACAAAACATGCTCAAAAATTCCAAAATCTTGCATACAAACAATACATATATCTCTTTCAGAAATTCTTTCTTCAACTAGATAGTTCAGACATTATTCTACCTAGAATTCATTTAACCTCTTGAACATATAGAGAATGATATTGTAAAATACCCACACATTCACAAATCTTGCATTCATTCAATCCAATCTCTATCTCTTGAAAAACCCTTTCCAATCAAAACAAACTAGTATATAACTTTTCTTCATAAAAACTAATCTCTAACACTTGCTCATTCACATTCAATGTCACTCACATCAATGCACAAATTCTTCACAAATTCTTTCAAGAAGAATGCACAATTTGTTCTCAAAAACCCTAACTCAAGTGTTTCCAATTTCACTAGTCAATGATGCACAATTTGTTCTCAAACCCTAGCTCAAATATTTCCAACAATACACACTAATAAACCCTTTTATCTCCACCTTATAATTCTGAAATATTTTCTCAACCAACCACCTTTGAGAAGGAATAATGTTAACATACCTCTTATCTTGCTTTGATGAAGGTATCCCCTCAAAACCTATTCAAAAATAATTTCCTTTTTGCCACCTCAAGAGATTAGCCAATCTTCTTTTCAAAATAATCACAAAAACCTTTCCTCAAAAATTGTGCACAAAAATATTGCTCTATACTCCTTTTATTTTCTCAAAACAAGGTTTTTAATTAAAGAACAAAAACCTTTAAACTTTCCTTCACCATGCAAAAATACACACAATAATTAAACCATAAAACACCTTATAACTCCTACTCTTAAAACACACACAATAAACTCATAAAATGAAAGAATCCTTATCACACCTTATTTCTCCTTCTAAAAATGTTTTAAATTTCAATACCAAAAGACCCTTTTCACACCTTATTTCTCCTATATCAAATGAGAAAAAATTAAATGACAACTAAACATTATAACTCCCACACAAATCAAATTATAATAAAAAATTAAATACCTCTTTTATTCTGCCCTCAATGTGATTCGAACCTCTCACCTCATGAGAGCAAGGCACCCAACCAAGGGGCCATGACCAGCTGCGCTAACATTGCCCTTGAGAACACAAAGGTACCAATTGCATTTTATTTTCTCCTACCGCAAACTCAGCCAAAAAAAAAATACATCCATGATGGATTTCAAACTAAAAACCTCCTCCTCACAATGCCTTCACACTGGCTCAGCCACTAGTTGGTCTAGCTAGTTGGATGGGTTTTGATGTGCACCAATCCAAACTTAAACCTCCACCATTCATTTTTGAAAATTGTGTTGTCCCTTCTTCTGCTTAACTTTCGTGTGCAACGAATCAAATATCAAGTTAATACAAGCATGAATTTGCAAACCACATTTCAAATAACTTTAGGTACGGGTATTAATATATTTAATTTGGTCTTCATCCAACATCGGTGCCACCTTGTCCTTTTCAACCCCATATGACGTTGACCACCTTAATTCAAAATTAATTCGAATTGCCTTCAATTGCTTGGTTCTCAAATAATATTCTAACTTGAAATCTATATATTATAACATTAATCCTTTAAATCTTGCCTTCAATAATATTAATATCTTGCCTTCATTTTTAAACCATTCTTCCAAAAAATCTTAAGCCTTATGCTATTCATTATAATAATCAAAATAAATATTATTTTTTTCAAACAGTATATAAATATTATAATATTTTCCTTGACGTCAATGACAACCAATGACATCTTCTCTTTTGACATCAACCTATGACATCAATGACAACACAATATACTCAAAATTTCTAACACTAACCTTTATAATATTAAAAAATGTGGCATATCGCTAAACTTTAACATTAGCCATTGTTGTCTCACTTGGTGATTTTTTTTTTAAATCTAAAGCTATTCCTCATATAATTTTTAAGGAACAAAATGTAGCTAAGAAAATTTTTAAATTCCTTTCCACATTTAGACTTTGGACTAGTAACAATGTTTATATATGATATTAAGTGGTTTTGGTTGAATTTGATATCCAAGTTCTTAACTTGGGCAACATCAATAGTTAATATTTAACTTAAATACATAAATTAGCATTTATACATGAAATATAATTTCAAATAGATAAATTAGATGTTTATATGCAAGATAAAATTCCAATAATGTTAAATTAATTAGAGGATGACACATATTTAGGGATGTGATACCCAAGTTTTGGTATTGATAGCATTTGTACCCCACAAAAAAATCACATATAGTTAAATTAGTGAGAGAATAATTCATGTCTAGGATAATTATGAAAATTAGGTGGTAACATGCTTATTTTAAAAAATATTTATTTATTTTTGTTTTCACTAATAGTAATTAATATATAAAATATTGTTAGTTAAAAGTTTTATGTTTTTTAAAATATTAGATTTAAAAACAAAATTAAACATGAAATATAATATATTTGAATAAAATATATCATCTTTCTTATTTAAAAGTTATAAATTTTATTGTTGTTTCAACCAAAAATCAACTATTTTAACCAAAAGTCACAAGGAAAATATGGTTGTCATAGTGAAATCACAAAAACATGATGGAAATAATTGTTCAATCTGATTTAAAAATTTGGACATAAAGAAAGGGTCAGTGTGTTATTAAATATTTTGGATCATCCCCTCTATATCATAGCTCAATTTGATGACAAATTTGTTAAGAGTATCTTAATAGACAATAGCTCTAGACTAAATATATACAATGTTAAATTTATCATGCATTATGGCTTAACTATAACTAATCTTGAAAAATATGATCTCACTATTTGGACCTTTGACTGTGGTGAATGTGAGTCTAGTGGTATAATATTCTTGGCTATCAAAGTGGGTCCTTGAACTCTCTATACATTTTTTTATGTTATGCCTTATGATTTTTCTTACGACACTCTCTTAGTCTAACCTTATATCCATGATATGAGTGTAATTCCATGTACTCTTCATAATTTTGAAAGCATGAATGTAAAAGCTAAACTTATAATATCCTTACAAATCCCAAACCCTTCAAATTCTCTAAAGTATTTGAATTTCAAACACAAAAACCTAATATTTTCTATCATTTAACAAAATCTAAGGTTATAATCCATGTTCCAAATATAGAGATACATAGTGACTTAATGTAGATGAATTTAGTAGATATTCATATGAAAATTAGCTCATAGAATCCTTATACTCCCTTAAGGTTTCTAGTAATCCTAACTCAAATTTTACATGTAAAATAACTTAATCATATTCTAACTATATATTTTTTCCAATCCAACCAATTCTAATCCTAACCTTACTTTAGTAGACCTAGAAAAAGTCCCCCATTTCCATATAATATTAGGTATCCCATCCATAAGAAGTGCTAGTTGAAAGTGTAAAAGAGTATACATTGGAAGTTTTTCATCTATGTTTGAACTAGTAATGATGAGAAAATCATTTGTAGTAACTAATATTATATACAAAAACAATATGATTCATGATATTATATAATATAAAGGGTTTATACCTTCATGAGTAATGCATCAAATAACCCTTTTAATTAAAATCCTAGTCATGGTAGTTTGGCATAGGGTTTAACCCTTCTAATGTTGAACTATATGTAGACTCATTCTTCAGTAAAAAATGAGTATGATCAACTAGATAATTAATAAAGAGTCTCCCTAGATAGAGTTGTCTCTTTAAATTATTTAAAGTTGAATGATGAAGATTATAAATTCTCAACCATTTTATCTCTAGTAATGCCTATAGTAATTTCCTACATCATCATGGTACAAATTACTTAAAGCTAGATTATCATAAGCTTATTTTTGATGAATATTCTTGTGATTGTTAGAATGAAAACATCATTCACAAAATCCTAAGAAGTTGAGAATTAACTTGTTAAAAAATAATTCAATTTTGAGGTATGTTTTCTCAAATAGACAAACATTATATGATCTTAGGACTCTTTCACATATCCTCAAATCATAGATCTAAATAGTTTACATTTAAAATTTCTAGGTGTTTTTCCATCACCTTTCAATTAGAATATGAGTCCCATATTTTAATAGATGAAACATAGAAATCAACATAGGAACTATATAATATCATCACATCCTTTAATAAATTTTTAATCCTAGATAAGTGGGAAGAATACACAAAGTTATTAGTCAAAAGTAATAAGACATTTTACTGATCATATGCCTATATACGTAGCATATATATTTCCTTAGTTTTCATCATCTAGTTGTCATGCTAAAGCTAAACCTTTAAACATAAGTTGCATAAGATGCATCTAAAATTCATACTTTTGGTTAAAGACAAGCTTCAAAATCTTCTTGATGTTGGTTCCATAGAATCACTTGACTATTTTGATTGTAATTGCAACATCATTCTAGTACAAAAATATTGGATGTATTAGAATATGTACTAATTTGTTTATATGTTAACAATGCATGTCCCAAATATGATTTTCCTCTTCCTAATATCGACATGATAATTGAATTTGTAGTGGTATGTGGAATGTTATAACTCATTAATGGTTTCTCTAGATATACTTATCTTACAATAGCTCTAGAAGACTAGTATAATACAACCTTCATCATAACATTTGAGGACAAAATATAAGAGAAAATTATCAAATACGCATGACATACATATTTCATTCTCTCAAGGATGATATCATGAAAGATTTTATCAATTATATTTTTGGTTGTTTAATTAAAAGAAAATACCATATCCATGACCTAAGACATATCTTTGGAAATATAAGAACCTATAAAGTATCTATAAAAGTCATAGATATATATTTAGTGTATTTTTTAGTACACTTCTAATATTTATACTCTAGAAGAAGTATAACAACATATATTTAAAATATAGAATCCATAGTTAACATGACACTTTCTAAGAATTCTTTCCAACCTAGGATCCTTTGAGATAAAATATAATCAGTTAGGAGGTTCATATCCTATCTTATTAACAAATAGAAACCATCCAAAGCATTGTTGAATAAATATGTAAAATTTTATTTGAATAAATATTTTCAACAATCATTCAATACAATTAAGAAGTATTTAATAACACCTCATATCCTTTTAATTCCTAATACTAGTAGATATTTACTCCTTCACATATCTAGAACCAATTATGGCTTGGGATACTTGCTATACCAATATGATAATCAAGCTAGGAAAACATTATCTTCTACATGAATAGAAAAATAGTTATTTATGAGCCTTGATATACCCTATTAGAAAAACTATGTCTTCCTATCATGGTTGCTTATCAAAATATTAGGAACTATGTATTAATTCATAGAAATATTTTTATTGAAGAAGTGTATGTTTTACAATATATGATGATTAAATCCCATATTTTAGGTTGCATTGTTATAAGCATTATGTTGCTTTGTGAAATTGATCTCAAATTTTCTATCCAAATATCCATGAAATATTAGTTCATAGCTTATGAATTAGCTAATGTATAGTTGAAGCTATCAAACCATAGAGGATTCAATTATCTAATTAATCCATCCTTTGTGTAAAATCGAAACTTGATGAGAAGCCTTCATGAGCTTTATTATTTGATGGTTTTAGATGTTTCCAAAAAATTAATGTAAGGAATATTAGGCAGTTCTCAACACCAACTTATCCCTTTATATTTTAAGCATAACTTTACTCATAGAAATGATATAGTAGAGTATAAATCTCTCACTGTTAAACCTAGTACCACTATAACTCTAAATATCAAAATCCTTAATATATATAGTGACTCCTAGTCATTTTTCAATCAAGTCAATGGACTTTTTACTATTATAAAAGTGAAAATTAAGCCTTATAAGGATATTATTGACCACCTATTCATAAATTTTATAAGTTCACATTACAATCCATCCTTAGATATATAAATCATAATATAGATGTTATGGATTCGATAACATCTCTTATCCCATTAGAGCATGATAATAAGCAATCCACCTCGATCATCAGGAAACTTAGGCAACCTATGATAACAACTACTATTCTATCTCATTTGGAATTATCTACATTGAAATTTAGTCGCTTGACCACTTTATGGTTTCACAATATTTACAACTATTTAGCAAATAGAGCTTTGTTATATGTTTTAACCAAGAATGAAAAAAAAACCTAAAGTAAATAACATGACATGTCATAGTTAATGATACTTTGTATCATTGCAAACTTCATAGCAACTTGTTTATATGCCTAAACTGAATTGAATCCCTCATACTAGTCCAAAAAATCAATGATTGGTTTTATCGTAGTAACAGTAGTGTAATAACTATCAAAACATTGTTAAGAATGATTTATTATTGACCCATTATGGAAAAGGACTCTTGTAACTATGTCAAGCAATATGATAAGTGATAGAAGCATGAAAATTACATCCATGCACCATCCAAAGCCTTACAATTCATCATATCTTCCTATATCTTCTCCATTTGGGAAATTGACACCATAAAAAAGATCAACCTCATTTCCTCTAATTAGCATTATTTCATTAGTAGAGCCATAAATTATTATATTAAGTGGATTGAATACATACCCTTAGCCTATACCAATGACATACAAATATCTAAGTTTATTCAATATTAGCATGCCCATGGGTATGGTATTCCATATATACAATTTTCATATAATGGGACCTTATTTTAAAATAAATATATCAAAAAATTTGTGCTAAATATCATATTTACTATAAAAAATTCCACTCCATATTACTCTCAAGATAATATATCAGGCCAAAAAATTAAACAAAACTCTTTAAAAAGTTAATAAGAATTTTTCTAACAAAAAAGGATAATATTAGAATTTGTATCTCTATCTTGATATTTAAGCCTATCACACTCTCATTAAAATTCCCATTGGTATAATCCATAATATATTTATATATGGATATAAGGGCATTTATCCCTTTCATATCAAGGTTTTGTTATTACAAAATCTATTGTGAGATGATTTTCCTTATGATGGGTATCATTTAAGAAGATCTAATCAGTTAAAACTACTTGACAAAAAATTCATCCATTATTTAGAACACATGTGGGTATACCAATAAAGTATTAAGTGATCCTATAACAAGAATATCAAACCTAAACCTTTGAAATCAATTATTTGGATTTAAAATAAAAGCAAAAGAACACTAATGACAAAATTGAGCTTAAGAGAAAATTTGAACCCAACTAGTTCATTCCATTTATCATGATTGTAAAGTATGGTTTAGGTGCATATTTCCTTACCATACTTGATGAAAAATATTTGGTTTTAAAATCAATGATTTGGTTTTAAAATAAAACCAAAATAAAACTAATGGTAAAATTGAGCTTAAGGGCAATTTTGAACACAACTAGCCAATTCCTTTTATCATAATTGTCAAGAATCATTTAGTGGCATATTTTCTCACCATAATTTATGGAAAATATATTAATGAAACTATGACAAAATTGAACCTCAAATGATACTATGAAGAAGAATGGTGTATCTTTGTATCTATCCATTATTTTTTTCTTTAAATTTGTTATTTACCTTTTTTATTTTGTTGAATTTATTGCATTTTCTTATTTGATGTTTAATTTATTAATTGTTGAGTTTAGATCATATCAATGATAATAATTTTATTTTGGGCATGGTTTTGTAGCTTTCAATTACTACAAATATTTTCATTGAAATTTTATATTTCTTCACTTTTGATCCCTTAGCTTGTTTTACTATATCTATTATCTTTATGGTTTTATTAGTTTATCTCATATAATAAATAATTTATATTTTGAATTTATTGCTTCTTTTTATTAATAGAAAATTAGAATATGTAAACACATGTTGATGGATTTTAAGCCTTAATATTAAGATAAATCTCATAGAATAAATATCACAAGATCAAATATAATATAGATCAAGATAATGAGATAAGTAGAATAATATGAGAAAACTAATATGTAAATCAAGGATTAAAATATATCAAATAAAATTCTCTAATAAGCAACAATATGAATGTAATATCTTGAATCATACATATACAAAGCATGTTGCACAACTTACAATATTATTTGCGCAAAATATATGTAATCTTTATTACTCCTCTTTCTTCTACAAATGTATCACATAACTCTAGAATATTATAGTGATGATATTGATAACTTCTATATCTCTAATGATCCTCCATGGAGTAATATATAGCCATTGTAGAATGAATATTTTGATACTTTACTATTTATTTCCTTATGCCATGTCTCATGACTCTCGGCTTCTCTACTTGAAACTTGTATACACACGAATCTATCTTGTATGCACACCTAGACATGAATCTTCACTTAGTACACTCTAATCTAAGGACACTTTTGTAAACTTACATATAAGATACTTGTGCACATATACTCACATTAAACTTGCACACATACTCACATGACACTTGTGCTTTTCTGACACAATTACACTTACATAACTCTTGTGCATTTTTTATACATTATTACATTACATAATGTATTACTCACACACTAAACTAACACACAACCCTAGTCTAATATTTACAAGGTGTACCATGAAGGTGCAATGGGGGTACATTAGCATATACCATATAATGTAATATACTCCAACACCCCACTGCATTACATTAGTTGGTTATTGAAGACCTTAGTCTTCAATCATAGTCTTCATGTTCATCTTCAATCTATCTAATTTAGATCAATGTCTGAATTTTTAATATGAGATTCTTCTTTGTATTTGAATTCATATTTTCTATTGCCCTTATTGAAGTGATTTATTCTCTTCTTTTTTCTTCTTTTTTGTTTCTAAATTTTCATTTGAGATATATCTAATGATATATCTTCTAAACATTGAGTTAGCAAATCATCACAATAATATTATCTTGATTTTAATGACCCCTCATAAGTTTAATTCAAGTTATATATGACCTTTTATTTCTCTTGTTTCATCCCTTGAAAGAACTCAAAGCTAATTAATGATAAATATATAATTAAGCATTATTCTAAAGAAAATATAATAGTATTTTGAGAATTCCATCACAATATGAAGATTTTTTCATGAAGATAACTTATAAGTGTTGTAAAATTTTCTTCTTTTGCCTCCTTGAGAAAAAGAATTTTTTTTTTTACTTTAAATCATTATATATTTGTTTCTTCCCATCAAATTAGTTTATTAAGTTTTGATAATAAAAATTAAGTCTATGCAAAATTTATTCACAATGAGCATGCAGTAAACTATTTTCATGACAGAATTATTTCTCCTTTCAACAACTTTATTATGTTGTATATTTTATGACATAGCGAATTATTGTTTATTTACATTTTTTAGGAGAACTTGAATAGAATGCTCATTTTTATTTCTACATGCTTCTTGAAGCATTGGAAATATTTGAGTGCATTTGAATTTAGTTGTAAGAAATATACCCATATCTTTCTTGAGTATTCATCTATAAAAAATTAAAAGTACCTTTTCAATGGTATGTTTTTTCTCAATTGATTCCTAAACATGTTTGCTTTTTCTTGGCTAAGCATATTCACCAAATCTTCAAAGGACACCTTTATATTTGAGACTTGCAAGGAAGTTATCAAAACTAAAAAATGAATATAGTGGAGATCTAAGTATGATGGATACTAAGATCTTCTTATTCCATTATTTCACCCAAGAAATTATATTTGATTTTCAACTTTGTAACTTAGAAAAAAAAAACTTAATGATTTCTCTATTGTGTACTATCAATGTATGGAGTTGAGACTGAAGGTAGTGGAGATCTATGTATGATGGATACTAGGATATTTTTCTTCCACTATTTCACCTAAGAAATTATATTTGGTTTTCAAATTTTTAACTTGGAAAAAAAAACAATGATTTCTCTATTGTGTACTATCAATGTGTGGAGTTGATACTGAAGGTGAAGTATTTTTTATTTATTATTCCCATTGTAGATGGTAGAAATAGTTTACAATGACTCATTGGATGTTTGTTCTTCACAAATTTGTAGATGGATAATATGTACTATGACAAGGATGATGATCATTAGTGCCTTGGCATATACATCATCGATTTTTTATTGGGCATCCTCATCCTCTTTAGGTCAAGTGACTATGCTAGTGATAATGTCCCAGAGTTTTTCTACTACCAATATGGTCATTATCTTAGACTTACAAGGTATAATGTTTGAACCTTTTAGTAGCTACGATTCTATAAGAATATTTGATGCTTTCATGGTGAGGATTTCTTATGACTCACAAATGGTCCCCATTTTAGTATAACTCAATATGATATATTGAACCTTTCTATATACCTGCCCTTCATATATACCCATTAGTATGTGTGAGAAGTTATTCATCTTGATATACATGGGCATACATGAGATAGATATTAAGGTACATGAAATAGAATGATACAAGGTACTAAGGAAGTAATTTGTTGTATCAATGACACCTTCTTAAGGAGAAATCCTTGTACATGGGTTTAACTTCCCTATATACATGAAATTTCTCACTTTTAGAGCTTATGTCTAGTGATAGTGATGGATAAAGTAAAATTATGGAGTGATAGTATAAAGAAACAATGATGTTATATCTCCCTAACAATTTTAAATGTCAATACCTTCACCTCATTATGGAAGTTAGATGAGGTTATATACACATTAGCTAAACATGATAATTTTACCTATAAATACAAGATAAATGTTTCAATCGTACTAAAAACTACTTATGTGCTTAAGCATGTGCCTAATCGGTATACAAAGTATGAAAAATTTAAATCAAATATTTGAAGGTGTTGATCATTGCCAAAAATGCACCTTTTACAAAAAATCTATTGCACTTAATTTTGTAAAATATTCACCATAGTTAATTTTATATTTATTTATCGACAAATACTATATGAAATTGCAAAAATTAAAATAATTTTTTTCCTAGTGTAGTAAAAGAATTTTTGGTCTTGATGGATTTTGAGCTTTTCACTTCTACTAATAAAAATTCATACTTTGTTTTAAATTGTCAACTCCCTTGCTTAATGCTTCATGCATGAAGAAGAGAAAGTTTACTTGAAATTATTTTTTAAAATAATGAAAATTAAAAGCATAAATGAAAATTAGAGATTTTAACCTGAGACCTCCAACTTGAAAGTCTTTGATTTTTTTGTGATGCCACTATCCTCTTTTTTGTGTTTCATAAGTTTTCACATTCTATTCTTGAGAATAAAAAGTGACAATGATGTAGGATTTTATTTCCAAAATTTTATCCCATACATTTAATCACACAAGTATATGATGATTTTTCTAAAATAATTATTATTTGGTCCCCTCAACAAAAAATAAGCATTGTAGCAAATTAATTCAACTCGTTGGACATATCATGGTAAAAAGCACATTGAAATCAGAGAAGAAAAATAATAGAAGTAGAAATGCCAATGGCATAGAAACATTGACATGCCTACACTTCCCTCTCATCAAGGATTCCCATGAATATCTTCACAAGGGGTGACTCGATGCAATAATTAAAAATTTTTCATCCCCTAATCAATTCACTAAGTGCCATGATGAAGACAATACATATATTTCTTAGCTTCAAAGTTATGGAGGCATAGTGATCATTACTAGCATGTTGGGGTGCATCAGTTATGGTAGGTATGCTTATGGGGTAGTAATATAAAATCAAGGAGAACCCTAAGGACTCAACCTGATGGTTTATGGTTGATGCTTTATAGAAACACATGCACTGATCTATTGATGGTAAGGATTTGGATGCAAGGGTTAGGCAAGAACATGAAAGAATTCTATTATACACTAAGTAGACTTACATTCTTGGCCTTTGAGTCTCACCAACTCACATGCATAGAGGGATTAGGCTAAGGCTAGTACAAGATCTAGAAAAGTGATTCAAGGTAAACATGATCTAATACATTTACATGGTGATAGAAAAGGATAATGAGGTATGCATCAATATTTTCATATATAAATGTAGCTTTACCAAATTTAGAACCTTGATTTGATACTAAGTATTTATTTAAGCAAAAAAAATACTTTATTACTTCAATATTTTATATTAAAAATATAGCAGGTCAATTATCAAGATAGACGTTATGATCAAGATAACTATTGTAACTAGTGTAACTAATGTAATTGGTGTAACCTCCTATGATATGTAAAAATAATGTAATAATTACCTAACATTTATCATAATTTATTCCTCATATAATTTATCTCTAACACCATACTCATGAAAAAAAGTATTTTAATAAATTCTTTAACCTATGTATACTAGGACATCTCTGAAAAACATTCCATTCTTGGACACTCCCATAGATACATCGACTATTGATGGACTAGTGAGAGATGAGTTCTCTCCTTTATTGATTGCATGGGAGGTTGAAGAGTGATCACAATATTATATAATAAGCACATTGGGAATGAGTAGAATAAATATTCCAAGGACATAGGGTTTAATAGTGAATTTCATATTTATCTGTTAGACTCCAAAGAGTGTCATGTGCATATCATCAAAACATCCCCTAATTTTGAATTATTTGAGATTAAAATGGATGCATATAGCATCAATTCAACTAGACAATATGGAAATAAAAGTATGCCTTGTAGACCTTAACATTAGCACATGCATATTTATGTAGATAACATTACATACAAAGTAAAATCTATAGATTCCTGTAAACAATTGAGAATGATGTGTACTCTCATCAATTATAAGCTTATGAATAACAACACGTTCGTCAAGACTCTAGAAGATCAAAGCAAATTATTACAAGCTAAGTACTAGAATCCCAAATACCTCCAATTATAAAGGGTTCTAAATTACTTTTAATAGACAATAATGTTAGGGATTTTTTAAAAATATAGCTCACACTCTTCATTTAATGTATTTAAAATGTTGATAAACTTAGGAAAACCCAATCCATCATGAATGCAAGTAAATGGTACTCAATTGTTTTCAATGACTGATGAAGGATAAAATATTAATAAACATATCTAGGATTGATCTATATTTGATAGAAATGAGGTCAATGTAGTTGGTATTATTCCATAGTCCATGGAAACTACCAGTTTCAATGCCAGAATTATTTGAAGATATTAATATAGTATAATACACAATGTATTAAACTTGATTTAAAAAATATAAGAGTAAATAATGGTAGAATATGAGAAAAATTACCATATTTATAGAATTTTAGAAAAGAGAATGAAAAAATGCCAAGCTATAAACTAACATAAATTCATCACGAATCTAGGATAGATTTTTTTTTTCTAAATTTTACATGATCTAGAAAATACTTATTACAAATATTACTCTAGTTTTGTCAAATTAATAATAACATAGATATCAAAGAGTCTTAGATATAAAAAAGTAAACAAAAAAATTATATTGCTTGATATTGCATATGCAATAAGAAATCATATGAACTAATATAAATAACCACAAGAGAAAAAAATGAATGAATTAAATAGAAGGTAAAGTACTCAAATCCTTGCTATGTAGGATTACAAAAAAATCAATACAAAAATTCTCCCAAATTAAAATAAATGAATCCAACAAAACTTTAGCACATAAACCTGCATCTTGGGGAATTTCAACATTCTCCATTTATTTAATTATTAACTAGAGGAATAAATTATTTATAGGTTTTATATCATGGTTTATTATATTTCCAATTGTATATTCTTGAGTTTCCTAAATTTGAAGAACACAAGCTTATACTGAGAGGGGGGTGAAAAGTATAAGACCACTTTTTAATTTTCTTTCTAATCAATATTATGCAATGTATCAATAGCAATTTCAACAATAGTAATTAAAGCAATGCACAAATCATCAGACACAATAGAGACACCGATTTAACATGGTTCACCCAATGTGGGCTACTCCACGGAGAAAATATTTCACTAATATTTTCTCAATAAATCTCTTGGGAATCATTTATATATTACAATGTTTATGGACCTCTATCCAAATGAGACACCAATACCCTAATCAATTTTGTGGATATCTACCCACAGGATAACTCCTTTCTCCTTTGCTCTGGCTAGTGATTGTCTGGAAGAATTATTGCGTCCACTGCATTGGCTAATGGATCTCTATCCATTGAAGACTCCTATACTCACTCAGAATACTTGTACTCACTGACCTTGCTAATGGATATCTATCCACTAGAGATTTTTGTCCTCTATACTATATCACCTCCAAAGCTTGCTCTCAGCTCTATCTCAAATCTGCACTAAACATAGTCCTTTGGTCTAGCACAAATCTGCTCAATATTTGTCTCTAAGTTGACATAAACCTGTCCTCAAATATATACTAAACATAGTCCTTTGATCTTGCACAAATATATCCTCAATCTCTATCCTCAAGACTTAACACAAAGCTTTACTTAATCACAAATTAACTCTACTAGATCTGCCCCAAACCTTAACTCAAGGTTTGAACAAATCAATCAATCAAATTTTCTCACAAGTCTTCTCAAAGACTTGTCTCAAATATGCCTTGTAAGTTTCCATAAAATCTCACATAAATCTATCCACAAGTCCTCTATAGAACTTGTCCAATCTACTCAACAAGTCTTCACCAAGACTTATATCAAATCTACTCAACAAGTCCTCACTAGAACTTGTGCAATATCATAGAAACATATAGATAATTGTTAGAGAATCAATATGATTCACACTCACCACAATGCACAATCACTTTCAATCTCTCTTTTTATAACAGAAATATATAGAGAATTGTTAGAGACTCAATATGCTTCACACTCACAAACCCTCAACCTATTTCTCAAATCAATTCATAATATGAAATAATTTGTGTCACAGAAATTTGAACTATCATTTCAACATTTCCAATTGACTAGGTTCAACCAACTCTACTCAACCAATCACTCAATGAAACAATCCTTGCTCACAAACCCTAGTCCAAGCATATGAACACTCACTCAATTATTTCCAAGAAATGTTGATAAAACAATCTCACATAACAATGATACTCAAGATCTTTCGCAAACCCTAGTTCAAGATATTTCACAACTTCACATAACAATTATACTCATGATATTTTCACAAACCCTAGTTCAATATAGTTCTCAACTTCACATAATAATGATACTCATGTTCTTTGAACAAACCCTAGTTCAAGCATATAAAATATTTACTCAATATTTCCAACAATGCTTATCAAACAAGGTTTCTAAAATCAACTTTCATTCCATAAAAACCAAACTCAACAATTCTTATCAAACAACTCTTTTCACTCCAACTTATAATTCACAACATCCATTCTATTATTTTTTGACCATATTCTATTATTTTTATATGGGCACAAGCTACTCTGCATGGTGCTTGCATGATTAGTTTTTGTCTTTGTTAGTTCTATTTTGCGTCTTTCTTTTCTGATGGCCATAATATTAGGCTTCCATAGTTTAGTTTGGCTGTATTCTATTGGAAGAGTAGGTCTTGGCCCTTTTTGTTGTCAGTTTAAACTTTTAGGGCTTGGCCTTTGTCCAGTTGGTCAGTGGACCCTATTTTGTAAAATGGTTTTGGGTCAACCAGTTAAAACCCGGTGTTAATTATAATATTCTCTTACTTAAAAAAAAAAATAATAATTCACAACATCCAACAATTACTCACTAAGAAGATGTGCCCATACCTTTTTGTTTGATGAAGAAGTGCCCTTAAAACTTGTCTTAAACACAATTTTATTTTTTGCCAATATCAATGGTTAGATGATAAAACATCACATTAACACTCTCTTAGAAATATTTCTCAATTAAAAAAATAATCAAACTCAATACACCTTATTACTCTTTATTTGAAATTAGCAATCATCAAATCATACACGAAAATAATTACTCAATTACACCTTATAATCTCCAACTTTAATTAACAACCTCCAAAAATTAATTTTTCAAAATAATATTGCCTACCCTTTTATCTCCCTTAAATAGTCAATATCCAGATTAATTTAGGCAAAAATAAACTTTATAAACCATCAAAAATATTTTATTTTTCCAATCTTAGAACATCTGAAATAATCAAGCGATGAAGGCAATTAACATCAGCGTATACCTTTAACTAGGGTTATGTGTAAGGGGTCAGCCCCAAAATGTATTTATAAAAAATTGGTGAATCAATTTTGAAATCCAAGCAAATAGTGTCCAAACGCATGTAGAAGGTTCACTATTATTAGGGGTAATGTTGGAAATTTAAACTTAAAATGGTCAAATTATTATAAAATTAGAGCGAATCGACCCAAAAAAAAATTTGTACACAAACATTTTTGGCTAATGGGCCCTGGTCAAGGGTCCCAAATATTAGTCAATTCCAAATTTTGAAAATCTTATTTTTAGCCAATTTGGCGATAAATAATTGCTATGCATAACCCTGCATTTAACACTAGCCAAAAGGCCTCTGTGGGTTTCGAACGTGAGGATTCCTCTTACCGAGCACCTTATCAAGGTACTAACCCACCACGTGGGCTACGAGCCTCCGTGTGAAGGGGAAGGTGCAAGCCTTCCCTTTATTTCCTTTTGAACGATGTGGTACAAAAAATAGAATGTGCTCCTCGCTTGCAAAATGACACTCGGTGGGTTTCAAACCTTGTTCTCTTGCCTGCCATACACCTTAACACAACCTACCATTGCCAACTATGCTACACAACGTTGTGCTAAATAGGAGAAGCCTTGCTCCTCTTTGTCTTTGTTGTTGTCATTGAAACCTCAAAACACACGAAACTCAATCTTCTTCCCTTGCATGCGAATCTAGGAGGCATTAATTAAATTGAATGCATTAGGGGACTTTGACTTAGGATTTGACCTCCTTTTATACACAAAGACCTTGTGCCATAAAAATTCAGTGCTAAATCAAATTTTGAATTTGATTTTAATTTAAACCTTATAACCCACTTTAGGATTATTTAAATTAATAAAAATTAATTTATAATTAAATTAAAATTAAGTTATAATTAACGTAGATAACTTTTGAAGTTAATTAAATTAATTAATAAATTAATTTATGATAAAAATATATTAATTATTTTATAATTAATTTAAATTTCTCTTCTAATATTATAATAAAATATTATAATATTATTTTCTTGGGCCTCTTCTTTGCACTTTGGACCACATATGACCACCTGGAACTGGATCTGACCATTTGGAAGTAGACTCTCCTTTTTGCATTGATTATGGAACTGCTTCTTCTTGCACTACTCACTAAAACTGACTTTTGACATCAATAACCACTCACTCTTGACATAAATGACAACTCAACTACTCACAATGTCCAAAAAAATTTCCTACACATGAAAATATTGAATGGCATATAGCTTCGAGTTACATAAGATGTATCAACCAAACTCACATGATATCTAACATATGATGTGTTATTCTAATATGCCCGTTTTACATCCATAATAAGGGTTATGTAAGAAGTGTCAAGATAGCTTCCCCATGTATGAATTAGTGACACCTACATTGAAGGGTGCATAAAAATTATTGTTCCAATAAATATCTAATTATAAATAAAAATAAGAAATATTTTACAAGACTTCAACTATAGAATAATGAATATTAACATCTCTGACATATCAACTATGTAATTAATATGAAAAACTAGATAGAATAATGGTAGTTGACAAAGAAAATAGCCATATAAAGGTCTATAATTTTAGGGTCAAAAAACAATTTGTTGTAAACCATTAGCTAGGAAGAATAATCCTTTCCACCGCCATTGTGAGATATGTGAGCATTAAATGTTTATTTTGTATTTTTATCATGTCTAACACAAAATTTATTTTAACAAAAGTAGTGTTAGCATGTCATATGTTTATATAATTTTTCAATTGTTATGTACAAAAATAGAATATGGAAAAAATATTTTCCCCTAATTACAACTGAGGTTAAGAGATATAGGGTATACAAATTGTATAAGAAGTGAATTGAATAGAAAATATTTTATCTAATGACATGAATTGTAATATAGAACCAAAAATTGAAGTTCCAATTTTATGTACTTAATAAATTATATTTTTTAATTTCTATGTAAATGAATAGTACTAGAGAATGATTAGCATATATAAAGGATTATATATCCAATTATGAGGATGATGATGACCATCAATGAGTAAATAGAGGAATAAATAGAGGAGGATAAATTTCTATATTACCTTAATTTCAATGTGTTTAGTAGGATATTACACACCCTAGAAAGGGCAACACTAGCCTAATCTAAATCAATCAAAATCCATAAGATTAACGTAAAAGTGAGAAAATTAGGTTAGAGTTAATAACATGGGTATCCCTTGGTCAATTATCTATGTTGAAGATAATTATAGTGATAGTATGGGTAGAAGCAAAGAAAACATCTAGCTAGTTGAAACAAATATAAAACAAATAATTAAAATAAATGGATGAATGCAATAAAGTATCAAATTAAATAAAAGGAAAATAAGAGAGATTGTACTCACCTTGGAGACTACTAACATTATTAGATGAATTTCATTTGTTGAGGATGCTTTACATGCTGATATAGTTTATTCTTGGATCAATATATGTAATTAATGCTTGGGTTTCCTTAATGTCCTTCCTTTGTAGATATGATGGGAGGATCTACTAATAGAGCATGATCAAATATTCTTAATTGGTTTATGAGAATCCAAAATTTGACCTTGAGGTAAGAACCCCTTGATAGGCAAGTACCTAATATAGGGAATAAGAAGAACATTCCCTTCTAATGATGATGATAATGGAATATTGATTCTAAAATACTTCTTAAAATAAAAACTATAATACGATTTAATGACTACATAGCACATGGATGCAAAGTGGGAATTAGAATAAGAAGACACCAAGTGTCCTAGGATTCATTCATCTAGTTCAGCCTAGACTATTGCTAGTTCTAAGATATTTTACTTATAATTCTTATTAGAATGTCATTTTAGATGTGGGTTTCATACTAATTTATTACTTCTAATTTAACCATAAATATCACCAATCAATGTTGGTATTCTTGTTACGTAGATCTAACTAGAAATAGATACTATATAGAATGACCATATGGGGCCATAGAAGCCATACTTATTGTCATTTTCAAATTTCTACTAAAATGTTGTGAATGCCTAATTTGTAACTCTTACTGAGGTGATGACACTATCAAGTGGCATTCTTGGTAATAAAGCAATTGTTAAAGCCTACATTTTTATTAAAAAATTTAACGATAATTTTAAATTTATCTATGTTTATTAAAAATGAAATTATGTGGAATTGGGAATGACATGAAATTTGTATTAATTGATTATAAATGTTGATGCTTAATTTGTAATAAAAGTTTTAAAATTCATATCCTCTTATTTAATTGCAATCATGAAATAAGTTTAACTACAAAATTTGGTTTGACTGTTTGAGAAGGGAATCCTTTAACTAAGAATAGGAGGGACAATATCTTCAATGAATAGTTTAGTTGTTTTTGTACTAAAATGAATGTATTGAATTAATAGATAGTCTTCTTAGAGATATTATAGGATATTTATTGTATTGCATATAGGCATATGCATTTAAGGTTTTAATCATAAGAAAATTTTACCAATGAAATGAATTTGCCATGACTTTAGTTCCCTTTAAGACAAATAATAACATTGAATTATGGTCATGAGCCATAAAAAAAAGTGGATAAAAGAGGTGTTTTCATTTCTAAAAACCTTATTCAACCATGTGAATAAGAACCAAATAAATACAGGTCAATGTTATTGGACCCTACCATAAAAAATAACATTTGAATCTTATGCTTTTGATAGGAAAATCAAGATTAAGTGCATAAAACCTAAAATTTTTGTATACCATCATTTTTTTTGGAAGAAACCATTTTTGGTGTGACCTAAAGTGGATAATAGGACTCAATATAGATAAAGAAAACATAGACCAAATGTATGAAAAATGTAATCCCTATTTCAGTCACCTCATGAGGTTTTTCTAACTTTGGGTAGTATGTTGGTTTTGGATAATACCAATTTTAGACCTGGAGGAATTGTTACAAAGTGGTATCTTATGCATGATGGGGACATGAGAAAATCCACATGAGAGAACCATCACACTTATATTAGTATCAAGTATTTAGTGATAGAATATGAAGGGATATCCAAAAATACAAAAATGTTGTTGTCAAGGTGTTTTTTTGTGGCAACTTGTTTATAATCAATTTTATGGAAGGGACTTAATCATGTACCAATTTGATAATTTTATTTAGCCTATAATTGTGAGAAAAAATTCATATACCTTCTCTATTTTTTGCTTACTTTGCATTAATTTTTTATAGTGGGTTATGAATTTTCCTTCAATATTTTGAGTCTGTCATGAACAAAGAGAGTGATATTTGGTTTGTAAAAGGTTGGTGTCTGTGATTTACTTTGGAATACTTTTACAATATTCATATCATTACATATCATTTGATTTATATCCTTAAATTGGTAGTTTCAAATCCTAGCTAAAATGGACACTTGTTGAAACATTGATTTTGTGTAATTTTTTGAGTTCACTTGTTTTGATAAAATATCAAACCCTTGTTAGACTAAAAACTAACCTTTTTAGATATTTTAATAGTTTCAATGAATTTTGGATACAATTTTTAGAGAAAATATTTTGTCTAAGTGTATTATTTGAGTAGTAGGAGACTTAGGTAAAGGGAATATTATCTAGGAGAATGGAAAAATAGGGAATGACCTTGTGAGTATTAAATCTTGATATGTTCTCAATCATGTAAGTCCTCGGTTTATGTTGAAATTTAAAAAAGACTAATAAAATGATTGATAAATGAATGGAGCTTGAGTCTTCTTGTTTTACTACTTCAAATTCTTCTCAAAGTCTAGGAGGGCATTGTCTTGTTTGTAAGATTGCACTTGAATGGAAACAAGACAATAGTTATAGAATACTTAAACTCTATAGTGGTTCATCAGGTTGTATATAGATATGCTTCCTTGAAGAGTTCTATGTTGATGTGTTCTTGTGAATATTAATTTTAGATGTGACTATGTGTTGAATCCATCTAGTGCTTCTGTGAAATTTGTTGTCACTAGGATAATTAATGTATTCTACAATATTTTTGTTCTATGATTTATCTTATTATACTGTAGTGTGGTAGGGAGTAAAAGTTTGTTTATTACTATAATAAGTCACCTCAAATTATGCTTAGTAACCTTATGAGATGTGATAAGTTTTTGTGTACCTTGTAGAATTATAATAAGTAAAAATGGAAGTAGTATTATAACATAGAAATTAAACACATTTTCCTTTAAGAGTGAGTTCTTTAGAATAGGTCAACCTAAGGGCTTAACTATAGTTTGTCTTCCTTAAGTCCAAATCACCATAGCTAAGATGCTATTTATCAAGTGATGAAGATAAACGACATGACTATAATACCTTTTGATCCGTGATCTATATGCATTGTATATATTATTGTGTAATTAAAAAAAATATTCTATGTAATATTTTTTAATTCCAAAATCTTCTCCACATAAAATAAGGTTAGTACACTAGTTTTTAAAATGTATCATATTTAAAAATTGCTTTCACAAATGATGGACATACTTAAAATATATTACATAAATTTTGTTTTATGATATGTTGATCTAATTCAAAGTTATTCTTACTTTTATTTAATTAGAAGGTTCCACTATTAGACTTGTTGTACTCAAAATAAACATTTCAGACAAACGTGTTGTACCTAGAACTTGAACCAGACCTAAGTTATTATACACAATTGTACCCTATGGAATGCAAATTATGCCTGAGTATGGTTTCTTATTCTCAATATTAGTGAATCCTATAAATGTAATAAAATAGTTGAAAATAACTATATATAGCGAAGATACCCGAACAATAGGTTTGGAGTTCTTGCTAAGTTATTTTCCTTGAGAAGTCTAAAGATTTCATTGTTTTATGAGAGGATGGTTGTCTACATATTTTAAAGGAACCTATAACTATTAAGATATTGATATATAACCAATTTTATGAGACATTGTGTTGGATATTTTAAATTATTACTAGATTGAATCTTTTCTTTGTATCACTTTATTACTTGAGTTGACTATTTGGGTTAAGTGAAATATAAGTACAATGCTGTCATTATTCTACCTTTGTCTAGGGTAAAGTTAAAAGTTGGTATGTTACTTATTACTTTGATAGTATGCATATATCCCTTTAGCATATTGAAAATGATTGACTATTATAGACTATGTTTGTTACATTGCCAATATTAAAACAATAACCCTTTAGAGTTGTAGTTGGAAATAAAAAATATATATTGGTGAGATGGAGTATATATAGGTAGAAGGACATAGATGACTCGTAGATGGTACATGCAATTCATGTCCTATGTGGATGAACATAGGGGTGGTATATTTAAGGATGAATGTTGCTACATGAATAAAATAATTTATAATAACTTATACCCAAAGGAACATATCAAGTGGATTGTTTTTACAAAAATCTTGGCCAATATATGACTAATATAATAATTATGTTCACACTATGCATGAGTTAAATTAGCATCATATACCTAGGTGTTGTAGGTAATTTGGAGAGGAGAGGGCAATCCTCCAAGGGATATCCCAGGTTCAAATATCCACCCTACCAAAAATTTGAATTGGGTATCTAAAATCCAATTGATAATGTTGGTGCGGGCAAGGTCGGGTGCGATCCCCAGGTGACTTTGATGGTGTAGAATCCCCTGTTCATGGTCTCTCATACCAAGGCGGATTTGCAAGGGGTTTTTCGCTTTAAAAAAAAATTAGCATCATATGGAGAGGATGCATTAAAATAATTGCAATATTTATGTGTGGCCTTTATATTATTAGGATGTATCCTCTATATGTTAATCTACATAATTTTTATGATATCATGTAGATATATTGACACATCCACATATTTCTTTTCTAACATGCTAATTCTCTATATTTGATATCCTCATTTAAGGGTTAGTTATATCAAATAAGAAATATAATTGAAAGTAAGTTATTTGTGATAATTCTATGGATAAATAGTAAATTGCATAAATGATGTTCTCTTTTTCTTATCTCAACAAGTAATAGGCACTAAGTTTCTATGGAAGTATTTGAAAGGATCATATAAACCTGTCATATGGGATTTGTATTTGTTGATGATTAATACTAGTTGAAATCACTATGGATCAATCAAAATCAAGGTGATTGTTGATAGTCACAAATCCAACTAGAATGGAAAATTAGATATCTTCATACAAAACTTTTTGATAAGATAAAGTGCTTCATGAAATTTCACCAATTGGCTTATAGATAGTATGATAGAAATCTAAGTCCTTTAAAGACTAAAGAGTTATGTTTATAAAAAAAAACAACCATCAATATTATGTGTATATTTTCTATTTCTTATAAAAACTATAGTATTTTATCTATGGTGTATCCAATGGAATTGCCTTCTTAGCAATATGTATCTTCCTTGTGTTGTCAAACCTAATGATATCCACCATTATACTAGATATATTGGATTTGTCATGGTGGAGAATAAGAAAGTGTATTATATTTTATAGAACAAATTGGAAAACTAAATATCATATTAATAGATGGTTTTTTACATAAGGATGTCTTGAATGCTCTATAGCTATCTTGAATCTCTTGTAAGAGGTTGGATTGAACATGACTATAATATATTTCTTTGTTACTTTTATGGAAGATGTATTATATTTTTTTATTATATGTAGAATAATGCTAGTTTAAAGTAAGCCATTATTATTGGTCACTTGATTGAGAGTTTTTTACTACAAATTTTCATTGAAAATTGATGTAACTACACGTGATAGAATTTTCTTCAATGCATATTGATATGGAACTATCTAAAAAATATCGAGTTGGATATATTATTTGAGACCATGTAGCTCTTTATATTATTTAGTTATATTTAATAACCTAGCTAAAATAATTTTTATAAATTATTTACGCATGCATACCATTTAGAAAATAAGGGATTACTCTTATTTTACATATTAGTATTCAAATTTATATAAAAATTTATTATGCTTATTGCCTGCTTTAATTTCTAGATAGAATGATTACATGTTGCTTATTGTTACAAGTTATGGGTCAAGTCATTGATCATAGAATCTAATTTTACTAAGTGATGCCTAGATGTAATAAATTTCTATATTTTGAAAAGGAAAGACAAGTTAATAACATGTCTAATTTTTGTAATCATTCTTGGATACTATTTTTGTAATTATCTTAGTTGAATGATTTATTGAATCTATATTTACAAGACATATTGAACTATTGAAAGGATTATGTGACTCAATATTTGAGCATATGTTGTGATGCATATGTGTTTAATTGGGATTGCAAACTAGATGAGTGGATAAATTTTCTTGCTCAATTATGTGTAGTAGTCTTAATGACTTAGACCATTATCTGTATGGTTGATGGAACTTCCATATTGACATCAAGCAGGTTATCTACGACCATAATTTTCTTCATGTTTTAATAGAATTTACTTTCACCTTGTAAAGCAAAAAAAGATAACACCAAAGCAATAAAAAACAAAATCAACACAAAAAAATTATTGCACAAATGAAGACAATAATATTGATATTATTTTGGGGGGGATCCTTAATATCCAATGTTACAATATGAATTTGTATTTACAATTATTACAAATCTCGGGTTTTAAAACCCTTATTCACAAGTGAATATATGGTATCTTTTGTTTCCTCTTTGCTTCAAAATAGTGTGCGGGTGGGCTTGTGTATCCCTATGGGACCACCCTAGCTGCAATAGCTTATGAAAATATAATTCCTGCACCTGCAAATAGAGAAAAACATAAAAGGGGTTAATAGCACCTACGAGGGCTCCACTTTGTGAGGCAATCTGAATGACAAAATCTATAAACCCTAGATGCTACAATGTTGAACTATAATATAAATGTAAAAATGTAAAATAATGCAATAGATATATTACCTTATCAATGTTGATTGATGCTCCTACTTCTATGTTCGAGAGTCACGCGAATTCCCTAAAGCATTCAAGGGCTTAAAAATTGTAAATAGGCTACGAGAAACACCCAAAGGTGTTCATGGATTGACTGCAAATGCCTAGAAAAATTCTAGAAATGCTCGACAACATTCTACGAACATTGGGTGGCATTCGAGGGTGGATGGGAGTGAGGCAAAACCATATCTGGTTCATGAGGGTTTTGCGATGGTAGAAACGAAAGGGGCAATGACTGCGGTGAAGGAGTACGAAGATAGCGATTGGGGACAATGTTCAAATTTAGAACCTTTAAAATTTAGACCTTGATTCATAAAAATGAATCATATTTTATAATCTTCCTTTGATCATGTTATAGTTTCGACAACACCAATGAATGGTCAAGATTAAAACATGAGGAAGGGTTGAGATTAAACTTTATCATGTGACATGGATTAAGATGGATGAATGGTTGAGATTAATTCATGGTGGATGGCTAGGATTTATTTACATAAATACGTATATATTTATTAAATATATAAATATTAATATCTATATATATATTAAATAAATAAATACATATATATATATATATAATGGATGGCTATGATTGGAGGATACAAATGGATGACAAGTGGCTAGATTTTGGTGTCTACAGATACCCCTTTTTGTATCGTATTACGTGAAACATAATGCGCTAAAAAATATGGGACACTTGGTTTAGTGTGGTGAAGCAACTTTTTTTCCTTGGAGTGTAAAGAATATTTTGAAGATAAATAATTTGTTGGTGTAGCTTACCCCCTCAATTGGCGAATGAGTGAAAAATGAGTCTCATGAGCCAATTGACATAATTGTGGGGAATGATGTAGGTGAATTGTGTAAGTGCAAGTGTATGATGTAGATGCAGATGATATGAATGATGTAAATGAGGATGATATGAATAATGTAAATTGATGTCGTTTTTGCCCCAACAAAGATAAGGTTTTTTGCAAGTGTAGATGTAAATGAATTCTATTTTTATCCCAAAAAAAAAGGATTTTTGCCAAATGTAGATGTAATATAAATGATGTAAATGATGAATCCCAATGTGAGAACTCAAACTCAAATTTGGTTACCCCAAGTTTGGTGTGATTCCATGCTATTGGAAAACATGCCAATTGGCGTCATTGAAATGCAAAGTGATGAAAATGCAAAAAGAAAAAGAGGTAACCCTTGGAGGGTCAGCTAGTGACTATAGGATAATTCCCTCAATTGGAACCAATCAACATAGGAAGGGCCTATCTCCGTGATGACTGTAAATTTAAAAGAAACATTGAAATGTGATTTTGTCTGTGTTTCAAGCCCCACGAACAAGGCCATCAATGACAATATTTTGAGCAAGTTAACTTGGGCATAGGCTCACTTGAGAAATGATTAACCCAAAATTATTTTGCATTTGAACAAGAGGATGTTGAATTATGATGGTCAAATTTCCTTACGATTTTTTACTTATCTTATAAAATTGCATGGAAAACCAATCATTACAATCGCCAAGGGGATACAGTAGACCACTAGATACGAGGTTCACTTGAAATTGTAGGTGAATTTGGAAAAAATGCAAATGCAGTAATTTATAGATGAGAATGGTGTTGGAATAAAGATGTGATGATGAAAAAATTCATTGATGATTGGATTGCATGATTTTGTGAACTTTTGCATTGTTTTGGGACATTTTTGAAGCAATTTTGAACTATTTTGTAACTTTTTGGTCGTAAACAAAAATTACCCACCCAAATCGGTCAATGTTATCATAAAGAGTGATGAAATGATGATATGGATGATTATAATGATGAATGTGGTCATTTTTTTAAAAATTCAAACCATTTTGATGTGTTTTGAAGTTTGTAAGGTGATTTTACGACTTTTGGTCGCAGGCAAAAATTAAGTGCCCAAATCAATTTTTGTTTTCACAAAACATGATATGATGATGAAATTATTGCATGGATGCAATGTGGAGTGATTTCATGGAGGTAAGCTACATTTTGAGAGCACTTTGATCTTTCTATAAATTTTTGAAGCTAGATGTCAACTAGCGTCTGCATCATGCACAAATACCGACAAGCATTTTCCACTTTGCAGATGTTGGTCAGTGTTTCAATGCACCATGAGAATACCCATGGGTGTTTGAGTGTGCTAAAAATAACTATAAATAGTCTATAGAGGTAAAATCAGATTCATTCTTGCATTCACAAGTTCCAGAAGCTGCATCTGAAGGAGAGTGAGTGAGTGAAGAAGTTAAGTGGAGTGAAGAAGTATGGTGGAGTGGAGACTATGGCGATGGAGGGTGCAGATACTGCAAAAGGAGTTGATATGAAGGTGGTCGAGGTAAGTGCCCTTGGCACACTTGGTTTGGAATTGTACAATTTTTTTTAATTATGTAAATGAATATGAAATTAATGTGCTTGCATTGTGTATGTGTTGTGTTGTAGTTGAGGATCTTGGAGGTACGATATTGGTTCTCACCCCTAATACCAAGGGTGAGAAAGATGTTGTGAAAGGAGCATTGGGATTGGTTGGAGGCTGTGGGGCTAGTTGGAGACACATAAATTGATGTAGTGAGGGATGATGAGGGGTATCTCTGGCAGAGATATGGGATCCAAATAGAGGGACCTTTCAACTCCCTATTAGTGAGGTGGCAGTGACACTCAAGGATGTATATCACATTCTTTGAGTACCAGTGGAGGGGTTACATTTTGAGGTTGGATATGATAGGGAGCATGAGATGAGCTAGATCTTTGAAGGTCAATGGTAGAATGTAAGTGTGAAGGATGGAGGGATCATGTACTTGATGATGTATGCCAATAACGATTTGGAGGTTTTACCCACCTTGGTCATGTTTCTATTGGCCAATATAGTGGCACCTAACAACAATGGTTGTCGGTTACCATAGAATATGATTAGGATGGTGTATGATATGATCATGAACTAGGCAAAAGATACTATTTTCTCATACATAAATACAAAATAAATGCACATGTCCAAAAAAGTACTCTTTATTCATTTGAAATGGAATTCATAGGTTACAATAGGGATTATAAGGAATCATTTTCATCATGAACATCAAATAGATTGATAGCTACTCTTGGGTTCCTTGATGTAGGTGGACTTCCTATGTATGTGGTCCACCACTATTTTTTATGTGGATGCTTTGTCACCTATTTATGACCTAAAAAATAAGGTTAGAGTGTTTGGGGGCTTGCCTTGGTCAGGCCTCGTATTGATGAAAGATAATAAAAATAGTAAATTAAATTGAACTAAAATACTACAAAAACTATGGGAAATATCGTAATATTCTCAAATAAGATTTACCTAACGAATTTGGGGTGAGTTGAGACCTATAGATCCAATTTACAATCCAAGGGGTGAATTGGTGTTGGATTCGTAGGTCGGGGGGTGAATTTAGCTGTGAGTGGTTTCTGCTAGAGATCCTTGCACGGATGGGCTCTTTAGGTGTTATATTGTTGTTGTTTAGGTTCAGATTACTATGTCTGTGCTTTTGTATGCATTTTGGAAGAGTTTTTATCCTTTGGATAAAATGAGAGAGAAAGGTAGAATGAGGGTTTATGTCCACTATTTATAGATAAACCTAAGGGGTAGGGGGTGTGGTTAGGAGAACTAAACCTTAAGTTAAGGTTCTAAGATTACTAGGTTAGGGTTTGTGAGGTGTCATCCTCACATTCCTTTAGGAAATATCTCATCCTCACACATGTGTGAAGAGATATTAGGGTTAACTAGGATTAGTCAACTCTAAGGTTAGATTAGGATTAGGTTAGGGTTTCCTAAAAATATCCTAACCAACTTTGTGCACACACATGTGGGAGGGAATAATTAGGACTAATTAGGGTTTAGGAACCTAATTAATCTTTATAATCCAAAAAGTGCACTTTAAGTGAAGTCACTTTAAAATTAGAATTTGGATTAACTTTAATTAAGACTTTTTGGGGACTAATTGCCCCGTGGGGTCCTAATTAAGTCTAGGAAGGGCTTAAGTGGCCTTAGGTGATTGATGTGTGATACTTTAGTGGATGCAAAGTGGTTATAACATGAATTGAGTAGTTTAATAGGGTTTTGTACCTATAAACTAGTGATGTAGCCTATGTAAGTCTACGATATGCTACACTAATATAGAGTGATCTATGCTAGTCTACGCATGTCTACAATACTATATGCAGGTCTAGAGGGATCTATAATAGTCTATGCTAGTCTACAATAACCTAGATGTGTCTAGGATGGCCCATGTAAACCTACAAGTGTCCAAAAGGATCTATAAGTACGTAGAGGTAGCCATGTGTGAATTTTAGGTGTCTACATTTCACCCCTTTTTGTACTATACGGTGTAGCACACAGTTTAATACAAAAATGTGATGGAAGAAAGTGGAAAATGAAGAAGAGAAGAGAATGAAATTCAATCAAAGGTATGTAGTTGATCGAAGCATGACCATACAACATTGATCGATAGCCAAGAGGAGAAGGGAATGGAATCCAACCAAAGGTATGTAGCTGCTCGAAGTATGACCATACAACATTGATCAGTGATCCAAGGAGATAAGAGGAGAAGCAAAGAAGAATAAGAGGGGAACAAAGAAAGAGAGAAAATAAAAAACAATGTTGGTTAATGGAAATGGATGATTGCAGATGCAACATGGTGGTTTTTATGAGTATGTATAACATTTTTTGATGTCATACTAGTTTCTTGGGAGTGGTAACTTTTGATTGATTTACTTTTGCGAACAATGTAGGATGGTCCAAAATATGAATAAAACAAATACCTATTCAAATATTTGTTTTTTATTGATTGATAAGTACATGGTGACAAGTACCAAACCATTTGACCTAGTTAATATTTGGATTATTCAAATGTGTCATTAATTATGTATCATGAATTCCATAGTGAAATCCTTCTCTAGATATTACACTGAATTAGTCAACCATGTCATTCATTGTGTACCATGAATGCCAAAGTGACCTCTCCATTTCTATGCACAACTCTCCTGATCTAACAATTATCTGGTATGGATTGAGATTATAATCATAAGATAATATTCAACAAAAAATTTTGTAGATAGATGTGATACCTGTGATTTGAATGTTTGGTTGTTTGGTTGCATGCAAAGTTGGATGTTGGATATGAATACCCCCTCAAACGAGGAATCAAAAATGAGGTAAATGGAATTTGGTGATGTGGTGATGAATCGATTGATAGAAGAAAAATGCATGATGAAATTGATGAAAAGTTAGATGGATAGGAAGAGGAGCAGGTTTGGCAGGGTTTGGAACTAATTTTGGATCAATTTGAGGCTTCTAGGCTCAATTTGTAGGTCAAGGGGTGAATTGGATCTAGATTCATAGGTCGAGGGGTGAATTGGGCTAATTCATAGGCCACATGGTGAATTTGGTCAAATTCATAGGCCAAGGGGTAAATTTGACCTAATTAGGCCTTTTTAGGTGTATTTAAGCATTTTTGGAAGCGTGGGAGGGTCATTTTGACGTCAACGGACTTGGAGAGTGAGGAGGGAGTGAAGTTTGGCAATGCGGAGCGCTTGCAATTGACCAAATTGAGGTATAGGATGACAAGAGGACATACTGGCACTAGAGCTCGATGTGGTGATCCATCGATAAGTGATATATTTCTCATTTATTTTCTTATTTTATTTCTTGAAAAGCATGAAATGATGGGAGGTTTTCATGTTAGTTTAAAAATTTAGGCAAATTTTTATTAAAATTGGAACACAAAGTGTTAAACGGGCTTAATGGGTACCCAAAAGTGTGATCGGTTTTTAGGTGTGACGATATTTCATTGTAATTTGACCGGGTGATGGGTAGAGTAGTCTTCCAGTTTGACTTTCCATTTTTAGAGCGACGGTGCACTTTTTTTGTGATGTGGTTGAATTTCCTCAATAAAAGTAGGAAATTGGTATGTGATTGTGTGACTATATTTTTAATTTATCCTCGTTTGGTGTGTTATCTGAATGTGAGCCATTAGGATATAAATTAGAAAACTTTGATTGTTAAGTTTTCCATTATAGGTATACTATTTTTAGAAACCGTTGACACTTTCACCATAGAAGGGTGAAATGGGTATCCAAAAATGTTGTTTTTTTTGGTATATGATTGCATTTGACGTGTGTGTAATTTACATGCCAAGGTATAGATAAGGTTGCATTTAAAATTGGTTGTTAGGAGCCCAATTTGCACTATTTTCAATTTATGTTTGAACTTTCATAGTGAAGTGGGAAAATGGGTATTCAGAAATATGACTTTGTTTGTGATGTTGTGTGATTTGGCATATGTACCATTTTGGGGATATTGTTGTAACTTTGACCTCGAACTTTGTGTATATTTGTATATTGTTTTTGAAATTTGTCGACATTTTCACTGTGAAGTGGGTAAATGCATGTTCAAAAATGTATTTTGTTTTTGTATGTCTAATGGATTGACATGATTGAATTTCATGGCATCGTAAGTATGTAGATAATTATAAATTTAACTGTTGGGAGCCAAATATGTACTATTTTTCGCATCTATTTGAACTTTTACCATGAAATAGCCCAAATGGGTATCCAAATATGCATCTGTATTTTTGATTTGTCATGATATGTGGATTATATATTATTTTATGTCTCGAAGTGCATGTCAAATTAAAATAAATTAATTTGTGTGTGAAATTTTTTTAAATTGAATTTTATTTAATTGGATGATTGTGCATTAGACTGATGTGAATTTTGTTGTTGTTTGTGTATGAACAGGTGAAAATGATCGAGCCACATCATCATGTATGTATGATGAAGCACGATTTTGACAAGCCTATAGACAATGAGGATGATCAAAAGTGGTTGGATGTCATATGATTTAGAGGCATATGTGAATGCAAGAGCATTCATGCCAATTAGGTGTATATCCACATTATGCAAGTGATGGGATGTGGATTGCAACACCTTCCACTTTTTAATGGGTGAGATGACTATCACCTTGGAAGATATATATATGATCTACAAATTACCGATCGAGGATGTGCCAGTGATGGTAACACCAGATAATACTAAGGAGGCTATGATGGAGTGCTTCTTTGGTGATGGGTGGGAGGTGATAGATATCAAGAAGATGGATTATGAGTTGTTATGGAATAATGAGAAGATATCTAAGCATGAGTGCATGACTATGATGATGATCTCGACATATGCTATTCCTGATACTTTTAGGGTATTGTTTACCTAGAATATGTTGGACATTTTCAATGATATGGTACAACGTAATACTATGTTTTCATGAGAACCTACATTGTTGGCCCAAGTTTACAGGGAATTGCACGATGTGGTGCATATTGGATGGAATATATTGAGTTGGACTCCCTTGCTACATATGTGGGTATGGGATCATATTTCTATTGAGAGGCCATCATTGTTGCCTTATGAGGCTCATGTGGAGGGACATGCAAATTTGCCTTATGCTCTCAGATGGAGAACTAATGAGGAGAAGGGGGTTAAGAGGCTATATGAGGGTGATCCTCTATTTTGGAGGACAAAGTTTGGTAGGTTGGTGTCGAGTGTCATTGAGTGGATGTCTTCGATGAGTGGGGTGACATGGGATAAGGATGGAAATTAGTTGGAAGCCATTTATCAAGGTAGGTGGTTGGTGGGGTAATATACTCGATAGGCTGATTACTTTTATTTTAATCAAGTTAGGTGATAGTTTGGCTTACAATAGTATATTCTAGAGGCTCCTATTGTATATTATAGATGATGAGGTGACAGAGGGCATACACCTATACTGTTGCCATGGATTGGTGAGAGGGACTCATCGACTATGATCCCAAATGTGAGTGATTCTAGGACTACACTAGAGTTTTATGCTTGGTGGGCAATGCAGAGCTGGAAGTCGGGTGTTGGTGTGGTATACCTATGGGTACTGCTTGGTGGTGGGGTGCCTATAGCAAGGAAGAGGGTAGTGAGAGGAACTCAGGTGAGGTCATTGGATATACCTGGTGGTGAGGTAGAGGTACCTCTACAACATTTTAGGTGATGGTTGGGTGGCACCTCAAGTTCATCTATAGAGAGGGTGGAGGAGGTTCTTGCAAGTGGTGGAGAGCAGTATTTTGGGGAGATTCTAGTTGTGGAGGAGATTCCAACTATGGAGGAGTTAGGCATAGGCATATCTATGGGTGGTTTTGATGACACCTTAGATATTGGTTTTTCTAATGGGATGGAGGAGGTTCCCATCGAGCAATAGGAGAGGTAGGAGGTCGAGGAGGAGGTACTATTGTTACGTGCTCGAGTACGATAGTTAGAGGGTGAGCTTCATGAGAGTGAGAGTCATAGGTGAGTATAGACAATGAAATTGGAGGATATGTTGATATTTTTGGATACCTCTAATGATGCTACTCAAAAGGCTCTTCAAGATAGGTGTACTTGGATGGTAACAGAGATGGAGAGGGATCGATCTGCATTGGCTATGTGGGATACAAATATTACAAAGCTACGAGCTAAGTCAGTGAGGTAGTGGTAGGGATGAGAGGGGGCTTAGGGAGCACACGTGGAGGCTCCAACTGATGTGGCTACTATGAGAGCGGATATAGAGTAGCTGTAGGAGAGTATTGAGTTTGTGAGAGGGATGTTGGCTATGGAGGAAGCAAGGCAGGTAGCTTGTGTGTACTATTTTGGGATTAATAGGATATCACTCCTAAAATATGATCATATGGTATCACAATAAGGGACACAAACAAGTGTACGAGTGCCCTCTTAGTGGAGTCATCAAAGTACACATTCAGTTGGTAAGAGAGGCATGAGAGATAGGATGCAGGATGTTACAACTGGTAGAGATGTGGCTGCAAGCTCAATGGTGATGTTATCTCTTGTAGGGGCTCAGAGGGCAAGAGATTAGGTAGATTCCAAAAGGGCTATAGCGGTATGTAGGATAGTTCTAGGGATGGAGAGCTACAAAGGGAGTGGAGAGGTTCCTAGTGGTAGTTAGGTCGATTAAAATTATAGCCTATGGGTAGTTTTGTATTTTGTATGATGGGCATGGTCCCAGGTTGTAGCCTATAGGAATTTTTGATGGATGATATATATATATATATATATATATATATATACCTTTTTGGTTCTGAAATTTATATATACATGTGTTGTTTGATGTTAATTTGAATGTGTTTGAATTGTGTTTGAATTTTATTTGCATAGATAGCATAGTGTAATGTTTAAGTGAATGTATAATGCATGGATATACATATGTGGTAGGGTGTAGGTGTATGATCAAAATGTAGTGTAGATATATTGTAGAATGATTGGAAGGATTGTATGTTTAATGCCATGTAATATGATGTGATGTGATGCAATTTATAGTAAATGTATGTAACATAGATGTGATTATGCATGTATGAGAAGACTAAAATGCACAAAGGAAGCACTTGTATTGTTGCATGTACCTATGTGAATGTGATCCATTCCATAATATTAGGGATGTAGGATGGTATAAGGCATATGTAATGGATTTGACAAATGTATTTTTGATAATCAAATCTCAAACACAAAACTGTGCAAGTTTTTATGGCAACTCATAACTAATCTAAATGGTTCAGAGTTTGTCATGGACCGGTGTGTGTAAATGAGTGAGGTTCATTTATCCATTTTGAGGGAAATAGGATTAACTTGTTGTAGACATGGCCAAACTAGCTAGCTCATCTATAAGCAAACATTGATATGTACAAAATAAGTTCACTAATGTGACAAATATGTTACCACTTGTAAGACTATTCCACTAGTAGGCAGGCTCTTAGAGCCTATTGCTAGCGATGGAAATAATTCCATGATTTTATGTTGAACCTAAGGACCAAAGGTGATGAAGCATAACACTAGTGATATCTAGAGGTATTTCCTTTTGTTTTTTGCCCCTCATTTATTTTTCTTGTATGTTTTGTGGTGCTCCTTTTTATTTTCTCTCTATTTTTTTGTATGGGCATTGTCTTTTGTTTTTTGCTCAGTTGTATTACTTTTACTTATGCTTATCCCTTTTTTTATCCCAAGGTTGTATGTTGACCATGCAAGTGATAGAATGAGTAGGGGAACCATTCAAAATATGGCAATATCTACAAAAGGTGTTATCTTCCCTAGACTCAAAAATTGTTTAATGTGTAACCTATGTGAATGGTCCATGAGAGAAGTTGAACCAGCCTAAAGAACTATAAGGAGTGTGTAAAACCTATCAGCTAGAGGTGACATTTGATTTAATGAACTAGTGATTGGTCAAATCTTAACATGACACCTATGTATACCCTAATCCTAAAAAGAAGGAATGGACATCCAAGTGGTGATGCTAACAAGTGCATGTGTTACTCCTATTGAAGGCACATTTTTGGGAAGAGTAAACAAACTATAAAACAAATCATAATGAAAAACATATGGATATATACAATGGATGTAATGTAAATGATGCAAGTGGGGGAATGCAAGAGGAATCTCATGAGGTTTAGAAGGATAAGTTTGGGAAACTTATCTACATATGGGTGTAATGTCATGACAAAAGCATGAAGTTGTGATAATGGTTGCCCCAGCATGTGGGGTGTGTGTAGTAGGTATGTGTGATGATGGTTGCCCCAGTGTGTAGGGTGTGTGTGATGATAGGCAAGTAAACTGCGACCTATGGTAATGCATGCGATAATGAAAAAAAGAGAAAGAATGTAAAGATGGAATTTACAACTAGAAGAAATGATAAGAAATAGGTATTGGTAACCAACAAGAGGAGGGGATTACCAAATACTAATGAAGATAGAAGAAATAAAATAGATTAATGTAGGTATGTAGCCACTCGAAGCGTGACCATCAACTACACAAGGAAGTAAGAGGAAGAATTAGAAGAATATATAAGGAGGAATATGAAGAGAAACTACTAACGAGTGAAGTGATGTGGGTCAGGTCATGAGCGGGGGGGTGAAGTGATGATGTTGCTTGGGCTTTGATATTTTGTGTAATTGGACATATGGTGAATATAGCAGGATGGTGTTGGATGGTCCTACATGATGGAACACTATGATGTTGGTGGCAAGTGTGTACCATCGTGTATGGTTGTTGATGATGTAGTGGTATATGATGTGAATCCTACAAAAATAAATAGATACCAACATATAAATGATATAAAAAGAAAAAATACATGTATAATGCAATTGTAAAGTACGGGCATGCACATATTGTGGTGTGAATGGTGGGCGATGTGTGTGTGAACAATAGTGATGAGGCCTAGAAATACCTCAATCATAGCATGTTTTGAACATTAAAATTACCTAAAAACTCTTATGTTTAATCTGATATGCTAGTTAAGTTGATTCAATATGCTGTGTATTAACTGTTTGCATGATCAATGTATTAGAAATACTATATTCTAATTTTTACAACTTTTTGCATAGTTTTATGTTATTTTGTTATGACTTGCTAAAAGAGAAATATGCTTAGGTTGATAGCAACATTTCACTAGTTTGGCTTTAATATGTCTCAACCATTCATTTTATCTAAATCTAGAAAACAGTGCAAGAAAACTATTACTGTGCAGCATTTCACTAGTTTTCCAATGTAAATTCCAGCCAACTGCCAATGAATGGCAAGACATGGAATTCACACATGGAAAGAGATGAAGACCATTGAAATCTGATCCTGAGAGATAACCCACCTAAGAAATGCAGAGGAAATAATTTAAAGAGCACACATTTTTTCATTCCGAAGTCTCTTCGGAATGAACAGACATCTTCAGAATGAGAAAACACAGTCTCTTCTAAATGAGCAGATCTTAGGAATGAGAATTGCAGTCTCTTCGAAATGAGCCACTTATCTTCGAAATGAAAATAGAATGTGCTTTTTGACTTGTTGACCAATTTTTGACGCTAGAAAAATGGAAATAAAGATTGAAAAGGGTAAAGGAAAATATCTCCCATCTGAATTTGTCGTCCTTGTCGACCAAAGCCACCATTTATGAAAAGATCAAGTTTTATCCTCTTCTAGGATAAAACCAGGAAAAGTTGCAGCATAATAGGATTAGATATTTAGGATAGAAATGAGATATTCTTAGTTTGTAAGTAGATCTTAGGAAATTTATAAATATGGCTCCCGTCCAGGTTGAGCTAGAGATATGGAGAGAGAGGATAATAGCAGAAAATAGGTAAGTAGTGTAATAGTAAGAAAAGTGACTATTACAGTCTTGTAACAGGTTTTTAGTAGCAATAATGTAATCATGTTCTGAATCAATAAAAGTGCAATATTTTTATTAATGTTGTTGTGAATGAGTGTGAGTAATATTTAGATAAAGAAAGACTCATACCTTCTTCTGGACAAGGAGGCTGGCCACTTCTAGACCTAGGAGGAGGACTAACAGTAGGTTTTTATTCTGATTTTGCTGTAGCAAAATGAGTTGTAGAACTTGTCATTTTATTTCCTTGTAAATAGCTAACAATATTTGTAATATTATCTTATTTTATGATTGGTATGATCTTGTGATTAATGTTTTGGTTGTAATATTCACTTTAAACAAGCTTTCAAAATACTACAGATTATCATTTCTAGAATTTACTATTTTTTGCAATTTGTTGCATTTTGTGTTTTGTTGTCAACCCCTGCACAAAAGATTGACAACATTCTATTACAGAGCATTGAAAGGGCTTAATTTCCATGGTATAATTAGGTTTCCATTGCTGCAAAAGTAAATAAATTTCCTTTCTACAAGTATAATCAGATTTCTAATTCTGCAACTGTTATTTCTGCAACATAATTAGGTCTCATTCTGCAATTGTAATTAGGATTTCATTTATGCAGTTAATGATTAGTTTCCATTTCTAAAACTAGATTAAGGTTTAATTTATGCAATTTAGAGATATAAATTTTCTAAATCCCCCACATAATCGGTTTCACCAATAAGACCTATTGCTCCTAGATGACCTAAGTTATAGCCTTGTTCACTCCTTCTGCAAATAGCCTTGTACACTGCCCTGGATTGACAAATTCATTGAGAATTAATGATGTGCATAGCGACAACACATAATTTTGGCACCATTGCTAGGGAATAGTGTTGCTGGAAGGTGACAACAATCCAATAGTTTTTTAATTAGACTGAGTTGTGAAATTCAGGATAAAATTTGAATATAATAGCTGGTTAAAGTAATAACTATTGACCTATAATTTATGTCATTCAAGAGTAAACATGAATGAGTAAGCCTAGGGATGAAAAAGGTATAATTACCCAAAAGGATCCCTGGATTGTTCCATTAAGAAGATCTTCACGCCTAAGGGGTGAATCACCTGTGTTTGAACTACCAAAAAGATTGAAAGAAAAAAACCAGTCTCATCATCATTAGAACATTCTGAGAAAGAAAAATCACCAGCTTCATCATCATTAGAACATCCTAAGAAAGAAAAATTATTAGACTCATCATCAACAGAGGATCTTGGACCTCTTGAGAGTGAAATTTGGATAGGTTTAACTATTCCCAAGGAACAGGAAACTATGGCAGAGGGAGGCAATATAGATAGGGATGGCCAACATGGCTATGTCCATAATGAAGGAGATGATCAGGATATGCCCCAACATTCCAAAACATTTGAATATTCTATCCGTTTGAATCCAACACAAAACTCTCCCATGAAAACCATTTCACCTTCAGTACTTCCAACCTTTCGAGGTGTTGTATCTAAAGATCCTGATCAGTTTTTGTTTGAATTCAAAGTAGTGTGTCAAACCTCTATGTAAATGACAATAAAAAAACTTAAGGTTTTTCCCTCAACACTCAAGGACTCAACATTACGCTGGTTCATGAGCTTAGAGCGAAATTCCATCCAAACCTGGGATCAAATGGAAACTGTATTTTTAGACAAATATCAAGAGTATTGTTGTGTAAGGAACATGAAAGATGAGTTATTCAGGATTAAACAGGAAGATGATGAAACATTAGAAGACTATATTGATAGGTTCTCCTTTGTTCAAAGGAGATGTGGACTTGTAGAACCAGATTTATGCAAAACCATATTTTTGAGAGGATTACAAGATGAATCCAGAGAGGTATTGGATTTGATGGGAAAAGGGGATGTAAATACTCTCAGTAATGATGAAATTGTGGGTATCTATAGGAATTACTCTCACACTAAGCAGGGAAGAAGAAAAAAAATACAAATGGCACTGATGTGAAGGACCTAATAGAGGAACTTGCAAATTTTAAAACTGATATTTTGGTGCCATCGAACACAAATTCAGGAGAAATGTCTACAAAAGCAAAAACCACAAAAGCTTTGGCAATTTATTACCCAAGATGTAGAAATAAACATGCTTTGCAGGAGTTTCCTTTGAATAAAATATCTATCTCAGCCATTTGTAGTATATGTTCAAAGAAGCATTTGACTAATAAATGCCACCTGCTACCACAACTCAAAACTATGTTAGAGAGTCATATTGAGGAACTCAACTATGTTGGACAAAAATAAGGGGGAAATTTCTCTCAAAACCAAAATACCCCTCATTTTCCTACAAATTTGGGGCATAATCCTTGGAACATGCCTTGGGAACAATCAAAGCCATCCCAATGTCCTTGGAATTATTCTCAATGGACAATTTCCCAAGAATTGCCACAACCAAGTTGGAGTAATCCAACCTGGAATCACAATCAAAATAATCCATCATGGAATCAAAACATCCCACCCTAGAATCATAATAATCCACATTGGATACAAAATAAACCATAGTGGAGTCAGCAATACCAGTCCTATCCAAGATAGCAAAGAAATCAAGGTCAAACTTAGCATTTGCTGCCTACACCTAATCAAAATTTTTAAGAAAAATAGAACCAACCACAAAAAACACAACAGGTGAAACAACCTCAACTTCTATATCAATCAGTCACTAATCCAAACAACATGAGATAGGCATCCCTTGTCTATGTGGTTGAAGTGAAGAAAATGTTGAAATAAATGTTCTTGATTGTAGTAACATCCAACTTCATTTAGGAAAAGTTGTACCTGAATCTGTTTCAACTAAAATCAAGGAAAATGAAAAACAAGAATGTTTGGAACCAGTTATATTTAAACCAACAACAAAGAAATAAGAAGAAAAAATAGAACCATAGGCAAAACAATTACCTTCATCAAGGATAATTCCATATCCTGAAAAATTTAATACCACAATAGAAAATTTTGAGTCAAACCTGGTCAAGGAACTTAGAAAGTTAACTATATCATTGCCCTTATTTCAAGCCATTAAGGATATACCAATGATTAAAAGTACTATCCAAGATTTGTGCATTAGAAGAGCAGGAAGAAAAAAGAAAGCATTTCCTAAGACTGTTCAAGTTGAAGGAAAGATAGCTGATCTCTTGTCTGGAAAACTAGTACCTCCAAAGTATAGTGACCCAGGGAGTCCAGTTATCACAATTACCATAGGCTCAGTACCAATATCAAATGTCTTAGTAGATCTAGGATCTGCAATAAATGTCATGACCAAGGATATAATGAAACAATTACAGCTCAAACATCCCAGTCCTACATTTATAGTTTTAGAAATGGCTAATAGGTCAGTTGCAAAACCTAAAGGTATCATTGAATATGTCTCTATAGAAGTCTCTTCTTGAGAATTCCCTACAAATTTTTTGGTTTTACAGCAAATAAATTCAGCACATGGATATCCCATCATTCTAGGAATACCTTGGCTTGCAACTGCAACAACCTTCATAGACTACAGATCTAGAAAAATGACTATTTCAAATGGTATTGATCTAAAACAGATCTCTCTGTATCCTCTTGCAAGACCCTCCAACAATTTTTTAGGTTAGTTATGGTTTCTTGATTCATATGAAGAACTAGAAGAGGTTATTTCCACACTAGCCACCTTGGTAGTAAGGGAACACACAAAAGACCTCCATGACATAGAAACTTTAGATAATGAAACTATCCTAATAAATGTTCTGCATGAACAAGGGTTAGAAGAGGAGGCAGTAAATATCCATCAGTTGTTAGGGAATGAGGAGAACAAACTTTTTGAAGGTGAGACATCTGCACTATCATAGGAAACATCAGTTTCACTACCACATGCGTGGCATCATCACCTGATTTTCCCTTCTCACTATTCCATACAGGATATGCTTCCATTAGAAATCAATGAAACATAAACTTCTTATTGCCCTCTTAACTCCCTAATCACCAGGTATGAAGAAGTGAGTTTAGTCCTTCAAAATACAAAACAAATAGAAGTCCAGCCAGACAAATTACTGAACATTAATAGCTGGTTCACTAGGGAAGAGGAAGAAAAGTTGATAACAGTTTTGTAGAAGCATGTTCATGCTTTTGTGTGGGACTACAAGGATATGTTAGGAATTCACCCTGATATATGCACCCATAGGATTTATACTAAATAATTCAAGCCAGTAAGACAACCCTAGAGAATACTGAATCCTCCCTTGAGGGATATTGTAAAGGAAGAAATTGAAAAACTTTTGGAGGTAGGATTCATTTACCCAATTTCTGATAGCTAGTGGGTCTCTCCATTGGTTATAGTTCCTAAGAAAAATGGAAAAATGAGAGTATGTGTAGACTATAGAGAGCTGAAAAAAGTGACATACAAAGACCATTTTCCATAACCTTTCATAGATCAGGTGTTAGATACCCTTACTGGAAAGAAATAATTTTTATTTCTTGATGGATTTAGTGGGTATAATCAAATTCAGGTTGCACCTGTAGATCAAGAGAAAACAACCTTTACCTATCCACGGGGAACATTTGCCTATAGGGTTTTACCTTTTGGTTTGTGTAATGCCCCAACAACATTTCAACGAGCGGTCTTAGAAATTTTTTCTGATCTGACTACCAACAGTGTTGAGATATACATGGATGATTTCACAGTATGTGGACAGACTTTTGACTTTACATTAGAAAACCTTGACAAAGTTTTAACTTGCTGTTAAACATACCAGTTATATTTGAATCCAGAAAAATATTTTATGATGATGGAGGAAGGAATAGTTCTTGGTCATCACATCTCTCCTCAAGGAATCCAGGTTGATCCAAAGAAGGTGGAAATTATCAAGAATATTCTTCCCCCTAAAACTTAGACTAATGTTAGAAGCTTCCTAGGAAACATTGGTTTTTACCATAGGTTTATTCCTAGCTTTAGCACAATAGCCAATCCCATGTTTATCCTATTGACTAAAGATTCTAAATTCTCCTGTACTGCAAGGTGTCAGGAATAATTTGAAACTCTAAAAAAGAAATTAGTAACTCCACCCGTGTTAAGAGGACCTAATTGGACATTACATTTTCACATACAGGCTGATGCTTCCAATACTGCAATTGGAGCATCATTAGGACTAATTTACAATGGTGAAAACTATGCCATCTACTACATTAGTAAGAATTTGATAGGAGCTAAGAAAAATTATACCACAACTGAGAAAGAGTTTTTAGCAATAATTTATGCCATCAACAAATTCAAGCATTACATCATAGGTTATCAAATATTTATTCACACAGATCACACAACCATTAAGTATTTGATGAATAAGCCTATGGTAAGTGCAAGAATTATTTTTTGGTTACTATTACTGCAAGAATTTGATATCACAATAATCAACAAACCTGGAACTAATGTTGTAGTAGATTTCTTATCCAGGTTGCAGAACACAGATAAAGGGGAATTAGTTGAGGACACTTTTCCTGATGAAAAATTATTTGCTATATCAGTCCAACCACCTTGTTTTGCAGATATAGACAATTATTTGGTCACAGGAAAGGTTCCTCCATATTTCACTTCAAAATAGAAAAAACAATTGATCAAACATAATTCTTCCTTTGAGTGTATTAAGGGTATACTTTTTAAGTGCAGTCCTAACCATGTGTTACGTAGGTGTATCCAAAAGGATGAGGTATATGATATTCTTAGGGCTTTTCATGATGAAACCTCAGGTGGGCACTATTTTATAAAAATCACAATTAGAAAAATTTTAGGGACAGGATATTATTGGCCATCTCTTCATAGGGATGTGAAAAAGTACATCAAGCATTGTGATGCATGCCAAAGAATGGGGAAACCCACTCATACAAATGAAATTCCACTACAACCTCAATTGGTTTTAGAGCCATTTGAGAGGTGGGGGCTTGATTTTGTAGGACCTATTGATCCACCTTCTCAAGGAAAGGTGCATATTCTAGTATGCACTGATTACCTAAAAAATTGGGTAGAGGTGTGTGCTTTCAAACATGCTCATGAAGAGAAGGTCACCGATTTCTTGTATACTCAAAATTTTCAGAGATTTGGAGCTCCACGGTCTATCACCATAGACCAAGGACCCAAATTTGCATCTAAATTCATTGATGCTTTTACAAAAGTATATGAAATCAAACATAGGAAATCATCACCTTACCACCCATAAGCAAATGACCAGGTTGAGGTAACAAACAAAGAATTGAAATGAATCTTGACAAAAACAGTAGCTTTCCATAGGAAAAACTGGCTAGATAAATTACTTGAAGTAGTTTGGGCTTACAATACTACTTGGAAATCCACTAATATTTTGTCTATGCAAACCAAGGGTTATATGGTTTAGTATTGACCACATGGATGCCACCATTATCTATAGGAGATGTAGGTGATATCGCAGATTGAGTGAGTGTATGAATAGATACCAATGTGGTGTCTAATGATGGGTTTTGTAGTATTAGTGATACTAAGGAGGCCATTGTATCTAAAAATGGTTTGATGATCATGGAATATCTTTGAGATCATACCACTCGAATCAAGAAATAAGCTATTGTGCAATTTGTTTGTATTGTTGAAGAACTAGACAACGACATTTCCAGATCTCTTTCACTTGGTTCACTATCAATAGGGAGTCACCTATGATGTGGAGGCACTTGATATGCATAGCATGGGCTTTTTTTAATCCTAGGATCAAGGGTTCATATTCTACATTGTTGCTTGTATATGGGAAGTCCAATTTGAATGAGAAGGGGAGCGGTTCCCCTTCGGGTGTGAAGAATACAATACTTGCACCCCCAGCATGAGTGTATCAAAAGCCATCAAAGTATAGGGTTAAATAGGCCAATGATTCAAGATAGACATACACTTTGTCTTCTATGATGTGGAAGATGGAATCATCAGGAAGCTGAATGCGTAGAGGTTGGTCATCAAGCAAGGGAGCTTTTGCAAGTTGGTCTATGATGACCTATCCTTTAATGGATTTATGCAAAATGAATTCTAGGTCAAAATAAATTAGGAGCATGATCCATTTCACTATTCGAGAATTGTGATAGCTTTTGTTCATCATGTACCAAAGGGGATTGTCTTGGGTGATGACAAAGATTGTGTGGTTTAACATATAGTGGTAAAGTTTCTGGGTAGTAAAGACTACAACTAGGCATAGCTTTTCCATGTACCTATATCTAACTTCATATTTGAATAGCATACAACTTATGTAATATATGACTTATTCTTTGTCGAGCACATTCTTTTGAGCTAGCAATACACCTAGCACAAAACCTATGGCTGAGATGTACAAAATTAGTGGTAGCTATGGGTTTCCAGAAGACATGATTTGTGGGGAAGTGAGGTAAGCTTTGATAGCATCAAAGGCCTATTGGTAGTTATCATCCCATTTAAAATTTACTCTCTTTTGCAAGAGATGGTTGAATGGTTTGCACTTGTCTGACAGTTGTGTAATGAAGCGGTGAATGGAGGTTATATTGACCTAGAAATTGCTTAGTTATTTTAAGGTAGTAGGTAGGGGCATGTCAATTATGGCATTTACTTTGTTAGGATTTACCTCAATGCCATATTGAGTAATAATGAACCCTAATAATTTTTCTAAGGTAACTCCAAAGACACACTTCTTTGGGTTAATGTAGACATTGTGTTCTAATAGGTGGTCGAAGATCTGGCAGAGATCATGTAGGTGTTGCGAATATTTCTTGGACTTCACAATGAGGTCATCTACATAATATTACACACTTTTATGCATGTAATCATTAAATATATAAGTCATGGCACGCTGGTAGGTTTCCCCAACACTTTTAAAGCCAAAAGGCTTGACCTTATAGCAGAAGGTCCCTCAAGGGATTGTGAATGATGTCTTGTGTTGATCGGTGGGGTTGATATTGATTTTGTTATAACCAGAGAATATATCCATGAGGAAGATCATCTTGTGGCCTGTGATTGAATTGATGAGTGAGTCGATATTACTTAGTGGGAAGTTGTCTTTGGGATAAGATTTATTTAAATCATGAAAGTCAGTGCAAACACGAAATTCATCAGATAGTTTTGGTACTGGAACCATGTTGGAGATCCATTCAGGGTAATATATAGGTACTATAAAATTTTTTTTGAGGAGATTTTGTAGCTCAGTTTTGATGAGTAATGCAACTGTTGGGTGCATGCATCGTAGTTTTTTTCTTACAGGTTTAGCGTCTTTGTCTAGCGTAAGGTTATGGACTACAAGGGTTGGATAGAGGTTAGGCATATCATTGTAGGACCATGCAAAGACTCTAATATAATATCAAAGGAATGCAGTGAACCAAGCATGTTCTTTAGTAGAAAGGCTAATGGTAATATTTATGATGTGAGGATTTTTGGGGTCATCACTTATATCTACATTGATGGTTTTCTCTATGAGCATGTAATAACCGTCACGTAGTTGTTCTAGAACTGAGATGATATGGAGATAATAAATGGTATCCGTAATGTCATACTCATCATCTATATAGATGTCTGTGTGGTGCAACTATAGTATGTGAGGTCGTGTAGACAATGAAGGAGAATTTGCATCATGCAAGACATGAGGTGAAAGTAGGAAATCTCAAGGAACTAGTATGGGTGAAATATGCATGAGATCAATGAAATTAGGGTTTGGTGTGTCATCACATATTGTATAGTCTGTGTATTAAAGTGGGGAGAAGAGGTCCACCTTGACCATATTAACTGATGTTGTGGGGGATGTCGGTGGTGAAAAGTCTAGTGATGATAACTCGATAACTTGTGAGCATCCTAAAAGGCTTAAAGGAGGGTGCAAGATAATCAATGGAGAACATGGTTGAGTAATAGCTTGATGAAGTTGTCAATGTATAGGTAGGAACATGGTTGAATATGTTAGTTATGGTGGTGGAGATGTCATGTCTTGCTCTGGGTGATGAGCATTTAAGGATAGGGTCAAAAATTAGCTCGTCAATTCATCAACACAACATGAAGATGTGGTGTCGAAATAAGGTGATTCTTGGAAGAAATTACATGCAACTGTAATGGTAGAGTGAGTCGATGGAGTGTATTCTAGGATGCCCATGTCAATGCATTCTTCCAAGGTGTGTTTTGAAAGAGGGGAAGAATGTAGGAAAGATCATGTAATTCATCCTCAAGTGTGTGGATGGTAGTGGTATGATAACCTAATCTAGATATATTCATAGGTAATTGGACATGAGGGTTAATCGGTGTACGCAACCTTTGTTCATAGTGGTATAATCCAAATATGTGCCAATGGAAATATTAAAGGTAGCGTAAGGTGAAATAGGGATTAGCTAGGTGATCAAGTGTACCGCAAAAGCTAGATTGGGGTGGTGCAGGTACTATAGGTGGGAGTGAGGAATCAACTCCTACATAGACAAAGTTGGTGTGATTATTGATGGATCCTAGTTGTCTAATGATTTCAATGGTCAACAACAAGGTTGAGGGGCAACCGAAGTCATACGAGCATCACACACATTGTAATCCCCTAGGATTGAATTTGTCATAAAATGGAAATACGTTGTGATGTACGTGATGGTGATAGAGGTGGTAAGTTTGAATTAAAGTATGATGGTGCAATCTGAGACTCTATTATAGTGGTAGAGGAGGGGTGTAATAGATGGTCATCAAGGAAATAAGCTCACTATTCCCACTCATGGTATTCAATTGCAACAGCTAGGATAGGGTGGTTTGCTTGTGGGAACTATGAAGAACGAGGATAAGGTGTCAGAACTAGACTACGCTAGGAAGTGAATGACCTAGGCCATGGGAAAAATAAAAGAGTAGGTGTTTGCGATGTAGGTAGGATAGGATTTTTCATAGGGGACGATTTCTAGGTAAAGCAATAGGGCACGAGGAATAGGGAGATGATGGTCATGATATTGCAGGTGGTAAAAATGGTATGGTAGTAGGGTTAGGTGCTACTAAATATGGTGCTAAGGGTGATGAAATCAAGGCATGTGTCCTTGATGAGATTTGAGGCAGTGAAGTGGATGTTGGGGAAGATGTCGATGTTTTAATATATTTATGGGAATAGATGTGAAAAAGTTGTGTGGAGGAAAAGGAAGGTGTTGTTGGGAGGTCTACTATGTTGCAAAACTTAAAGGGATCTCCATTGGTAGGAATGCAATGGACTAGTCTATCATAAACATATTTAAGGCAATGATGTAGCATGGAAGGGACACACTACATGTCCCTAATCCATGGATGACCATGGAGGATTTTATTCTGCATCTTCCCTTGGATGATGTGAAAAAGGATGCAGATGGTACAAATACCTACCTAGATAGGTAATATGATGGATCCTACTTTGGGTATCATGGAACCATCAAAGACATGAAGGTCAAGATATGGAGTGGCAAAATGGGTTAGTGGGATATGCAAGTGATGTAATGCCACTGTAGAGATAATACTAATAGAAGAACTGATATCAACAAGGACACGCTTGTAGGTGATGTCATTGATTATTGCTTGGATATGGAGAGGAGGATCTAATCCTTCTCCTACCAATTTTGTAATATTGTTATCATGGAAACTAATGAAGGATTGAAGGCATCATGGGATGTTCCCTACAAAGTTTACAAAGGCATTCATATCATGTATCTCTAGATTGATGAAGCATAGGATATCATTAAACACCTCACGATGGGATTGATATTTTTATAGGTCAAAAATGGATAGCCGAGTAGGGGCATTTCATAATTGGTGGGTAATGCTAGTATAGGTTGTAATGAAATTTTGTGATGGAGGTGGTATGGCACTAGGAATCATAGAAGGTTGTGATGATGTGAGTTGGATCGGTAGGGAAACAATAGGTGTTGTTTGGTGTGATGGGTATTGTTGGTTGTGTGTAGTAAGGTTGATCATACCCACTATGTTGCATGATGGGGGATCATGCTGGACACTATTTACTTGCCTAGGTGGCCCTGGTGGATTGATGGTTGGTCTTTGGGTGTTATCTCCCCTATGGTCAGGTAAGGGGTTTTGGAAGATCCCTAGGTTTTGATTTTATGGGGAAAGAGGCTTTGAAAGCTGAATGGTACCCCTATCAATTAGATCTTGGACTTGAGCATGGAAAGAGTAACATGAATCGATATCATGGCCGCACTGTTAGTGGTATTGGTAGAAGGCTTGTTCATTGTATCCAAGAGGCTTAAATAGGTCTGGATCCAATGGTTGGATCTTGGGTAATGATATGTGACATCCTTCATATAACCTCTTGAAGAGGGATGGCAATGGTTTAGAAAGTGGGTTGATGTTGTGCTATTGGACCTGTGGGTGCATGAAATGAGGCTACTAGGGCCTAATATGGGGAGATCCATTGGTTTGAAAGACTTGTTGTCATTGAGGAATAAGAGGTTGTGAAACTGGTGTGGGTGCTAAGGTAGCAGCTACCACTTGATTAGTTTGTGGTGGTCAAGGGAAAGGTTGGTTGAGTGTATTTCTATTAAAATGGAAGTTATAATTGTAGTTGGGCTTCTATATTAAATTGATTTTTCTTGACTAGACCTTGATGTCCTCAATTACTTTATCTTGGGCAATGGCTTCTTCAAAGTTACAGCTTTGGTGAAGCTGTAGGGAGGTGGAAATATGTTTGTGGCAACTCTTGGAGAAGAGTGTCACTAGCTCAATGGTAGGGAGGCTATAGGTGAGATCATAATAATCGATCTTCATCTTGACACAAATTTGGTAATGGATTCATCATCAACCTATCGTAAAGCATAGAAATATGATAAATTAGTCTTATTATTAATATTTATGGAAAAGTGTTCCAAGAAATATTTGGCTAGATGTTCAAAGGTGTACAGGCTATGGCATGGAAGTATGTTATACCAGTCTAGGGCTTTCCCTGCAAGGGAGAAAGAGAAGGTGCATAGCATAAGAGGGTTGCTACTACGAAGTTGATAGCAAGTTGAGCGATATTTACTGATGTGTTCTCTAGGATATTCCTTACCTTTGTACTTATCAAACTTTAGGATCTCAAAGTGGTAGAAGTAAGGTGGTATAGGCATTGATGGATGAATTGGCTCACTACAAAGTTCATCATATATCAATTTATATGGTCCATAACTAGATGTGTGTAGGTTTAACATCTTAATTTCATCTTGTAGGAGCTAAACCTCAAGTTTTAAGGGTATGGAGGCCTATGCTATAGTGGGTTGAGCTTGGAAATGTGGTGGGTATTGGTGTTGTTGTTATTCCTAGTACTAAGGGAGGAATTTTTGCAACTAATACATGTAGGATGGATGATGAGCGATGTATGATGTCACAGCTAGTGGTACACTAGGTTATGGAGAGGGTATTTATTGGGGATAGTAGTATTGTGATTGTGGGATGTATTATTTTGGAATTGGTACCTGCTAGGTAGGAGTCTGCTATGTAGGAGCTTGTTGTAATAACTAAACCATAGGTGATGATGACCATAAAGGAGAAGGTGTAAAGAAAGTAGATCCAATAGGTAATGGTGGAGGTATCGAGGCTACCAATGCTAGGGGTGGTCGAGATGAGGTATCAAAATATGGAACCTATCTCTGTACTAAAGGATGGGAGGTGACAAAGCTAAATTGTGTAGAGTAGCTTGGGGGTGTAGGAGTGTAGGCGGTGGGTATTGATCCATAGGTGGGAGGAAGACTAGTATTTGGGGCCTAAAAAGGAGGAGGAGGAGTTAACCTAAATATCGATTTAGATGAAGGTTGAGCAAAGGATTTGGTAGGGTACATTCCAGACACCTAATATGGATGTGGGAATGATGAGGAGGAAGGAGGGTAAGTCTCTAGGGTAGGATCTTGGGAAACTAAAGAGAGGAATGCGTCCACTCTTGATTGGGTGGGGATTATTGGTTTTTGTTGTTGGTATTGTATATTTTGGGTTTGGAGAGGTGGCTATGATAGGTTCTAAGAAATTTTAAAGAATGGTTGTTGGGATGGTGATGGTTGGGACTCTTGGAGTATGGATGTGATGTCTAAGGGGGCACTTGTTGCTCCTGCAAGGGGGTTTCTTGTTGTGTGGTTTGGAAGGATGTCATCTGGGTACCTATGGTATAGGAGGAAGGTTCTAAGACCATACCTAACATAGGGGAAAATAATGCAACCTTAGGGCAAGTGCAGTTTAATAGGGAAGAGTCATTCTCAAAGAGAGATTGAGATAAACTCTAGAAGAAATGGTGTGCAAAGGTGGGGGACATAGGTGGAGTCTCCTCATCTATGGTAAATAAAGTATTAGGTTGTCCTGGAGTAGTGTAGATCACATATCGTAGAATGTTGTGGGTGGATTAGATAATGATACAGGGAAAAGGAGTGGATAGTATTATGTGATTGAAGTAGAGAGGGCTTCACTCGAAGTGGATGTCTCACCATGAGTGATCGTGTGTGGATAACATAGATCAAACTCTATGAGTTTATTGTGTGTGTATGTGTACTTCCACTTCATGATAAAATGAGGAGGGATGACCTGACTAGAAGGAGCACTAGGTGCCTCCTCTATAGGGTGTGCTTGCTCATGTGCACAACTATGGGTAACAAGTGGCATGATGATGTGTGAAGGGGGTTAGAGGTAACCCTATGAGGTATGAACTCAAACTAATATGATAAGCTACATGGACCTAAATGGCAAAGTTTTGCATGATGTAATGTGCCTAAACCAGTTTGTGATCATGCAAAAAAAATTAAACTAGAATTAGTTCTAAATGCAAGAAATAAAGTATGTTGTTCATTTTAGTGTGTTTTAATGTTGATACTTCCTGGGTAGAATCATCGGTAGTGGAGTGAATGCTCTAGAAGATCAAGAGTGTCATCAATATTGAACCTCTTACAACACCCAAATATGCATAGAATAGAATAGTATCACGATGTGCGAATGGTGTCCTATATGGAAGGTACGATAAAATGATAGCCTAAAGGGGAGAACTCAATATACTGGAATGAGCTCACTATATCATCTCATGAGAAGAGATGGTACTATCGAAGATGTTCTAGGCATGGTCAAAAAACCCATGCTTTCACTTCACCCTTGAGCAGGCTTAGTCAAGAATTATAGTTACCATGTCCACGAATTATGTGAGCCTTGTGGACGAAGGCATCTAATCTTATCCCACTCCGAAGGTAACTTTTGGTGATGAAATACAGGAGCCCAGTCTCAAAAGTAGGGGGTTTCTGGTGTTGAAATCCAAAAAATTTCTCGTATGGCTACTAAGTGTCTAAGGAGGTGAGATGGTGGAGGGTACTACTCTTGCCACACTAGTCTCAAGCGATGGATTGGGGATGAATTCCAATCTCACCACTTATTTTTGAACCATGCATGTGTGTGGGTTTTAGTTTGCTAACGATGATATATAAAGTGATAAATCTAACTAAATGCTCTTTCAAAATAAAATTCTAGCTCTATGTGTGATTTTTGGAAGCAAAGGGTAAATTAAGATGTATTTTGTGAAAGAAATCTAGTCCTAAGTGCCTTTTAGAAAAAAAACTAAGATTGATTCTATGAAAGCATTTAAGCAAGCAATGTAACACATGTGAGAAAAGGGGTTTATGGAACCCTAATTTCAAAACATAAAAGAAATGTAAGAAATATTTATACAAAGATAAATAGCCAATATTAAACTAAATATGTAGAAATAAATGTAACAATTGCGATTTACTTGAGGAATTTGCAAAAAAAATGGGAAATCCTAATTTAATGATAATAAAAGGAATCTGAAATTTGTATTTGCGAAAAGGAATCTAAAATTTTCTTTAGTGAAAGGTGCAAAAAGAAATTTGAAAAATCCTAATTCTTAAATGTATGAAAGGAATTTGACTTCAATTTTTGTACAAACAAGGAATTCAAAATTTCTTCAAAGGAAATGTGCAAAAGGGATTTGCAAAACCCTAATTCTAAATATAATTTTTAGAATTAAAATATGAAATGCATTTGGAAGGAAATTGATGTAATGGAACAAGAAATAAATGCACCACTTATGCAACATGTGATTTGCAAAGAGAAATCAAACATTTTTTAAAAATAAATGAGATTTAACTTTCTAGTTTTGTGCAGGTTTCCACAACCAAAGTTAGCATTCAAAGCATGATGGATGTGTAAGAAAAGGAAATATACCAAATGTACTGATGCATTTATTAGTAAGTCTATATTAGCACATAAATATCATAATAGATATTTTTTTTGGGAATACCTATATTCTAATGCTACAGGTGGTCTGGTTTGCTTCTCTGCTACTCACCCCTACAAATTTGGGAGGTTTTGAGGCTTCTAGGGTCAATTCATAGGTCGGGGGATGAATTGGATCTAAATTCGTAGGTTGGGGGGTGAATCAGATATAGAGGCTTGAAATTCCCATTTTGAAGGTTTGAACAGATTTCCAAGGCTTAAGGGGTCTCTGGGAAATCTAGATTTGTACCTACAACAACACAAAAATAGGATATTGCTTTAGATTTGTGTTGAAAACTATTCCAAAACAATCTTGTATGGGGGTTCCACTGTGCGTGCCAAAATGAAACAAGCAAAAGATGCTATTTTCTCAAAAATAAATACAAAATAAATGCACATGTCCAAAAAATTACCCTTTATTCATTTGAAATGGAATTCATAGGTTACAATAAGGATTATAAAGAATCCTTTTCATAATGAACATCAAATAGACTAATAGCTACTCTTGGGTTCCTTGATGTAGGTAGGCTTCCTACGTATGTAAGCCATCACTGTTGTTGATGTGGATGCTTTGTCACCTGTTTGTGACCTAAAAAATAGGGTTTGAGTATTTGGGGGCTTGCCTTGGTCAGGCCCCGTATTGATGAAATATAATAAAAATAGTAAATGAAATTGAACTAAAATTCTACAAAACTATGAGAAACATCATAATATTGTCAAATAAGACTTACCTAACAAATTTGGGGTGATTTGAGACCTGTAGATCCAATTCACAAGCTAAGGGGTGAATTGGTGCCAGATTCACAAGTTGGGGGGTGAATTCAGTTGTGAGTGGTTTTTGTTGGAGATCCTTGCACAAATGGGCTCCTCAGATGCTGTACTATTTTTGTTCAAGTTTACATTGTTGTGTCTATGCTTCTGTACACATTTTTGCAAAGTTTCTATGCTTTTTCTAGAATGAGAGATAGAGGTGGAATGAGGGTTTAGGTCCACTATTTATAGATAAACCTAAGGGGTAGGGGGTGTGGTTAGGAGAACTAAACCCTAAGGTCAAGTTCTAGGATGGTTAGGTTAGGGTTTGTGAGGTGTCATCCTCACATTCCCTTAGGAAATATCTCATCCTCACACATGTGTGAGGAGATATTAGGGTTAACTAGAATTAGTCAACTCTAAGGTTAGATTAGGGTTAGGTTAGGGTTTCCTAAGAAATATCCTAACCAAATTTATGCACACACATGTGGGAGGGAATAATTAGAACAAATTAGGGTTTAGAAACCTAATTAATTTTTATAATCCAAAAAGTGTACTTTAAGTGAAATCACTTTAAAATTAGAATTTGGATTAACTTTAATTAAGACTTTTTGGGAACTAATTGACTCGTGGGGTCCTAATTAAGTCTAGGAATGTCTTAAGTGGTCTTAGGTGACTTATGAGTGGTACTTTGGTGGATGTAAAGTGGTTATGATATGAATTGAGTAGTTTAATAGGGTTTTGTACCTATAAACTAGTGATGTAGCCTATATAAGTCTACGATATGCTATGCTAATCTAGAGTTATCTATGCTAGTCTACGCATGTCTATATGTCTACAATAGTCTACATAGGTCTAGAGGGATCTACAATAGTCTACATTGGTCTACAATAGCCTAGATGTGTCTAGTATGGCCCATGTAAACCTACAAGTGTCCAAAAGTATCTACAAGTATGTAGAGGTAGCCATGTGCAACTTTTATGTGTCTACAGATCAATGAGGAGGGTTATGCATAGTGGAAAATATTTACAAATTGGGTGAATATTAGGATTTCCAAAATTGAAAATTGGTAAATATAAGGACCTTCGACGTCGGCCCATTCTCCTAAAATTTTTAGAACCAATTTTTTATTAGGGTCAATTTGCCACAATATATATCTAAACATAGGCATATTTATACTCGTTGGAAAGTGCTTTTCAAGCCTAATCTAATGGTAGTGTTTTTATGAATTTATAAGGTGATATAATAGGTCAAAATGTACCTAAAATATGATCTTACTTTTTAGGGCTTCACATACCCCAAATTTTTGTGTGAATATGATTGATTTAATTTGCATAAGATTCACCTTGATTTCGATTAATATTTGTCATTTTTTTACAAGTATATTTTGAGTCCAATCCCTTATGCATAACCCTATCGATGAGCTTCAAGTGTATGCATGGGTACCTATTGTACTATATAAGCTATACTTGGAGTTGTATGAGGTGAGGAGGTAGGGGTAGAATGGGTTGGGTTGTAGTGTACTACTATAGTGTTTAGGATGGGAGCATTTCAGTGTGGCTTGACCTGTGGGTTTTCTTGGTGAGGCATGGGATGAGGAGTAGTCCTATGCTTTGAGATGGTAGGTGACTGAGGAGGTACAATCAAGTCATCATAGCTACACTATACAAGAGTACAAATATTTATGGGTAGGGTTGATACATGATCAGGTGCATTGGATACCATGGTGAGGTGCCAATTGGACTAGTGATAAGAAGCACCTACAAAGAGTTTAGAAGGTGAGATAGGTAGTTGGACAAAATATAAGTGAGATGGATCTTATACAATTATCATAGGTCCTACAATAATTTGGGCTATTATAGGGGGTTCCTTAGGCACCAATGTTGTACAGGTGCCATCTAGATGAGACAATTTTACCTTGTACAAAGGCATGGCGGGTGACCTATGAGGATGATGAGGAGATAGATATCCCTAATATGGATGATGCAAGAAATACCACTGAGTATAATGTATGGTTTAATGCATAGCTATAATGGGTACCTACTTAGGTAGTGGATGAGGACAATGAGGTTGATGATGAGGCAAAGACAAAGGAGGTAGATGAGGCTACCAAACATCAGAGACATCATTGATCTAGTAGTCAAGGTAGATATGTGAGGGATGAAGTAGAGTAGCCTCCAAATATTGGAGATGATGGTGGTGGTATGGATGATATGGAGGAGTTTCTATAGAGACCTCTAGGTTGGAGTGAGTATTATTGGGTGAGGCTCAAGGCTGAGTGGAACTAGCTTCAGTAGATGGTGGCAGAGTGAGATGCAAAGGTAGATCGACTATAGATGGAGCTAGAGGTATGGATGGCTATAGGTGGAGGTGAGGATAAGATCATGAGGCTCCAAGAAGAGTTAGCATAAAGGGACCATCACTAGAGGTAGGATATACTATGCCTTTGATCCCTAGAGGGATACATCCAAGATTTGGAGGATCTATTGATGTAGCACCACATTAGGTTGCCCGATCGAGCCTCTTCCTCCCTATTAGGGACTATTAAGCATAGTGATTCTAGTCATAGTGGCTCTAGGTATAAGGCTCCATCAGGATCACATAGATCTTCCTATAGGTGTTAGCTAGTGCTAAGCTACACTCTATGTATATGATCCTTGACACTCCATTGTATATAGCCTTCGGGTATTCATTGTACATGCAACATATATATATATATATATAGACATGGATTTTACTATGTTTTATGCTTTTATGTATATGCTTTTGTTTGAATTTATGTGTATATGTGTGATGAATGATAATATGTATGAATGCAAATTAATTAATGCTCTAATGATCATTCATAGTTTAGATTTTACTTGACCATTTATAACATTGTTGTTTAATCAACGACACCAAAATGGTGGCATATGAAATGGAAGACTCATGTAATGATATGGATGTTGATATGGAAAAATTATTGTTTTGCAGAGATTCAGACATACTAATGATATAAAACAAAATCACTAAATATTATCTAATTTCTCTAAGACCAAATGTGTGTGTAGTGAATTCATTTACTGAATCATGAGTATGGTAATGACTTGAGGTAATAAAGAACCAATGTGTGTGCAAGTGAGTTCATTAGCTTATCTTGAGTAAATTGATATGAAACCTGATATGGAGAAGACCAAGAAGCTAGCCTGTTAATATGTGTGATCAGAGGTCCCTTCAAGAGAGACATGTCACCATGCATGAGCATACTCCATTGCTAGTTAAGCATCTATAGCCCAGTGGATACTAGCTCCATAGTCCAAGAATTTGATCTCTATGTTTTGGAGATTTGTACTACCTAATTGTATGTCTGTAATGTAGTTTTATCCTTACAACTTAAGGATCTGTGGTGTGTGATGTGGAAATATTTAGATCTTTGGGGAATCATATTGTCAACTGAAGTGTGATGAGAAGTTTATCCTATCCTTACTACTCTTTCTTGTATTTGGAAGTAATTATGATAGTGATAAAAAACCATTGTTTTTTATTTTGTACTATGCACATAATGGTACAAACAAGGAGTACCCTTTTCACTTCGAGGCTCAAAACAATCATGGTATTATCCCTTTTTGAAATAAGATATTTTAAGATGTGTGATTGTATTTGGTTTAAGAGTGTTAGAGTCAATTCCTAGAACTCAATATTTTCTTAGTGAAAATGTGTCTTGGTCCTAAATAAAACTTGACATGTATTGGAGGTTGCTTGGAAACACTAGGAGTGGCTAAGTGACCAAAAACATCTAGGGATTATGGCAATGTGGTTTGTAAAATGACAATTTGATTTTATGGAATGGTGCAATGAAATGGATGATGATTTGAGGGCACCCTTGATTAAAGCAACATGACTTTATTGGATCAATTATTATATAAACTGAATAAATGACCCCCTAATATGGTGAATAAAAATATATGAAGATGGTTGTGAATGCAATGTATGAAGTGCAATTTGTGGAATGTAATGTGTTCAATGCAATCTATGGAATGCAAAGTGTAAAATATGTGAAATGCAATGTTGTTTTTGTGTATTAGCCATGTATATATATATAACATTAAGCATAAAATGCTCTCAAGTGGATGATGTTAAGTGGTTCAGGCTTTTCGAATCCATTTATAATTGAAAGCCTATAAGTTCCTTTACCCACTTTTTGAGTGAAAATGTATGGACCTAGCCAATTAGCCATAAATTTATCATGAAGGTGCAACAATGCATTGGTGTTTTGTTTATTATATTTAAGAAAAATAATTCTTACTTGGAATTCATGTATATCAAATTTGGAATTGTAAGCATGCTTTAGGTGATCCTGATAAACTTGTAAATACTCTAAAGCATTGACCTGCCTTTCATCAAGAAGTGTGAGTTTGTCAACACGTCCTTGTATAGTAGTATCATCATCTATGAATTCCTGCAATGAAATTTGTAGTGAGGGGATCTTGAGTTCAAGAGGCATAATTGCTTTGGATCCATAGACTAATGAAAATGGTGTTCTCCCAATAGGCATGTGGATGCTTGTTCATTAAGCCCATAATGCCAAGAGGATTTGAGTATGTCAATATCGATGATTTTATTTGACTAGTTTCTTGAGAATAGCAATGAAGATCTTGTTGGTAGCCTCAACTTGTCCATTTGCTTTTGGGTAGTAAGGAGTCGAGAAACTATGTTGAATTTTATATTTCTCATAAAGTTCTCAAACATCCTTGTTTTTGAAAGACTCACCATTTTCAAAGATGATTTTTGAGGGAATAACAAAATGACAGATGATATGATGAAGTATAAACTCCATAATTTGAGGTCTTGTCGTACTGGTTAGAGGAATCACCTGAACCCACTTTATTAAGTATTCAGTGGTTGTGCTTATGAATGTATGTTATCCTGAGGAAGGAGGTGAGATTTTACCAATAAAGTCAAGAACACATTGTGAAAAGGGCCAAATGCTTTGAATAGGTTGTAATGCTTGTGATGGCATATGAGTTAAATTAGCATGCTATTGATGTTTCTAACAATTTTTGACATAAGTGCAACATTCACATTCTATGATGGCCAATAGTAACCCACGCATAAAATGCACTTTACAATGGCCATTCCACTAAAATGACCACCATAAGTACCATCATGAGCCTCAGCTATGGATTTTTATGCCTCTACAAGCTCAAGATAATGAAGAAGGAATCCATAATAATCACATTTATAGAACATATCCCCCAAGAGAGTAAAACGTGCTACAGTTGGTATCACAATGGCACTAAGAGGGGGGGTGAATTAGCGACTTAAAAAAAAAATTCAAACCCTCTAAATCTGATTTTTTAAATATGATTATTAGGACAACAAATAACATAAATTCAAATCCACACAAGAAACATAAAATTATATCACATAACACAAGGATATGATGAGGAAACCCAATATGGGAAGAAAACCCCTGTGAGAAAAAGCTCCCTGAGTCTTTTGCTCAAATCAAGCCTCACTACAAATGAAGTACACTAATGTTTTTATCAATGGGGTCAAATGGAGCCTAATGAAAGGAAATGGGTCAAATGGATCCACAACCAAGATTATTATTCACCCATACCTACCATCCTTTTGATTTGAAATATGATAAAATAATGGCATAAAAATTCCTATAATGAAAGCAGAACTCACAATAGTCTGCAAGTATAAAACTCACCATATACAATTGCTGCAATGTGAATAATGAATCATGAAAACCCATGAAAATTAAATACCACTTCAAAAATATCACAACACCTACAAATGATATACCAATATGATCCAAATAACATGCTCAATATGCACCCACAACTACAATAACAAAATATGAAGTATTCACACTATGCTAAAAATTTAGTAACATTCTGGCTATACCTCATTACGCACACCAAAAATCCAATATATAGAGGATAGTGATGAGGTAAATCATAAATTTTTTCCAAAACCATGTGCAAAAACCACTCCAAAAACCACACACCTAGCTTAGGAAATTGCCAATTTCAACATTGAAATTTAAAATAACTTCCATCTGGGCACTCCATACTCCACAAATAAGATCTAACCTGAAATAACACTCCATAAATTATATTCCATGAAAAATACAGCAAATAGGACCAATATGGACATCACTTCCTCAAAAATTTCCAAAAATATGCATAAGAAATCCCAAAAAACTACCAAAAATAGCTCCACACTACACCACATAACTCCAAAATGGGTCCCACAAATATTTAATGACTTATTTTCCAATTTATCACATTATGAAACATAAAATTAAATTATATTCACTAGGAATATGACCCCTATAACCTATGTTGCATAACAAATTAATTAAATGCATTTTTCCCTCCATTCTTAAGTCCCCAAATACATTCCAAGGAACTTGGAGATGAAAATGAATGGGAAATATTAAATTAAATAATTAAACCAATGATCATAGGATAAATAATACATTACAACACATATGAGCAATAATACATGCTACCAAAAATAAAAGATTAACTTTCTCACCAAAATTGCCTTCGAACTAGGTGTGCTGGAAAACATAGTGTGTTATGCAAACATGGACAAATTTGTAGGATGACAACCGATCTGAATGGAAAATATGAATAACATGTAGGATGCCATGTAGAATGGTGTTTAAAACAATGACAAAACTCCAAGAGGCAAACAATCTCCCCCTTTGGGACTGTTGGAAACACAACATTAACTGCAACTACATAATGCAACATCCTGAAGAAAACCAACAACAAACCTCAAATTTGTCCTAAGAAGAACTAGCCAAAAAAAACCAAATCATATCATACCTTAAAAACCACATATGAACTCCCCTTTAATATAACAAGGCATCACATAAATATGGTTGCAGTTAGCTCACTCTCCCCCTTTGACAACAATGACAAAAGGGCGCAACAATGCATCTTGTTTGACAATTTTGCATCAAAATCCCCCTGAAATCAATAACCAACTCACATGATTTTTTCATGGATATAAAATATCAATAATATGTTCTCTGAAAAACATCTAATAATCTTTACAAGAAACTCTAAGATAGCTCTACACAAATCTTATTCTAAACAACCCATTGACTAGCACATTCGGGGAATGCCAAAGCAACAAAAAGCACCATAACTTGCTGCCCTTAACACAAACTAATATAAAATAGAGAAAAAACAGAAAATAAACTGATATATTTATGAAAAACTAGATCCATCATCATCAAAGATAAATTCAAAATATTTACCAAGAACTGCATCACCTTGCCAAGCAACACCACTTCACACTGTGAATCCAATCATTGAACTTTCTACACACACCATCCTCAAGCAACTATTAGAGAATAGCAACATCAAATAGCATATGTAGGAGAATAAAATTAAATAATTAAATGCTTCCCTTGAGGATGTTCCCTTAAAATATAAAACAATATAGTGTGTAGGAAGAGGAACAACTCCTAGGAGTTGCCTCAAGTGCTCAAATGTCTCCATTGGAAGAGGCTTTGTAAAGATATATGCAATATGATTTTTAGTAGGAAAAAATTCCAACTTAACCACCTTATCAGAAACCTTCTCCTTCAACAACTTATACCTTATATCTATATGCTTAGTCCTTGAATGCATAACTAGATTCTTTGAAATATAGATAGCACTAGTGTTCTCACAAAGAAGAGGAATAGGCTCACCATTTGCAATACCCAAGTCCTGAAGAGTTTACTTCATCCATAACACCTGAGCGTAGCAAGAAACAACAATAATATACTCAGCCTCATATGTAGATAGAGAAACTGAATCTTGTTTCTTATTGTGCCAAGAGACAAGCTTGTCACCAAGGAAGAAGGCATTGCCACTTGTACTTCTGCAATAATCAACACAACCATCACAATCTGCATCTGTATAAGCCTTCAATGTGAAGTATTTTTCCTTTTTCTACCATAATACATACTCCATAGTACCCTTAAGATATCTGAAAATTATTTTTATGGCCTTCACATGAGTTTATTTTTGAGCACTTTGAAATATAGCAACCATGCACACAGCTTGCAAAATGTTAGGTCTAGAAGTAGTTAGATACAATAAACTACCAACCATTGAATTATAGAGGTATTTATCAACAAGAGGAAACTCATATTACTTACTCAAATTACACCTTGTCACCATAGGAGTACTCACTGGATTTCTGTCCTCCATGTTAAACATCTTAAGCATTTCCTAAACATACTTAGATTGACAAATGAAAATGCCTCTATCCAACTGATTAATTTGAAGACCCAAGAAGCATGAAAAATATCCTATAATGGACATCTTAAATTCATATTGCATATCAGCAGCAAACTCATGATGCATTTCATATTTATTGCCACCAAAAATTATATCATCAACATACACAACAATAACAAGTTGATCATCACCTACAACCTTGTAATACAAATTGCTATAAACCTTACCTTTATGGAAGACCTACTGCAATAGTTAATTTTCCAACCTATCATACCATGGTATTGGGGCTTGCTTCAGCCCATACAAAGCCTTTTTCAATTTGCACACATAGTTCTCATCACCAAGCTGAAATCCATAGGGTTGCTCTATGTAAACCCCCTCTTCTAGATTGCCATTCAAGAAGGTTGAGAGCAAGAAAAATTCTAATGGATTCCAACATTGCTACAAGTGAAAATATCTCATAAAAATATATACCCTCCACTTGATCATACCCCTTGCACACCAATCTAGCCTTATTTCTCACAACTTGGCCATCTTAATTAAGTTTGTTTCTAAATACCCACTTGGTTCCAATTACATTTTTATTTGTAGGGCTTGGAACAAGTTCCCAAGTTTTATTTTTCTCTATCTGATCAAGTTCTTCATTCATAGACTTAATCCAAAATTCATGTTTTCTAACATCATAAAAATTCTTAGGCTCAACTTGAGACAGCAAATAAAAAATTACTTGCTCATTTGTCCTTGGAAGTCTTCTTCTTGTTTGCACACCTGTATTGGGGTCTCCTAAAATATTATTTTGAGGATGATTCTTCTTTAAATACTTTGAAGGAGTATTTGGAGCAGCAACCTCTTCATTCTCTTCTTGAGCTTCTTCAACTTCATCTTCTTTATCAATGGTGTCATTTTGAATGGGTGGATCAACTTGTTCAATTACTCCACCAATGCCTTCATCAATATTTACATTTATGCTCTCAACTATCTTACCAAGCATCTTGTTGTAGAATTTGTAGGCCTTGCTTCTAGATGAGTATCCAAGAAATATGCCCTCATCCGCTCTAGTATCGAACTTGCCAAGGTTTTTTCATCTCTCCTTATGTAGCACCTACTCCCAAACACTCTAAAATGTTTAATTGTAACTTTTATTCCAAATAATAACTCATAAGGAGTCATATCACTGTGAACTCTAAGCATGCACCTATCTAGAATATAAACTAATGTATGCACTTCTTCTCTTCAAAATATATTAGCAATATTTACCTCATTCAACAATATTTGAGCCATTTCTTACACATTTCTATTTTTCCTCTCAAAAACACCATTTTGTGAGGTGTTATTACTACTGAAAATTACCTCCTAATTCCATGGTCTAGAAAATATTTCTCAAACTCTGTTGATGTGTACTCACCACCTCTATCTGATCTCAAAAATTTGATACTAGTGCCCATATCATTTTCAGCTCTTGATTTGAACATTTTGAAATTTAACAGGGCTTCTAATTTTTATTTTAAAAACAACACCCAAATCATCCTAGAATAATGATAAATTAACAAAATGAAGTATCTCTCACCATCCATACCTTTAGTTCTCATCGGTCCATAGATATCTTTGTGCACTAGCTCCAATGGGCGTGTAGTAGAGTACTCTTTAGTTTTTAAGTATGCTCTTGTTTACTTTCCTTGTTGACAAGAGGAACATATGTTTTTTGATGGCTTTGAAATCTTAGACAAGTTCCTTATTGCATTATTTGAGCTAATTTTGATAATATTTTAAAAATTAATGTGACCAAGCCTCTTATGCCATAACAAATTTTCCTATTCTTTTCCAATGAATCAAGATTTGTCAAATCTATCACAAATATTTAAATATTACCTACTATACTTGCTACCTTAGAAATGATAGAACCATCCTTTGCATCTTTAATCTCACAACTATGTGCTTTGAAAATCAGCTCACATCCCAAATCACACATTTGACTCACATTAAGCAAGTTATGCTTTAGGTCATCAACAAAAAGAATATTTTCATATCTTATATTTCCATTTCCAATTCTTACCTCTTCTTTACCAACTATCTTGGCACTATAATTGTTGCCAAACCTCATAGAACCACCATCATACTTTTGCATATGCACAAACTAATTTTTGTCTCTAGTCATGTGACTAGAGCACCCATTGTCAATGATCCAGGAAGTGGATTTATTATGAGCTTTGAATGCAGCCTGCACTATGAGAGAATCCTTGAACTCTTTCTCCTTTCCCTTCTCAATCCACACCTTTTTGGGCTTTGGTTTTGGTTCCTTATCCTTCTTCTCCAAATCATCCTTCTTGTGAACCTGTAAATTTTGTCTAGGTGGTAGCTTGTTTTGCATTCTATGGGGCTGATTAGATCTGCTCTTATGCATTATATTGGTGGCAGAAAATATAGTTCTAAAATCCCTTGCAATATGCCCAAAATTTTTGGGGTTCGCCGGACTAACGCTTGTCCCTTTCCTGGTGCTTTCAGCGGCGTAAAAGGTTTAAAATGATTGTGGCATGGTGGTTATAGGGGCAGACTATGCGAAGATCTATGTGGTGGCTTCTAGGGTGGACAACGCATAATACTGTGGTGGCCATAAAAGCTAGACAGCCTGCCCAGATTCGTGGCGGCTACCGATTCCACCATGTAAATTCAAAAAAAAAAAAAAGTATGCCCAAATTTTTTACATATGAAACATTCTACATTGTGCTCAATTAGAGGTGCAAAAGAGTTATGCGTGACAATGTTTCTAGGCCTAGATTTGAGCCTACAATTGGCAATTTTATGACCAAATGAATTGCACCTATAAAAATAATAATTTGACCTAGTTTTCTGCCTTTGATATGTGTTATCATATCTACCATAAGGTCTCCTTCTTTGATGATTAACATTGATGAATCCATCATTGTCATTTCTCATGAAATTGTTCTCCTTTTGAACACTCTTCTTCTCATTTTGGGGTTGCAACTTATTGTCATATTGGAGCAACAACTTATCACCTTAAGGGGGCTGCAAATTCTTGTCTTAAAGGAGCATAAAATCACTTAATTTATCATCCTTAAGTGGCTTTACATATTTGACAAATTATGAGCACTCACCTTCTTCAAATCCTATACCAAACTTGATCTTAGGATGCCTTTGTTGCTTGATAATCTCATTTTTTCAAAAATATTCTCAAATTTTAGAGTGGTGCAACTCATAAAATTATATTTCTATAATTGTTCCCTCAAATAAAAAATCTCCTCTTCAAGATTTCTTCAATTATTCATTTTTTCACAAATTCTAAGCTTGAGGTCTTCAGCTATCTTTTGGGACTCTTCTACATGAATTTTCAAATCTGCAATCATCCTGTTTGCATCCTCAATACTACATGTGAGTTTATTTTTCTCCTCAACTTGAAATTTAAGATCATTTAGTGAACCATAAGAAATTTTATTAGCCTCTTCAATCTTATTTTTCAAATCAGCAATTTGATTATTTACATATTTTAGTTTTTGTGCATACTTTTTGTTATTTTTCACCTCTTTCTCATACTCCTCAAGGATATAGGCTGGTAAGACCCCAAGGTCTTACTATAAAATTATTAACAAATTAATGTAAATGTAATCACGGGCAACTCAAAGGGGGATCCCTCGTAATTGCTTTTCCATTGTAGGGGGCTCCCTCCTTAGAATCTATGCTTATTATTCTTCTTCTTAGATGATTTGATATGGAGGGCCAACCTAATATATATATCTACCCTAAATCTACGTTGGTGAAGAGACATGATGGTTCATGTATGAAGAGATGTGATGGTTCACGTTATGAAGGGTTGTGATGGTTCACTTTATAAGTTAATAATATAATAATTAAATGATTAATAATACTAACTAATAATGTTAGGATTGAGGATCCTAACATACCACCCTTATTAAAAAGAGCTTTGTCCTCAAAGCTCAAAGTGAGAAGCTTTGTCCTTTGTTTTGCAAGAAGGATTTGTGTAAGTTCTTGGACTCTTTTAATGGCATTCTTTTGTAGGTAGGGATATCGAGAAGGATGAAGCATTAGTTGGGGGTTTCCAATAACAATAGTAGAATCTTCCTTAGGAAAATCATGATGACGATGGGAGGGCAACCCTTGGGGTTCCTCAAATACTTCATAATGATGCATCAAAAGTGATGGTAATGATTTCAAATCCTTTTTTGGTTCCTTGGTAGAGCCAACGAAGGAGTGTGTAGTCACTTTGTGTTGTTTCCAAATAGGTTTGGTCATATGGAAAGAACACACTATTGGTGAGGAAGGTATCTATAGGTGTAGACACCAAAATAGCACCAATATGATTATATGACTTCAAACACTGATCGCATTGACACACATAGCCCCTAGGGCAGCACCCAGAGGTTAAATAGTGGTCCTAACCACTCACATAGTAGTTTTGGAAGGTCAGAGGCCAATTTGGCACCATTTAGGCACTCTACTCTCTACTCATTCCACCCAAGGATGATTAGCAGTATTAGCTCTAGGGTGGGATGAATAGCAGGTTTGATAGGCAAAAAGTCAAATCTTGACAAATGGCAGCTCAGATCCACTACTTAACTCTTCCTTCATTGCATGGGAGTGTGAGTTAGCATTTTTGAGTGCTAGAGGTAGTTACAAGGGCAGTCATGGAGCCCCTAATTAGGGATGAATATTTTCCCCCCTGGGAAGGCATGATTGCCAAGTGGCGCCTTTGCATGCTCATCCAAAGAGACCATTAGGTCTATAAAATGGTGAGTATTCTCACCTCAAAAAAAATATAGAGATAAGGAGCATTTTGAGCAATGAAGTGCTACCATTTTACATCCTCACACATTTTGATTTGTGCCTTTCACATCCTTGATCTCTTTTGGAAGGGAGGTCATTGGGTGATTATTGGAAGCACAAATCCGGAACCAAAACCTGACATTTGGCCATAAAATCCTACCAAATTTTTTGAAAACACCCCACAAGAGGCTTTGGACCCATCCCAAGTGGATTGGTGCCAAAATCGGGCCCCAAATGGTGGGCGTCCTATCCTCGGGTGCCCCCCGCACTGCTGCAGTCCTAATCGCCCCACCCAAGAGCGATTAGAAATCTGTAGTATATTTCCTTTCTATTATTTTTGCATCTAATTCTATGTTTCTTATATAGGTTGTCATTCAAATTTCACATCATTTTGAGTTGTTTCGATCATATTTTTGTCATTTCCCGCTTTTGCTAACATGTAGGTAGCATCATCAAATTCCCGATGATAGAGGCCAAATTGGAAAAATCTGACCTTCTAGGTCTTTAAAAAATACCCCATTTTACCTAACCCCCAAATTTGCAGGTGATTTGGAGCCTCCCGAATGTGACATTTGGGACAGTGCTTTTTGACATTTTGTTGCAGGTCTAATTGTCCCACCCTGGAGCGATTAGAAATCCATGGTGAATTTTTTGACTATTCCATTTGCAGTGCCCTCATGGTAATGTCCTCATGCTTCTGTTAAATTTTTAGATCATTCTTATGTTATTTAGTTATCATTGTATTAATTTTTTGCATGCACTAATCGTAGGCTTGGGATTGCATGTTTTATTTTATCTCCAGGTGCTATTGACTATTTTATGTTTCCTTGAACATAGCATCTCAACATTAGAGGAGCAACAAGGAGTAAAGACTCATCAATGCAAGCGGCGGTGATGTTTGGTCTGCCCATTCTAAATGTGGGCATGCGGAAGAAGGAATACCATCTGTTGATGTGACAAGAACATATTTAACGCTCCTAGACCCTAAAAATGGAGGAGACAGATTGTAACTAGGTTCTAAAGCATATTAATAGAAATTTTTGTACTCCATATTTGCTTTTATACCTTGTTTCAATGCGTTTATGTTTCTCTCCTTTCATGCATTTCAGTTTGTAGGATTTAGCATTAAGTTTAGTTTCATTTACATCGCATCTTGGCATTTCATTTTTGTTTTCGTATCCTCGTGATTTTAGTGGCGATCACGGTGGGACCTTGTCCTCTGTTTTGAGATAAGAAATATGATCAAAACTTGTTTATTTTTGCTTGTAGGTACCAAGTTTTCAAACGTTGGACTGTTGTTCATTCCAGTCTATGACAAGTACAGAACTAAAATTCGTGCCACCCTAGGGAAAATGGGCATTCGTACCACCATATGATGAATATAGCTCTGTTATTCATCCTACCCAGGGACGAATAGCTCTTTGTGCAGTTTTAGAACAGAAACTCAGAGGCATCCTTTTTGGGCAGAGAAGAGGTAGAAGTCCTAAACACCTTCTATCATTTTCTATTTTTTGTTTTTTGTTTTCTAGTTATTTACTTGCTTAGGGAAAGTTTTTACTGCATTTTTGCTTTCTTTTGTGCAAAATAAAAAGAACCCCACACATCACATGGCAATTTAAACACCAAGGATCTGGTCGTAAAACCCAAGCCCTTGATCAAGACCAACAGTGGATTTCATCACCACCCTGGCTTGAATTTTTGCATACATAACATCAATCGCTATTGTTGCTAGACGTAAATCTTGATGAAAGCTAACCAAGTGTAGCTGGAGTGATTCCCAATGCATGAGGATAAGTCTTCTATGGTAGGTTTCAAAAATAGGGTGATCCCCCTTCTATATCGCCTATGTTCCATGTACCATTCTGCTCTCACGTACCAATAGTTTCCATCATGTAAGGGAAGGTATATAGAGAGGTTTGGTATAACTACCTGGAAATGGTATATCGAAGGGGCAACCATTTTTGGGAGTCATAAGAGCTATCATATTGCATTTTCTACAAAACTTTCTTTACAAAATTGTCAAAACAAAAATCAAAACACACTAAACCAGGTTTAGGGCACACCTTTAATATTTAAACAAGATAATCATTGTTTTGTGTGTGTGTGATCTTTTTTGTTTAGTGTAGCATACAAATAAAAAAAAAAGAGATAAAACCCTACGTAGATTGTAGAGAAACACAACCATGGTGTACACCCGTAGCCAAGCCCAATCACGGGTAGGAGCTACAAAGAGTGTACAAGGGGGCACAAGTCACCTCTGCTATAGCCCCAAGGACTTGGTCATACCACCTTGGTGGCTCGACCCACAAGATAGTCCACATCATGCCATTTTAGAATGGGACTATAGAGGCACCCATTCGAGGGGCACTCTCGTCCAACATAGACCCTTTCAGGAGGAGTCCCTACACGTGGCACTCAATATAAATAGGAAGGCTCCCTTAGATGCTCGATATGAGTGGCTACCATGTAATGAAGTGCTAGAACAACATAGGGTCCATGAGGAGATGCCACATGATTATGTCATCCCTCCTTTACCCCCCATCACTGTTAGGAATAATAAGCCAAATCCAAAGCACAAGTCTCTTCAGACAGGGCGAGCCAACTCTTCCTGCCCCTTTCACATATACGAAAGGGAGCATGAGGAAGACTATCACATTCCTCAAGAGCAATACACAGCATGGGAGCAATGCACCTCCACACCTGCTATTTACCAGAATCACCTACTAAGGCCAGAACCTCGGGTGAATGTCACAAACCTTGATAGAGTAAAGCAACCTATAGATATCTCAAATCATCACGACCAAGATAAACACATAGGAGAAGCATATAGGCCCCCTAGACCTAAGACGGTGGAACAAATTGACTTGGAATTTGCCAAACATGCCACCCACCAAGCATAAATCACACAGCTTGAGCAAGACCAACAATAGTTGGAGCACCTGTATCACCTTAACAAAGAGCGCATTCGGTGTCAAACAGATGAGCTACTCCATAACACTATGCCTAAGAGGGTTCCAACCCATCGCACCCAAAGAGCAAAACTATATGAGAGGTGCAACCCCTTGGTGTGAGATAGGTCCCCACAACCTTACCAAGTGTTGCCTCTAAGACCTCCTAGACCTGAGTGGGAGGCCACTGCTGGGAACAATGATGGGCACCCTCTACGGGGACCCACCCATGTTTATAGGTCTCACCTAGAAACTCCTCAATAAGCCTATGAGGAGTATGGGCAAGAAGAAGAGTAGGCCAAAACACCCTACCAAGGCAGAGGGGGTACTATCTGGCCACCCCTCCATAGGACTCAAGTTTTCCACAACCCACAGTGCTACTAGAGCACTTAGATTCTATGGAAACCAAGACTTCTGGGCCCCAAAATCCCACTTTACGCCAACTCCATAGTCACCCAGTGCATCCATAAGTGCCAACACCCCCATACCATAAACACTTCAAGATATCCTAGTTGGAAATATTTAGGGGTGAGGAGGATGCCCAAGAGCACGTGACTAGATTTCTGATCCAATGCTTTGGCATTTAGGACAATGATGCTTTGTTGTTAAGAACATTTATAACCACATTCGCAGGCCCTACCTCGGATTGGTTCACTCAATTGCCAAAACACAACATCAGTAACTTAGATCAGCTAGTGGAAGCGTTCCTCTAATGCTTCACCTTAAAAACCAAGAAGAAGGCATCACTAAGCGACCTATCTAGCCTCAAGTAGTATGAGGAAGAAACCATGGCATACTATGGGAATCGATGGAGGATGTTGCTTTCAAAGCTACCCTACCTCCCTCCTATGGACGACCTTACCCAAATGTTCTCAAAAAGATATTTGAGATTGATATCCATGCTATTGTAGCTGTAGCAATATGCCACTTTAGAGGAAGATCTAGTGCAAGCCAGAATCATTGAGGAGATCAAGATTCAATATGGTGAGATTTCCAAGCCAAAGAAGAAAGAATGGTCTAAAAACACCAATACAGGGACCATGCAACTGAAACCCACCATGGTCAATCAGGTTGTTATAAATGTACCTAATCCTGTACAAGCAACACATCCCCAAAAGGCTAACTATTAGGTGGTCCCTCTTGACAGTTATGAAAGAGAAAATCATCGACAAGATCAAAATCAGCAGTGTCACCCTAGGCGATAATTCACACCTTACACAGAGTCCAGAGACTCCCTATTTGACCGCTTGTCAGTGGCAAACTAGATCAACCTACCCAAGAGTTAACCCATAGACCCCAATGCACCCAAAACCTAAGGGCAATAGGGAAGACTTGTACTGAAGGTTCCATATATGAAAGGGACATGAAATTAATGCATGTTGGAAGTTTAAAGGCTTGGTGCAAGACCTAATAGATAACAAGAAATTAGCGGTAGATAATCTCATGGCACAAAGCAACCAACAAATGGAGGTCTTTAAGGACCCCTTGCCTACCCATGATGCGTAGGCAAAGACCCTACAAGTCAATGAGGTAACACAGAACTTCCCCATGTAGGGGTATGTAGGTATGATCAGTATAGTGACTCAGAACAAGAGGTACCCAAGCACAGCTACCCCCGTGGTAGCTACAGGAGAGGTGTGAACAACATCACAACCACAACAGCACCTTACACAACCTACTCCACCTAGACCAGTGGCCATGATTGGAACCAAACTCACCTAGAGTTTGAGGACCACATCGGCTAGGCTCTCCATCTACGAGCTCATACAACAATCATCGCTCCATCGGGAGGCTCTAATGGAGATACTAAAAGCCATCGAGTTGCAGCTCCATGAAGAAAACTCCTTCAACAACTTCATGGGACATGTCAAACGATGCACTAATCTAGTCATCACCTTTCGAGAGGACGAATTGAAATCAATGGCTAGTAACATGGTGGATCCACCCCTACATGTCATCACGCGGGTCAACTGGATTCCGTACAAGAGGGTATTAGTGGACACTGGCTCATCCAGTAATATCATTACAACAGTGGCCTTGAAGCACCTAAAGTTGCCCACATCTCACATAGTGGCCTCCACCTATACACTACAAGCATTCAATGATGCAATATGCTTGAAATTTGGCACAATTGTCCTACCCATCCATGTGGGACAAAATACTATACGTACATTATGCCACATATTGGAGGGTGAGATGGCCTATAACATCTTGCTTGGTCGGCCATGGATCAGGGACATGAAGTGTGTCCCTTTGATAGCTCATAAATGCTTAAAGTATACATTTGAAGGGCAAGTGCATGTAGTCCCATTAGACTTGGAGCCCTTCAAGTATTGCAATATGGTGCAGCTAATGTCGCAATCAACCCTTCCATCAACACATTTGGATTTTCAATTGAATCCATCCAAACAGGGTCTAATTTCGTAGGCATACCCATTGACAAGTCCATCAAATCCCCAGCTGGGTCCATATTCATCGTCTAGTCCTTCACCAACGAGGCCACCTACGATGGCCACACCAAAGGACAAAGGGAAGAAAACCCTAGAAGAGGCACCGCCATCAGTATCAACCATATCTACTAAGGATATGCCTAGAAGAATGGATATCGAGGCTCCTATTTCACCCGACATGGAGTGGACTTAGGAAGAACTTCTATTCCCTCCCCCTCAATTGCAAAAATCATCGTTAAAATGGCCAATATAGGCCTGGGGGAGTATCTAGTATGGAATATTGTAGCAACACCCACACTGGAGTCCATGCAGGACATGGGGAGACCTCTCCCCCCCATCGATACTATTGTTCCTCTAGGCTACCCGTCGAATCAGACAAACTTTATGTATGGGGGCTTTGATAATGGCATTGAACCTTACATGCAAGAAGAAGATGAAGAGCCTTTTGCTGAAGATGTCAACTATTTGTCCAACCCAGATTTTTCTTTGAGATATCTTGGCCAATGCAATTTGCATGGATATGGGTTGGGCAGATATGAGCAAGGAGTGAACATTCTTTGCCAACCAAGATATCAGATGCCATACGACAAGTCAAGAGTAGGGTTCAACCACCCCCTGCCCCTGGACATATTGGTAGAGAACATGCAAGGCCTGGGGATAGGCAACAAGGATGGGTTGGAATTTAATCCATATGCCAATCCTAACACAACATATACATTTGGGGGATTATCTCCTATTGTCGACAACCAACCTTGTTGACCTTCACAACTCCTTCCCTTTGATCGAGGAAGGAGAAATCTCGAGAGTTCACTTACAAGGGGGATATAGACAAGGTCAGGAAGGATCTTCAAAAGATGAGTTAGAATATGAGGTAACACCATGTGACCCCTTCGAATTAGATACCAATCAATCACAAGTGACCCCCATGGATGATTATAAAGAAAGCCTCTTGGAAATGTTCCTTTTGGATGCTCCAATAGAGAGTGGAACAACCCTGATGGGGCCAGATCAATTTGATTAAGCAGGATGAGCCTCACGTGTCGCAAATAGTTGTTGGAACCAATGAAGGCCTTTGGATATCTGATAGTGATTATGAAGATGAAACTGAGATGGCATATCTCAATCACATGCGGAAGATGCAACAATAATACCCCCTAGATATTGACGATGTGTTCGAATACCTAAACATAGTGCCAAGGCATGGGTGGCACCTAAACCCAGCATAATTAGACTAAGTTTTGCATCCACCACTTTGGGCATATAGAGAGAACCTTCCACCCAGATACCATATAGCGATATCAGTGCCAAGGGCAGACCCTGTCCTCCTATCTGCACATAGGGCCAATCCATTCGTGCCAATACCTCCAGAGCCTGATTCGAAGCACAAAAATCATTAAGGATGTTCGAGTCACCACACCCACGATAATGGAGACCAAAATCATTTCATCAACATGATATCCATTGACTTAATCGCCCCCATCCACAATCTAGCCGATCCAACATAGTCATTATATCTAGACATAGATGCTATAGATTGGGATCATGTCAATTCACCTCCATCCCAATTAGAGTACTGGCCTTGTGGTGAGATGCTTCGTTTTGCCCCAATACCAACTCAGGATATCTTCCATGCTGAAGATGGACCCAAAGTTCCTAAAACAGATCTAAATTTAGTGAATGATATCCACTTGATCCCAACTCCACACCAGTTGGAGGATGAGTCCCACATGTCAGTCGAGGAGACGACTGACGTAGACATCGGCTCTGATCCAATGAATCCATAGATCATTAAGCTGGGGGTAAATATTTCCCCTAAAGAGCAAGCCGACTACATTTCCCTTCTCAAATAGAAGGATGTTTTTGCATGGTCCTACAAAGACATGCCAGGGCTAGATCTACAGCTAGTCATGCATAATCTAACGCTTGATTCGACAGTCAAGCCAGTTAAGCAAAAACTACGTAAGATGCACCCAATAGTAGGCTTAATGGTCAAAGACAAATTGCAAAAGTTGTTGGATGCACATTTTGTCATCTACATGGTTTACCCACCATGGCTATCCAACATGGTGCCCGTCAAAAAGCCTGACAGGAGTATTCACATATACACTAATTTTTGAGATCTAAACAAAGTGAGTCCTAGGGATGATTTCCCCTTGCATAGCATCGATGCATTGGTAGATGCTCTAGCGGGCCACGAAATGCTTTCCCTCATGGATGGTTTCTCGGGATACAATTAGATTCATATTAATCCCGAGGACCAACTAAAAATGACATTCAAAATGCCTTGGGGGACATTTTGTTATAAGGTCATGCCCTTTAGCCTTAAAAACATTGGCACCACCTACCAACATTCCATGACATACATATTCCATGATCACATGCATAAAACTTTGGAAGATTACATGGTGATTTTTTGGCCAAATATCTTTCATGCCCAGATCATCTCGATGACTTAAGAAAAATCCTCGATTGCCTCATGGAACATAAAGTCAGACTAAATCCCAAGAAGTACGTATTTGGCATCACATCTGGAAAACTCTTGGGTTTCATAGTCTCAAAGCGAGGCATCGAGGTGGACCCAAAAAAAGTCAAGGTAATCCTTGAAATGCTTCCCCCAACTACCATCAAGCAGCTCAGAAGCCTGTAGGGAAAGGTTGCATAAATCAAGCGCTTCATAGCACAACTATCTAACAAGTGTCGACCCATGAATAAATTATTGCACAAGGGGGTAGCATTTCATTGGGATGATGAGTGCAGCTAGTATTGGCACCACCTAGACCAGGAGTACCATTCTACTTATACATCTTAGCTACTGAGGTGGCACTGGGAGCCATGATAGCCTAGAAAAATGAACTACACAAAGAACAAGCTATTTACTATCTTAGCTGCACCCTGGTCAGTTATGAACTTAACTATGCATACTTAAGAAGCTCTACTTGGCAGTGGTTTTTGCTACCAAAAAGCTATGCCATTACATGCTGAGCAACATGACGTATGTTGTGTCTAAGGAGAATCCATTACAATACATGATGAGTCATACTTATCATAGTAGACACACGGTGAAATAGATCATGTTGTTGACAGAGTTTGACATCAAGTTCATTGGACAAAAGTCCATCAAAGGTCAAGTCATCGCTGATCAACTAGAAGATGCTCCTCTTGAAGACAATCAGCCTCTGACCATAGAACTACCTGATGATGGGGTCTTCCATGTCTCAAAATCGCCAGATTATAATGAGCCTGAGTCATAGGCTGACATAACCCTATTTTTTGATGGCTCTAAATGTGAGCAAGGAGGTGGCATGGGAATTTTATTATTCACACCACAAGGGGCTCCAATGCCTCTATCATTTAAATTAGATTTCCCATGCACCAACAACAATGCCGAATATGAAGCCTTGCTCATAGGTCTTTAGACAACAATCACCATGAATATCAAATGATTGAACATCTTCGATGATTCACTATTAATTGTCAACCAAGTCAAAGGGGTATTCCAATGTAAATGCCCAGTTCTGTAGGCCTACAAAGCCCTTATGGATAAATTCCTAGAAAATCTTGAATGATACAACATTGAAGCACTTCCTCGATCATCAAATCGTTTTACGGACACTATGGCCTCCTTGGGGTCACTAATCTCGCAAGACATTTTTGGTGATATGACAACCATTCAGGTCAAAAAACTATCGCAATCCATGATGGAGCATGTAAGCTCTGAATTAACACCAAGAATCCACCTGATCCAGATTGAACCGTCCCTGGACAAGTTCTCTCGAAACCACGATTGTCTGAATCATGCTAACTGGGGGTCCTTGTTCTCCCTTACTCCCCTTAATAGCAACACAATGCTCTTCGTACAAGTTCTTTCCCGCTCAAATTTTTCTAGGGATGAACTTCAAGAGGGATTGGTTGTTCATACTGTCGAGGTTACTGATCAGTAGGATTGGTATACACCCATACGATATTACCTCAAGCTAGGTAACCTCCCACTTGGATTGACGCATGTCACAAAAATATCATTCAAATAGAAAGCAACAAAACATGTCTTGTTAGGAGACATTTTGTACCGTCGTAGCTACAAAGGAATCCTCCTTCATTGCTTGGACCAGCAGGAGTCCACTTGGGCGATCACCCAAGCGCATGATGGAACATGTGGTGGCCACTTCAGTGGTATGGCCATCACAAAGCACATTATCTACATGGGCTATTATTGTCCATATTTAGAGCGAGATTGTTGCGCATATGTAAGGAAGTGCATGAAGTGTCAACACCATGCCAATTTGATACACGTACCTTCTCAGGCCTTGCAATCGATCTAGTCAACCTGGCCGTTCTCACAGTGGGACTTAGATCTAATCAAAAATATCTCCCCTACATCATCGGGTCTTCACATGTTTATCATAATGGCCACAGAGTACTTCACCAAGTGGGTTGAAGAAATTCCGCTTACCTCTACGACTAGAACCCGCATTTCGGAGTTCATTTTACATAACATCATATGTCATTTTGGTATTCTATCCAAGATCATTTTAGATAATGGGACATCATTTAAGAACAAATATGTGCGTGCTTTGACCACAAAGTACAAAATTTAGCATAGTTTTTTGACACCCTATTATCCATAGGCAAATGGGCAAGCAGAAGCGTCAAACAAAATGCTAGTCTCCATCCTCAAAAATATGGTTGCAAATAGTCATAAGGATTGACACATTCAAATCTCGCTTGCCTTGTGGGCTTATCGCACTAGCATTCGGATGCCCATTGGGGCAACTCTATTTTTGCTAGTGTATGGCTCCAAGGCAGTCATGCCTCTCGATTTGGAAATACCTTCCCTACACATATCAATGCAAGAGTTCATCGATGATGACACTACATGGCAGGCCTAGTTAGACCATCTTACATTGCTTGATGACCAATGCGTTAATTATCTTGAGCATTTACGTATCTATCAAGAGTGACTTAAGAAAGCATACAACATGAAGGTTCACCTAAGGGACTTTCAGGTTGGTGACTTGGTCTTAAAAGAGAACCAACAAAATTATAATTTGCCACCCCATATAAGGGACAAGTTCATGGAAAACTGGTTAGGTCCTTATGTCATCTACAGTAAAATAGGACCTGGAACATACCGGCTAGCCTCTTTTGATGGAATCAAGGAACTAGAACCCTTGAACATCAGTCATTTGCGGCCATTCCATATTTAAAAGAGCCATAGCCCAAACCAAAATCTCCAAGGATTCTCATTATCTCTTGGTCAATCCCTAAATGCCCCAAAGGTACCCATAATCCCTTTGGTCAAACCAAATGCTCCAAGGATTCTCATTATCGCTTGGTCAACCCTTAAAAGCTCCAAGGATTCTCATAATCGCTTGGTCAACCCAAAATGCTCCAAGGGTTCTCATAATCACTTGCTCAACCCCTAAACGTCCCAAAGGTACCCATAATACCTTTGGTCAAACCAAAAGCTCCAAGGATTCTCACAATCACTTGGTCATCCAAAAACACCCCAAAGGTGCCCACAAACCCTTTGGTCAAACCAAACGCCCCAAAGGTACCCATAATCCCTTTGGTCAAACCAAAAGCTCCAAGGATTCTCACAATCGCTTGGTCACCCAAAAACACCCCAAAGGTGCCCACAAACCCTTTGGTCAAACCAAATTCCCCAAAGGTACCCATCATCCCTTTGGTCAAACCAAAAGCTCCAAGGGCTCCCATAATCGCTTGGTCAAAAATAAGAAAATTCAAAAACAATAAAATCATAAAAAATAACAAAAATTTGCATCTCATTTCCATGCATACTCAAAATCATCACAATAATAAAAGAACTATTTTTGCATCTCATATTCATACTCACAAAAATAAATCAATCAAAAACACAAAAATAATAGCTACATTAAGCTCACCCTCTCCCTCTAATGTGGCGTGACGATCCGCCTCCACTAACCATAGGGATCCACCCATTGAGGTAGATAATCTCTGCCTCCAGCTCAAACCAATGCCAAATAAAGTCCATCTCCTACTGATGAATCATCACCAAGTTCCCATCGTGTTGTGCCAATGCATTATCCCTCTCCACTAGCTACGTCCGTAGGAGATCCATCTCTCGCACATCATTTGTATCCCCATCCCGGTGGTGGTATGTAGACAATGCATTCTCCATCTCTGCCAACTACATCCATAGGAGATCCCTCTCTTGCAGTGCATCCCCGAGCTTCACATCCCATCTCTGAAGAAGCCCCTCCAATCATGCTATCTCAGTGCGCAACCCTAAATCCATATCCTCCGAAACTTCCTATGGCATCGACATCTCTGAAATGGTAGCTTGCTCTAGATCCCACTACTCCAGGACGTCTTGCATCTCTGGATATTCTAAAACCCCAAAATCCTCACCCACCTCATCAACCTCCATAATGTTTGCATCATCCAGCGGAGCCCCCCAACCCTCTCTTGTTTCCTCTACACCCTCGCCACCTACTGCTATCACCTTTGGACCCCCTAGAGGCCCCTCACCTCACCATCATCACAATGTCCACCACTGCTCATACTCAGTAGTAACCCTGACATCATCCATGTCTGGGATGTCAATCGTTGTATCCAAATCCTCACCTAATGGTGCAATTACTGGCCAGTCCAGTGTCCTCTCATTACCTCGACACTGATAGATCAAGGGCTCCCTAGGAAATCCTTGGTGCATCCCAAACTATCATGTCACATTGTCATATGAGAAGAACTCTTGCTCAGTCCCATGTGCCCGATTAACTACCTTCCCCTGCGAACCCATGAGAGCCACTCCCCAGCCTCAGGCCAAGCTAGACAATCCAGGTATGGCCACCAGACTACCTCCCTAGGAGCAAGTCATGAGAAGTCATTAGCATAGTGCCCCATGGCACCTGACCACTACCGATTGTGCCCCTGCTCCTCTAACCAGTGCCATAGTTCCCCATACCTGATCTCTCTATCTACCATCTTTGCCCGAGTCATCCATGGTAAACCCACTGGCCCCTCCATAGCTATGTGCTACCAAGCATAGCACTGCAATAGGTAACTGCATCCAATACCCTTCCACCTCTGACAGCGGACCTCATACAGCTCATCGTAGAGCTGTGCTAGTAGTGTCTGACCCCATCTCATAATTAGGGGCTCTATGGTCGGACACTCCACCAACCTGAAGACCACCTCCAACAGGTTCCATAGGAACCTCACACCCAAAGAGTCGAGCAGTAGCATGTTGGAAATGAGGCTCATTAGTAATGCGTGCCTCACTCCCAACACACCCCTCTCTAGCCACCAACATACCAAAATACCACCAATATGGTAATCGCCATTTGCCATCTCCACTGGGCTATCCACACCCAACTCCTCCCCATGCTTGAAGCATTGTGTCAGTACATCTGTCTACTGATCACACGGTGTCGTCCTGATTGGGAGCCCGTCTATCAGAATCTATAGAATTTGATAGACATCCTCCAGAGTCACCGTCATCTCCCCTGTTGGGAGATGGAAGGTATTGGTGCGGGGATACCATAGGTTGATCAAAACGGTCAGGTACGCTCGATCCCCCACCATCGGCTCTAGTCGTGTCACATGCTTGAGCCCAAGGGTGTCAAGCCATTCCCAATATGCCAAAGTCAATACCCCCCGAGCATCAAAAAACACCGTCGGTTGATGGTACCGGCTCTTAACCACCTGCAAAACAAAACAACAAACAAAACATTAGAAAAAAAAACATGATAAACTGTACAACAATAACATGAATATACAACAATGCATAAAAAAAATGTACAGCTAAAAACAGACAACTCATAAGCAACAAGAAATTAAAAAAAAAATATTTGTCAGTCCTAGGGTTTTTAACTCTAAAGTTCAACTAATAATAATAATAATAAAAAAACATTTGTCAGTCCTAGGGTTTTTAACTCTAATGTTCAACTGATAAATAAAAACAAAACCAAAATTAAAAAAAAAAACATTTGTCAGTCCTAGGGTTTTTAACTCTAAAATTCAAACTGATAAATAAAAACAAAAACCAAAAAAAATTTAAAAATAGTTTGTCAGTACCTAGGGTTTTTAATTCTACGTTTAAACTGATAAATAAAAACAAAAAATAACAGTTTTTCATTAACCTCGGGTTTATAAATGAAGTTAACAAAAATACAAAAATCAAAATAAAAACAATTTTTCTAAATCTAGGGTTTTTCTCTAAGTTTAACCTAGGGTTTTAGTTTAAAAAAAAAACAACAAAAAGAACGCATTTAAATCTAGGGTTTTTTAAACGAAAATACAAAAATTTAAATTAAAACAATTTTTTCTACGCTAGGGTTTTGCTCTCAGTTTACCCTAGGGTTTTAGTTTTAAAATAATAAAAACATCGCATTTAAACCTAGGGTTTCTTGTAACCTTAACAAAATTACAAACAAAAAATAAACAACATTTCTTTTTAGCCTAGGGTTTTACCTTAGTTTAAACAAAAAAATACATTCAAAATAAATTGCGATTTTAAAACTGTAACATAAAACACAAACTAACTAAATGAGAAGGAGCACTTACCGGTCTCGCTTCGGCTCCACCGCTCGATCTGGTTTGTGAACTCATGGTGTCGAGAAAAATTCGGTAGCGCTTCGCTTCGCAGACTCGACCTCCTCCTCAGAGCTCCAAATCGCCAGAAAACGAATGCAAATGAGCCCAAACCCTAGTTTTGGCACTTAAATAGGCTTTTAGGCTTGTAATCATTCCAACCTGGGATGAGTGCTCTAGTTAGCACTCATCCCACCCTGGGATTATTACCAAACTGGTATTCGTCCCACCCAGGGATGATTACAGATCAAAAATTGCAAAAATATCAAAAACTGCACCAAAATGCACAAAAACAAGCAATAAAATTGTCCAATAAGAGTGCTTTTGAACTTGACATTCTGAGGATGCAAAAAAGACATCGGGATCACAAATCCTCACTATCCTACTCCCTAACAAGGCTACCATAGCTGGACCGCTCCACGGGAGGATGGATTGTCGAGAATTTCATCCCCAAACAACGTCCCAAAAAGGGTCCAAACCCATCCAAAAATAGCAATAACATTGCCGAACAAGGTGCCTTTGCACCTCTGCTTCTTGGCATGTAAAACCAACATCGGGGTCACAAATTGTTACTATCCTATTCCCATAGAAGGCTACCATATCCGGACCGCTCCACGGGAGGACGAATTTTTGACAATTTCAATCCTAAGGGGCATCACAAAAAGGGTTAACACCCACCAAAAATAGGTTCAAATATTGGGAAACTGCACACACATTCGAAGATAAACAACTGAAAAGCACCCTTACACAAGTCATCTTGGGTCAAGTGACTCGTCGCTTTTCTCATGTTGGTCATTCCCTCATCGATTTTTCGCTTGAGGGGGTAGTCACACTTAGTCACCAATCAACAAATACACACCCAATTAAGGAAATGACATGCATTCAAAGAATCATTAACAAATACAATAATGCTCTTGCTTGGGATAGTAAAAAAGCAATAATCACAAGCTGATCAAACACTTGGCATTCATGAATCATGAACTCAAGGTTACCATAGACAAAAGGTTGCACCCTTTGCCTATTCATGACTGATCAATGTCCAAGCTCAAGTAACACCTCACCAAAAAATGTTAACACTTGAATTAAGTTCCTTCACTCGTCAGAAGCAAGGATTCAAGAATACAAGCCCCTTTCCATACTTGGGGCATCAAAACTTGGTTAGGTTACTGAGAAACCCTAATCATTAGTGCTTTGGTTATCTATTTTTTCTTAGCACTACGCCACACACAACGCATCCCAAAAAGGGGCATCTATAGACACCAAAACAACACCAATCCGATTATGTGACTGCAAACACTGATCGCATTGACACACATAGTCTCCAGGGTAGACCACAGAGGTTAAACAGTGGTCCTAACCACTCAAACAACAGTTTTGGAAAGTCAGAGGTCAATTTGGCACCTTTCAGGAACTTTGCTCTCTATTCGTTCCACCTAGGGACGATTACAAATTGGTATTTGTTCCACCAGGGATGATTAGCAGTATTAGCTCTAGGGTGGGGTGAATAGCAGGTTTGACAGGAAAAAAGTCAAATATTGAAAAATGGTAGCTCAAATCTACCACTTACCTCTTCCTTCATTGCATGGGAGTTTGAGTGAGCATTTTTGAGCACTAGAGGCAGTTACAGGGGTAGTCATGGAGCCCCTAATAAGGAGGAATCTTCTCCCCCATGGGAAGGCATGATTGCCAAGTGCTGCCTCTGCATGCTCATCCAAAGAGACCGCTAGGTATATAAAATGGTGAGTCTTTTCACCTAAAAAAAGATAGAGAGAATGAGCATTTTGAGCAATGAAGTGCTACCATTTTACATCCTCACACCTTTTGATTTGTGCCTTTCACATCCTTGATATCTTTTGGAAGGGAGGTCATTGGGTGATTATTGGAAGCGCAAATCCGAAACCAAAACCTGACATTTGGCCATAACATCCTACCAAATTTTCTAACAACACCCCATAAGAGGTTTTGGACCCATCCCAAGTGGATTGGTGCCAAAACCGGGCCCCAAACGGTGGGCGTCCTGCCCTCGGGTGCCCCCAACACTGCTGCAGTCCTAATCGCACCACCCCGAAGCGATTAGAAATATGTAGTAGATTTCCTTTCTATTATTTTTGCATCTTATTATATGTTGCTTAGATAGGTTGTCATTCAAATTTCACATCATTTTGAGCTGTTTTGATCATGTTTTTGTCATTTTCCGCTTTTGCTAACATGCACGTAGCATCATCAAATTCCTGGTGATAGAGGTTGAAATGGAAAAATCTGACCTTCTGGGTCTTTCCAAAATGCCTCATTTTACCTAACCCCCAACTTTGCAGGTGATTTGGAGCCTCCAAGATGTGACATTTGGGATAGTGCTTTCTGACATTTTGTTGCAGGTCTAATCGTCCCACCCCAAAGCGATTAGAAATCCATGGTGAATTTTTTGACTGTTCCATTTGTAGTGCCCTCTTGGTAATGTCCTCATGCTTCTGTTAAATTTTTAGATCATTCTGATGTTATTTAGTTATCGTTGTATTTATTTTTTGCATGCACTAATCGTAGGCTTGGGGATTGCATGTTTCATTTTATCTACAGGTGCTACTGATTGTTTTCTATTTCCTTGAATGCAGGATCTCGACATTAGAGGAGCAGAAAGGAGTCAAGACTCATCAACGCAAGTGGCGGTGATGTTTGGTCCACCCATTCTACATGTGGGCATGCGGAAGAAGGAATACCATCTGTTGATGTGACAAGAACATATTTAATGCTCCTAGCCCCTAAAAAGGGAGGATACGGATTGTAACTAGGTTCTAAAGCATATTAATAAAAATGGATGTACTCCATATTTGCTTTTATACCTTGTTTCAATGCATTTATGTTTCTCTCCTTTCATGCATTTTAGTTTGTAGGATTTAGCGTTAAGTTTAGTTTCGCATCTTGGCATTTCATTTTTATTTCTGTATCCTCATGCTTTCAGTAGGTATTGTAGAGTGCATTTTTATCTAGCATTGATCACTTTGGGTATTTTTACCTCATTCTTGCTTGGTACATCAATCAATTCTTGCACATCTACCTCATTGTCTTAATTGCGGTGAGTAGGTGCACTGGTTGCTTCGGATACAACTACCTCATCTGCTTTCTCTATGGAGATACAAGGATCAATTTCTTTCAATAAATACAATGTTAGTGTAGCACATTTATGGTGGGGTTCAAATTGTTCATCACAATTATCACAGAGTCCTTTTGCTCGTCGTTCTTTCATCTCCTCAAAGCTAAGATGTTTAATTCATAAAGTTCGGTTATATTTGGGGGTTGTGTAAGTGCTTTGTGCCCTTCCATTATGCATAGGTTTGGGAGCAATGTAAGTGGTCGATAATTTTTCCATAAGTGGTTTCCCTAATCGTTGTTGTGCATTGATTTTGTCTTCAGCTAATTTTGCCAATCCATAGGTCTGCATCATTGTATAGGGATTGAACCTTGTCACCTCCATTCTAATTTCCTTTTTTATTCCCTTAATGAAGTTACGAGAATTGATTCATCCAATATTGTGTTGTGTTTGGTGATATCCTCAAATTGAGTTTCATACTCACGTACATAGGTGATTTGATGAATATATTTGAGAAATTCCCACATGACTGGGTCCCACATGGCTCTGATACCAAATGGTAAGACCCTAAAGTCTTACTATAAAATTATTAACAAATTAATGTAAATGTAATCATAGGACACTCAAAGGGGGCTCCCTTGTAATTGCTTTGCCACTATAGGGGGATTCATCCTTAGAATCTATGCTTATTATTCTTCTTCTTGGATGATTTGATATGGATGGCCAACCTAATATATATATCTACCCTAAAGCTACATTGGTGAAGAGATATGATGGTTCACATATGAAGAGATGTGATGGTTCACATTATGAAGGGTTGTGATGGTTCACTTTATAAATTAATAATAAAATAATTAAATGATCAATAATACTAACTAATAATGTTAGGATTGAGGATCCTAACATAGGCTAACTATTATTCAAACTCCATATCAGGTTCATCTTACTTTGTGTCTTCAACCTTATTTTTATTGTATTCTAAGGCCATCAAAATAACCTCACCTGAATCATCTTCAGAGTCACTTTGCACACTATCTTCGAAACCACTATCCTCATGGGTGATTAAGCTCCTCTTTTTGAATTTTCTTATGAATTTTGCAAATTTCTTCTTGCTTCCTTCTCCTTTTTCTTTAGGCTTATCTTCATCATCACTCTTCTCTTTGTAGGGATATATTGTTGCAATGTGACCAATTCTTCCAAAGTTAAAGCATTTGAGTGGAAGTTTTCCATTGTACTTTTCTCTTCCTCTTTGCAACTTTCTCACAAATTTTAGCTCTTCTTCATCTGAAATTTCATCCTCTTCGTCTTTCACTTTAATCTTCAAAATTTTTAAAAGCTTTGAAGGTTGAATATTTTTTTGCAGGTTTATCTTTGCCTATCCTCATCTCATAAGATGTAAGTGATCCATGTAGCTCATCCACAGTCAAAGTATTAAGATATTTTACTTCTTCAATAGCTGAAACTTTTGAATCAAATCTTGTAGGGAGTGATCTTAGAACCTTCTTCACAATTATGAATTCTGAAATTGTTTCACCAAGACCTCTAATTGTTTTTACAAGTTCATTCACTTGAAGCATAAAAGCAGCAATATCATCATCTTCATCAATTTTTAAACTTTCAAACTTAGCTCTAAAAATCTACAATTTGGCTTATTTTAAATTTACATCACCTTCATGAATGGCCTTCAATTTATCCCATATTTCCTTCGAAGTGTTGAGACCCATAACCTTAACCAACTCACTAGGAGCAAGAGCATTTGTGATAGAATTAGTAGCCTTCAAATCATTGTTATATTCTTGTATGGTAGTAGGATCAGTGGGAGGTGTAGCAGGTATGGTCTAGCCATTTTGCATAGACAACATAACACCCATACCTAAAGAACCAAGGTATCTCATCATCCCATAGCTCCAAAAGACATAATATTTTACATAAAATAGAGGGGGCTTATTCAAATCATAACTAGCCATTGTGAGGACCTACCCTAGCTAATTAAGCTTGCAAATTAGGAAGCCTAGATCTGATACCAATTGTTGATATCACAATGGCACTAAGAGGAGGGGCAAATTAGTGACTTAATTTTTTTTCAAACCCTCTAAATCTGATTTTTCAAATCTAATTTTTAGGACAGCAAAGAACATAAATTTAAATCCACACATGACACATAAAATGGCATCAAATAATACAAGGATATGACGGGGAAACCGAAGATAGGAAGAAAACCCCTGTGAGAAAAAGCTCCCTGAGTCTACTATTCAGATAGAGCCTCACTACAAATGAAGTACAATGATATTTTTATAAATGGGGCCAAATGGATCCCAATGAAAGGAAAATTTTCAAATGGAACCACACCCAAAATTATTCTTCACATACACCTACCACCCTTTTGATTTGAAGTATGATAAAATAAATGGCATAAAAATGCCTACAATGAAATCATAACTCACAATAGTCTGCAAGTACAAAACTCACTACATACAACTACTGTAATGTGAATAATGAATCATGAAAATCCCTACAAATGAAATACCACTTCAGCACTATCACAAAACCTACAAATTATATACCAATATGATCCAAATAACATGCTCAATATGCACCCACATCTGCAATAATAAAATCCGAAGTATTCACACTCTATTGAAAATTTGACAACATTTCGGTAGCACCTCGTTACGCACACCAAAAATCCATAGAAACAAAAAAATGCTACAGCTAATATATAGAGGATAATTAAAAGGGAAACCACAAATGGTTTATAAAACCATGTGCAAAAACCACTCCAAAAACCACACACCTAGCTTAGGAAATTGCCAATTTCAAAATTGAAATTCAAAATAACTTCCATATGGGCACTCCACACTCCACCAATCAGCTCTAACCTGCATTAACACTCCAAAAATGATATGCCACTACTACTACAGAAAATGGGACCAATATGGATGCCACTCCCTCAAAATTTCCAAAAATATGCATAAGATATCCCAAAAACTGCTAAAAATTGCTCCACACTGCACCACATAACTCCAAAATTGGTCCACCAAGAGTGAACTACTTATTTTACAATCTATTATGCAACATAAAATTAAATTATATTCACTAGGAATATAACCCCTATCACCTATTTTGCATAAAAAATTAATTAAATGCATTTTTCCCTCCATTCGTAAGTCTTGGAACACATTCCAAGGAACTTGGAGATGACAAAGAGTGGGAAATATTAAATTAAATAATTAAACCAATAGACATAGGATAAATAATACATTACAATAGATATGAGCAATAACCTATGCCACCAAAAATAAAAAATTAACTTTCTCACCAAAATTTCCTCTGAACTAGGTGTGCTGGAAAACACACTGCATTATGCAAACATGGATAAATTTGTAGGATGACAACCAATCTGAATGGAAACTTTGAATACCATGTAGAATGGTGTTGACAACAATGACAACACTCCAAGAGGTCAATATCTACCTCTTTCTTGAAAGTGTATTTAGCAGTCTGTGACATGTCTAATGGGAGTGTTCCAAACTTGAGGAAGGCTATTATTTGATTGGACCACGGCTCATACAAATTTGTATGGATAAAGCAAATGTCTTTATCATCCTTTGATCCAACATTGATAATTACAGATTTAGAGATCATTGTAACAATGAGTGGTTGTACCTCTCCTACAAAGTTCTTTGGAATCAATGATACTAGAGAGACCATCACATCTAGAAATCTATTAGTCAAATGTGGTAAACTATGGATTTTATACCAACCAAACTTAGTGAGCAATACCATTGATAATTCATGGTAAAGATTTATTGTTGGTTCCTTGCATTAATATTCCCCATTTATTTTATGAGCAACAAGTTGGGAGTCACCAAATATCCTGATATGCTTTATGCCCATAGCTATGGCTACTTGAAGACCTAAGATAAAGGCTTCATACTCTGCAATGTTGTTTGTGCATTGAAATTCAAGTTTGAAAGATAGGGGAATAGGTACTCCCTATGGTGTATTAAACATGAATCCAACCCCTTGACCTTTTTCACACTTAGAAATGTCAAAGAATAGTGTGATATCGACATCTTCCTTCGAAATGACATCTTCTTCTTGTTCAGTGATAGTGAACACCAAATCATCTGGGAGCTCAATAATCAAGGGTTGATCACTAGGAAGTGGAGATTCTACCAGTTGATCAGCTATGAACTGACCTTTAATGGATTTTTGGTTGATAAAATCAAGATCAAATTCAATGAGAAGCATTATCCATTTTGTGGTGTGGGTGTTATTCTAAGTGCGAGACATCATGTAACGTAGAGGATTTTCATGAGATATGACATATGTGGTATGACTAAGCATGTAATATCTAAGTTTCTTAGTGGAAAAAACCATTGCTAAGCACAATTTTTCCATGTAAGTATATCTGGTTTCATAGCTTACCAATGTTCGACTAATGTAGTAGACAACTTGCTCTCGATTATTTTTATTCTTTTGTGCAAGCATTGTCCCTAATGCAAAGTCCATTGCTGAAAAATAAAGACGAAAGGGGACCCCTAGAAAAGTAGGAGTTAAAAATAGTGGAAAAGCTAGGTATTTCTTGATGTCATCGAAATCTTTTTGGCACTCATCTATCCATGAAAATATCACCTCCTTTTGTAGCAGGTGATTGAATGGCATGCATTTGTCAGAAAATTGTACAATGAAATGACGAATTGATTGGATATTTTCTTATAAACTATAAAATTTCTTCAAGTTTGTTAGAGGAGGCATCTCCATGATGTCCTTGACTTTGTTTGGGTCCACCTCAATGCCTCTTTTGGAAATAATGAATCCTAGTAATTTGCTTGAGGTAACACCAAAGACATTTTTTTTTGGGTTCAACCTTACATTATGCTCTAGAAGTGAATCGAAGAATTTTTCCAAAACACCAATGTGCTCTTGTCGAGTTTTGAATTTTTCCAAGATATCATCCAAATAATCTTCGATGATCTTGTACATGTAATCATGGAAGATGTATGTCATGGCACGTTGATAAGTGGCACCTATATTTTTAAGGCCAAAGGGCATCACCTTGTAACAAAAAGTTCCCTAAAGTGTAGTGAATGTTGTTTTTTGTTGGTCATCAATATTGATTCAAATCTTGTTGTATCCTGAAAACCATCCATTAAAGAAAGCATTTCATGACCAACGCAAGTGTCAAAAAGAGTATCGATATTTGGTAGAGGAAAGTCATCCTTAGGACATGCTTTTTTAAGGTATCAAAAGTCAGTACAAATGCATATCACCTTGTTAGGTTTGTGAATGAGTACCATGTTTGAAAGCCACTCAACATAGTCAATGGGTACAATGAATCCCACATCTAATAGATTTTGAAGCTCTTCTTTGACCATGAGGGCAATGGTAGGATGCATATTTCTTATTTTTTTTTTGATCGGCTAAGCATCAGAGTGCCAGGTGAGATTGTGAACAACCAAGTTAGGGTCAATACCAGACATGTATTTGTAGGACCATAGAAAAACACCCTTCTTCTTCTTGAGGAGAGAAATTAATTGCTCTTGTTCATTTACGGATAAAATTTTTCCAAGTTTGAAAAATTAAGGATTGTATACCACTAAACTAAGGTTCACATCGATGGTATATTCAATGGACATATGAGAACATTCCTCAAGCTGATGGGGAATTGGAATCTAATGAATTTCATCTATGATGTTATCAAAATCTTTTGACATAGTCTCTTCCATGTTTTCATGGAAAACCTTAGGATCTAAAGGTGAAGTTGAAGGAGAAGGTGGAGGCGACGAAGGAATGTAGTTGGCTGAAGCCCTTAACAATTCCTCCAAAAGGATGAATTTAGAAAAGGATGGAGGCAAGGAAATTTGATAAATATCAATGAGGCTCATTTCAATTGTAATTACCTTTACCAAATCATATGGATTATAGAGTGGGATGAATAAGTCAATAGGATTCATGTTAATTTAAAGGGGAAACTAACGATTGGTGATGTAAAGGATGGATAGATCCTATCTGATAGAACCGATGCAAGAACTTTGGGAACCTGAATAACAATGATCAACAAAAATAAATGCAACAGGAAAAAACCATGCATATGCAATGCAATGATGAATTTTTTTGTTTTTGAATTTTTATGTGTTTTTTATTTATTTTTTATTATGTACATATATTACAAAATTATCTAGTGAGGTGGATCAATGAAGTGGAGGTGGTTCACCGATTTATTCAGATCGCTTCCTAGGGAGGAGAAAATGAAAGATGGGTTTATGGATGGGGAAAATTTTGAGGTAATAATCATTCTGTTCGGTGAATGGAATGATGGGTGCTGTTTGAATGGCTTAATTAAATTTATATAAGGATTTAGTTAGTGCTGCCTGGAGGACTTAGTTAGTGCTGACCAGAGGAGTTAGTGTTGCCCAGAGGACTTATGTATGATGTTGGTCAAAGGACTTAGTGTTTCTCAAAGGACTTATGTATGATGTTGTCTAGAGGAATTAGTTAGCATTACCTAGAGGATTTAGTTAGGTTTCCAGAGGGCTTAGTTAGTGTTGCCCAAAGGAATTATTTAGTGTTGCATGGAGGACTTATGTATGATGCTGCCCAAAGGACTTAGTTAGTGTTGCCTAGAGTACTTATGTATGATGTTTCCTGGAGGACTTAGTTAATGTTACGTAAAAGAATTATGTATGATGTTTTTCGAAGGACTTAGTTAGCATTGCCTAGAGGACTTAGTTAGTGTTGCCTAGGGGATTTATGTATGATGTTTTTTTTTTAATTTACATGGTGGAATCGATAGATGACATGAATCTGAGTAGGCTATTCAGATTTTATGGCCGCTATAGTATTCTACGTTGTTCGTCCAAGAAGCTACCACACAATTATTCATGCAATCCACCTCTATAACCACCATGCCACAATCATTTTAAACCTTTTACGCTATTGAAAGCATAAGGAAAGGGACAAACATTCAATTTGATGAGGCCCAAGATTTAGTTATGTGTGATTTTGCCTAGAGGACTTAGTTAGCATTACTCGGAGGACTTAGTTAGTGTTTCCCAGGGGAATTATGTATGATGTTGCATGGACTTAGTTAGTGTTTCCCAAATAACTTATGTATGATGTTGGTCGAAGGACTTAGTTAGCATTGGTCGGAGGACTTAGTTAGAGTTACCCGAAGGAATTATGTATGATGTTACCCAGAGGACTTATTTAGCATTGCTCGAAGGACTTAGTGTTTCCTGGAGGGCTTATGTATGATGTTGCCCAAAGGAATTAGTATGGTGTGTCTCTAAGGAATGCATGATGTTGCTCGAAGGACTTAGTATGATGTTACTTGGAGGACTTAGTATGATGTTGCTTGGAGGACTTAATTTGATGTTGCTCAAATGACTTAATTTGATGTTGCTCAAATGACTTAATTTGATGTTGCTCAGAGGACTTAGTTAGTGTTGCTTAGAGGACTTAGGTGTATATGGCTTGGCTTATGGAATGGAGGTGTGGATGAATTTATGCATCACATAAATATTTGAAGTGTACACAATGTGTGAGGGTCCCAAATATAAACTAGAATATCTTACTTGTATTGCACTTACATGATTAACCATAGAAGTGGTGGGGAAAGATGTGGAAAACTCCATGGATGAAGTGGTTTGGCTAACGAAAGCTTGAATCAAAATATTTTCTTGCCTTCAAGCTGAAACCATAAGCTAATGAGTCGGATGGGGATGGTGAATGTGTGGAATGTGCAAAAAAAAATGCAATGGAAATCACATAGAATCAAACAAGCAACTCAATCGTATGTTTTGCAACAAATATTTTCTTTAATTTTTATGTGGGGTTTGTGTGTTATAGTATGCAAACCTAAGCTAATATGCAAGTTGGATTCTAAGGATGGATGGAAAATGAAAATCTTTCTGGTGATGAAATATAGAAATATTACTTATGGGTTACTATGGTTGCTATGGGGTGAGATGACGAATGGATATGAAGCCCACTATAGCCAATCCCAAAAAATGGTTAGTGATGAAATCCAAGTCGCTGTTGTTAAATGTGTGATGTGCAAAGTGTGTGATTCATTTTAATACTTATGTTATCTATAGTGTTAATTCAGTGTTAAAAATACCTTATTTCACTTGTCTAAGCTAGAAGACAAGAACATTAAAACCAAGTTCCTCAAAAGAACATAGGGTATTTCGCTTCAGATCCATCCTGAATCATCAAGTGATTCCAATAGTGGAGGGTTCACCCATTTCTTCCAACCTGAATCACCAAATGATTAAAATAATGGGAATATACTTAGGTATTATGACCTTGTTCCAAATTAGAAAAGCAAAAATGGAAGCCTTTAACCCTAATATACAACTATTTATGCTTTTGTCATTTCAATTGAAAACAACATACAAAAATAGTAAATGAAACACCATAAAAGAAAAAAAAATCTAAATTAAATAGGATGATGCAACTACGTTGAATGCATAAATGTAACTCTACTCTATATATGCAAACTATATGAAATATTTAAATGCCTAGAAAAAATGCAATTGCTTTTTAAAATAGAAAATAGATGTTTTCTTGTTAATTTTACTACTAAAAAGCAGTAGAATGAAAATTAAAATTGAGTTAGGGTTTGAACCAGGCTTACCAGGAAGCCTACGCATTTCTTCTCCACTCTTCTAAACACTGACCAAAATATCCTAACTGCTACGAGGCATCTCCTAGACTCTGTAGGGCATACCTCAAACATTGTAGGGCATCCATGCGACCACTGTTCAAACTATACAACTCTTAGAAACCCTAGTTTTCATTATTTTCATGTTATCAAACTTGTAGAAACCTACAAAATAGAAATAGAAACATAAATCAGTGAAAATGTGAATAAAAATGAGGAACCCTTTGGGGGTCCCACCATGATCACCATTTTGTAAAATAAAAAATGAAAACACCAAAGCAATAGATAACAAAATCAACACAAAATATTATTTCACAAATGAAGACAATAATATTGATATTATTATGGGAGGAGCCTTAATATCCAATGTTACAATATAATTTTGTATTGATACAATGATTACAAATCTAGGGTTTAAAAACCCTTATTCACAAGTGAACATATGGTGTCTTCTGCATCATATTTTCTCCAAACAAGTGTGCATGTGGACTTGTGTATCCCTACGGGACCACCGTAGTTGCAAAAAATTCCAAAAATATGGTTCCTGCACCTACAAATAGAAAGCAACATAAAAGGGTTAATAACACTTGTGAGGGTTCACTGGTGAGGCCCTTTGAATGATAAAAATTGAAATATCTAAATGTTGCAATGTGGAACTATAAATAAAAGTGCAGAAACATAAATAAATGCAACAAATATCTTACCTTATCAATGCAAGTGGATGTGGTGGTGATCTGTGCTCATGTTTTTGTGTTAGAGTGTCATGTGAATGCTCAAAAGCATTTGAGGCTTTACAGATTGCAAATATGCTATATAAAATACCTAAAGGCATTCAAGGATTAATTGCAAATGCCTAGCAACATTCCAAAAATTCTTAGCAGTGTTCTACAAACTATGGGTGTCATTCGAGGGTAGATGGGAGTAAGGCCGAACTAGATCTAGTTCACAAGGACTTTCCAACAATGAAAATAGAAGGTGCGATGGTGACGGTGAGGGTTTGACAAGTGGAAAAAATGTTTAAAATCAGGACCTCTGGATTTTTTGTGGACCTTGATTCATCAAAATGAATCATATTTTATAATCCGTCCTTGATCATGTTGGAGTTTCAATGACACCAACGGATGGTCGAGATTAACACATGAGGAAGGGTTGAGATTAAGCTTGATCATGTGACATGGATTAAGATGGATGAATGGTTGATATTAAGTCGTGGTGGATGGCTAGGATTTATTTACATAAATACATATATATTTATTAAATATATAAATATAATTATATAAAATATTAATATCTATATATATTAAATAAATACATATATAAATAATGGACGACTATGATTGAAGGATATAGATGAATGACAAGTGGCTAGACTTTGGTGTCTACACACCTCAAGGAAATCCTAGATGCAAAGAAAATAATTTACATAAATTCACCTTATATAGGAAAAATAAACCATTTACCTAATAATGGTCTTGAAGGTGCCAAGAAATCCAAGAGTCACTTGGAATTTCACACACTTATTATTTGGACCATCTTATTAGTACCAAATCAAAAGAGAAGTATGTCAAACTATTTATATAAGTTATCTAAATTTATGACTTAGGAGGTATTGATGAAAGGATTGAGTTGATATAATCCAAAGAGGACACCCAAAATTATTTGGTTTGAGTCTTTAAAATATATGAGCAAGGTAGTTTCTAATGAGAAGTCAATTTACATTGAACAAAGAATCAACTTAAAGTATAGTTACTAGTGGTTATGGAATCAATATTAACAAGTATTTGGTTTGACATTGATGGATATTTTAGATATTTCATTTTAGAGTCTTGAATGATAAAATTATATGCTAGCTTGGTAAAAAATATCTAGCTCTAAAAAGATACAAAATGACTAATTAAGAGTTAGTGTCAATCAATATCATTAAATTATTATGCAATTTAAATTATTGAACTAAAATAAATTGATGAATATATTTTGCCAAGTGACAAGTCATGAAGGATATGAGATGATATGTAATTATAATATACATTTAAAAAAATATATTTTTGACCAATCTAAGGAAGTAGGTTACAACATGTAGTATTAGAACCAAGTTTAATAGTAAGAATTCATTAGGATTACAAATTCTAAACACATTATATATATGTTGTAATTAGAAAAATGATTGAATTTGGATATTTTGGGAATTCAAAATGTATAGAACCTAGTTAAGGGATAAGGGAGAAGCTAAATTGAATTATATCCCTATTAGGTGAAATAAGGGATATATTGGCATCTATTGAATTAAGGGTCAATTATAGGAATTTGGAGAAAAATAAAATTATGAGAATAGGGATCACCATGTTTAAAATCTAGGAATTAATAAAAATATGAGAATCAATGATCAATATTCCATGCAAGCAAAAAAAATCCATAAAGAAAGGTTATTTAGTAAAATGTATCACTTGATGGAAGGGTTTTCCAAGGATCTCAAGAAAATCACACCACCATAAAATGATGGTAAGACTGTAGGAAATGGATTTGATACATGAAATATTGGGATAATGTAGCATTTCAAAATTAATAACCTCATAGAAGAGACCAAGGTATTCGAGGTTTCATACCAACTATTTAGAGAAGCAACATTCTAGTGGAAAAATGTAAAGTCATAAATAGGCATAACGATGTGAAATATCATATGGGAGCAATTTTTTGCTTTTCTATGTCAACAAAGGTTTTCAAAATTGTACTTAAACAAGAAAATAACTATATTTGAAAATATCACTCAAAGTAAGAAAACTATAATTACTATTGGGAAACCTTTACATGAATCTTAAGGTACATGCCTCAATATCAGATGGATAAGAAATTTTGGATCAATAAACTTATTATGGGATTGAATCCTCACATGGGGATTGAAGTGGATTTTCATAGTGTGATAAGTGTAGTATAAGTAGTTGATAAAGATATTAAGTAGAAACAAAATTTACAAGTGGTAGCTACCTATGAAAAAGAGAACAAGAATATTTTAGAACTTTGTAATGATCAATACATGCTTTTAGAAATAAATTCTAAAAGGAAAACATATCATCAATGCAAAGGAATGTTTAAAAAGAGATACTTTAAGAAGGAAAATCAATAATAAAAGTTTTAGTAGAAAGGACATTTAAATAAGAATGGAGGTAATCAGATCAAGAAAAGAGTTAAGGATGGATGTTTTATCTATGGAGGGGACCATTATGTCAATAAATATCCTTGTTGAGTAAACAAACCGCCATCAAGAAGCCACCACAACCTAACTAGACCTAGAAGCGCATTCATGTAGTAGTGGATACGCACTAATTGAAATATCATAACACTTCTATTTAGATCATGTGTAAGCTACATGAATGAACTATAATTATTTTAATAAATATTAGAGTAATAATATATTATATGAATACATGTATGTTAGGGGACAATAAATAAAAGGTTAGGTTCATGGAGAATAAAATGATATTTTAGTATGGGAATCAATTTAATAAGAGAGTAGAGAAATATCTAGGTATGGATGAGTTGGAATTGATAAACTTCACCATAAAAGTGAACCTATATATGGACATTCTATGATCATATGATATGATTATTGGAGTCAATTGACTATGGAACTATATGACCAATTTTTACTATTATGTTAAGATTATTGAGTTCATCAATGATCTTGGATAGAGTACCACCATATAAGGATTTAAAATCCTATTAGTTTGGGATATATTTCAACAATGCAACTAAGAAAATCTCAATAAAAGAGATGCATATTATATGCAACACATATCAACAACATGGAAGGTGAAAAAGAACTAAATTTTGAAGCTTATTCTTTTCTAAATGAATTTTGAGATGTATTCCCTAAAGAGATTCTAGGATTACCTCCAAGAAGGGAGTTTGAATTTTTAATGAAGTCCTTTTGAGGATTAAACCACTATCCAATTCTCCCACTAAGTTATTTAAACATTAAGCACCACTAAAAAACTATTACCAAAAGGGATGCTTTAGCCAAGAGAAACACATTGGGATGCACTAGTAATTTTTATTATGAAGAATAATGATACCCTTAAGTTATGCATCTACTATTGGATGTTGAATAAATCAATAGTTAAGAACCGTCACCTTATTCCAAGGATCTATAATCTTTTCAAATATATACAAGAGAATAATTTTCTCAAAAATTGACCTCCACTCAAGATATCATCAACTAAGATTTAAAGAAAAAATATTTTGACAACCTTTAGAACTTGATATGGGCATTATGAGTTAACTATGGTTCCATTTGCACTCATGTATGATTTAGTTGCTTTTATGAATATTATAAGCAATGTGTTAGAGATTATTTGGATAAATTTATATTGGTTTCTCTAGATGATATATTGATTTAATCTTGCAATAAGCAAAAATATTTAGAGAATCTATAAATGGTAATGTAGATAGTGAGGGAGCATGATCTATATAGAAATTTATATAAATACAAATTTTATCATAAAAAGAGAGTAATTTTTGGGGTATATCATTTCTAAAAAGGCTATATCCATTGACTTGACAAAATTCAAATCCATTATGGAATGGCCAACAACCAATAATATACATGAAATGTGTAGCATCATGGATTTAGTAGACTACTATAGAAGGATTATGGGAGGATCATGCAATACATATATATATATCACCAAATTGCCTCACTCTAATGGAAGAGAAATAAATATGTCTAGTATAAGATGTGCAAGGAGGTAATTTAATTATTTATATGGATGTTACAATGACCCCAATATTTAAGGTACCCAAACCTAATGAGGAAATAACTATGGTTACCAATTTATTAGATGAAACCTGAGTAGAAGTATTGATACAATAGGCATGGGTAGTGGCCTATAAGTCCTTGAAATTAAAATCATATAAGTATATTTTTTTATTGGATGATCCAAAATTCATTAGCAAATCCCTTTAGAGATGATTATGGGAATTTATTCATTACTTATAGCGTGGATGCACTATTTGTTGGGAAAACCATTTGAGTTGAAGACCAATAAATATGGACTCAAGTTTTTTTAACTTAGTTGAACCTAAACACCCAAAAATGATGATTAATTAATTATATGTATTAATGTAAATTTGCCATTAACTAATAAAGAGAAAATAGAATTGAGTGATTGTTACACTTAATTTTAGACTATATATCACTAACATAGTTACACTTTGGTCAAAATTTAGAGGATGTATCATGAGATGGCTAGATGAATATGAACATGACTAGTGAGTGAAGGCTCCTTTGGAGATAGATAAGTAGGACCCATGTTACGATGGTTATCAACTAGCAAGAGAATAATTTTAAAATTGAAAGACCACATATATGCCATATTATAGAAATTATTTGAGGAGGCACACCATGTTTTGTATTCTAAAACCTAGGGATGACAAAGCTTGTAGCTCACTAAAGGCTACAATATTTTTTTTAGGACTCAAAAAGGATGTAATGGAATTTATGAAAAATTCTTCAAATTTCATTAAGTCAAGGATTTTCATGTGCATAAGTCTAGATTGTTATATCCACATGAAGTGTGAGAATGAAAAATGAAAAGTTACAAGCATGGATTTTTTCCATGGGTTGTCAGAATATAAGAATGGCATCATCCTTGTAGTGTTTGACATATTAACCAAGGTAGCACATTTTATTCCTAGAATTATAAAGTACACTAATCTAATTTTAGGTAGAATCAGGTTGCATAGGGTACATAAAAGGATAAGATACAAATTCAACATATAAACCAAAAAAAAATGTTTAAATTGAGTGGGAAAAAAAGTCTTGAATATCTCTTACCATTCTAGATTCATATGGCTCCATTTGAAGGAATTTATGGAAAAATGTGCCAAACAACTCTCAATTCGGATGTAATTGAGGATCAAGTAATCACAAGTTCAAACATGATGAAGGATATCAAAAAGACCACAAAGATAATAAGAAAACAATTTAAGAAAGTTTTTGGTCAGAAATTGAGCTATGCTAACCAAAACAAAATTACAAGGCAATTTTCATTGGGTAAAAAAATATTTTTTATGGCCCCAAAAGAACTATATTAAATTAATTCAAGAAAATCAATCCCTAGATTTGTAAGACCATTGAAGGCTATAAAAGTTGTCAACCTACTCATTTACTAACTTGATATAATTCCATATATCTCCTAGATCAATTATGTATTTCATATCTCTTTGTTGAATTTGTATCATGTTGTTGCATCTCACATACTTGATTGGAACTCATTATAGGTTTATTACCTAATACTAATTTAGGTTGAGCTAGTAAGGATCCTGGAGACACATAAATTACATTTGCATGATATAGAGATAACTCAATACAATATCCAATAGGACCAATACAACAAGGATAGTGCCACATGGGAATACGTCAAAGAATTTTAGAGTTCTTTTCCTCATTTATTTGAGTAAAATATGGAGCATTTTTTCTTTCTACATTTTTTTTGACAATAATTGAAACTAGACTTTTGAATGATAGACATGTACTTGATTGAAATACATTTTTTGATAGATATACAATTAGTTTTTAGTTTATAAGTAAAAATTTCTAATTTAAAATTATGTATTAGGATGATAGGTCATGTTTGGTAGCTATGCATTCATTTGAAAAATTATGGTTGACTAAATTTCTATATTGGTCTAATATGTTAAACAACTAAGTGATAGTTTGATATGTTATTGTTGAAACTATGTAAGCCTTGTTTTTTTAGACAATATATATGTGTCAATTTTAACAATTTGATATACTTACAATTATTATAATAATTTCTTTGGTAAATTCTATTATATATAACTAGTGTTATACTGTCATTGATACAATGACTTCTTCTAGATGAGAAGGATGTCACAATGATAATAAAAAAAAGCATCAATTTTAAATTTTCTTATTCTTATTAAACATGGAATTATGTATAATAGAATATAACATGAAATTTATAGTAATTGATTATGAATGTTGATGATAAGTTGGTAATTACATTTTTTAATACTCATGTGGACTTATTTAACTATAATCATCAAATAAGTATAACTATAAAGTTTGGTTACAGTGATCAATATTAGAACCCTGATTGAGAACAAGAGGGAGATTATCATTGAAGAGAGGCGTTTACATGTTTATTAAAGGTAAATGAAAATTTTTAACTCATGCACACACCACCGATAAATTATTCTTGCATAATAAGCATACTTGATCTTGTACTAAAATGAGTGCATTGCACTAATACTTAGTATTCCTAGAGGTATGACAAGAGATTGATTATATTGCATAAAATATGTGTTCATTGAATACTTTTAATCATCATAGAATTTTACACCTTAAAATCATTTTCCCATGATAATAGTTCCATTTTACAAAAAACAATAATATTCCAAATGGCTTACAGTCACAATCCACCAAGATATTTTTCAAAGGGGATGAAAGGGATAATTTTATTTCTAAAAACCTTAGGCCACGATGTGGCTATGAACCAAGCAAAGGTAGGCTATTTTTTCATAATATTTCCATTAAATTAATTTTTTTTGTTATGATTTTGATGGCCAAATTATGATTTAGTCCCTAAAACCCTAAGATTTTAAAATAAGATGTTTTTTGGAAGAAGCTATTTTTGGCCTATAAATTATAGTGGAGAAGAAAATTGAACATAGCATGAAAACATAAATCAAATGCATAAGCCTTGCAAGCATTATTTTGATTGTCTTATGAAGTTTCTCTGACTTTGGATGGTCTATTGATTTGGAAAAATGCCAAATATAGACCTAGATGAATTTTACTATTCTAGATGTGTATATTAGAATGTCCATACAAGATAAATCTCATACTCAAGCTATCCTTTTGAATAAAGTGGTAAAATCTAGAATTTATATCTCAAATGATCTAGGCATATGACCTTTTTAGGGCGTGGCATTATGCTCAAAAATACCCAAAAATATATTTTAATCCTTAGTGCACTATTAGGGACATACTTGTTTTCTTAGGAGTCTATTTTGATCCATTTAAGAAGTGTTAGAATAATTAGAGAGAGAACAACAATTCTAAAAAATAATATTAATGATAGAGTTTTTATAACTTGGTGGAAACAATGCTCTAGAGGCCCTCAAAAATGTAAAACAAAATTCTTAAAAAAAATAGCAACTTTTTATTTTTATATTTTTATAGCCAAAATGCATCACTAGCTATGTGTTGGAATATATTATATTATTTGGTACATGCCAATGTACCATCATAGGTACATGTTTAGATTACGATTTTATCTTATATTAGGATTTGAGTATTTACTTTATGCAATGTAATAAATGCACAAGTATTATTAGAATATGCAATGATATAAATGTGCATGTTGTCCATGTGTACATGAGGCATATAATAGGAATATGAAGATTCATAGGTAGGTGAAATGCCAAGATACACACCTCATTATATATAGGCATTTATAGAGAGGGTGAATAACAATTTTGGAGAGCAGAAGGTAGAGTAGTAGTAGATACAATGTAAGGCAAGTATGCAACATGTAGTGTTTGAGACTTCCATTTCATAGAAATGTACTATTTTCATGAGCTTTCATTAATGGCTAATTTATGAGTATTTTCAAAAATTTGTCATGCTATTTACATGCTTAGTATATTGCTTCTTTCAAATATTTAATATTACATGCTCATTTTATACCTTATGGTAGTTATTTCATTAAATATATAGAATCAAAAGGTAACACTATGTTGACACATTAGTAGAAGATAAACCACAAAATTATAATTCATATGTATGCAATTTTTATTTGATATGCATTTTGTAACTCATGGATGATGAATCACCACATTTCCACATTTCTATTATTTTACTTATATATATATGTTATAATTTGTTATACTCTATTATCTCTCTAAGTTTTGGATTAGTCGTGTCTGAGTGGTCTATATTTGAATGCATATTTTTAAACCTAATATTAGGATTTTGAAAGTTAGGATATTACACATAGTATTCCTTTGATTACCTACCTTGTGATTATAAATTATTTCAAGTGATAACTCTTGGTTTCAAAATCCACTTAGGTGAATGAATGAGTGGAATGTGCCCTCAAGACCTCGACCAAGAGATTGGATGGATAAGTCAACATTCGAATAAGGTCGATTCCTATGCATGGCTAGTCTAACTAAATGGGGGGTTGTAGACTAAAGTAAGAAATGCAAAGGGCTAGAAATATGAGATAAACATGGTGTAAATTTGGCAACATCAAGAGACATAGTGTAGAGAGTCTCACAATATAAATTTAAATGAAATTACCTAATAGAACAACCTATTTTTCTTATGCATTCAAAATATTAATCATTGAGAATTCTAAATGATGCTAAGTCATTCCATAACTATAATGACAAATCTAGGTAGAAATCTAAATGTAGAATAACTATAGCAGGATTACTATTTTCTAGCTTTAACAAAACTTTCTTAGCTACTTAAGAAGACATACATACATGTTTTGCACAAGAAATTAGCAGGAGTCAAAAAAAGAATCCAATATTCATTCAAGAAGGTATATAGCCTCAATCAATACAATTATGCCAATTGTAAATGCCAAATAGTTGACCATTAGAATATCTTGCATTCTAGTATATATATATATATAATGTATTAAGTTATCTAAGAATGATTACTATTAGAGCATATTATAGGCTTCAAAGAAGGTGCTGAGAGTGGCTACCATATTTAGCTCAACTATGCATAACTTCTTCAGGCATGCTTTATTGATGTGGATGATGTATATTTAATCTTGAGACTAGCTTGCATGATGCATCATTGTATTGTAACCATCATATGATGATCCAATCCTTTTTTTTATGGATAGTTAGCTGAGTAGGGGTAGGTGTGTGATATGGAGGGCTGACCATTGAGATGTTCTAAAAATATTGATGTATGGTGGTTTATTGACACACACACTCTTGTTTATTTGGATGATTTTAGATCATTCATATAGTGGTTGATGATACAAAAGCATGTTGCTTGTTGTCAGGTAGTTGTTATGACCAAATATAATTTCCTTTGGCTTTCTCCTTTTATCGAGTTTCTAAACCTATTCTTATTGGGTGTCAAATGATGACTTTACTCTTGATGGTCATTGTATTAAGATTTTGGCAATTGTATTTCCTCATGTATGATGCTAGGCACTAGGAATGTGCTTTTGTCCTTGGTGCTTTATTTTTAGGTTTCCATTTTAAGGATTATCTTGCATCTGATGGTCTCCTTGGCTTATTTGGGTTTTGAGTCCTTAGTGCTGACATCATCTTTTAAATTTTGACACTTTTGGAAGCCTTGCATATTATAGCACTAGATGCCAAATACCAGGCCCAATTCCTTAGGATATTTCTTGCTTGGAATTGCATTACGTGGTATAAAATATTTTATGCCTCTTTCTAATAGTGACATTATAGTCCATTCAATTATTTCTAATATTTTAATTTCTCTTCACTATCAGGTATTAGATACCAAAATCTCCACATGCTTTTGCTCCATCTAGAAATTGGGTTTTTATTATCCTACTACTAACATCAGCCCCTTAAGAATATATCGACCTTCCCATACTTAGCTATATTTACCCTCTTACTAAACTTGGTTGGATGTTGGGTTTGATGCCTTGGCAATTTTTACCATCTAACAATCTTCCTCTTGTAGATTTGTCTTCTATATTAGTGTATTTTGCATTTGGATTTGTCTCTCTACTTGTTGTAAGCTTTTGCAATCTTATGGTCTACGCTAAACCATCCTTTCATTCTTAAATTTTCTTTAGTAGTCTCCTGTGGTGCCCTTCTAATTTTCTATCTAAACTACTGCATGCTCATTGCTACATTACTGATCTACTATATTAGCAAAATAACTACATGGTCTAAAGTATACCAAATAGTATATGTAGGTTATAAAATTCACCTAAAATAAATAGAATAGAAAACATTAAGATAACCAATCATTTCAAGGAGACATTGAAAAAAGCCCTAGTGAAATAGAGGAATGAGATGATGGATCAATTTGCTCAAATTTTTCAATTGATTCCTATTACAAAATAAAAAATCTTCTCTACACAACCTCTCACTACCATAGCACCATTCAATGATCCCACACCTTCTAATGGGAAATCCTTTCAATGAGACATTGAACAAAGCCCTTGTGAAATAGAGGAATGAGATGATGGATAAATTTGCTCAAGTTTTTCAATTGATACCTATTACAAAATAAAAAATATTCTCTACATAACCTCTCACTACCATAGCACCATTCAATGATCCCATGTAATATTCCTACTTTTGAAGGAAGCATTAATGTTGATGCCATATAAAATTGTTTGGATGAGTTGCATTAAAAATTATGTTTTAATAAATTCACCAATAGTGACAAAATCACCTTTGCACTATTGAAAGTGATCAAAGAAAATGACTATTTTGTAGCATGGATTTATCATAAAAAAATCTTGAAATATCTATTTTTTTCCTAACCATATTACTAGGGGTATAATTTTGTGATGATGACTACTTTCTAATCAATTCAAGAAACATTGGATAGATTATAAAGAGATAAAAAATTTTAGTAGATGATTTTTTCATTCATAGAGTTCTTGACATATTTGTGGAAAAATGCTCTAAAGGCCCTCAAAAATTAAAAACATATATTTTCTAAAAATAGTACTGTTCTATTTTTAGATTTTCATAGCCAAAATGCATTTATAGCTATGTTGATACATTAGTAGATGATAAAATAAAAAGAAAAAATCCAAATGTACATAATTTTCATTTAATATGCACTTTGTAGCTCATGGAATGTAAATATCCATATTTCCATATGGGTGACATTCTATTTCATGGAAGCTAAACCACCACATTTCCATATGTGTAACCTTCCATATTCAACAGGGTGGATTTCCAATACACCAAATATTATGTAAAAATAAATGCATCCATAATTATAAAAAGCATGAGCAATATATATAGTGTTTTAGCCTTACATATCTTCTCAGATATTTCTTATATTCTACTTTGTTTTTGAGTAAGAAAAATATTATATTATTTTTCTTGTGTGTGTGTGTGTGTGTGTGTATTCTAATTTGTTATACTCTATTATTTTTGAATTGCACTCTTTCATGATCTATCTTAAATCAAAAGTCTATGTTTTGGATTAGTTAAAATTCTATGTTTAGGATTATAAATATTTATTACCTATTCAAAATTTGGTGGGAAGTATATTGTTAAAGGGTTACAAAAGAGAATGAAGATGAAGTAGTGTTCACATGGGATTATTTTGTGGAATTTACCAAGGAAGAATAATATCCTATGGAATTATATGGAGACCAATATTATGATGGAAAATATTAGTCTATAATCTACCTACTGGTGTGATATGCACCCTAGACCATGACCAAGATTGGATGGCTTGGAATTTCTTCTGAAAAAACCTACAAAGAAGTCCAGTTCCTTGTTGTACAAAGAAAAAAAAACAAATTAAATAAGAACAAATACAAAATGGAGGGTTAGATGGATAAAATAGAGAGAAATATGGATTAAAATGTGAATGACATTTGGCTAACAACACTACTACATCCCATGGAAAACACACTGCACATTATCTACATATAAGGCCTAATAGATCAACCATTACGAAAAGCATAATAGAATATAAACTAAGCATAGATAATGAATTCTTACCACTCCAATAGCCTTCAATGATAATCCAAATAGTTTCTAAGTCCTAATAGAATTGATCACTAGCAAATTTTTATAGAAATGAATAGATATGCAGTAATGCGTCCCTAATATTCCAATAGTTTACAAAGATAATCCAAACAATAACTTAGGCCTGATAGAATAGACCACTGATAAACTTTTATAGAAATTTCTAGAGACTGCAAAACATGCATACACATAAGAACCTCACAACACATCATTCAAATATATCAAACAATAACTAATTTATTAAGTAACAAAGAAAAATTGCATAGTTTACAACAATCAAACACTCAAATTTTCAACCCTCATTCTAAGGATAATTAAGTTATTTATAATTATTATAATCCAGGTGCAATCCAGGTTTTTGGTATAATCAACATACTTGAGAAGAGTGTTTCTTGTTTTTTTTCTTTCTTGTCTAGTTATCTTGATCTTACAATCAACAACACTCCTAATTAACCATGCATTTTTAGTAGGCTTAAGTATCTTAAGCATGCTCAAATTATCCCCACTATGTTTTATGGTTATGGCAACTATCAGACCTATAGACACCCCTATTCATGATTAGTAGGGGTAGTCATCACCGTTATAGGTTCTAGAAGATTGGTAATCATTTTCACACTCAACAACTTTGATTTGGGTGACTAATGAGTGACCAAGTGGTTCTAGTTCCTAACATGAATGATTTTCATTAATAGAGACTTTTTGAAGAGTTGTTTGCTACTAGGGCCTTAGAAACATATCTGGGAGTTCTTAGTGCTAGAGTTGACATCATTATTGAAAAATCTCTAGGCCACTCACACCTTATGGTCACTCAATCTAGGACCTATAATATCTTTTGCTTATACCATAATTAAAATATTTTGTCAGTCTATTCTAGTCTTATTGGGACATCTAAAAATTTAGGTTGGCATAATATTTGAAATTCCCTAGGCACTTTGTTTCACTAAGGAAGAGACTTAATAAGGAGTGGTTGTACTGCATTGGGTTAGTAGAATTTTTGGCTCAACAAAGCACTTTTAGCTTTTAGATAGTAATTTATTAAGCACAACAATGAGTTTGGACCCTAGTCGTAGAAATATTTTACCAAATTAGTGATCTAACAATATATGCAAGGACTTGTCTATGTGGATCAAGTATTTACCCATATTATTGGTGTCTCTTAGGGATTTTTTCTTACAAAAATGAGAACCCAACTAGCTTTATCCATTGAAAAAAATAAGTTAGAAGAAGTAAGAGGAAGTCTTAAATGGGGATAAATGCTTGGATGCCTTGAATGTATTTGATAGGAAAATAGACTATATCCTATGGCTATAATAGGTTCCATGATTTTATATCCTTAATAGGGGATTTAGGATATGTGTTGGAAGATGCTCTTGTCTCAACTATATCCCATACATTAGCAAAATATGGTATTATCTATGATAAAAAGAGGATGGAAAGGACCAAAATTGGTAGGGAACAACATGAAACTATTCTAGGATTGGAATAACAAAATTAGGCTATTGGGAGAACTATAGAAGATAGTAATTTAACAAGTAATTAGAGGAAGGGGATTGAATGGGGAGAGGAATATGAGATGGAAACTAGATATGGTAGGAAAAGGAGGAATATATTGTAAGAGAAAGAAGAATATTATAACGTGCATATACATGATTGACAATACCTTTTGTAGAATTGGCTTCCTCCTAATAATATTTTGCAATAGCTTGAACTAGCTTGGGACAATGGTGAAGTTTCTTAGGAAAATTTTACATGCAATTAAATCTTGGTGGATCTTCTAGATTCTTGTTTTTTTTTTTTGAATTTACATGGTGGAATCGGTAGCTGCCATGAATCCGAGTAGGCTGCTCGGCTTTTTATGGTCGCCACAGTATTCTATGCTGTCCACCCTAGAATCTGCCACATAGATCTTCGTGCAGTCCGCCCCTATAACCACCATGCCACAATCATTTTAAACCTTTTATACCACTAAAAGCACCAGGAAAGGGACAAGCATTTAGTCCGATGAGGCTCGAGATTTGAACCTTGGACCTCCGCCCCCATTATGGGGTTTGGATGAACCAATTGGTCTACACCTCGGACCTTCTTCTAGATTCTTGTTGCATTCTTCTTCATGACATTGCATAAGAATTTTTGTTAAATGTTGTAGGTGAATTCATGGAATCTAGAACTTCTAAGACATCCATAGCTCCTCTTCTAAAAAAGAAATTATTGTAATATTTTGCTAAGTTCTTGATAATTTATTTAAATTATAACCAATAAATATATTATTTTATATATTTTTTCAATAAGTATGATAGCTACAATTTTTATTGATTGTGCATGATTTTTTAGAGTTGTCACACTCCCTAAAAATTTTAAGTTTATGTGAGTGGCTTGATAACATGCCTTGATTTTGCTAGAGCTAATAGGTTCTTGACATCATGGTCCTTGATTTCTTTATTATATATGGATACCATGTGTTTGCTTTTAAAGTAAGGACTCTATGATAGTGTATTTGTGTGTAATGTATTTTCCTTCCTTCTATTTGGTGTGTTAATTGTGGAATTCCTAGCAGAAGAAGTCCTAGGTACTTCACTCTATGTTTTTGACTTTGCTCCCTAGCCCTACTTAGCTTTGTTGATTTAAGAAGTGAATTTTAGCTCCTAGTTTGTTGAACTTTTTGTTGATGATTTGCTCCTTGATTTATAATGCTTCACAATTGCTTTTAAATGAGAGATACTAGAACTTTTCATATGTATTGAACTATTATTTTTACCTCACTTGACCTATTTGCTCTTGTTTTTTTCAGGTGAAGGACTTGGGAGATTGTACATACTAGAACATTTTATGCTATGGTTATGGAGACTTTATAAACTATAAATTTTGATAGATTGAAACACCTAGAACTTATGTGTTTTAATAGACTGTAAATTCCTCTGAATGATTTTTGTAGTTATCACAAATTTAAGGGAAACCTTTGATTGGTTTAACAAGTTCTGACAAGCTTATTGACTTATCAAAAATTTTCTCTTTTATCCTTGGGATTTGTTTTTTTACCTTATTTTTTTCTGCCATTTTAAAATAGCACTTGGGCATATGGTGAGTTGCAAACCCTATTATCAAAGATAGTGGTTATATCTACTAGCCCACCTCTTATATTGAGGGATGTGCTTGCAGTTGCAAGTTGGATGTAAAATTTACCAATGGAGGAACCCTTTTAGCTATCATTGAGAAGGATCTTAGGTTCCTACCTATGAACAAGTCTACCTTAGCTATCATGAAAAAGGCTAGAATTCATCATATTTATAGTCTAATGGATTAGTAGAGTCTCTTGGCATAAGGAGCTTCAAAATTGCATGTAATATTCTCTTAAGACCATCCCTTGTGAGCATATTCAATATTATTACAATATCAGTAACTTGAAAAATTGGTTGAAATTCAATTCTTCTCATTCTTCCTTAGTTTTAAGCAATAGCATGACACTTACGAATGGATTTATTCAGGAGTTGTGCAATGTTGAGAGGAGGGGTATCCCTATATATACTTTTCCATATTGAAAAGTCATTGTAGCTACTTATTTAGTCCATCTCCCTTTTCATTGCACTTTGTCTCTGCCTAGCTCATGTGAAACGATTTTCTAACAAAGCAAAATTAGTAATCAACATGACTATCCATCTTGAACCCCCTAAGTTTTGCATGTGATATGTCTAATATAATTTTCAAAATTTGCTTCATTAGAATATTACATGACTACCTATCTAGCTAATGGCTTTATTACATTTAGCTATAGTCAACTTTATTTACATGTCACCTATTTACACAATTATGACATACCTTCTCAAGCCAACTATTAGAGAATATTACATTATTTGGTACATGTAAATGTACCCCCATGGTACCTTTATGGTACAAATGTAGATATGTAATATATTAGAGTTTGTGTTTATAGTTTAGATGAGTGATTTATATTTCCATTTTATGTAAGTATCTATGTGTAGGATATGCACAAGTGTCATGTAAGAGTGCAATGTGCAGGATATGCACAAGTGTCATGTAAGTAAGAGTGCAAGTGTGTATTGAGATAATGTGCATAAGTATCATGTATGTAAGTGTGCAAATATGTAATGTGAGGATGTGTACAAGTGTCTTGTATTAGGATTGCATGTAGGAGAGTAAGAGTCATGTAGAAGGGTGCAAGTATCATAGAGTTAAAGTATGCATGTAAGAATAGAGTGAAGAGTATAGTATATAAATGGCAAGATGATAATTCAAACGTCAAGAATAGGAAAGGTTGCAACTCCAAAATATGTGAGGAGTGCAATAGATAAGTATTGAAGAGTCATATTAGGATGTCTATATTATGGCAACAAAGCTCCATAAAATGTAAGGGGAAATAGTTTATAGGGATCACCACATAGCAAACATTGATAATAAAGCTTGTATACAAATTTTGAGAAATTTTATTGTGTGTATTCTTCATGCATGTAAATGAACGATTTTGTCCCTTTATATTAATATTTGATATTATAATTGAATGTTATTTCTTTATTATATTAGCCTAGATATATATTTTATTACTCATATATATAATTCTACTCTTGATTATTAATATTTCAATATATAATATTGTTGGCTTGTTTATATTGGGCCCTATGATATTTTGATATAGTTAGGCTTAAAATCCAACGGTGGTATCAGAGCTACCACTTAACTCTATCCATTTTTTATAGAGTTATATTTCAGATCCATCATAATATTGGAGTCTGTCCAATTTGAAAGCAATGAAGACTTGGAATCTATTTTAAAGTTGTGATTGAGTAGATATTGAGGGGACAAGTAAAAGTCACACCGATTTGGATGCTAAGGTCTTTCCACTTGGTTCAAGAAAAACTAGTGAATACTAGAACTCAACATGAATAGATTGAGGGCCAAATAAAAAAAAATTGAATGTGAGGGGACATTCAAAGTCACCTTGATGTTTTTCTTAGGTGCAACCTAAGACATTGGAGATATATTAGATATATTGAGAAGCATCAAATATTGCAAGGGTAGAGACGCATATTAGCTTCTTGAGTACAAATAAGATAAGCAATATAAGCTTCCTAAGAATATATTAGAGAGAAGATATTAGTATCGAGAAGTAATATAAGAAGCCTATAGATATAAGGAAATATATATGCATATAGAAGTTGAAGTTTTGGTTAGTCAGAAAACTAGAAGCATCAGAATAACTAAAGCATTTTGATCTTGGCCTTGACTCATTTAAAATATTTTAAAGAATTTTTTGAGGAGCATTATACTACAACAATAAGGGAATAAAAACACTACCTGAGTGTCGTTTATAATATCATAAGATATAGTAATAAGCAAGTGGCCATAATCTAAGTGGCCAATACTTAAGTGGTTAGCACCTTAATGACCAACATCTTAGTGGTCAACATCCAAGTGACCAATATATAACAGTTTAAGCAATAGTCTAAATATCCAGCATTGACGAAACAAAGTGTCTAACTAGCATAGAGGAAACTAAATGGCCAACACTGAGTAAATAACGTGGCCAACATTGAGGAAAAAAAGTGGCCAATAAGCATAAAGAAAACTAAGTGACCAGTATTGAGACCTGCATTGAGGAATATAAAGTATATATGTTAAGAAGCATAAGAAGGTAGTAATAGAAGAGGAAACTAAATGACCAACACTGAGTAAATAACGTGGCCAACATTGAGGAAAAAAAGTGGCCAACTAGCATAAAGGAAACTAAGTGACCAATATTGAGACTTGCATTGAGGAATATAAAGTATATATGTTAAGAAGCATAAGAAGGTAGTAATAGAAGAGATAAATAACCAAATAGTGTTATCAAAGTAACATTGTCTAAAACAACAATAGGAGATATTAGCATTAATAGTGACATGTTATCCATATAAAATAGATCGAGTGCACTCCAAATGTGTTATCCAATAGAAGATACTGAGTGTGCTCTAAGAATCCTGTCTAGCATATGTAGCCCTAGCATTATTTCTAGCTAAAGGAACTCAAGCCAAAACTTGAGAATGATAGAGTATTGAATGTCATACTTTAAAAATTCAAAATGCCATCTAACCTAAGTGTTATTCAATCAATGTTGTAAGCATTGTAGTCAAAATTGAGCACTAAAGGAGGAGTCAACATGGTTGGTAACATCCATATGTACTTTAAAACATTAATCAGAGGTATTATTTTGGATTTAAGCACTTCAAAAAGGAAAGGTACGTTAAATTACCTTTTCAAAGGAAAGTAAGTATAATGAATATGAACTTTATTAAATTTTTTAAGAGGGAGTTATAAGGTTTTCTACACTAATGATTTTTAAAACTTATTTTTGAAATTTCTTTATTTCAAAAGTTATTTTTTTAAAATATTTAAATTTATTTAAGTTTTGGAGTGAAAATATTTCTACTAAGATTTAAGTTTTTGAATTTGAAATTGTTTTTTACGATTTGAAGGTTTTTAAAATCTAAGGAGTTAAAAGGTTTATAGATTTGAGTTTTTTATATTTTGAAGTTTTTGAAATTAGAAGAAATCTGGTTTAAGGTTATTTTTAAATTTTTAAATTTTGAAGATATTTTTTAGATTTGCAAATTTAATTTAGTAGGGAGACAAAAGCAGAAGTACATAAATTGTTTAGCAAGTTTAAAATTTAAAAAATTCATATTTGAGTGATTTTTAACTTGGGAGATATAAGTATTATAACTTCAAAGGTATTGAATCATTGAATTGTAAACTTTGATTATTATGGAATAAAATATGAAGTCCATAATCAGAAATAAAATATTGAAAGTTATAAAATCTAGCATAGGCAAATTCATTTAAAAATCTCATGAAATTATAGATATGGCAATACAATTATCTATAGAGAATCAATGAATGAAAGTTTTGGTAAATTTGAATGTTCTTTACATTCAAAGCTTTTTTTAAGTAATTTATAATTCAAAGGATGGTATTATGATACATAATTATATAGGTAGTATAATGTATATAGCATTGATTTCACTTGAACTTCATAAAGATGAAAATAAAAATTAAAAAGAGTTGATTGAAACTCAAAAGAAAAGTAGAGATTGATACAAGTGAATCGATTGAAACATCTCTAAAAAATATTTCATTACTCATGCAATATTGATATTCCAAGAAATTCCAATTCTAGAAATTATTATGATGCTCTAAGTGAATGTTCTAAAGTTATAGGATTATATCAATATTGCATGAAAGCAAAAAGGGAAGAAGCACATGAAACAGAGACTAAAGACAAAAAAAAATTTCAAGAACAAAAATTAGAAGTACATGAACTAGAGGCCAAGGACAAAGAAGAAGCAAATACTAAAGAACCAAAGAATGAAGATGAAGGAGAAGTCAAAGCAAATGAAACTGAAAATGAATCTCAAATAAAGGTTCATGATCAATGCAAGGTCACATAAATATTGAAGATTAAATATGGAGATTAATTTTGAAGACTAAAGTCTTCAATAACCAAATATTGTAATACAGGGGATGTTAAAGAATATTACATTATTTTGTACATGTAGATGAACAATAAATAATCAAGAGATACTTAATATTAAAAATAAACATCAATTATGTCATAGATTACCACTTCATCAGAATCAATAATGAACTAACCATATAGTCTTGAACTTCCACTTTTCTTACTTGTTAGTTGTCAAGAACATGTGGTTTATTTTAGTGAAATGCTATCGTCAAGTTGGCTATAGGAGAGAGTGAGTTCCAAAGCCTATATGATATATAGCATTGTAACTCAACAAAGAAAATTTTCATTTAGTTCATGGCTCCTTTGTTGGCTTTGCTATGTATTATGATCCTTGTGCCAGATTGAAAACCTACTTTTCAAGAGCTCACAGGTCCATGTGCATTAGTGCCTTAGAATGGGGCATGAAAAATACATTTGCTATACATGATTATTTTTCTAGATTCCCCATATTTTTTATTTTTTTACTAGAACATGTGATCCTATGAGGCCTAAAAATAACTATAGATTGACCTTGGAGTGTGTTGAGTTCCCATGTCTAAGAAATCACTACATTGTGACCAAGCACAGAAAATGCATCCTCTATTATTTGCTCCAATTTTTTTAGCCAATCCTCTATCTCCATATTGGGATGCTCTAAGCCTCCTCAGTCATATTGAAGTCTTTATCATCATACATTTCTATGTGATAAGGTATGATATTTTTGTAATAGATTCAAATCACCTTTTGGGTAAAAGGAATCACCATGTGAGTGTGATCCTATGATAAATATCCCTTGAGCTTTACCATAAAATATTTTGTCAAGCATAATTCAAATATTGGGTATAAATCCAGCACTATCACCCCCTAGATTGTTAAAATATCTGGTAACTTGTGCAACAATATAGGAATATCTCTTACAATTCCTATTGTCTAGAATATCATTCCATGTAGCTCCAATACTCTGAAACTAGTCTATGTATATTATAAGACCATAGCATCGCAAAATGCTTTAGGCATGATTTTTATAACAACATTAGATCCCATAATGTAGTTTTGCACTACCCAAACCTCCACACATAGAGACAAATAGAAGTGTAAAGGTTTAATCTTGCTTATGCTAAAATATGGCTACGTTTTTCAAACTTGTAGTCCAAGAGGATGAGTTTTATAGTTGTTGATTTTTTGAGAACTACTTTTACTAAATCAACATGTCTAAAATCAATAAAGAGTCCTTCATATTTAACCTCAAGGGAGTCCCCTTCTCTTCTTTCATAATGTTGTATCTAACTATCTTTGGAAAATTCTCCTCGTTATAGGTGTGTTGTGGTTTCTTGAATCTCCTCTAATAATACTCAGTAGATTCTTCTGTTTGCCTCCTAGTTAAGGAAGGGTACCATAGCTTACTCAAAGATTTTTCTCTTGGATCTCACTACTTGGATTTTGGTGCTTTTGGCCTAACTTGTCCTTTAGATGCTTCTAGCTCTTGCTCACTTTGCTACCTTGAGAATGTGGGGTTATTTATGAATTCATTGGTTTTCTCCCTCATTTGTTTTATGATTTCTAGACCTATTGGCTTTTTGGGATATGAAATTAAAATATCTTCCTTAGATCTAATCAATACATTAACTAGACCAGATGATGTAGACTCCTCAACTAAAATATTTTTTTCTAATTTTGTTATTAGGCCCACCAACTTGTCTTATTTTTCTTCTACTTCCTAGGCTACTATTAGTGGTGATTAAAGATGGTAAACCTAGGATGTGTCACCATTGTGATGATTGTAAAATGTTGAACACTGGTACTCATCTAAAGCTATGGATGCTTCTTATGCTTGACTCCCAATAACAAATTAATTATTGGTAGAAATAAACATATTTTGGTCCTTTGATACATAGGGAAATATTTCTCATCAGTATTCCTAAAGGTTTTTTCAATATTCTATCACTCCAATATAGCAAGATTATCTATCATGTTCTAGATTGCAACTTTCAACTCTTATAGTTTTATAGATTCCTTTGAGTTTAGAATGGTCAAGATGGATATAAAAATAATTGGGATAGAATACTAAGGGTATAATTAAGGTTATGTGGTCATCTAAGAGGAAGATAAGTCCAAATATGAGGCTTGTGAGTTTGTTTGATAGATCTGAGGCACATATAGCATTATAGTTTTGAAGGGATGTTTTCGAACTAGTATGAGTATGTTTTCTATCATGATAGCAACTTAAAAAATTTGTGATAACCTCATATTTATAGATTGATATATTTGAAGCCCTAAGTATGCAGTAAATACATTAAGGTAGTATATGTGCTTGGGCATGTGATGGTTTATGTCATGGATTCTCCCCCAATTTTTCTTGAACCAAATATTAAAATCAATTATGCTTTACTAGGTATGCCTTCAGATGGATGAAAATTAAGTGAGCAATATGAAAGGGTCCTATTGGTCATGAATCTACCACAGGAAAGGATTTTTATATAAATTGCACCCTAGACCCGACCAACATTGAAAGGCTGGAAGCAAGAAATGGCTCCCAGACCAATCTCCAGAGTGGGCTGGTTCCCTTACTAAACTAAGTTTGTTTTAAGATTAGAGTTGCTGGAAAGAGATTAAAACTTTGCAAAAAGAAACGAGAAATATGGCCGTAGCCGAAGTTATAAGATCGGGAAGAACAACAACAGATCACTTAAAGTACAACAACAACAAGTAACAGAAGATATCAACTTAATTCCCTCACAACCGTACGCATAAAATCCCTCCAAGATTACATTCTAGGACTCATTCCCTTACAAGCAATATTCAAATCCAACATGCAGAATTCAAATGTAACAGCAACTAAGGAATATGAGTGTTATTAGAAATGCAAATAACAGAAAGGAAAATCACCCAAACAGCCGCTTGAAAAATCAGAGGCCAATTCTTTCATTCCTGCAAATGAACTTCAAGCTTTTAGCAGAAAAATCCCGATACTTGCAAATGAGATTTACATTGGTTTTTATAGAGGGCCGGCCTCTGTGCAGCATTTAAAATTTGCAACAGACCTCCTTGAGATCTACAATTTGTGCAATGAAAACAATGAACATAATCCCCTTAATCGTAGCCTTGAAGACCGAAAAATTAAATGCCATAAAGAGTCGGCAGTCTTCATTAAATTGTGTTCTCGAACATATGTATGAAACCGTTAGAACAATCCGCGAACAGCAGCTTCGAATAAATAAAATCTTCAATTCTGGTAGCTTGGGCGCGTTCTTCTATTTTGACCGCATTGGAAATCAGCAAAATATTTAATTTTGGACTGCTTTTAATCATCGGAACTCACAAAATTGCATTGGGCCACAACTTAAGCATGCATAATCAATAATGACAATAAATGTGGCAAAAATGCCAACATTCTTGGTGGCTCGCGGGGTATACAGTTCTGCTGTATGCAAGAATCCAGGCTTGAATCCATTGGGCACAGAGTCATAAAAACTTAGAACAAAAAGCTGGCTGCTGTGGTACATCTCAGTGGACTGCTGCAATAGAAACTTTTGCTGAATAATCAAAAGTTAAAGAAATCTGCATTTGGCTCAACTGAACATGGAATGGAAATGAATGGAATGAGATCCTGTGGATGCGCAGGCGGTGAAATGCAAATGGAATAGTAAAATGATGGAATGAATGGAATAAAAAAAGTAATGCGGTAAACACAGTAATGCAGAATGCTGCTGTACTACCGGCTGCAATGGAAATGGAATGAAAGTAAATGAACTAATGGAATGGAAATGGAAATATGAAGGCTGTGGAATGAGAATGAACTGAAATGTAAATAAATGTGTAAAATGACATAACTTAGAAGAAAAGGATAAGAAGAAGCGGGAATAATAGGAAAGGAGAAAAGAAACAACAACCGTGGCTCTTTTTTTTTTTTTACTACAGAAGAAAAAGAAGAAGAAGGAGGAAGATGAAGAAAGGAACAAAAGAAAAGGGAAGGGGAAGGAAGAATTTTCTAGAAAGCCACCAACTGCTGGGAGGAGAAAAACAAAACAAAAAAAGGGCACCTACGGCTCGCATGCAAAAAGAGCCGAGATGAACAAATAAAAACAATACCTCTTCTTTTTTTTTTCTTCTCTTTTCTATTTTTTTGTTTTTATACTATATACAATAGTTCATGACATGATTGGCATGTCGCCACCACAAACCCAATCTCAGAGGGTTATCTAGTAAATCTGCAGTGTCCCAACCAGATCCGATCATACTTAAGTCGGTCCTTGAAATTGGGCTGGCTTCTTCCTGAAGTTCTCCATGTTTCAGACATGGGCAAGTTATCATGCATGCCAGTACCCACACAATTGACAAATAATGTAGCAAAGAAATTTACCATATGACGGGCTCCCGTAGATACCCATTGTAGTAATGACTGAAGCCAATCCCACCATCTTGAAGGGTTCTCTGAGTGTGGACTGAGAACAGGTTCCTCCAACTCTTGGATCTGATCACAAAAATTGTCCAGCAACAGTCCTTTCTCCAGGGTCTCTTCAGACTCTACTTGTTGATCTGACATATTTAATAGGTTCTGACTAAATACTTGCATGTCGTGCACAACTATGCCTTCTTGGTGCTCAGGTTCTTGAACTTGAATCTCTTCTTCTTCTTCGCTTATATCCTTTGGATCCATATCCTTATGAAAACTGCAAGCAACCATATTGTTCATTGCCAGGAAAGTTCTTGCATATTCCAATCCTTGGCTTTGGATGAGATCTGTCCCTTGAGCTCCACACAACTGCATCTCAAGTTTCTACTCAGTATAAGGGATCTGGAATGAAAAAGACTGCACGGGATAGACAGGAGCAGCAACTACTGGAGAAAGTGATGGTGTTTCTCCCCATGGTAATTTACCTGATAAGAGCAAAATTTGTTCTGCTCACACTGCTTCCTCAAATATTTGCGGGAACATTTGTTCACCTGATTACAGCAAGAGGAGGCCTATGTCAGAATGGAAAGCTCGAACATAGAAGAGGTGGGCTTGGGTGGGTGTCGGTCGGATCTTCTTTGGAATTCTCTTCCAGCTTCTCAAGAATTGGACATTGAAGTCCGTGATGCTCTCTAGAGGTGCTCGCTTGATGTACATTAATAACTGATAGAGATCCAAAGAACTGTAAAAGGGATCTTTGTCAAATCTTCTGATTAGTGCTCTCGCTAGATCATCCCATGAGCTGATGCTTTGACGCCTGAGCAGTCTATACCACTGCAACGCCCTTCCTTCCAAAGAAAAAACCAAAAGTCTAATCATGATATCCTCGTGATTTATGACATGGATCATTGACAAAGTAGCAATGTATTCAACATGCTCCAGAGCCATGCCTTCAATACCATCATATTTTGCCAGGGCCTTCAGGGCACCTTTGGGAATTTCATGCCGGATTTGGAGATTCAGAGGGCCAGGATCATCCCATCTAGGAAAAGCCCTCGCCTTTGTGGCAGTGGTTTGCAGGATTACGACTATTGCCATTAATTCAGAGTCGCCAGATGAACATTCTTTTAACTTGAAAAATGCAGGCATCCACAATCAAAAAATTTGGATCTTCAACTCAGCAAAGTCGCCAGATGAACTTACAACTCTCCGCTATGAGGCCAAGATAGCTCATCAAATCTTGAGACCTCCGAGGTATTAAAAAAATGTGGATCTTTTTGAGATAGAACAAGTCTGTCCCACCGGGCATGCCAAAAACTGTTGGTCATGAATCTGCCATAGGAAAGGATTTTTATATAAACTGCACCCTAGACCCGGCCAACATTGAAAGGCTGGAAGCAAGAAATGGCTCCCAGACCAATCTCCAGAGTGGGCTGGTTCCCTTACTAAACTAAGTTTGTTTTAAGATTAGATTTGCCGGAAAGAGATTAAAACTTTGCGAAAAGAAATGGGAAATATGGCCGTAGCCAAAGTTATAAGATCAGGAAGAACAACAGCAGATCACTTAAAGTACAGCAACAGCAAGTAACAGAAGATATCAACTTAATTCCCTCACAACCGTACGCATAAAATCCCTCCAAGATTACATTCCAGGACTCATTCCCTTACAAGCAATATTCAAATCCAACATGCAGAATTCAAATGTAACAGCAACTAAGGAATATGAGTGTTATTAGAAATGCAAATAACAGAAAGGAAAATCACCCAAACAGCCGCTTGAAAAATCAGAGGCCAATTCTTTCATTCCTGCAAATGAACTTCAAGATTTTAGCAAAAAACTCCCGATACTTGCAAATGAGATTTACATTGGTTTTTATAGAGGGCCGGCCTCTGTGCAGCATTTAAAATTTGCAACAGACCTCCTTGAGATCTACAATTTGTGCAATGAAAACAATGAACATAATCCCCTTAATCGCAGCCTTGAAGACCAAAAAATTAAATGCCATAAAGAGTCGACAGTCTTCATTAAATTGTGTTCTCAAACATATGTATGAAACCATTAGAACAATCCATGAACAACAGCTTCGAATAAATAAAATCTTCAATTCTGGTAGCTTGGGCGCGTTCTTCTATTTTGACCGCATTGGAAATCAGCAAAATATTTAATTTTGGACTGCTTTTAATCATCGAAACTCACAAAACTACATTGGGCCACAGCTTAAGCATGCATAATCAATAATGACAATAAATGTGGCAAAAATGCCAACAGGTCCCCTATATCATTGAAATCTAAAATGAAGTATTTAGCAAGATCATCCCAAGTTCCTATACTACCATCCTCTAATGAGTGGTACTATACCAATACTTTTCATTTAAAAGATAGTGCAAGGAGTCTTATTGATACATATTCATGGGAAATGTCATAAATAGTAGTAAATATTGTGATATGTTTGTAGTTTTCATAGGCTATATTTCCACTACCATCATAAGAGAGCAAAACCTTCAAAGAATATTGCAAAATGTCTTTGAGATTTGGGATATTGAGGGGTCCAACATTGTTCAAGGCTAGATATATGCATCCCACCATGGATTTAGGTGAAATGTATTAGTATTGTTGTGGAATATCAAATTTGAAATAGGTTATTTGAACTTATTTAATATTTGATCTTGTCATCATGTGATTTTGGAGCTTTTTCAATTATAAGAATCACCAATCGTAGGTTATTCAATAATGGAGATGCCAAGTGAATGGATTTATGTCCACTTATGAGTCCAAGATATTAAACAAAATCTTAATACTCTAGAGATATGAGATAGATGTTGAATGATTTATTCCTTTGATCATATGAAAAACTATTGGTCTACTATTTACCTAGCGGTGTGATATTCACCCCAAAAAAATATTGGAAGACTCAAAATTGCTTTTGAGCCAACCTTTAGAGATGGTTGATACCTTGTTGTGCAAATAAGAATAATCAAATTAAAGAAGACTAAATATAGAAATTAAGAGTTAGAGGGACATAAGGGAGATAAATACATATTAAAAAGTGAATGACATTCAAAACACACTACAACTTATCTACATATAGGTCCTAATAGACCAACCACCAAGCAAAGCATCAGATAATATAAACTACGTATAGATAATGAATTCCACCACTGCAATAGCCCATAGTGATAATGCAAATAATATCTAAGGAATAACATAATATATCACTCATAAACTGTTACAAAAGTGAATAGATATGCAACAAGTAAATCTAATTCATCCCTAACATTCCAATAGCGTACTATGATAATCCAAACAATTTAGGACTTACATAATAGATCACTAACAAAATTTTTATAGAAATGTCTAGAGACTAAAAATCATACATACACATAGGAATTCCACAACACATTATTGGAAGAGGTCAAAAAACTACTAATTCATTAAGCAACAAAGTAAAATTTCATAATTTACAACAACCAAATACTCAAATTGTCAATCCTCATTCGAAGGAGAATTAATCTATTTATAATTTTTTCAAACCATGGAATATAGCTTAATCATTACAAATATGGTCTCTCCTAAGCTTAATACATGTATGTGCATCCTAAAATAGTCCAAGTTTTATGTATAAAAAATATTCTTGAGAAGAGGGATTGTCACTTTCTTGCTTTATCTTGGCCAACTATCTTATAGTCAACTACACACCTTAATAGCTATGTGTCTTTAGTAGGATTGATCATATTGAGCACACTCAAATTATACCCACTATATTTTATTGCTATACCAATTATCATACCTATAGGCACCTCCATTCATGATTAGCAGGAGCATCCACCACCATTGCAAGTTCTAAAAAACTACTCATCACTTTCTCACCTAATGAGTTTGATCTTGGTGGCTAAGTGATGGAGTGATATCAACCGTTGACACACATGATTTTTTTTGAGAAATACTTATAGAAGAGTTGATTTTTATTTGGGAATTTAGAATCTTAAATTCCTTAGTGATCAATTTGACATCATCATTGTTGGCCACTCTCACATAGTGGCCACTTAGTGTAGACACCCAAAAGTTGCACATGTCTACTTCTACGTACTTGTAGATCTATCCGAACACTTGTAGGTTTGCATAGACCATCCTAGACCCCTCTAGGCTATTGTAGACCAACGTAGACCATTGTAGACCACTGTAGACTACTCTAGACCAGCGTAGACCACTCTAGACTATCGTAGACCTTTGTAGACCTATGTAGACCATTTCATTGGCCTATAGGTATGAAACCCTACTAAACTACACAATTCATGTCCTAACCACCTTCTATCTATCAAGAGGTCACCTAACATCTCCCTAAGGTAACCTAAGCCCTTTCCTACACCTAATTAGGACCCCATGGGACTATTACTTCCCAAAACTCCTAATTAAGTTAATTGAATTTCTAATTGTAAAGTCACTTTTCATTAAAGTGTACTTTATGACTTAAAAAGGTTAATTAGGATCCTAAACCCAAATTAGTCCTAATTATTCCCTCACACATGTGTGCACATTAGGTTAGTTAGGATATTTAGGGAAACCCTAACCTAACCTAGGATCTAACTGACCCTAGTTATCCCTAATCTCTCCTCACACATGTGTGAGGATGAGATATTTCTTTAGGCTATGAGGATTTGACACCTAGTCAAAACCCTAACCTAACTCTAGCATGGAGTGACCCTAAGGGTTGGTCTATCTAACCCCTTATCCTGACCTCATATTTTCCTATAAATAGAGGGTCCCCCTCTCATTATCTCTCTCTCTCCTCTTAGCTAACTTATAGAAACTCTACCAAAATCCTACCAGAATCCCTTCTTTTGATTGTGGATGGTACAAACAACATCTAAGCATCCCAAGAGCCCATCCAGATAAAGGATCTCCACCAAAAGGTACCTGTAGTTGGGTTCACCCCCTAACCTATGAATCTAGGTTCCAGATCACCCCCTACCCTATGAGTTGATCGTACAACTGATCTACAGTAGTAGAAACTTTAGGTAACCTTTATTTCATGTTTTTATAGAATTTACACTTCATTTTGAGATTTATTTCATGTTTTTAATATCTTTTTATCTTCATCAATATGGGGCCTGATCCATGATAGGCCCCCAAATGAACTAACACCATTTTGTAGGCCCTCCAATAGTAACAAACATACATCATAATAGCAAACACAATAGCAACAACAACACATAATGGTGGCACACACGCATCAAAGCCCACCTACATTTGAGGGGCCCCAAGAGAAACCATCAGAGTGTTTCACATATTGTTGAGAAAGAAAAGGAGATTCACCCTATAATATTGTATCAAATTCTTAATAAAATGAGTTGAAAGTACTTCTGAGCATTTTGATTTGTTATAGTTAATTTTCTTGATCAAATGGTAGCCTTTGGTATGCTTCATTCTGGCATGCCCAATGGGACCACCCACAATAGGTTATATTAGGTTATTTTACTATAAATATGATATAATTTTGGTTTTCTATGATTGTTATAGGATCCCTAAAATCTTGAGACACCTCTCAAGTCATCAGAATAGGAGTTTTAGGCTCCTAAATATGGTTCACCTCCCATCCTATGAATCTAGGGTCAAATCACCCCTCGACCTATGATTTCTGAAAAAATTGCTCTACAGACCCCAAGACAGTAAGGAGTCACAATAGAGACTTCAAAAAGTCAAATTTCACTTTAGAACACATGTATTCTCCTTAGAACCATCTGTGATGTCATTTATTTGCAAAACTAGTTCTCTAGCAAATGTATTGTGTTAGTATATCAAAATCCTAATTTAAATACAACAAATTAGGGTTTCAAATTGATGTAAACATAGTTAGAATAGTTCATTTTTAGAATTACTTTTAGACATAATTAGATTAGAATTTTGTAAATCACTTGATGTCTTTCTTAATCTCTTTTCAAGTTTCCTTTCAAATACATTTAGAGTAAGCTTTTCTTTACATCTACATGTAAGATTAGATTTCAGGTTTTGTCCCAATTCAAATTGACAAATCATATTTCACATTATTCAAAAATTTTCTCTTCAAATTTGCATCTAGGGTTAGATTCAAAATCTATTCACTTCACCTTGCAAATTTCCTTTTCTTCAAAAAGGTATTTCCAATTTCTTTCTCCTTTCAAACATTGCATCTAACATAGAATTGTTAAATTCTTCTCACATCACTTGCATTCCTTTTCACAACACATCTAGGTTAAGGAATTTTTATTGCTTTCCAAATCCTCAGGGTAACTTGCATTGTCTTTACTCAAACATCTAAAGTAGAACTTGCAATTCTTTCTAATACATGTGTATATAGTTCATCTTCCTTCTCATGTATTCTAGTTTACCTATTTCCATGCTTTCCTAGATCAGTTTTCTTTTTAAAAAGGCATCTAAGATTAGATTCTCTTTTTCAAAAAGGTAATTAGACACTTAGTTTATTTTCAAAATATGCATCTAGGCCTAGATTTCTTTTCGAAAAGGCATTTAATTAGTTGCACTTTACTTTCACATCATCGCTAAACAACTTAAACCCACACACTCACGTGGTACATACAGTGGTGAGATTGGATTTCATCCCCAATCCATCACTTGAGACTAGTGAGGTAGGAGTTTTACCCTCCACCAAATCACCCCCTAGACACCTAGTAGCCCCACAGGAGTGGTTTTCTAGACTTCATCACCAGAAAATCCCCCACTTTTGAGATTGGTCTTCCAGAATTCATCATCGAAAGGAGCCTTCGGAGTGGGACAGGATTAGATACCTTCATTCACAAGGCTTACATAATTAGTGAACACGATAATTGTTTTCATTGACTAAGCTCACTTGAGAGTGAAGCAAAATCTCGGATAGGCAAGTAGCAAGTCTTAAACATTACCACCTCTTCTCGTGAGAGGATACAGTGAACTCATTTTAGCATTTTGAGTTCTCCCCCTATAGGCTATCATTTTTTTGCACCTTTACATTAGGTCACCATTCGCCTATTGAAGCATTGTTCTATTTTGTGCATATTTGGGTGTTGTAGGAGGTTCTGTGTTTACAACATTCCCATTTTATCTAGAAGTTCACCTCACTACCCGTGATACTTCCTAGGAGATTCTAACATCAAAACACACAAAATGAAGCAACACTTTTAATTTTTTACATTTAGAACTAACTCCAGTTATACGTTGTTTGCATGCTCACACAAACTGGTTTCAGCATATTCACCTATTGGCAGCCCACCTAGGGACTATTTGTAGCCTATCATTTTTAGTTTTGTGTCTTTTTCACACTCACAGTCCAATTCACCCCCTGCCCTATGAATTCACTATTCAGATCACCCCCAACCTATGATTTCAGTTTTTAGACATAGAAACCTCACAGATCTTATTGGGTTGCATAAAAAACCCACACAGATCATACCCAGAACACCATATTTCCATTTTTGTATAGTTCTGAGCACCAATCCCTGATAGATGACACCATACCTATTATCACCCATAGCCAGGTACACGAGCAAGCATACCTTGGGGAAGAAGTGACTAGCACTCCTTCTAGCCAGTCCATCCTTCCCCCTTCAGCCACGAAGGGCAAGTCTATGCTCACAGTAGACCTCTTTGTAGGACTAGACCCATTTGGTACTATGTCTCAGGGTGAGACCTCTACATACAGAGATGCTTTTGCCACATCATTTGAGGAGGATCATCCACTCCTTTCCCATCCACCATCACCTCATCCTTCTACCACCTTTTGTGATTACGTCATCTATACGACACTAGGACATCCACCTCCTTCCCTCATTGTCGATGAGGAGGTTCATCCCACATCCCCTACCTTCGCTCATCCTTTTTTCAAAACCTAGCTCAATCCCTTTTTGAGAGTGATTCTTCATTACTCAATCACACCCATCTAGATATTGTGTCATTCACCCCTACTATAGGGATGGTTTCAGACCCATCGATCTCTATCACGGATGCACATGCATCCCCATCAGAATAGCCTCCACTACAACAACAATAGGCCCCACCCACTTCAACACATCAATACATAGAGGAAGCAACACCGTGACCCCTTCCTCAATAATACTTTTTCTCATTGTTCAAGGCCACATCACAACTACCTCTACAATCCCAACAAACATAATATCCATAATATCAATAAACTTTCTCTTCTCAAGCTGGTGTGAATACATTCACCACACCACCTCCCTAGGTTCCTACCATGAAGACCTATATCCCATCCCCATCATCACTACCACCTACATCTCATCCATCAAGATTGTATGGTACACCCTCTTCCAGTCCATCCTCATCTACACCTCCCTTTCAACTACCTCCACCTCCTCCATTTTAGATTTTAACTTTGAGCTACCTACCCATGTTTGAGCCTCAACATCCTTCACAACCTATGTATCCAACATCCCAAGCTTACCAACCAAGATTTTTCCCATAATTTCTACCTAGCTAGACGCAAACATCATCCTTAGATACCTCATCCTATCCATAATTCACATAACCCATTCATACATCTTCAAATCCACCTATCTCTATTGGACCCACCTTTTTCACACCACCTCCTTCTTGGTCATCACCTCCCATGACACAACCATTGCAGTAGGTTCCTCTCCAACAAATCCCCATACAACAACCTCATATTGTACACCCACAATACTATTATCTTCAGCAACCACCTGCTCTACAATATACTGCACCAGTTGCTTCAACATCTTATCCTATGCAGCAATAGTATCCCTAGGATCTATTGCAATATGTTCCTCCCCCACATTGGGAAGAACAACAATTTCAATACCCCCCACATTTTTAGGCTTCACCCCCATTAGCACCATCTCCTACACCATTAACACCTAAACTTCAACTCTTACGAGATGAAGTTAAGATATTAAACCTTCGCACCACTAGTTATGGGCCATAAAAACCCATGTACGATGAGCTCTACAATGAGCCAATACATCCCTCAGTTCCCATTCCTCCTTACCCATATCGCTTCGAGATGCTAAAGTTTGATAAGTTTAAAAGCAAGGAGGACCCACACGAACATGTCAGTAACTACCGCTCATCTTGCTACCAACTTCATAGTAGCAATCCTCTCATGTTACGTACCTTCTCCCTTTCACTTGGGGGACAAGCCTTAGACTGGTACAACATGCTCCCATGCCACAACCTCTACACTTTTGAGTAGCTAGCCAATTTTTTCCTCGAGCACTTTTCCATCAACATCAAAAATAAGATAAATTTCTCTGATGTCTATGCTTTATGATAGGCTGATGATGAACCAATCATAGAATTTATCTCTAGATGGAGATCGGTCATACATGACCTCGCTCATAGCCTCCCATATATGGATTTGGTTACACTCTTCTCAAAGAGTTGCCATAAACACATCTCCACCTCCCTACAACTTCACCAAAGTCGCACCTTTGAGGAAGCCATTGCTCAAGCAAAAGTCATTGAGGACATCAAAGTCCAATCTAGAAAAATCAAACTAAGACAAAAGCCTTCATACAACTCCAACTTTTGCTTTAACAAAAACACACCCAATCAACCTTTCCCATGACCACCACAAGCCAACCAAGTGGTAGTAGCTTATTCAGCTCCGACATCGATCCCATGACCTCCTCCTCCACAACAATAATTATTTCAAATGAATGCACCCCTTCCACCTAGACCATAATAGATTTGAGGACCTCATCCCCCACCTCCATAGTGTAACTTAACACCACTTTCTAAGCCTCTCCAACCTTATTCCAGAGGCTATATGATGCAGGTCACATTACCCTACCATATATTCAACCTCTCGATCCAAATGCACCTAAGCCTCGGGGTTATATCGAGCAAGCCTACTATGGATACCATAGATAACATGACCATGATATCGAATCATGTCATTCTTTTCATGGTATGGTCCAAGATCTCATCGATCAAGGAACCATTCAAGTTTCAAACCCTCTCACACCGTAGAATCAGAACCTAGGGATATATCATAATCCCTTACCTAAACATCAAGGGACTAATCCCCAAACACCTCAAAATAACCCCATAGGGCCACCAAGACAAGTCAACAATATCCATCGTGACCCTCCTTCATGTGGCATAGTGGGCATGATCAACCTTACCACTTGAAATCAATGTTATCCTTCATGTCATCCTACATCGATAACCTCTACACCAACACCATTTGTTTCCCCATAAGCACCTATGACTCCTCAAGCTCCACCTCATCCCCCATAGAATATCATTACCATTCATGGTAGCCTTACACATCAGCTACATAATACCCCTACTAGATTATCTATCTTTGACCTCCTACAACAATATCAACCCCATCATGAGGCATTAAATGACATCCTTCACTCTATCAACCTTGAGACCCATGATACCAATATATTTGTCAACTTTGTGGGTAATATCCCATACTGCCTTCAGCCATCTATCAGTTTCCATGACCATGAGATCATAGAACTCATAGGTGAAGGAGCGGATCCTCCCCTTCACATTCAAGCAACCATCAATGACATCACTTATAAATGTGTTCTCATTGATACTGATTCCTCAATCAACATTATTTGCATCATGACTCTACATCACCTGCACATTCCACCCACTCACTTCTCCACACCCTCACTGGACCTTCATGCATTTGATGGTTCAATGTGACCTATAGTTGGATCCATTGTCCTACCCATTTGTGTAGGTGTACATACTATTCCAATTCTATTCCATGTTATTCAGGTGAAAATATAGTATAATATCTTGCTTGGACATCCATGGATTAGAGATATGCAATGTGTGCCATCTACATTACACCATTGTCTTAAATATATCTACAATGGGCTTGTCCATTGTGTTCCTATCAATGGGACCCTTTCAAATTCTACAACATCATAGATCTCCCACCTAGACCTTCTTCATCTATGACATAGGTCCTTCCCATCTCTAATCCTCACCCACTAGGAGCATTCATACCTCCTCCCTCATCAGTGCCTTCACCACAACCTTCATCCAGGACATGTACACACTCACAACCAACAATGTCCATTCCACCATCATCATCTAGTATAACATCCCATCCTACTATCATACCCTTTTCACCACCTTCTTCATGGCCTCCACCACCTTCACAACCCTCATCATCTATAAATCCACCACCCGTATCGACAATAGATTGGTCATCTTTGTCAGGACGAACCACTCCCCACCTCACATCCATCTTCCTCTATGGAACCTCCTCTCTTACCTACACCACAAATTCCACCACTCCCTTTTTCCCATGACCTCGGTCATTCACATCCCCTCATAAGTCACCACCAACACTTACTCCTCCTCCCTCATAGTTCCCACATGCTTACCAACCTATCCCATCTATGACTATCGAATGCCATGATTGGGAGTAATGAGCTACCCACCTTGATGACCAACTATTTCAATCATCTATGACCACCATTTGGGATTCCCATATTGCATCATCATCATCTGATTCAGACTCACCACCTCGTTCACCCATGCGTACATCACCCCAGGTTTCTATCTTCATGACAAACATTGGTCCTGGTGACTACAACATCCATGATGCTCATTTGCATCCACCTCCAATCCAGTCTACTCATGAATTTGGTCACTCATCCACTTCGGTACTTACCATTGGTACAATCATGCGCTTAGGTTCCCTAGAAAATTATACCAACTTTGTGTACATAGGCATTGATTCTTCACTCCCTCCTATCATCCCTCCACCACCGTAGTCTAGCTTTTGTGGTACGTTAGATCACATGTCCAACCCCCAATTTGTATTGCATTATCTTTGATACTTTCATTGGCATAGATTTGGGCTAGGATGTTATGAACAAGGGTTACACACACCTATAAATCCTCATGTCCAACTACCCATAAATAAATTAGGTTTAGGATATCGGCCCACAACTATCCATACACTCGAGGATGAACTACAAGATCTTTCCTTACATCCCATGCCACCTCCTGTGCACACCTTAGAATAATATGTTGATATGGACCTCTTCGATGAGAACTCATCTCCCCACTCTATGATCATGGTTCCCTCAGACTTCTTTCATGAAGTCCCCTCCCCAGATGACACATCCTCATGCTACATCGATGAACTAGTTAATCAATTTGTTGCATTGTCCCTCACACCTGAAGCCCCATAGTGCAACATCACACTTCCTCCTTTGTTGCCGATGTATCTAGCTAGACCCTCACACATGTGTCACCAGCTTTAGCAATCCATAACATGACCTCGATCACCACCCATTGTCTTGCATCCATCGTTACACCTTTCTCGATGCTCATGAACTCATGAATCTTCATCATCAAATTCATCACTATCAAATTCTTCCATCACTTATGTTAACATGGTTGATGTGGACCTCTTCGTACCACTTTGATACACATCTCACACAAATTGGGACAACATCCCCAACCCAAATTTCATCGACCTAACTCACATTCCATCAATACCTTCTCCACATGACTTCCTGTTATCACCACACGTCTTACGTGCAGAAAATGCTCCTTCGTCATCAAATCCACCTCACATTCCATGTGTCCATCACACGAACATATATTTAGATGATGAATATGACATACCTGAGGCTATCGATGACCTCCACCTCATTCTAATCCCAGAGCAACTTCGTGATGGTTCCCACATGTTGATAGAAGAAACCATCGATGTTGACATTGGTGATGATCCTGACAACCCTCATATCATCAAACTCATTGTCAACCTCTCACCTAAAGAACACATGTTATTCACTACTTTCCTTAAATAATACATCAAGGTATTCTCTTGGTCCTACAAAGACATGCCAGGCCTAGACCCATCTTTAGTAGTTCACAATATTACACTGGACAAAGATGCCAAGCCTATCCGACAAAAACTATGATGTATGCACCCTACCATCACTTTTTTAGTTAAATTCGAGCTACAAAAGCTCCTTGATGTAGATTTTATTCAACCCATAGACTATCCCGAATGGGTGTCTAACATGGTGCCAGTGCCCAAACCTTTAGGTGAGGTTCGAGTCTGCACTGACTTCCATGATCTGAACAAAGCTTGTCCCAAAGATAATTTTCCATTGCCAAACATCGACTCCCTTGTCGATTCCATCATCGACCATGAAATGATATCCCTCATGGATGGATTTTTTGGTTACAACCAAATTAATATCAATCCTACCGATCAACACAAAATGTCCTTCACAACCCCCTAGGGGACCTTCTGTTACAAGGTCATGCCATTTGGCCTCAAAAATGTTGGTGCAACCTACCAGCATGAAATGACATATATCTTTCATGATTACATGCATAAAATCATGGAATATTACGTAGATGACCTCATCACAAAGTCTAAAGAATGCTCGCAACATCTAGTTGATTTACGTAAAATATTTGATCACCTCCTAGAGCACAATGTGCACCTCAACCCAAAGAAGTGCATCTTTGGTGTTACATCAGGCAAAATGTTAGGGTTCATCGTCTCTCAATGAGGCATCAAAGTCAACCCTAACAAAGTCAAGGCTATCATCGAGATGCCTCCTCCCACCAACCTTAAACAATTATGTAGCTTGTAGGGTAAAATCACATCAATTCGATGGTTCATCACCTAGTTATCAGATAAATGTAAGCCATTCAATAACCTTTTGCAAAAAGGGGTCTCCTTCAAATGGGATGATAAATGTCAACAAGCCTTTGACTCGATCAAAGCCTATCTCACCTCCTCACTAGTACTATCTCCTCTACACCCACAACTACCTTTTATTCTGTACATCACCGCTACAGACTTCACACTTGGTACATTGTTAGCACAAAAGAATGCGCTCAACCATGAGCAAGCCATCTATTACATTAGTCACACCCTAGTTAGCTATGAGATGCATTACACATATATGGAAAAACTATGCCTAGCTATAGTTTTTGCTACCCAAAAACTATGCCATTACATGTTGAACCATACCACCTTTTTTATCACTCATGACAACCCACTTTGATACATGATGAACAAGAGTTATCATAACTCTCGCACAACCAAATGGATCATGCTTCTTACTGAATTCGATCTAGAATTTATTTTACAAAAATCCATAAAAGGACAGGTCATCGCAGACCAATTGGTTGAAGCTCCATTGCATGACGACCAACCACTTCTCATCCAACTCCTTGATGACTCTATTTTCCATGTCATAGAAGTTAAAGAATATGTTGAACCTAAAATGCCAATAGATTTAACACTTTTCTTTGATGGCTCCTACTGCACTCATGCTAGGGGTGTAAGCATCATTTTATTTACACCATATGGGGAACCACTCCCATTTTCCTTCAAATTAGGCTTCCCATGCACTAACAATAATGTAGAATATGAGGCCTTAATCCTAGGATTGAAACAAGCTCACTCCATGCACATTCGATGCCTTCACATCATAGGTGATTCCCTCCTAATTGTTAATCAGGTCCAGGAGATCTGGCAATGTCATTGCCCAGTTCTCTAGCAATACAAATAAATTGCCCAACAACTTCTCACCTAGTTTGAGTGGTATGTTATCGAAGCTACCCCATGCTCATCAAACCATTTCGTAGATACCATGGCTTCATTGGGATCGCTCATACCCCAAAATCCTCTTTTTGACACCACACATGTGTCTGTTCACACCCTAAATCAATCTTCCATCGCACCTTCTCCCATCATAGATGATGAGGGCATTCACATTGTCCAAACCGAACCTCATGATCCTTGGTTTTCACAAATCAAGGACTATATTAAACTAGGTTTCTTACCATATGATTTACCACATGCTCATCATTGAGCATTCAAACAAAGGGTAATATATTATACATTACTAGGGGATATCCTCTATCATCGTAGTTATGATGGCATCCTCTTGCACTACCTAGAACCATACGAATCCCAATGAGTAGTGCAAGAAACTCATGATGGTACCTGTGGCGACCACTTCAGTGGTATGGCCATCACAAAGTGTATCCTACGCATGGGCTACTATTGGCCCAAAATGGAACATGATTGCTATGAGTATGTAAAATGATGCATCAAGTGTCAAAAACACGTAAATCTCATGCATCTCCCTTCATAAGCGCTCTAGCCTATCCAATCCATGTGGCCCTTCTCCTAGTGGGACCTTGACCTTATTGGATAAATCACACCTGCTTCATCAAGCAATCATAAGTTCATCATAACCACCATAGAATACTTCACAAAGTGGGTTGAAGCAATCCCACTTGTCCAAACCATGGGGGCCAAAATCATGGTATTCATTATTGATCACATCATATACCGCTTTGGTATCCCATCCCAAATCATCTCAAACAATGGAAAATCCTTCAAGAACAAAACTATCCATGCTCTCTACACCAAATTCCACATCCACCATAGCTTTTCTACCCATTATTACCCTTAGGGTAATGGTCAAGTGGAAGCCACCAACAAAACTATTTGTTCTATCTTGCATAAGATAGTCGTAGAGTCACATCATGATTGGCACAACCAAATACCATTGGATTTGTGGGCTTACTGCACAAGCATTTGTACTCCCACTAGGGCAACCCCATTCTCATTAGTTTATTATTATAAGGCCATTATGCCCCTTGATCTTGAAATACCCTCTTTATGAGTGTCCATGAAAGACTTCATTGATGATGACACTACTCATCAAGCCTACCTTGATCAGTTAACACTCCTAGATGAGCGACGTATCCATGCCATCGAACGCACGTATGTTTATTAGGATCACCTTCACTATACCTACAATAGTAAGGTACATCAACACAAATTTAAAATTGGCAACCTAGTACTCAAAGAAAATCAACAAATCACAAGTCAACCCCAATAGCAGTGAGACAAGTTCACTCCCAACTAGCTTGGCCCATACATTATTACACACAGATTTGGTTTTGGTGCCTATCGATTGGTAAATTTGGAAGGACATGCTGAACCTGAACCTATCAACATCATCCACCTACATGCATTTAATGCCTAGCCTACCTAGGTTTGTGACATCATAGGTTATGTACATTATCATTAAATTGTAATTTAGACAAAATCACACACAACACCTCACATATGGTGTTTCACTTTCTGTTTCATAGTAGGAATATTATACTTCTTTTTGCATAATTTATATACTATTGGTATTTATATGTTTTTGTAGGTTTTGCATCATTGACTACCACATCATTAATAGATATACACTATTACATGCATACACCCACAATATCTCTAGACCTCACCATGCAGGACCTCTCAGTATTACCCCCAGTTCCAATCACCCCATTCGATCTCACATGACCACTTGCCTTGAATCATGCTTGAAAATACTTACCATCCTCCCACTTAGATCATCGCCCATCACCATGGTTCCATTCACCTATTCATAGAGACTCCTCCTATTCACCCCAATCAGGTGATAGTCAGGTCTCATTATCCTCCTTTGATGACAAGGAGGAGCACTCACATCCTCACTCATGAGGATCTCCACCCCCTCCATCTCATGATGAGAGGGACCCTTACCTACCATTTTCTTTGGCCCATAATCCCCCTTTAGGTTATCACCCACCTAATCAAGGGACTAGCTTTCACCTAGTACACCTTTCATGTTTACCTCCACCCCTATCAAGCGGTATATCCCCATACATTAAAAACCTCCAAGCACATACTGCCCTACTCATAATTAAGAAGCCTATATTAGATCATTGATGCTATCACAAGCCATCTCATTCTCCTATTTTATAGACACCACCTTCTGCACTACATGGTCTTCCATTTAAACCTACCTCATCATCAGTGGTGCAGTTCCACTCTCCTTCCTCTTCACCTAGATCTTCACAGTTATACCACACTCCAACACATTCACCAAAACCTTGATTCCCACCACCATCAATTTTGTCACCCTCTTCACTTGATATCCAAAACATTCTTTCCCACCTCAAAAATATAAAACTCCATTTAAATTATTGTCCTTGTTGTACTTCTCCTTTTCAATCTTCCATGATCCACATATTTGCACCTCCTCCTATGCTGACCACTCGATCTAGAATTTAGCCATCACTAGATTCTTGATCTACTTCTCAAACATTTACCTCCACTCCACCCCTTTCCTGCTCAAAACCACCTAAAACTTATATTTACCCCATGCCAGTCTGGTCCACACCACTAGACCAAACATTCCATCAACTACTACACCAAGGCCTCATTGTCCTACCAAAAATTCATCCTATCGACCTGCTACACCCCAAGCTATGAAACTTTCATGAAGATCAATTTTTTATTTACCATTGCCAATTGGGGCATGACATCAACATGTCCAACACCTTTGAAACCTTGGTAAATGATATGTTATTTGAATATAAAATCCAATCACCCGAATATACCCCTTCATTCATCTAGATTCAAATCCCTCCATGTCTCCTGTTATCTCACCCATTGCCACCCCATGAATCCATCACAACATCATCACACCAATTTTCAATGGTTGACCAACTATACAACTCAAAAGCACCAAGGTTGCCTTGTCACGTCACCAACTTGGGCACAATCTAAACCTCATAATTTTTGAAATCTCTAGATTCTATTCATATTTATTATCCTCTTCTCCTCTTTCTTCTTCTTTCATTTATCGAACATAGTTGTATGGTCATTATTCGAGCAACTACATACCTATGCTACTTATTTTCTCCTCCTACTCTTCCTCTATTTTTCTTGTATTTCTAATCTTCTCCTATTTACTTCTATATATGTTTCTTTTCCTTTACTATGTCACCTTTTCAGTTAGCATTTCTTTGATCATTCTCATCACATACATCATCTATAGCTACATAATCTCTTCAGGTTCGATACATCCCCCACACATTGGGGCAACCTCACCACATCTTGTGATTCTCATCACCATCATTACACATGATCATCTGTAAATATGAATTTCAAAATGTTCATCTAGTTTCATCACATGCAAATTCCTCTTGTAATAAAATATTCCTCTTACATCCCATATTTTTTTTTTCTTTTATTTTTTTTTTTTGGTTTTTTTTCTTTAAAAATGTGCTCATATCAGGAAATAATATACACATTTTTAGCATCACCACATGGATGTCCACACCTTTCATTGAGGATCATAGATTATAAGGTATTGTGTAAGTTTTGACCATCTGATAGTTACAACAAATCAACTATTAGCTCTAGCTGACAGGTTATTACACACCTTATAGATTTCCTTTACTGATTCAAATTCTTTGAGGGACCATTCACACATGGTATAAATTTAAAGCACCTTTTGAGTCTAGGGAAGATAACACCTTGCGTAGATATCACCATCTAGAAAACGGTTTCCCCTTCTCATCCTATCATTTGCATGATCAACATACGATCTAGGGATAAACAAAGGGATAAGCATAACAATGAATCACAAATACAGCTATAAAACAAAATCCAATGCCTATACAAAAAAATAGAGAAAAATAGCACCATAAAAATGAAATACAAGAAATAAATGAGGGGAAGAAAACAAAATGTAAAGCCTCTAGATATCATAATTGTTATGCTTCATTGCCTTTGGTCCTTAGGTTAAACATAACATCATGGGATGATTTCCATCGCTAGCTACATGCCCTAAGCACCTGCTTGCCAGTGGAATAGTCTTACAAGTAGAGACGCATCTATCACATTAGCAATATTTTGCACAGATCACTGTATGCTTATGGATGAGATAGATGTCAATGGGTTCATCCTACGTCTCTCAAAATGGATAAATGAACATCAATCAATTGCACACACTCGTCCATGATAGACTTTGACCTAACAAGGTTAGCCATAAGTTGTGAATAAAAACTCAGTTTAGTTATTTAGGACATTTGATTGCAATAAGTATGTTAGTCAAGGGTCTTACACATAACCCTATACCATCTTGTATCCATGAGATTACGGTACGAATCACATCCACATAGATTTATGTTATGATACAAATGTTTCCTCAATGCATATTGAATTTAAAGATACATGAAACATCACATCTATCAAACATACATGTTATTTACATTTCATTACGTATCAACATCTCAATATCCATCATGCAACATTACATCTCGTCAATATGCATTCATCAGTGTCACATCAGTACATAGTATTTTCCATGTTACAATGATCTAACTTTCCTATGTGTTACCCCATACACATAAATTCATCTATCATATAGGTGCATACAAATATGCTACATTACACATTCATACACCACAATAATCATACAAAAAATCAACATAACATGTTAATCCTAAATCCACACACACATATAAGAGCTAAAAAAAGTTGTATCTATATATATAATATCATCAAAATACCCTTAGGGTACAATATAGGATAGTAGCCACTATCTATCCTCAAAAATACCTAATGGCTACAACAAGGATCAATACACATACATATAACCATCACTCATGTCGATCACTAGGAGTCTCTCCACTCCCCTCGTGCGCTCCATATGTCTGCTCCCTTCCATGCACTGCTACCACCATGCTCGATCCCATGTGGACAAAAAAATGCTTTTATATGCCTCCAAACCCTAAATCATAGGTCACCCCATGATTTCAACCCAAATCATAGGTCACCCTACAATTTCAACCCAAATCATAGGTCACCCTATAAATCCAACACCAAATCGCCGGGCACCCTGTGATTTACACCAAACAACACAAAAACCAAAATTTATTCATTCCAAAACATTCTTCCCCTCCATATTCATGCTATTTTGTGAATTTACCATCTTTTACAAACCATTTTTCTTCTATCAATTGACTCATCATCATTTCACCACATTTCATTCACCTCATTGCTGATTCCTCATTTGAGGGGGTATTCATATACAAAATTCATATTTGCATGCAACCAAATAATCAAACATCCAAATCATGGATATCTCATCTATCTACCCAAATTTTTGCTGAAGATTATCTAAAAATAATACTAAACCCAACCAAGTAGATATTTGTTAGATCACGAGAGCTATGGGAAATAATGGAGATGTCACTCTGGCATTCATGTATGTCTATGACTATCACATAATGAATGACATGTTTGAATAATCCATGTGCAACATTCGGAGATGTCACTTTGGCGTTCATGATTCACAATGAATGACACATTTGAATAATCCATGTTAACTAGCTCAAATGGTTTGACACATGTAACCATGCACTCATAAATCAATAAACAACAAAAATTTGAATAGGCATTTGTTCTATTCATACTTTGGATTATATTTCATTGGTCGCAAAAGCAAAGCAATCATTAGTTATCCTCACAAGAAACCAATATGACATTGCAAAATTTCATATAGAATTAGCAAAATCATCGCATTGCATCCAAAATCATCCACTTGCCTTCATCACAAGCATTTTCCATTTTTATTTTTCTTCTCTTTTCTCTCTTATCCCCTTTTCTTCTTCCCCCCTTCCTTTCTTTCTCTTCTTCCTATTTATTCTCTCATGTTCTCTTTCTCCTTTTTGCTTATCTTATCCCCTCGAATTCTTGGTCAATGTTGTATGGTCATGCGTCGACCGGCTACATACCTTTGATTATATTTTTTTCTCCTCTTTCCTCCATCTTCTACTTTCTCCCATCACATTTTGTAGTAAACTATGTTCCAAACAATGTAGTAAAAAAAGGGGTAAATATAGATATCCAAAAGTTGCACATGTCTACTTCTACGTACTTGTAGATCTATTCAGACACTTGTAGGTTTGCATAGACCCTCCTAGATACATATAGGCTATTGTAGACCAGTGTAGACCATGTTATACCATTGTAGACTACTCTAGACCAGCGTAGATCACTATAGACTATCGTAGATCTTCGTAGACCTACGTAGGCCATTTCATTGGCCTATAGGGAAGAAACCCTACAAAACTACACAATTCATGTTCTAACCACCTTCTATCTATCAGGAGATCACCTAACATCTCCCTAAGGCAACCTAAGCTCTTTCCTACACTTAATTAGGACCTCACAGGACTATTACTTCTCAAAACCCCTAATTAAGTTAATTAAATTTCTAATTGTAAAGTCACTTTTCATTAAAGTGTACTTTATGGCTTAAAAAGGTTAATTAGGATCATAAAACCAAATTAGTCCTAATTATTCCTTCACACATGTGTGCACATTAGGTTAGTAAGGATACTCAGGGAAACCTTAACCTAACCTGGGATCTAACTAACCCTAGTTATCCCTAATCTCTCCTCACACATGTGTGAGGATGAGATATTTCTCTAGGCCATGAGGATTTGACACCTAGTCAAAACCCTAACCTAAATCCAGCATGGAGTGATCCTAAGGGTTGGTATATCTAACCCCTTATCATGACCTCATATTTACCTATAAATAGAGGGCTCCCCCTCTCATTATATATCTCTCTCCCTCTTAGCTAACTTATAAAAACTCTACCAAAATCCTACCAAAAATCCTTCTTCTGATTGTGGATGGTAAAAACATCATCTAAGCATCCCAGGATCCCAACCGAACAAAGGATCTCCACTAGAATGCACTTGCAGTCGGGTTCACCCCCTGACCTATGAATCTGGGTTCCAAATCACCTCCTACACTGCAAGTTGGTCGTACAACTGATCTATAATAGCCTAAACTTTAGGTAACCTTTATTTTATATTTATATAGCATTTACACTTCATTTCAGGATTTATTTCATGTTTTTAATGTCATTTTGTCTTCATCAATATGAGGCCTGATCCGTGACATGACCCCAAGTGAACAAACACTATTTTGCAGGTCCTCCAATAGTAGGAAACACACATTACAATAGCAAACACAGTAGAAACAATAACACAGTGGTGGCTCACACACATTAAATCCCACCTACATTCAAGGGGCCCCAAGAGAAACCATTAGAGTTCTTCACATCTTGTTGAGAAAGAAAAGGAGATTCACCCTCTAATGTTGTATCATTTTTTTAATAAAAAGTGTTGAAAGCATTTCTGAGCATTTTAATTTGTTATGGTTAATTTGCTTGATCAAACGGTAGCCTTTGGTACACTTCACTTAGTGACCATGACTCATAAGATATTTTTCTTATGTCATCATTAAAATATTTGACCACTCTATTATAGTCTAATTGAGGCTTCTAAGAGCTCAAGATAACATCATATTTTAAATTCTCTAGATAGTTTGTTTCACTGATGAAGATATTTAAGGATTTTCCACACTGTTTTGCCTTAGGATAATTTTGGACCTAACAAGTTTAGACCCCAACCCTAGAAATTTTTTATCAAATCCAATTCTTTGATATTATCTACAAGATCTTGTCTATTTGGACCAAGTATTGGCCCATATAAAGAATTGCATCAAAGTAAATACCAATCTATTCAAGATTATATCGATGCTTTCCAATCCATGGTAGAAAACTAGGTATTCAAGTTAACAAAAATTATCGAATCCTCAAGTACTATAATGGGCTACAATGTTACATTCAAGAAGACATGGAACTCATTAAATTCAAGATATATAGATGTTATCTCTTCAAATGTTATTGTGTTGATGTGTTCTTTTAGATTTTCATTTTAGATATTCATTTTAGATGTAATTAAGCGTTGAATCCACTAGTGAGTGCTTCTACCTAGGTTATCACAATGATAATTAATGTATTCTATAGAGTTTTTTAACTTTGATTTCTATTCCTATAGCATGGGAGGGAGTAGCACTAATTTTTATTATTGCAATAAATCACCTCAAATGATGCTCGATACCATAGAGATAAAGGGTGTGTTTTAATGTACCTTCTAGAAAAATAAGGGAAAATATAAATAATGTTATGCCACATAATGTAACACACTTTCCTTTGAGTCTGATATGCATAGGATAGATCAACCTATATGCTAAACTATGGTTTACCTTTTTATTCTAAACCTCCATATATATGATTATGGTTATCGGGTAATGAAGATAAAGAACATGCTTCTAATCCTTTTGACCCAAGATCTAAATTGCTATATAAATTACAGTCTAATTAAAAGTTTTTCTACATAAAAGGTACTAATTCCAAAAGTTGTACAAAAAATAAATGTCATATATGAAAAATTATTGTACCTAGAAATTCAACCAATTTTTTATTTTCTATAACTATACCATATGGAATATAAATTATTCTAGTTTATGGTTTCTTATTCTCAATATTAGTTATATAAATATTGTTGAAAATTTTATAGTGATTGTATATAGCAAATATAAGGAATATATCATATATCCACTAAAACAAATTCTTCAAATTATTTATTCATACATATCTAGAAAACAAGTGATGAATCTAGGCTTACATATTTTTATTAAAACTTATATATAATTTTATGTGCTTTTTACTTGCTTTCATTTATAGATAAAATATTTACTTTTTCGTTGTGTTATAAGTTATGGATAAAGGAGAAGATTTTGAAACCTTATTTTTCTAAGTGATATTAATGCAATTAATTTATATGCTTGACAAAAGAAAGTTAATTTAACATGTCTATTTTTATAATCATTATTAGACACTATTTTTGTACTTTATCCTAGCTGAACAAGTTTTGAATTTGTGTTTACAAAATATATTGAATTATCGAAATTATTCTCATGTGACTTCACACTTAGCTTGTATTGTGATGCCTATATGTTTACTTGGGAATCCATGCGTGATAAGTGGATGAATTTCCTTGCTAAGTGGTTTTAAATAGTTCTAATAACTTAGACTATTAGATTTTTTATTTAGGAAAATTCCATCTTGACATCATGTAGGTTAACCCTTGACATGTTTTTCTTCATATTTTAATAGGAGTTACTTTCACATTTATGAAAACCTAGATGCATGTGATAAAAAAGGATGTTGTTGTAAAAAATTTACCTTATCTGGTCAAAGGAAACTACTTACCTTGTAATAATTTTTAAGAAGATTATAAATCTGAGTGTTGATTGAAAATTCCCACACTTGTTATTTTGACCATATTAATAATACAAAAATAAAAGAGAATTGGGTTAAACAATCTATATCAATCATATGATTCACTGCTCATGGAGGTATTAATTAGACAAGAGAGTTGATATAACCCTAAAGAGAAGAGAGTTATTGAGAGAGAAATACGAGTTGAAAAGAGGATCAACTCTACTTTAATAAGAAACATAGTTACTAGTCCTTGTGCAATTGATACTTATAAGTATTTGGCTAGACATGGATGGATATTATAGAGCTTTTATCATAGAGGCTTGAATGATAGAATGATATGATATATTATTTGACCATATGTAGGTCTATGGAGATAAGAAATGGTTGTTTAAGATTTGGCATCAATCAATATCATTAAATTACTATGTTACTTGATACCTTGAGCAAAAAGTAATCTATAGACATAGTTAAGTAGAAATCCAATTATGAAATGAGATGATGTGGAATTATAAATATATATTAGAAAATGTTTTTTTGACTAACCTAAGGAAGGGGGTTGTGACAACAATGCTCTTGCCAATTATGATGAATTATAGAACACTAAGTGGAATTGAATGGAATTGGTCTATCCTAAGACCTTTTAATATCCACAAGGGCATTCTAGATGGTGTAATGGTCCTAACATTATAATATGTGTCAAAAGTATTAATATCAATTTTATGAGCCTTATGGTACATCCCTTACCCAAGAGTGCATCAACCAAGAAAGGAATAGAAAGTATACTTGATCTTTGGATTGGTAATTTATCGATATACATTGTCCTCCATAAGTTGCATGTTTAACTAAAAATGAGGCAATGATAGAGCACATTAGAAAATAAGAAATAAAAAATAGAAAAATGTTGAAAAACAAAGCTAAATAAAATGACAGCATTGGGTATTAAGGACCACCATTGTTTAGTAGCAAAAATAACATGCAAATATCAAAATTGATTAAAAGAATCAAACATAAATACATGTAAAGCAAAGATGAAGTGGGTGGGTATGTGAAAGGATAACATCAAAGGATAACATACAAATAAAAGTGGATTGATGCTCCAACTTTGGGATGCCAATGTAATCATAAACATATGTTAGAATAAATTAGGATGCAAGATCATTTTTCCAACCTAATAATGAAAGGGAGACGCTGACAACACTGATATGCCTACAATTTATGGATTTACCCAGTGAATCTATTGTGATCCAAATAATTAAGGAGTGGACTCTTATGTATTTTAACTTCATTTTTATTAATTTATTTTGAATTTGACATGTATGTGTGTGTGTGTGTGTTTAACTATCTATCTATCTCTCCCTCTCTCTCTCTCTCTCTATATATATATATATATATATATATAGATGCATCTTGTTACACACAACTTCCACTTTTTGTTGGTATTGCTACACATATTTTTCTTGTTTTATTTTTGGTCCTTTTTTTCTAATAGTATTATTGATGTACATTGCATCATCTTAAATATTGCTTGAACTTGTTATATATGCCTTTGTTCAAATTGAGGTTTATTTCCAATAAATATAAAGATATTGTTAGGCATTGGTATAAGGATTTAAAATCTCACCTCCTCTTCTTTAGATTGATTTGAATTCCCTTAAATACTATGGTAGCTTGGTTACTCTTGTAAGTCATGTCCATCAAGTTTTTTACTTCATGGATATCACTTTATTTGGTATGGTTTTTCTTTGTATTAAATATGAGCCATATAAATCCTATAGATATTGGGATTTGAATTGATATGGTTTATAGGGACTTGGTCGTCAATAATTGAATTGTTTTTAGAGGATTACCCATATTGATATTCATATCAAAGTTCTTAAGATATGAATGCTAGATATGGGTATAGGCCCACTCGGAAGGAATAATTTATGTCAAATCCACTAAAATTTTTCACCCAAATTTAGACAAGTATAGGAGGACATTACACTCCATAGGTGAATACAATACTAGCACTATTTTAAATAATATAAAACTACAAATTATTAATATAAAATTTGGAATGGTTAGGTTGATGTCAAGAAATATTGACACCCTTAGGGAATTGGTCTAAGTACAATGATAAGTAATGTGAAATTATAGATACAAATAGAGACACAATATAGCTAGTGGAAATAAGAATAAAAAATTACATGGAAGCATTATGACTAATGTAGTTAAGAAGAATAGAAATGAAATAAGAAAATGTTAACAAGAGAGACTATACTAACCTTGGAGGATCTTGATATTTTAAGGTAATTGTACTTCCACGAATATGATTTTCTTAGTAATGTACCTTCTTCTTAGATATTTTGATATCTTTAATGTCCTACCATCATTTATTTTGTTTCTTGATTTATCCCTTTAGAGGATTCATTAAGGATGCATGATCAAAGATAGCTTTCTTGGTTGAGGGAAATCTAACCAATGACCTTGAGCTAAGGATTTCTTACAAGGAAAAGGCCTAATAAAGGGGAGATGAAGATCATTCTATTATAATTATGATGAATATTATAAGATATTTTAGAATGAAAACTGCATGAGGATTTAAAAACTAACCTAACATATGGATGCATCAAAATTAGGAGAAGACATAATGTATCCATGGATTATTTCATCTAATTTGTTCTTATCTACTACTAATTGGGATATATTTTGCTTGGATTTATTGTTAAAATATCATTCTAAATCTAGTATTTATAATATTTATTATTTCTAATTTAAACATCAAGAGCATTGACCAATCCAAGCACTCTTATTGACTATATTTAATTGGAACCTTAAACTAAATAAAATGAACCTCTAGGGCCCATAGAAGCCATATTCAGGGTCAATATTAAATTTTATGATTAAATTCATAATATTATTGAGGTGATGATGTTGTCGAGGAATGGTCTTGCTAAGAATTTTTTTTCTCACAAATTATGATAAAAATAAACAATTGAGCGAAACTGAATATTTTATATCTATCCAATGAATGTAAGAAGCATTCTAAATGGTCTATTGATGGTCATAACTTAGTTGATTAAGTTAGAAGGGTAGGAACCTAGGGCATCAAAGGCTTATAAACCTTAAGGTTTATCACCCCTTTGGCATAGAACTCATTGACCAATAGAGGGTTAGAAAATATACTTGCTATTTGAGTGGGTGTTTCCTATTATATAGTTTTTCTAATTCATACATCATGGTGGGTGAGAATGGTAAGGATGGATATGAGAATTTGGGTGGGGATATGGTGGAGAAAGAGGAGATGATAAAGATAACCATGATACAAGTGGTGGTGTTAAGGAACCCTCATAACATATTAAGGAGATTAAGGTTACTATGATCTTGATTAATATCCTACATGAATATTGATCAAAATAATCTTCACCATAATTTTAGATCAACATGTTTGATTATATTTATATATAAATTTAATTTTTTTTAAATATTATATATTTAATAAAATTAAAATCCATTATTTTTCTTGTATATTAATTTTGTTGTTTCTCTTTACTCTATAAAATCATATTCTATATCTTAATGGGAGTATGGCAAAGAATTAGTCTATACATATACAATCTTAGCGCTAGTGAACATTCTAAACATCAAAATATAATAATATGAAAAAAATAATAATTATAATAAGTAAAAAAGTAATTTAAATATAAATTAATATTGTTATCTTATGTAATATGCTATAATGACAAGACACTTGGGCAACACATTTGGTAAATGGGTGATGTGGTATCGATCCTATATCATAACAAGAGAAAAATAACTGTAAGGCCACCATCACATCATGTTAGCATTAATACATTTCATAAATGGTTGGTATAAATAAATGAATAAATAAGAAGGACAATCTTGTTTAGAAATAGCAAAATTTATATTGCATTCACTTTTGCCATTGAATCTCCCCTCTCCATAACATATCTCTTTCTTCTACACACGGCTGGTCCTTGTGAAGCTTTAAAGGCATGGCCCAACAATGGCTTTTTCAACGACAGACGTTTGATGGACATGAAAAGACAAAAGGGACGGAAACGGCATAAAATCCATAGGTACATCCTCACACACAACAGGGCTATTCCATGACTGTTGCAAAATAGGTAGACATGTGGAGTTGACCTGCTACACTCCTAAAACCTTTTATTATCTTAATGTTTGGAAGCAGTGATGATTAAAAATTCTAAAGCATCTTTCACAGTAACATGTCTTTATATGATTCGTAAGCATCTGCATAAAAAAAATAAAAATTATTGAGAGTCATGTGCATATTTTTCTCCTCCATAAGATTTAGATGATCGAATATTTTAGGTCAATCATTCTGTCTCTACTGTCACGTTAACTTTGGTTTTTTTGTGGTATTTGACATCACTATTGTTGGAATTATTTCCTTTGGGTTTATTGTCCGAATTATTTCTTTTGGGTGTATTGTCCAGCTAGGTGATTCTCATCTCCACAATATTAAAGAGGACATACACGTCGCAGTGTCTTATTCTCGTGACCTAAACAGGATGAGCCTTGGGTTTGTCCTCTCGTTCCAAGTAAAGCAATCCTTTGTTGAATCTGAAACTTTCTAAACATGTTGCGCTGTCACGCTTTACAAAATTGATGGCTACCTTTCATTTGAATTAGGGTTTATTCAGATTCTAGCAGTCAATAAAATTACGTAATTTAATGTTCTCTACAGTTCACATGTAGAAAATTGATCTTTAAATAAAAGAGGTGGGGACATTAAGTAAGATTTGGAATTTTCAGATGAAATAAAAATTTATTGGATTTTAAGAAATTGGTAATATTTTTTCTATCTTTAATAATTGAGTATTAGGTAATATCTTTTCATTTTTAATAACTTGGTGCTGGGTCACATTTTCTTCTCGAGGTTTTGCTTTCCAACATAGGTCAAATCATTGAAGCTGCCTTTATAACCCCTAACTCTACTAGTTGATACCGCAATCTTCAAACTGCAACAGACTTCAATCAGACTACTACCTTTATCTTTATTAAAGATGTTTCAAAATTTAAACCTAAATCTCTCCGTAAATATCCAAAATCTTACAATCCAGAGCTATAAAAATTGGAGGCTCCACATTCTAAATAGTTAACTTTTGCAGTGTATCAAATTGCCCGTGTTCTACAAGCATGAAGACACCTGCCACAGTCGCTTCAATACATACCAAAGAATCTCGATTTCACAAGCAATAACAACATATAATAATATAATAATAAAATCAAGTTAGTAAACAGGTGAAATTTTAAATTCTTGACAAATTTTTGTTTCTTCTCTTTGGAACGTTTTGTTATTCATTGTGAGGATAAATATTTGATGGTTACGTAATGTTACGAAAATAATTGAATATCAAATGTTAGTCTATGATTTCTTATTATCTTCTCCAAGTCCACATTCATATAATATCTCAAATTTATAGTAATCTATTCCTATCTGTGTTTATGAGATTTTGACAATTTGGTGTTAACGATGAAAGTTGACAGAATTGCCAACTTTACGAGAAGCAATCTCTGAATTTAATTCTATAAAAGCTTTTGTCAATGATGCTTAAAAGTTGGGATGTAGTGCCTTGGGAGATGCTTGCTGTGAAGAACTTAAAAGGTCAATTTTTTTTAAGGCAGTTTTTTTTAATCATAAATTTTAATATGTATATAAAATTCTAATTTTTTTGTTTTTAAATAATGTCAATTCCACTTCCAAGTTCAAAGTTATATGTTCAGTGATGACCATGGAAAAGAAAAAAGGTGGGTAGGCAGCAATAAAGTGACTAATTTTGATTCACTATTTTTTAAAATATGTTATATTATTGGCCTACCTTTATCTAATATTAAAGATAAAGATTTGATGGTTACGTAATCTTACCAAAATAATTGAATAATTGAATATGAAATACTAGTCTATGATTTCTTGAGTGTATATCATGTCCTCCAAGTGCCATTCATAATTATCTGAATTCATCATTTCAAATTTATAATAATTTATTACAATATGTTTTTATGAGTTTATCTAAAATGCAATTTTATCTTCATTGGATTGCTTCGTCAATTATATGTTTTTATGAGTTTATCTAAAATGCAATTTTATTTTCATTGGATTGTTTCGTCAATTATATGTTTTTATAAATGCGATTTATCTTTATTGGATTGTTCCGTCATTCATTGAGAGGATAAAGATTTGATGGTTACGTAATGTTACGAAAATAATTGAATATGAAATATTAGTCCAGAGTGTATATTCATAATTATAAGAATTCATGATCTCAAATTTATAATAATCTACTACTATCTCTGTTTATGAGTTTATCTAAAATGAATCTTGACTTTATTGCATCGTTTCGTCCTGATTGAGAGGATAAAGATTTGATAATTACATAATGTTACGAAAATAATTGAATATGAAATATTAGTCTATGATTTCCTCTGTATATCATCTGCTGCCAGAGTACATTCATAATCATATGAATTTATGATCTCAAGTTACTGTTTATCTAAAATGTAATTTCATCTTCACAATTTGTCCAAGTTTTTTTTTTTTTAATATTAAGATAGGGGTTTTGACCCTGAATCCTTCAACTCCATTAGGGAGACACACACCCAACCCTTCACAAAGTCACCCACGCCACTGTTTGAACCTTGGACCTCCGAAAGAAGAGCCAAAGCCCAAACCGTTGCACTGCACCCCAAGTGCGTGTTAATGACGGAGTTGACAGAAACAATATCCTCCACATAAAAAATATTACATATTATATGATGTTTAATTCAAATGATGTTGATAAAAAATTAAATCAATTTGTATATTGTTATTTATTTTAATTTTGATTGGATTGCAATTTAATTTTTATTTAAAGAGAAATTTATTTCTAATTTTCCCATATAATAATTATTATTTAATATTAATTTTGGATTATGATTTGTGCAAATTATATAGTTCTAGATATGCAAAGTGAATATAATTGAGTAAGTACCCCTTAACCGCTCAAAAATTTGATGTATCCAACCTAAACAAAGGTTAAATTAAATTATTCATAAGTAAAACTAGTTATGTTTGTCTATTTCAAGTATTATTCAAATTGGTATATGAATGAGATAGTCTTTTAAATTAGAGTTTGGATATACCTCAATATAAAGTGTACATAAAAAACACATCTTATGCTTCCTTCACCTTGATGGTGATTATATATAAGTAACCAGTGCCACACCATTTGCATTTGCCAGCACCACTATACTTGTCCTTCATCATTAACTTATCCTATTGACCCCTACTACTACCATTATTGGAAATGATATCCCATACCTTGCAATTCTTGAGTTCTTGTAGACCACCATCTATGGCCTCCCATTGATAACCTTATACACAATTTCCTCCATGTAAGCTCTAGTTAAAATACAATTGTAAAAGTAAACATGATAATAAAAATTTGATTTTATGCTAGTAATTTACTCAAAATCCTCTATCTTCATAATCTTGGTCTACATATGTGGTCCACGAATGCAAATAGCTAGGAGCCATTGAATTATGGGATAAGTATGCTAAATGAAAAACATATAAATGTAAATAAACTCAAAAAAATAAACAACAATATGGGGTAACCCTTATCACCATGACCATTGTAGCATCCATCAATATCAACCAATTAAAGAGAAAAATATGTGATGTCCAACATTTCACTAATGGTGGAGAATGAATTTGGAACTCTGAATAAAGGTCCAAGGATTGAATTGGTTAGGTAGCTAGAGTATGGATGGAAAACCATATATTGGGTAGACAACATCCTCCATGATGATTGTATCTAGGGTTATACATAAGGGTTTGGAATCAAAATGTACTTGTAAAAAAATGGTGAATCCTAATCAAAGTCAAGGTAAATAATGGTGAATCCTAACCAAATCAAATAAATCATCTTCACACCAAAATTTGGAGTATATGAAGCCCTAAAAAGTAAGGTCATCTTTAAGATAAATTTTGACTTGTTAAATCACCTTATAACTTCATAAAAATACGACCATTAGATTAGGATCAAAAAGAGCTTTCCAATGAGTACAAATATTCCTATGTTTGGATATATATTGTGGCGAATTGACCCTATGAAAAATTTAGTCCTAAAAATTTTAGGCGAATGGGCCGACGTCGAGGGTCCTCATATTCACCAATTTTCAATTTTGGAAATCTTAATATTCGCCCAATTTGTGAATATTCGTCACTATGCATAACCCCGATTGTATCATATGGCCTATGTCCTCGTGAGCATTTAAAATTATTTAACCCTTCTTTCCTTTTAGTTGATATCCATAAGAAAGTATGACAATCTCTAGGGTCAATCATAAGTTCTTTTGATAGCATTTTTCACTCATTAATAAAAACATGCTAGCTAATTAAAAAAGTAACATAGGTTTCAACTAAATTGAGTGAAAATAAAAACAATTTTGATTTAGCATGCTAATGAGATGATTGCTTAGGTTTTTTTACATGAAGTGATGGATGTCCATATTGCCTATTTGCATTTATTTAAAACCAAAGTATAAGTGGCAATCACATGATCTAGATGTCATATGAATTATAATTACAATAATGTATATTCACTTTAAACTCATTTTAATAAATTGCATAAATGAAGGCTACTTGAATAAAATGGAGTTGAGCACTACCCTATGATTATAATATGTTCACCTTCAAAGATTGTGAGCAACAATTATAACTTATTTTCTTCATGTGCTCATGCGAGTAATGTATTAAAGGGGATTTGTTTGAGGTATTATATTATTTTATCCTTTTGTAAATATTTAGATTAGTGTACATGTGTGATATTTGTATGTCGTATGTGTCAAGTTACTAGGAGCAAACATGTATCATGTAATTAAAAGTATAAGGTGTCATGTGAGTGATGTTTTAAATAGGAAGTTATGTGAAGATACGTTGTCATTATGAAATAGGTAAGAGTTATTATGTAAAGAAAGGAATATGAAGAGTTTTATCATGAGGAGAGGAAAGGAAAAAATTCTAGAGCATTGAAGAGTCTCTTGTAAGGATTTATATTGGAGATAAAGTTCTATGTTAAGTAATGAAATACAACAATGTTTTATCAGTAAAGTTTTTTTTATTTTGTGTAAAATTATTAGTGTTATTATTGAATGTGATTATGTGTATGTGTGTATTTGATCCTATGAATTTTACCTATGAGATAATCTAGTGTAGTTTCCAATAGTGGTATTAGATCTATATTGAGTGGACTTTGTCAGTGCCACTTGATTAAGAGAGTTGAAAGAGTGAAGGAGAAGAAAGAAGAAGAATATATTGGAGTGAAGGAGTTTGTTGAAATACTGCTAAAGAGAGAGGATTATAGTCAAGTTGTTCAATATGGAGGAATTTTTTTTGAATATCTACAAAGAAAAGATCCCTAAATTTTTATAATGGTAAAGAATAGTGGAGAAAATATATGTTAAGGTAATAACTATCCTTCCATTGAGATTTAAGAATAAGAATATTGCATTATGGAGATACCAACTTTGTAGGAAATTGAAAGTTGAGGATAGTTTGATACTAGTGTACATCAAAGGAGAGATACATTGAGCTAGAATATAGAAGTGTTTGAGCTAGAAGGACTACACGTGCCTATGTTGTGTTGAAGTGCCTAAGATAGAAAGACTATGAGTGCTTGTGCTAAAGTGTTTGAGTTGGAAAGACTATGAGAACTTGTGTTGAAGTGTCAAAGCTAGAAGAATAAATGTTCGTAATCTAGAGAATTTTTTTTGTAAATATTTACTTGAGTCAGAGAGGAGAAAGTGGGAAGCACATTTGAAAGGAAGCAAAAGTAATATTTGCACCAATGGCTATGGAGGAGGAAATTTTGGATAAGTCAGAAGTAATGCAGAATAGCAGGTAAAATAAAAAGCATATGAATATTATTTTATTTAAAGAATACAAACAAAAAAATATGGGAGTTGATGAAGGTTTATTTTTAAAATGGTAAGTTTAAAAGTAAAGCTTTGAAAAAGGAGTTAGAAATTATTTTGAAAACCGAAGCAATGAACAAATGAAAAATCATTTTTAAAACAACATTGTGAGCACTCAGTTAATTCAAAGAAGTTGTGTTGATTAATTTATTTTTGGAGGAATTTATGTTAAGTGCACAATATTTATACATGAAAAATATTTTAAAGTGGAAAGTTTTTTTAAGAAAAGTGATATCGATAGATATAAGAGTTTTTGAAAAAGAGATATTAAAAAATATAATAAAATTTTTGGAGGATGAAAATATTGAAGGAGTTATAAGGAGATAAAATTGAATTGAAAAAAAAACAATTTTGAGTTAGAATGTTGTAATATGAAAAATACCAAGATTTTCTTTTCTAAAATCAACTTTTGAAAGGACCAAATTTTACTCCATGGAAGAACAAAATGAGGTCAATACTCATTGGTGAGAAACTTGATGATGTGGCAAATGGAAAAAGTAACATTCTAGAAGATAAAATTGGAATCCAAAAAATTCAAATATGATGACGCTAAATCTCTTATGCTAATTATATTTGGTGTATATGATGAAATTCAAGCACACATAAGTGAAGCAAAAACTTCAAAATTTGCATGGAAAAACTTGTGTAGGATATTTGAAGAAAATAATGAGGCAACCATTTTACACCTGCAATCATAATTGTATTCACTAAAATCTCATGATGGAGAAAACATAGAGTATTTTCTTTGAAGAGTATTATAATTAAAACCAAAATTACACACCATGGGAGAAAAGGCTGAAGATAGTATTCTAGTTTTATTTGTATTTAGAGAACTTCCTAAATCATTGAAAATATTACTCACATCTCTTTAAGTGTCAAACAAAAAGGTGTCATTTGAGGAATTAGTAAATATTTTTCAGCAATATGAACTCAAAAATCAATTAATAGTTGAGTCATCTAACAATACTCTTGCATAATTAAAATGTCCTTTAACTTCAACTTCATCACAAGATAAAAAAAGAGGTATTATCATATCTGTGAAAGAGAATGATATAGTTCAAAATTTTGTAAGTATAATGCATTAAATAGTAAGAATAGAGACCAAGAATCTCCTAAAGGGGATCAAAGAAATCGGTATGATCAACAAGGGTTTATTGCACAAAAAAAATCATAATATCCATAGATAACTCTTATGGTAAATAAAAATGTATGAATTCATAAAACTAAGATCCTATTTTTAGTCGATCCTAAATAAAGCTAATGAAGGATACTTCAAAAAAGGTGCAATATGAAAATTGTGTATGGCTCTAGAGATCCTAGAAACACAACATCAAAAGCAAGTTTAGGAATCCAATAATGAATTGGAACCTATTACAGTAAATACAAGTTGTGGCACAAACGGAAAAGATATAGATTGTAGCACAAGTTATTTATACAATGTTATAATTTAACCTCATTTTGAAATGTTAGATGTAAGACCTGTGACTTTTTAGAAAAACAAATTGAAAAAAATGCTAGAACATTAGACACACCCTTATAAATTGATGTGTTACCCCATAAAATAGTTTAGATATGATGGTTAATTATTTAAATAGATTATGACATTTTAGGAACAATCCCACTATCCCATCCACATCCACATGCCTTAAATTTATAAATCTATAGGTGCATATATTTTTAACCAAAAAGTACACACTTAGGAAGTAGGAAAAATATTTTCCCTAGGTCATAAATTCCTAAACTAAGACAATAACACTTAGTAAAGAGGTCATAAGGGTTTGTATTAATATCATCCCTTTATATTAAGTAACATTTAACTTTTTCTATGACCCCATATAGATATAGTTGATGAATCTTGCCAAAAAATATGCTTTCCATACACACTTCTTCAAATGAAATGTTAATGTAAAATTTCTTGCAAAATCTGGAGTTCAAGAATTTTCTCCAAAATTTTCCTTTGATTATGAAGATTGACAATGCAACATGAAGTGTGTAAATAAATAAATAAATAAGTATACGTTGGATTCCCTTCAATTTTATGTAATATTGACTAGCTAACAAAATTATAAAGTATTTCATGATCTAACAAAAAAATGACTTTTATAAAAATGATTAATTACAAATATACTTTAGCTTCCTTAGTAACATAGACATTTTACTAGGCTCAGAAGAAGGAAAAGGGAATGATGAAAAAAAATTGAATATCACCTCCTTTGTATCACTCACCCCCATTAAAATGGGGGAGGAAGTAAATCCCCTACCAAATATCATAAATGAAACTCCTATCCTAGAATATAAGGGGTCTAAATGACCTGACAAAGCAGTGAGTGGTGGTGTCATTGAGGAAATATTTTTTCCCATTATTTTTTTACTTCAAGAAATGAAGTTAGACTAGGGGAGGATCAATTTAGTCAAAAGAACTATTTGGAGAAGTACACATTTTGTGGTCAAGCCGAGTCAAGGGGTTTCGAGGGGGATTTTGTATCTCTGGGATAGGGAGAAATTGGTAGGTTTAGTGTTATCATCCTCAGATAGAGTTATTAACATCCTTTTTTTTTGCAAGGATTCTAATAATTAGTGGGTCATTTTTAATATCTATGCTCCAAAATTATATACTAATAGGTGTCTCCTTTGGTTTTCGACTCATTGAGTGCTGTGAGAGCAGTATTTAAAGGAGAGAGCTAGGTTTTGAATGGATATTTCAACTCTTTGCTCTTCCAATCTAACAAAAAAGGGGGAACTATGGGCATTTTGAGAGGTATGGAAGATTTTTATTTGTTTATAAATCAAAATGAATTAGTGGATATTGAGCATAAAGATAATAAACATATGTAGAGTAATAGTATAATTGGGAACCAACTCATTTAGATTAGGTTAGATAGAATATTTATTTCTAAGGAAGCCTTACCCATTTTTGGAGATGCTTCTTTGTGCTATCTCCCTAACATGGGATTGTACCATAACCCTCTATTGATATGTTAGGATTAGCATTCCAAGGGATTTCCAAGGCCCTTTAGATTTGAGGTTATGTGGTGCTAGAAGCCTAATCTAGAAGAAAATATTAAGGACAGGTGGTCCTAGGACTTTTTTGGCCCCTTAATTTCCCAAATATATTCTAATATTAGGTGGGTTAAGTCAAGTATTAAAATCTAGAATAAGTTCATATTTGGTCAAATCTCCCAAAGAAAGGAATATTTGTGATCTTATTTGATATAAATTGAGATATCTATCAGTTTTGGGGACTAGTATTAGGAGATTAGAGATATAGTGAAAGGAGTGCTTGTTGAGATTCACAATACTCTGGTTGAGGAAGAGATTCTTTGGAAATAGAAATTGAGGGAACTGTGGCTAAAAGTAGGAGACAAAAATATAAAATGTTTCCATGCATCTACTTTGAGGAATATAGCCTTCAATATAATTAGAGAAATTTTGAAGGTTGATGGATCTAAAATAGATGATATTCAAGAAATTTGGCTAGAGGTTTGTTTTTTTAATCCTTTCTTTGCAACATGGAGGACAATAGGCTAAGGATCGCTTACTGTAAAATATCCTAAACCTGATTTTTGAATACATGAAATAATTTTTGTTGAGCCTCTTTAAGAATGAGGATATAAAAAAAGCAACTTTTAAAATGGGAAATTTGAAAGCCTCTGGTCCAAATGGATTTTCCCTAATATTTTTCCGAACTTTTTGGCACATTGTTGGGAAAAACATAAGAGATGCCCTGAAAGAGATTTAGTTGTCTAGTACCATTCTCAAGAATGTAAAATCCACCTTCCTAGTACTTGTTCTAAAATCCCAAACATAAGGTATTTAGTGACTTTAGACCTATTAGCCTTTGTAATACCATCTACAAGTTTTGATAAAAAAAATTGTTAAGATGATCAAGCTATTTCTCCCCATAATTATTGACCTAGCTTAAAGTGGTTTTGTGGTAGGAAGGTAGATTCTAGATGGAATTATTTTAGTTCATGAACTCATTCATTCTGTGGATAAGAGTGGGAGAGTTGGGCTTTTTCTCAAGCTCGATATGAACAAAGCATATGACAAGGTTTCATGGAGTTTCCTCTTGAAACTACTAAACAAATTTGGATTTCATTGAGGGCCTATGCCAGCGTAACCCTCTTTCACCCTTCCTCTTTATCATTATGGCTGAATCATTGGGTAGATTTATAAAAGCAGAAACAACCATAGTAGGTATAAAACCAACTCTTTCAGTGGATCCATTATCCCACCAATAGTTTGTTTATGACACTCTTATAGCCACCTTGACTTCTATTCCTTAAGCAAAGAATATTAAGGAGATTCTAACATCCTTTTAAAGGGCTAAAAACCATAAGATCAAATTTAAAAAAAAATTAATATTCTTCCTTAACAAGTCCTAGAAGATAAAGAGTGATCTCCTAGATTTTGAATTGTGGGGTGGCTGAATTTCCTTCTACCTACATTAGGATACCTTTATTTAAAGGGATATTGAAAGAGAAATTTTGGGACCCAGTCATTGAAAGGATGCAAAAAAATTCGGCTAGTTGGAAGGGAGTTTTTCTTAGCCAAGTTGGAAAATCCCAACTAGTTAAACCATTCAGAGAATTCTTTTATTCTTTTCCTCAATTTTGAAAGCCCCAACTAAAGTTATTCAAAGAACTGAACTCATACAAAAGTTATTTATTTGGTCTACAAATAAGGAGAATAAAAAGTTTCACCTGGTTTCTTTGGAATAGGTATGCACTAGAAAAGAAGTTAGTGGCCTTGGCCTCAGAAGAGTTAAGAGCATGAAAATTTCCTTACTGACCAAGCAAGGGTAGACGTTATTTAATAATGAGAATATTAATTGGTTTTGCATTTAAAATAGATACTTTTTGGTTGATCTTCCCCCTCTCTAGGATCAGAAATTTCACTTGGTATCACTAAGATTCATCATGTTATTTTAAAAGGCCACATATGAGAGCTAGGATATGGTAGAAATATTGATTTTTGGGAAGACATTTGGATGGGTGATGCTTCTCTAACTCACATTATTGAGGTAGCAATTGTGAAACTCATAACTCGGGCTTGCTTTGGAGCTAAATTTTTGGACTTTTTTTAGGTAAATAATGGGGTGGAATCCTAGTAGAATATTAGCTTCCCAAACTTGAACTAGTATGAAAGAAAGTCTACGGAATATCTCAATCACATTCTAAGTTTATAGATCATTAGATCTTTCAATGTTGAATATTTTGTTCTATGGAATGGGGAGAAGGAAAACTCCTTTTTGGTGATATTTATTTATTTCCTCTCTAAAGTTGATCTTGTGTACCCGTATCCTTTCAAAAAGATCTAGTATAAATTTCTTACTCCTAAAGTCAAATTTTTTCTATGACTTTCTATCCAAAACAAGATTATCACTATGAAAAACCTAAAAGGAATAGGTATGAGCATACCTAATAGGTGCCACATTTGCATATGTGATGTTCAATCTACTACCCATATTTTCTTCATTTTTTCCTTTTCACTTGAGGTCCTCTATCTCCTTCTAAATACCTTGGGGTCTCTTAGGTTTTCCTAAACCAATTTTCATATGCCTTTGAACAATGATCTACCCCTTTTACTAGCCTAAGGTTGCATTGTGTAGTCTCCCTCACTTGGTCTAGGGTATTTGGAAGGAGAAAAACAATAGGGTGTTTAGGGGAATGTTTAAATATATTGCTTTTATCTAGGCTAAAGTCTTACTAGTAAGTGTTGAGAATGTGTTTGTCCTATCTCTGGATGATTCCAGTGGCCTAGAGGTTGAACCTCTCATTGAAGATAATCTTGGTTTCTAGTAAGCTAGAAGAGGAACTATTTACAACCTAGGGAATACTAGATCTTTAACCAAGTGAATACCACCCCCTAAATAGATTGAATTTAACTTCAATGGTACCTCTAAAGGAAACCCCAAGAAATCCAGTCTAGGAGGTATGTTTTGAAATCATAATGGATATATAATTTTGGCTAATGTTAAAAATATTGGGTCCTAGACCTATCATTTTGAGAAAGCTAGAGCATTTTTCCAAGGGATGGTGCTTCTCCCTTCAACTGGCTATAGGAAAATTATTATCAAATGTGAATCATTAAATGTTGTCAATATGATCTTTGCATTGCAAGTCCCTAGCTGGAGTATTGATAATATGGTCTAGGAAGCTAATTGGATTCTTCATGACATGGAAAGTATTTAGGTGAGACATATATATAGGTAAGATAACAAGGCAGCTGATTTCTTTGCCAACCTAGGGTTGCTGCAATCTAGGCTATCCATTTAGAGGGATAATCTTCCATAGGGCCTAATCTAGATCGATGATGGTTGATCCATTATTGTCCTTAATGGCTTCGCATAGGCTGCTTGCCTTTGTGTTGGATGTCCAGTTGTTTCTTTACTCTCCTAGGTTTTTCTTTTTGATTGGTTATGAAAGTTGTAGGAGCAATATTTTTTATATTTGATTTTCCACGAAGGCCATTCTACAAGTTTTTGTTTGCCCCTCTATTAATTGGTTAATTGGGTCTAACGTGGCATTCTTTTTCCACCCAAATAATGAGTTGGATGGTTTCTCTTCTTTGATGAAAGTGGTGATGTTCCAAGTGGTTCTCAAACTAGCATTTTTAGTAGGTTTGTGTCATAGGCTATTTGGCACTAATATGCTTTTAGATACTTTGGGATATTGAGGAGCTAAATATTGTCTTAGACTAGGACTAGTGGTAGGTCATAATATTTTATCTGTGTAAGTTGTTTGAGGGGGATGAGAACCCATTCTACCTCCCCTTGATTGATTCCTCTTTATTATTTTGTAGTCATGGACTCTAATTGGTGTCTCTTGGTTGGACGGTTATTTTTTGGGTCTCTTTCATGTCCTCTTCTCTTGTGGTTTTTTGGTTTAATTTTAGTTAATGGTAGGGCCTATTATATTTTTTCTATATCTTTTGACTATAGCAATTTTCCCTTTGTAAAATTGTAAAAGGTTTGGATTCCTTTCAAAATACCTTCTTCAACTAATAAGAAAAAAAAACATAAGACATTTTACTAAAATATCCTTCAAAAAAATCCTAATTTTATATTTTTTAACTTTTTTATTTTGTTTTATAAGAAATAAAGACATTTCCAAAACCAAGTTTTCCTTATTCATAAGAATACTTATCACTCACCAAAATGTATATAAAATACATGCTTTTTATGTCTTAATGTTTAATACTATATTGTAGTTTTGTATAATATGAACAAATGGTTGAAAGTAGAATGCAAGTAAAACAACATAGTTGCCCAAGTTAACATCATACCAAAAAATATAACATTATCAAAAGAAAAATTAATTTACTAAGATTACGAAAAATGATGTAATTAAAGATACATGATTAAAAAATATTTGTTAACTATTAAACAATATATTTATCATTGCAAAGGATAACAATAGATGACGACTCAATAGTTTGACAAGTATTACTTGGACCATGTCAAAATATTAAAATAACATAATACTATTTTGGTAAATATGATATAAACTTAATTTTTTTTCCTCTCTCATGCCATCATGAGATTCAAAGATATTACTAGAGTGGTGGAACATCTATGTAGGGGAGATGGTCTAGAATATTGGTCATTAGTATTTGTGTATGGATTTAAAGGGTTAATAATTCAAATGTAGTTATCTTATAAATTAATATTAAAGTATTAATAGTGAAGTCCAACATATGTCTTATAACCATAGATAAGGATTTTAAGGTGAACTTTATTTTGCAAGACACACCTTAACATCTTTAGTAAATAGTTAGTAAATAGTTTTTTATAAATTATGTTCATATTTATCCATATTTGAATGGAATTGAAATTGAAATTTTCTTGTCTTTATTTATGTTAGCAAAATTTTATGTTAAAAATTTGTAATCATATGACATGCCAAGGAAAGAAGTGAATTCAATGATAAGATCCACAAATTCTCCATTAGTTTATAATCACTTGTTATATATATTTGAACCATTTTAATATTGTGCACTTCAAGCTTTGGATAAATATTTTGAAAACAACCCTTTATTACTATCACATTCCTTGCATATCATTAACAATGAATTCTATAGGCATAATATTGTGCAATTCAAGCTTTGGATAAATAGGTTGAAAAAAAACCGTTTATTACTATCACATTCCTTGCATATCATTAAAAATGAATTCTATAGGCATTTTGGGCATTCCTTACTCTTCATTGTCAATGTTGATCTTTAAATTAAGTGAGAAAGAACAAAAACAATAAAAAATCAAATGTTACTCTTCCTCCTACTATTTTTGGTTTATATTGTCTTTCAAATTTTAAAATTAAATGACAAAGAACAAAATCAATTTTTTTTTAATGTCCTATAGGTTTCCCATAAGTAAAATATTTGAAGCTATTGGTAAATATGAGTTGAACTACTCTTCTTTGACAAAATTATTCTCAAAATGTGTAAATAAATTTTCTCTTCATTCATGTTGTTTAAGTACTCATAATGTTCACTACAAGAAAAATAGAGGCTAAAAGGACTAGCCTTATGCACATGGAAACTGATTTTATCTCCTTTTTGAAGGATGAGATATAATATTTTCTAATATTGTCCTAAAGGATTAACAAGGTAATTTACCATCTATTTTAGAATGATTATTTTTTTTATTATATTTGAGATTAGATTTACCAGATGGCACCATGACTCGTTGGCACAACTCTTGGAACTATTTATCATTGTAATTTTAGATTGTGATAGAAGGAATTTTGGGTTCATGTTTTATTTTGCCTTTATTATCTTCAAACATGTCATCATTAGGTTTTCGAAATCTACCACTTTTAGAATATTCAAGTTCATTATCACTATTAAAAGTTATGATCTTTAACATGTCATTGTATTAGGAATGCTCAAGAATAATTGAAATCCATATGCCTTGGGTCAAAATTGAAATTTTATTTTTTACCATTATAAAATTTATTATTAGTACAAAGACTATTTGTAATAGAGGCACATTACTAAATTATGCAAGTTGAATGCTTGGACAAATAAAACCATTGAGATTTAAGATCAAACCTCTTTAGAAACTAATGTTTTATAGGTTTTTATTTTTATGCAATTCATGTTTTATAGTTTAATGTAGGTTTCGAGGATCTTCAAAGAGAAGATACTAGGACAAACTTTTTAAAATACAACCCAAACTATGGTTTCATAAAAAAAAAAAAAAAAATACACCTTATCTTATTATCAATAATTAGTAATAGTCTTATAAATAAAATATATTACCTTTTATATATAATTATACTATTATACATACAAGTGAACATATAACATCAAAAACTATTGCAAGCCAAAACTTATTGTACAAAGTAACAAAATAAGTGTAATAAAAAAATTACATACTAATCTCATTGCTTATTGAATTTCCTAAATCAATACACAACATTAAAACCATTATAATTACATAGGGTTATTAATAAAACCATTATAATTACATAGGGTTATTAATAATATTAATTAAATATGTAAATATTTACTTATAACACAAAATCTTATAATTTTTTCTCTTATTTTTTCGACCTCCTTGTTTGTAGTGTTGAATAACCTTAACACCAAATGTAACCAAATTTTAGTTGGAGTTAGAAGAATAATAATATTTTTTTGGTAATATTAAGATATGGGGTTTGGATCAAGAATTCCCCTCGAGTCCCCCAACCTTTACAACAATTTCACCAGCTAGACACACCCACCCCCTCACACATTCACCCACTCCACGGTTTGAACCTTGGACCTCCCAAAGAAGAGTCAAAACCCAAACCCTTGCGCTGCACCCCAAGTGCCGAAGAAGAATAATATTAATTAATATATGAATATTTAATTGTTGCATATAAAATAAGTCCTCACAACAATTCTTTTTCTGCTTGCCTATATTGTATACAGGCACCTGAGACCACAATATCTTGACAAATTGATAAATGGGTGGCATTTGTTGCCAATAAGTTAAAATATTATTGTAAATATATTTAGGTTTTTAAAAAAAAAACTTTTAGCTCTTTTATAGTTATGTATATACAAGCAAAATAAATTAAATAGTAAAACTTTTCTCAAATAAAATATCTAAAAGTTGAATTCCTTTAAAATAAGGTTACCTTTATTTTCACTAACGACTGTTCTTTGCATCAAAGGATAACTCTTTGTATTTAGCGCCAATAGTTTTATTGCCATGAAACGTCAAGGGAATAAAATCTCAATGCTTACAACAGCTAAGCAAAAGAAATATATAATCCGGAAAAGCACCATCGATCTCTCTAACCAATCATAGCAATCCAAATCCAAAACATACCTGGCTTGCCAGTAAACAAAAGGATGGCCACATGTTCTCGCTTTAAGAAGAGCGCCTACCATGTTTTAGAAAAGAGTATCCAGATCCAGGGTTAGAATCTTCAGATTCGAAAGTCTTGGTGTGCGCTAATATTAAAAAAAAAAACACCCAAAAAGATCTAGTTTGCCAACTAATTCCATGCACTTTTGCCCAGACACGTATTGTGAGCCCAAGTACTCCAACGTCACCTTAAACTTTTCTATAGGAATTTTTTTCATTGGCTGTATTCTAGATACAGCTAAGTAATTCTTATCTCCACAAAATTCAGAGGACCATACAGGTTGTAGCGTCTCATTCAGAACGAGGTCTGCTATGGCTGAAATGGACACTTCTTATCATTCCAAGAAAACATGTTCATCCAAGTTGGAACTTGTCCCGACCTTTCCACTTCATGTAGTCAACATTACTCATATAATTTTTTGAATTCTAACTTAGGGGGATGGCACACTTTACCATATAATGCTCAGCCTTTTATGCAGATTCCCCAATTTAATAGAATACTGTATAAATTTTATTGGAAATCCATGAGAACTAAATTAATATTATGTTTCCTAAGGTAGGTTTTCAACTTTTAGCTGTCAGATAGATCCATATTTCTTTTTCTTGGCTTTGGTAGAGATGAGGACAGAAAGACTTCAAATTTCTATATCGTGACATAAGATAACCATAAGAATCTAAAAAAAAAAAAATTATTGAAAAATAATGCTTACATTTGACTAGGAACTTAAATTTAGTTTTTTTAATGTTAACGTTTAGCTATTCATGAAAGGCCTAGCTCTGGTGTTACATAAATCTCTGCAAATAATTGAATTTGAAAATTAAAACTATGATTCCTATGGCTTTCATCGTGATTGTTAATTGAAATACCAGATCTACTAATGCTTAAAATAATATTTATGAGTCTGCCAGGAATGGTTCGTGCATGTGAACGGAGATTATTGTATTCTGTATTTTAAAAGGCTGAGATAATGGTTTACAACTGTTTGCATTAATTTTAAGGTATATTGAATATGTATTACTTAACGACTACCAATATTATTATATTATATATAACTTAAACAATAAAAAATTTATTTATAGGAAGAAGCCAAAGTAGTTCACTGCTATGACGAATCATACATATCACACCATTGATTTGTTAATAGGAGAAATATGGGTGCAAGTACCATACATAAAAAATATTGGGAAGATGCTTAAACTGAGATTATTTTTTTGTTTGTTTTGCAATGTATAAATCATCAGTGAAAATCTCTTTAGAAATTTATAATTTTGAATGGTATGATGAAAAGGAAATGTTTAGAAATTATTTTACCTTAAAATTATCTAAAGATAGGGTTATGTGAAAAAATGCTCTAAAGTAATTATATACAAAGAATAATACAGAGTTTTTTTCGCTTTTAATGTAAATCATTTTCTTAGTTTAATTATTTTAAATATTTATGTGTTTTTAATATGATCCTGGGTGGGTCCCCGCGGAGGGTACCCATCATTGTTCCAGGGAGTGGCCTCCGTATCAGGTCTAGGAGGTCTCAAAGGTAGCACTTGGTAAGGTTGCGAAGACCTATCTCGCACCAAGCGATTATGCTTCACATATGGTTCCGCTCTTTGGGTGCGAGGGGTTAGAACCCTCTCAGGCACTGGGTTATGGAGCAGCTCATCTATTTGGCACCGAATGTGCTTTTTGCTAAGGTGATATAAATGCTCTAGCTGCTGTTGATCTTGCTCAAGCCACATGATCTACGCTTGGCGGATGGCATTCCTGGCAACTGCCAAGTCAATTTGTTTCGTCATCTTGAGCCTATGAGGCCTAGATGCCTCTCCTATGCACTTATCCTGGTCTCGATGATCCAAGATCTCAATAGACTGCTTCCATCTATCGAGGTTGGTGGCATCTACTCGAGGCTCTGGCCTCAGTGTGTGATCATGGTATCTAGCTGGTGCAAAAGCACATGGCCCCCGTGCTATATATTGCTCTTGAGTAATGTAATCATCTTCCTCCCTTTCATATGTGTGAAAGGGGTGGGCAGAGTTAGCTCGCCCTGCTTGAAGGGCCCTATGCTCTGGATTTTGTCTATTGGTTCTAACAATGATGGGGGGCTAAGGGGGGATGCCATCATCATGTGGCCTCTCCTCATGGAAACTATGCCACTCTAGCGCTTCATCACGCGGTGGCCACTCATATCAAGCTTCTAAGGGAGTTTTTTTATCTATGTTGAGTGCCACGTGTAAGGACTCTTCCCGAAAGGGGATATGATGGATGGGCGTGTCCCTCAAAGGGTTGTCCCTATAATTCCATCTTGACATAGAATGATGTGGACTCTCTTGCGGGTTAGGTCGCAAAAGCGGTATGACTAAGTCCTTAGGGCTATAGCAGAGGCGACTTGTGCCCCCTTGTACACTTTTTGCAACTTTCACCCTTGATTGGGCTTGGCTACGTGTGTACACCATGGTGGTGCTTTCCTACAAGCTATGTAGATTTTTATCACTTTTTATGATTTGTATGCTACACTAAACAGAAATGATCATACACACACACAAGCAGTGATTATCTTGTTTAAAGATTGAAAGTGTGTCCTAGACCTGGTTTAGTGTGTTTTTGATTTTTGTTTTTGTTTTTTTTTTGTTGGTTTTGAAGGTTTTTGTAAATACTGTTTAAATGCAAAATGATGGCTCTTATGGCTCCCAAAAATGGTTACCCCTTCGATATACCATTGCCAGGCTGATATACCAACCTTTATATATACCTGCCCTTATGTGAGGGAAACTATAGGTACGTGAAAGCAGATGGTACGTGGAACGTAGGCGGTATGAAAGAGGAATCACCATATTTATGACACCTACCATAGAAGACTTATCCTCGTGCACTGGGAATCACCCTAGCTACACTCAGTCAGCTTTCATCAGGATTTACGTTTAGCAATAGTTGCGATCGGGGTAATGGATGCAAAATTCAAGCCAAGGTGGTGATGAAATCCATTGTTGGTCTTGATCAAGGGCTGGGGTTTTACGACCAGTGCCTTGGTTTTTAAGTTGTCACATGGTGTGTGGGGTTCTTTTTATTTTTACAAATGGAAAAAAGCAAGCGGTAAAGGAAAACTAATTTCCCTAAGCAAGCAAGTACCCTAGAATAGAAAAACTAAAGATAAAAATAGACAAGAAAATTTAGAATCCTTACGTCTTCTCTGCCCAAATCTGTCGGTTCTGAGTTTCTGCCCAAAGACTGCATAGACAAAAATTTGTCCTGGGGGAGAACGAATTATAGGACTGTATTCGTCACAGGGTGGGGTGAATTCCCATTTGTCCCTAGGTAAGACGAATTATAGCTCTGTATCCACCTCCTGATGGAACGAACAATAGTTAGCATGTGAAACTCGGCACCTGCAAGCAAAAAACAACCAAGTTTGGATCAGATATCTTATCTCAAAAATAGAGGACAAGGTCCCACCGTGATCGCCACTGGAAGCACGAGGATATGAAAACAAAAAGGAAAACTCCAAGCACGATGCAAAAATGAAACTGAACTTAACGCTAAACCCTATGAATTAAAAATGCATGAAATGGAGAAAAAAATGAGTTGAAGCCCAAATGAAATAATAGCCCTTCTCTTTATTGACGTATTTCATGATTTGGTTACAATTCACATCCTCCATTTTTAGGGGCGAGGAGCGTTAAATTCATCTCTTGGTGACATCCATGGATAGCCTTCCTTCTTTCGCGTGCCCACATGTAAGATGGGAAGACCAAAATGTCACCACCGCTTGTGTCTATGAATTTTGATTCCTTGCTGCTCCTTTGATGTTCTGATCTTGCATTCAAAGGAACAAGAAATAGTTAGTAGCACCTGCGGATGAAACAAAACATGCAAGCCCCAAGCCTACGATCAGTAATTGAGAAAATTGGATTAAAATGTAACTAAAATGAATCCAAATTCTCTAAAAATTTTATAGGGACATCAGGAAATCACCAAGAGGTCACTGCAAAAATAATAGTCTAGAAATTCCTCACCGATTTGAATTTACTCTAGGGTGGGACGAATTTACCTACAACAAAATGCCGAAAAGGTACTGTCATGAATGTCCTGCCTAGAGAGCTCCAAAAGACCTACAAAATTGGGATTAGCTAATTGGGGGTATTTTGGGAAGACCCAGATGGTCATATTTTCACAATTTGGCCTCCATTAATGGGAATTTGATGATGCTACCTGCAAGTTAGGAAAGACAAAAAGTGATAAAACATGATAAGATTTGCTCAAAACATTATGAAATCAAAATTGCAAACTATCTAAGAAGCATAAGATGAAATGCAAGATAAAAATCATAGAAATAACAATCTGCCACAACTTCATAATCATTCATAAAAGGGACGATTAGACTCGTGGCAGTGCGGGGGCGCCCGGGCAGGCCGCCCACCGTTGGGACCTGATTTCAGTGCCAATCCACTTGGGATGGGTCCAAAATCTCTTGTAAGGTGTTATAAAAAAATTAGGATGGTATTCTATGGCCAAATTTTAGGTTTTTGTCTCAATATTCGAACTTACAATGATCACCCAATGACCTCTTCTCCAAAAGAGATCACGGATGTGAAAGGCACAAATCGCACAAGGATGTATGGGGAAATAAAATGGCAACACTTTGTTGCTCCAAATTGCTTTTACTCTTTATATTTTGGGGTGAGAAAACCCACCAATTTATAGACCTAGAGGTCTCTTGGGATGAGCATGCAGAGGTGCCACTTAACAGCCATGCCCTTCCAGGGGAGGGAAGATTCCTCCCTGAATAGGGACTCCATGACTTCCCTTGTAACAACCTCTAACGCTCGAAAACGCTCACCTATACTCCCATGCAATGAAGGAAGTGTTAAGTGTCGGATCCAAGCTGCCATTTGCCAAGATTTGACTTTTTTCCCGTCAAACCTGCAATTCGCCCCACCCTGGAGTGAATTGTGAATTTGTCCCTAGGTGGAACGAATATTGAGCAAAGTGCCTAAAGGTGCCAAAATGATTTTTGACCTTCCAAAACTGTTGTGAGAGTGGTTAGGACCACTGTTTATCCTCTGGGGGCTACCCTTGGGGCTATGTGTGCCATTGTGATCAGTGTTTGCAGTCACATAATCGGATTGGTGCTATTTTGGTATCTACAATGACAATGAGACATGTCACGAAATCGCGACATTCATCTCCCATTTTGCACTCTTGCCGCTTCCATCTGTGAAAGTGTGACATGTCGCAAAATCATGACATCCTTAAGTCTTTTCCTTCATTTGCTCTGGATAGTCATAAAAATGTGACATATCACGACAATGAGACCTATCACGAAATCGCAACAATCTGCCTTCATTTTGCTCCTTTGCCACTGCTTGTCATGAAACTGAGTCATGTCATGAAATCATGACATTCGTTTCCCATTTTTTTCTCTTGTCACTTCCAGCCACGAAGAATCAACAAGTCACAAAATCATGCCGTCCTTGAGTCTTTTCCTTCATTTGCTCTGGATCATCGCAAAACTGTGACATGTCAAAAATGTGACATGTCACGACACTTCTGCCTCTTTGTCCTCTTTTGTTGCATTTGGGCACGAAAAGGCAACATGTCACGAAATCACGACACATTTGCCTCCTTTCTCCTTTTCTTGGCTTTTGCCCGCGAAAATCAAATATGTCGTGATATCATGACACTTTTGCCTCCTTACTCTTTCTCTTCTCTTGTGGTCGCGAAAATGCGACATGTCACGATATTGTGACACTTTTTCCTTCCTACTCTTTCTCTTCTCTTTTGGTCACGAAAATGTGACATGTCACGATATCGTGATATTTTTCTTTCTTACTCTTTCTCTTCTCTTTTGGTCGCGAAAATGTGACATGTCGCGATATCGCGAAAATTGCTTATTTTATTTCAATAGAAATGGTTAAAAAGAAATCAATATACATATGTATTATGAAAAATCCTTTGATAGAGTCCAAATGGTACTTCAATTTTCATTAAGAGGCATAATACATTCAATCATACAACATGTGCAATTGTAAGAGATAAAGAGCTAACCCTTGGAATGGGTTACATTCAAGTATATATAGTTTTATATTTCCATTCAATTAGTTGAGCATGATTATTTTTAAAATGGACTATAAGCCTATCATATTTTTGTAGGAGATGTATTTTTATTTTAGGTCATCCATGCTCAATTAATCCAACCATATTTTTCTAATGTGTTTGGCTTAAATTTTTTCTACAAAGCTGATCTACAATTGTACTTTTGAATTCTAAGTACTTTCTAACTAGATTGCTTTTCTTTCACTCCTTTCAGTTGTATGGAGCCAACTATGTAGGGATAGGTGTAGGAGATATCAGTCATTGATATTTTTATATCAATGATGCTAGGTGGCTAATTGGAACAAGAATCATGTTTATTATGATAGGCCTAGAAAACATGGTAGCAACAAAGAGTGTTGCTTCATGTCAGATGCTTTGCTTAGGTTGAATTTCAATTCAGTAGCTACTTCTTCATGCTAGATACTTTATCCCTATTGATGACATGAGATGCTTGAATGCCCTAGATCTCACTCAACACTTAGTCAAATTTTATATAATTTTCTTTATTGGATGTTGGATTCTATTATTTCCTATAATGACATCATCACTTTTAGAACTCAACCACCTTCTACACTTAGTCGTAATTTTTTTTGTATAGTGCTAGATGCCAAATATTATTCCTAATATTTGGTGTTTTACTATTGTTTTTCATGCCTTAGAAAAGTATTCTATCTAGAACTCACTTTGAATTTTCTAGATTTTAAAGCTCCTCATGTTAACATCAGTGATTTAAAAGTATAACACTATTTGATACTTAGCCAAAATTTGCAATGCACTTTCCTTACCCTGTGGTGGAAAGAACACTGTTCCATTTTTTTGCCCCTTTTCCTTCAGTGTTTGGGTCCTAGGATGGTTTTAGGTTCTTCCCTAGGACTTTTCCTAGGTTTTTTGGATTATTCAGGGTTTTTCCTTGAATTATCTTTTTTTCTCAGGTTGTTTCTGGAAGTCTTCTTGATATTTGCTCTTAGGGGATCTTTAGTTGTGGAATGTTGGGTCTGAGGAAATTTAGCTTCATGATCATTTTTGCACAACATATTTTTTTTTTGATGAGGACCATGCACTTTCTAATGTGACTCTACTCATTGGTATCGAGGTGGTGAGTCCAGTAGGTTTTTATCTCCTTTCTTATCTTGAGGGAGGGCCTCTATATTTCTTACTACTATATCCCTATAGGTTTTCTCATTTGTGTCCTTGAATCTATTCATTGGTGGTGTTGAAGGCTATCTGGGATGCTTGACTACTTCCTTTTTGTTTGGGCTCTATCATCTGTAGCAAAGCTTCCTCGTGAATCCTTCATTTTGGGTTCCCGTGGAACTTTATTGATTGTTTCCTTTAGATGTGTTGTTCTACTGCTACTGCTTCCTCTTCTAGGCTGGTGTTTTTGAAGGCTTCATTTTTTTTGCTTGAGGACTCCATGGCCTGGGGAGTTCCTCTTGATGTTGATCCATTACTGCACCATATTTTAGGCTAATGATCCATTGCATGAGGATTTTATGGCCTACAAAATTTCTCAATATGCTGCTTCATCTTTCAGGCATTCAAGGGATTGGATTTTTGCTATTTTTGTGATAATTTACCATCCCTAGGTATTCCCCGTCCTGTTTTGGTGAGATTTGTAATTTTTTTGTTCCTTTTCTCCACCCATTTATTTAGGGTGGGTGTTATATTTCATAATGGTTTTCCCCTACATAGGAAGCAATTTTATTTCAGTTTCTAGTTTTCCAAGGGTGGTTTCTAGTTTTCCTACCCTTGGGAGGATTCAAATTTCAAATTTTGGCACTCGTGTCCTTTTCCCACCTATGGGAAGTTTCAAATTATTTTTTGGCAGTTTGGGTGGTTTGGCACTTTTTTCCATCCTTGGAATGCTTCAAATTTCATTCTTGGTGCCTAAATTTTCAATTTCATTGTTCTGGCGGGCTTTCCTTTCCTACACAGTTTTCCTGGCTTTCATCCTGTTCATGCTTCCTTTACGCCATCCTTTACGATTTCTGTTACTCTGGAACTTTCCTGATTTAGTTCCTTTTGGCTTTCCTCAAGCCTATATTGTTGTCCATCCTTGGATGTCTTCCTTTTGATGTAATCATGTTTCAATGTAATCAGGTTTTGGGATCCTTGATAAAAACCCATATTTAACTAACCAAAAAAAAATTGCAATGCACTCTATTGAATACTGGAAGAGTTTTTACTTCAAAATATTCTACCCTTGTGTATTGGACTTAATGGCTTAGAAAATTTTAGTTCTAGATCTATTCTTTGCTATGCCAAATTTGTATGTAGCTATGGATACATCAACTCCATTATCTATTTGGCTCTTTTCAACACTTAACCAATTTTGTTGACTTCTCTTCTTGAATGTTGGACCTTCTTACTTTCATTGATGATGTCATTTTTTTGGATCTTGGCTATATCTTACACTTAACCAAAATTTACATCTAACATTCAATGCTTGTATGGTCCATATTTTATACTTTCAAGAAGTCTAGTATTTTTCTCTTGTATGTTGGATCTTACTATCTTTGAATTATTTTTAATTTGATGTTTTTTTTGCTTGTTTCCCAACTACCTACCTCTATTTATTTTTAATCCAAACTATCATAATATCAATAGTCAATAGTATAATTAAATATATGAGAATTCAAATATATATCCAAGACAATATAAATAAAATAACATTCACTATAGTATATAAATGAATGTAAATGGACAAAACCATTCATGTACATGCATGAATAATAATTACAATAAAATTGTTCAAAATTTGTATACAAGCTTCAATATTATACATGATTGTTGGTGATATCTTACAGACCATTTTCTCAATCCAATGTAGGGAGCTTTAACTCCATAAAATAGACATAGAAATATGAATCTTCAATACTTGACTATTGCACTCCTCAAATATTAGGGAGTTGCAACCTTTCCTATTCTTGTACTTTGGCTTCTCATATTTCCACTTGTATACAAGACTCTTCACTCTATTCTTACATGCATACTTGACTCTATGACACTTTCACACTTTTACATGACTCTTACTCTCCTACATGCACTGCACTTCTCATACAAGATACTTGTGCACATCCTGACATTACATATTTTCATACTTACATACATGACACTTGTGCATTTTCTCTTAATAGCACATAAAAATTTACATAAAGGGGAAATATAAATCACTCACCTAAAATATAGAATCAAAACCTAACCTATTATATATTTACATTTGTACCATAAAGGTACTATGTGGGTACATTTGCATTTACAAAATAATGTAATATTGTCCAACACCCCTTACATTATTTGGTTATTGAAGACTTTAGTCATCAATATTCAATTATGTAACTTTATATTGAGTATGATATTATGGTTGAGATATGTCTTCATCAACTTCTTTCTTGAGTTCTGCTTTGAATTCTCCTTCATCTTCATTATTTGGTGCTTTAGTATTTTATTCTTTGCTATCTTATTCATGACCTCCTTGAGTTTCTTCATTGTTCTTGATATCAGGTTCATGTGCTTTTATACCTATTATGTGCATGAATTATTAATATTTGGCATCTAAATCATGTGTTTCTTTTATTCCTATAATCTTTAAACATTCACTTAAAGCATCAAAATAATTTCCTAAATTTTATGAGCTTTGAATGTCAATATTGAACATAGAATGAAACACTATATTTTGATATTATTCACTTGATTCATTTGTATCAATGATCAAACACTCTTTTAATTTTTAGAGTTTCAATCAACTATTCTTGCTTTTTATTTTCATTTTTATGAATTTCAAGTGAAAACAATGCCATATACATCATACTACCTATATAAATAGGTATTGAGATATCATATTTTGAATTATCAATTGCTTCAAAAATATTTGAATGTAAATAATATTCAAATATCTCAAAAATTTCATTCATTTCTTCTCTATAGATGAATTTTATTACCATATCTAGCTTGCCCTTAGATTTTTCAATCAATTTACCAATGTTATGATTTATAAATTCCAATATTTTCTTTCTAATTATGGACTTCATATTTTCTTCCATAATAATCAAAGTTTTTAATTCAATGATTCAATTTCTTTGAAGCAGAAATACTTTTATCTCCCTACTAAATTAAATTTGCAAAAATTAAAAAACTTTAAATTTCAAATTTTCCCTAAATTTTAAATCTTCAAAAAACTTCAAATCAAATTTCTTCAAATTTCAAAATCTACTAACTCTTCAAATCTTCTAAAAACTCAAATCTTTAAATTTTCCTTCAATTTTTTTTTTGTTTTTTTTGAATTTACATGGTGGAATCGGTAGCCGCCACGAATCCAAGCAGGTTGTCCAGCTTTTATGGCCACCATAGTATTCTGTGTTGTCCATCCCAAAAGTTTCCACACAGATCTTCGTGCAGTCTTCCCCCATAACCACCATGCCACAATCATTTTAAACATTGTACGCTGCTGAAAGCACTAGGAAAGGGACAAGCGTTTAGTCCGACGAGGCTCGAGATTTGAACCTTGGACCTTCGCCCCCCTTATGGGGATTGGATGAACCAATTGGTCTACACCTCGGACCTTATTTTCCTTAAAATTTTAAAAACTTAAATTCTAGTAGAAAACCTTAGCACTCCATACTTTAATAAATATTAAAAATCTAAAAAGTAAAAAAATTGAAATATTGATTTTAAATTATAGTAGAAATGCTTATAACTCACACATAATAACTAAATAATTAAAAAATAGAATTCCTTTTAACTCCCACATAGTAATTAAATTTCCTAAGATTAAAGCCTTAAATAATATTCTTTCTTATGACTTTAATTATGCAATTTATAAAGGTAATGTAACTTACCTTAGTCTTCACATACTAACTTGTTGAAGAAATGGTTCCAATTATAACACCTTTGTTATGATTTTAGCATGCAATGGACATTAAAAGCATTTCCTATGCTTTCAATGAACTTTAACACTTGTTGAAAAATATTTGAACGAATTTTGAATGGGTGTTTGAATATATGTTTGGTTGGGAATCTCTATGGAATGCAAGACCATTGGGGTTCATATGGTAAATGCTAGCCTCTATTTTGCACTTGTTTTCCTTAATACTTAGTGTGATAATTTTTCTAGCCTCTATCCTATGATTGCCTCAATTTCTAGTGGCCTCTCCTCTACAATAGCTACCCTAAACAATTTATGTTGATCATTTTGATAGATGTTGACCTATTTTGTAGATGTTAGCCTCTTATTTTTAATAGCTTCAACACTCTCCTCACTATTCTTACTTGATTTATTATACCTAAAACATTAGCTAAATATTGGTCTTCTTCAATAGCTTAAACACTCTGTAATGGTTGTTTTCTTTTGATATTATCTTAAGACTATTATGTCCTCTAAGTACAACTCAACTGCAACCAAATATATCTCTTTAGTTGTATTAATATGCGCTTATTTATAGATAATTGGAGTGCTACTTGGGTGAATCTACTTATGAAATAACTACTAGAGTGCTTCTTTAGTACTTCCATTGTCCACTTGAATGCTTCTTGACTACTACCACTATGTATTCTTTGCTTAAGTTCTTATTGAGCTCTTTTACTATGTACTTTGGTGTTTTTTGATTGCTACCACTATGTTGTCTTAGCTTAAGTGCTACCTAAGAACTAATTAAATTATTCCTTACTACTACCACAATGCATATTGTAGACACCTTAAAATGTCACACTCAATCATGTGCAACAACAATTAATGATCAATTGATGAAACACTCGAGAACACTCAATTACCCTAAAACCTAGCACTATGACATCCTAAACCCTAGGTTGCAATAAAAATAGGGTATTACCTCATCCATACAACACATACCCCCATAAAACCCCTTTGCATGATTTTCTAAACACTTACCCAACCCCTTCCAATAAAAGCACCCACTCTCCTTATAATTCAATTAAGGGAAATTTATGAAAAAGGTGATTTTCCATCTTCCCTAAGACTTAGGTAGGTATGGCACACATATACCCACTTAATATGCTTAGGTGGGAAGGCCTTATCCACCACATTACTTATTAATAAGGTCTTCTATCTCCTAATTTCTTCCCACCACCTCACCTACCCCTTCTCTTGCCTAGGAAATCTATAAAATGAGGGCTTTGTATATGGTTTCAAGGGAGGATATTTTATGTATCATTATGTTGCTTGATTATATTAGCACTTTGAACATTTAACACTCCTCCCACCAATATTTTCTTGCAAAATTTTATGATTGCAGATGTAGAACAAGTACTATTGATCATTAGATTGATCTCAAACTGCACTGGTGGACTCTAAGGTCGAAGGACCAACCAATTAGAGCAATAAACATGTGTGTTTAAAATTTTTAGGCTACCAAATCCTCTTGCTAGGTAAGCCCTTTCATCGACTTATTTTTAGTCTAATTTAGCACTTATTTCATGCATTTTCATTCAATTTTGAGCCACGTAGTCTGTGTTTATAGGATATCTGATTGAGATAGACCTTCAAATGATCTAACATATTTTTGCAGGGTTACACAGGTTTCAAGAATCAACATATCTAGCATGGGTATGCATCATAATTCCACTCCCATTTTAAGGATCCAAAGGAAGACTCTTATTGTACTACAAAGACATTTGATGCTAGGGTCCCTCCTTATGGAGTCCCTCTTTTATAGCCCTCAGGGAAAATTGTAAAAAGATTATATCAAACATACTATGTAACACCTTTTATAAAATTAAATGAAATGTGGCACATTTTTCTTTAGTTTCATTTGGCGACCATGGTTTTATTTTCTTTTGTTGGTTAAGATCTAACTAATAAATTTTTGTGGTCTTGCTATGTTATAGGTCCTACAAAAATGGCATGAAGTCCCCCAAATCCTGGATGCACCTCTTGCGATAAACCTACACAACTTCATGATTCACCTATTTTGATTTTTACGTAGTAATATTTTCAATTTAGTTTGTTGAAAACAAAAAGCCTTTACATTTTTGTGCCAAAAAAAAGCACATTTTTGATCAGTCCTTTTTAATTTAGTTTGCTGAAAATAACCATTTTCAAGTTTTTGTACTGAAAACATGCACATTTTGACCACCTAAAAATCTAACATTTTAACCTTGAAAATCATAGGAACAGGTCTAAACTTGAAAAAATTTACTACCCAGACCTGAGATTGCTCCAAAATATCTTGGAAAACCACTTTTGTAGGAAAACGTACGAACACATACATGCTTTTGGAAAATATACAGACCCATGCATTTTCAATTTTGGCACATGCAATAGAGCTTTTCATACCTCAAAAATCATCTAGAGGCTAGAAATTTTAGGTAGGCATACAAAAACCTAGAATTTCACTACTTTTTGTCTGGTTTTTGTCTCTTTTCCAAAATAAAAAAATAGTTTAAATTTTTTTCACAAAAGGCACCTAAATCATTAGGTCAATTTTCAAATTGCACAAATTTCTTCCAAAATGTCTTTCTTTTACTTGTTTTCATCACAAAAGGCACCTAGATCATTATGCCAACTTGCAAAGTAGCTTAAATTTACTTTTAAAAATTGCACCAAAATTGCTTGGTAATTTCCAAAATAGTGTAGATTTGTTTTCAAAAATGTAATTTCTTTTGAATATTGCATTTGAAAAATGTTGTCTTCATGTATTTTTGTGATAGCATAGTTTCATTTCTGCATTTCAATTTCTAAAAAGAAGAAAATACAAAAAACTAACACATACTCATGAAAGTTAAAACATTGGTTTGTGTTGGATTTCATCACCAATTTAAAATAGAGATCAATAGCATTAGATCCCACTAGCAAGCATTGAATTACCCCCTAGACACTATAGTAGCCCTCACAAGTATTTTTTCTAGACTTCATCCCCAAACAATCCCCTACTCTCGATATTATCTCAGGGTAGGAATATGATAGATACCCCTTCTTACAGGGCTGCACATAATTATTGAGTGTGTATCTATCATTCTTGACTATCTAAGGGTGAAGCAAAAACTTGGATAGGCCATTAGAAAATCCTAGATAGTTCCACCTCTTTCATAAGATAAATTTTGTAACACCCTTCTCAACTCAAGCCTTCCCCCATCATAGGAAGCCCTTCAATTATTTTCGTATCACCACCCTTTACATACCTTCAGGTATAGTTGTAAGGGTGCACATTAACATACCATTTTAAATTTCACTCACATATCCTATGTTTGTAGTGGTCTTCTCATATCAAAACACATAGACAACAAAATAAATTAGTCAAGAAAAAAAATCAACATTAATCATACACACTTGTTTCTTTTTTGTTTCTTGTTACATGAATTTCCAAACATTTTGTCATGTAATGGTTGTAAAAATTTTTACAACCATTCTAAAAATATTGAGGCACCTTCTATTTAAAGGTGTCTTGTTAGTGCGTTTACAAAAATTTATTACCCAGACCTAAGATTGCTCCAAAATAGCTTGGAAAATCACTTTTGTAGGAAAACATACGAACCCATAAATGCTTTTGGAAAATATACGGACCCATGCATTTTCAATTTTGGCACATGCAATAGAGCTTGTCATACCTCAAAAATCGTCTACAGGCTGGAAATCGTAGGTAGGCATACAAAAACCTAGAATTTCACTACTTTTTGTCTGTTTTTTGTCTCTTTTCCAAAATAAAAAAAAAATAGTTTAAATTTTTTTCACAAAAGGCACCTAAATCGTTAGGTCAATTTTCAAATCATACAAATTTCTTCCAAAATGTCTTTATTTTACTTGTTTTCATCACAAAAGGCACCTAGATCATTAGGTCAACTTGCAAAGTAGATTAAATTTTCTTTTAAAAATTGCACCAAAATTGGTTGGTCATTTCCAAAATAGTGTAGATTTGTTTTCAAAAATGTAATTTCTTTTGAATATTGCATTTAAAAAATGTTGTCTTCATGTCTTTTTGTGATAGCATAGTTTCAGTTCTGCATTAAAATTTCTAAAAAGAAGAAAACACATAAAACTAACACATACTCATGAAAGTTAAAACATTGGTTTGTGTTGGATTTCATCACCAATTTAAAATAGAGATCAATAACATCGAATCCCACTAGCAAGCATTGACTTAACCCTTAGAAACTATAGTAGCACTCACAAGTATTTTTTCTAGACTTCATCCCCAAATAGTTCCCTACTCTTGAGATTATTTCAAGGTAGGAATATGATGGATACCCCTCCTTACAGGGCTTCACATAATTATTGAGTGTCTATCTATCATTCTTGACTAAGATTATCTAAGGGTGAAGCAAAAACTTGGGTAGGCTAGTAGCAGATCTTAGATAGTTCCACCTCTTTCATAAGATAAATTTGTAACTCCCTTCTCACCTCAAGCCATCCCCCATCATAGGAAGCCCTTCAATTATTTTTGTATCACCACCCTTTGCATACCTTCTGGTATAGTTGTAAGGGTGCACATTAACATACCATTTTAAATTTCACTCACATATCCTATGTTTGTAGTGGTCTTATCATATAAAAACACATAGACAACAAACAAAATTAGTTAAAAAAAAAATTCAACATTAATCATACACACTTGTTTGTTTTTTGTTTCTTGTTAGATGAATTTCCAAACATTTTTTCATGTAATGGTTGTAAATATTTTTACAGCTATCCCAAAAATCTTAAAAACATCCAAAATTGGTCCCAAAGATCTTCAAAATAGTCCCAAATACCCTCAAAACCAATTTGGCAACATTAAATCCATAGAAAACCTATCTATAAAAACAATATATGGATAGGTATGTTTTTTTAGAAAATGTATGGATAGGTACATTTTCCTAAAAATCACTTTAGTTTAACTAAACCAAGCCTAGAACTAAATATAAAACTAAAACTTATGGTTTTCGCTGATAAAGCCTATGTATTTTTCAATTTTCATCCATCATGGTCTCATCACAAAACCAAGCACTCGAGCAAGAAATTGTTACTATGATGAATGCTAGAGTGAATCCTCTTTTCAAGCACCAGAGGGAAGCACCATATCCCCCCTCAATATTTATAACCTGTTTCACCTCAGACTTTGTTTTCCCTCTCAACATAACTGACCACTATGAGAATTTCCTCTAACAAATATGGGTACAATCACTTGTTGTTTCTCAGATCGATGCACCGACCTTGGACACTTTCACACTACCACAACCACATGGTCTCTCTCTATAGGAGAAGTATCCATATAATATAATCCTTTTTCCTAACCACCCTCTTATTTGGTATATTTAGATTATGATCTAATGAATGCCACCCTAGATTCTCCACTTTTCTTTCATCTAATACACCATTGATTGGGTCATAAGAAGCCTCTTATTTTGGAAATACAACTTCCATTCCTCCATCCACTATCCTTCCTTCTATAATAAACCTAGTATTCACATACCAACCACCACCTACTCATCAATAACAATATCAATCTATTCCTCCTTATCAACCACCCTCACAATATGACACCACCCCCCTCATCCTCAATCACAAACCCAACTCAATACATTTACTTCTCTTGTGTAATTACCCAAAAACACACAAACAAAAACATACAAAAGTAGAAAATATTATTTTTACTAAGGAGAGAGACTCGTGAACCCTTCATGAACCCCTAACACAACCTAGTATTTACCTAAAGTTTAAATACCCTAAGTTTTCCTGAAAGCTACATCTCACGAGATACCCTAAAACATATCCCATTTTGAAGAAGAGTTGCATTAAACAAGCACATACAATCCAAAAGAGATAGATAAAGTGCCAAATGAGCCAAAGCTTTCTTGCCTTATATTCCCCAAATACCGATCTTATAGAGACTAACTGATTAAAAATTATAAATTCCCCCATTTTGACCCTATTTTATCCTTTCCCACCTAACACTATGAGTTTGAAAATTTGGGAGCAACTTGCCGAGGTCATAATTTCATGCTCGTTGACCAGATTGACTATTACAACATGTTTTTGAAAAGTTAACAAGACAATATAAATGGGGAATCCTTGGATATTCACACCAAGACCTGCATCTCACTGAAAATATTCAAATTCGACCTTTAAGACCTTCAAAATCACTTGCAAGTTAAACTAGTTTTACTAGTTTTACAAAATTAAACAATTACAATTTTTTGGGTGATGCAATATCACTCTTACACCACTGGATGATCCTACATCACCTTTGTGTGGGTGTATCATGTGTTACTGTAAATAAGCCTATCTATTCCATCACTATTGATGATTTAGACTTATCACGCTCAATCAATAAAATTTTTACATGCATCACCATACCATGCATCAATCAATAAAAGGTTTACATTACGCAGACCTGAGATTGCTCCAAAATAGTTTGGAAGAACACTTTTGTAGGAAAACATACGAAACCATAAATACTTTTGGAAAATATATGGACCCATGCATTTTCAATTTTGGAACATGCAATAGAGCTTGTCATACCCCAAAAATCATCTAGAGGCTAGAAATTGTAGGTAGGCATACAAAAACCTAGAATTTCACAAATTTTTGTCTGGTTTTTGTCTCTTTTCCAAAATAAAAAAAATAGTTTAAATTTTTTTCACAAAAGGCACCTAAATCGTTATGTCAATTCTCAAATTGCACAATTTTCTTCCAAAATGTCTTTCTTTTACTTGTTTTCATCACAAAAGGCTACTAGATCATTATGTCAACTTGCAAAGTAGCTTAAATTTTTTAAAATTGCACCAAAATTGTTTGGTCATTTCCAAAATAGTGTAGATTTGTTTTCAAAAATGTAATTTCTTTCGAATATTGCATTTGAAAAATGTTGTCTTCATGTATTTTTGCGATAGAATAGTTTCATTTTTGCATTTGAATTTCTAAAAATAAGAAAACACATAAAACTAACACATACTCATGAAAGTTAAAACATTGGCTTGTGTTGGATTTCATCACCAATTTAAAATAGAGATCAATAGCATCAGATCCCACTAGCAAGCATTGACTTACCCCCTAGACACTATAGTAGCCCTCACAAGTATTTTTTCTATACTTCATCCCCAAACAATCCTCTACTCTTGAGATTATCTCAGGGTAGGAATATGATAGATACCCCTTCTTATAGGGCTTCACATAATTATTGTGTATCTATCATTCTTGACTAATACTATCTAAGGGTGAAGCAAAAACTTGGGTAGGTCAGTAGCAGATCTTAGATAGTTCCACCTCTTTCATAAGAGAAATTTTGTAACCCCCTTCTCACCTCAAGCCTTCCCCCATCATAGGAAGCCCTTCAATTATTTTTGTATCACCACCCTTTGCATACCTTCTGGTATAGTTGTAAGGGTGCACATTAACATACCATTTTAAATTTCACTCACATATCATATGTTTCTAGTGGTATTCTCATATCAAAACACATAGACAACAAACTAAATTAGTCATGAAAAAAATTCAACATTAATCATACACACTTGTTTGTTTTTTGTTTCTTGTTAGATGAATTTCCAAAAATTTTGTCATGTAATGGTTGTAAAATTTTTTACAACCATCCCAAAAATCTTGAGGCACCTTCTACTTAAAGGTGTCTCCTCAGTGCGTTTACAAAAATTTACTACCCAGACCTGAGATTGCTCCAAAATAGCTTGGAAAACCACTTTTGTAGGAAAACGTACGAACCCATACATGCTTTTGGAAAATATAGGAACCCATGCATTTTCAATTTTGGCACATGCAATAGAGATTGTCATACCTCAATAATCATCTAGAGGCTATAAATCGTAGGTAGGCATACAAAAACCTAGAATTTCACTACTTTTTTTCTGGTTTTTGTCTCTTTTCCAAAATCAAAAAATAGTTTAAATTTTTTTTCACAAAAGGCACCTAAATCGTTAGGTCAATTTTCAAATCGCACAATTTTCTTCCAAAATATTTGTCTTTTACTTGTTTTCATCACAAAAGGCACCCAGATCATTATGTCAACTTGCAAAGTAGCTTAGATTTACTTTTAAAAATTGCACCAAAATTGCTTGGTCATTTCCAAAATAGTGTAGATTTGTTTTCAAAAATGTAATTTCTTTCGAATATTGCATTTAAAAAATGTTGTCTTCATGTCTTTTTGCGATAGCATAGTTTCATTTCTGCATTTTAATTTCTAAAAGGAAAAAAACATAAAAAACGAACACATACTCATGAAAGTTAAAACATTGGTTTGTGTTGGATTTCATCACCAATTTAAAATAGAGATCAATAGCATCGGATCCCACTAGCAAGCATTGAATTACCCCCTAGAAACTATAGTATCCCTCACAAGTATTTTTTCTAGACTTCATCCCAAAACTGTCCCCTACTCTTGAGATTATCTCAGGGTAGGAATATGATAGATATCCCTCCTTACAGGGCTTCACATAATTATTGATTTGTATCTATCATTCTTGACTAAGAATATCTAAGCGTGGAGAAAAAACTTGGGTAGGCTAGTAGCAGATCTTAGATAGTTCCACCTCTTTCATAAGAAAAATTTTGTAACCCCCTTCTCACCTCAAGCCTTCCCCCATGATATGAATCACTTCAATTATTTTTGTATCACCACGCCTTGCATACCTTCAGGTATAGTTGTAAGGGTGCACATTAACATACCATTTTAAATTTCACTCACATATCCTATGTTTGTAGTGGTCTTATCATATCAAAACACATAGACAACAAACTAAATTAGTCAAGAACAAAATTGAACGTTAATCATACACACTTGTTCATTTTTTTTTTCTTGTTAGATGAATTTGCAAACATTTTGTCATGTAATGGTTGTAAACATTTTTACATGTACAGATAGGTACATTTTCCTAAAAATCACTTTAGTTTAACTGAACCAATCCTAGAACTAAATAGAATACTAAAACCTATGGTTTTCCCTGATAAATCCTACGTATTTTCCAATTTTCATCCATCATGGTCTCAACACAAAACCAAGCACTCAAGCAAGAAATTGTCACTATGAGGAATGCTAGAGTGAATCCTATTTTCAAGCACCAGAGGGAAGCACCATATCCCCCCTCAGTATTTATAACCTATTTCACCTCAGACTTTGTTATCCCTCTCAACATAATTGACCACTATGAGAATTTCCTCTAACAAATATGGGTACAATCACTTGTTGTTTCTCAGATCGAAGCACCGAACTTGGACACTTTCACCCTACCACAACCACATGGTCTCTCTCTATAGAAGAAGTATCCATATAATAGAATCATTTTTCCTAACCACCCTCTTCTTTGGGATATTTAGATTATGATCTAATGAATGCCACCCTAGATTCTCCACTTTTCTTTCCTCTAATACACCATTGATTGGGTCATAAGAAGCCTCTTATTTTGGAAATACAACTTCCATTCCTCCATCCACTATCCTTCCCCTTATAATAAACCTAGTATTCACATGCCAACTACCACCTACTCATCAACAACAATGTCAATCTATCCCTCCTTCTCAACCACCCTCACAATATGACACCACCCCCCTCATCCTCAATCACAAACCCAACTCAATACATTTACTTCTCTTGTGTAATTACCCCAAAACACACAAAAAGAAACATACAAAAGTAGAAAATATTTTTTTTACTAAGGAGAGAGACTCGTGAACCCTTCATGAACCCCTAACCCAACCTAGTATTTACCTAAAGTTTAAATACCCTATGTTTTCCTGAAAGCTACATCTCACAAGATACCCTAACACATATCCCCTTTTTAAGCATAGTTGCATTAAACAAGCACATACAATCCAAAAGAGATAGATAAAATACCAAATGAGCCAAAGCTTTCTTGCCTTATATTCCCCAAATACCGAGCTTATAGAGACTAACTGATTAAAAATTCTAAATTCCCCCATTTTGACCCTATTTTATCCTTTCCCACCTAAAGCTATGAGTTTGAAAATTTGGGAGCAACTTGCCGAGGTCATAATTTCATGCTCGTTGACCTGATTGACTAGTACAACATGTTTTCGAAAAGGTAACGAGACAATATAAGTCGGGAATCCTTTGATATTCACACCAAGACCTGCATCTAACTAAAAATCTTCAAATTCGACCTTTAAGACCTTCAAAATCACTTGCAAGTTAAACTAGTTTTACTAGTTTTACAAAATTAAACAATTACAATTTTTTGGGTGATGCAAGATCACTCTTACACCACTGAATGCTCCTATATCACCTTTGTGTGGGTGTATCATGTGTTACTATAAATAAGCCTCTCTATTCCATCACTATTGATGAGTTAAACTTATCATGCTCAATCAATAAAATTTTTACATGCATCACCATACTATGCATCAATAAATAAAAGGTTTACACTACCCAGACCTGAGATTGCTCCAAAATAGCTTGGAAAACCACTTTTGTAGGAAAACGTACGAACCCATAAATACTTTTGGAAAATATATAGACCCATGCATTTTCAATTTTGGAACATGCAATAGAGCTTCTCGTACCTCAAAAATCATCTAGAGGCTAGAAATCATAGGTAGGGATACAAAAACCTAGAATTTCACAACTTTTTGTCTGTTTTTTGTCTCTTTTCCAAAATCAAAAAATAGTTTAAATTTTTTCACAAAAGGCACCTAAATCGTTAGGTCAATTTTCAAATGACACAATTTTATTCCAAAATGTCTTTCTTTTACTTGTTTTCATCACAAAAGGCACCTAGATCATTATGTCAACTTGCAAGGTAGCTTAAATTTACTTTTAAAAATTGCACCAAAATTGCTTGGTCATTTCAAAAATAGTGTAGATTTTTTTTCAAAAATGTATTTTCTTTCGAATATTGCATTTAGAAAATTTTGTCTTCATGTCTTTTTGCGATAGCATAGTTTTATTTCTGCATTTCAATTTCTAAAAAGAAGAAAACACAAAAACCTAAAACATACTCATGAAAGTTAAAACATTGGTTTGTGTTGGATTTCATCACCAATTTAAAATAGAGATCAATAGCATCAGATCCCACTAGCAAGCATTGACTTACCTCCTAGACACTATAGTAGCCCTCATAAGTATTTTTTCTAGACTTCATCCCCAAATAGTCTCCTAATCTTGATATTATCTCAGGGTAGGAATATGATAGATACCCCTTCTTACAGGGCTTCACATAATTATTGAGTGTGTATCTATCATTCTTGACTAATACTATCTAAGGGTGAAGCAAAAACTTGGGTAGTCCAGTAGTAGATCTTAGATAGTTCTACCTCTTTCATAAGAGAAATTTTGTAACCCCCTTCTCACCTCAAGTCTTCCACCCATCATAGGAAGCCCTTCAATTATTTTTGTATCACCACCCTTTGCATACCTTCAGGTATAGTTGTAAGGGTGCACATTAACATACCATTTTAAATTTCACTCACATATCCTATGTTTTTAGTGGTCTTCTCATATCGAAACAGATAGACAACAAACTAAATTAGTCAAGAAAAAAATTCAACATTAATCATACACACTTGTTTGTTTTTTGTTTCTTGTTAGATGAATTTCCAAACATTTTGTCATGTAATGGTTGTAAACATTTTTACAACCATCCCAAAAATATTGAGGCACCTTCTACTTAAATGTGTCTCCTCAGTGCGTTTACAAAAAATTACTACCCAGAACTAAGATTGCTCCAAAATAGCTTGGAAAACCACTTTTGTAGGAAAACATACGAACCCATACATGCTTTTGAAAAATATACAGACCCATGCATTTTCAATTTTTGCACATGCAATAGAGCTTGTCATACCTCAAAAATCATCTAGAGGCTAGAAATCGTAGGTAGGCATACAAAAACCTAGAATTTCACTACTTTTTGTCTGGTTTTTTTCTCTTTTCCAAAATAAAAAAATAGTTTAAATTTTTTTTCACAAAAGGCACCTAAATCGTTATGTCAATTTTCAAATCGCACAATTTTCTTCCAAAATGTCTTTCTTTTACTTTTTTTCATCACAAAAGGCACCTAGATCATTATGTCAACTTGCAAAGTAGCTTAAATTTACTTTTAAAAATTGCACTAAAATTGCTTGGTCATTTCCAAAATAGTGTAGATTTTTTTTCAAAAATGTAATTTATTTCGAATATTGCATTTAAAAAATGTTGTCTTCATGTCTTTTTGCTATAGCATAGTTTCATTTCTGCATTTCAATTTCTAAAAAGAAGAAAACACAAAAAACAAACACACACTCAAGAAAGTTAAAACATTGGTTTGTGTTGGATTTCATCACCAATTTACAATAGAGATCAATAGCATTGGCTCCCACTAGAAAGCATTGAATCACCCCCTAGACACTATAGTAGCACTCAAAAGTTCTAGACTTCATCCCCAAATAGTCCCCTACTCTTGAGATTATCTTAGGGTAGGAATATGATAAATACCCCTCCTTATAGGGATTCACATAATTATTGAGTGTGTATCTATCATTCTTGACTAAGACTATCTAATGGTGAAGTAAAAACTTGGGTAGGCCAGTAGCAGATCTTAGATAGTTCCACCTCTTTCATAAGAGAAATTTTGTAACACCCTTCTCACCTCAAGCCTTCCCCCATCATAGTAAACCCTTCAATTATTTTTGTATCACCACCCCTTGCATACCTTCAGGTATAGTTGTAAGGGTGCACATTAACATACCGTTTTAAATTTTACTCACATATCCTATGTTTGTAGTGGTCTTCTCATATCAAAACACATAGACAACAAACTAAATTAGTCAAGAAAAAAATTCAACATTAATCATACACACTTGTTTGTTTATTGTTTCTTGTTAGATGAATTTCCAAACATTTTGTCATGTAATGGTTGTAAACATTTTTACAACTATCCCAAAAATCTTAAAAACATCCAAAATTGGTCCCAAAGATCTTCAAAAAAGTCCAAAAGACCCTCAAAACAAATTTGGCAACATTAAATCCATAGAAAACCTATCTATAAAAACAATAAATGGATAGGTATGCTTTTTTATAAAATGTACGGATAGGTACATTTTCCTAAAAATCACTTTAGTTTAACTGAACCAAGCCTAGAACTAAATAGAAAACTAAAACTTATGGTTTTCCCTGATAAAGCCTACGTATTTTCCAATTTTCATCCATCATGGTCTCAACACAAAACCAAGCACTCGAGCAAGAAATTGTTACTATGAGGAATGCTAGAGTGAATCCTCTTTTCAAGCACCAGAGGGAAGCACCATATCCCCTCTCAGTATTTATAACCTGTTTCACCTTAGACTTTGTTATCCCTCTCAACATAACTGACCACTATGAGAATTTCCTCTAACAAATATGGGTACAATCACTTGTTGTTTCTCAGATCGAGGCACCGACCTTGGACACTTTTACACTACCACAACCACATGGTCTCTCTCTATAGGAGAAGTATCCATATCATAGAATCCTTTTTCCTAACCACCCTCTTATTTGGTATATTTAGATTATGATCTAATGAATGCCACCCTAGATTCTCCACTTTTCTTTCTTCTAATACACCATTGATTGGGTCATAATAAGCCTCTTATTTTGGAAATACAACTTACATTCCTCCATCCACTATCCTTCCCCTTATAATAAACCTAGTAATCACATACCAACCACCACCTACTCATCAACAACAATATCAATCTATTCCTCCTTCTCAACCACCCTCACAATATGAAACCACCCCCCTCATCCTCAATCACAAACACAACTCAATACATTTACTTCTCTTGTGTAATTACCCAAAAACACAAACAAAAACATACAAAAGTAGAAAATAATTTTTTTTACTAAGGAGAGAGACTCGTGAACCCTTCACGAACCCCTAACCCATCCTAGTATTTACCTAAAGTTTAAATACCCTAAGTTTTCCTGAAAGCTACATCTCACGAGATACCCTAACACATATCCCATTTTGAAGCAAAGTTGCATTAAAAAAACACATACAATCCAAAAAATATAGATAAAATACCAAATGAGCGAAATATTTCTTGCCTTATATTCCCCAAATACCGAGCTTATAGAGACTAACTGATTACAAATTCGAAATTCTCCCCTTTTGACCCTATTTTATCCTTTTCCACCTAAAACTATGAGTTTGAAAATTTGGGGGCAACTTGTCGAGGTCATAATTTCACGCTCGTTGACCCAATTGACTATTACAACACGTTTTTGGAAAGGTAAAGAGACAATCTAACAGGGGCATCCTTGGATATTCACACCAAGACCTGCATCTAACCGAAAATCTTCAAATTTGACCTTTAAGACCTTCAAAATCACTTGCAAGTTAAACTAGTTTTACAAAATTAAACAATTACAAATTTTTGGGTGATGTAAGATCACTCTTACACCATTGGATGCTCCTGCATCACCTTTGTGTGGGTGTATCATGTGTTACTATAAATAAGCCTATCTATTCCATCACTATTGATGAGTTAGACTTATCACTCTCAATCAATAAAAGGTTTACATGCATCACCATACCATGCATCAATCAATAAAAAGTTTACACTACCCAGACCTGAGATTGCTCCAAAAGAGCTTGGAAAACCACTTTTGTAGGAAAACGTACGAACCAATACATGCTTTTGGAAAATATACGGACCCATGCATTTTCAATTTTGGCACATGCAATAGAGCTTGTCATACCTCAAAAATCATCTAGAGGCTAGAAATCGTAGGTAGGCATACAAAAACCTAGAATTTCACTACTTTTTGTTTGGTTTTTGTCTCTTTTCCAAAATAAAAAAATAGTTTAAATTTTTTCACAAAAGTCACCTAAATCATTAGGTAAATTTTCAAATCGCACAATTTTATTCCAAAATGTCTTTCTTTTACTTGTTTTCATCACAAAAGGCACCTAGATCATTAGGTCAACTTGCAAAGTAGCTTAAATTTTCTTTTAAAATGCACCAAAATTGCTTGGTCATTTTCAAAATAGTGTAGATTTGTTTTCAAAAAGGTAATTTCTTTCGAATATTGCATTTAAAAAATTTTGTCTTCATGTCTTTTTGCGATAGCATAGTTTTATTTCTGCATTTCAATTTCTAAAAAGAAGAAAGCACAAAAAACTAACACATACTCATGAAAGTTAAAACATTGGTTTGTGTTGGATTTCATAACCAATTTAAAATAGATACAAATAGCATTGGATCCCACTAGCAAGAATTGACTTACCCCCTAGACACTATAGTAGCCCTCACAAGTACTTTTTCTAGACTTCATCCCCAAACAGTCCCCTACTCTTGAGATTATCTCAGGGTAGGAATATGATAGATATCCCTTCTTACAGGGCTTCACATAATTATTGAGTGTGTATCTATCATTCTTGACTAAGACTATCTAAGGGTGAAGTAAAAACTTGGGTAGGCCAGTAGCAGATCTTAGATAGTTCCACCTCTTTCATAAGAGAAATTTTGTAACACCCTTCTCACCTCAAGCCTTCCCCCCTCATAGGAAGCGCTTCAATTATTTTTGTATCACCACCCTTTATATACATTCAGGTATAGTTGTAAGGGTGCACATTAACATACCGTTTTAAATTTCACTCACATATCCTATGTTTGTAGTGGTCTTCTCATATCAAAACACATAGAGAACAAACTAAATTAGTCAAGAAAAAAATTCAACATTAATCATACACACTTGTTTGTTTTTTGTTTCATGTTAGATGAATTTCCAAACATTTTGTCATGTAATGGTTGTAAATATTTTTACAACCATCCCAAAAATCTTGAGGCACCTTCTACTTAAAGGTGTCTCCTCAGTGCGTTTACAAAAATTTACTACCCAGAACTAAGATTGCTCCAAAATAGCTTGGAAAACCACTTTTGTAGGAAAACGTATGAACCCATACATGCTTTTGGAAAATATACGGACCCATGCATTTTCAATTTTGGCACATGCAATAGAGCTTGTCATACCTCTAAAATCATCTAGAGGCTAGAAATCGTAGGTAGGCATACAAAAACCTAGAATTTCACTACTTTTTGTTTGGTTTTTGTCTATTTTCCAAAATAGAAAAATAGTTTAAATTTTTTTCACAAAAGGCACCTAAATCATTAGGTCAATTTTCTTCTCGCACAATTTTCTTCCAAAATGTCTTTCTTTTACTTGTTTTCATCACAAAAGGCACCTAGATCATTAGGTCAACTTGCAAAGTAGCTTAAATTTTCTTTTAAAATGCACCAAAATTGCTTGGTCATTTTCAAAATAGTGTAGATTTTTTTTCAAAAATGTAATTTCTTTCGAATATTGCATTTCAAAAATTTTGTCTTCATGTCTTTTTGTGATAGCATAGTTTCATTTATGCATTTCAATTTCTAAAAAGAAGAAAACACAAAAAACTAACACATACTTATGAAAGTTAAAACATTGGTTTGTGTTGGATTTCATCACCAATTTAAAATAGAGATCAATAGCATCGGATCCCACTAGCAAGCATTGACTTACCCCCTAGAAACTATAGTAGCCATCACAAGTATTTTTTCTAGACTTCATACCCAAATAGTCCCCTACTCTTGACATTATCTCAGGGTAGGAATATGTTAGATAAATCTCCTTATAGGGCTTCACATAATTATTGAGTGTGTATCTATCATTCTTGACTAAGAATATCTAAGGGTGAAGAAAAAACTTGGGTAGGCCAGTAGCAGATCTTAGATAGTTCCACCTCTTTCATAAGAGAAATTTTGTAACCGCATTCTCACCTCAAGCCTTCCCTCATCATAGGAAGCCCTTCAATTATTTTTGTATCACCACCCTTTGCATACCTTCAGGTATAGTTGTAAAGATGCACATTAACATACCGTTTTAAATTTCACTCACATATCCTATGTTTGTAGTGGTCTTCTCATATCAAAACACATAGACAACAAACTAAATTATTCAAGAAAAATATTCAACATTAATCATACACACTTGTTTGTTTTTGTTTCTTGTTAGATGAATTTCCAATTATTTTGTCATGTAATGGTTGTAAAAATTTTTACAACCATCCCAAAAATCTTATAAACCTCCAAAATTGGTCCCAAAGATCTTCAAAACAGTCGCAAAGACCCTCAAAACCAATTTGGCAACATTAAATCCATTGAAAACCTAACTATAAAAACAATATATGGATAGGAATGTTTTTTTTGAAAATGTACGGATAGGTACATTTTCCTAAAAATCACTTTAGTTTAACTGAACCAAGCCTAGAACTAAATAGAAAACTAAAACTTATGGTTTTCCCTGATAAAGCCTATGTATTTTCCAATTTTCATCCATCATGGTCTGAACACAAAACCAAGCACTCGAGCAAGAAATTGTTACTATGAGGAATGCTAGATTGAATCCTCTTTTCAAGCACCAGAGGGAAGCACCATAATCCCCTTCAGTATTTATAACCTATTTCACCTTAGACTTTGTTATCCCTCTCAACATAACTGACCACTATGAGAATTTCCTCTTACAAATATGGGTACAATCACTTGTTGTTTCTCAAATCGAGGCACCGACCTTGGACACTTTTACACTACCACAACCACATGGTCTCTCTCTATAGGAGAAGTATCCATATCATAGAATCCTTTTTCCTAACCACCCTCTTCTTTGGTATATTTATATTATAATCTAATGAATGCTACCCTAGATTCTCCACTTTTCTTTCCTCTAATCCACCATTGATTGGGTCATAAGAAGCCTCTTATTTTGGAAATCCAACTTCCATTCCTCCATCCACTAGCCTTCCCCCTACAACAAACCTAGTATTCACATACCAACCACCACCCTCTCATCAACAACAACATCAATCTATTCCTCCTTCTCAACCACCCTCACAATATGACACCACCCCCCTCATCCTCAATCACAAACCCAACTCAATACATTTAATTCTCTTGTGTAATTACCCAAAAACACACAAACAAGAACATACAAAAGTAGAAAATATTTTTTTTACCAAGGAGAGAGACTTGTGAACCCTTCATGAACCCCTAACCCAACCTAGTATTTACCTAAAGTTTAAATCCCGTAAGTTTTCCTAAAAGCTACATATCACGAGATACCCTAACACATATCCCCTTTTGAAGTAGAGTTGCATTAAAAAAGCACATACAATCCAAAAAATATAGATAAAATACAAAATTATCCAAAGTTTTCTTGCCTTATATTCCCCAAATACCGAGCTTATAGAGACTAACTGATTACAAATTCAAAATTCCCCCCTTTTGACCCTATTTTTTCCTTTCCCACCTAAAACTGAGTTTGAAAATTTGGGGGCAACTTTCCGAGGTCATAATTTCACGCTTGACCCAATTGACTATTAAAACATGTTTTCGGAAAGGTAACAAGACAATCTAAGAGGGGTATCCTTGGATATTCACACCAAGACTTGCATCTAACTAAAAATCTTCAAATTTGACCTTTAAGACCTTCAAAATCACTTGCAAGTTAAACTAGTTTTACTAGTTTTACAAAATTAAACAATTACAATTTTTTGGGTGATGCAAGATCACTCTTACACCACTGGATGCTCCTGCATCACCTTTGTGTGGGTGTATCATGTGTTACTATAAATAATCCTATCTATTCCATCACTATTGATGAGTTAGACTTATCACGCTCAATTAATAAAAGGTTTACATGCATCACCATACCATACACAAGCCATTATGTGTAAGTATGCTATGGGTATTGGGATTTAATCTATCCATCTCATCTACCTGATGATCTATCTTAACTCAGATGTAGTCTCTCCACAACTTAGTCCTTTAACTCCCTAAGGTGGGTCTCATTACCCTTAGGTCTCCTATGTTCACCCTAAGGGGTTCTCAATTATCTTAGGTCACCTATGTTCACCCTAAGGGGTTCTTAATTCTCTTAGGTCACCTCTGAGTTCACCCTAGAAATATACTCTTGATTTTATCATTAAACAACCAAACAAGAATACATCTAGATACTAAAACAAACAAAGTATAATCACTAAGCATCCAAAAAATAAAATAAGGAATAATACTAAAAGAGAATATCATCAACGAAAATATAATCATACACATATTAAAACCAAGCACGGTATTAAAGTAAAAGTACCTTCTCTAAACCAATAACTAGTTATTGCATTAAATATTGCATGGTAAATCCTTCTTACTTTAAATATTATTTCCTTAACTTGATCAGGGATATCTCCTCACAATTCTAGCCTATTTGAGCATAAGTAAATCAACATAAAATACAATTACCTATTCTTTTATTCCATCAAACTCCTCTCTTCTCTTTTATTCCCATTGGTTATTTGAAGTTAGTAGGGGATCAGGGTACTCATGGTTCAGGATAGGCATACCTCTAAATGCATCTAATAATTTACTTTTCCAAATTGTAAATATACACAATTCAACCATCTAATGCATAATGGATTTTATAAAATATCTTTTACTTTTATTTTCACCTCTCTAGTTCTCTTAGAGATCCATCCAACATGTTCTACTTAGATCAAGGTCTTACTTTAATCAAATATATTCATATTTTAAAGCATTAAAGTCCCATATATTTAATCTCTAAAACAAACCATCATTCATTCCCTAAATCAAATCCCCATAACTTCAATTCAAAGAGTAAATATAACATCCTTTTAATTCATAACCCCAATCAAATCTAATCATGTTTTAAAGCATTAAAGTATCATAAATTTAATCTCTAAAACAATCTTTCATTCATTCCCTAAATCAAAGGCCCATAAGTTCAATTCAAAGAATAAATCTAATATCCTTTTAATTCACAATCCCAATCAAATCTAGTCATGTTTTAAAGCATTAAAGTCCCATACATTTAACCTCTAAAAAAATTCTTCATTCATTCCCTAAATCAAAGCCCCATAACTTCAATTCAAAGAATAAATCTAACATCCTTTTAATTCACATAATCTTTGTCATCAACCCTATAACATAATTATGTTTTCTTTTGAAGCACTTTAAGTAAAGTCTACATCATAGATTTACTAATCAAATATTTACAACCTTAATGATAGATTCATAACCTCAATTAAAGATTCATAACCTTATCTAAAGATTCACTACTTTAGTTAAAAATAACCACTTCGTGATCTTACTAAACAAAGGTCTTACTTTAATTAAAGTCACATAAGTTAAATATTATTAATTAAAGGTCATACTTTAATTAAAATCTCCTAAGATAATTCATAATAATCAAAGGTTTCACTTTAATTAAAATATCCTAAGATAATTCAAAGGTTTCACTTTAATTAAAATCTCATAAGATAATTCATAATAATCAAAGGTTTCACTTTAATTAAAATCTCATACGATAATTCATAATAATCAAAGTTTTCACTTTAATTTAAATATCATAAGATAATTCGTAATAATCAAAGTTTTCATTTTAATTAAAATCTCATAAGATAATTCGTAATAATCAAAGGTTTCACTTTAATTAAAATCTCATAAGATAATTCATAATAACCAAAGGTTTCACTTTAGTTAATATCTCATAAGATAATTCATAATAACCAAATATTTCATTTTAATTAAAATCTTATAAGATAATTCATAATAATCAAAGGTCTACTTTAATTAAAATCTCATGATACACCTTACTATAGTTCCTAGGAACTTAGATTATCATGACAACATGGATGATGAGCACCAAAAATGTTCATTTTATATACACTGTTAAGGGCCATCATCACTGGTTTAATTAGCATTAGAAATACATTTTTATTTAACTTGTGCATATAATTGATAGAAAATCTGGTATTATGCTTAACAGGTGTTTTTAGTGGAAACTGTGTATAAATGCAGGTTTTGGTACTAATTCGGTGTTTTCCCAGTCTATCTCCCAAATGGACCTGACATGCTTCTACTTAACTGCATCTAAGGTATATGGAGTAGGTACCTTACTCTGGTGCCTTACTCCCATACATGGGGAGGCACCTTACTCTGGCGCCTTACTCAAGTAGGTGCCAAGATGGCAGCTTACTCAAGTATGCACCTTATTGGTGTCTTACTCCCATACATTGGAGACACCCATGTTGGAGTTCCATATGACCAAGTCAACATTGACTAGGTTGACCAAGGGGCTAAGGAGGAGGTTGCATGTGAAGACAAAGGAGAACTATTTTAATCATGCATTTATTAAATAGAATAAAGTATTTTTATTATTATCAACCGATTGGCCGGTTGACCTTGTAAATCTCTTAAAGCATTATTTTTAGGATGCATTAGTTTAGGATTTGTTTGTTACATACACCTAAGGATTTTTATATATTTATCCTTGTGTGAATGAACATGCTTTAAAATAGGGAAATAAAATCTATGTAGAACCAATTGTAACTAATCACGTCATGTGATTAAATTAGATTAATTTGTTATTGTAACAATATCTTGTTGTGCTTTATATAAATATGCAGACCAAATTAACAAGGAGATAAATGATTAATTTACACAAAAATTATTTTCCATTTCATTCTTTGTTTAATTGATTAAGAGTGCAACTCCTCTTATTCGAGCAAGCTCTACATAGCTAGCCAGGCGGACTATTTGCGAGAGCTTGGGCCCACTCCCTACAATAGTCCTCCCCTATTTTATTTCTATCATTTATTTTTTATAGATTAGATTTATTTTGTTTACTTCATGCTTTCTTTTAATTTATTTATGTGTGTTTATTTTCTTGTATTTTAATTCTATATTTTATTTTCAGCACTTTAATTTAGTTATAATTTATTTATTTAATTTTTCTGCACTTAGTTTATTTGGTTTGGTCATAATCCAAATGCACAAACATCCCCTACCAAACTAAATAAGGTATAGATGGATTCATTCCCCAACACTGTAGGCATATACTGTGCATGACACTCGTAAGTTTACGAACTTACCGGATTGATAATTTATGGAAGAGAAATTATTGTTTTTCGAGACATGATTTTTGCTCACCATTTTGGCACCATTGTCGGGGAGTGTCAAAACTATAGTGTTATGATTTACAGGTTAGATAAAATATCCATTTAAAATTACCTATAAATATTTTACCTAAGAAGAGTGAGTCCACCAAGGGCATTTTTATAAGGCCAAAAACAGTTGTTGACATAGTCAGAGCCAAATCCCAAAGGCAACAATTTAATTTATCAGCTTCTTAGGTAAATACAAGAATGAACTTGATGTACCATATTAAGTGTAGAAGTAGGAATAAATTGTGCTATTGAAAAAATTAGAAAATCAGGCGATGAAGGATTTCCATCATGTTCTGAATGGTTTCAAAAAATCAAAGAAATAACACAACCCAGATATAATTGAAAATTTTTAGGGATGTGTTTTTATATAGAAACTATTGGAAAATTATGCCTCTAAAAGCTTGGTTTTAGCAATGAATTTTTTTTTAGGCTTAACTCTGTTAGGGTAAAATAGGTAGTATATTACATTATACTACATAGATTATTACATTTACTTTGTACTATTACCATGTAGATATTTACTATTTCAAATATCTAATGGTAAGGAATATATTTCAGTATTTTATTTGTTAATTAGTTCAATCGTAACAATATTATATTGTTAGATTTATTAATATTAGGCTAGTTGTTATTTGTTACAACTCTGCCTATATTTTTCTTGGGTGGTTCCACAACCTCCGGGCTAATCCTAGCCCTATTTTTTGTATTTATACTTCGTCAAATTAATCAAATGTGTTCCGCTTCTCACATGGTATCAGAGCAAACGCCACTCTCTCTACCACTCTCATTTTTTTAAATGATCTCGTAGTAGCATTGAGAATCGCCGCTCTAGAGGCACAACTTGGGAGTTTGAGAAAAAAAAATTTCTCAGAATTTGATAGGCTAGGGAGGTTGAAAAATTGTTTTTAATTTCTCGGTTTTTCATTGAATTTTTTTTTTCGACCATTCGATCGAAGAGGTGAAGCGTTCGCCCGAAGTCGAAAGAGGATCGAAGGTCGAAAGAGGAGATTGAAAGGGCAAATATCGACCACACGATCAACAATCAAAAGGGCCTACATGTCATGGGAGCCAACACTGCGGCTACCCCACGACCTTCTCGGGTGAGAGCCTCTCCCCGAGAAGAGATACTCGATTGTGAAGTAAAGGGTCTAATAAACCCTTCTAAGATTTCCCTTCCCATTCGTGTGGGATAAAAGACATCGAATCCTCCGAAAAAATGAAATCAAACCAACACAACACATCATTTTCTTTTGTTTCACCTATGAATAGCGTCAAACCGGTATTGCACTTCCTATTTTTCGTTAACTATGGTCATAATGCCTTTAAAGGAGGAGTGTTTTTTTGGAAGGTAGAGGCCAATTGGACAACATTGGATGGACAAAAAATTTATCCAAGTCCTCCAAAACCTTCCAATATCAATTTTATTCACACACTGGGCATCAAATGCAGATATCGAGCTGGTTTTTTCTCCTCTGTTATGCATTTTTTAAATATTTTGATTGGTCTAAATGCTATTGCACAGGAGAAATGAGCTCAGAGAGTTTTGAGTTGCATGATTTGGCTAGGTTTTTTATGAGCCCGCCACCTCTCAGCCACCCACGTGCCACCACAACACCTCCTCTATGCCACCCCTGAGCTATCGGTGGATTCACCCGAGCAGCGCCACCTGTGCTCCGCTCGAGCAATGGCGGAGGATGGAGCGCTACCATGGAAGGCTTTATGCCTTCAAACACAGTTTAAGGCGGAGGGCACCGAGGATTACTCTCGGATTAGCCCACTGGCTCACCAGTTGTGAGCCGAGTGGTAAGGGCTCCGGGAGCCCTCAGGTCATGGGTTCGAGTCCCGTCGACCCCCCCTACACAAAGGTATAATTTTTATTTTATTTTTTTAAAGTTTTTTTTCCTTAATTCTTTAATTTTTAGTTAAATTAAATGCAACTTTAATTTTCTTTAAATAGTTTTTTAAAGGTTATTTTTTGAGTAATCTTTTTTTTACTATGAAAATTAAAAGTTATTTTTTTTAACTATTCATTATAAAAGAAAATTTTAAAGGGGGGAGTTTTTTTTTTTTTGACAAATCAAGGGAGGATTGGGAGTGATTTTTTCTCAAAATATTGAAAGGAAAATAATGAGAAAATTTTTTTCAAGCATTTCTACAAGAAACTTGGCAAAACTTGTAATAGGTGCATTCTCGGTGGTAACCGACACCTAAGGTCATTTTTTATGCTTTAATGTTGTATGGATGCTTTCATTTTTCAGCATTTACTTCTAAATCATAAAGCATAGAAAAAAAAACCCATTTTTTTTTGCAAATTCACATTCAGTAGAGAGATACATAAAGTGCCAGTTTCTTTTACTATTGTTTCACTCCATCCACTACCCGAATCACTCTCGTGTTTAGGCTTAAATCCAGACAAAATTTTGGATATCCAAAGTGTTTAGGGGAAGTTATGCCCTGCACATGCAGATTGAAGGATTTCTAAGGTCGGTGCCATCAACAAGGTGATTCCCTTTCAGTACCGCCTAAGTACCATGTATCGTATAATCATTAAAATTACATATAGTCTCCCTCATATAAGGGCGGGTAATTTTTTTGGTTTTTCAAAATACCTATAGTCTCCCTCACATAAGGGTGGGTATTTTGTATGGTATAACGGCCTGAAATTAAGGTATATCGAAGGGGCGACCATTTGGTGTTATAAGTAACCTTCATAATGTCTACAAAACTAATGACTGATGCTCATAAGTGATTGAAAGGTCCATATTATACACCATGGAAAAAAAAATGAAGGCAATCCTAGAGATGGACGATCTTTGGGAAATTATTTCTGGAACAACAGTAAGAAATTCATCTACAGCTGGAGCAACAACTCTAACTACTGATCAGAAAGACTTTGACAAGAAAGATAGCAAAGCAAAGGTGCTCATTTTTCTTGCTATTTCTTATGAAGTTCAACTTCATATTGCTAACTGTCCAAATAGTAAAGCGGCATGGGATGCCCTTAAAACTATATATGAAGGGAAGAATGACTCTACCATTCTATTCCTTTAGTCTCAATTACACAGTTTAAGCATGAAACAAGGAGAGATAGTTGAAAAATTTCTTTGCAGAGTGTCTGAGTTGAAAGAAAAATTGAATTCCTTAGCAGCACTAGTTGATGATAAGATCCTTACCTTAGTGGTAATGAGAGCTCTTTCGGATTCTTTTAGAGTGTTTATTACCTCCATTCATGTATCATAGAGACAAGTTACCTATGTTGAGTTGGTAAATATGCTTCAAGAAGAGGAGGCATGCCAACTACAATGAGATGATTCTTCTAACACTACCCTATACACCAACAAAAAGGGGCAAAACAAGAAGAAGGGTAATTTTCATAAGGGAGGTAGTTCTCAAAAGGATTCAAAAGGGAAACAAACTCAAACTCAATAGAAAAAGAGATATTGCAATATCTGTGACAAAGAAGGTCATGATACAAAAATATGTTGGCATTAGAATAAACAATAAAAATAGAAAGACCAGAACAAACCACAAAAGAACAAACAACAACAAGTGAATGTTGCTATTGAAGAATCTAACACGGATTATGAGAGAGCACAAAAAGTTCTCATGACTACCACAGTATCCAAGCAGATGGATCCTATTTGGTATGTCGATTCTAGAGACAGTAAGCACATGACTGGTGAGAAATCGTGGTTTGAGTCTTTTGAGGCCAAAGAGGGAAAACCTGTCACTATTTCCAATGATAAAACCTACAAGGTTTAGGGAGAAGGAATAATATTTTTTAATCTTCCTAATGGCAAGTGCCAGATTGAGAAGGTTCTCTATGTTATAGGATTGGCGAACAACTTGTTGTCAATCACACAAATTTTGGATAAAAATATGGTTGTAAAATTTAGTGTTGAGGGGGGTAAGAAGTGTTGTTATATCACCAGGAGGGGTAAGAAAATTGCAACCACTTCATATAAGCATGGCTTATTTGCCCTAGATACTATCTCTTCTCCAGATGTAGCCATGATTGTCTCTACAAAGGAGGCAAATTCCCTATGGCATAAGAGATATGGAAATATGAGTTTTGGTTAGTTACTTGAGTTAAGTAAGCATGAAATGGTAAAGGGCCTTCCTTCCCTTTCTACCACATTGATAGTTTGCTCTGACTGCTTGGCAGGAAAGCAACATAGAGTGTCTTTTGAAAGGAGCTCTACACAAGTAAAGAAACCTCTAGAGTTGGTTCACACCAATTTGTGTGGTCCTTTAAGTCTCAACAGTTGTGGGGGTAAGAGGTATTTTTAGTTATTCATGGATGATTACTCACAAAATATGTGGGTATTATTTCTTCAACTAAAATCTGAAGCATTTAGATTTTTTTAGCAATTCAAGAAATCTGTTGAAAAGGAGTCAGGGACTTCTATCAAGACCCTCCGCTTAGATCAAGATGGAGAGTTCAAATCTAAAGAATTTTCTAAGTTCTTAACTAAAAATGGGATCACACGACAGTTGACTACTGCTTATACTCCTCAACAAAATGGTGTTGCTGAAATAAGGAACCGTTCCATCATGGAAATGGTTCGTTGCATGCTCACAAGAGCTAGAATTAGGCAACAATATTGGGTAGAAGCAGTCACCACAACAGTATATTTTATGAATAGGGAACCCACTAAGGCCCTACAAGTAATGACTCCACAGGAAGCATGGAATGGGAGAAAACCCTCCATCTCTCATCTACTCATTTTTGGTTGTAAAGCATTCATGCACATACTAAAAGAAAAGAGGAAGAAGCTAGATGAGAAGACATTGAAGTACATTCTTCTTGGGTATGATGAGCACTCCAAGGGTTATCAATTGATTGATCCCTTAACAAATAAGATACACATCAGTAGAGATGTAATTTTTGATGAGGCTTTCACATCAGAAAACACATCAGATGTATACCTAGACCTTGTGGAGACTAATGTTGAGAAGTCTCCTTCATCCAAGGTTGGAGGTCCTTATTCATCTTCTTCATATCCAAAGAAGAAGAATCCAAAGTGGTATAAAAGTATGATTAGAGACTCTAAGCTATCCACTCCACCAGATTTGACATTGGATAGGCCTCATACTCGTACCATGGCTCGACAGGAGAAAGCTGCAACAAAGATTATTGTAGTTGATGATCTATGTAAGTCTTTTGAGGAAATTTTTGTAGATCCAGAGAGAGATACAAAAGATATGGATATTGATGATGATAGGTTTTTTATGTCCTCAATAGATAAACTTGAACCTGCATCAGTACGAGATGCTCTTGGTGAGCCTCAATGGAAGGCCACTATGGATGCTGAGTATAAGTCTCTGATGAAAAACAAAACTTGGAAGCTTGTCGATCTTCCATAGGAAAATAAGCCCATAGGCTGCAAATGGGTTTAAAAAGTCAAGTATAATGCATATAGAACAATAGATAAGCATAAGACTTGACTTGTTGCAAAGGGCTATGTTCAAAGAGAATGCATTGACTACGAGGAAACTTTTGCACCTACTACTCGGATGACAACCATTCGAGTTCTTTGTTCTATGGCAGCATAGTATGGGTGGAAAGTGCACCAAATGGATGTCAAGAGTGTCTTTCTAAATGGTGATCTCCAAGAGGAAGTCTACATGACTCAACAAAAAATATTTGAAGTGGAAGGCCAACAGTAGAAAGTTTGCAAATTATTCAAATCCTTATATGGTTTGAAACAGGCCCCTCAAGCTTGGTACATAAAAATGGATAATCACCTACTGTAGCATGGATTTAAGAGATGTCTGTTGGATGCAAACCTCTATTTTAAGAAGCAAGGCTCTGAAATAGTGTTGATTGTACTCTATGTTGATGTTATGCTCATAATAGGGAGTTTAGGAACAATGATATCTTCTTTCAAATAATATTTGAGTGAATCTTTTGTAACGACAGATCTCAGACTTCTCCATTACTATCTTGGCCTAGAAGTGAACCAAAGGGAGCACTACATCAAAGTGTCCCAAAAAAATATGCCAAGACACTACTAGAAAAATATCACATCATTGACTGCAAGTCGATGGCAACACCAATGGAAACAGGTCTTCAGTTATTGTGATATGACAAATCACCTTAGGTAGATGCTACTCTCTATTGTCCACTGATTGTGAGTCTCATATATATAACCAAAACTAGGCCAGATATCATATTTGTTATCAATTATCTTTCAAGGTTCATGAAAAAACCTGAGACCACACACTGGAAAGCAGCAAAGCGAGTTCTTCACTATGTCCGTGGCACAATGGAATATGGCCTAGAATATAAGAAGAACAACAAATTATTCTTATAGGGATACATGAACTACGACTATGCGGGATCATTTGATGATCGCAAATCAACTTTAGGATATTTGTTTCATCTTGGATATGGTCCTGTCTCTTGGCACATAAAGAAGTAATAGGTGGTTGCTATCTCATCAACAGAGCTAGAATATTGCACTACACATGAAGCTGTGTGCGAAGTGATATGGTTGCGTCGCATCTTGACAAGTATGGGTCTTCCATCAAAATCTCCAATACACTTGTTCTACGATAACATGGGTGTTTTAAACCTTGTTAAGAATCCAGTGCATCATGAACAAACCAAGAACATTGATATACAATGTCACTTTATTCGAGATGAAGTACCAAGACACTACATTAAGCTTCAACACATCTCCACTAATGCTCAAGTTGCATACATATTCACTAAGGCACTTGCATGTGTCAAATTTGAATTGTTTTGCAATTCTCTATGTATTTCAAAATAATGGGGGGATGCTAGTATAGCTAGTAGTTACATGTTTCCTAAAATATTGTAATAATGGGGGATGTTAGAATATATTTCAATATTTAATTTGTTAATTAATTCAATCGTAACAATTTTATATTGTTAGATTGATTAATATTAGGCTAGTTGTTATTTGTTACAACTCCGCCTATATTTGTCTCGGGTGGTTCCACAACCTCCGGGATAATCCTGGCCCTATTGTTTGTATTTATACTTCATCAAATTAATCAAATGTGTTTCACTTCTCATAGTAAGTAGGTTAAATCCTAAATATCCTAGGTAGTCAATCCTAAGCCTAACTCTATACCTGACTAGACACATTTTTTAGTGTGGTTAAGGGAGAATTAGTTGGCATTGTTATTTTATGTATTATATAACATTAGTCCTACTGTTAATGTTAGTAATGAATAATTTTGATTAATCTTAATATTGTTTCACCTAATTTGCTACATTGTCATCAGATCCAAATTTTTTGGCTTGCCCAGAGGATGAGCTGGTGACATTTGGATGCCACCAAACCCACCTCAACATGTGAGCTCGATGGTGGAGTGAGGCCCATTTCTGTCAAGGTCAACTCAACCTACCAGGACCTAGGAAACCTTCGGGTTGATCAACCACGACCCAAGGCAAGGAGTGCATCGAGAGTAGTTATTGACCTCCCACATTGAGCCGATAGATCGACAACATTTTACTATTGATTGAGCTCAGCAGTCGACCGACCACCTTGATACCTATGGAGAGTAGGAGCCCTACCTAGGCTCGCACTCACAGGGCTCGAGCACCCACAGAGCCACCAGTGGGAGTGCATTGAGGGAAGGAGTGCCCTCATGATCCCACATGGACTCCATAGAATGGGAGAGCCAATAGGGCAGGAGCGCCCTCCCATTCCAACTGGACTCACACCAGGCACCACCCAGGATTTGAGAGGGAGGAGGCCCTCTGATCCTTGGGATTCGAGCCACACAATCAAGATCTAAGAAGGCATGAGGCCCTCTGATCATCGACTACCTCGAGATTCATGAGGGTAGGTGGCCCTTCGATCCCAATAGATCTGAAATATGGCGATATTCAAAGACCTTTGGATTGCACGCACCTTGAGGTGCTAACCTAGAACGCTAACTTGGCAAGCTTACTAGGACTACTGATTAGGTGACACATGGCACACTGGACATGTGCCACCTAGATGTTGGCTGGAAAGATGACCTGACTTAGACCTGACATGTGGCGAATAGCCACATGATGACTTATACTCGATGGAAAACCCTTTGGCGCCATGTAGCAATGTCCAAAAGGGTGGGGGACCAACTCAGATTGCCCATAGGAAATCACTCCATAGGGGAGTGTTGAGGTTTTTCAAGCCTCTTGCATCCCCTTGGGATGCATATGGGATAAATCCCATAGATCCCTCGAAGAATCCTATCGGCCTCTTCAATACCAAGTATCGAGGCTTCAGTTCCAAGCCAGTCGGTAGCTTGGTTGGCCAAGGTAGATGCCTTGGGCCAAGCAAGTCACGTGTTCAAGCCCGTGTGCCACCATTTTACAAGGTTTTTACCATAATTTGGTTTTTTAATTAAATTTTTAGTTTTTCTATAGTTTTTAAAGCTTTTTAATATATATATTTTTTATATTTATTTTATAATATAGTATAAATTGGTTAAAAATGTCAATTTTAAGCCTTTATAATTGATTTTTTTTTCCAATTTTGCTTAATTATAAAGAATGTTAGTCTTTAAAAGTATTTTATTAGTTTTTTTAACTTAGAGATATTTTAAATTAAACCAAATTATTTTTCAAAAACAAAGGATTTCTTCAACATTTTTTGCAATAAATCCTCAAAGTTCTATAGTTTTCTTCACACATTTTTGGAGATAAAAGATAGCAACTCAAACTTCTATTGCAAAACAAAAAGATTTAAAACATTGAGGAAGAACATAGGTCATTTTATTTGCAACAAAATTAAAAATCTGCTTTTGTTTTCTCCTTCACAAAGGAGTTATAAGGCATAAAATTACCACTTTTTTTTTGTAAACTTGAGAAATATTTTGAACCTATTTTTTGATCCTCATGCTTGAGTGTTGAAGACAAAAACCAAAGTTGTGTGTTGACTTGTCTTGAAAGGAGTACTCAAAATTTTCAAAATTTTGTACAAATTAAGGGGGGATAGAAGTCATATTTGGTGATTCTATTTTTTTGCAAAATTGTAAAGAGAAAGGAGGATATTTCAAAGTAAAAAAGGTTCATTCTCGATTGTACTCGACATATTTTCTTAAAAATTGACTATACTAGGTACATTCTCGGTTGCATCTAACACCTATAGTGATAATAATTTGGGTTGCTCTCTTGTTTTGATTATTGCACTAACAATCATGTTTTTTGTGTGCAATTAAACAATCATAAATAACACTGAAGAGCATTTCATAAACCCAAACTTCACTACAATTGTGCTACACCTTGCATAGGTTAAACAAGTCAATTTTTACACCCCATCAAAAAGGTCAAAGTCCAAACACCTTGATTCACTCTCTTTGTTTGGCTTAATTTCCTCAAGCTTTCCAACCTTCTTGAAGGGTGTTAAGGTAGGTTCCATTAAATATACTAGAGAGAAAAATCACAAGTCTTCCAAAACCTACCCCTTTAATTTGCTCTATTTATTTGGCTTAATTTCCTCAAATGTTTCATCCCTTGTTAAGGGTGTTAAGGTAGGTGTCATTAAATATCTTAAAAAGTAAATTAAAACATTCCATATACTCTTTTGAGGGTATACTGCAAGATAAAGTCATCTTATTCATATCAAATTTGAAACCTTCACCATGACCATGATCAACAAGTATCTCACTGAGAGCCAACTGCTCAAAGGTTCAAATTATTCTGCCTAAAAAACTAATATGAAAGCCATTTTAACTATAGAGGATATGTGGAAAATAGTTGCTGGCAATGAGACTAGACCCACATCACCTAGAGTAGATCAAAAAACATATGATTAAAAGGATAAAAGACTTTCCTTATTGATCTTGCTAGCTATTACTGATGATATCCAACCTCATATCAGTGAAGCTAAAAATGGTAAGGAGGCATGGGATGTCTTAGCTACCATATTTGAGGGAATAATCAATCAACGATTCTTAACCTTCAAACTTAGCTTCATACTTCTCATATGAAATCTAGAGAAATAGTAGAGTTATTCATTTGCAGAGTTGCAGAATTGAAAACAAAACTGCAACCTTTAGGAGAAAATGTAGAAGACCAAGTCCTGACCTCTATCATTTTGAGGGCTCTTTGGGACTCCCATATATTGTTGATCACTTCACTACAAGTCTTTGGAAGGACAATGAATTTTGTAGAGTTGTTAAATATGCTTCAAACTGAGGAAGATAATCAACTCCAAAGATATTAGGGATCCAACAATACCCTCTTCTCAAACAGACAAGGTGGAAAGAAAAAGTGGAATAAAAAAAAAGGATATTCTTCTAACAAAGACAAGGGTAAATGCAAAGAGATTAAGAAGAAGTAGTATTGTAAAATTTGTGATAAAGACACTCATGAAACCAAATATGTTGGTTTAAGAACAAACCGCCCAATGAACAAGGACAAAAGAAGGGCAAAGGCAAACCCAAGAACAAGAACAAACAACAACAAGGACATGTTGCTATCGTTGAAGATTCTATTTTAGACTCTAAATGAGCACACAAAGTGCTCATGACACATAATGACTCCCCTCACAATGATATTGTTTGGTACATAGATTCAGGTGCTAGTAAACATATGAATGACGATAAGTCCTGGTTTGAGACATTTGAGGCTCGAGAAGGTATACCGATAACCATTGTTGATGATAAGACCTATCGAGTTTAGGGAGAAGGAAGTGTTTCTATATCCCTTCCATATAGAGAATGTAAGATTCAAAAATTTCTTTATGTTTCGGGATTGAAAAATAATATCTTATCAGTTCCACAAATCCTGGACAATAACATGAATGTCAATTTCAAAGTGGATAAAGAAAATAAACATTTCTTTATCACTCAGAAAGGAAAATAGATAGCAATCAGTTCATACAAACATGGTTTTTTCACCTTAGATGTAATTACCTCACCACATACTGCAATGGAAGTAACCACAAAAGAGGCCACTTCTCTATGGCATAAGAGATTTGGGCATCTAAGCTCAGGGTATTTACTTGAACTCAGTAAGTATAAAATGGTGAAAGGACTGCCTACTCTTTCATCTACTTTGCTAGTGTGCTCAAATTGCTTATTTGGAAAGCAAAATAGAGTACCTTTTGAACCTAGCTCTTTTTGAGCTAAAGTACCTTTGGAGTTAGTTCACAAAAATTTGTGTGGTCCTATGTCTACTATTTATGGAGGAAAAATGTATTTTCAATTGTTTTTAGATGATCACTCACAGAAAAAATATGGGTCTTATTCTTGCAGTTGAAGTCTAAAGTATTTTACTATTTTCAACAGTTCAAGAAGCTAGTTGAGAAATAATCGGGACGTTTCATAAATACCCTCTATTCAGATCGAGGGGGGAATACACATCAAAATAATTTTCCTCATTTTTCCAAAAAAATGGGATAAAAATATAGTTGACAACAACCTATTCTCCTCAGTAAAATGGATTTTCTAAGAGAAGAAATCGTTCCATTATGGAAATGGTTCAATGTATGCTTAAGGGAGCCAATATTGAGCACAGTTACTGGGTTGAAGCTGTAACAACTACAGTATATATTTTAAATATAGCACCCACACGGGCTCTTGAAGGTATGACTCATCAGGAAGTATGGAGTGGAAAGAAACCCTTCATATCTCATCTACGAGTATTTGGGTGTAAGGCTTTTACACATATACCCAAGGATAAAATAAATAAGTTAGATGAGAAGACTCCGCAGTGTGTTTTTCTTGGATACGATGAATTCTCAAAAGGCTATCGATTTATAGATCCATTCACCAATAAAATACATGTTTGTAGAGATGTAGTGTTTGATGAAGCTTTCACATCTAACACTACATCAATATACTTGGAAAATGAGGAGCAACAACCATAGAATCCTCAACAACAACAAAATCCTCCAAAATGGTATACTAGTACTATGAAATATTCCAAACTCACTTCACCACCAGATATCACTCTCAATCATCCAAAGACACAAAGCATGTCTCGATAGAAAAATGCAGAAGCATCTACTTCAGTTTATGATCTTTGTAAAAAATTTCAAGATCTTTCTATTAATAAAGAGTTAGAAAGTGGAGAAGATATGGAATTTGATGAGGAGAGGGTTTATATGTCATCATATGATGAAAATGAACATTCTACAGTTGATGAAGCACTTAGTCAGCCTTAGTGGAAGGCAACTATGGATTCTAAACATAAATCCCTCATTAAAAACAAAACTTGGAAGTTAGTCGATTTGCTTAAGGAAAGAAACCCATAGGCTACAAATGGGTTTACAAAATAAAATATAAGGCAGATGGTACCATAGATAAGCATAAGGTCAATATTGTGGTGAAGGGCTATGCTCAAAAGGAAGGCCTTGATTATGAGGAAACCTTTGCACCCACTGCAAGGATGACCACCATTTGAGTTCTTTGTGCTATGGCAGCACAATTCAGATGGAAATTACATCATATGGATGTAAAAAGTGCCTTTCTAAATGGTGACTTAAAAGAAGAGGTATACATGACTCAACCTCAAAGATTTTCTAAGGAAAGCCATGAGCAACAAGTTTGCAAATTGGTAAAATTATTATACGGGCTGAAACAAGCCCCAAGAGCATGGTACATCAAAATGGATAGTCACCTCCTGCAACACGGTTTCAAGAGAAGTCCATATAATGTGAATATCTATATCAAGAACACAGGTTCTGAAATAGTGATTCTTGTATTATATGTAGATGATCTGATCATTATCGATAATTAAGAGAAATTGATTAACGTCATGAAGGATGACTTGAAAGATTCATTTGATATGATAGATATTGGACTTCTCCACTACTATCTTGGTCTTGAGATAGAATAGAAGAAGAATCATCTTAGGGTGACTCAAAAAAAGTATGCCAAGACTTTAGTAGAAAAATATCGTATGACTAATTGTAAGCCTAAATCAACACTGATGGAATCAGAGCTTTAGTTATCAAGATATTATGAATCACCATAGGTAGATGGCATGCTATATAGATAGATGATTGGAAGCCTCATCTATCTGACCAATACTAGACTAGACATTACTTATGCTATAAAATATCTTTCTCGGTTCATGCAAGAACCAAAGATCTCTCACTAGGAAGTAGCTAAAAGGGTTCTTCACTACATTCAGGGTAGTGTAGATTATGGTCTAGAGTATAAGAAGAATAACTCATTCTTCTTATAGATTTACACTGACTCTGACTATGTTGGATCCCTAGATGATAGAAAATCAACATTAGGATATGTATTTCATCTTGGATCTGGTCCTGTCTCATGGCATAGTATAAAACAATAGGTGGTTGCTTTATCTTCAATAGAGGTAGAGTATCGGGATCTGTGTGTGAAGTGATATGGTTAAGTCACATCTTGGCTACCATGGGCCTACCAAATAAACTTCCTATTCACATGTTTTGCGACAACTCGGGTGTTTTGAACTTGGTAAAGAATCCAGTACATCATGAACGTACAAAGCATATTGACATATATTGTCATTTCATTCATGATGAAGTTCCTAAATACAAAATCAAGCTCTACATTCCCATCGACGAGCAGGTTGCTGACATCTTCACAAAGGCATTTGGACGTGTCAAATTTGAACTGTTTCGAAGTAAACTTTGTATATCAAAGTAATGTAATAAAGGGGGGATTTTAGGGTAAAATAGGTAGTATATTGCATTATACTACATAGATTATTACATTTACTTTATACTATTACCATGTAGATATTTATTATTTCAAATATCTAATGGTAAGTAGGTTAAATCCTAAATATCCTAGGTAGTCACTCCTAAACCTAACTCTATACCTGACCAGACATGTTTGTTAGTGTGGTTAAGGGAGAATTAGTTGGCATTGCTATTTTATGTATTATATAACATTTTTCCTAATGCTAATGTTAGTAATGAATAATTTTGATTAATATCAATATTATTTCACCTAATTTGCTACAAACTCTTTGCAACATATTGGTAAATTCTTTTGATGATGTAGGGAAAATAACAGAGCTAAATTTAAAAGAACAAGTTGTTATGGAGTATGCTCTTCACTTGCGCTTAAGGTGACCTTTTGAATCAGAAATAAACACATTTTTTTAAAATATAGTTATGCCATGTTTTCTCCAAGGTGCTAGCCGCAGGTAGTCATTTTCCAGCCTACACATTTTACTGTAAATTGAAATATTTTGGTTGTGAGGCCATGAATAAAAATACTCTCCTCATGCTACAACATATCAGACTAGTTGATAAATAAGAAGATGATTTTTAGAAGACTATATCATATATAGGCATGGGGGGACCCACCTTCATCATTGCCATCAACAGCACAATGAACGTTGTTCATAGTGTTCATGGAAAAAAATTATCTTCTGTTGAAAAGGCTCCAAAGTTTAGAGAAAATAAAAAAATAGTTTTTTTTTTTTTTACCTATTGTAAGAGAGTATCCTCTTTCTCGAGGACCAACTTCGTCCAGAAGGGAAATGAGAAATATCCAACCGATAGCTAAAAAAATAGGGGAGGAGCCTAAAAGTAATCAGATGTCAAATATTTGCACGAAGTCCTCATGGTGCCTAAGCACGAAAAAAATGAAAGGAGCTCATAGTGGCCAGAAAAAAGAAAAATAGCACATAAATCTTAGTGTTGTGTCTCATAAAAATTTCACACATGAACACCAGACAGATTTTGCGGATGATGATGAAAATAATTATTTCTACCTCACTCCAGGAAATGAAATAGAGAATCACAATGTTCTAATTTTGCTTGCAGAAGAAAAAATTCAGAAGGAGGGATCATTATGATTCGAACGCACATGTGTCAGGACTGTATAAATTTTAATCAATGGAAAAAAGGGGGTGACATACTCAAGAGCACACAGTGAGAAAATTATAATGCACAAATATTAATCCTAGTAATGCATTCAGAGAGAAACATCAAAACAGGATTAAAATATTTTTGTGTCGTTTATGATGAGCTGGGTATTTCGAAGTTTAGAGCTATTGGCTATTGGCTGCTATCAATCCTCTAATATGTGTAGATGGGACACAAAGTTTTCTACGTAGCCTCAACTTTTAATGCATGGTGTCAATATTATAATATTCCACGATAGCATTACATTATGTTTAAAAAAATGTGAGAAAATAATACAAAGAGGAGATAGAGTCTCACTACGATGGAAGAGAATGCCAACTTTGCAAAGAGATGGTGAGGATCTTAAATCGGGGAGAAATATACTATCATAGTATGTAGAGTTCATTATTTCTCACAAATAGATTGGTGGAGAAGATGTTCCAGTACACAACACATTCAACTAATTTTCCAGGGCGGATCAGTGATAGTTCTCCATCTTGGCCACCAAATTTTAAAATACCTAGCTCATATTGTTGCAGTTGAAAATATGTTCTTGGATGCAGATGATTAAAAAAAAAAATGAGCCAAGATCCTTTATGGTCATGGTGGAACAAATTAAAAAAAAAATAGTTAAAATTTTATTAATGCCTTTAGTTTAGTTTTTTTATGTTTTTCAGGATAGCATGAAGTTCGGAGATGTCATACCAACACTTTTTAGGAGTGTTGTACTCAAAAAAGCACCAAGTAGGTGCCTTACTAAGGTAAGCACCTTATTGAAGCAAGCACTTTACTGAAGCAGGTGCCTTACTGAAGTAGGCACCTTACTCAGGTAGGTGCCTAACTGAAGTAGATGCCTTAGGTAGGTGCCTTACTGAAGCAGGTGCCTTACTGAAGTAGGTGCCTTACTCAGGTAGGCACCTTACTAAAGCAGGCACCTTACTAAAGTAGGCATATTACTTAGGTAGGCACCTTACTTAGGTAGGCACCTTAGTAAAGCAAGCACATTACTAAAGTAGGTGCCTTAATCAGGTAGGTGCCTTACTAAAGTAGGCGTCTTACTAAAGTAGGCACCTTACTCAGGTAGGTGCCTTATTCAAGTAAGTGCCTTACTCTAGTGGTGAAATAGTGGTGCGGTGCCTTACTCTAGTGGTGCGGTGGTGGCGTGGTGCCTTACTTTGGTGGTGCAGTAGTGGTGCAGTGCCTTAATTTGGTGGCGGGTGGTGGCACGATACCTTACTCTGGTGGTGCAACGATGGCGCAGTGCCTTACTCTAGTGGCACAATGGTGGAATGACGCCTTACTCTAGTGGTGTGATGCCTTACTAAAGAAGGTGCCTAACTAAAGTAGACACCTAACTGAAGTAGGCACCTAACTAAAGTAGGCACCTTACTCAGGTGGGTGCGTTACTGAGGTAGGTGCCTTACTGAAGTAGGTGCCTTACTCAGGTAGGCGCCAAGTAGGTGCCTTACTCAAGTAGGTGCCAAGATCCTAAAGAAGGCACCTTGCTCCATCAATGGAGGCACCTGATCGTGAAGAAAAATAAAAAAGGACAAGCACCTTGATGTCATGCGTCAAATGTGCCTTGATTATTATTATATAAGAAACAAGAGGGAAAAAAGAAAAAAATTGCACATCATCTATCCTTCTTAGCAAAAAATTTCTTTTGTTGCTTTTGTGTGTTGTAGGGAAATTTCATGCATGCAAGCTATAGGCATCCTGAGAGCCAGGGCCTAACAGGCATGGATTGCACTGGACTAAATTTTAGTTTTCTTAGTTTTTCTTTTTTTAGGGGAAATGACCTAGTTGTTAAAAAAATAAGCATCTTGGGAGACAAGGCCTATATCGGCTCAACATTCATGAACCTACACATTTTTTAGGAGGTAGAAACTAGATCGTTTTCATCCAACGGATATAGTCCCCATCTAGGCATGGACGTGAGTGTTAATTTTTGCAAAAGTAAGAGGTACCCACCTCTATGTTTGGACGAAGAAGATGCTAATATGGCACGAGAAGATTTTTGGAGAGCTTGATCAACTCTGCAATAGTAGACACATTAGTGACTGTTGACTTCTCAACAGTAAGGAGACACCTTGATGCTCATTGCTAAAAATGCATAACTTCTATGAGAAGCTATTTATATAAAAAAAAAATGATAGCTGGGAAAGAAAAAAGTGCTTAAAAATATTTGCAACTCTTCCTGGAGAAGAGAACTACAGATCCACTTTATCCTAGCATTGCTCAACTTCTTCTCCCTAGATTGGGGGTTCCTGTTGCTCAGTGTGGGACATGATGTTCAGAGGGCTACAAACATGTTGCATAGAGGGACTTGTTACTAGTGACGAGGGTGTCACCAATTTTAGTGGGGGAGGATTTGGGTGAACCTGTTACTGGTGATGAGGGCATCACCAATTTAAAGTGGGGGAGGATTTGGGTGAACCAAAATATTCCACAAATAAAAATCTTCTATTGTTAGACTCCCAATTGAAATGCAAATCATAAATAGAGCTTGTATGGGAACACCAACAGAAGAGGGCTCAGGCTGAAGTTAAAAAAAAAAAAGAGTGGCTACAAAGCTGGACTTGTTAAAGTCCACACTTACAGAAGAATACCTCAATGATTTTTCAACGCTCAGAGGAAGAACAAAGATGTTTAGCAGTGTGGATGATGAAGGCAGCCAGAGAGAAAAAATAAAATAAAAAAATAATAATAAATTCTCCAAGAGCACCAATGTCACTTTTCTGGAACACCTTGGTTACAGGCAACATGGAAATGTTTTTACACCACCAGCATGGTACAAATCATAATCTACAAAATTTACCCAGGTATGTACTGAGTTTTTTGTTAATTATGTGCTGTTATTTTAAAGATAATTTCTATGCGAAACTTAGTAGATGCCCTTTATAAAATTTTTCTATCAAAATCTCCTAGTAGATATTAGTCACATGACATGCCTCGGATATAAAAAAATTCATTACCCTAAAATGAAAAAAACATATATAATATATAAATAAAAAATCCAGCTGTAGTGGGATAGCATAATCTACAATCCAAAGTGTAGAGTAATCTTGATGGTGAATTACAACGCTAATTAAAAATGTAGGTAATTTTCACCATTGCATGACTCAGGCCTGTATTCCAGAGTGGAATAAGAATGTTTGGTTCCAATTCAGTAGCAGATTCACAGAGGAATAAAAGAAGAGCATTCCAATATGGAAATATTATAGTTTATCCCACAACACTTTATGCTGCAATTCCTGAGTGGAATGAAAATCCATAAAATTCTTACATAGTTGTGGGAGTGGAATGGCATTCAATGGAATTTCAAATACTGCCATATAATTCTCACATTACCCTTTTGTGAGAAATTGAGAAGATACACAAGAGTGGAAGCAAGTTAGAAAAAAAGGGCTATGGCATTCATAAGAACTGAATTGGCCCTGTTGCATTGCTGCATTTTGAGAAATACGTCAGCCAGAGTGCCAAAGAAAATAGCAGACTGGAAAAATATTTTAAGTGGTTGACTTTCACACTTGGACCTCAGCGGGTGTGCAATCTGCTGGTTTTAACGATTACATGGCAGCATTTATCAAAATCAGTGCAGTGTGCTCTCGCTGGTGTTGTAGTGTTTAATAAAGAAAAATACAGTGCAGTTTGCTTAATGAAGAAAATAGGGATGTTGAAACATAGATGCTTAGTGTATCCGACATCCACAGGTGTCGTAGTGCTTAATGAAAAAAAAACAAAGTAGTGTTGGTATAGCTTTCGACTTTTGACTATGTCGATTTATTATAGCATTAGTTGCACCTTCCTGTCATGATTGGTGTTGTACTGCTTCTGTTATTGTTGCAGTCCTTCCATTGGTGCCACACTGCTTTCATTTTTTTTGTAAGTGTGCTTTCGCTAGTGCTGCAATGTTTCATAAAGAAAAATAGCAGTGCTCAATAACAGTGCCCATGAAGAGAAATAGAGATGCTGAAGGCCATTGAAAAAAAAAGGGGATTATTATTATTATTCCGAGGGCTATTGTCATGAGGACGTGACAATATTTAGGTATGAGGGGATGATGAGCACCAAAAATTCTCATTTTATATACACTATTAAGGGGCATCATCACTGGTTTAATTAGCATTAAAAATATATTTTTATTTAAATTATGCATATAATTGATAGAAAATCCGATATTATGCTTAACGAGTGTTTTTAGTGGAAACTATGTATAAATGCAGGTTTTGGTACTAATCCAGTGTTTTCCCAGTCTATCTCCCAAATGGACCTGGCATGCTTCTACTTAACTACATCTAAGGTATATGGAGTAGGTGCCTTACTCTGGCACCTTACTCCCATACATGGGGAGGCACCTTACTCTGACACCTTACTCAAGTAGGCACCAGGCAGGCAACTTACTCAAGTAGGAGCCAAGACAGTGGCTTACTCAAGTAGGTGCCAAGACGATGCCTTACTAAAGTAAGCACCTTACTCCCATACATTGGAGACACCTGCGTTGGAGTGCCATATGACCAAGTCAACATTGACCAGGTTGACCAAGGGGCTAAGGAGGAGGTTGCACGTGAAGACAAAGGAGAACTATTTTAATCATGCATTTATTAAATAGAATAAAGTATTTTTATTATTATCAACCAATTGGTTGGTTGACCTTGTAAATATCTTAAAGAATTATTTTTAGGATGCATTAGTTTAGGATTTGTTTGTTATGTACACCTAAGTATTTTTATATATTTATCCTTGTGTGAACAGACATGCTTTAAAATAGAGAAATAAAATCTGTGTAGAACCAATTGTAACTAATCACGTCATGTGATTAAATTATAATAATTTATTATTGTAACAATATATGGCTGTGATTTATATAAATATGTAGGCTAAATGAACAATGATATCAATGATTAATTTACATAGAAATTATTCTCCATTTCATTATTTGTTTAATTGATTAAGAGTGCAACTCCTCTTATTTAAGCAAGCTCTATGTAGCTCATCGAGCAAACTATCTATGGGAGCTTGGGCCCACTCCCTACAGTAGTCCTCCCCTATTTTATTTCTATCATTTATTTTCCATAGATTAGATTTTTTTTTTTACTTCCTGCTTTCTTTTAATTTAGTTTTGTGTGTTTATTTTCTCGCATCTTCTTTTCAGCACTTTAATTTAGTTATAATTTAAATATTTATTTTTTTTGCATTTTGTTTATTTGGTTTGATCAGAATATAAATACACAAACATCCCCCACCAAACTAAATAAGGTATAGACAAATTTATTCCCCAACACTGCAGACATATACTGTGCATGACACTCGTAATTTTACAAACTTACTGGATTGATAATTTATGGAAGAGAATTGATTTTTTTTCAATACATGATTTCTGCTCATCAATGGAGGATGCGAAACAGCTTCGGTAAAGGTCAAATGACTACTATATTAGAGTTATAGGGGGTTAAAAACTAGAAACTTTCCACTTTACCCAGGGGTTTCACTAAACACACGCACTTCCACTCTACACCGGTGCTTCCACACTACCCAAGGATTTCACCAAACATAGGCCCTTCCACTCTGCATGGCGGTATTCTTAGACACAATGTTTCCACACACACACATTGGGAGAACGTAAATGCTTCCACACAAAGTGGGATAATGCAGCACTTCTACACACACAATGGTCCTTTGGACACAATGCTTCCACACACACAGTGGTCATTTTAGTTGTAGTGCTTCAACACACAGTGGTCCTTTTAAGATGCAACACTTTCACTCACACAATGGTCTTCTAATATGTAGCACTTCCACTCACACAGTGGTCTTATAAGATGCAATGCTTTTACTCACATAGTGGTCTTCTAATACGGAGCACTTTCACTCACAGAGTAGTCTTCTAATATAGAGCACTTTCACTCACATAGCGGTCTTCTAATATGCAACACTTTCACTCACACATTGGTCTTCTAAGATGCAAAAATTTCAGTGCCACAACGGGAGAATGCAACAGAGGTATTGATTGCTTATTTTTTAAACCATCAATACTTTCAAAGATGCCTTCCAAAATCTTCAAACAATGGTAAGGCCAAAATTCTTTACATTTAAAACAACAAAGAATCTCACAGGATGGCCAAACCCGAATTATATTTTTACCTACATTTTAATTAAAAACATCAAGGTTTCAAATCCTTTGGAGGATATCATCACACTACAGAAGGGGGGGGAGGGGGTTAACCAGGTTTTATATTCATTATCACGTCATACCAAAATTATATAAATGGATAAATATAGAAACCTCCAACCTTAGTCCTCCTACATGTTATAATCTGGTGGCTCCTTTGTCACTTCCTTCCTTTGTTTGTTGTGCACTCCTTTGTGTTTCCTATGTGTTTCATCTATATTTCCTCACCATTTATTCTATGTTTCATCTCCATTTCCTCTGTGTTTCCTCTCCCTTTTTCTTTTTCCCCTCCTTACCTTACGTACTCCTTCCTCCTGGGTGGCCCATCCACATCTTCTTTTATCGAATCTCAAGCCCTCCTCGAGCCTCATTTTCTTGCAATTTTGTCATCCCTCATCTCATGTTACCTTGGAAACAAGCATTATTTAATCTCCTATTTCCATATTTGGAAATCAATAGATCCCCAAGGTCATTTATGTAGATTGCACTATATAGGGGAAAAGGACATTTAGATTATTTTAAATGAAAGTAGTACCTTTTCTAAAATATCTCTTATATGATATTTTATTACCATTTAAAATATATTACTTTTATTTAAAAACAAATACCCTAATTGCTTTTTTTTTAAATAAAAGATCTCTATTTATTATTAAATGGATTTTTTTTATTAATTTCATTTCATTAAAGTCTATTAATGAATTTGCATTATCATTCAAATAAAATTCTTTAATTACTTTAAATGATTTTTTTTATCATTAAGATAAATTTTATTAATGAGTTTAAGTTAATTCACATCATCATTTAATCAAAACCTCATTAATTAGTTTAAATTAATATTCAATTATAATTTAAACACAATTCACTTTTCTTCATAAAAATGATGCTCAATTAACACTTCCAAAATAACAATTTACTTTATGCAACCACATGCATTTTGTAGCTGTTCTACTATTGAAATTCTAGTCATTATGCTACCCAATCCATGATGCAGAAAAGATCAATCAAGTTTACAAAACAACAAAGAGAGAATTTTTCCATCAACCCAATCACCAATCTTAGCTAAAAGTTTTACAATAGCTACTAGGCTATAAACTAAGGCTCAAGGTGATCAATCATTGATGATTATCCCTTCTGATGATGCATACCTATATGAAGGTATCTATACATGTTACCTATGATTACCTTAATCATCATTTCCCCTGATCTTAAGTACCCTAATTTTTGGTGGATGCTTCTACCTACTCCACCTACAAGTGTACCTGATCTTGCACACTTGGCAATATGTTAGCAATAACATGCCATTTTAAATCAACTAAACATCATATAGTTGGTTCAATTATTCAAACTAGGTATTACCACATCATAGGTTAATACATTGTTTCTTTGTGCCAAATAGTCCACTAGGGAGGGTCATGACATCCTTTCCTTCTAGAATTAAACATCGTCCTCGATTTTTCCAGTTTCTTTTGTTTTTGACAAAAAAAAAAACTTATTACATTTTATAGTTTCAAACAAAAATGGAAAATATTTTCACATAACCTCCAATTTCTCCCAAGTGGTATTTTTATCAGAGAATTGGTCCCACTGAACCTTACATTGCTCAAGAGTCTGATTCTACATGGACTTAGAATAAAACTCGATAATATTCATCGGTAGTACCTCAATGGCCTCCAGATTTACCATCTGCAAATTAGAAATATCCCACACATGTTCAAGTTTAGCAACATATTTTCTAAGCAATGATATATGGAAAGTTTCATGGATTTTAAATAGATTAGGTGGTAATGCAAGTCGGTATGAAATTGGACTAATATTTTCCATGATTTCAAATGGTACCACAAAATTTGGATCCAACTTCATCTATTTAATAGCACTCTTGTTTGGATTCACCCTTAAGAACACCTTATCTCCAAAAAAATACTCTCTTGGAGTCCTTTTTAGATCTGCATAACTCCTCTGCCTATCCGCAACTTCTTTAAGCCTTTGCCTAATTTCCTTTAGCTGATATTCCATCACCCTGACCATTTCTGGCCTAATCACAACTCGATATTCTAGGTTATCCCAATACAATGGTGTTCTACACTTTTGCCCATACAAGGCATTGAAAGGTGCCATTCCTAATGAGGAGTGATGTCCATTATATTAGGTAAACTCTACCAAAGGTAGAAAATATTCCCAATGAGACTTGTCATCCATATAGTACATGTGGAGCATGTCTTCCAGAACTTGGTTTACCCGCTTTGTTTGGCTATCTGTTTCAAGGTGGTATGCTGAACTCATATTTATTTTTATACCAACTGCACTATGAAGGAATTTCCAAAATTCAAAAGTGAATTTGGAGTCTCTATCTGAGATAATTACCTTAGGAAATCCATGCAATCAGAATACTAAAGAACACAAGCTTATACTAAGAGGGGGGTGAATAGTATAATATCACTTTTTAATTTTCTTTCCCAATCGATATTATGCTACTTATAAATAGAAATATCAACAATAGTAATCAAATCAATGCATAAATCACCACACACAATTAAGACACCAATTTAATGTGGTTCACCCAATGTGGGCTACTCCATGGATAAAATATTTCACTAAATTCTTTTCAATCAATCTCTTGAGAATCCTTTCCCTATTACAATGTTTATGGATATCTGTCTAAAGGAGACACCAATCCCCTAATCAAGTTCATGGATCTCTATTCATAGGAGAACTCCTTTCTTCTTAGCTTTGGTTGGTGATATTCTAGAAGAATATTTCCCCCCACTACTCTGTCTAATGGATCTCTATCCACTAAAGAAACCTATCCTCACTACCCTGGCTAATGGATCTCTATCCACTAGATACTTTTATCCTCTATAATTTGTCACCTCCAAAGCTTACTCTCAGCTCTATTTCAAATCTGCACAAAACATAGTCCTTTAGTCTAGCACAAATTTGCTAAATATTTATCTTTGGTTTGGCACAAACCTATCCTCAATTCTGCACCAAACTCTATCCTCAAATCTACACTAAACACAGTCCTCCGTTATATCACAAATCTATCCTCAATATTTGTCCTCTGACCTGTACTAAACACAGTCCTTCGGTTGAGCACAAATGTGTCCTCAATATATGTCCTCGAGCCTTAACACAAAGCTTGATCCAATCATAAATCAACTCTGATGGATCTTCCTGAAACCTTAACTCAAGGTTTGAACAAATAAATCAATCAAATTTTCTTTCAAGTCTTCTCAAAGACTTATCTCAAATATGCCTTGTAAGCTTCCATAAAAGCTCACACTAATCTATCCACAAGTCCTCTCTAGAACTTGTCCAATATTCTCAACAAGTCTTCACTAGAACTTGTCCAATCTACTCAACAATATTTATCCTCAAACTCTGTATTGTAAGCTTCCATAAAATCTCAGACAAATATGTCCACAAGTCTTCTCAAATACTTACCTCAAATCTGCTCAACAAGTCCTCACTAGAAATTGTCCAATCTCATAGAAATATAAAGATAATTTTTTAGTCTCAATATGCTTCACATTCACAAAAATGCTCAATTACTTTAAATTTCTCTTTTTACCATAGAAACATATAGATAATTGTTAGAGATTCAATATGCTCCACATTCACCACAAAGCTCAATTACTTTCAATTTCTTGATTTACCATAGAAATATATAGATAATTATTAGAGACTCAATATGCTTCACACTCACTAACTCTCAATCACTTTCAATCTCTCTTTTATCACAAAAACATATAGAGAATTGTTAGAGACTCAATATGTTTCACATTCATCAACACTTAACATATTTCTCAAATCAATTTAGAATATAAAACAATTTGTTTCATAGAACTTGAACTATCACATCAACACATCCACTTGACTAGGCTCAACCAATTCTACTCAATCACTCACTCAATGAAATAATCCTTGCTCAAAAACCCTAGTACAAACTTATGAAATTTTACTCAAATGTTCCAACAATGCTTATCAACCAATCTCAGATAACAATGATACTCATGATCTTTGCAAACCCTAGTTCAAGTTCTTCACTCAACCAATCACATCAACAAAAATGCTTATAAAACAAGCTTATTTTCCTTAACCTCTATTCCAGAAAAACTTGAAGCATTAATTCAAAACATACTCAATAAGGAAAACTTAACAAAGTCCTTTTCACTCCAATATTGTTTTCAAAAAACCTCAATCAATCACTTCAACAACAATGCTTATAAAAAAAGTTTATTCACTTACACTCAAAAAAAAAAAAACTTAACCAAGTACTTTTTACTCCAAACTTTGTTTTTCATAAAACCATGTGATTCGGGTGTGCTATTTACTTTATGAAAAGTTGGTTTTGAATTACTAGTAGGTCATATTGCCTAAAATAATTCAACTCGAATCCAACCTTAAACAATCATTTTAGATGTGCATCTTATACTCTATATTGAATTAATGAATTTTGCAATTGGTTGATAAAGTACTTTTGGAAAATGAAATGTTTTGATTTGATTTAAATATTTCTTTGAGTCTGTCTGGGCAAAACCAAAAATTGTTAATTAAATATTATTTGTGAATGTGTGCATTTTTTTTTAGCATAGCTTTATTTTACATGGGAAAAATGGCAGCGATGTGGTTAAAATATATTGGATGTGAAAAAATACAAAAATATTTGTTCAATTTGGTGATGTGTTATCCATATTACTTCTAAATTGAAAATGTAGTGTACCAGATATATGAATCTGAAAATGAGTGACACAATTGTAGTAGATAAGATTTGGAAAATATTTTTATTGTGTACTTTTGGTTTTATTAAAGTTCATAAAGTGTATTATTATTTTGTAGTCTGGTTTGGTTTACCAAGTTTTTCTTTGTCTGTGAATATTAATTAACCATGAAAATGAAGGAAAAGAAGGCATATGTGTTATTATGTGTATATTGTATGGTTAAAGTGTTCATATATGATTGCTATGCATTAGCTAGAAAATAAATTACTACCATTTGGAAAGCAAATGTTAGGGAAAATGCATGCATTGAATTCACTTGATGTAACGTGGTAATGTGAATGCTATTGTAAATTTTGTTTTGTAACTGCATGTTTGTATATGTTGCATTTTTAGAAATGCATACATGAAATGAGGCATAATATGATCCCTTGCACTACCCAAATTGAGTACTAGCGAAGTTGATAAACATCAAGAATGGAACTAAAACCATGTGTTTGGGTGAAGGGTGCAAATAGAAATCAGATTGAACTATATGATGTTCATTAGTGGGTGTCTACAAAATAAGACACCATGTTGTTCATTTATTGAGCATATTGAGAGTAAAAAACTTGTTATCTATTGCTGGAAAGTGTAGCCCTTTCCAAATTGTGGAAATTGAAGGAAAGTTTTTATTATGCTATTTGAGAATGCAGGGTGCTAGCTAGTGAAGCTATTAAGTTTCTTGTATTGTAGAACCTTGAAACTAGAACTCTTTTGGGGTTACATGTAGTATAGATATATATATTGCTTGAGTGTTTATAAAAATGGATTTTTGAGCCATATATGTACTGCTGTAAGAGAATCATATAAGCTCCTACTCTATAACACTATATAAAGAAATGTAATGTAGTTTTCCTTTTTATCAATGTACACACACACACACACACACACACACACACACACACATATATATATATATATATATATATATGTGTGTGTGTGTGTGTGTGTGTGTAAGTTTTTGACTAGTAGTTAAATTCTATATTTCTAATGTTAAATACTTAAGCTATTACCAAAAATTTATGACAAAATATTAAACCCCAGATGATGTATTGAGGGTATATTCTAATGTATGAACTAGTAAACTTTGGGCTAGAGAAAAGGATTGGTACACAATTGCATTCAAATAAAAGAATAATATATGTGTTGTCTTCGAAACACAATCAAACATGTGGTGTAACCTTCTCTTATGCTGGCCAAGATTAATGGGTTACTTATGGCTTTGAAATCTAGTTGAAAGATGTTGGTTCTTTTCTAATTTAATTACAATTAGAAAGCATACAAACAATTAGCTAAAATTCCTCATTTACTATATGTCTATGTTTGTAAGTGCTCTAGATTTATGTTAGAAAAACAATTGTTAGAGACATAAGTCATTAAACAAAATCTAGAAATGTGTCCATTTAAATTGGGACCAAAATGAACACTTGAATACTAGAATGTTATGGCAGTTCAATGCGATGTTATTATGTTCTTTAATGATGTTTAAATTGTAAATTTGAACCATTGCAAATGATACCTAAGTATGCTAACTTTTTAGCTATGGACTTTTAGACACCAAAACAGCACCAATCTGATTATGTGACCGCAAACACTGATCGCTTTAACACACACAGCCCTAAGGGCAGCCCCCAGAGGTTAAAAAGTGGTCCTAACCACTCTCATAGCAATTTTGGAAGGCCAAAGATCAGTTTAGCACCTTCAGGCACTTTGCTTAATATCTGTTCCACACTGGAACGAATTCAAACTGGGATTCGCCCCACCCAAGGACAAATTCTGAATTCACTCTAGGGTGGGACGAATTGCAGGTTTGACAGACAAAAAGTCAAATATTGACAAATGGCAGCTCAGATCTGCCACTCAACACTTCCTTAATTGCATGGGAGTATGGGTGTGTGTTTTCGAGTGTTAGAGGCATTTGCAAGGTTAGTCATGAAGTCCCAATTTAGGGAGGAATCTCCTTCCCCCTAGGAGGGCATGGTTGCCATGTGGCGCCTCTGCATGCCCATTTCAAGAGACCTCCAAGTCTATAAATTGGTGAGTTTCCTCACCCAAAAATATATAGAGAAGGAGCATTTTAGAGCAACGAAGTGCTGCCATTTTATTTACATACCTCACACCTTTTGGATTTGCACCTTTCACATCCTTGATCTCCTTTAGAAGGGAGGTCATTGGGTGACTATTGGGAGGATGAATATTGAGCCCAACACCCGACATTTGGCCACAATATCCCACCAAATTTTTTGAAAATACCCCACAAGAGGTTTTAGACCCATCCCAAGTGGATTGGTGGCGAAATTAGGCCCCAAACGACGGTCGGCCTGCCCCATGAGCGCCCCCTCCCACACTGCCACAATCTTAATCACCCCCTTTCAAAATTATGGGAATTACATGGCAGACTTGTTTTATTTCATTTTTGCATTCAGTTCTATGATTCTTAGATAGGTTGTCATTTGAATTTCGTCTTGCTTTGAACACTTTTGATCATATCTCTATCTTTGCTCGCTTCCACTAACCTACAAGTAGCATCATCAAATTCCTAATGGTGGAGACAAAATTGGGAAAATATAACCATCTGGGTCTTCCCAAAATGCCCCCAATTAGCTAACCCCAAGTTTACAGGTCTTTTGGAGCTTCCTAGGCAGGACATTGGGACAGTACCTTTTTGGCATTTTGTTGTAGGTAAATTCGTCCCACCCCAGAGTGCAAATTCAAATCGGTGAGGAATTTTCTGACTGTTCCTTTTGTAGTGCCCTCCTAATGATTTCCTGATGTCCCTGTAAAATTTATAGAGCATTTGGATTCATTTTAGTTATAGTTTAATTCGTTTTTCTCATTCGCTTATCGTAGGCTTGGGGATTGCATGTTTTGTTTCATTTGCAGGTGCTACTAACTACTTATTGTTCCATTGAACGTAGGATCAGAATATTGGAGGAGAAGTAAGGAATCAACATTCATAGACGCAAGCGGCAATGACATTCTAGTCCGCCCATCTTACATGTGGGCACACGGAAGAAGGAAAGGCACCCATGAATGTAACAAGAATGCATGCTTAAATGCTCCTAGCCCTTGGAAAGGAAGGATGCGCATTGTAACCGAGTTTGAAACATATCAATAAAAAGGGTTGTCTTCTTTATTCACTTGTTTTTCATTTTTATTTGCTCATCCATTTCTCTCTTTGCATGCACTTTCAAATTCCTAGGATTCAGCATTGAGTTCGGTTTGTTTTTGTTTGCATTTCATATTCATTTTCCTTTTTGCTTTTGTATCCTCAAGATTTCAATGGTGTTCATGGTGGGACCTTGTCCTCTACTTTTTTGGATCAAAAATTTGATCAAAATTTTCCTTGCTTGTAGGTATCTTTTTTTGTAACGCAGGACTGTTGTTCGTTCTAGTCTATGGTGAACATAGAACTGTAATTCGTCTCACCCAGGGATGAATTGGAATGTGCCCCACCCTGGGATGAATACAGTCCTGTAATTCATTCCACCTTGGGATGAATTCCATTCTGTGAAGTTTTCAGGCAGAAACTCAAGACCGACAGATGTGGGCAAAGAAGAGGTAAGGATTTTGCATGTTCTCTGTCATTTTCTGTTTAGTGTTTCTGTTTATAGATTATTTGTTTTCTTAGGGAAAGTTTTTCTTTTTTCTATTTGCTTGTTTCCTTTTGCAAAATAAAAATAACCCCGCACACCATGTTGCAACTTAAAAACCAAGGTGCTGGTCGTAAAACCCCAGCCCTTGATCAAGACCAACAGTGGATTTCATCACCACCTTGGCTTGAATTTTGCATCCATTACCCCGATCGCAAATGTTGCTAGACGTAAATCCTGATGAAAGCTGACCGAGTGTAGCTAGGGTGATTCCCAATGCATGAGGATAAGTCTTCTATGGTAGGTGTCATAAATAGGGTGATTCCCCTTTCGTACCGCCTATGTTCCATGTACCATCTGCTCTCATGTACCTATAGTTTCCCTCACGTAAGGGCGGGTATATAGAGAGGTTGGTATATCAGCCTGGAAATGGTATATCGAAGGGGTGACCAATTTTGGGAGTCATAAGAGCCCTCATTTTTCATTTAAATGTTCTTTAAAAACCTTCAAAACCAAAACCAAGAAGAAACAAAAACAAAAAAAAAAAAAAAAACCAAAACATACTAAACCAGGTTTAGGACACACTCTCAATATTTAAATGAGATAATCACTATCTGTATGTGTGTGCTCCTTTTATTTTTTTTAGTGTAGAATAAAAAATCATAAAACAGATAAAAACCTACATAGCTTGTAAGAAAGCACCACCATGGTGTACACACGTAGCCAAGCCCAATCAAGGGCAGAATATGCGAAAAGTGTACAAGGGGGCACAAGTCGCCTTCGCTACAGCACCAAGGACTTGGTCATACCGCCTTGGTGGCCCGACCCACAAGAGAGTCCGCATTAGTCCATGTCAAGATGGAACTATAGGGACACCCCTTTGAGGGACACACCCGTTCATCATAGCCCCTTTCAGGAGGAGTCCTTACACGTGGCACTCAACATAGACAAAAAATCTCCCTTAGAAGCTCGATATGAGTGGCCACTGCGTGATGAAGTGCTAGAGTGACATAGTTTCCATGAGGAGAGACCACATGATGATGGCCTTCCCCCTTTGTCCCCCATCACTGTTAGAACCAATAGACAAAATCCAGAGTGCAAGGCTCTTCAAATTGGGTGACCTAACTCTGCCCACCCCTTTCACACATATGAAAGGGAGCCCGAGGAAGATGATTACATTCCTCGAGAGCAATATACAGTATGGGGGCCATGCGCTTCCGCACCAGCTAGATACCATGATCACCCACTAAGTCCAGAGCCTTGGGTGAATGCCGCCAACCTCGATAGAGGGAAGCGACCTATTGAGATCTTGGATCATCATGATCAAGGTAAATGCATAGGAGAGGCATCTAGGCCTCCTAGGCTCAATATGGCAAAACAAATCGACCTGGTAGTCACCAGACATGTCGCCTGCCAAGCGTAGATCATGCGGCTTGAGCAAGACCAGCAACAACTAGAGCATTTATATCACCTTAGCAAAGAGCGCATTAGGTGCCAAATATATGAGTTGCTCCATAACCTGGTTCCTAAGAGGGTTCCAACCCCACGCACCCAAATGACAGAACCATATGAGATGCGTAATACCTTGGTGTGAGATAGGTCTCCACGACCTTACCAAGTGCTACCTTTGAGACCCCCTAGACCTAAGTAGGAGGCCACTCCCTGGAACAACGATGGGTACCCTCTATGGGGACCCACCCAGGGTCATAGGTCTCATCCAGAGACTCCTCAGGAAGCTTACGAGGAGTACAAGCAAGGAGAAGAGTAGGCTGAAATGCCCTACCTAGGTGGAGGGGTTGCCATCCGGCCACCCCTTCAAAGGCCTCAAGTCTCCCATAGACCAAAACGAGAGAAAACTAAAGAGGAAGAGATTAAATCTTATGATGCATACAAAGTGCTTCTAGAGCAACTGGAGTCTATGGAAACCAAAACTTTTGGGCCTCAAAAGCCCACTTTACGCCAGCTCCGTAGTCATCCTGTGCATTCGTCAGTGCCAGCACCTCCTTACCCTTAGCACTTTAAGTTGCCTCAGTTGGAAACCTTTAGAGGTGAGGAGGATGCTCAAGAGCATGTGACAAGGTTCCTAAGCCAATGCTTTGCCATTCAGGACAATGATTCTTTGTTATTGAGAACATTCATAACCACATTTGCAGGCCTTGCCTCGGATTGGTTTACTCAGTTACCAAAGCACAACATTAATAATTTAGATCAGTTAGTGGATGCGTTCCTTGAATGCTTTGCCTTCAATACCAAGAAGAAGGCATCACTAAGTGACTTAGCCAGCCTTAGGCAGTATGAGGAGGAGACCATGGTAGCCTATGGGAATCGGTGGAGGACATTGCTCTCAAATCTGCCCTACCTTCCTCCTATGTCTGACCTCACTCAGATGTTTTCCAAAAGTTGTTTGAGATCGATCTCTATGCTATTGTAGCTGCAGTAATATGCCACCCTAGAAGAATCTCTGGCACAAGCCAGGATCATTGAAGAGATCAAAATATAGGATGGCAAGATAGCCAAGCCTAAGAAAAAAGAGTGGACTAAAAACACTAAAGCTGGGACTACGCAACAAAAACCCGTTGCGGTTAACCAAGTTGCTATCAATGTCCCTAAGCCTATGCAAGCAACTCAACCTCAAAAGGCTAATTATCAGGCAGTGCCTCCCAAAAACTATGATAGAGAAAATCAGAGGCAAGAACAGGGTCAGCAGTGTCACCCTAGGCGACAATTCACACCCTACACAGAGTCCAAGGACTCCTTGTTTGATCGCTTGTTAGCAACAAACATGATCAACCTGCCAGAGGTTTAGACTATAGATCCCAACATGCCCAAGCGTAAGGGGTAGATAGAGGACTTGTACTGCAGGTTCCATAGGTAGTAGGGACATGACCTAAATGCCTATTGGAAATTTAAGGGCTTGGTGTAGGACCTAATTGATAACAAGACCCTAGTGGTGGATAATCCCATCGCACCAAACAATCAAAAAATGGAGATCTTCAAATACCCCTTGCCTACTCATGCTCCACAGGCAAAGACCCTACAAGTTAACGAGGTCACACAGAACTACCCCATGCAGGGGTATGTAGGGATGATAAGTATAGTGACTAAGAATAGGAGGTATCCGAGCATGAATGCTCCTACGACAGCAGTAGGAGAGGTGCCAAAAACTTTGCAACCACAACATCTTGCACAACCTCCTCTGCCTAATCCGGTGGCCACACTTCAGACCAAACTAACTCAAATTTTATGGACCACCTCGACTAGGCTCTCCATATATGAGATTATACAACAATCTACACCCCATCGAGAAGCTCTAATGGAGATTTTGAAAGCCATCGAGTTGCAGCCCCATGAGACAAACTCTTTCAAAAACTTTGTGGGGTATGTAAAATGATGCACTGAGCCGGTCATCACATTTCGAGAAGATGAATTAAGATCAGTGACTGATGACATGGCGGATCCACCCCTGCATGTTATCGCATGTAGGTCAACGAGATCCCATACAAGAGGGTGTTGATAGACACTAGCTCATCCAACATCATCATCATAACTATAGCTCTCAAGCATCTGAAGTTTCTTGCATCTCACATCACAGCTTCCACCTAAACTTTGTGAGCATTCAATGATGCAATCTACTCGACAGTCGGCACAATAGTCCTACCAATCCAAGTGGGACAAAATACCATACCCACATTTTGCCATGTATTGGAAGGTGAAATGGCCTACAACATCTTGTTGGGCCGGCCATGGATTAGGGACATGAAGTGTGTCCCTTTGATAGCTCACTAATGTTTAAAGTATACATTTGAAGGGGAGGTGCATGTAGTCCCGATGGACTTAGAACCCTTCAAGTATTGTAATGGGGTGCAGCTGATGCCGCAAGTGACCCTACCATCAACGCATTTGGATTTCCAGTTAAATCCATCTAAACAGGGTCTAATTCCGTAGGCATCCCCGTTAACAAGTTCTTCAAAATCCTATTCGGGTTCATCTTCATTGTCTGGCCCTCCACCAACGACACCATCTATCAGGGCCAAACAAAAGGACAAAGGGAAGGAACCCCTGGAAGAGGAAAAACCTTCGGAAGAGACACCACCATCAGTATCAACTATCTCTACTGAGGAGATGCCTAGCCGGATGGAAGTCGAGGCTTCTAGCCCACCCGACATGGAGTGGACTCAAGGAGAAATTCCATTCCCTCCCCCTCAACCACCAAAGATCACCGTTGAAATGGCCAATACGGGCCTGGGGGAGTATTGTAGCAACACCCGCACTAGATTCCATGTAGGACATGGGGAGACCTTGCCTTCTCATTGGCACTATTGTTCCCCTAGGCTACCCGTTGAACCAGATAAATTTTGTGTATTGGGGCCTTGATCATGGTGTTGCACCATGCACTCAAGAGGACGAAGACGAAGAGCATTTTGCTGAAATTGTCAACTATTTGTCTAACCCAGACTTTGCTCTGAGATACCTTGGCCAATGCAATTTGCACGGATATGGGTTAGGCCGATATGAGCAAGGGATATGTGTTCTTTGCCAACCAAGATACCAAATTCCATATGACAAGTCAAGAGTAGGGTTTAACCACCCCCTCCCTTTGGACATCTTGGTGGAGAACATGCAAGGCCTAGGGATAGGAAAAAAGGGGGGATTGGCATCAGATCCATATGCAAACCCTAACACCACATATACATTGAGGGATTATCTCCCATTAATGACAATCAACCTTGTTGGCTCTAGTAATCCCTTCCCTTCACTCGAGAGAGGAGAAAGCTCGAGAGCTCATTTTCAGGGAGGGTCTAGAAAATGGCAAGAAGGGTCCTCAAAAGATAAATTGGAATATGAGGTACCACCATGGGACCCCTTCAAATCAGATAGCAATCACTCACAGGTGATCCCCATGGAGGAATATCAAGAAAGACTCTTGACAATGTTCCCCCTGGATTCTCCCATCGAGCAAGCGTCGCTCCAAGGAAATCAAGTCCCCCCACGGAGAGCGAAACAACCTAGGTGGGACCACATCAATTTTCTTGAGCAAGGCGAGCCTTTAATGCCACAAGAAGTCAAAGCCAATGAAGGCCTTTGGATCTTTGATAGTGATTATGAAGACGAAACAAAGATGGCATATCTTAATCACATGCGGCAGATGTAGCATCGGTGCCCCTTGGAGATTAACAACATATTTGAACAATTAAACATAGTGACAGGGCATGAGTGGTACGTAGACCCAGTGCAATGGGACCAAGTGTTGGATCCGCTACTCTGGGCATACGAAGAGCACCTTCCACCCAGAGACCCTATAGTGACATCAGTGTCGAGGGTAGACCCTATCTTCCTATCCGCACATAGGGCCGATCCATTCGTGACCATCCCTCTAGAGCCAGATCTAGAGCATAAAGAGAATCCAAGATGTCTGAGTAACCACACACATGGTAAAGGAGACCAAAATAATTTCATCAACATGATCTCCATTGACTTAACTACCCCCATCCACAATCTAGCCGATCCGACATAGTCATTGTATCTAGACATAGATGCCATAGACTAGGATCGCGTCGATTCCCCTCCATCCCCATCCGAGTACTGGCCTTTCGATGAAATGCTTCATCTTACCCCTAGGACAACTCAGGATATCTACCATGCTGAAGAAGGACCCGAGGTTCCTAACGATGATCTAAAATCAGCAAATGATATCCACTTGATCCCAACTCCACATCAGTTGGAAGATGGATCCCACATGTCGGTCAAGGAGACGACTGACGTAGACATCAGATTAGATCCAATGAATCCATAGATCATCAAGTTGGGGGTAAGTTGATCCCCTGAAGAGCAAGCCAACTACATTGCCCTTCTCAAAGAGAAGAAGGAGGTTTTTGCATGGTCATACAGAGATATGTCGGTACTAGATCCATAGCTAGTCATGCATAACCTAACGCTTGATCCGACAGTAAAGCCAGTTAAGCAAAAACTATGCAAGATGCACCCAATAGTGGCATTAATGGTCAAAGACGAATTGCAAAAGTTGTTGGATGCATATTTTGTCATCTACGTGGATTATCCACCATGGTTGTCCAACATGGTGCCCGTCAAGAAGCCTGACGGGAGGATTCACATATGCACTAATTTTTGAGATCTAAACAAAGCGAGTCCTAAGGATGATTTCCCCTTGCCGAGCATCGACGCATTGGTAGATGCTACAGTGGGTCACAAAATTCTTTCCCTCATGGATGGTTTCTCGAGATACAATCAGATTTGTATCAATCTCTAGGACCATCTAAAATTGGTGTTCACAACACCTTAGGGAACATTTTGTTATAAGGTCATGCCTTTTGGCCTTAAAAATGTTGGCGCCACCTACCAACGTGCCATGACATACATCTTCCACGATTACATGCACAAGACTTTGGAAGATTACATGGATGGTTTTTTGGCCAAATATCTTTTGCACCCGGATCATCTCGGTGACTTAAGCAAGATACTCGATCGCCTCATGGAGCATAAAGTCAGACTGAATCCCAAGAAGTGCATTTTTGGCATCACATCTGGAAAGCTATTGGGTTTTATAGTCTCAAAATGATGCATCAAGGTGGACCCAAACAAATTCAAGGCAATCCTTGAAATGGTTCCCCCAACTACCATCAAGTAGCTCAGAAGCCTGCAAGGAAAGGTCACGTCGATCAAGCGCTTCATAGTGTAGCTATTTGACAAGTGTCGACCAATGAACAAGTTATTGCACAAGGGGGTAGCATTCCACTGGGATGACAAGTGCCAGTCAGCCTTTGACGACATCAAATAATACTTGGCTTCGTTGCTAGTATTGGCACCACCTAGACTAGGAGTGTCATTCTACTTATACATCTTAGCTACTAAGGTGGCACTGGGAGCCATGTTAGCCCAAAATAATGAACTTCATAGAGAATAGGCTACTTACTATATTAGCTGCACCCTATTCAGCTATGAACTTAACTATGCATACGTTGAAAAACTCTGCTTGGCAGTGGTGTTTGCTACCAAAAAGTTGTGCCATTACATGCTGAGCAAAAAGACGTATGTTGTGTCTAAGGAGAATCCATTGCGGTACATGATTAGTCATACTTATCATAGTAGTCACATGGCGAAATAGATCATGTTGTTGATGGAATTTGACATAGAGTTTATCGGACAGAAATCCATAAAAGGTTAGGTCATAGCCGATCAACTAGTAGAGGCTCCTCTCAAAGATGACAAACATATAACTATAGAACTACCCGATGATGGGGTCTTCCATGTCTCAGAATCACCAGATTTTGACGAGCCTAAGTCACAAGCAGACATAACCCTATTTTTTTATGGTTCTAAATGTGAGCAAGGTGGTGGCATAGGAATAGTATTCTTCACACCGCAGGGCACTCCAATGCCCCTGTTATTTAAATTAAATTTCCCATGCACCAACAATAATGCAAAGTATGAAGCCTTGCTCATAGGTCTTCAGACAACAATCACCATGAACATTAAATGATTGAATGTCTTCGATGATTCACTATTAATTGTCAACCAAGTCAAAGGGGTATTCCAATGCAAATGCCCAGTTATCCAGGCCTACAAATCCCTTGTGGACGAATTCCTGGCAAAGCTTGAATGGTACGACATTGAGGCACTCCCTCGGTCATCGAACCGTTTTGCAGACACTATGGCCTCTTTAGGGTCGCTAATCCTGCAAGACCTTTTTGGTGATATGACAACCATTCAAGTCAAAACACTATCACAATCAGCGATGGAGCGAGCAAGCTCTGATTTAATGCCAGGAATCCACTTGATCCAGATTGACCCATCCACGGATAGGTTCTATCGAATCCACAATTGTCTGAAACATGCCAACTGGGGTTCCTTATTCTCCCCTACTCCCCTTAATAGCAATACAACGTTATTCTTGCAAGTTCTCTCCCACTCAACTTTTCCTAGGGATGAACTTCAAGAGGGACTGGCTATTCATACCATCGAGGCTTCCAATCAGTAGGATTGGTATTCCCCCATTAGGGACTACCTCAAGTTAGGTAATCTCCCGCTTGGATTGATACATGTCACAAAATGTGCATTAGAAAAGCGAAGATGTCTTGTTAGGGTTTGTACATCGAGCTATGAAGGATTTTGTGTTGGACCAACAAGATTCCACTTGGGCAATCGCCCAAGTGCATGATGGTACATGCGGTGGCCACTTCAGTGGTATAGCCATCGCAAAGCGCATTCTCTACATGGGCTATTATTGGCCATCTTTAGAGCGAGATTGTTGCGCATATGTGCGAAAGTGCATGAAGTGTCAACATCATGCCAATTTGACACACGTACCTTCCCAGGCCTTGCAGCCAATCTAGTCGGCTTGGCCATTTTTGCAGTGGGGCTTAGATCTCATCGAAAATATCTCCCCTACGTCGTTCGACCATCACATGTTTATCATAACGGCCACAAAGTATTTCACCAAGTGGGTGGAAGCGGTTCCGCTAACCTCTACGACTGGACCCCGCATTGTGGAGTTCATTTTGCATAACATCATATGTCATTTTTGTATTCCATACAAGATAATCTCAAATAATGGGACATCATTCAAGAACAAAGATGTGAGTGCTTTGACCACAAAGTACAAAATTTAGCACAGCTTTTCGACAACCTATTACCCGCAAGCAAATGGGCAAGCAGAAGCGTCAAATAAAATGCTAGTTGCTATCCTTAAAAATATAGTCATAGATAGTCATAAGGATTGGCACATCCAAATCCCACTTGCCCTATGGGCTTATCGCACTAGCATTTGGACACCCACCTGGGAAACTCCGTTTTTTCTCATGTATGGCTCCGAGGTAGTCATGCCTCTCGAGTTGGAGATTCCCTCCCTGTGCATATCAATGCAAGAGTTTATCAATGATGACACTGACGTTGCTTGATGAACGACATGTTAATGCTCTCGAGCATTTACGTATCTATCAAGAGCGACTTAAGAAAGCATACAACATGAAAGTTCACCTGAGGGACTTTTGGATTGGTGACTTGGTCTTGAAAGAAAACCAATAGAACTCTAGTTTGTCATCCCATCTAAGGGACAAGTTCACGGAAAATTGGTTAGGTCCATATGTAATTGATAGCAAAATAGGACCTGGAACATACCGGCTAGCCTCTCTTGATGGAATCAAGGAATTATAACCCTTGAACATCAGTCACTTGCGGCCATTTCATATTTAAAGGAGCCATAGCCCACCCAAAAGGCCCCAAGGATTCCCATAATCGCTTGGTCAACCCAAAAAGATCCAAGGATTCCCATAATCGCTTGGTCAACCCAAAAAGAACCAAGGATTCCTATAATCACTTGGTCAACCCAAAAGGCCCCAAGGATTCCCATAATCGCTTGGTCAACCCAAAAGGCCCCAAGGATTCCCATAATCGCTTGGTCAACCCAAAAAGCTCCAAGGATTCCCATAATTGCTTGGTCAACCCAAAAAGCTCCAAGGATTCCCATAATCGCTTGGTCAACCCAAAAGGCCCCAAGGATTCCCATAATTGCTTGGTCAACCCAAAAAGCTCCAAGGATTCCCATAATTGCTTGGTCAACCCAAAAGGCCCCAAGGATTCCCATAATCGCTTGGTCAACCCAAAATGCCCCAAGGATTCCCATAATCGCTTGGTCAACCCAAAAGGCCCCAAGGATTCCCATAATCACTTGGTCAACCCAAAAGGCCCCAAGGATTCCCATAATCACTTGGTCAACCCAAAAATCCCCAAGGATTTCCCTAATCACTTGGTAAACCCAAAAGGCTCCAAGGATTCCCATAATCGCTTGGTAAAAAACAAAAAAAATTCAAAAAAAAACAATAAAATCATCACAAATAACAAAAAGTTGCATCTCATTTCCATGCATACGCAAAATCATCATAATAGTACAGAGCTCTTTTGCATCTCATCTGCATACTCACAAACATCAATCCCTCAAAAATACAAAAATATATAGCTGCATACATTGCATATTTGTAGTCATACAGGTCAGATCACCATAGACTGTCATTACTTGGCAAAAACCATCATATTCTACATTTTTTTGCTTTATCAATAGCTCATCGCCTATAACCGCAACTCACATTATTCTACCACATCATAGTCAGTTGTTCCTAATATATCAAGAGTTTTTGTCATTCAGTCATCATTAGCTTTTTAGCCACATATTGTACCAAGTCAGACATATTTTATGAAGGTAGAATTCTACTTAGATCACACCTTGTTACGTAGCATCCCGGCACAAGTTAAAACACATAAAACATTCCCAAGTTGTGTGAACGAAAGATGAAACCTACAAAGAAATCCAGGTCACCATAAGTGAAATGGCTATATTGCTCATCCCCCTGTGCGAATGACCCCAAAGAATGTTGAGAGTTGGAAAAAGGAAAAGCATCCTCCCTACCCAATTCCCCAAGAATCCCAAGTTCTCAAAAAGTTGCAAAACATCAAAATAATTTGCAAAAGTCAAAACTCCAAAATTTGATATGCCAAAGTGCACACATCAAAAGGCACAAACAATAGTGATTCTCGTCACTCCATATCCTAATCCCTTTCTCAAAATAAAAATTAATACAAAAATAAACATTGATTTTTATCACCACAAAAGAGCAAGTATCCCAACACAATTGAAGAAAAGAAGGGAGTCAAACTTGAATCCTTGGAACTCTCAGCATTCTGACAGGTCACGAGGCAAACCTCAGTACCAGTTTGGTTGATAGCCTATCGGTAACTGGTGGTAAACCTCCCACATGACGATATATCTGTCATATTAATTTGTGTGTAGATCAATGTTTGCATGTGGATGAGCTAGCTTATGGTATCCTACGATAGCATCGTAGATTAATCTGACTAAATACAACAAAGGAGTTAGTGGAGCTAATCAGGTGATCCTCAGTACAGGTTTGGTTGACAGCCTATCTAGCACTGGTGGTATCCTGACCAACACCACATAAATGAACTCAATTGCACACACAGGGATGTGAAATAACTTGGTCCAAAACAAGTCGGATTCATACCTTGTTCAAAAAGTCTTGTGAGATAAAGTACAGTCATGGCTAGTTAGTTAAAACATCTGAGTCTCAGAAAACCCTAACTACATTCGAAACCAACTTGCTATATTTCCATCTCGCCATACCAAAAAAAAAAAAACATGTATGCCTACAAAGCTATTCACCGTAGCAATCGCCTAGGACAAAAAAGCCATAAAGTTCTACACAGTCTATGGTGAGACTACCAAACATCACAAATTCAATCCATCCATTCCATTTGCATATCATATAAATTAGAAACATTTGCATTCATCAACAACATATGCATTCATCACTATAACTTAACATGCATACATCCATATTCATCAACCATCATGCATAAAATCAAATCATCACATGCGCATAAACAAAATAAAGTTTGTATATATATATCATCAAAAATGCTCGCAGGCTACAAAGAACCGGTCATGTGACCCCGCAACCAAAATCCAAAATCTCAAAACCCCCAAGCCTAAGGCATCGGCCACCGTGATCACACAGGATCAGTGCGATGGGAACTACCCCCGTGGTGTGGGTCCTATGGGACCCCTTAGGGTGACTGCTGCTATCCCCCGCATCATGCCTACTACTGCCTCCCTCATCCAATCACCTGCGATGAGATGATGCTGACTACTTAGTATCAATGCTCCTCGTTCGGCATGATGACCCACCTCCCGAGGGCTCAGGTAACCACCCACTGAGGTGGATAATCTCTCCCTCCATATCCATCCGATGCTAAAAACAATATGCCTCCCACTACAACCATTCTACCTCCCATCGATGATAGTAAGCTACTGCATCAGCGTGCTATGCCAGATGCATCCGTAGGAGATCCCTCTCCTATGCAGCGTTGGTGTCCCCATTCCTATGCAGTGTTGGTGTCCCCATTCCACCAGTGGTGTGCAATGAATGCGCTCTCCCAATCCACCAGCTGAGCTTGTAGGAGATCACTCTCCTACAAAGCTTCCCCTAACTCCTCATCTCACCTCCACAGTAGCTCCGCCATCCGTGCAATCTCTGCGCATATCCCAGACTCTATGTCCTTCGCTTTCGCCTAAGACGTTGAAATATCTGGGACAGTAGCCTACTCTGGCTCCCACTGCTCTGTGATGTTCGACATCTCCGACTGATTCAGAACCCCCACATCCTCATCCTAAGCCTCCACCATATATGTATCCTCCTGAGGAGCTCCCCACGCATCTTCTAGTGACTCAGCACCCTCCTCGCCCATGGCTGCTGCCTCTGTACCTCGAAGTGGCCCCTCTCCCTACCATCGCCATAGTACCTACCATTGGTCATACTAAGTGGTAGTTTTGATTTCATCCACAACTAGGACGTTGATCACTGCATCTGAATCCTCACCTAGTGGTACGATGACTGGTCAATCCAGAGTCCTCTGGTCCCCTCGAAACCGATAGACCATGGGCTCACCAGGAAACCCTTGACGCACCCCAAATTGTCATGTCACTCGACTATAATGGAATAGCTCATGCTCGGTCCCATGCTGCCCAATCAGCCATCGCTCCTTGCATACCCATCGAAGCCACTCTCCAGCCTTCGGCCAGGCTGGACAGTCCTGATAAGGGCACCAAGACACCTCCCTTGGAGTAACCCCAATGAAGGCATCGACATAGTGCCCTATGGCACCTACCCACCACCAACTTTTTCTCTACTCCTTAGACTACTGCCATAGAGCCATGCACCCTATATCCTTATCTACCATCTCTACCTGTGTCATCCATGGTAACCCCCCTAGTCTCTCCATCGCTATGTGCTACCAACCCCAGCTCTGCAGTAGATAGCTACAGCTGATCCCCTTCTGCCTCTGATAGTGGACCTCATATAGCTCCCCATAGAGCTACGTTAGCAACGTATATCCCCATATCATGATCAAATGCTCCTATGTTGAACACTCCACCGATCGGTAGACCACATCCAACAGGTTCCATGGGAACCTCGCACCTGATGAGTTAGGTAGTAGCATGTTGGAAATGAGGCCCATAAGCAATGTGTGCCTCACTCCCAACACCCCCCTCTCAAACCACCATCAAACCAGAATCTTGCCCATCTGGTAGTCAACCTCTGCCATATCCACTGGACCATCCACCCCCAACTCCTCCCTATGCCTGAATCATCGTATCAGCATTGCTATATGTTGATCCCATAGTGTTGTCCTAATTGGCAGTCCATCTATCAAAATTTGTAGAAGCTGATAAACATCCTCCAAGGTCACTGTCATCTCCCCTGCTGGGAGATGGAAGGTGTTGGTTCGAGGATCCCATAGGTTGATCAGGGTCGTCATATAGGCATGATCCCCGACCACAGGCTCCAGTTGAGTCACCTTCTTGAGCCCAAGGGCATCAAGCCACTCCCAGTCAGCCACAGTTAGCGCCCCCCATGCTTCCACAAAAGTAGTAGGTACACGATATCGGCTCTTCACAACCTGCAAAAGCAAACAACACAAAAACATTAAAAAAAAAAAATCACCTAGGTTTTAACTACGTTTTTTGCTCAGTTTTAAGCTATGTCTTGGTTTGTGTTCAACTTAGTGTTAGGGTTTCAATTTTAATTTTTAAAAGCAACATAACAAAGAAAATTAAACAAATCACTTGCAGTTTCAAACATATAACCAAAAGCAATAACACTAAGAAGCACTTACTGGTCTCGCTTCGGCTCCGCTGCTCGAACCAGTTTGTGCACTCATAATGGTGGGAGAAATTTGGCAGTGCTTCACTTCGTAGAATTGACCTCCTCCTCTGCAGAGCTCCAAATCACCAAAAAGCACAAGTGCAAATGAGCCCAAAACCTAGTTTTGGCCTTTAAATAGCCTTTTTGAGTTTGTAATCATTCCTCCCTAGAATGAGAACTTTTGTTAGCACTCGTTCCACCCTGGGATGAATACTACATGGAATTTGTCCCACCCTGGAATGAATTCAGCACACAAATTTCAAAAACAAGAAAAAAATGCACCAAAATGCACCAAAAATAGCAATAAACTTGTCCAATGAGAGTGCTTTTGCAGTTGACATTCCGGGAATCCAAAATAGACGTCGGGATCACAAATCCTCACTATCCTACTCCCTAAGAATTCTACCATAGCTGGACCACTCCATGGGAAGACGGATCTTCGAGAATTTCATCCCCAAAAGGCGTCCCCAAAAGGGTCAAAACCCACCCAAAAATAGCAATAGTGTTATCGAACGAAGGCGCCATTGGGCCTAACATTCTTGGCATCCAAAATAGATTTCGTCCAAATCTCACTATCGACTCCTAATAAGGCTACCTAGCCCACTCCATGGGAAATGAATCTTCAGATTTCTCCTAAGGCGCCCAAAGGGTCAAACCCCAAAATAATAGAGTTGCAACGAGGCCTTCCGCCGCTTCTTGGTAAAATGTGTCGGTCCAATCTCTTCCTACTCCCTAAGGTCCCCTAACCTGAGAAGATGGATCTTCGAGAATTTCATCCCCAAAAGGGTCAAAACCCACCCAAAAATAGCAATAGAGTTGCCGAACGAAGGTGCCTTCACGTATGACATTCTTGGCATCAAAAATAGATGTAGAGGTTATAAATAATCACCATCCTACTCCCCAAGAAGGTCACCATGGCTGGAATGCTCCATGGTAAGATGAAATTTTGATAATTTTAGCTCCAAATGGCATCGCAAAAAGGGTTAACACCCACCAAAAATAGGTCTAAATGTCGAAAACTGCACACACAATTCAAAGATAAATCTCTGAAGGCACCCTTACCTAAGTCATCTTGGGTCAAGTGACTCATTGCTTTTCTCATGCAGGTCATTCCCTCATCGATTCGTCGCTTGAGGGGGTAGTCACACTTAGTCACCAATCAACAAATACACACCCAATCATGGAAATAGCATGCATTCAAAGAATCATTGACAAAGAAAAATCATGCCCCTGCTTGGGGCAGTAAACAAGAAATAATCACAAGATGATCAATCACTTGGCATTCATGAATCATAAACTCAAGGTTCCCATAGACAAAAGGTTGCGCCATTTGCCTATTCATGACTGATCAATGTCCAAGCTCAAGTAACACCTCATCGAAAAAGGTTAACACTTGGGCTGAGTTCCTTTGCTCGTCAGAATCAAGGATTCAAGAATACATGCCCTTTTCATGCTTGGGGCATAAAAATCTAGTTAGGTTATGGAAAAACCCTAATCATTAGTGCTTTGGTTATCTATTTTTGCTCGACGCTGCGCCATGCACAATGCATTCCAAAAATGGGCATCTATAGACACCAAAACAACACCAATATGATTATGTGACTGCAAACACTGATCGATTTGACACACACAGTCCCAAGGGTAGCCCATAGAGGTTAAATAGTGGTCCTAACCACTCTCATAATAGTTTTGGAAGGCCAAAGATTAGTTTGGCACCTTCAGGCACTTTGCTCAATATCCATTCCACCCTGGAACGAATTCAAACTGGGATTCACCCCACCCAGGGATGAATTTTGAATTCACTCTAGGGTGGGGCGAATTGTAGGTTTGATGGGCAAAAAGTCAAATCTTGACAAATGGCAGCTCAGATCTGCCACTCAATGCTTCCTTCATCGCATGGGAGTATGGGTGAGCATTTTCGAGCATGAAGTCCCAATTCAGGGAGGAATCTCCTTCCCCCTAGGAGGGCATGGCTACCATGTGGTGCCTCTGCATGCCCATTTCAAGAGACCTCCAAGTCTATAAATTGGTGAGTTTATTCACCCCAAAATATATAGAGAAGGAGCATTTTAGAGCAATGAAGTGATACCATTTTATTTACACACCTCACACCTTTTGGATTTGCACCTTTCACATCCTTGATCTCGTTTAGAGGAGAGGTCATTGGGTGACTATTGGGAGGACAAATATCAATCCCAAAACCTGACATTTAGCCATAATATCCCACCAAATTTGTCGACAATACCCTACAAGAGGTTTTGGACCCATCCCAAGTGGATTGGTGCCGAAATCAGGCCCCAAATAGTGGGTGGCCTGCCCCATGGGCGCCCCCTCCCACACTGCCACAATATTAATCGCCCCCTTTCGGAATGATGGGAATTCCATGGCAGACTTGTTTTATTTCATTTTTGCATTCAGTTCTATGATGCTTAGATAGGTTGTCATTTGAATTTCGTCTTGTTTTGAACACTTTTGATCATATTTCTATCTTACCTACAGGTAGCATCATCAAATTCCCATTGGTGGAGGCTAAATTGGGAAAATATGACCATCTAGGTCTTCCCAAAATGTGCCCAATTAGCTAACCCCAATTTTGCAGGTCTTTTGGAGCTTCCTAGATAGGACATTGGGACAATACCTTTTCGACATTTTGTTGTAGGTGAATTCGTACCACCCTAGAGCAAATTCAAATCGGTGAGGAATTTCCTGACTGCTCCTTTTGCAGTGCCCTCTTGATGATGTCCTGATGTCCCTGTCAAATTTCTAGAGCATTTGGATTCATTTTATTTACATTTTAATTCATTTTTCTCATTCGCTTATCATAGGCTTGGGGATTGCATGTTTTGTTTCATCTGCAGGTGCTACTAACTACTTCTTGTTCCCTTGAATTTAGGATTGGAACATTGGTGGAGTAGCAAGGAATCAACATTCGTAGATGCAAGCAACGGTGACATTTTGGTCCGCCCATCTTACATGTGGGCATGCGAAAGAAGGAAAGGCACCCATGAATGTAACAAGAACACATGCTTAAATGCTCCTAGCCCTTGGAAAGGAAGGATGCGCATTGTAACCGAGTTTGAAACATATCAATAAAAAGGGCTGTCTTCTTTATTCACTTGTGTTTCATTTCGATTCATTCATGCCTTTTTCTCTTTGCATGCACTTTCAAATTCCTAGGATTCAGCATTGAGTTCGGTTTGTTTTTGTTTGCATTTCGTATTCGCTTTACTTTTTGCTTCTGTATCCTCATGCTTTCAGGACTAGTGATTAAATAATGTCTTAGCTTACAGAATAACTCACTCTATTTCTTAAATGTATAAGAGAAAATCATAAATAGGGAAGAGTAAATACTATGTAAATGTGATTCTTTTTTGAGAGAGTAGTAAAATAGACTTCATCATGTGATGCTATTTTTGTAAAACACTCTTTAGGGGCAAGAGGGATGTATAATTAGATTTTTTAGATCCTATTTCTAGTGATCCCAGATCCCAAACTTATTTTAATCAAATAGGCAAAATAATTTTGAAAATATTATCAGAAAGAGATAATCAAATTAAAACACACCCAATATGGTTGTAGATGTAGGTATGCATGCAACTAGACTCGAGAGTAACCAATATTTTGATGGGATAGGTCAGACCAAAGGACTTATCAAAAGTAGTAATTAGGTATGATATGGGACGTCACCTCCAGGTTGCTACTTAGGAGTACAATGATATGTCTATGTTTCACAATGGTTCTAGAGGACTTGCGTGATAATTGAAGGTAGTTTTACCACAGCATTTGGCATGGGATAAAAAATTGTGAAAGAGGGAATTGGAGACTAAGCTTAGTGTTAGAGAAATTATATGGCTCTAGCTAACTCCCACTAGTTGTAAAAACAACCAGACACTAGGTATATTTACACTAAAATCCCTACACACAAATCCTTGAATGAGTCAATCAGATTGTCGAAGTTTAAGTATGTATAGGGATGAGGAAAGAATGCATCCACCCTCTAGGTGTTATGAGCACTAGAGTATAATCCTAGCATGGTTTGAACCTCATGCCAGAATAAGAGGATGATAAATGAGACAATTTGAATCCACAAAATGGTACCTTTATAGGATTTGGCCAATCTCGTCCACTTGGATGGTCGTTTGTAGCAGTTTTAAAATCCAAATATGGTTTGATATGCATGTACTAATTAAAAATTTATGTGATAATTCATTGGGTGAAATATCAATTCTACAAACATGAAAGCATTTGTTGTGAACAAGAAAGCACTATTTAGGATAAAACAATAAACTTCAACAAAACAAATACCCTGAGAAATTGCTTGGCCTAATTTTATGGTGCAACTAGGTGAGTAGACTTGGGTTGTTATATGTGGTGTCAGAGTCGTAGAGATATTAAAGTTGTAGGACTCTGATTAATTTTTTTTTCTAGATAAAGGCAACCTATATGTACATTAACTTATTTCATCTACAGGTTAGATAGCAAAAATATTGCGGGGTGGATTTTAAAAAAATACTATGGGAGGTAGGTATGAAGAAGCCATAGAAATACCTATAAGGGTACAGATAATAGGAATAAAGAAATAAGGTCCTCAACAGGAAAGAAAAATTAAATGGTTGAATGAACCTCTACCAAATGAGTCTGATAGGATGGAAGGAAAACTTACAAAATTTGGGCAAAACTATTACAAACTCATGTGGATCAACAACAAAATTTAATATATCAACAATGAAAAACTAATTGAAGACTTGATCAGGGAAATGAAACCTATAGTTAGCTCTATGGAAGCACTCGAAGAGCCAACAAGATAAAATAGTGCTAGAATGGGCTCTAAGATAGCCAAGGACCTAATGAAGCTTGTGAATCCCGAGTTCAATGAAACAAGTGAAGATAACATAACAGAGAAATTTTAGGAATTAACTAATTTGTAGTAATTATTAATGTTAGTTCAAGATTATTATCATAAATTTAGTCAATTAGTAAAATATGTACCTGATTATGAGGGCATGAAGGGCATGAAGGTGCAAAGGTTTATACTAGGATTATATCCTGAGATTAGGACTGAGGTGAATATGCTAAATCTTGAAAATATTCCTAGAGCATTTGTTTTAGCTCGAAAATGAGAAGTCTATCGAGGAACTAAAAAGGATTATTTCAATTATAAAAAATTGACTGAAAAAGAAAAATATGATCTTAAGAAGCATTTAAGTGTGGGAATTATGAAATGGGCTAGGAAACAAAGAAAATTTTCTAAATGGGGAGACCAGAATAGATAAGGAGACAGAACTAGAAGGATTGTTCAAGACTATGATCCCAAGAAAGACAACCAAGGATACCTAAGGATAAATGATTTAGGATTGAAAGAATAGGGAAAGACTATATATGCTATATCCAAAAGTAGCAATGAAAGTAACAACAAGGGTAGTAGAACACCTTCAAATGGTTGTTATATATGCCAAGGGCCCCACTATGCCAATAAATACTCCCATCAAGCTGATATTCACTAGAAAAAATTAAAATAAACCACCCATAAGATATTTGTGGTGATAGGTAGTCCCGTACTTGATGGTCAAGTTACTCCTTTATTGTTTTTTTTTGAAAAATTTGAAAAAACTTGTATTAAAACAAAGATCAATTACAATATGGGAAGAGACTCTTCCCAGTAAAATTCATAGAGAACACAAGCTTACAACAAAAGAAGAAGATTTGCAATGCAGCCAAATCTCCTGAAACAATAACTAGCTAGTAGGGGATCGACATGGACAGATGATGCAACTTGTCATGAAAATGTGACATGTCGTGATATCGTGACACCTTTTCTCCTTTGGCCGCAAAAAAGCAACATGTCATGATATCGTGACACCTTTTCTCTCTTGGCTGCAAAAAAAAATGTCACAAAATCATGACACCTTTTCTCTGTTGGCCGTGAAAAAGCAACATGTCGCGATATCGTGACAAATTTCCTCCAACGACTGCGACGACACAACATGTCGTGATATCGCAACAACTTTCCTCCAGTGACCGCAACGACACAACATGTCATGAAATCATGACAAATTTCCTCCAGTAGCCACGATAACGCAACATGTCACGATATCATGATAACTTTCCTCCAATATCCACGACGACGCAACATGTTGCGATATCATGACAACTTTCCCCTAGCGACCGCGACGGCGCAACATGTTGTGATATTGTGACAAATTTCCTCCAACGATCACGACGGCGCAACATGTGGTGATATTGCGACAACTTTCCTCCAGTGACCGTGACGGCGCAACATGTCATGATATCGCGACAACTTTCCACCAGCGACCGCAATGACACAACATGTCACGATATCGTGACAACTTTCCACCAACGACCATGACGGCGCAACATGTCGTGAAATCATGACAAATTTCCAACGACGCAACATGTCATGATATCACGACATCTTTCCTCCAGCAACCGTGACAGTGCAACATGTCGCGATATCGCGACAACTTTCCACCAGTGAATGTGATGACACAACATGTCACAATATCGTGACAACTTTCCTCCAGTGACTGCATCGGCACAACATGTCATGATATCACGAAAACTTTCCTCCAGCAGTCGCGACGGTGCAACATGTCGCAATATCATGACAACTTTCCTCCAGCGGCTGCGATGGTGCAACATGTCATGATATCGTGACAACTTTCCTCCAGAGGCCGCGATGGCACAACATGTTGCGATATCGTGACAACTTTCCTCCAGAGACCGCGATGACACAAAAAGTCATGAAATCATGACAACTTCCCTCCCTTTGCTTTTTCTTTGATCATTTGTTCAAGGACCTTTCCAGACCCTGCCTGATCACCTCATCCTCAATAGCCATGTCACTGTGAAGCTGAACCCCTGCCTCCTTCTTAGCACCCATCTTAGCTAGGAATTCGACCGGGTTGTTTAAATCTCGTCTCACATAATATGGAATCACATCATCTAATTCCTTCCATAATTCCTTAATTTGAGTGACAAGAATCCTCAACCTCCATTCTTTCAAAGTAAAGTTCCTCATGCAATCAAGAGCTCCAACCATTATTTGAGAATATGATTCAATAATGATCCTCTTGTGGCCCTGTTTCACTACCCAAATAGAAGCGAATTTGATAGCTATGAATTATTCTTCATTATTTGTGGCTCTTCCCAAGCCTTGCAGTTCCCATAGAGCACTGATCCATCATGATTTCGGCAAACCACTCCAATTTTGGCACTACCCGAATTGCCCTTTGTAGCTCCATCAGTATTAATTTTAATCCAGACTTCTGGTGGTGGTTTCCAACTAGCTCTATCCTATCCCTCTTGCTCTTCAACTTCCTCTTCCATTGGCCCAGTAACAATTTGAGTTTCCTCTATAGCATAGATAGCTACAGTTTCTGTGACTTTGCTCTAGATGATTTGCCAAACTCCATCTAACGAGGAAAAAAATTCTCTAAAAATTCTAGCATTTCTCTCCAACCACACTTGCCACCAAATGAAGTTTAATCCAAGCTCCCAACCAATTCGAAGATATTTAGATTTAAATTTACCACTCTTCCATGTTTTCCAGATATTAGTCTGATTCAAGTCACCATTAACTTGAATTTTATAGCAAGAAAGCCAATGCTTCCAAATCTAACACGTGAAAGGGCACTCAAAAATTAGGTGATCAGCTGTTTCCTCATTCTTGTAGCATAAAACACATTGAGATGGACCGATGATTCCTCTACATCTGATATTTTCAAAAGAGAGAATTTCGTTGTGCATAAACTGCTAGGCAAAAAAGTTTACTTTCGGCCAACCCTTGGAGTGCCAAATCTTTCTCCAATCCTCAACCGGGAATGAATGGGGGGAGGCTCTGGGAGGATCTTCTCATATCCGTCCTTCACTGTATAGACACCAAGGCTCCCATAGCCCCAAGCTAATTCATCCTCCTTGTCTCTATCTGTGAGAAATCTTTCTGAAAATATTTTAGTCATGATGGGTGCCAACTCCGGAGGGATTGAAATTGGCCACTCCTCCAACTTCTTAAACTTCTTAAACTTATACTCCCCCAGCTGACTAGTGATGAAATAACTGTCAATGTGGACCCATCCCTTGGTTTCTATGGCAGTTTTTATTGGTTGCAATTCAATAAATTCAACAATGATGGGTGGGTATTGATCCCATGAGTCTGTCCAAAAATGTGCCTTCTCCCCTCTCCCCACTTTCCAAAACAATCGATCTTTAACTACCTGAGATCCTATCTTGAGGGCCTGCCACACTAGGGATCCAGGGCCATCCAAAGGGAAATGGTCCACCTCATTGGGTTTAACATGACCCAAATATTTATTAGTTAGGATTCTACTGAATAAGGAGGTTGGTTGGGAAATCCACCTCCAGTACAACTTTCCAGCCAAAGCTTTATTATTGAAATTGGATCTTCTCAGTCCCAGCCCTCATTTTACCTTAGGTTGGGTTACTTTATCCCAACCAACTAAGGCCCATTTCCTCTCTCCTTTTACTCCTTCCCATAAAAATATTCTAGCCATATTGTCCAGCTCTTTCCATATAGTATGTGGGGCAGCCAGGATAGAGAATTTGTAAATTGGCATGGCCTGAATGATTGACTGTAAAAAATTTAATCTACCCCCATAGCTTAACCATTTGTGAGACCAATGATTCATTATATCTTTGATACCATCCAAAATATCCTTCCAGATATCTATTTTTAATTTTTTGAAATGCAAAGGAACCTCCAAGTAAACCACTAGAAGAGAAGTCCTAGTGAATCCCAAGATCTCTAGAACTCTGTCCTGGAGCCTTTGATAAAGATTGATAAAGACCACTTTGGATTTTTTATCATTGATGACTTGGTTTGAAGCCCTAAGGTAGACATTAAGAGTATATTTGATCACTCTTGCTTCCCTGAAGCTGGCCACTCCAACCAATCTTGTATCATCCACAAACTGTAAGTGAGTCTAAAATTCCTCACCCACCTTGATACCTGTTAGCAAACCTTGATGTCTTCTCCTCAAGAAAATTCTACCTAATCCTTCAACCAAAATGAGAAAAATATAGGGAGAGCAAGGATCCCCTTGACGAAGACCTCGAGTGGCTCCAAAAGGTTGCGAGGGAAGACCCTTGATTAACACTGAATAAGACGACATAGATACATAGCTCATGAATCTATCCAGTCCTAAGAAAAACCAAAGGCTACCATCATATTTGACAAGAAAATCCACTCCACCCTATCATAAGCCTTTGACATATATAATTTAATGAACATTCCTTTATTACCAGATTTTTGCATTGTATGGATTGCCTCCTGAACAAGAACCACCCCATCCAATATCTGCATACCCTCTACAAAACCCCCTTGCTCTGAGGAGATAATGTTATGTAAAAGAGGTTTTAGTCGTTCAACCATTACCTTTGTGATTATTTTATAAATCACATTGCATAAGGCAATAGGTCTATAATATGAAATATGAACCCCCTCCTCCCCTTTTGGAATTAAAGTGATGAAGGTATGATTTAATGCCTTAAGCATTCTTTTATTACCTCTAGACTCCTCTATGACAACCAAAACATCCTCATCCAAAGTATCCCAAAAGGCCTAAAAAAACTCAATTGGAAAGCCATCTGGTCCTGGAGTTTTTTCGGTGCTCATTCCAAAGACCACGTTCTTCAGTTCTTCTCTATAGATGGGTTTAAGAAGGGTCTAATTTTCTTCTTCAGATATAACAGAGGGTATGACATCAATAACTTCATTTTGAGCCTCTACATCTTGCTCCATACTTTCATTAAAAAGTTTAGAAAAATAATCCATTGAATGGGAATGCATACCAGGAAGAGTATCAAAGGAGTTTCCATTCTCATCTTTAAGAGCTTCCATGTTATTCATCTGTCTCCTAGCACAGGATGACTGATGGAAAAATTTGGTATTTCTATCACCTTCCAATAACCAAGTGGTTCTTGCTCTCTGTTTCCAGTAGGTCTCCTCTTGGTTGTCAATGTCCTCAACTTCTTTACACAAGGCATCATCCTTAGATTTGAGCTGCTCTGTAATTGTTCCTTCCCTAAAGTGTTTTTGAACCTCATCCCATCTGGCCACCAAAGGAGCTCTTTGGAGCTGGAAGTCTGTCTTGTTAGCTTGCCTCCATTGTTTCAGTTGAACTTTGACATAATGAAGTTGTTTGTGGAATCTAAACATTGTTGTCCCAAAAGGTAGCGACATTCTTCCCACCACTGTGGAATTTTCTTTCGAAGATCCTCTTTTGTAACCAAAAATTTTCAAATTTAAAATGTTTGTGATGCTGCCCTGTCGTAATCCCTCCCTCCACCAAAATGGGAAAGTGATCTGAAACCGGGCCCTCCAAAATCTGGAATTTTGTATTCCATTTTACGAATGCCTCCTCTGAAACCATAAAATGGTCTAGCTTTACCTTCCTACTATGTGGCTCCCTCCTCTTGTTAGTCCAAGTAAAGTTGTGATGGGGGACGAGAAAATGAACACCCATAATTCCCAAATTCTCTTGTATTAATCTAGAAATTCTACAACAACAGAAACAACCCGCAAGCTTTACATTAACCAGTGCTCAGCTTGGTTTTCTCTCTATCACACTTCTATGTGTGATCTCCAATCCTCCACCCCTAATCTATTACAATCACTCAATTTTTATCGAGGTCTCGACCCTCTAGGCCATTAATGACCCTTCTGGAAAAATACATTAAACAAAACCTGCAAGGTTGGATTTCCCCATCGAGTCTTCAATTTTCCTTCCATAATTGGCAACTGCCCCGATCCACCATGAAAGCATGCATTTAAAGAGACCCTTGACCTGCAACCACCATTTTGTCAGACTGTTCTTCTGAACTGCTGTCTCATCCATATTGCCCATGACCTACAACTGCCGCTTTGTCAGAATGTTCATCTATGACTGTTGCCTCTTTTTTCCGTGCACGTGGTTGTCCACGTGTTTATTTCTCATTTGTTTTCTTCTGGCCATGATATCATGACATGTTGTGATATCGTGACGTCGTGATATCATGACCATTCTGCCTTTGAGACCTTTGTTTTGTTTTGTGTCACGATATTGTGACTATTCCGCCTTCGAGCCCTTTGTTTTATTTTATGTCTCGATATCATGATGTTGCGATATCGCGACCATTCCGCATTCGAGCCCTTTGTTTTGTTTTATGTCGTGATATCGTGACGTCGCGATATCGCGACCATTCCACCTTCGAGCCCTTTGTTTTTTTTTATGTCGTGATATCGCGACGTCGCGATATCGCGACCAAATTCTACCTTGTGAGAAAAAGGCTTTTAATGTCACAATTTCTTGATGTCACAATTTTATGACGTCGCAATATCGTGACCGACTTTTGCCTTGTTAAAATGGCCAACAAAACACTTAGAAAAATTTGGTTGATGCAAGATTGCCTTGCTGCCACCGGATGCTCCTGCATCAGACACCCGGGGTAAATGGAGAAGTGACCTTCACTTCTATGCTGTTTGGTCTACGTATTTTGTGACATCTCCAAACGTGCACTCACCTCTGCAGCCCGCTTGAACCTTGTCTCCTGGCAAAAAAAAATTCTACCTTCTACCAGACAAATTTTGGCACTACTCCACACCTTCTCGTCCACTACCTGTAATGGCTTTAACTTGTGGTGCACTCCATATTTCGTCAAGGAGTACGTATTTGCACAACCATCATGCACTGCACTCCGATCAAACTGCCATGGCCTTCCTAACAGCAAATGGCAAGCATCCATGGGAAAAACATCACACAGGACTTCATCTTGGTATCTCCCAATCTTGAACATGACTAAGCACTGTTCACGGACCCATGCTCTATGGTCCTTCCGCAACCATGCAATCCGGTATGGATGCGGGTGTCTCCTTTCTAGCTGTAACTTAGCAACCATCTCTTCGGAGACTAAGTTATCAGTACTTCCATTGTCTATAATAACATTATAGACTTTACCTGTGCTTTTGCACCTTGTGCGAAATAGGCTTCTCCTCTACTCTGGCTTGTCTTCCTCAATCAACATGGCTCTCCTTGCGACCATGACTTCTCCTCTCTCTACCTCCTTAGAATGTTTTGATTCAACATCTTCATCTGCTACAACAGCTCTAGCAGGACCCTCAGGTCTCTTGTTCATCCTCTCACGATGCTAGGGACACTCGTATGCCTGATGTCCCTCTTCTCCACAGTGGAAACAGGTTCCATGAAACACTCCTCTTCCATACCCATGTCCAGATCTACCTCTTCCTCTTGGGTAGCCATTGTTCTAAACTTGGGGTTTGTAATCATCACCTGCCTTCTACTCTTGGCTGCTGCTAGCTTCTTCTTTCTTCTCCTCTTTTCCTTCATCTTTTCTTCCACCAGTCTTTCCTCCATGCCCTCTTCCTCTTTTCTTGCTCTCAAACCTTCTGTTCAATTTCTCTTCAACCTTCAGAGGAAACTGGTAAGCATCTTCAATGGTGCTCACCTAAAATAGGCTCAACTCTTCTTAGATACTGGGTCTCAACCCATTGATATAACGGGCCACCTTCTCCTTGCTTGCCTCTAAATGGCTAGTTCTGATGGAGATCTTATAAAACTCCTTTGTGTACTCTTGGAAAGTTTTGTTCATCTATCTCAAACTTTGCATTTTTCTTAGCAGATCTAGTTCGTAATCACCTAGGATGAACTGCCTCTTCAGCTTCTCCACCATTTGTGCCCATTTTGTTATCCGTTCTTTTCCTCTTCTGTTTCACTCCAACTACACTCCCTTCCACCATATGCTGGCATGACCCTTCAGCTTGGTCTTGGCAAATTTGAGCCTCTCAGGATCTTCAAATTCTTCATACTCAAAGTACTCTTCTAGATCATTGATCCAGTCGATCAATTCCTCCGGATCAAGATTTCTTGAGTACGTAGAAACCTCTATCTTCGGCCTCTTTCCAATCTGAGAAATGGCTTTGTACAACCTGGCTTGTGCAGGATCTACAACCTCTTCTTCTTCCTTAAACTGGTTTTCTTCTTCATCCACTTCATCTTCACTACCTTCATCTCTTCTTGGTTGTAATCCTCTACGCACCTCTTCTTGTAGGGCTTGCATTTGCCTCTACAAAGCTCAAACATCTTCTACTGACGCCATGCCTCTCCCACCAATGGGGTTTCTTCTTGGAGGCATTCTGCTCACTCTCTCACAAGCCCTTCCAAAGATCCTAGTGTAACTATCTCACGTCTGGTGATCTGTTACACACTCAGGAACTTCTAGCTCTGATACCACTGATGGGGGATGGGAAAAATGCACACCCAAAATTCCCAAATTCTCTTGTATTAATCTAGAAATTCTACAACAACAGAAACAACCTGTAGGCTTTACATTAACCAACGCTCAGCTTTCTTTTCTCTCTATCACACTTCTGCATACGATCTCCAATGCTCCACCCCTAATCTATTACAATCACTCAATTTTTATCGAGGTCTCGACCCTCTAGGCCATTAATGACCCTTCTGGAAAAATACATTAAACAAAACCTGCAAGGTCGGCTTTCCCCGTTGAGTCTTCAATTTTCCTTCCGTAATTGGCAACTGCCCCAATCCGCCATGAAAGCATGCATTTAAAGAGACCCTTGACCTGTAACCGCCATTTTGTCAGACTGTTCTTCTGAACTGCTGTCTCATCCATATTGCCCATGACCTGCAACTGTCGCTTTGTCAGAATGTTCATCTATGATTGTTGCCTCTTTTTTCGTGCGCATGGCCATCCATGTGTTTATTTCTCATTTGTTTTCTTTTGGCCGTGATATCATGACATGTCACGATATCGTGATGTCATGATATCACAACCATTCTGCCTTCAAGCCCTTTGTTTTGTTTTATGTCATGATATCACGACGTCACAATATCGTGACCATTCCACCTTTGAGCCCTTTGTTTTATTTTATGTCATGATATCGCGACATCATGATATCATGACCATTCCGCATTCAAGCACTTTGTTTTGTTTTATGTTGTGATATCATGACCATTCCACCTTCGAGCACTTTGTTTTGTTTTATGTCGCGATATCGTGACATCGCGATATCGTGACCAAATTCTGCCTTGTGAGAAAAAGGCTTTTTACATCACGATTTCGTGACGTCGTGACATCGCGACGTCGTGATATCGCGACGTCACGATATTGCGACCGACTTTTGCCTTGTTAAAATGACCAACAAAACACTTAGAAAAATTTGGTTGATGTAAGATTGCCTTGTTGTTGCTGGATGCTCCTGCATCAAGTTGGTTCCAAGGCCTTTAATATCCACTAAGTGAAAATCTTGGACTTGGGCAATCAAAAGTCGATCCCCTGGGTCCAAAATTGGGGTTCCTCCTTCCTGATCTCTAGAAGATAATTTAGCATTAAAATCCTTAACAATAATCTAGTCTAAATATTCCCTTGAGGTCCTCATATTATGCACAACTTTCCATTGAAGCCTCTGGCCATCAAGGTTTTGAGCCCCATAAAATTTTTTGATTAAAACATGTTCAGCTATGACATTATTCCTAAAATGAGATGTGAGAACACCCCTCCAAGATATATGTTCTATTGTAGTCCATTCCAGAGAGTTCCAAAGAGTGACAATCCCCCCTGAGGCACCTTGGGCAGCCACATCCATATGACCAACGCCCCTCCAAATTCTGTTAACTGTTTTACACATAAGATCTAATGACATTTTGGTCTCCTGGAGAAGCAAAAAATCTGTTTTGCATTTTCCTAAGAGTCTTTGAATAATAGATTGATGGGTTCTACTATTTAAACCCCTAATATTCCATGATTGTATAATCATTGAAAACCTTGAGAGCAATAAGAATCAATTGTCATCACCGATCCTCTAGTGATCAGTTTGTCTCCTTGAACTGCTAGCAGGTCCTTATTTTATTTTCTACCCACTCCTTGAGAGTTGCTATTTTTTGATCTCTTTTCCACCTGAGTTATCCCTAGGGCTGGCCTTTCTCTGTTCTTTTTGGCTATTCCCATGCTGACGTCCTTGATTATTGGCTACGCTTGTGAGTGCACTGTCAATGCCCCTGCATTCTCTGATTGTGGTAACTCAGTGTACTCAATTACCTATTCTATGATGGTGGGAGATGAAGAAGAAGCATGAGCGTGAATGTTATTTTCTTCAATATTCCCATCCACTCCTTCCATGAATTGATCCTCTTGGTCCACTAGTGTCTTAAAAATTTCATACCTATTGGCTGGCTTGAGTTGTGATTGCTCCTTACCATTTTTCTTTTGCTTTCTCCTTCTTTTGGGCTGTTCAAAGCCATATTTCTGAACATCTTTAACCTGAGGAGTATTGGTTGGTTCTTTGGTAAGAGTTGACTTACCCTCCCTGGGACAATTTGGCATTCCAAGCGGGGCCTCCATTTTTGTGTTCAAAATATTTGGACAAAACCAGGCCAAATGCCCATGTTTGTGGCAAAATCTGCATTTGAAGGGCAGAGCCTCATAATCTAGCTGTTGGATCCAAGATAGTCCTACCAGTTCAAGTTCCACCTCTGTCGGTAGAGGCTGGCTAATATCCATTTCCACATAAATTCTTGCAAAAATAGTTGTGTTTCCTTCTATGGTGTCTTTGGAGATGCCCAAATGTCTACCAAGGGAGTTATCGATCATTTCCAAAACTTGCTCACCCCAAAAATCCATTGGAAAAGCATACAACCGGCAACCCACTCTCCAGGGTTGAAAAAATAACCCTGCTGGACCATGGTTCCTATTTTCCAATTCAAAAGCCCTATTTCTATTAGCCAGAGAAGAAAAACTAACAATGAAATACCCATTGCTAATAAACCATAAGGAGTACTCACCATGAGGCTCCCAATTTTGACTGACCTAGGTATGCAAGAAATTTAGGGTAGGGCGAATACCCATGAATTTACAGATCAAATCATGGTTGGCTCTGTAAAAGATTGTGTCTTCGACCATCTTTGGCTCGATGACAATCTTGGGTCTTGATTCGGACTGCGGAAGGCATCCATTGACCCGTTGTCCTGTTGATCTCTCTCCAGCGTTCTTGAAGAGCTTATGAAGAGCATTTCTCTGAGCTTCGTCATTAGAAGACGGAGAATTTTCTTTTAGCAAGTCTATGAAGGAGCTCTTTCTCCCGGTGAGAGGATCTAGAGGAGTCCCCATTGGACCCTCCTGGGGCAGCAGACTTGCCTATAGATCCACAGTAACCAAAAAAACACTACGACAACCCACCTGATGCCCTGTATTTTCCTTCACTCTAGAAACCCTAGAACATTGCCTCTCGCCTGTTCAGAATTTTTCTCACCCAAATCTCGTTTTCTTTTACTCCTTTATTGTTAAATAGATAAATTTATGATAATTAATTGGCATTTGTATGTGGCACCTTTGCATACCTTTGACGTTATTTTGGGTGTTGACTAGTTAAAATCCCATATGCCTTTTTTTAATTTTGAGGAAATATGGGTGGAATTTATGGATGAATCTAATCAAAGGATTAAAATTCATTGTGATCATGGCACAATTAAGCAATATTTATTGACTGTAATGCAGATAAAGAAAGTCATTAGGAATAGGGGAATGGTTTTTATAGTTAAAATGAATAATAAAGAGGAGCCTTAAGTAGAGTCCGACCTCTTCCAAAAGCATCCTATTTTGGGAGAATCCAAGGATGTATTTTCAGGGGACCTTTCGAGGTTATTTCCTCAAAGAGAGATTGATTTTTCTATTGGGCTGTTACCTGGAGCTGCACCCGTTGCAAGGGCACCATATAGGATGACCCCTATTGAGCTGCAAGAACTTAAGATGCAATATTGGTGAAAGGGCTAATCAAGACAAATGTGTCACCCTAGGGAGATCTTATCTTATTTGTTAATAAGAAATATGGTACCTTGAGAATGTGTATAGACTATCGAATGTTGAATAAAGTTACTATAAAAAATAATTAGTTGTTACATAGAATTGATGATATCTCCGATCAACTAAAAGGAGCAACTATCTTCTCAAATATTTATCTAATGTCTAGTTATCATCAGTTACGGCTTCAATAAGCAAAGACTTCTAAAACAAATTTTAGAACAACGTACACACATTTTGAGTTTACATTCCTACCTTTCGGGCTAACTATGCCCCAGATGCATTCATGAATCTCATGAATAGAATTTTTAAAGACCTTTTGGATCAATTTGTGCTCATGTTTCTTGATGACATAAGGATCTATTACAAGAACAAAGAGGAACATGATCAACATATGAGAATTGTACTTGAGATTCATAGAAAGAATCAATTATATGGAAAATCAAAGTGTGAATTATATACTCCACAAGTACAATATTTGGGACATATTGTCTCTACTGAGGGGATTGTAGTCAATCCGAAGAAAAAAAAAGCAATTGTAGATTGTCCTACACCTACTAACATTATTGAGATGCGAATTTTTATGGGAATTATACGCTATTATAGGTGATTTATCAAAGGTTTCTCAAGAATTTTCCAACCTATTACAAACCTTCAAAGGAAATGTAAAACCTTTAAATGGATAGAGTAGTGTGAAGAGGCTTTTCAAATTCTAAAAGAAAAGTTGATAATTACACCAATTTTGCAGTTACCTAATCCTAATAAGAAGTTTACTGTATGTACTGATGCGTAAATTGAAGGATGAGGAGGGGTTTTGACCCAAGATGATGTGGTTATTGCCTTTGAATCAAGGAAACTTAAGAGGCATGAGGTGAATTATACCACTCATGAATTGAATTGGTAGTTGTGGTACATGCCCTTAAGATTTGGAGGTACTATTTATTGGAAAATCCATTTGAATTGAGAAGACAGATCACCAAATTTTAAGATATATATTTATTCAAACCTTATTGAATTCCAGAAAATGACGCTAGATGGAGTTTTTAGCTAAGTATGATTTTGGCATTGAGTATATTAAGGGTAAGGATAATAAAGTTACTGACACTCTAAGTAGGAGAGGGTGAATTATGGAAATGAAAAAAATTCAATATGATTTGTTAGATAGGATTAAATATCTACAATAGAAAGATACATTTTTCCAGTCATTTAATTCTCATATTGAGCAAGAACTTGGAAATGATATAGGTTTTATTTATAAAAATGACTTGTTGTATTTTAAGAATAGATTGTTGATTCCAAATTCAGGTGGTTTGAGGGAAACAATCCTTAAGGAGGCACACAATACTCCTTACTTGATGCACCTTGTAGGGGAAAAGATGCACAAGAGCTTGAGAAAAGCCTATTATTAGCCAGGTATGAAAAAGGACATCATCGACTATGTGTCCAAGTGCTTGGAGTGCCAGAAAGTGAAAGTAGAACATTTGCATATGGCAGGTAGATTATATCTGCATGACTTACCTACACAAAAGTGGCAGATTGTTTATATGGACTTCATACTTGGATTATCTAAAATAAGGTTTGCACATGATGCAATATTGGTGGTAGTGGATAAGTTAACCAAGGTTACATATTTTATACTTGGTAATGTGTAATATTATACATCTACTATAATGAGCAAGTTCACCAGAGAAGTGGTGAGACTACACAGATTCCAAAAAGTCATAATGTTTGATAGAGATTCTCTCTTTACCTCTAAATTTTGGCAGTATTTCCATGAAGCTCTAGGAACTAAATTGAATATCAGTTCAGCCTATCATCTTGAGACAAATGGACAAATTGAGAGGGTGAATTAGGTTGTAGAAGATATGATGAGAATGTATTGGATTGATTATCATACCAAATTGTAAGATTACGCATACCTAGTTGAGTTTGCATATAATAATAATTACCATGCACCACTAGGTATGGTACCTTTTGAAGCCATGTATGGAGGAAGATGCAGAACTCTCTTATCATGGGATAATCTGGTGGATCGTATATTTGATCGAACCAAAAACTATAAAAGAAAATGAAGATCAATTGAAAATAATTCAGCAGAAGCTGAAGGAGGCCACTAATCACCAAAAGAGCTACACGAAAATCAAAAGAACACCGAGGGAGTATTCTGTGGGAGATAGAGTATTATTAAGGGTGAAACCAACTAAAAGTTCTATAGAATCTTTCAAACTTGACCCTAGGTATGTGGGTCCATTTGAAATTGTGGACAAGATAAGCCATATTGTATACAAACTTGCTCTACCACCAAGCTTATCCAAAATACATAGTGTCTTCTATGCGTATTTATTTAGGAAGTACATTCCTGATCCAGTCATGTTTTGTATATTTTTAATTTGCATATGTCTGATCCACTAAAAATTGAAGTTTGGCATGTTTGTATACTTGGTTTTAGAACCAAGAACCTAAGCAAGAATAACATAGAGTAATTTTGGACTCAATGGGACCTCTCTCGGATAGAAACACCATGTGGGAGAATGTGGTAAATATGCAGTAGTAGTTTTCTTATCTGTTTGAGTAGACATAAACATTTTAAAATATTTTATATGGCTTGATGATGTATATATATATATATATATATATATATATATATATTATTGGACACTCGGTAGAGTAGCCTTATGTATGTTTTAAGTTATTGAGTAGATTAGCTTTGCTTATGAAATGATGTATGTTTTGGTTTATGCATGGATGTATGAGTTAATGAAATATGAAACACTATGTGGATAAATTAAATTTTTAAGTTTGAATGAATTATGATTCGATAATGTTTGTGATATAGTGAATGATGTATGCATAGTGTAATAGCATGATTATCATGGCATATGTAAAAAGCTATATGTAAATGTATTTTAAATTGCTTAACCATACTTTAAACATAGGTACAATGTTTGATTCTAGTGGGGGAGGATGTAACGACCCTCCTTACACGACTTTAGAAAAGCAAATGAATTGTTAATAATACTAGCCATATCTTTTATAATGTGGTGTTGTTTATGCTTGATGTGCATGCAAGACCGGGTATAAGACCTCAAGATACTAAAGAAGGGTTGTGGATAGGGTAAGAGGGAAGTTATGGTTTGGCTCATGAGAACATGGAAACTCACATGAATTGCACATCATAGAGGTGCATCATGGGAAATATTGCATTTTGTGTGTGCTTGCATATATGTTTGCTACTTTATTTTTCCTTTGTGACAATAAGAATGTTGGGAACATGGGAGCCACACCTTGCTAAGTATGTGTTGAAATAAAAAATGATTATATAGTTATTATTTAAAAAATATATAATATAAAATAATAATATGATAGCAAATATATGAATATGAAATGTAAACTAAAATCATAGTCTTTGAGGTTAATGAAAGCAAATTCTATGTTAAATAGCAAGGCATATTTAATTATCATTTTAAAAGTGTAGGTGTTGTAAGGTAATGGTTAAAACTAAAGAACCAAAAATTTTGTGTTGTCATGATGTTTTGAAGTGTGTTGTGTGGCCATTTTAACTCCATGTCTACTTGGCATTGCGCATGATATGAGGGAAGGAAAATTTCCTAAGTTTTGAGAATGGTGGAACATAAGGGGGTGAAACTTACCCAAAATGTGAGCAACAAGGAAAAGGATGTAGGGAACTATGGATGTGATTCAGGTGTGTTGTTTTATTTCTAAAAATTTAGTTTTGGATTGCTAGTATTTCATATTGTCTGAAAAAAATTCAACTCAAATCTAACCTCAAACAATCATTTCAGGGTGTGCATGTTATACTTTGTGTTGAATTAATGAATTCTGTAATTGGTTGATCAAGTTATTTTGCAAAATAGAAATATTTTGATTTGATTTAAATATTTCCTTGAGCCTGTTTGGGCAAAACTAAAAATGGTTAATTAAATATTCTTTGTGAATGTGTGCATATGTTGTGAGCATAGCTTTATTTTACATGGACTGAAATGGTAGTGGTGTGGTTAAAATATATTGGGTGTGAACAAATAGAAAAAGCTTTGTTCAATTTGGTGATGTGTTATCCATATTACCTGGAAATTGGAAACGTAGTATAAAATCGAATATATGAATATGAAAATGAGTGACACAATTGTAGTGGATAAAGACAACACTAGATTTAGAAAATATTTTGATTGTGTACTTCTGGTGTTATTAAAGTCCATCAAATGTATTGTTATTGTGCAGTCTAGTTTGGTTTACTAGGTTTTCATTTGTCTGTGAATATTAAGTAACCATGAAAATGAAGGGAAAGAAGGCATACATGTTACTATGTGTATAACATATGGTTAAAGTGTGCATATATGATTGCTATGCATTAGCTGGAAAAAAAATTTAGTTATACAAATTATTGTTACCATTACTGTCATTTGGAAAGCGAATGTCAAGGAAAATGCATGCATTGAATTCGCTTGATGTAATGTGGTAATGTGAATGCTATTGTGAATTTTATTTTGTAATTGCATGTTTGTATATGTTATTTTTTTTAGAAATGTATACATGAAATGAGCCATAATTTGATCCCTTGCACTACTCAAAATGAGTACTGGTAGAGTTGATAAACGTTAAGAATGGAACTGAAACCACGTGTTTCGATGAAGATTGCAAATATCATATGGATTGAACCAGATGCTATTCGACAATGAATATCTACAAACAAACCATGTTGTTTATTTATCGAGCATATTGAGAGTAAAAACCAAATTATCTATTGTTAAAAAATGTAGCCCTTTCCAAATTGTAGAAATGAGAGGAAAGTATTTTGTGTGGTTTGAAAACATAGGGTGCTAGCTAGTGAAGTTGTTAAGTTGCTTATATTTTAGAACCTTGAAACTGGAACCCTTTTGGGGTTGCATGTAGTATAAATATATATATTGCTTAGGTATTTGTAAAAATAGAGTTCTGACCTATAGATGTAATGTTGTAAGAGAATCGTATAAGCTCCTACTCTATAACACTAGAAAAATAATGCAATGTGGTTTTCCTTTTTACCAGTGTACACATGTATATATATGCATATTTCTGAGTATTAGTTAAGTTTTTTAATTCTAGTGTTAAATACTTAAGCTATTACCAAACTTTTATGACAAAATGTTAAACCCTAGATGATGTATTGAGGGTATATTCTAACCTATGAACTAGTAAAATTTGGGCTAATGAAAAGGATTGGTACACCATTATATTCGAAGAAAAGAATAATATATGTGTTGTCTTCAAAACACAATCAAACATGTGGTGTAACCTTATCTTATGTTGGCTGAGATTAATGGGTTACTTATGGCTTTGAAATCTAGTTGAAAGATGTTGGTTCTTTTCTAATTTAATTACAATTGGAAAGCAAATAAACAATTAGCTAAAATTCCTTATTTACTAAAATTTCTATGTTCGTAAATGCTTTGGGTTTATGTCAAATAAATAATTGTTAGGAACATAAGTCATTAAACAAAAGCTAGAAATATCGCCAATTAATTTTAGATCAAACTGGACACTTTAATATTAGAATGCTTTGGTAGTTTGGTGTTATGTTCTTATGTTCTTTAATTATGTTTAAATTAGAAATTTGAACCATTGCAAATGATACCTAAGTATGTCCATTTTTGAGCTATGGCCTAGTGATTAAATAATGTCTTAGCTTGTAGAAGAACTCACTCTCTCCCTTAAATGTGTAAGAGAAAATTATAAATAGGGAAGAGTAAATACTATGTAAATGTGATTCTTTTCCTAGAGAGTAGTAAAATAGATTCCATTCCATCATGTGATGCTATTTTCTTAAAACACTCTTTAGGGGTAAGAGGGGTGTATAATTAGATTGATTTTAGATCCTCTTTCTAGTGATCCTAGACCCCAAAATTATTTTAATATTGCAAGCAAAATAATATTGAAAAGATTATTGGGAAGGGATAATCAAATTAAAACACACCAAATATGGTTGTAGATGTGGGTATGCATGTAATGTGACTCGAGAGTAATGGATATTTTGATGGGATAGGTCACACCAAGGGACTTGTCAAAAGCAGTAACGAGGGACGGTATGATATGTTGCCTCCAAGTTGCTGCTTAGGAGTATAATGATACTTCTATGTTTCACAATGGTTGTAAAGGACTTGCATGATAACCAAAGCTAGTTCTGCCACAATATTTGGTATGGGATAAACATTTATGAATCAAAGTGGGTATTTGAAACTAAGCTCAGTGTTAAGGAAATGACATGGCTCTAGCTGAATTCGATTATTTGGATAAATAGCTAGACACTAGGTATATGTACATTGAAACCCCTATATATAAATCCTTGAACGATTTGATCGGATAGTCAAAGTTTAAGTATGTGTAGGTATGCAGAAAGTACATACATATCCTCTAGGTGTTACGTGCCCTAAAGGATAACCTGAGTTATGGTTCGGTTCTCATGCCAGAATAAGAGGATGATAAATGATACAAGTTGAATCCACAAAATGATACCTTTACATGATTTGGCTAATCTCATCCTCTTGGGTGGTTGTCTATAATAGTCTTGAAACCCAAAGGTGGTTTGATATGGTTGTATTAATTAAAACTTTATGTGATAATTCATTAGGTGAAATATAAATACTACGAACATGAATACATTTATTGTAAACAAAAAAACATTATTTAAGATAAAAAAATTATTTAAACGAAAAAAATACCTTGAAAAATTGTTTGACCTAATTTTATAATGCAATAAAGTAAGTAAGATTGGATTATTGCCGATTAACATGACTTCTTATTTCTATAAATTCTAGATTAAAGTTTATTTTCATCTAAATATTTAACTTTGATGTCATCTATAATTATAAAAGAATGAAAATTAGGCACAAATAAGTTTGGCTTTATGGACCATTAGGTTCAAGTTCTATAGTTTGATGCACTTTATCTTGTCTTAAAAGAAGAGGGACCACGATAACTACTTTGGCTCTATGAAAAGTTGAGCTCAAGTTATATACCTTATCTTATATTAAAAAGAAATTATAATAAACTCTTTTTATATATGTATATATATATTATACGAATGAACGCTCACCAAATTGGACCATGATCGTTACAAATGCCTCTAAAATAGGGTCATAAACCTATGAAATAAATCAAACTAGTGTCTAAACACAAGTGATCATTGCATGTGAAAGTCACTATCCTTCATCGGTAGATCACATGCAATATCCTTATCATTTACTTGAGTTCCATTGTGCAACCACTACATAGTGTCTAAACACAAGTGATCATGCCATGTGAAAGTCACTATCCTTCATTGGTAGATCACATGCAATATCCTTATCATTTACTTGAGTTCCATTATGCAACCATTGCACAACCTGCATCAAGGATATAAGAAACGTATGGTTAACTTGGTACGAAATAATCCAAACAACATGGATCGTATATTCTCATTTATTTTAAAATACCACCTCAAAAGCTAGTGTTCTGGATCCTACGGAAAACTATCTGCACACACCCTCCCATCACTCTTATTTTGACTGTGTTTTCAGAACCTTCGACGTAATACGGAATATGAAATTAAGACCATACACTTTGCAGCGTGACTCCAACTTTAAAAGATTCGAGTTGAAATTATTGTAAAGTGTTATACTTACTTTAATTTTAAATTTAAATTATGGTGTGATGTTATACTTTGAAAGATTTAAATTTTAATTATAAAAATGAGTGATAGAGTTCAAACCAGATAAAATATGATAAAAGATAAAGGAGATCTACGGTGAAACTGATACTTCTTAGTTTTGCTCTCATTCCAAGAAAAAGGAGCATCGCTGTCCAAGCTTTACTTTTGAACTGTCAGTAACCCACATCTATAAATTAAAAAGCTAGGATTCCTTAATATTTTCGTTACTTTATATGCAAAAAGGAGAGCTTCGCCGAGAGCTTCGCCTTTAGGATGGCAGGCGGGAATATTAAGTAAGATTGATGGACTTACAACTATTGGAAAGATGCAGAATCAAATGATTTGCTAGGGAATGTTTTTCTTTTTTGGCCATGACGATAGATAATGTGATATTTCCAATCAAATAATTTGCTAGGGAATGTTTTTTTTTTGCTTTTTTTTGTTTTGGGCCATGACGATAGTATGGTTCGTGGTATAATAGGATGAAGACAAATGCCACCGTCACTCCACTATCTACAGGCTACCTCGATTTTCCTAAAAGGAAAATAATTCTTTAAAGTTTATATTCAAGGTAGGAATTTAACTTCGAAACAGATTCAAATTTTCTTCTCTTTTTTCTTTTTTTTGGTCTAGTAGGATGAAGACACGTACCACCGTCACTCCACTATCTATGGGCTACCTTGATCTTCCTAAAAGGAAGATAATTCTTTAAAGTTTATATTCAAAGGAGGAGTTTAACTTGGAAACAAATTCAAATTTTCTCTTTTTAAATAACATCTAATAGTCAAAGGCTGGTGCTTTCGCGGTTGCATATATTTCTGAAAACAATTAAATATCATGGTCTTGTCAAGCACATCTATGGCGGGAACTGTTCAGTTTGAACTTTAGACAATTTGGATTATATTACTAGCATTACATTTCATGTGCATCACGCTTAGTTGATATAAATCAATTCAGTGGTAAATGTCTATGTGATGTAGATTTTGTGTATACACTTTACGAAAGAAGCATCTATAATAATGTAATGGAGGTGGGGAAAGCTTTGTTGGTAGAAAGGGTTCAAAATAAATTAATTGACTGTAAGAAAATCATTGAGTTCAGTAAAACAGGATGACGGGTATTATCGATTTTTTAGGTTGAATTAGTTCAAGGTGATTTAATTCACAATTCAACAAAATAAGCGAATATGTATTATCATGATCATTTCTTAGATTCTTTTTAAAAGAAGATAATCTTTACTGATACGATATGACAAAATATTCTTTGGTGGAAACTAATTAGAGTAGCATATTGATAATAGGGAAGATGAACTTTTCATAATAACTATATGGGATATTTCCTAACGAAAGATAACTCTTTGGTTAAGGATAATCGAAGTTGTAATGAAACTCATTTTTTAGTATCGTATGATGCCACATATTTTAAGGGACGAAGTATCTCAACGCAGGTACATATGGTTTTAGTCGACATAACCAAAAATACCCATCGTTGTTGCTTATAATTTTATTTAACTATGATTGAAAGATAATACATGAAGATCTATGTTTATATTTATAGGTATATTACAATATCAAATAAAATAGGTTTAAGCGGTTAAATACACAGAATTTTAAGCCACATACTTATATTCGAATCTTGTTAAGTAATACATAGATATTGTCAAAAGTGTTATTGTAATACAATTATGCAGTTTATCAAAATATTGTGGTAACATGGTCAAGATATAATATAGATAGCAATTCAAAAGGAGAGGGTGAATGGAACATCTTAAGACTGCATCTTCTAGAAATTTTAACATCGAGAAGTTGGATAGTCAAAGAAATAGAGCTAAATCACATTTTGAACCTTGTCAAGAAAGGCAGGTTATCAAAAATAAATGTATAACTTGAGGTTTTTTAATAAAATTTTTACATTTAAAAAAAAAATTAATCAACTAATAAATATAAATATAATATTAATATATCTAAATATAGAGAGAGGTATATACATATATATTAATAATAAAAATTAGATTAGGCATTACAAAATGTTCATTAGGATGGAAATTGTCACCACATATAAATGAACAATCTTTTGGGAGCCATGTTTTGCATAGACTTGTTTGACTTAGGCAATTCTTGTGCTATTTGTGTGGATTTTGAACAGTTTTGAAATAAGCAGTCACTCAAAATAATCCAAGTAGTATTGAGGGAGATATGACCATGTGAAGATAACCATTTGAAATTAGCACATCATTAAGGCATTTTTTTGAAAAATATATCATATTTTAGGAGCCATATCTTTGTGAAAAGTTATCTAATATAGATTATTATTCAACCAAATTTTGTGGAATTTGAATAGCTTTAAAATGATGAGTCACATGAATAAATCCAAGAAATATTAAGGGATATATGACCCTATGAAGTAAGCCATCTAGAACAAGGGCATTGACGATTTTTTGAGTCATGGAAAACAAAATTGCAAATTTCTATTAGCCAAGGCATAGATGATGGTATGAGCAATGGAGTACTAAGGCATCAGTGAGACACGACATTCTATCTTGGCATATAATTTCACAGCTAAGTTTTATTTTCCTCTTCTTTATCTTAGAAATTTTGATTGCTAATTATTATACATTTTTATCAAATATTATTATCATTGTAGAATATTCTAGTAAGTTTTAGTAGATTTTGAGTTATATTTTCTCTCCTGTGGATCGATTTATAGATAAATTCTTAGAGTTATCCCTACTATTAGAGGTTAGCAAGAGCCTCGTAGATAAACAATCCATGTTGATCCAAGATACGATAAATTTTGGTAAATTTAATGGATCTTGGCTAGGGGATTTGGCCTTGCGAAAATGGATTGATAGGAGTTGAAAGTCTCTAGGATTGAGTCTATCATTTGTTCCCAAAGGTTTCTTTCTAGCCATTTTTTTCTAAGGAGGAAAGATATAGAACCCTAAAAGGGGATCCATGGTTTATGGAAGAGCAAGACTCTTCCTTACCCACTTGTATGAAGGCTTTGCATCTAAAAATACAAATCTATCCCTAGTACTAGTCTAGGTTAGGATGTATGGACTACCCATTGAAATTTAAGAAATGGATACATTCAAGGCAATGGGTAACACTCTAGGAGTATTCCTTGAGATTTCAAAAACTACAAAAGGTGGATTCTTGGCTATTTATGCTCGAATATTGGTCATGATTGATATAAGTAAACCTTTATCATAATCAATTATTATTAAGTAAGGGGAAAGTTGTGGGTCCAAACCATAGATTATGAGAACATATATTTTAAATGTAGAAGATGTCATGAGGAATATGTAGAAGATGTAATAGGACCTACTCCTAATATAAACAAGGAAAAAAGAAAAAAACCCTCAAACTATCAAACTAGATCCACGGAAGTAAGAGCAAATATAGAGAAAGGAATGCAAACTAAGTTGGTTGAAATTCTCTTTACCAAACAACAAAATGATATTGGTAATTCATAGGTGGGGTTAATAGCCCCTAATGAGACATTATTACCATATCATGGAATGTAAGGGGTGCTAATACCTCCTCAAAGTAGATGTGTATCAAGGACCTTTGTTCAAGTATTAAACCTGATATTCTTTGTATCTAGGAAACTAAAATGCCAAAGGAAGATGTTTCCAAAAATATGAAATTAGGATGGGCAAGATGTGAATGGGATGCTATGGATTCTTAAGGAGTAATAGGGGGAATTCTAACCTATTGGAATCCTATTATAATATACTATGTAATCATTCATAAACTTGGGCATTGGATAGCCTCCATAGTTACATGCTACTTTATATATATTTGTTTAATCCTTGTTGGTGTTTATGGATCTACAACTCAGTCAGGTAGACTAGAAGTATAGAGTGTGATTGAAGCATTTAGGACAAGTAAAGACCAATAAAGTTGATTCATGATCATAGTAAATTTTAATGCCATAGCCAAGTTGGATGAATGTTTTGGGGGAATTAGGAAATTAACCCAAACTATGTGATATTTATCAATTTTTATTCTAAACAATAATCTATGGGAGGTAGAGTTTGAAGAAGACAACTATACATGGACCAACAATAGGAGAGGCGAAAACCTAATGGTGAAAAAAAATAGATAGGTGCATTCTCTTAAATCCTTGTATAGATGAAGGAACTTGTGCTAAAATTAATACCTTGACAAAGAATTGTTCAGTTCACTAGCCAATAAGAGTTAAAATAGTGGTAAGTGTCATATTATAAATATGATCAAATGTGGAAGGACCATACTCAATTTATTGATATGATAGCACAAACATGGAATTATTCAAGAGTGGGCTATATACACTTCCAAAACAAATAAAATCAATGATATATAAAATAAAAGAATGGAACAAGAACACTTTTGGAAACAATTTTGAGAAGAGAGAAGAAATAAAAGATAAAATTTTAGAATTCCAAAAATATGATCATAATAATCCAATCTCAAAAGAAAGAGTGTTTCTTAGCGAATATCATATTTTTTTGAATAAGGAAGAGAAATTTTGGAGATTAAAATCGAGAAAGACTTGGTTAAAAGAAGAAAATAAAAAATACATTTTTTTTCATAAGATGGCAATTGTGCAAAGATAAACATCCAGAATTAGTAGAAGGGGTTTGGATTAAATACCATAGTGAAACTAGAAAGGAGGCAGGGTTTCTTAACCAAAATATTCTAGGATTGGAGAAATTTGAAGTTCTTAAAAATTAAATACTACAAGAAGCACCTTCAATTATAATAGATGAAGATAATAGAAAATTGATGGAGCCTATTACTCTAGAAGAAGTTCATTTAGCTCTTTTATCTTTTGATAAGGATAAATTCCTAGGTCTATATGGACTCTCTACAATATTATAACATAATTAGGATATAAAGAAGGATTTTATTTATTGGTGGTAGTGGAATAGTCTAGGGTAAAATAATACATACCATATACAATAAATGTAACATATCTTACCCCGTTTCAAAAAAAGAAGGATGCAAAATAGTTTCACTCATTTAGGCCCATAATCTTATGTAATATGACATATAAGGTTATCTTCAAAGTGGTGGAGAATCAATTAATACCTCTCTTAGACAAAACTATTTCAAAAGAGTAAGAAAGACATGTGAAAAGGAGATAGATTTTGGATGGGATAATAGTAGCTCATGAATTTATTCATTCAGCAACTTCAAGAAAATATAGATCAATGCTCTAAAAACTTGATATGAGTAAATTCTATAATAGGGTTAAATGGGAATTTCTATTTGTAGTTTTAGAAAATTTATATTTGGTAAGAAATGGGTCAAATGGATTAAAATATGTGTCTCTACAGTTTCATATTTAGTGTCGGTCAATGGGTTAGTAAGAGAATATTTTAAATCCAAGAGAGGTCTTAGACAGGGAGATCCTTTATCATCATATGTATTCATTATGATGGCATAGATATTGGGTAGAAACTTGAAGAAGTATAACTAAGATAGGCTAATAACTAGACTTAAAACTAGTAATAACATCGATAAATATCATCCATAAAATATTTATAGATGATACAACCCTTTTTGGGAGGGCAAGGATAAACAAGGCTAGATATTGGAATAACTTATTAAAGGAATACAAAATATCGTTAGGGCAAAATATTAATAGGATAAAATCCAAAATATACTTCTTAAACACCTCAACTAGAATCAAAGCAAATATATGCAAGTTCAAATGGAGGAGGGAAATCTGGAAGCAACTTATATAGGGATACCCTTATTTGAGAGAATAATGAGGAGAGAGTTATGGAATATAGTTATAAGTAAAGTTCAGAATAAACTATTGACATGGAAAGTTGGATGGTTATCATTAGAAAGAAGAGTGTAGCTAACTAAATCAATATTAAAGGTCATTCCAACATATTATATGTCCTTTTATACTATACCAAAATCAATAGAAAAATATTTAATCTATATTATAATATTATTTTTATAGTCAAGATTACATGATAAAAGGTAATTTCCTTTGGTGATTTTGTTTAAGAGTTATTATAGATGCATACATAGTTCGTAGGGAAAATGTAATTTACATATTGTACAAAGAGATTCAAAGACAATGGGCAAGAATTCTTCTATGTAAATATGCTGAGCCCAATGACCCAAACTTAATATTTACTATATTATCACTACAAAATAATTTTGATCTATGGAATAATTCATTAAATCAATTGATTTAATGATTAAATGTCTAATATGAGTGGTGGGAACTACAGAAAATAATTCTATTTGGATGGTTGGTGCGATAAACAACCACTCAATCAAGATCCAATTTTGAAACCATGGATGAGATTACTTCAAGATAAATATGGTGAAAAGATTTCAAACATTATATACAAGGATCAAGAAGGGAGATACAAATGGAGAGAACATTTTTTTACAAGCATACAAGACATTTATGCTAGGAGGTAGTTGAGAAAAAATATAACAACAATGATTATTCCTAGGGGATACAAGGATAAGTTGATGTGGGCATTGAATAAATTAAGAGAATACGTAACAAGAAGTGGATATAAAGTAAAGGGACAATAAAATAGGAATATCACAAGAATATGGAGAGATATTTGGGATAGTTTGAGCATTCCTAAAGTCAAAATGTTTGTTTGGCTAGTAGGTCATACAAGGATTTCATCCTAGGATAACATTATGAAAATGGGTTTAAATGGCCCTTCAAAATATGTTCTTTGTAAAAAGGAGGAGGAGAGTATAGACCATCTCTCGGTACACTGCTTAATAGTATGGAAACTTTACCAATGGATTAGTAACATGTTTGGTAAATGCATGGTGATGAATTGAAGAATTGAAAAATAGTTAAAGTAGTGGCATAAAATTTTTAAAAGTGAGGCTTTACAAAAAATCTGGGATATATCAAAAGATACAATACTTTACACTGTATGGCTAGAAAGAAATATATAAGTATAGAAAGGAAAGGAAATAAATTTAGAGGTAATAAAAAGGAAGGTTTGTTCAGCCATAGAGGAGTCTAAACCAACCCTATCAACTCATTCAATCCCTAATTTAGAATCAAAGAGCCTTTATAGATGGAGTCAAGTCACCAAATAGAATTATGATGTTGGGTATAGGAGAAAAAAATATAAGGTAAAAAATATAAAGTGGAAACCACTAGATGTGGAGTTGGTCAAATAGAATTTTAATGGAGCATCTAAATGAAACCTAGGAGCAACAGGAGGAGGTGGAATAATAAAAATAACAAAGATATTTTATCTCATTACACTTTGAATAGTGGCTTGAAGATAAATAATGAAGTTGAAGCTTGGGTGGCTTTTGAAGGATTAAAAATATGCAAACAAATGAATTGGAACATAGTCTGGATGGAAGGTGATTTATAATAGTAATAAATGAAATTTCGAGGAAAGCAAAGGCTCCAATGATCATATAAGAGATAATTTTGGAAATACAAGACTTTGTAATAGATTTTGAAAAAATCCGTTTTACACATACGTTAAGGGAAGGAAACAAATATGCAGATAGTCTAGCCAATAGAGGGGTTTTAATTGAGTATCATGAAGTTAAATTCTCTTTTCCATGGTAAGATGAACTAGTAAGTTTAGATGAAGCTAACAATAAAATATTGACTACCTAAATAAAATAATGTTTAAGATTTACTTTAATGTCTTTCATTGTTAATATTTGATTTATTTTATAACACTAATGTATTTTCATATAAACTATTTATTACAAATTTGGTGATTGCATTTATGTCTTAGGAAGGAACTAGCAATCCAAATTTGGTAAAGTGGACTATGATAGTGTGATGTTTTAGAAATATTACTTTACTAAGATGCAATGCATAGAAAATAGAGATGATGTTTTGGTATTGTGAAGGTTGTAGAAAAACATCAAGAAGAAGGATGTTGAATTCTAAGATATTTATATTCATATAGAAACATGAAGAAAATCTAGAAAACAGAAAATAAGAATTCAAACATTCTATAAAATATGTAGGTATCTAGTTATAGAAACCCAATTGAAATGAGAATTGAATATATTTGTAAACTCTTAAGCTCTAAAGGAGAGAGTTGTGACTTTTCAAATGTGGGAGACTCAAGTATAACCCCTCTCTCTCTATATATTTATATTTATATTTATTTATTATGGTGACAATTTCCATCATAATTAACATGTATTCTTAATACCATCAAGATATCCACTACCAAATTTATTATCAACATCATCATTATTATCCACACTAATTATATCCTCAATAAATTTCAATTAACCATCATGGACATTATCATCTTTATCAATCCTCTTCTTATCATCTTCTTGATCATCATCATCTCGTCCTTCCTTGTTTCCCTCCTTATTTGTTTCGATCCTCTCCACTCTCTCTTCTTCTAATGTTTCTTGAGGTTTCTTTTCTTCTAGCTCACCAATGTGGTTCTCATCCTTTTTATCATCCCTTACTCAATATTCTCTTCAAAAATAAGTCTATTTCTACCTTTTTATAACCATACCAAAATCATAAAAATGAAAGCATAATTTAATTACTATATATATATATTTTTTAAATTGTATCCTTGACCTTTAATAATTTTATTTGCTTGAGGATGATATTTACAAATAATCTAATCACCTATATATTAATCAAAATATTATAATTAAGTATGAAATAATATATAACAAAATGTATCTAAATAAATCAAATAAAATGAATAAAACAATGTAAACATGTATTACATAATGGTAGGGGCATGGCCATTCTTCCTAGTTGATGAGACACATACAAATTTTTTAGTCACACATAATAACCTTTCTTTTGGCCAAATGATTACTCTTTATGTTGGTTGCTCTTTTATTTTTTGTTTTTTTTTACTGGTTGAAAATTTGGTTTTAAGCCCCACTATCATGTCCCTTGGTTACAAGTTATTTCGCTCTCCATATGATATTCAATCAGTAAACATTGTAGAAGGGGGCAATTAGTGATGATACAAAAGTAGCTCAGTGATCTGTTGATAGATCAAACGGTAAGGAAGCAGTTCGTTTGGTGGCTGCTAAGCTTTTTATTATTATTTGTTTTTTATATGATATATAATTTTATTATTAAATTTTTGTTTAAGATATTAAAAGTTTTATTATTACACCAAATCAAATTGTATCCTTTATGAATTCTTGTTTTATTATATTCTCAACTTGTTTCTCTTGTAAAGGGACCTACGTTTTATAGTCTTAAATGCCTAAACTTGTTTTTTTTCTTAATCTATTCTTGTTTTGCCATGTTATCAGCTTGTCACTATAAAGGGTTTTTTTTTTCTTCTTTATGTATTCTTTGTTTTGCTCTGTTAGCAGCTTGTTTCTCACTATAAAGGGTCGTAGTTTCGTAGTCTTGAATGCTTAAACCTTATATGCCGTTCTAGAGTGTTTCCTGACGTAACGGGGGTTGTGTGCTTCTTATTTCAAACGTTTGGACATAATAGTTGGCATGGTTTTCATTACTTATTTTCTAACATTTCGAGTATTTATTTGAAAAACCAAAACCAAAAATCAAAAGAACAAACTACTCCTAAACGTGCAAAAGAGAGTATTGCGTCACCTGAAGTCATACCTAAGCAAGTTTGATTTCGCTCAGACCACCCCAAAACTATTATATTTTATTGAAATTATTTTTTTATAAATATAATTATGTTTTTTTTTAATTGATATATAAGATTAAAAAAGTTTTTTATTACATCTTAATTATTGTACATAACATATGTACATAAATCTCTCATTTCAGATTTTCTCCTTAAAATTTGAAAAAAAAAAAACCAAACTAATATCATTTACTAACTAGTAAATTTTTTTCCATAAATAATTTTATAACTATATATATAAGATTTAGTGTTGGTGTAAGATTATCTCTGTTTTGGTTTAAAGTTAAAAGTATTCCTTACCATTTATAATTATTTTTCAATGCTGTTTTCGCCCTTCAAAGTTCAGAAAAAAAAACAGTTTTAAAAATAAATTGCAACTATCTTCATACATTCTCAGCCATACGCGTAGGACTTTCATATTTGCCAAGATCTAAAACCTTTTTTCTCAATATCTACCTAATTCTCATCTAAAAACATCAAAGGGATCAAAGACATTGCAGCGCCTTATTCCCTACCCCAGTTGTACTTAAAGTTTGCCTTCCACTTTCCACCTCATAGGCTGAACATGACATTTTCTGTTTTCTAAGCTATTGCATGGGCATACTTCACCAAATAAAGGTGAGCCGTCGTTTCAACAGTCGGTTGTTCAGATCCTCCGAGTCAAAAAAGGAAAAAAAAAATACAGGTTAAAGTGTTCAATATTTCTTAATCCTCTCCCACTTTACAGGTGAGCGTGAGATTTAGGGAGGTGCGTGGGAACTTTAGGTAAGACTTTCCATGTAAAACTAGAAAATATGAGAATGATGGAATACTTGCTCATCTATTTTTCCTAGACTTTTAGAAACAGGAGGACAAAGATTGAATTTTTGCCGTAGAAAATGCTCAACTTGAGCACAATATTACACAATCTGTCTAGCATGGCTAAGACACATGGCACTGTCACTCCATCACCTAAACTTTTTATTAAAAAGAAACCATTTTTCGAGTTTGTAGTCAAGTAGAAATTTCACTTCTATACTGAGATTGCTTTTACTTTATTTTAAATGTTTAGCTATACATGACAGGCTGATGCTTTCCTGGTCACAAAAAGTTTTGAGGATAATAGGATAATTTGCTCTATGATTGTTAATTCGAATTTTTACGTATAACAAATAATAGAGTACATTATCTGTTACTTGAGCAAGAACGATTTAACTCTTTAATTCGTACTTCGGAGAATTTAGCTTACTTTTAAGTTGGCAGAAATATCAGCATGCTTCTCAAAAGAGCTTACCGTATTTTATGTTATAAAGACTTCTATTGATATGTAGAAGTTATGTTTGTCATAACATTCATCAAAAGATAAAGCAAATTTGTGGATGTCCCGTCGACTAAAGAGTTGCCAATGAAAATAATGCCTACGAAAGTTGCTGGAAAACGAGGTATCCATTTGTATTTTTAAGTTTTATTTTATTTCTTTATGTTTTTATAGTTTTTATGTGCGTAACAAAGTTATTCAGAGCGTACCACAAAGTTCTCAATAAGAGAAAATGATGTAAACCTTTCTTTGGATGTCAAGTTACCTGGAAGGCAGTTTGTTGACAGTTTGACACTTCAACTGCACCACATAATGTGTATCACATAACTATTCTTTATAATTAAAATAAAAGGATTTCTTTTTTTAAAGATGGAAATAAGTTTCACATTTTTAATATATATTGATAATAAAAATATATACTGAAAAAAATTTAAGAAGTTGAGAATCTGTCTTCGTTTGTTTCATGGTTGCCGCACAGTTTATGTTGAAGCTACCGGAGCAAGGAATTGTACCAGGGAAAAGGTCTTGCAAGTTTGTGCTGAAATTTTTCCACAAGATAACAATACCAATCATGTTGTTGAAATTTTTGTTACTGAGTTTGATAATGCATGTAAGTGGCTAGAAGAGCATACCCTGATAGGATATTTCTTGGGTTATATCCCGAATGATACTTTGATCCGATCTTGGATTGAGCAGTATTGGCAACCTAATGACATTAAAATAAAGAATATCCAAATTTTATCAAAGGGGTTTTTTCTTTTTTACTTTGTTGATGCTCAACATGCACAAGAAGTTTTTAGTCGGGGTCCCTGGTATGTCCAAAGCTCTTTGCTTATCTTTCAACAGTGGTCTAGAGATTTCTCTGTCAATGATGAGGCTTCTCTAGAAGTGCTTGTTTGGGCTGAGTTACGTGGTCTTCTCATAGCTCTTTGGACATTATTGCAAAGTATTGCTTCCATCCTTGGGAAGGTGGTTTGCTTAGAACAAAATAAATTTTATAATATCTACCCTAACAGGCGTGTGTGTGTCAAAGTCGATCTTTCGAAGGACCTTACTGAGTCTATTGATCTGAATATTGGTGACAAGGTTTTTACAAAGCGTGTTGTATACATTAATTCGCCCAAAACCTATTACCATTGTCAATCCGCAGAGCACAAAATTAAAGATTATCCACTTATAACTGATAAGTTCAAATCACGCAATGTCGTTGTTCCTCCCCTTGCTCCAAAAGTTCCAGCTCTAAGAGCCAAGAATCCTCTAGATGAATGGACTACAGTGACAAATAGGAAAAATCGTCCACCTAAGCAATTGGTGTTGCAGGGAGTTTCTAGTTCCAACCCTCCAATACAACAACCTTCAGCACCACGCATGTCAACCCTTTTGACTCAAATTGCTCCAATGCAGCTGTCTCCCTTGACACCAGGAGGGCCCACTTCTGTACCTACTTCAGATGGAGTTTCACCACCTCTAGTTGGAATATTCAGAGTTGGGATATTCTGAAGATGTTTTCAAGGGAATGAACCTCGATCGTCTGCAATGATTTTATTTCCTAGAATGTGAGAGAATTGATGGATCCAATTTGAAAATATTAGGTCCGCAAAGAGATTCAGAATGTTGCTCACTTGCATGGTAGTTTGGATTTTTTGTGTTTGCAATAAGTTAAGGTTTCTGACTTCATTTTGGATAGTACTTGTACCTTTTTATTGTTGGAAAGTAAGCTTTTTTGTTCCCATCATACTCCTGGTAGAGGAGTTGTCACTTTCATTTCTCCTAGATGGCATTCTCATCTTGTCACATGGGGGGTGGACCCCTCAAATCAAGCAGTTTGGACTCTTTTTGAAGTTGGTGGTATAACTTTTGGTTTGATTAATGTATATGCTTCTAATAATGCACCGAAAATGTGTGCTTTATGGCAATGGCTTGCTCTTTCCTTGCCTAAAGTGGTTTGGATGGTGTGTAGTGATTTCAATATGGTGGAGAAACAAATTAACAAACTTGGCTTGCTCCCTATGCATTGGAATATTGGTGAGCGGGAAGCATGTTTTTTTTTCAAAAATAAGCTTGGGTTTAGTGACCCTAATTCCTACTTTATACCCTCTTATTTTCCTGAGTCTATGTGGTATACCATGTCCAACTTTCAAGTTGGCAATACTAGTATTTTTAAGCGACTTGATAGAGATATGTTATCTGCACATTCGCATTTTCATTTCCATCACTTATTGGATTCTATGCCCTTTGTTTCAATTGTTCCTGATATCACCCTTTATGATCATTCTCCCATTGTCTTTTCCATCTCTTGTTCTCCACCTCCGCCTCATCAGTTCAAGTCTCAATTTTATCTGAATGTTTATTTTTTGAAACATCAAGCTATGTTTGCTCATATTTGTAGGATTTGGAAACTAGTTCCTAGACCAACTAGAATTCATGGTAGAATTTTCTAGTGGAATGAAGCTATCTCCAAAACAACTGTTCTTCTCAGAAATTTAGGAGTTGAAGTTGCCAAGTGGAGAAAAATATCTAATGCAGCCCTTAAAGTTGAACAATTTCGTGCTTCTATCAAACTAGAAACGATCCCTATAAGCTCTATTCTTCAAGCCCAAGTTGCAAGTATTAAGCATGAACTTAAAAAAATTGAGCTTTAGGAAGCAAGGGGAGCTCAACTTCATGCTCGACTTCACTGGCTAAAAACTGATGATAGGGTTTCAAAAAAAAAAAATCAAAAAATAAAGCCCTTAAGACAATCCATTCAATTGAATGCTATTCAGGATGTAGGGGTTCTTTGGACTTCGCTTCCCAATATTATTAAATTTTTTTTCAAGCATTATCAAAAAAAATTTCTTCTTAGGAGTTAACTCCTGAATGACAGGCTACAATTCAAGCTTGTTGTTCAGTTGTTCCTGACAAGCTTTCAGCTTTTCAAAAGGAATATTGTGAGAATCCTTTGTAATTGGATGATCTTGTTGAAGTCATATCCAGGATGGCCAATGATAAAGCTCCAGGATTATATGGATTTCCTTGTGAATTTTATAAGGATTATTGGGACATGGTGTAGACACCAAAACAGCACCAATCCGATTATGTGACTGCAAACACTGATCGCTTTGACAAACACAGCCCCCAGGGCAGCCCTCAGAGGTTAAACAGTGGTCTTAACCACTTTCATAGCAATTTTTTAAGGTCAAGAAGCAATTTGGCACACTTGGACACTTTGCCTAGTATTCGTCTCACCCGGGGACGAATTCAAAATAGAATCCGTCCCACCCCAGGACGAATTCTGAATCCATCCCTGGGTGGGACGAATTCTAAGCTTAACGGGAAAAAAGGCAAATGGTGCCAAGTGGCAGCCCAGAACAGTCAGTTAAGGACTCCTGCCTTGCACGCATGTGTAGGTGGACAGAGGGGCCGTTAGAATACTGTCACAAAAGGCATTTATCAAAGCTCAAGTCAATGGAGGACTCCCCTCCCTCATGGGAAGACAAGACTGCCACATGGCTCCTATGGCCAACACATGGCATTTGTGCTTCCCTCCCAAAAGAGACCCCATGGGTCTATAAAAGGTGGGACTTTTCTCACCCAAAATATACAGGTTGAAGGAGTTTTCAAGCAACGAAGTGCTACCGAGTTGAAGACCCACTTGCATCCCTTTTGGTTCACCTTCCCACATCCACCAATCTCTTTTGCAAGGGAGGTTGTTGGGTGGCCTTTGGAAGCTCGAACTTAACCCAAATCCAACACATGGACACCCGAACCAACCAATTCGCTGACCCCCCAATCCTAAGAGGTTTTGGGCCCATCCCTGGTGTATTGGCTTCAAAATCAAGTGCCAACGGTGGGAGGCCCACTTGGGCACCCCCGCACCTCCCAAGTCCTATTTTTAGTTTTTGAGCATTTTAGATTACTTTTCAGATTGCATTTTGTGTTATTAGGTTTTATTAATCCATAGCTGCAATTTTGTAACTTTTGGTCAGATTCTAGTATGTTTTGTGTCGCTTTGTTGTTTCATTGACTTGCAGGTGTCGAGGTCAAATTCCCGAGGGTGGAGGCCAAATTGGGAGAATCCGACCATCTGGGTCGTCCCAAAATGGCCCCAATTACATCACCCCCCTATTTGTAGGTGTTTTGCAGGTCCCGATATCTGAAATTGGAGCAGCAGTAGGTCGGTTTCTTCAAAATAGAAGAATTCGTCCCACCCAAGGACGAATTGCAGTCAAAATTCGTCCTGCCCAGGGATGAATTCTAGTTGAAGGTAGATTTGCCAGCTGTCTCAATGGCAGTGGCCTTCTGGTAACTTTTCTTATCTTCTGTCAAGTTTTGAAGCCATTTGGACTCACTGTATTTACTGTTTCAAGCAAATATTTACATGCATATTTCGTTAGTTTTAGAGAGCAAACACTTTTCATTTGCAGCAGATGCTATTGACATCTTGGTTGTTTCTTTGTTTGCAGGAGAAGCAACGGAGGTTAGGAACTCATCGACATCAGCGACGACATCATCTTGGCCCGCCCATTGCAATCGTGGGCATGCGGAAAGAGGAATCATTCAGTGATTGTAATCAAACTCTATTTGCGCTCCTAGTCCCTAAAAAGGGAGGAGACGTCATTGTAACAGAGATCAAGGGATATTAATCAAAGGGCTGTGTTTTCTCTATTTGATTGTGTCTCTTCCAATGTGTTTCTTTTCCATTTCATGCAATTTACATTTCTAGGACTTAAGCGTACTTGATTTTGAATGCAATCGCACTTAGTGTTTCCTTTGCCCGGAATCTCGTGCTTTCACATGGTTGGCCCATAATTACAGTATGTTTATTAGGAAGCAATGGTTGTTGGATCTTTAAGTTCTATAATTAATAAGGGAAATATTAAATTTATCCCTAAGCAAGGGGATACATAAGTGCTCACCAACTGGAGGTCTATTACTTTACTCAATTTGAGTTAAAAAATTTATTTCTAAGGCTTTAGCCTTACGCCTTAGACCTTTGTTACCACTTATAATTCATCCTGAGGAAACTAGGTTTGTGTAGAGCAAATATATTTTGTATAATGTAATTGTTGTTTGGGAGGGCATGGAATGGGCTAGAGCCACTCAAAAAAATACTCTTTTTATAAATATTGATTTTGATTTTGAGAAAGCCTATGATAGGATTGAATGGAATTTCATCCTTACCATGCTTCAAGCCCTTGGTTTTGGGCCACATTTCTTGAGCTCGGTTACTATGCTCTTTGTGGATGCTTAAATTGTGCTTACTTTGAACAATTTTTAGTCTAAATCAATTGGATTATTCAGATCTATAATACAGGGTTGTCCTTTGGATCCTTCTCTTTTCATATTGGCAACTAAAGCTTTTGGATACCTTCTTGCTAATGAAGTGATTCAAGGTAATATTAGAGGTATTTCTTTACCTAGAGAATCTTTTCAACTTATAAATGGATATTTTGTAGATGATTCTTTTTTTACTCTTCATGAGGATAAATGCTTGTCAAACAGGCTCTAGCATTGAATGGAGGAAGACCTCATGCTATAGGCAATCCTATTTGGACCTTCCAAGCTAGATTGAAATGTTCCAATGGCATTGGATCCAACCAGGGGAGATGCTTAAATTCCTTGGCATTCCATTTTCTTTCCAGAGTTGCCCTCCAGTCTTGTGGAATTATGTTTTACAAAAAGTAGAGAATTTTTTTTCCTTTTGGATCACCAAAAAACTTACTCTAGCTGGTAAGTTTCAAGTGTGTTTCAAAATTATTGTTTCTACTCATGTGTACTTTTCATCTTGTTGGGTACCTTCTCAAGCCTACTATAAAAAGTTGGCAAAGCTTTTAAGGGATTTTCATTGGGCTAACTCATCACATAAATGAGGGTTTCATAGAGTTGCATGAGAAATTCGTTGTCTTCCCAAAAAATAAAGAGGTATGGGATTACATGATTGTCAAAGACAAGATTTTGCTTTATCTTCTAAATGGATTCTTTGTGCCTTAAGTGGTTCTGAAGCTTGGAAAGTTCTCATTCAGCATTGCATCTCCATTGGTTTACCTCTTGGTAGGAAGGCTTGGAAAGGTATGAATTTTCAATCCCTCCTGGTTGCTTCTATCCTAGTTAAAATTAAAGGCTCTTTTGTCATTCAGAGCATATGGAGGGCTTGGGAGAAAATTAAGCCCTAATTGTGTTTCCTAGGGGATGGGCATCATAAAGGTGCTTCTATTTCCACTTATAATATTTGGTGGTCACCTTTTATTACTCTTCAAGGTTACCCTCTTACTTTCGTGCAATTGATTCATGCTTAGCGGTTCTTCAGGAAAGGGATTTCAATAGTGGTAGACTTTTTTTTGAGATATTCCAGGGATTGGATGATGCACCTTGTCGGAGCCATAACTTGTGAACCATACGCCCGTTTGCCTTCAAATTTAACTGGTGGTTCCGTGTGCGTGTTTTGAATCAATATCATCTTTGATGCACTTGATCCTCCAAAAACATACTTTCAGGACCTAACTCCTCCATCTAGTATCCCAAAATTAGATTTTGATTTATGTTCCCAGGTTTTTTGGGTTTTTTCGAATGTTAGAATTTTATTATCTTTTGTTATACATTAAGTTGAGACTAGATATTTTAAAGTAATATTCATTATTGTAAGAGGGATGTGTGCATTGAATTTGGGTGCAATCCGACTCATTTATATTTTTTGTAGTTTTTAGAAAAAAAATGTTTTTAGAGTTTCTTTAGGGTTTCTTTGGATTTTGGTTGCTATATGATGGATTGTATTCTTTTGGAGAAGCAATGTGAATTCAATAATGAGAAGAATATTTATTTTTAGGTTTCTTCCATTATATTGCATATGTGTTATGTGATTGGAGTCCATTTTGTTAGTCTCTTGTAGCTGAGTTTACACCATTGGATCCCATGGGATGATTTTAGGAGACTATTTGGCTAGCAGCTAGATGATAAGATTACTTATGACACTATTTTAGATTGTATCACCTTTTCCGTTTGGCCCATGATCTTTAGACATTCTCAAAAGCCTTGGTGGTCTTAGTGGGGATGGTTAAAGAAAACCCCACTTCTTACTTATAAACCTAAGTTAGGGTATGTTTGGATTACTCCCATTGTCCCTATGGTTCAAAGACTCAATTTATGATGGGATCTTTCCACTCAAACTCGTTGGAGTCTAATATTTAAAATGGCTTGGGTAGGATATATTGAACCCAAACATGCTTTTTTTGCTTGGAGCCTCTTATCCTATGGTCTTCCTCTTGGACAAAGATTAAACTACCTTGGAATAGAGAATCCTTCTTGTAATTTTTTGATGCTCCAAAGGATCCACTTCATCTTTTTCGGCAATGCAAAAAATCTTGAATGGCTTGGGATTGGCTTGAGACCTTCTTTCAGCCTCATTTTTTTAGTTCATTCACTTGGCATCATGTTTTGCTTGGTGATCAACTAGATTTTTCCTTGCCCTTGTTAGAAGTGTGGAAAATTCTTTCCATCAGTGTGCTCTTTCATATTTGGATAACTTGTAAGAAAATTCTCTTTTCTTAGTAGCATAGTTCATATGAATTTTCAATTGCTAATAAGTTGACAGTTTACTCTAATTTTTGGATCCAAATTTCAGTTCAAGTGGAGAAAGTTCATATAGAGGTGGTGCATCTTCGTTCTCTTATGCAACATTGGGGTAATACCCCATGTACGGTCATCCGAGTGCCTTATGTACAACCTTCTCGATCTTATCCATGATGGCATTGATGGTTTTGGTACAAGTGATAATGTTGGTATACCTGGGGAGAATGGGTGGCTCATTTCCATTCCTTCTAATATCGGTTGTTAGCATATAGCAGGTGATGAACATTCACCTCGTGAGCATACCTCCATGATTGACATGATTTAATGCATACTTTTTGGTATTGTGGTTGGTGATGGGTTTAACCATGTTTTTATTGTTTTGAGTAACGCTGCTCAACTCCACCTAAGTTAGTGTGATTACATATTGGGGTGTGCCTATCCACCTATTTTTTTGGTTGTAAAGACTTGTATTTTTAAATTAATTAAAAGTTATGCCTTTACATTATATATATATATATATATATATATATATATATATATATATATATATATATATATATATATAGTATGTATGTATGTATATATACAATGTGATATGTTTATAAAGATTGATATTTAATTTTTTTTATTGAAATTTAAAAGTTTATTGAGATTTATATATAAATATTAGTCTTACTAATTATCAAATAATATTTTAAATTAACATATATTATTAACATTATTATTATATCACTATATCTTAATAATATATGTTAATTAGGATGAATATTGTTACCATATTGATTTTATCTATCTTGAAAATTTTCATCATAACAAACATATATTTTTAAGACCAACACTATATCCACTACCAAATTTATTATCAATATCACCATTATTATCCACTCTAATTCTATCCCCATTAGATTCCAATTAACCATGATGGGCATCATCATATTTCTTATCCCTCTTCTTCTCATCTTCTTCATCATCATTATCTCATCCTTGTTTTCCTCTTCATTTGTTTCAATGCTCTCCTCTTGATCTTCTTCTAAGGTTTCTTGAGCTTCTTTCTCTTGTATCTCACCAATGTGATTCTCATCCTTTTCTTCATCCCTTAATCATTATTATTTTAAAAATAAGTCTATTTCTAACTCTTTTTTATAAACATACTAAAATCAAAGAAATGAAAAAAAAAATCTCCACTATTGTTTTTGAATGACATGCAAATCCTAGTAATTTAATACTCAAATGCATAACACTCTGCAAATGTTTTTTTTGCATCCATGACCTTTAATAATTTTTTTTGCATTACGACTATACTTGCAAATACTCTAGTCTCTTATATTTAATAATCAAAATATGATATTTATATATATGAATAAACAATGTAAGCATATATTTCATAATGGTAGGGGCATGACCATTCTTTCTAATTGATGAGATACACACTTTTTTAGTCACACATAATGTTAGTTGCTCCTTTGGTTTCTTTTTACTAATTGAAAATCTGGTTTCAAGCCCCATTATCACACCCCTTAGTAATTTGAAGCCATTTAATATTGGATTTTTTTCAATATTCTATGTGTATCTAAAACGTTGGAGCTAAATATGAAATACAATGAGTATAAAACAATCATATTATAACTAAATCCTAATTTAAATGAATATTTAAATAAATGAGTTTTTTTTTTTTTAAAAGGTCTTTGTCACACATGTTCCCATAAATTTGAAGATCGTACATTTTCTTAAATTTCTCCTCAATCACCTTGTCAAGGATTTTTTTAGGAATTTATAGTAAAGGTCACTTCACAATAGCTCTTCCAAGGTATGTGGGATATTAACATAGTTTTCTTATCCTCAAATTACGAAAGTCAAAATATTTTATTAGTGACCATGGCTTTCTAAGAGCTCAAGATAACAAAAAAATAAAAAATAAAAATATTAAAAATATTATATTAAAAAATTTAAAATATGTATCCATTTTTTTTCTTTATATTATATGATAGTTTTCTTTCTAGAAGTGGACTAATAAATATGTATCTTACTATTAATATTACTACAAAATGTTTGACAAAGTTTACCTTACTATTGATGCCTTTTGCTTTTGTTGTTGGCTATCATTAGGATCTACTTGATCGTCTTATAAGAACTGTAATAAATTTTCTTTATTCTAAGTGTAAGCAATATCCTTTTGTGGATAAAATTTCAAAAGATAATATTGTATTCAACATAGTGAAAGAGGTAGATTGAGTCAATCGATCCAATCCCAAGGTCTTTACTTATGACTAAAGGGATTACCAAAAATCATTCTGTCAAAATTAACCTTAAAAATTTCTAGGATGATAAGAATCTCAATGCCTTCTTTTAATTTTTTTCTCCCCTAAATAAAGCATTGATGGGGTGGATTGACTTTGCTTTGAGGCTTAAGTTATTCCACCTAATCACAATGATGAGCCATTGGCTTTACTGAATCCTTCTTAAAAAAGGTTAAGCATTTCATTGACATATGGAACATTGTCAATAAGATTCTTTTTAGTTAGATTCAAATTACTAGAAGGATAAGGATAACTTTATTTTTAGTTAAAATTATTTGTAAATTGCTTTTTACCATTTACATTGAATAGAAATTTGAGTTATAAATACGAAAAACTACTTAAAAAAATTAAATATTTCAATAAAGCAATCATAAACATATTTGCCTTCCATGATTCTAACATATAAGGTAATTTATAGCATACTCAAGTATATTTATAAATAATAAAATTTATCTCTTCTAAAGATTATTTATATGATAGATTAAAATATTATTAACCACAACTTTTGGTCTTGTACATAAACCACATAAATAAAATATATATATTAGGTAGGAAAACATAGGATTTAGAAAGGATCCTTAACCTTTTACAATGAGAGACATAATAGAAACAAGAATAGTAAGCAGATCATAGGGGGATACAACAAAATAGCCATAAATAGTTGGATGAAAGAAAACGACTTCAAAAAAAGTGAGGGAGCACCTTATCAACCATGAACTAATAGAGACTAGAATTTGAAATCACAACACACTAAGTTAAAAAGGTAGGAAACTTCTTCATTCAAATTTGAAGAGCATTGTGACTGACCCCTGGTTGACCAACAAGTGAGCTTCCTTATTTCCTTCTCTAAAGGCTTGTCTAAATTCATTACCTTCCAAATTATCAGTGTGATGGTAAATATCTTCTATTAAATTTGCAATGGACGAGTGGAGGGAATGATTTTCATTAGCAATATTAATGATAGAAAGAGATTCATATTTCATCACCACATTCTTTGCATTCAACATTTCTAAGAGCATGACCCCTTGATAAAGTACCCAGGCTTCAGCAGAAAAGCTAGATTGAACAGCTAAGAAGTTAGTAAAGGCTAAAAGAATAACCCCTTTGTCATTCCTGATGATTCCTCTAGCCCCTACGATACCTAAGTTACCCTTAGCCATGACATAAAAGTTTAATTTCATCCAACCCTAAGGTATAGACTACTATTTAACAAGATCTCTAGTATTAGGGGTGGGTAGACTGCAAATGCCTTCAAGATTCAGGATACCTAATTGGTTGGAAAGCTTACCTTTGCTATGGGATCATTTATTATCTTTGATAGGGATTATGAAAATAACTTATTTTAAGGAATAAAATTTTTTAGCTTCCACATGTAGGGGATCCTTTTTAACATTATTGAAGGCTCTGTTGTTTCTTTCATTCCAAATACCCCAAAGAAAATGAAGCAAACAAAAAGACCAACAATTTCTAAGTAGAAGATTATGAAAGGTGACAACCCACTGCAAACACATATTCAAAATGTTATTAGGTATGACCCAGGTAACATTGAATTTGATGAGAAGAATATGGATAACTTCTAAGGAGAAGGGACACTCGAGAAACAAATGATTAGCATTCTCCCAAGGAGCTTCACATAGATAACACCTATTCATAATGGGTAAGCCTCTTTTCTGAATATTTTTAATAGTAAGTATTTTCATTTGGGCGGACAACCAATAGAAGAAATTAACTTTAGGTATGAGGTGTTTGAACCATATCTTACTGGCTAGAAACCAGTCCTCTTCCTCATCAAACTGAAGAAAGTAAGCATATTTAATCGTGAAAATATCCTTGTTATCTACTTTTCAAACAAGGGAATCAACTGACGAGTTATGATTAAGGATATGAATTCTAATAATATTGGATAAATAATTTATAGCATTAATTTGCCTTGGGGAGGGAGATGTTAACAAGAGATAAAATCTTCCAAGTCCTTTTTTCATCCCTTACCTCAATAAAGTCAATGACTCTAGATCTAGAGGATTGCACAGTAAAGGGCTCTAAGTAGTTTAGAAGCTGATCTCTAATCAAGGGATCATTATAAATCCAACTAGCATCCCAAATGTTAACTTTCCTACCATCACCAATTTTCCATCTCAAGCCTTTTTGAGTCATAAACCTAGAATCAAGAAGGTGTTTCTAAAAAATGAAACTCTTTGGATTGGCTTGAATATAAGGAAATTACAATATTTGCCAAGATATTGAGTTGTTAAAATATTTACCCATCCAACTTCATCCATTTTGAAAATTTTCCAACCCTATTTTGCAATAAGGGCTAAATTCATTTGTTTTAGTTTCCTAAGGCCTAATCCCCCCTTTCTCTTCTTGGAACAATTTTGCTTATCCACTAGGGAAATTATGTGTTTCCATTCCATGCCCATACAATGAAAGGCCTTTTGAATACTATCAATCTTTTGGGAATTTTCTATGGCATCTTAAAAAGTGACAAAAAGAAGACCAAGATACTTTGGAGGTGGATTTAGCGAGTTGTGCCTTACCAGGTTTGATAAGGGGGCACCTTTCTAGCTTGCCAAATTTCTCCTAACCCTCTCAACCATAGGAAGCAAAGAAGACTCCTATAACCTGCCATTGAAAAAGGGTATACCCAAATAAAGAGAAGGGAGCTTCCCAATGGAACATTCAAATATTTACCTACTTGTGAAGGGGGTATTAAAAAAAACACCTTGATATTGTTGAAATTTATCTTCTATCTAGCCTCATAAGAAGATAGAATACACTTAATCTCTTTTGCTTTTAGAACAAAGCATCTTTAAACAAGAAGAGTATCATTTGCAAATTGTTGATGTGTTATGGGATTACAAGAAGAGAGAGGCTTTAACCATGAAATTAACCCCTTAGATTGAGTTATTTATCATGATATTCATGATAAATTTCAATCTTTGCATATGATATTCAATAAGTAAACATTGTATCCACAACCATCACAATAATTTCTAGATTGAGGACAGTTGGAACCCGATCATTTGGTCCGCACGTTGCCTGCCGACCACGGAGTCTTTCCATGACATTCTCAGGGAGGTTTTGTTCAAAATCAGAGACAACATCAACTCCTGTGCCCATCTGTTGGGGAAGTCTAGTAAATGGAAGGAATATCGGTCCAAAGGTATTCTGAAGGGGCAGTTTCCTTGGAGTGCACCTCTGATTTTCAACGTCCTCACAAGCATAATTATGAATACCCAGCCCCTTTCCCATGCGGGAACCCCTTTCCCATGCTTGGCCTTAAATTTCTCTATTTAAGTTTCGCTTTCCTTTTTCTGTTGGCCACTGGTCATGTTTCTCTTTAGTTAGTTCTTCCAGTTAGTTCTTCTGGGCGCCTTTACCTTAGGTGGCCCCTGTTGTTTTCGGTCTTACTTGTTCTGTTGCCGCCGTACTTCCCCTTTGCCTCCCTTCTTTGGAGGCCTACAGCTGTTTTGTATAAGATTCAGGGACCTTTCAACACCCTTTCAACCAATCAAAAAAATAAGTAAACATTGTAGAAGTAAGCGGACAATTGTTGAGGATACGAAAGTAGCTGAGTGACCTGTTGATATATCAAAGGATGAAGTAGTATGTTTGGTTGCTGCTAACCTAAGGCTCTTTTTATTTTATTAGAATATGATATATAATTTTATCATTAAATTTTGTTTAAAATTTAAAATTAAATTTTTTTATTATAAATCTAATCAAATCATGTCCTTTATATATTCCTGTTTTGTTACATTTTTAACATTATAAAGGGCCGTAGGTTTTTTTAGTCTTAAATGCTGATTTTTTTTTTTTTTCATATATTCTTGTTTTGCAGGTTTTATAGTATTAAATGCTGAATTTTTATTTTTTCATATATTCTTATTTTCTCAGCTTGAAAATGTATTATTGTTTTGTTATTTCTTAACTTGTTTCTCACTATAAAGGGCCGTAGGTTTTATAGTCTTAAATTCTGAAACTTTTTTTTTTTTTCATATATTCTTGTTTTGCTATGTTGGTTTGTTTCTCACTGTCAAGGGCCGTAGTTTTGTAGTTTTGAATGCTTAAACCTTATATATATGCTTTTGTAGACTGTTTCATTACATGACGGGCTTGTGTGCAGTTTTGAATGCTTAAACCTTATATATATGCTTTTGTAGACTGTTTCATTACATGACGGGCTTGTGTGCTTCGTATTTCAAACGTTTGGACATAATAGTTGGCGCGGCTCTGATTCCTTAATTTTCTAACATTTAGAGTATTTATTTAAAAACCAAAAGAACAAACTCCTCTTAAATGTGCAAAAGAGAGTATTGCGTCACTTGAAGTAATACCTAAGCAAATTTGACTTCCCTGGGGTCATATATATCATCCCCAAAAACTATTTCTCATATTCTTTTTTAAATCATTTTTTCAATTAATACAATAATTATTTTAATTTTTTTTAGTACATTTTAATTATATAATAGTATTATAATGGTATTATAATAGCATGTCAATTATTAAAATTTAGGTTTCTCCAATCTAACAAGTACTGAACAATGGTTAGGGTTTTGGGTTTTCTTTGAGGAAATCTAAGGTTCAAACCATGTATCTAGAAGGGGATGAGCTGGATGGTAGTTAGGGTTTTGGGTTTTCTTTGAGGAGGTCCAAGGTTCAATCCATACATCTAGAAGAGGATGGGCTGGACGGTAGGGACAGAGTATTTGCTGGTTGTTTGCCCCAATTCCATAAACAAGTGTCCAACCCATGAGCTAGGGTTTATAATTACAGTATCCAAAATGTTACATATTTCCCAATGAACTAAGGTTTATAATTATAGGGATATGCTGATAGTAAGGACAGATTATTTGTTGGTTGGTTGCTCCAATTCCATAAAAAAATGTCTAATCCAGTGAACTAGGGTTTAATAAAGGATTGTTTTATGTATAAAAACAAAAACTTGGATTCCTTCACAAATTCTCTAATACCATTTGATAATAATAAGATAGCTATTGTTATATTTGTTTATGAACGGTTATATAACTATATTTTTTACATAATTTATTGTTGGTGTGAGATTATATTTGTTTTCGTTTAAAGTTGAAGTATTGCTTACCATTCATAATTGTTTTTTAATGCTATGTCTGTGGTCTATGCCTTCAAAGTTAAGAAAATGACAGTTTGAAAAATAAATAACAACTATCTGCATACATTCTCCCCCATACGCGTAGGACTTTCATATTTGCCAACATATAAAATCTATTTATCATTGTCTACCTAATTCTCATCTCAAAACATTAAAGGGACCGATGACTTTGCAGAACCTTATTCCCTGCCCCAGTTGTACTTAAAGTTTGCCTTCCACTTTCCACTTGATAGACTAAACATGACATTTTCTGTTTAGTAACCTATCGCATGGGCATACTCCACCAAATAAAGGTTAACCATCATTTCAACAGTCGGTTGTTCAGATTCTCCTAGTCAAAGCGTTCAAGATTTCTTAATCCTCTCTGCACTTTACAGGTGAGTGTGAGCTTTAGGAAGGTGGATGGGAAGTGGATGGGAACTTTATATAAGACTAATAACTTCCAGTACAAAAATAAAAATATGAGAACGATGGAATACTTGCTGATCTATCATGGTAGATGAAAATCTTCATAGACTTTTGGAAACAGGAGGACAAAGATTGAATTTTTGCCTTGGAAAATAGTCAACTTGAGCAAACTATTAGACAATCGGTCTAGCATGGGGAAGACACATGCCACCGTCACTCCTAAATCTCAAACTTTTTATGAAAAAGAAAACAGTTATGGAGTTTGAATTCTATACTGAGATTGCTTTTACTTTATTTTAAATGTTTAGGTGTAATGACAGGCCGATGCTTTCGTGATTACATAAATTTTTTAAGATGTTCGAACATGATAAATACATCTGCGGCTCCTGCAGTTTCCATTGTTAATTATGTATACCAAATAATAGAGTACATTATATGTTAATTATGTATACCAAATAATAGAGTACATTATATCTGACTTGAGTAAGAACGATTTAGTTCTTTAATTCGTACTTCGGACAATTTAGCTTGGCAGAAATATGAGCATGCTTCTCAAGCGAGAGCTTATCGTATTTTATATTATAAAAACTTCTATTGATAAATAAAATTATGTTTGTAGTAACATTCATCAAAGATAAAGCAAATTTGTGGTTGTCCCGTCGACTAAGAGTTCCCAATGAAAGAATGCGTACGAAGGTTGCTGGAAAATGACGTATCTATTTCTATTTAGTTTTATTTTAATTTTTATGTTGTAATAGTTATATGTACGTGACAAGGTTTTTCAGACCTTACAATAAAGTTCTTAATAAGAGCAAATGATGTATTATTTAACCTATCTATGTTTGGATGCTAAGTTACTTCGAATGCAGTTTCTTGACACTTCGACACTTCAACTGTACAACCAAATGTGTATCACATAAATATTCTTTATAGTTGAATTATTATTATTTTTTAAAGTCTTTTTAGAATGGAATTATGTTTCTCTTCTTTAAGATAATATTTTAAATTAACATATATTATTAAGATCATCATTATATCACTATATTTTAAATAATATAGGTTAATTAGATGGATATTATCACCATATCTATTCAATTACATCTGTGATATATATTTATATATGAACTTAAATCAACTTTTAAATTTCAATGTAAAGCATCAAAATCAATCTTTATAAACATCACATAGTGCATCAAATATCAATCTTTATAAACATCACATAGTGTATATTTTCATTATTAATATATATAGACATTTTTTTATCCTAATTAATATATATTATTATGATTATCACTATATCCACTACCAAATTTATTACCAATATCACCATTATTATTTATACTAATTCTATTCTCATTGTATTGCAATTAACCATCATGAGCATTATCATCATTTCATCCTTGTTTCCCTCTTCATTTGTTTCAATGCTCTCCTCATGATCTTCTTCTAATGTTTCTTGAGCTTCCTTGCCTTCTAGATCACCAATGTCGTTGTCATCCTTTTATTCACGCCTTAGTCAATGTTCTCTAAAACATAGGTCTATTTATAACCCTTTTTTATAAGCATAATAAAATCATAAAAATAAAAGCAAAATTTAATTATTGTTTTTGAAAGATATGCAAATCCTAGTAATTTAATACTCAAATGCATAGTATTATACATATGTTTTTTATTTTAATTTTGCACCATATACATATGTTTTTTATTTTAATTTTGCACCATAATATTTACTAGTTTTATTTGCATGAGGATGATAGTTGCAAATACTCTAGCCTATTATATATAATAATCAAAATATTATAATTAAATATTATATATATAATAAAATGAATAAATAATGTAAACATGTATTTTATAGTGATAAGGGCATGGTCATTCTTCCTAATTGGTGAGTCACACACTTTTTTTAGTCACACATAATGTTGGTTGCTCATTTTTGTTGGTTTATTTTTATTGATTAAAAATTTGGTTTGAAGCCCCACTATCATGTCCCCTAGTATTTTGAATCCATTTACTATTGGATGCTTTTGTGTATCTAAATCTAGGAGCTAAATACAATATAGATAAATACAAAACACAATGAATATTAAAAACATATATAATAAGTAAACTGTAATTTAAATTAATATTTATTAAAATAATTTTTCTTTTCTAAAAGGTCATTGTCATAAATGTGCCCATAAATTTGAATATCATATGTTTTCTTAATTCTTCCTCAATCACCTTGTCAATGCAATTTTTTAAGAAATTTTTAACAAAAGTCACTTCACATTAGTTCTTCTAAGGTATGTGGGATTTTAACATAGATTTTTTATCCTCAAATTATTAAAGTGAAAAATATTATTAGTGACCATGGCTTTTCAAATGATCAAGATAGAAAAAATATATATCAAAAATTAAAATATTAATGAGATCATAAGAAAAAATTTAAATATATATCCAGTTCTTTTCTTTATATTATCGTGTTATTTTTAGGAGTGGACTAATAAATATAGACCTTACTATTAATCACAATACAAAATATTTGAAAAAAAAAAAATCTTATTATTGATACCTTTTACTTTTGTTGTTGGATACCATTAGGATTTATTTGTTGTTGTCTTATAAGGATTACAAGAATTTTTTTTTGTTCTCGGTAGAATCATTCCTCTTTTATGGATGAAACTTAATTATAATTATTAGGATTACATCCTAACCTTATGATGTAATAACCCTAGTTGAACATGAGTGACACCCATCATAATGTTTTGTAATATTTTGTAATAGTTGTGGCTCTAGAAGCACCTAGATAAGTGGCACCATTATATGTAACTATTATCAAGAATGTAACTATTTTGTAGATAGGAGATTCTAGCTTGGGTGACATTATTCATGTAAGCCAACCTTGAGAGTTAGGTGGTAGATGAAGTCTCTAAAACTATGAGGGACAAGAATGAATGTATCTTATCGAATAATTAAATGAAAGTATAGAAGGAGGTTGCCTCCTCAAAGTGGTCTATGAATATGTATTACTTTGTGATATTGCTTCATTTCTCCACTTATATTTCATATTGCAATAGTTTGTGTTTGAAGAAATTATTTTTATTTGCAATGTTTGTGTGAATGTCCTGTTTTTATTAGAAGATTCTTAAAAAATAGTGATAGAGCACTTTTTAGAGCCATGTTCTACTATAATTTTGATAGTTTATGCCATTATGATTATTAGGTATAATATTTCATGTTTTATTTTTTTGTTAGTTCCTTTATTAAAAAAATATAGTCTTTGTTTTTTGTATTAGTTATTTAGGTTAGAAACTCTATGCCAGGGGTTTTAAAATATCATGGAGGAGTTGTTGTTATTGGTTAATATAGATTAATCAAAAAATATCTAGTGAAGTGAGGGGCAATTAGGCTCCAATACTTAGGCCTTAGACAACACCCATCTATGGAATTGAGATCTCACATATATTCAAGTAAATTGGGATACCCTTAGGATTATGGGATATCTTTAGCCCTTAGGTAGATTTTTTCCTTGTATTATCCATAGTACATTGAACACATCATCCAAGAATATCATACTTTCATATTGATATAGAGATAGGTAGTGTTCTCAAGGGTATGTGTGAAATCCTCCTTGAATAGTGGCCTAAAATATTGGTCCAAGTACTATTTTTTATCACTATGGTATAATATAGGGCCTATGGGCAATACATATACCATAGCTTAGAATATCCTATTTGTTGAATATCAAACCTACAATAAATATCTTATTCTAGGAATATTTCACTTGTCACATTAACCTTTCCATAAAAATTGAGCATACGAAGAAGACATCACTATTCCAAAATAGTTGCATGAAAAATAACAAAAAAAATTATAGGTTGGACAAAAATCGCTAAAGTAAAAAATAGTGAGAACAAGGTGGTTAGTGTTGGCAATAGCTAGGATATTTCATGAATAACAATTAATATAGGGTTATCAATTTTTAGTATTAGTAACAATTACTTGTGATAACCAAAATTTAAAATAGATAGGGAATAACCATGATCGAGTTAGACCAAAAAGTAACAACAAAATAATAGTCAGACTAGATAATGATAGTGATAATATTAGGATTGAACAGTAGTCAAAATAAATAGTACAAAGTATAAAGTGTCATAAGAGGTTGGTTAATAAAAAAAACTAATTTTTAAAACAAACCTCTAGGAGGAAAATTGACAACACCAACAACCTCAATAACAAAACAATATTAAAAATTCTAGGGTGTCCAAAACTAATATTGTAATATATAGCTCATTGCAACTAACTTTTTGAGTTGATTATTTTTATATATAGCATCACTTAGGCTCCTTACTAAATATAGCAACCCCTAAAATCAAATTTATATTTTTAGTAAGAATTCACAATAGGTCATAACTCTAAGAACATGGTTTTAGGTACTTGGCAACAAAAAAAATTAGAGTCACATATTGCTAAACAAGTGGATAGTATGAGAAAATAAATATGTTCCTCACTTTCCAAAAACTTAGATGAGAGAAAGAGAACTCAAAAACTTCCAAGAATCATAAACTATAAAAAATACTATGGTTATGAAGTCCTACCACTAAATATACAAGCCTATAATAAGTCTTACCACTAAATCCCCATCTATAAAAAAAGGACGCATGAAGAGATGGAGAATAGAAGGATACAAAGGTTATGTTATAATTTTGATGAAAAGTATTTCTCGGGATACAGTGTGTTCATAAAAAAATGTATTTTCTAGATATGGAAGAGGTACCAATCACATAATATTTATAGGAAGATGAGGATCCTCAAGAGAGAGAAACAATATATCAGGCAATAGATCTAGAGGAGTCCTAATAAAAAATCTTCATACATGCTTTAACAAATGTATCCATTCCCTAAACAATGAAAGTGATTGTCTACTATAAAGGACAAAGAGTCATCATTACTATTGAATCTAGTAGTACACATAATTTTATTGATCCATATATGACCAAACAATAAAATTGTTACATTACTACATGTAATTTCTTTAAAGTCAATATTGCTAATGGAGGCACCCTACCATGCAAAGGAAAATTTCATAATACCAAACATCAATTTAAATAATATAATCTCAAGATAGACATGTTTGCCCTACCATTTAAGGACTATAATGTCATAACGCCAAACTATAATGGTTGCAGATGTTAGAACTAGTTTATGGGATTTTATTAAGTTGTGGATGAAGTTTAGTGAAGAAGGGAATGAATATACTTTATATGGTATGAAGGATGGGGCGATGCAGTTTATTTCTACCCATAATATTGAAAAGTTGTTAAAAAATCTTCTCATGGAATGGTGGTACATTTTTTCTTATCAATACCCCCAATGAAATGGAATAAGATCATCTAGTGCAATTAGAAGGCTTATTAAAAAAATGTGCTCAATTTTTTGAGGAACCCAATGGAATACCTCCTCATTGCTCACATGACCATGTAATACAACATTTTCCTAGTACTCTTCCCCCTAATGTCCATCTATACAAATTTCCTTATGCTAAAAAATTAGAGATTGAAAAAATAGTGCAAAATCTTTGTTATGCCATCGTTATCTATTCCAATGTTTATACCTATTCTTCATTTGTGTTAATAGTATGAAAATTTATGAAACTTGGTTCTTGTGTGTGGATTATTGGGACCTCAATAAGAACACTATTAAAGATAAATTATCTATTCTAATGATTGATAAATTACTTGATGAGTTGCATGGGGCTCAATACTTTCTTGAGTTGGATTTGTGGTTAAGGTATCACCAAATTTGAATCAAGGATGAGGATATTCCAAAAATATCTTTTAAAATTCATGAATGACATTATGAATTCTTGGTTATACCATTTGGATTAACCAATGCCCCTTCTACCTTCTAGAGTATGATGAATTATATTTTTTTCCCTTTCCTTTGCAAATTCATTCTAGTCTTTTTTGATGATATATTGAGTTACAATAATTCATGGGGAGAACATCTTCAACACTTAGATCAAACACAAAAAAATTTCTGACAATCAGCTCTATGCCAAGAGATTCAAATATTCTCTTGGACAACAAGGGGTTTAATACATGGGTCACATCATCACTAAGGATGAAATTTTGGTTGACCCCAAGAAAATTTAGGTTGTTCAATATTGGCCTAAACCTCATACTCTAAAGGTACTTCGTGGCTTCTTAGGACTCACAAAATATTACAAGAAATTATGTGAAGAATTATGACAAGATAACGACTCCCTTAATAGCCATGTTGAGGAAGAATTCTTTTTTATGGATAAAATCTATTAAAAAGGCTTTTGTCAATTTGAAGTATACCATGAAAACTATACCCATGTTAGCAATGCCTAATTTCTCCAAACTTTTTGTCACTGAATGTGATGTATCAGAAATTGGTATTGGGGCAATTATAATGTAAGAAGGTAGACCGTTTCCCTTCACTAGCAAGGCACTATCAGGCCAAAATCTATGTAAGTCTACTTATGAGAAGAAAATATTTATCATTTTACATGTGGTTAATCATTGATGACCATATCTCATTAGGAGATATTTTTTCATTGAAAATGATTTTTAGAATCTCAAATATTTCTTAGAACAAAGGGTGGCCACACCAATACAACAAAAATAAGTTTCAAAATTATTGGGTTATGATTATGAAATCACTTATAAGAAGGATAAGGAGAACATGGTACCATATACTTTGTCCTAACTACATGAAGAATAAGCCATGCTACAAGCTCTACCCACACCACATCATCAATGGATTTATCAACTCCATGAGGAACTAATAAAGGACTCCTTTATTCAAACTTTCATCTACAAACTTCAAGAAAGTCCTCGTTCATACCTTGGCTATACTTGGGATGGTCAAGATTTACGATATGATGACCATATTGTTATACCCCATCAGTCACAAATAAATTATCTCATCCTATAGGAGATGCATTCTTCGCCAACAACTAGTTATTCAGGGTTTCTCAAAACCTATACAAGGATCAAGTGTACATTTTTTATGTGGGTTGAATTGTACTTTTCTATATGAATGTGATTATTGCCAACATATGAAATGTGAAAATGTGTGTTTCCTAGTACGCTCAATCCTTACAAATTTCTAAACAAGTTTGGATATATCTCTATGCATTTCATTGATAGGGTTACCTAAATATGGATGAAAATCGATTATTATGGTGATAGTGGGTCACCTCTATCGTTGCTTAAATATTCGTAGGCTCTATATTTCATCTCCATGACATGCCTAAATCTATTGTCTTTGATAATTACCCTACCTTCATTAGTTATTTTTAGCAAGAATTATTCAAGTTACTAGGAACACAACTCAATATGAGTTTGGCCTATCATCCTCAAACTGATATCCAAACCAAAATTACAAATAAATGCTTGTAAATATACCTTTTTTGCTTCAACTCTTAACATCCTATACAATGGGACAAGGGGTTTCCTTTGGTTGAATGGTGGTATAACACAACATATCACATTTCAACTAAGGTGATTCCATTTGAAGTAGTGTATGGTCAGCCTCCACCAACACCATCTTCTTATAGTCCAAGCAGTTCCAAGGTTCAAGCTATGAATTCTACTCTTTTCCAATGTGATTCCATTCTTATCCAACTCAAGATCAATTTGGACTTGGCTCAAAAACATATGAAATAATAAGTTGATCAACACTGCATATAACATAGCTTTGACATTGGAGACATGCATTTTTTTCACTTACAGACATGCAAACGGTTCTCTCTCTAGCTTTGTGATTGTCAAAAACTTATCATAAAATATATAGTCCTTAAAAAGTGTTGCAAAGGATTGGGTCGATAGCATACAAACTAGACCTTCTAGCTAGTTTTAAATTTTAATCAATATTCCATGTTTCTTATCTCAAGCAAGTTGTTGGCAATAAGGTCTAGGTGTAGCCTACACTTCTAGAGTTGGATGATGAAGATCCATCATTCTTGAACCTTAATACATTCTAGACTATAGATCACATTCCCTTCACCGATGTGTCATCATTGATGTTCTTGTCCAATGGTATGGATTACAACCTGAATATGCTATGTGGGAACCTCTTCAATAGGTCCAACAATAGTTTCCTCATGTTCATATTTGAGGACAAAGCTTTCTGAAAGGGAATGACATATTAGGACCCCATCCTAAACCTATGATGTAATAACCCTTGTTGGACATGGGGGACAACCATGTTAATGTTTTATAATATCTTATAATAATTGTGGCTCTAGAAGCACCTAGACAAGTGACACCATTATATGTAACTGTTATCAAGAATTTAATTGTTTTGTAGGTAGGAGATTCTAGCCCAGGTGACATTTTGCATGCAAGCCAACCTTGAGAGTTAGGTGGTAGATGAAGTATTTAGAACTATGTGGGGCATGAATGAATGTATAATTTTTTTTAATTGATTTAAATTATTGAAGGAGGTTGCCCCCTCGAAGTGGCCTATGATTTTGTGCTACTTTGTGAGATTGTTTCATTTTTGCACTTATATTTTGTATTACAATAGTTTATGTTTTAAGAATTTATGTTTATTAAGAGAAGGTTCCTAACAATATTGTATTCAACATGGTGGAAGAGGTAGATTAAGTTGATTGACCCAATCCAGGTTTTTACTTGATAACTAATAGGGTTGCCAAAAAAACATTCATTCAAAATAAACTCAAAAGCTTCTAGGATGATAAGAATCTCACTACCTTCATTGAATGTTTTTTATGTGTAATAAAGCATTCATGGTGTGTATTGACTTTGCTTTGTGGATTTTACTCTTCCACCTATTCACACTACTGATACAATGATGAGTCATTACCTTTACATTTATACAGTGAATCCTTCTTAAAAAAATAATAAAAAATTTCATTGACATATGAAACATTGTCAATAAGATTCTTTCTAATGAGATTGAAATTTCTTGAAGGATAAAGAATGATTTATTTTTAGAAACAAATATTTTAAAATTATTTTTTTGCATTTAATATGGAAATTTAAATTGTAAATACAAAAAACTATTTGAAGGAATTTGAACATTTCAATAAATAAATCATAAACATATTTGTCTTCAATGATTCTAACATATAATATAATTTACAGTAGACAAGTATATTTAGAAATAATAAAATTTGCCTCTTCTAATGTTTGTTTATATGATAGATTAAAATATTTTTTTTTTCGAAAAAAATTGAAAAAACTTGTATTAAAACAAAGATCAGTTACAAAAGGGATAAGACCCTTCCCACCAAGTACAATGCATGAAAACGTGACACAAACCACCTTTGACCGCAAAAAGTCAATGAGTCACGAAATCGCGACAACAAACCAACCAAGACTGCGACGGAGCGACATGTTTTGAAATCATGACAAGTCACGATTTCGTGACAGCTAACCCACCTTGGCCACGACAAGGCAACAAGTCGCGATATCGTGACAACTAACCTTCCCTAGCCACGACAGAGCAACATGTCGCGATATCGCGACATGTCACGATATCGTGACAACTATCCTTCCCAAGCTGCAATAGAGCAACATGTCACGATATCACGACAAAAAACCTTCCTCGGCCACGATAGAGCAACATGTCATGAAATCATGACAACTTTCCTCCAAAGGCCGCGACGGCGCAACACGTCACGAAATCACGACAACTTTCCTCCCATGGCCACGACGGTGCAACATGTCACGAAATCGTGACAATTTTCCTTCGAAAACCACGACGGTGCAACATGTCACAAAATCGTGACAGCTTCCCTCCAGTAGCTGCGACGGCGCAACATGTCGCGATATCACGATAAATTTCCTCCAAAGTCCACGATGGCGAAACATGTCACGATATCGTGACAACTTTCCTCCAAAGGCCATGACAGTGCAACATGTCGTGATATCGTGACAACTTCCCTCCAAAGGCTACGACGACGCAACATGTCGCGATATCACGATAGCTTCCCTCCAAAGTCCACGATGGTGCACCATGTCATGAAATCATGACTGCTTCCCTCCAAAGTCTGCGATGCCGCACCATGTCGTGATATCATGACAGTTTCCCTCCAAAGTCCGCGATGGCGCAACATGTCACGATATCGCGACAGCTTCCCTCCAAAGGCCGCGACGGTGCGACATGTCACGATATCGCGATAACTTCCCATCAACGGCCGTGACGGTGCAATAGGTTGCGATATCACGAAAAAACCACCCTTAGCATTTTATTTACTCATTGACGCAAGGATATTTCAAGGCCCTGCCTAATCACTTCATCCTCCAAAGGCATGTCACTGTGCAGCTGCACCCCTACCTCTTTCTCAGCACCCATCTTCGTAAGGAAATCGGCCATTTTATTTAAATCTCTACTCACATAAACGGGGATCACATCATATAATTCCCTCCATAGTTCCTTGATTTGAGAGACCAGAATCCACAACCTCCATGCTTTCGAAGCAAAGTTCCTCATGCAGTCTAGAGCGCCAACCATAATTTGAGAATCAAATTCGATAATTATCCTCCTGTGGCCCTGATTAACCGCCCAGATGGAAGTATATTTGATAGCAATGGCTTCTGCTTCATTGTTTGTGGCTCTTCCCAAACCTTACAGTTCCCAATAGAGCACTAAACCAGCATGATCCCAGAAAACTACACCAATTTTGGCACTGCTCGGATTGCCTTTTGCAGCACCATCAGTATTGATTTTGATCCAACCTTCTCGGGGTGGTTTCTAGCTAGCTCTGTCCTGTCTCTCGTGCTCTTCAGCTCCCTCTTCCAGTGGCCCAGGACCAACCTAATTTTCCTCTTCAGCATAGATGGCAACAGTTTTTGTGACTTTGCTCCAGATGACCTACCAAACTCCATCTAGCGAGGAGAAAGTTTCTCTAAAAATACGGGCATTTCTCTCCAACCACACTTGCCACTAGATGAAAAGTAAGCCAAGCTCCCAGCCAATTCGAAGATCTTTAGATTTAAATCTACCCTCTTCCATTTTTCCCAGATATTGATCCGATTCAAATCACCATTAGCCTAAACTTTATAGTGAGAGAACCACCGCTTCCAAATCTGGTGCATGAAAGGGCACTCAAACATCAGGTGATCAGCTTTTTCCTCATTCTTGTGGCATAATACACACTGAGATGGACCGATGATTCCTCTACTTCTGAGATTGTCAAAAGTGAGAATTCCATTGTGCATAAACTGCCAGGCAAATAAATTTACTTTTGGCCAGCCCTTGGAATGCCAAATATTTCTCCAGTCCTAAACCAAAAATGAATGTGGGGGAGGCTCTGGGAGGATCTTGTCGTATCCATCCTTCACTGTATATACACCAAGGTTCCCATAGCCCCAAGCTAGTTCATCCTCCTCGTCTCTCCCTATGAGAAACCTTTCTTTCAAGATTTTGGTCAAGATGGGTACCGACTCCAGAGGGATTGTAATTGGCCACTCCTCCAACCTCTTGAACTTCTTAAACTTATACTCCCCCATTTGGCTAGTGTTGAAATAACTTTCAAATTGGACCCAGCCCTTGGCTTCTATGGCAGATTTAATTGGTTGTAATTCAGGGTACGCAGTAATGATGGGTGAATACTGGTCCCATGAATCAGTCCAGAAGCGTGCCTTCTCCCCTCTCCCCACTTTCCAAAACAATTGGTATTTAATAACCTGAGATCCAATCTTGAGAGTCTGCCACACTAAGGATCTGGTACCCTCCAGAGGGAAACGGCCCACCTCATTGGAGTGAACATGACCCAAATATTTACTGGTTAAGATTCTTCTGAATAAGGAGGTAGGCTAGGAAATCCACCTCCAGTACAGTTTTCCAGCCAAAGCTTTGTTATTAAGCTTGGAGCTTCTCAGTCCTAGCCCTCCTTTTTCCTTGGGCTGGGTAACTTTATCCCAACCAACCAAGGCCCATTTCCTCTCCCCTTTTGCTCCTTCCCATAAAAATTTTCTTGCCATTTTGTCCAGCTCTTTCCATATAGTATGAGGGGCAGCCAGGATAGAAAATTTATAAATTGGCATGGCCTGAATAACTAACTGTAAGAAATTTAATCTACCCCCATAGCTTAACCATTTATGAGACCAATGATTCATTCTATCTTTTATACCATCCAAAAGATCCTTCCAGATATCAATTTTTAATTTTTTGAAATGCAAAGGAACTCCCAAGCAAACTATTGGAAGAGAAGTCCTTGTGAATCCCAAGAGCTCTATAATTATGTCCTGTAGCCTTTGGTCAATATTGAAGAAGACCACTTTGGATTTTTTTATCATTGATGACCTGGTTTGAAGCCTTAAGGTAGACATTAAGAGTATCTCTGATTCCTCTAGCTTCCCTGAAGCTGGTCACTCCAACCAATCCTGTATCGTCCACAAACTGTAAGTGAGTCAAAATTTCCTCACCCACCTTGATACCTATTAGCAGGCCTTGATGTCTTCTCCTCAAGAAAAGTCTACCTAATCCTTCAGCCAAAATGAGGAAAATATAGGGAGAGCAAGGGTCTCCTTGACGAAGACCACGAGTGGCTCCAAAAGGTTGCGAGGGAAGACCCTTGATTAGAACAGAATAAGAAGGCATAGAAACACAACTCATGACCCAATCTATCCAGTCCTGAGAGAAACCAAAGGCTGCCATCATCTTTGACAGGAAACTCCACTCCACCCTATCATAAGCCTTGGACATATCCAGTTTAATGAACATTCCTTTATTACCATATTTTTGCATTGTATGGATTGCCTCCTGAGCGAGAACCACCCCATCCAAGATTTGTCTACCCTCTACAAAACCCCCTTGCTTTGAGGAGATGATGTTATGAAGGAGAGGTTTTAGCCGTTCAGCCATTATCTTTGTGATTATTTTATAAATCACGTTGCATAAGGCAATAGGTTTGAAATCAAAGATATGAGCCCCCTCCTCCCCTTTTGGAATTAAAGTGATGAAGGTATGATTTATTGCCTTAAGCATTCTTTTATTAGTTCTAGACTCCTCTGTGACAGCCAAAACATCCTCCTCCAAAGTATCCCAAAAGGCCTAAAAAAACTCAATAGGAAAGCCATCTGGACCTGGAGATTTGCCAGTGCTCATTCCAAAGACCACATTCTTTGGTTCATCTCTGTCAATGGGTCTAAGAAGGGTCTGATTTTCTTCTTCAGAGATAACAGAAGGTATGACATCAATAACTTCATTCTGAGCTTCAACATCTTGCTCCATGCTTTCCTTAAAAAGTTTAGAAAAATAATCCATTGAGTGGGAATGCATACCAGGAAGAGTATCAAAGGAGTGTCCATTCTCATCTTGAAGGGCTTCCATGTTATTCATCTGTCTTCTAGCACAAGCTGATCGATGGAAAAATTTGGTATTTCTATCACCTTCTAATAACCAAGTGTTTCTTGCTCTCTGTTTCTAGTAAGTCTCCTCTTGGTTATCCATGTCCTCCACCGCTTTGCGCAAGGCATCATCCTCAGTTTTAATCTACTCAGTAATTGTTCCTTCCCTAAAGAGTTTTTGAACCTCATCCCATCTGGCCACCAAGGGAGCTCTTTGGAGCTAGAAATCTAACTTATTAGCTTGCCTCATTTGTTTTAGTTGAACTTTGACAAAATGAAGCTATTTGTGGAATTTAAACATTGTTATCCCAAAAGGTAGATGACCTTCTTCCCACCACTACGGAATTTTCTTTCGAAGATCCTCCTTTTATAACCAAAAATTCTCAAATTTAAAAGGTTTGTGAAGCTTCCCTGTCCTAGTCCCTCCCTCCAACAAAATGGGAAAGTGATCTGAAACTGGGCCTTCCAAAATCTAGAATTTAGTGTTCCACTTTACAAATGCCTCCTCTGAGACCAAAAAATGGTCTAGCTTTACCTTCTTTCTATGTGGCTCCCTCCTCTTGTTAGTCCAAGTAAAGTAGGTTCCAGGGCCTTTAACATCCACTAAGTGAAAGGCCTGGACTTGGGCAATCAGAAGTCGATCCCCTGGATCCAAAATTGGGGTTCCACCTTCCTGATCTCGAGCAGATAATTTAGCATTAAAATCCCCAGCAATAATCCAGTCTAAATCTTCCCTTAAGGACCTCATTTTATGTACAACTTTCCATTGGAGCCTTTGGCCATCAAGGTTTTGGGCCCCATAAAAATTTGTGATTAAGATATGTTCAGCTATGATATTATTCCTAAAATGAGATGTGAGAACACCCCTCTAAGCTATATGTTCTATTGCAGTCCATTCCAGAGAGTTCCAAAAAGTAACAATCCCCCCTGAGGCACCTTGGGCAGCCACATCCATATGACCAACGCCCCTACAGATTTTATTAACTATTTTACACATAAGTTCTAAAGACATTTTTGTCTCCTGGATAAGAAAAAAGTCTGTTCTACATTTTCCTAAGAGTCTTTGAACAACAGATTGATGGGTTCTACTGTTTAAACCCCTAACATTCCAATATTGAATAATCATTGAAAACCTTGAGAGCAGTAAGAGTCAATTGTCCTCACCGATCCTCCAATGATCAGCTTGTCTCCTTGAACTACTAACAGGTCCTTATTTTATTTTCTACCCGCTCCTTGAGAGTTGCTATTTTTGGATCTCTTTTCCACCTGAGTTATCCCTAGGGCTGGCCTTTCTCAGTTCTTTTTTGCAATTCCCATGCTGACATCCTTAATTACTAGCTACGCTTGGGAGTGCACTATCAGTGCCCCTGCATTCTCTGGCTGCGGTAACTCAGTGGACTCAATCACCTATTCTAGGACAGGGTAAGATGAAGGAGAAGCATGAGTGTGGATGTTATTGTCCTCAATATTCCCATCCATTCCTTCCATGACTTGATCCTCTTGATCCACTAGTGTCTTAAAAATTTCATATCTATTGGCTGGCTTGAGTTGTGATTGCTCCTTACCATTTTTCTTTTGCTTTCTCCTTCTTTTAGGTTGTTCAAATCCATATTTCTGAACATCATTACCCTGAGGAGTAGTGGATGTTTCTTTGGCAAGAGTAGACTTACCCTCTCTGGGGCGATTTGGCATTCCAAGCGGGGCCTCCGTTTTTGTGTTCAAAATATTTGGACAAAACCGGGCCAAATTCCCATGTTTGTGGCAGACTCTGCATCTGAATGGCAGAGCCTCATAATCTAACTATTGGATCCAAGACATTCATGCCAGTTCAAGTTCCACCTCTATCGATAGAGGCTGGCTAATATCCATTTCCACGTAGATTCTTGCAAAGACAACTGTGTTACCTTCTATGGTGTCCTTGGAGACGCCCAGATGTCTATCGAGGGAGTTATCGATCATTTCCAGAACCTGCTCCCCCCAAAACTCCATTGGAAGAGCGTACAACCGAATCCAAACCAGGACAGCCATGGGTTCAATACGAGGATCGAAACCCACTCTCCAGGGTTGAACAAATAACCCTGCCAGACCGTGATTCCTCTTTTCTAATTCAAACGCCCTGTTTCTATAGGCTAGAGAAGAAAAACTAACAATGAAATACCTGTTACTAATAAACCATAAGGAGTACTCACCATGAGGCACCCAGTTCTGTCTGACCCAGGTAAGCAAGAAATTTAGGGTAGGTCGGATACCCATGAATTTACAGATCAGATCATGGTTAGCTCTGTATATGATTATGTCTTCGACCATCTTTGGTTCAATGACAATCTTGGGTCTGGAGGCGGATTGTGGGAGGCATCCATTAACTCGATGTGTTGTTGAACTCTTGCCAGCATTCTTGAAGAGCGTATGAAGAGTATTTCTCTGAGTTTCGTCATGAGAAGACGAAGAATTTTCTTTTAGCATTTCAGCGTAAGAGCTTTTTCTCCCAGAGAGAGGTTCTGGAGGAGACCCCATTGGGCCCTCTTGGAGCAGCAGACGTTCCTTCAGATCCACAATATCCAGAAAAACACTACGGCAACCCACCTGATGCCCTGGATTTTCCTTCGCTCCACAAACCCTAGAACATCGCCTGTCGCCTGCTCAAAAAATTTCCCGCCAATTAGAATACATAATCAATAATATAGATTAAAATATTACAAACCACATTTTTTTATAAATAAACCATATAGAAAAAAATTAATGAAATGCTAAATCTCATTAAATAATTATTAATTTCTTTGTTAAATTATTTCTAAAGCAATATTTAACTTATCACATGTCATGTTTGCCTTAATACTTCGCGTAACCAAAAGTTGGAAATTTTATAACTTGCTTTCTCCATATAATATTCAATCAATAAACATTGTAGAAGTAAGCGGACAATTGGTGACATACAAAAGTAGTTCAGTGGCATGAAGCAGTTGTTGAGATACAAAAGCAGCTCAGTTGATAGATCAAAGGGTGATGAAGCAGTTAGTGAGATACAAAAGATGCTCAGTGACATGTTGATAGATGAAAGGGTGAGGAAGCATTACGTTTGGTGGCTGCTAAATTGATTTTTTTTTTAAATTTAAAATATAATTTTATTTTAATGTTTTTTTTTTTGAAGTTTTAAAATTTTATTATTAAGTTCAATAAAATTGTATCCTTTACATACACGTTTTGTTATATTCTCAAGTTATTTGTCACTGTAAAGGGCCGTAGGTTTTATAGTCTTAAATGCTTTTTAGATTATATATTCTTGTTTTGCTATGTTCTCAGCTTGTATCCCACTCTAAAGTAGTTTTGTACTCTTGAATGCTTAAAGATTATGTATACCCTTGTAGCGTGTTTACCGACATAATGGGGGTTGTGTGCTTCGTATTTCAAATGTTTGGACGTAATAGTTGGCGCGGTTTGATTACTTGCTTTTCTAGCATTTAGAGTATTTATTAAAAAAAAAAAACAAAACAAACTCCTTTTAAATGTGCAAAAGAGAGTATTGCGTCACATGACGTAATACCTATCTAAATTTTATTTTATTTTATTTATTTTTTTATGTAGGAGAATTGGTTACATTCACACTCCTTCTTTATTATAAGGTAGGGTTCAAATATGGGGTTATCTCTTATAATTTTTATTGGTCTTGGGTTTGGCTTACAAACTCTTTTTAAATGTGTAAAAGAGAGTATTGCTTCTCCTGCCATCATACCTATGTAAATTTTATTTTTTATTTATTTATTTTTTTATATAGGGGAATTGGTTATTGGGGTTGTCTCTTATAATCTCTATTGATCTTGGGTCTCGCATGCAAACTCTTTTTAAATGTGTAAAAGAGAGTATTGCTTCACCTGGCATAATATCTATGTAAATTTTATTTTATTTTATTCATTTTTTTATATAGGGGAATTGGTTACACTCACACTCCTTTTTTACTATAAGGCAGGGTTCAAATCTTGGGGTTGCCTCTTATAATCTCTAAAAATTTCTATTGGTCTTAGGTCTGACGTGCACTCAGAAGATTCAGATCAGAGAGTACTTCTTTACTAAATAGCACCCCCAAGGTTTGAACCTGGGTCTCTCCTTGGTAAGTTTCCAACCACACTAGCACTTACAAATCCACCTACTATTTCCTTTGTTAAATGACACCCCCAAAGTTTGAACCTGAGCCTACGCAAAATTTACTTGGCTCCGGCCATATATCTATTAAAAATGCCACACTCTAAAACTATTGGTTTTATTTTTTGGAATTATTTTTTTAATGTATGATTCTAAGTTTTTTTTATTACATTTTAATTATATAATGATATTATAATAATTTGAGAAATAAATCATGATAAAAACTTAGGTTTTTTTAAAAAACAATTAAAAGTTATGAAATATAAAATAAAACTAATACTATCATATTTTTGGTATAAACGGTTATATAACTATTTTTATATATAATTTCAAATAAAACTAATACTATTGGATAACTATCGTCATATTTTTGTTATAAACAGTTATATAACTATTTTTATATATACTTTATTGTTGGTGTGAGATTATATTTATTTTAGTTTAAAATTGAAGTATTCCTTACCATTCATAATTGTATTATAATGCTATCTGCGTCATCTGTGGTATCCTCTTAAAAGTTCAGAAAAAGACAGTTAAGAAAATAAATAACAACTATCTGCATACATCCTCCCCCATACGCGTAGGACATTCATATTTGCCAAGATTTAAAACTTGTTTCTCATTGTCTACCTAATTCTCATCTAGAAACAAAAAAGACTTTGCAGCACCTTATTCCCTGCCCCAGTTGTACTTAAAATTTGCCTTCCACTTTCCACTTCATAGGCTGAACATGACATTTTCTGTTTTCTAACCTTTCACATAGGCATACTTCACCAAATAAAGATGAACTATCATTTCAACAGTCGGTTGATCAGATCCTCCAAGTCAAAAAAATACAGGTTAAAGTGTTCAAGAATTCTTAAGTGCTCTTTACACTTTACAGGTGAGAGTGAGCTTTAGGAAAGTCGATGGGAACATTAGGTAAGACAAATTTCCAAGTAAAAACAGAAAAATATGAGAACGATGGAATAATTGCTATCATGGTAGACCAAAATTTTCATAGACTTTTGGAAACAGGAGGACAAATATTGAAGTTTTGCCGTGAAAACATGTTCTTAGTATAGTCAACTTGAGCACAATATTACACAATAGGTCTAACATGGCGAGGACACATGCCACTGTCATTCCACCTTCTCAAACGTTTTTTTTAAAGAAAACAGTTTGAGTTTATATTCAAGTAGAAATTTGACTTCTAAACCAAGACTGCTTTTACTTTATTTTAAAAGTTTAGCTATACATGACAGGCTGATAGTTTCGTGGTTACACAAATTTCTGAGAATAATTGAATATGGTAAATACGTCTACTATTCCTATAGCTTTTATTTATGATTTTTTTTCACTTAAATATTTTTAATAAATGCTAGCCTTTGAATAAGGAAACTTTAGTGGACAGGTAGTTACCTAGCGATTAAAGATGGTGGTTGTTTCTTAAGTGGTTTTGTGTTCAAACCCATTAAAAATGGTTGTTGATGTAATTTATAATTTATAAACATTCTCAAACAAAAAAACTAACTTTTTAAACTATTATAAATTCTAATCTTTGAATAACAAACTTAAAAAAATGTAGCTAAACATAAATAGTTGCACATTACAATCTTCCATCCATACCTTGTATACCAAGAAAATAGAGTACATCATATGTGACTTAAGAAGGAACGATTTAACTCTTTAATTCGTACTTCGGATAATTTAGCTTACTTTTACTTTTGAATTGGCACAAATATCAGCGTGCGAGCTTATCGTATTTTATATATTAAGGATTCATATTGATAAAAGCCATGTTTGTAGTAACATTCATCAAAGATAAAGCAAGTTTGTGGTTGTCCAGTCTACTTAGAGTTCCCAATGAACATAATGCGTACGAAGGTGGAAAACGAGGTATCTATTTATATTTTGCAGTTTTTATTTTAATTTTTATATTTTTATAGTTATATGTCTGGAAAAAAGTTATTCACACCCTACCATAAAGTTCTTAATAAGAGCAAGTGATGTATCACACCCTACCATAAAGTTCTTAATAAGAGCAAATGAGCAAATGATGTATCACACCCTACAATAAAGTTCTTAATACGAGCAAATAATGTATCTTTTAACCTTTCTTTCGAAGCTAAGTTGCATGGAAGGCAATTTCTTGACACTTTAACACTTCAACAGTACGACCAATGTGTATCACGTAAATATTCTTTATAGCTGGAAGAAAATATTTATCATTAAAAAACCCGAGCATTTTTTGGTTTGTTTATGGTGCCTTCTAATTCACTCATGTGACACTTAACCAACCAACATATTTATTGAACTAGAGGACCCAATTGCATGAACAATTATTATTGCGATAGTGGTGTTGTCAGTTCTATGTAATGACTAAATTCTTTGATGCTAAAGAACTAGCTTCATAAGAGTGAAAAAATAACTTGTCCCAAAGAGCATTAAATTGTTATAGATATTGTAACTTTAATGTAACATTATCATATTTACTTTAGAATAATATTTTAGATAATTGTTTTTAGATAGGATATCGTAGTGGTAAGTTTTTTAATTTTTATTTAGGATACTCAAGTTCAAATTCTAGTATGAGTTCAAATTCCAGTATGAGAGAACTAAGATCCCTCGTAACAATTTATGTTTTTCCTTGCATTATATTTTACCTAGGTTTAAACCATGGCATACCTAAAATATGATAGTCCCCTAGGTTTAAACCATGGCATACCTAAAATATGATAGGCCCCTAGGTTTAAACCATGGCATACCTAAAATATGATAGGCCCCTAGGTTTAAACCATGGCATACCTAAAATATGATAGGCCCCTAGGTTTAAACCATGGCATACCTAAAAAAAAGATACGCCCATTGGTAGAGTGCTTCTAGTTGGCTAAAGGATTAGGGTTTGATTGACTTTGCCTTACCCTTTTAAGTTTGATATGTGTCCTACATGCAAAAGTGTTACATATTTTCCTATGAAAAAAATATTTTAGACAACATTCTATATTTTTAAGTTGAACAAATTATATCGAGGGTTTCATGTAAACCTTTCAAATTCATAGGCCTATATGGGTGTTGCTATGAGCCAATTGTCATGTGTTGTAGATACTCCATAGTAACAAATTTTTGGGAGATTGCATGTTAAAACAATGTGATAATAAGATAAAATAAAATATATGATTCATAATAAATTAAATAAACTAAAGGGTGATGAATGATTAGGTTATACCACACGGCTTATTAAAAATATAATTATGCAAGTTGATATAATAAGCACAAACGGAAGAAAAAAACCATGGTATTTGTGATGAAAGTTGTTTACCAAGAGTTTCAAATTGAAAATAGAGAAAACATGCAATGCAAAGATTTACCTATTTGACTTATAGGATTTGCATGATAATAAATCAAAGGTAGTCCATTACACATAAGATATGTCATATTGAGATATGCTGATAAAACATATCATAAAAATCACTTTGCATATTATTAATATCTTATAAAATGCGGTCAATGATTGTCTCATTCATAAGGTAGATGATGCACAATCATAATCAATAGGCAGAATGGATTAAATATTTTTCAAAATTTATTTCATTATCTAATAAAATTGATATTATCATTTATTTGTGATATTAGTAAATAGTAGATAAACCAACTAAGAAGATAACAAATGATGATGCAAGAAGAGGCATAAAGCCAAGTAAATATATCCAACTCAAGAAGATTATCAACAATAACAAGAATAAGCCAATGGTCTACAATGAGAGCATAGCAATATATCCAAATCATGCAAACTCAAACAAAAGTGTGATACCTCGATGATGGAAACTAATGAAATGATTGCCATTAAATTGATTTTATAGTTTAAAACTTGCCTCAAGGAAAACGAACAACCCAATAATGGATTGATTAATATTTTTATAAACGGTTATATAACTATTTGTATATATATTTTATTATTGGTGTGAGATTATATTTGTTTTGGTTTAAAGTTGAAGTATTCCTTACCATTCATAATTGTTTTATAATGCTATCTGCGTCATCTGTGGTATCCCCCTCAAAGTTAAGAAAAAGACACTTCGAAAAATAAATAACAACTATCTACAGACTTTCTCCCCCATACGCGTAGGACTTTAATATTTGCCAAGATTTAAAACCTGTTTCTCATTGTCTATCTAATTCTAATCTAGAAACATAAAAGACTTTGGAGAACCTTATTCCCTGCCCCAGTTGTACTTAAAGTTTGCCTTCCACTTTCCACTTCATAGGCTGAACATGACATTTTCTGTTTTCTAACCTATCACACAGGCATACTTCACCAAATAAAGATGAACCACAATTTCAACAGTCGGTTGATCAGATCCTCCAAGTCAAAAAAATACAGGTTAAAGTGTTCAAGAATTCTTAGTGCTCTTTACACTTTACAGGTGAGCTTGAGCTTTAGGAAGGTCGATGGGAACTTTAGGTAAGACAAACTTCCAAGTAAAAACAGAAAATTGTGAGAATGGTGGAATAATTGCTATCATGGTAGACCAAAATTTTCATAGACTTTTGGAAACAGGAGGACAAATATTGAATTTTTACCGTGGAAAATGTGAGAACGATGGAATAATTGCTATCATGGTAGACCAAAATTTTCATAGACTTTTGGAAACAGGAGGACAAAGATTGAATTTTTACCGTGGAAAATAGTCGGCTTGAGCACAATATTACACAATCGGTCTAACATGGCGAGGACAAATGCCACTGTCATTCCACCATCTCAATCTTTTTATTAAAAAGAAAACAGTTTTCGAGTTTGTATTCAAGTAGAAATTTGACTTCTAAACCGAGATTGGTTTTACTTTATTTTAAAAGTTTAGCTATACATGACAGGCTGGTGGTTTCGTGGTTACACAAATTTCTGAGAATAATTGAATATGGTAAATACGTCTACGTTTCCTATAGCTTCCGTTTTTTGTTTTTTTGTTTTTATTGTAGCCTTTGGTTAATCAGACTCTTCTATCCAAAGAATCTAATTAAACAACCTATGCATAAATACTTAACTGCTACGATTCCATTTATAATTGTCAATTCAGACTTTCACATATACCAAGAAAATAAGATAGAGAACATTATATGTGACTTGGGCAGGAACGATTTAACTCTTTAATTCGTACTTCGGATAATTTAGCTTACTTTTGAGTTGGCACAAATATCAGCGTGCGAGCTTATCGCATAGCTTATTGTATTTGATATCATAAAGATTTCTATGGATACCTAAAAGTTAATGTTTGTTAAAGATAAAGCGAATTTGTGGTTGTCCAGTCGACTAAGAGTTCCCAATGAAAAGAATGCGTACGAAGGTAGCTGGAAAACGAGGTATCTATTTATATTTTTTTAGTTTTATTTTATTTTATTTTTTTTCTTTTATGGTTATATGTCCATAACAAAGTTATACACAGCCTACCATAAAGTTATTAATAAGAGAAAATGCTGTATCTTTTTAACCTTTCTTTATATGCATAGTTACCTGGAAAGCAGTTTCTTGACACTTTGACAGTACGACCAATGTGTATCACATAAATATTCTTTATAGTTGGAAGAAAAGATTTAAATTAAAAAAAACAAGCACCATTTTTTCCTTTGCTAATGGTGTCGTCTAATTCACTCATGTGACACCTAACCAAACAACATATTTATTGAATTAGAGGACCCAATTGCATGAACAATTACTATTGCGACAGTGGTGTTGTTAGTTCTATGAAATGACTAAATTCTTTGGATGCTAAAGAACTAGCTTCATACGAGTGGAAAAAATATCTTGTACCAAAGAGCATTAAATTGTTATAGGTATTAGAACTTTCATGTAACATTATCACCCTCAATCTAGAATAATATTTTAGATAATTGTTTGGAAATGGGTATTGTAGTGGTAATGGTAATTTATTGATGTTTTATTGAGGAGATTTAAGTTTAAATTTTAGTATGAAGGGATTAGGACTCCTCATAAAAACCTATGTTTTTTAAGATTCAAACTATGGCATATCCAAAAGGGATAGATCCGTTGATAGTGACCGAGTGCTTTGGAGTTGGCTAAAGGATAGGGTCCCATTGATTTTGCCTTACTTTTTGGAGTTTGATCTGGTGAAAATGTTACCTATTCCCATATAAAAAAATAAACATTTTAGACAACATTCTATATTTTTAAGTATATGAATAAATTATGTCTTAGGGTTTCTTGTAAACTTTTCCATAGTTGGAATGAAATATTATTTTTGAAAACATTGAAGAAATTGGTAATATATACATTGAGCAAGGAAATTCCTCCTCAAACTGAGGATCATGGATAAAATAAGCTTCATGTATAAAATAATGAATTAATTATAATAAGTATTATATATATATATATATATATATATATATTCAAATTTATAGGTCTATAGTATTTTGGGTGTTGCTATGGGCCAGTTCTCAAGTGTTGGTTGGGAGACCATGCATGTTAAAGGAATGCGATAATATGATGAAATAAAATATGCGAATTCATAATAAATGGAATAAACTAAAGGGTGATAAATGATTAGGTTATACCAAGTTGCTTATTGTAAATATAATAATACAAGTTGATATAATAAGCACAAATGAAAAAAAAACACCATGGTATTTGGCATAAAAGTTGTTTATGAAGATTTTCAAATAAAAAAATAGAGAAATCATGTAATAAAGAGGATTTACCTATTTAACTTATAGGATTTGCATGATAATAAATAAAAGGTAGTCCATTGCACATAAGATATATCATATTGGCATATGTTGATAAAACAAATCATAGAAATTACTTTGCATATTACTAATATCTTATAATATGCATTGAGTGTTTGGCTGATTGATAATAAATGGATTTAGATCTTTCTCAAATTTTATCTCAGTATCTCACAAAATTGTTGTTATCATCAATTTGTGATATTAGAAAATAATATATAAACCAAACCACTATTAATATGGATGACTATGACTAAGAGGATAACAAATGATGATACAAGAAGAGGCATAAAGCCAAGCACACATATCTAATTCAAGAAGATTGTCAACAATAACAAGAATAAGATAATGGTCTACAATGGGAGCATAGCAATATATGAACCCAAATAATGCAAACTCAAACGAAGTGTGATACCTCAATGATGGAAACTAATGAAATTATTATCATTATATTAATTTTATATTTTGAAACTTACCTCAAGGAAAATAAAAAATCTAATCTACTATATAACATAATGGATTGATTAATGTTTTTGATAGAATTTATAAAGGATTAAGAGGATAATATTATTATACGACATTTAAAAATGTTATTGTGGTTATTTTTTGCACCTACCAATGCCTGACTTCTAGTAGCTATATAGATAAGTTTATTTTTTAAATAGAACTACAGATCACCAATAGAATTTTGTCCTCAAGCTCAGAAGCATAATCATGCCAAGTCAAAATCTGAAATGAAGATGAAAATATAACTTTCTGTAGCTATGAACTGGGAGATGACTGCACTTCACTTGGGCACCAAAAGATGAGCAATATAGGTTGAACAGAGCATGAAACCACCTGAACTATGGTACCTAATAAATTTTTCAAAGAAAGCATGTTGTGTATTGCCAAAAAATATAAGGTTTAGCTAGAATGGCCATCTCTCCATCATGCTGAAAGAACTGCACCTAACCAGAAGCCTAAGATGGCGTCAATTCCCCATATATTGGTCGAAGCCTAACAAATTCATAATGGAATAAATGACTAATTCAAGAGCGTGTCGATAGATTTACATCCAGTATAGAAACCGTTAGAAGGTCGAAGATCTAATACATATGAACATGGTAAAATGGATCAAGTTAGAGAAAGTGTCGAAACATCTATGATGGCCAAAAACTAAAAGGAAGAGTAAAAGAAGCAATGAACTGACCAAATCAGGGTATGATCAGAACAATTTGATCCTCACCACAAGAAGCAATGAACTGACCAAAACTTGGCAGTGTCTCAAAGGACTTGGTCTTCACCACAAGAAAGTGGTTAAGTCTAAGGAAGGTTAGAACTATTAATCCAAACTAAATTTCTATAGTGCCTAGGATCCCTAGTCAAAAGAATGGCTAATTCGATGAAGCCTGGAATTATTATACCTGATCAAAGCCTGGAAGTATCATGAAGATCTATTCAAGAAAAGTGGCTAATTCCAAATGAGGTCATAACAATTATGTCTGACTAGATTCTAATGAACTCTCAATGTTTGAATCAGGAGCCTGGATGCCAACAAAAAGAGCATGCAAATGGAGAGAACTGAAAGATTTGAACCTAGTTGAAACCTAATCGATGCTCAAAGGCCCAGTATGCATAGAAGTAGAATATAAGCAAAATACTAGAGGTACCAAAATTATTGCATCCGATCAAGTTACACTTAGGTTATAAAGACCCGACACAACATTTGGTTGAGGCTCGCTAAGGTTTTAAATACAATGCAGTGGAAGAATTACCCAATATAGGAGTAAAAATATCAAAATATTGGTATATGACCAAGTGATAAAAGGACACCCCCTAGAATCTAACATGATCTAGTAATCACTTCCCAACAAGAAGAGGTCTCTTTTGTCCATAACGTATATTGGGCACAATTCTATGTTAGAAGATCTCAATGGTAAAATGCCATTATACAAATGATAGGGTGACTGGGTAGAGAAGAGATCAAGGGACCAAATATAGCCAACAAGAAAAGCATGACTCAAGATGGTGCATATTCAAGACACATTAATCAATCATGCTTGGATTATTGGAGTGATGCAGGAGCATCCAGTGGTGTAAGAGTGATCTTGCATCACCCAAAATTTATATTTGATTTAATTATTTTCTAAGTGTATTTAGTTGTCTAGGGGATAGAAAATTAGAGCCATTGGTGAAAGAATCACCCCAATACCTTGAATGGTTTGGGAGATATGTACATTTTATGGCAAAACCCTACCAAAAATAGTGAAAATCTAGATACCCAAACTTGCAGGTGAATTTTGAGGGTCTTAGAGGATGAATTTGAGAATTTTAAAATAGATGCAAGACTTAGCTAAGTATTGCCCCATTTAGTTCATCTCGTGCCCTTTCCGAAAAGGTCTCGTGCTAGTCAATCGGAGCAATGAGCACGAAGTTATGACCCTGGGAAGTTTACCTCCGAAATTCAAATTTCAAATGCATTGTTTTAGGTGGGAAAAGGGGAAAACAAGGTATTAGAGGGAAATTTCAAAATTGTAAAAGGGGCTCTTTCTTTTGTATCCTCTTTTTGGAATGAAATTAATGAAATGCTTGGTTCATCTGACATGATCAAAGGAAAAACACCTGTGTATTGTTTGTTTCATGTTGCTTGATCTTCTTCAAGTGGTATCAGAGCAGGAGTTCTTGAGTGTGTAAATAGATCACCGAACGTGAGGTAGTTTGCACCAGGATTTGTGGTTAGGGTTTGTGAGAAATGAGAGCAAAATTCCTCCATGAAGAAATTGTGGTGGTGGGAGAAATGCTATGGTGCTAGAAGAGGATTTTAGAGCCTTGCAGAGGTAAGTTCAAGCTCTGCAAGAGGAGCTGCATAGAGGGTTTGAGCCTAGAAGAGAATATGGGAGTGAAGATGAAGTTGAGGAAGAAGAGGCCTAGTTCGAGGAAGAAGAAGAGGTAGTAGATCCTGCACAAGCTAGATTGTATAAAGCCATATCCCATATTGGGAAGAGGCTAAAGTTTGATGTTTCTTCATATTCTGGAAATCTTAACCCAGAAGAGTTGATCGACTGGATCAATGATATGGAGGAATATTTTGAGTATGAGGAGGTAGAAGATCCTGAGAGGGTTAGATTTTCTAAGACCAAGTTGAAGGGTCATGCTAGCATATGGTGGAAGGGAGTGCAGCTAGACAGAAACAAAAGAGGAAAATAAAGGATAACAAGGTGGGAGCGGATGGTGGAGAAGTTGAAGAGACAGTTCATTCCAGCCGATTATGAGTTGGATTTATTGAAGAAAATGTAGGGTTTGAGACAGTCGAGTAAGTCTATCAAAGAATACATAGAGGAGTTCTACAAAATTTTAATCATAATAGGCCATTCTGAGGCCAACAAGGAGAAGGTAGCCCATTATATTAATGGGTTAAGAGCAAGTATTCAAGAGGAGTTAAGTCTGGTCAGGATGACCACCATAGAGGATGCTTACCAGTTTGCCTTGAGGGTTGAAGAGAAGCTGAATAAAAGGTTTGAGAGCAAGCAAAGAGGAAGAGGTCATGGTGGAAGAACTGGTGGGAGAACAAATGGAGGGAAAAATGAAGATCAAAAGAAGAATGGAGAAGCTAGTGGTAGTCAGGACCAAAAGGGGGATAATGCTTACCGCCCCCGTGATCAAAATAATGGTTACTAGAGAGGAAGAGGAAGGTCTGGATGAGGACCTGGAAGAGGAGGATTTCGTGGAACCTATTTCAACTATGGGGAAGAAGGACATCGAGCATACGAGTGTCCACAACACCAAGAGAGGACAAATAAGAGGCTCGAAGGTAATGCCCAAGCTACTATTGTAGATGAAGGTGCTGAATCTGAGCACTCTGAAGAAGTAGAAAGAGGAGAAGTTCTGATCACAAGGAGAGCCTTGCTGAATGAGGAGAGAGATCCAGATCAGAGGAAGAGCTTATTTTGCACAAGGTGTAAATGTGCAGGTAAGGTCTGTAATGTTATCATAGATAATGGTAGCATAGATAACCTAGTTTCAGAAGGAATGGTTACCAAACTATAGTTAGAGAGGAAGAGACACCCACATCCATATCGGATTGCGTGGTTGCAGAAGGACCATAGGGCTTTGGTCAGTGAGCAATGCTTGGTAAAATTTAATATTGGGAATTACCGTGATGAGGTCCTGTGTGACATCCTACCTATGGATGCTTGCCATTTGCTATTGGGAAGGCCATGGTAGTTTGATCGATGTGCAATACATGATGGACATGCCAACACTTACTCCTTGACAAAGGATGGAGTGCACCATAAGCTAAAGCCCCTAAAGGAGGTGGACAAAAAGGTATGTAGTAGTGCTAGAATCTATTTAGTTGATGGTAGGAAGTTTTTGGATGGTCTGAAGCATGAGCATATGTGCTATGCATTAATTCCTAGAGTTAAAGAAGAGCAATGTAAGGATGTCCCAGTAGAAGTATCAGGTCTGTTAGAAGAATTTCTAGATATTATATCAGATAATGTGCCTGAGGGTTTGCCACTAGTGAGGAAGATCAGTCACCAAATAGATTTGGTACCAAGAGCTAGTTTGCCTAATAAGGTAGCCCATAGAATGACTCCTGTAGAAAGTGAGGAGCTAAATAGGCAAGTCCAAGAACTACTAAAGAAGGGACTGATTCGGGAGAGCTTGAGCCCATGTGTAGTACCTACAGTACTAGCACCAAAGAAATATGGAGAGTGGAGAATGTGTACAGACTCTCGAGCTATTAACAAGATCACCATCAAATACCGATTTCCACTGCCAAGGATGGATGATATAATGGACTATTTGAGTGGAGCCCAGTACTTCACTAAGATTGATCTAAAGAGTGGGTATCATCATATCCGTATCAGAGAAGGAGATGAGTGGAAGACAACCTTCAAAACTAGAGAGGGTCTGTACGAGTGGTTGGTCATGCCATTTGGGCTAACCAATGCACCCAGCACATTCATGCGACTTATGAATGAGGTATTGAAGGAGTTTTTAGGAAAATTTGTCATTGTCTATTTGGATGACATTTTAATATTTAGCAAGACCCTGGAAGAGCACTTGATGCATATCAGAAGAGTTTTTGAGAAGTTGAGGGAGGAGCAATTGCTAATTAATTTGAAGAAGTGCAGTTTTGTGAAGAAGGAGTTGGTGTATCTGGGATTCGTCATCTCAACTGAAGGTCTAAAAATGGACCCAGAAAAGGTGAGGGCTATCATTGAATGGCCTACCCCAAGGAGCATAATTGAGGTAAGATCATTTCATGGTCTAGCAAGTTTTTACAAAAAATTTATTAGAAATTTTAGCAGTATTTGTGCACCCCTAACAGAAACAATGAGAGGGGATAAGAAAGAATTTAAGTGGACCTTAGGAGCAGATAAGAGCTTTGATATGTTGAAGAAGAAGGTCACAGAGCAACCTATTTTAGCACTTCCAGATTTCAATAAGGTATTTCAGGTAGATTGTGATGCTAGTGGTAGTGCCATAGGAGTTGTGTTGAGTCAAGAAGGTAAACCTGTTGCCTATTTTAGTGAGAAGCTTAATGATGCTAGGAAGAAGTATTTTGTATATGATCAGGAGTTTTATGCTATAGTTCAGGCTCTAAAGAAATGGAGGCACTATTTGTTGCCAAAAGAGTTTGTTTTGTATACTGATCATCAGGCCTTGCAGTATATTAATAGTCAAGGGAAATTGAATCAGAGGCATTTAAAATGGGTTGAGTTTCTACAGAGTTATACCTTTGTGTTGAAGCATAGGAGTGGAAAGTCAAACAGAGTTGCAGATGCCTTAAGTAGAAGGTAGTGTTTGTTGACAAAAATGAAGGTGGAAGTTGTAGGGTTTGACGAACTTAAGAGTTTGTACCCTGAAGACCCAGATTTTGTAGAGGCTTGGAGAGCTTGTTTAGCACCAGTTACTTTGGATAGAACTAAGTGGTTGGATTTCTTAATCCAAGATGGAATGTTGTTTAGAAGAAACCAGTTGTGCATTCCAAGGAGTTCGATGAGGGAGAATCTGGTCAAGGAGAAGCATAGTGGAGGGTTGGTTGGACACTTTGGTCGAGATAAGACCATTGCCCTCGTTAGTGAGAACTACTATTGGCCATAGTTGTAGCAATATGTGAAGATATTTGTACAAAGTTGTAGAGTATGCCAGATGGCCAAGGGTGTGAGATAGAACACTGGATTATATCAGCCATTACCTGTACCAGAGAGACCATGGGAGGACATCAACATGGATTTTGTTCTTGGCCTACCAAGGACACAGAGGGGGAATGACTCCATATTTGTGGTGGTTGATAGGTTTTCAAATATGGCACATTTCATTCCCTTCCAGAAAACTAATGATGCAGTTCATGTTGCAGGGTTGTTTTTCAAAGAGGTGGTACGACTTCATGGTCTACCAAAGAGTATAGTTTCGATAGAGATACCAATTTTATTGGGTATTTCTGGAGAACCTTGTGGAAGAAGTTGAAGATATATTTGAAATTCAGTTTTGCATACCACCCGTAGACTGATGGGCAAACAGAGGTGGTGAATAGGAGTTTGGGTAATCTATTGAGATGCTTGGTAGGAGATAAGCCCAAGGGATGGGATTTGGTTTTGCCATAGGCAGAATTTGCATACAATAATTCTATCAACAGGAGTACTAATAAGTCCCCATTCTAGATTATATATGGGAGTAGCCCAAGAAATGCTTCTAAGTTGAGAAATATGGATAGAGGGGAAAAGAGTAGTGTTGAGGCTGAGGACTTTGCAGAGCACCTGAAGAGTTTGCATGAGGAAGTAAAGAAGCATATTCATAAAATGAACACTCAGTACAAGATAAAGGTGGACCAGAAGCGGCGATTTAAGGAATTCCAAGTGGGAGATGAAGTTATGGTTCACCTGAGAAAAGAAAGGTTTCCTGCTAAAACTTATAACAAGCTAAAAATGAAGAAGTTTGGACCATGCAGAATCACAAAGAGATAGGATTCAGGAAATGCATATGAGGTAGAATTGCCAAGTGGGCTGAACATATCACCTGTGTTCAACATTTTTGATTTGGTAGAGTATCATGAAGGTGACAATAATGATGGACCAGTCATAGAATTGTGGAGTATTCCAACATCTACTCTAGAGATAGAAGAGATAGAAGAGATCCTAGATACCCGCATCGACAAAAGCACAAGACACAGGCAGTATGAAGAATATTTGGTTAAGTGGAAGGGCAGGCCTATGGAAGATTCAACTTGGTTGTCCAAGATAGAGGTTGCCCGGCCTCCGGGGCCCCCCCCGTTTCCCCCCCCCCCAAGGGGGGGGGGGGGTCCCCCCCCATTTTCCCCGGGGGGTCGGATGGAGGAGCATCCAGTGGTGTAAGAGTGATCTTGCATCACCCAAAATTTATATTTGATTTAATTATTTTCTAAGTGTATTTAGTTGTCTAGGGGATAGAAAATTAGAGCCATTGGTGAAAGAATCACCCCAATACCCTGAACGGTTTGGGAGATATGTACGTTTTATGGCAAAACCCTACCAAAAATAGTGAAAATCTAGATACCCAAACTTGCAGGTGAATTTTGAGGGTCTTAGAGGACGAATTTGAGAATTTTAAAATAGATGCAGGACTTAGCTAAGTCCTGCCCCATTTAGTTCATCTCGTGCCCTTTTCGAAAAGGTCTCGTGCTAGTCAATCGGAGCAACGAGCGCGAAGTTATGACCCTGGGAAGTTTGCCTCCGAAATTCAAATTTCAAATGCATTGTTTTAGGCGGGAAAAGGGGAAAACAGGGTATTAGAGGGAAATTTCAAAATTGTAAAAGGGGCTCTTTCTTTTGTATCCTCTTTTTGGATGAAAGTAATGAAAATGCTTGGTTCAGCTGACATGATCAAAGGAAAAACACCTGTGTATTGTTTGTTTCTTGTTGCTTGATCTTCACCATGGAGCAACCATACTTCAAGGGTGGTTCAACAGGCTGGCTAAATATCTGATATAATAATAATAATCCACTCTCGAGTTAATGATCATTTTGATTTCTTAATAATTATAAAATATCTATATATAGAATTATGTATAAGGGAAACAAATCGACTTTTAGGTGTTTATAATTCATACGTAAGGATGGACATTGCAACTTAATGTAAACAGACTACTGTTTGACCTCTAGTTTGATTCACTCTCATAGTATGTATGTATGTGTTGATGATTGCATATTTTTTAGTGCAATGTATTATTCACATTGTTTATTACATCATTATGGGATGGTAAAATAGCTCTCATAGGTGCTCTCCAAGTTAAGTGGTTACACAACCACTTTGGTGGTTCCATAACCACCTTAGAACTTTCGAGAATGTATATTTATCATCATATATTTTAAATACAAATAACTGTCCATTTTCTATCATGGTACCAGAGCTAGAATAGCGTAGCTGAGGGTACATTTCCCAAGGTTGATCAGACCAAGACTAGACCCTCTCCCCCAATGTGGATTTGATAGTTACAAAGTATGCATGCTAGGACATTTATAGAGGATGCACGCTTCCCAAGGTAGATCAGACCATCTAACTAGACCGCTAATAGAGGATGTTGATTCCTAACTAGACTGTTTCCTAAGGACACATGGCAGTGACATGGTAGAGGACACGTGGTAGTGATGTGGCAGAGGATATGTGGCCATGATATGGTATAGTACTCATGGTAGTGACGTGGTAGATTGGACCTGACTAGACTATTGACAAAGGGTGTGACATGGTAGAGAGGGCATTCCATGTGGTTTGATGCAATAAAAATAAAAAAGGGGAGAGGTGACCACCTACAGACCGTCACCTTCTAAGGAGTGATTTGCTATTTTTACATTGTTGGCGAGTGCATCGACTAATGCATATGGGATAATTCCCACAATTTTTTTTAAATCTTTCACCCACGGTTTAATACAAATGGAAACTAGTCATTTCCCTTTCCAACATGCCTGTAGCATGTTTGGTCTAGTGCACTTCTTCTTGTGGATGAGGTCCACATTTCGAATCCCATCGTAGACCCTTTTTTATGTGTTGACAACATTGCTTGATGCCCGCACCTAGAATTTTTTGCCTGCGCTAGAATTTGATGCTCGCAAAAAAATTGCTACAAGTTGCCAAAAACTACTCAAAAATTGCTAAAAGTTGCTTGACAACATTTTTTTTGCTCACTAGAAAGCCTTTTTTCGAGCATAAGAGGGCCACCTGGACCAATTTTTTTGGCTACGATAGCACAAGGAGGGGCTATTTTTTGAGGTATTCTTTAGTGATTCAAAAAATTTCCCCTTTTCATGCAGTTTTTTTATTAGAGCGATAAGTTGTGTCTTTTGGATTTGGAAAAATTCATTTTTTTTCCTCATTGTTAATTTTGCAACAAAAAGGGGGGATATTTTAAGGATTTATTTTTGCAAAATTCTAAGACAAAGGGGGAATAAAAATTGTTGCTTTGTGGAAAAGTGAATATTTTGAAAAAATGGTATTGTAATAGGTGCATTTTTTGTGGAAAATGACACCCAAAGTAGTTAAATTTGTGGGCATTTTTGGTTGTTTTTTGCATTTAAATTTTCTATTTTCTTGCATTAACAATCATACAATAAAGTAAAATAAAAGACCCCAAATTCATACACCTATTTGTGCAAGTTTTTGCACAACAATGTTTGGTATCTACGATACATCTGGTGCATACTTACAGGTAATGCTATCGTGCTTGGACTATTGTATCTAACGCATAATATAGCTAAAAAAACTATGTATGATCTTGTTCTCTATCAATATTCAGGGAGAAATAAGGCAAACCAGTTCTAATATTCACTCTATTTATACCCTAATCGTTATTGTTGTTAGAAGTAAATCCTGATGAAGTGATTTTTGAAGTGTTTAGGGGAAGTTACACCCCACGCATGAGGAAAGACCTTCTATGGTATGTTTCCCAAACAAAATGATTTCCTTTCAGTATCGCCTAAATTCCATGTATCGTTCTTCTTGTATATACTTATAGTCTCCCTCACGTAAGGGCAGGTATATATAGAGAAGTTCGGTATAAAGGCCTAGAAGGTATAAAGAAAGGGGGACCATTTGGTGTTATAAGGAACCTTCACAATGGCCTTTGTTCACAAATATCTATCAGATTCACAATTGTTGAAAGGTTCTAACTTCACACCATGGAAGAATAAGATGCATGCTATTCTTCAAGTGGAATATTTGTGGGATGTAGTGACTGGCACTACAAAATGCCCTACAACAATAGGAGCAGATCAATAATATTTTCATAATATTGATAAAATTTGTCTCATGTTTATCCTGATTGCTAATACATATTAGATACAACCTCATATATTTGATGCCAAAACTAGTAAGGAAGCTTGGGATGCTTTGATTACTATTTATGAAGGTAAGAATCGGTCCACTATTATACATATTCAAACTCAACTTCATACATTCAGTATGAAATATTGTGAAATAGTTGATCTATTCCTATGTAGAGTGGTAGAATTGAAAGCTAAATTGAATAATATGGGATAACTAGTGGATGATATTCTCTTGACCTCTGTCATCTTGAGATCATTTCCTGAGTCCTATAAGGTGTTGATAACCTCTCTTAATGTATCTAGAAGACAAGTATCTTTTGTAGAATTGGTGAATTTGCTTCAAACTAAGGAGTCTAATCAATTTCATAAGGATGAAGTGCTATATAATACCCTCTATACCAAACAAAGGTGTAATAAACAAGGTTAGTTTCAAAAATGAGGATCTTCATCCAAGGGAAAAGGAAAACAACTTCAGTAGAATGACAAACAATATTGCAAGATTTGTGATATGAATAACCATGACACCAATAGGTGTTGGTTTAAAAACAAGCAATAGAATGACCAATATCATAAAAATAAGGAAAAAGAGATACAAACCACATAAAAAGAATAAGCAAGCCAAGGGGAATGTTGCTTATGTCAAATCAAATTCAGACTTAGATTCTACATAATCAGTCTCAAACTCTGAGAGAGCACACAAGGTGCTCATGTCTCATACTTTATCTCTGTAGATAGATGTTGTATGGTATATTGATTTAGGTGCTAGTAAGCACATGACTAGAAATAAATCGTGGTTTGACACATTTGAGGAGAAAGAAGGTAAGCAAGTAACAATTGATGACAATCAAGTCTACCAAGTGAAGGGTGAAGGTGATGTTTCTATCACTCTTCCATATGGCAAATTTCAGATTGAAAAGGTACTCTATGTTCCTAGATTGGCTAATAATTTTTTGTTAGTCCCTCAAATGTTGGATCGTGATATGGATGTTGTGTTCCATTTTGTGAAATGAAAGAAGAGATGTTTTATTACCAAAAAAGGAAAACATGTAGCAACTGTATCATACAATCATGGCTTGTTCATTTTAGATGCCATTTCCATACCTCATGTTGCCTTCGCAGCAACTACAAAGGAGGCTACTTCTCTATGTCACAAGAGATATGGGTATATTAGTTCAGTATATTTGCTTGAGTTGAGAAAATATGAGATGGTGAGAGGACTTCCCAACCTTTTATGCACATTGCCAGTTTGCTTAGATTTCTTAGCAGGGAAGCAAAACTAGGTACCATTTGATATTAGCTCTTCCAAAGCTAAGAAACCCTTGGAGTTGGTCCACACATATCTGTTCGGTCCTATGCCAATGGTGGAAAGAAGTATTTTCAATTATTTGTAGATGATCACTCATGAAAGATGTGGGTTTTATTTCTTCACTTAAATTCAAAGGTATTTTTGTACTTTCAATAGTTCAAGAAGATTGTTGAGAAGGAGTCAGGATGTTCCATCAAAACCGTCTACTCCGATCGAGGGGAGAATATACCTCCAAGGAATTTTCATCATTTTTGAATGAATATGGGATTAAGAGATAGCTGACTATAGCCTATACACTATAGAAATATGGAGTTGCTAAAAGGCAAAATCATTCCATTATGGAAATGGTTCACTGTATGCTTACAGGACCACACCTTGAGAATGTGTACTGGGTAGAAGTAGTAAGCACAACATCATACCTCCTAAATAGAGCTCCCATAAGAGATCTACAGGGTAAAAATCTACATGAAGCATAGAGTGGTAATAAACCCTCCATTTCTCATCTAAGGGTTTTTGGATGTAAGGCATTCATGCACATACCAAAATAAAAAAGAAAGAAGTTAGATAAGACCCTGCAATGTATCTTTCTTGGTTATGGTGAGCATTAAAAGGGATATATATTTATAGATCCTATGACAAAAAGGACACATATAAGTTGAAATGTGGTATTTTATGAAGTTTTCACATCAAATAACACTTCTACAATTGTATACTTTGAATGATGATGAGCCTAAGAAATAGGTTCCTTCCCCACATAACAAAATTTCAAAATGGTATACAAGTACATCGAGCGATTCCAAGTTAATATCACTTCCAAATATAACTCTAGATCAACCTTGTACTCGTAGTATGACACAACAAAAAATAGTAGAGGCATCAACTTCAGAGGTTGATGAGCTTTTCCACTAATTTGATGATCTATATGTAGATGCATAGGAAGATAGGGAATTAGATATGGAGGATGAGAGGGTTTATATGACTGCATTGGATGAAAATGAACCCAAAATAGTTCAATATGCACGTAGTAAGCCTCGTTGGAAGGCTACTATGGAAGCAAAACATACCTCTCATGAAAAATCATATATGGAAGCTAGTAAATCTACCTTTAGTAAATAATCCCATTAGCTGCAAATGGGTGTTCAAAGTGGAGTATAAGCTAGATGGTACTATTGATAATGATAAATCCCATCTTGTTGCAAAGGTCTATGCTTAGAAATAATGCATAGACTATGAAGAGACTTTTACCCCTACTACCAAAATGACTACCATTCAAGTACTTTGTGCCATGGTAGCTCAATTTGGATGGAATTTACATCAGATGGATGTAAAAAGTGCTTTCTTGAATGGTGACCTAAAAGAAGAAGTGTACATAATCCAACCGGAAGGATTTGTTGTTGAAGGGAAATAAAAACAAGTTTTTAAGTTGATCAAATTCTTTTATGGTCTAAAACAAGCTCCTTGAACTTGGTACATCAAAATAGATAGTCACCTAGTGCAGCATTGTTTTAAAAGAAGTCCTTATATCTATATCAAAAAAAATGGTTCTAACATAGTGATTTTGGTGCTATATGTAGATGAACTGATTATAATAGGAAGCTCAAGGAGTATGATCGATGCAGTGAAAAATTATTTGAACAAATATTTTGAAATGACAGATCTAGGACTTCTTCACTTTTGTCTTGGTTTGGAAATGACTAAAAAAAATACCATATTTGAGTAAGACAAGAAATATGCCAAGATATTGATAGATAAATATAGCATGACTGACTGCAAGTCTAAGGCAAATCCAATGGATCTTGGAATCAAGCTATTGCGATATGAAAAATCACCATAGGTAGATGGTACTCTCTATCGACAACTAATTGGGAGTCTTATATATCTGACAAATATGAGGTCTGATCTCAGTTATACTATGGGTTACCTTGTGAGGTTCATGTAGAAACCAAAAGTGAGTCATTGGACAACAACACAGAAAGTTCTTCATTATGTCCATGGTACTATGATTTGTCCTGGAGTACAAAAAGAATAGCAAGTTCTATTTACATGGATACACAGACTCAGATTATGCTGGATCCATTTATGATTGCAAATTAACTTCTGGATACATTTTTCATATTGGATCTGGGTCTATTTCTTAGCATAGTAAGAAGCAATAGGTAGTTTTCATCTCATATATAGAGGTAGAATATCACATAGCCAATGGAGTAGTCTGTGAGATAATATGGTTAAGTTGTATTATTTCAAACATGGAGTTTTTGAGAAGCTAAGGGAGGAGCAGTTGCTGATTAATTTTAAGAAGTGTAGTTTTGTGAAGAAGGAGTTGGTGTATCTGGAATTTGTCATCTCAGTTGAAGGTCTCAAAATAGACCCAAAAAAGGTGAGGGCTATCATTGAATGGCCTAACCGAAGGAGCATTATAAAGGTAAGATCATTCCATGGTCTAGCATGTTTCTACAAAAAAATTATTAGAAATTTCAGAAGTATTTGTGCACCCCTAAAAGAAACAATAAGAGGGGATAAGAAATAATTTAAGTGGACCTTAGGAGAAGATAAGAGATTTGATATGTTTAAGAATAAGTTCACAGAACAACCTATTTTAGCACTTCCAGATTTCAATAAGGTATTTTAGGTAGATTGTGATGCTAGTGGTAGTGCCATAGGAGTTGTGTTGAGTCACGAAGGTAAACGTGTTGCCTATTTTAGTGAGAATATGAATTATGATAGGAAGAAGTATTTTGTATATGATCAAGAGTTTTATGCTATAGTTAAAGGTCTGAAGAAATGGAGGCAGTATTTGCTTCCAAAAGAGTTTGTTTTATATACTGATCATCAGGCCTTGCAGTATATTAATAGTCAAGCGAAATTGAATCAGAGACATTTAAAATGGGTTGAGTTTATACAGAGTTATACCTTTGTTTTGAATCATAGGAGTGGAAATTCAACCAAAGTTATAGATTCCTTAAGTAGAAGGTAATGTTTATTGACAAAAATGAAGGTGGAAGTTGTAGGTTTTGACGAACTTAAAATTTTCTACCCTGAAGATCTAGATTTTGTAAAGGCTTGGAGAGCTTGTTTAGCACCAGTTACCTTGGATAAAAATAAGTGCTTGGATTTATTAATCTAGGATGGAATATTGTTTAGAAGGAACCAATTGTGCATTCCAAGGAGTTCAATGAGGGATAATATAGTCAAGGAGAAGCATAGTGGAGGGTTGGCTGGAAACTTTGGTCGAGATAAGACCATTGCCCTCATTAGTGAGAACTACTATTGGCCACAGTTCTAGCAAAATGTGAAGATATTTTTACAAAGTTGTAGAGTATTCTAGATGTCCAAGGGTGTGATACAGAACAGTGGATTATATTAGACATTACCTGTACCAGAGAGACCATGGGAGGACATCAACAGGGATTTTGTTCTTGGCCTACCAAGGATATAGAGGGGGAATAACTCCATATTTGTGGTGGTTGATAGATTTTCAAATATGGTACATTTGATTCTCTGCCAGAAAACTAATGATGTAGTTCATGTGGCGGGGTTATTTTTCAAAGAGGTGGTACGTCTTCATGGTATATCAAAGAGTATAGTTTCTAATAAAGATACCAATTTTATTGGGTATTTTTGGAGAACCTTGTGGAAGAAGTTGAAGATATATTTAAAATTCAATTCTACATACCACCCACAGAATGATGGGCAAATAGAGGTGGTGAATAGGAGTTTGGGTAATCTACTAAGATTCTTGGTTGGAGATAAGCCCAAGGAATAGGATTTGGTTATGCCATAGGTAGAATTTGCATGTAATAATTCTATCAACAAGAGTACTAATAAGTCCTCATTCCAGATTGTATATGGGAGTAGCCCAAGAAATGCTTCTAAGATGAGAAATATGGACAGAGGGGAAAAGAGTATTGTTGAGGCTGAGAGCTTTGCAGAGCACCTAAACAGTTTGCATGAGGGAGTAAAGAAGCATATTCATAAAATGAACACTCAATACAAGATAAAGGTGGACCATAAGCATCGATATAAGGAATTCCATGTGGGAGATGAATTTATGGTTCACCTAAGAAAAGAAATATTTCTTTCTAAAACTTATAACAGGTTGAAAATGAAGACGTTTGGGCTATGCATAATCACAAAGAGACAAGATTCAGGAAATGCATATGAGGTAGAATTGCCAAGTGGGCTGAACATATCACCTATGTTCAACATTTTTGATTTGGTAGAGTATAATTAAGGTGACAATAATGATGGACCAATCACATAATTATGGAGTATTCCAGTATCTACTCTAGAGGTAGAAGAGATAGAAGAGATCCTGGATACCCGTATTGGAAAAAGCATAAGACATAGGCAATATGAATAATATTCAGTCAAGTTGAAGGGTAGGCCTATGGAAGATTCAACTTAGTTGTCCAAGAGGATCTAGTGGTGTAAGAGTGATCTTGCATCGCCCAAAATTTATTTTAAGATAATTATTTTCTAAGTGTATTTAATTGTATAGAGGATAGAAATTTAGAGCTATTGGTGAAATAATTACCCCAATACCCTAAATTTTTTTGGAGATATGTACATTTTATGGCAAAACCTTGCCAAAAATAGTGAAAATCTAGATACCCAAACTTGAAGGTGAATTTTGAGGGTCTTAGAGGATGAATTTGAGAAATTGAAAATAGACACAAGACTTAGATATGTCCTGCCCCACTTAGTTCATCTCGTGCACTTTTTGAAAAGGTCTCGTGGTAGTCAATCAGAGCAATGAGCATGAAGTTATGACCCTGGGAAGTTTACCTCTAAAATTGAATTTTCAAATTCATTGTTTTAAGCAGGAAAAGGAGAAAATAGGGTATTTGAGGGAAATTTCAAAATTGTAAAAGGAGCTCTTTCTTTTGTATCATCTTTTGGGGTGAAATTAATGAAAATGTTGGTTGAGATGACATGATCAAAGGAAAAACACCTATGGATTATTTATTTCTGTTACTTGATCTTCACCATGGAGCAACCATACTTCAAGTGTGGTTCAACAGACTGGCCAAATATATGATATAACAATAATCCACTTTCGAGGTAATGATCATTTTGATTTCTTAATAATTATAAAATATCTATATATAGAATTATGTATAAGGGAAACAGGTCGACTCTTAGGTGTTTATAATTCATACGTAAGGATGGACATTGCAACTTAATGTAAATGGACTACTATTTGACCTCTGGTTTGATTCAATCTCAGAGTATGTATGTATGTGTTGATGATTGCATATTTGTTAGTGCAATGTATTATTCACATAGTTTATTACATCATTATGGGATGGTAAAATAGCGCTCATAGGCACTCTCCAAGTTAAGTGGTTACACAACCACTTTGGTGGTTCTATAACTACATTAGAACTTTCGAGAATGTATATTTATCATCGTATATTTTAAATACAAATTACTGTGCATTTTCTATCATGGTACCAGAGCCAGAACAGACCAGGCAAATGCAAGGTAGGCAAGGCGAGTGGATTCAATATGATCAAAGAATAGCGTAGCTGAGGGTACGCTTCCCAAGGTTGATCAGACCAAGACTAGAACCTCTCCCCTGACATGGATTTGATAGTTACAAAGTATTCATGCTAGTACATTTATAGAGGATGAACGCTTCCCAAGGTATATCAGACCATCTAACTAGACCGCTAATAGAGGATGTTGATTGCTAACTAGAATGTTGCCTAAGGACACATGGCAGTGATATGGTAGAGGAAATGTGGTAGTGATGTGGTAGAGGATATGTGGCCATGATGTGGTATAGTACTCATGGTAGTGACATGGTAGATAGGACCTGACTATACTGCTGACAGAGGGTGTGACATGGTAGAGAGGGCGTTGCACATGGTTTGATGCAATAAAAATAAAAAGTGGGAGAGGTGACCACTCGTATGCCATCACCTTCTAAGGAGTGATTTGCTATTTTTACATTGCTAGTGAGTGCGTCGACTAATGCATATGGGATAATTTCCACAATTTTTTTTAAAATCTTTCACCTACGGTTTAATACAAAGGTAAACTAGTCATTTACCTTTCCAACATGCCATGTAGCGTGTTTGGTCTAGTGTGCTTCTTCGTGTGGACGAGGTCCACATTTCGAATCCCATTGTAGACCCTTTTTTATGTGTTGACAATATTGCTTGCTTCCCACACCCAAAATTTGTTCTCTACACTAGAATTTGCTGCTCACAAAAAAAATTCTACAAGTTGCCAAAAACTACTCACAAATTGCTAAAAGTTGCTTGACAACATTTTTTTTGCTCACCAGAAGGCCCTTTTTCGAGAACAAGAGGGCCACCTGGACCAGTTTTTTTTGCTGTGAGAACACAAGGAGGGGCTATTTTTTGAGGTATTCTTTAGTGATTCAAATTTTTTCCCCTTTTCATGTGGTTTTTTTATTAGAGCGATAAGTTGTGTCTTTTGGATTTGGAAAAATTCATTTTTTTTCGTCATTGTTAATTTTGCAACAAAAAGGGGGAATATTTTAAGGATTTCTTTTTGCAAAAGTTAAGACAAAGGGGGAATAAAAATTGTTGCTTTGTGGAAAAGTGAATATTTTGAAAAACTGGTATTGTAATAGGTGCATTTTTTGTGGAAACCGACACCCAAAGTAGTTAAATTTGTGGGCATTTTTAGTTTTTTTTTGCATTTAATTTTTCTATTTTATTTCATTAACAATCATAAAATAAAGAAAAATAAAAGACCCCAAATTCATACACCTATTTGTGCAATTTTTTACACAACAATGTTCGGTATCTACGATACATCTGGTCCATACTTACAGGTAATGCTATCGTGCTTGGACTATTGTATCTAACACATAATATTGCTAAAAAAACTATGTCTGAGCTTGTTCTCTATCAATATTCAGGGAGAAATAAGGCAAACCAGTTCTAATATTCACTCTATTTATACCCTAATCGTTATTGTTGTTAGACGTAAATCCTGATGAAGTGATTTTCAAAGTTTTTAGGGGAAGTTACACCCCACACATGAGGAAATACCTTCTATGGTATTTTTCCCAAAAAAAATGATTTCCTTTCAGTATCGCCTAAGTTCCATGTATCGTTCTTCTTGTATATACTTATAGTCTCCCTCACGTAAGGGCAGGTATATATATAGAAGTTCAGTATAAATGCCTGGAAGGTATAAAGAAGGGGGGACCATTTGGTGTTATAAGGAACCTTCAAAATGGCCTCTATTCACAAATATCTATCAGATTCACAATTTTTGAAAGGTTATAACTTCACACCATGGAATAATAAGATGCATGCTATTTTTCAAGTGGAATATTTGTGGGATGTAGTGACTGGAACTACAAAATGCCCTACAACAACAGGAGCAAACCAAGAAGATTTTCATAATATTGATAAAATATGTCTCATGTTTATCCTGATTGCTAATACATATTAGATCCAACCTCATATATTTTATGCCAAAATTAGTAAGGAAGCTTGGGATGCTTTGATTACTATTTATGAAGGTAAGAATTAGTCCACTATTATACATATTCAAACTCAACTTCATACACTCGGTATGAAATCTGGTGAAATAGTTGATCTATTCCTATTTAGAGTGGTAGAATTGAAAGCCAAATTGAATAATATGGGATAACTAGTGGATGATATTCTCTTGACCTTTGTCATCTTGAGATCATTTCCTGAGTTCTATAATGTGTTGATAACCTCTCTTAATGTATCTGGAAGACAAGTATATTTTGTAGAATTGGTGAATTTGCTTCAAACTAAGGAGTCTAATCAATTTCATAAGGATGAAGTGCTATATAATACCCTCTATACCAAACAAGGGTGTAATAAACAAGGTTAGTTTCAAAAATGAGGATCTTCATCCAAGGGAAAAGGAAAACAATTTCAGTAGAATGACAAACAATATTGCAATATTTGTGATATGAATAACCATGACACCAATAGGTGTTGGTTTAAAAACAAGCAATAGAATGACCAATCTAATAAAAATAAGGAAAAAGAGACATAAAAAGAATAAGCAACCCAAGGGTCATGTTACTTATGTCGAATCAAATTCAGACTTAGATTCTACATAATTAGTCTCAAACTCTGAGAGAGCACCCAAGGTTCTCATGACTCATACTTTATCTCTGTAGATAGATGTTGTATGGTATATTGATTCAGGTGGTAGTAATCACATAACTGGAAATAAATCGTAGTTTGATACATTTGAGGAGAAAGAAGGTAAGCGAGTAATAATTGCTGACAATCAAGTCTATCAAGTGAAGGGTGAAGGTGATGTTTCTATCACTCTTCCAGATGGAAAATTTCAGATTGAAAAGGTACTCTATGTTCCTATATTCGCTAATAATTTGTTGTTAGTCCCTCAAATGTTGGATTACGATATGGATGTTGTGTTCCATTTTGTGAAAGGAAAGAAGAGATGTTTTATCACCAAAAAAGTAAAACATGTAGCAACTATATCATCCAATCATGGCTTGTTCATTTTAGATGCCATTTCCATACCTCATGTTGCCTTGGCAACAACTACAAAGGAGGCTACTTATCTGTGGCACAAGAGATATGGGTATATTAGTTCAATATATTTGCTCGAGTTGAGCAAATATGAGATGGTGAGAGGACTTCCCAACCTTTTATGCATATTTCCAGTTTGCTCAGATTTCTTAGCAGGGAAGAAAAACTGGGTACCATTTGATATTAGCTCTTCAAAAGCTAAGAAACCCTTGGAGTTGTTCCACAAATATCTATCCAGTCCTATGCCAACAATATATGGTGAAAAGAGGTATTTGTAATTATTTTTAGATGATCATCACTCATGAAATATGTGGGTTTTATTTCTTCACTTAAATTCAAAGGTATTTTTTTACTTTCAGTAGTTCAAGAAGATTGTTGAGAAGGAGTCGGGGTGTTCCATCAAAACCCTCTACTTTGATTGATGGGAGAATATACCTACAAGGAATTTTCATCATTTTTGAATGAATATGGGATTAAGAGATAGCTTAATACAACCTATACACTATAGAAATATGGAGTTGTTGAAAGGCAGAATTGTTCCATTGTGGAAATTGTTCACTATATGCTTACATGAGCACACCTTGAGAATGCGTACTGGGTAGAAGTAGTAAGCACAACATCATACCTCCTAAATAGAGCTCCCATAAGAGCTCTACAGGGTAAAAATCTACATGAAGCATGGAGTGGTAAGAAACCCTCCATTTCTCATCTAAGGGTTTTTGGATGTAAGGCATTCATGCACATACCAAAACAAAAAAGAAATAAGATAAATAAGAAGACCCTGCAATGTATCTTTCTTGGTTATGATGAGCATTAAAAGGGATATATATTTATAGATCCTATGACAAAAAGGACACATATAAGTTGAAATGTGGTATTTTATGAAGCTTTCACATCAAATAACACTTCTACAATTGTATACTTTGAGGATGATGAGCCTAAGAAATAGGTTCCTTCCCCACATAACAAAATTCCAAAATGGTATACAAGTACATCGAGAGATTCCAGTTTAATATCACTTCCAAATATAACTCTAGATCAACCTTGTACTTGTAGTATGACACAACAAAAAAGAGTAGAGGCATCAACTTCAGAGGTTGATGAGCTTTTCTAATAATTTGATGATCTATATGTAGATGCATAGGAATATAGGGAATTAGATATGGAATATGAGAGGGTTTATATGACTGCATTGGATGAAAATGAATCCAAAATAGTTCAATATGCACTTAGTAAGCCTCATTGGAAGGCTACTATGGAAGCAAAACATACATCTCTCATGAAAAATCATACATGGAAGCTAGTAAATCTGCCTTTAGTAAATAAGCCCATTAGCTACAAATGGGTGTTCAAAGTGAAGTATAAGGTAGATGGTACTATTGATAAGCATAAATCCCATCTTGTTGCAAAGTTCTATGCTCAAAAAGAAGGCATAGAGTATGAAGAGACTTTTGCCCCTACTACCAAAATGACTACCATTCAAGTACTTTGTGCCATGGCAGCTCAATTTGGATGGAATTTACATCAGATGGATGTAAAAAGTGCTTTATTGAATGGTGACATAAAAGAAGTGTACATAACCCAAACAGAAGGATTTTTTGTTGAAGGGAAATAAAAACAAGTTTTTAAGTTGATCAAATTCTTTTATGGTCTAAAACAAGCTCCTTGAACTTGGTACATCAAAATAGATAGTCACCTAGTGTAGCATGGTTTTAAAAGAAGTCCTTCAGATGCAAATATCTATATCAAGAAAAATGGTTCTAACATAGTGATTTTGGTGCTATATGTAGATGAACTGATCATAACAGGAAGCTCAAGGAGTATGATCGATGCAGTGAAAAATGTTTTGAACAAATATTTTGAAATGACAGATCTAGGACTTCTTCACTTTTGTCTTGGTTTGGAAGTGACTAAAAAAAATACCATATCTGAGTAAGACAAAATAAATATGCCAAGATATTGATAGATAAATATAGCATGACTGACTACAAGTCTAAGGCAACTCCAATGGATCTTGGAATCAAGCTATCGTGATATGAAAAATCACCACAGGTAGATGGTACTCTCTATCGACAACTGATTGGGAGTCTTATATATCTGACAAATATGAGGTCTGATCTCAGTTATACTATGGGTTACCTTTTGAGGTTCATGTAGGAACCAAAAGTGAGTCATTGGAAAACAACAAATCAAGTTCTTCATTATGTCCATGGTACTATGATTTGTCTTGGAGTACAAAAAGAATAGCTAGTTCTATTTACATGGATACATAGACTCAGATTACGCTAGATCCATTTATGAACACAAATTAACTTCTGGATACATTTTTCATATTGGATCTGGGCCTATTTCTTAGAATAGTCAGAAGCAGTAGGTAGTTTCCATCTCATATATAGATATAGAATATCACATAGCCAGTGGAGTAGTCTATGAGATAATATGGTTAAGTCGTATTATTTCAAACATGGATCTTCCAAAGACCCATCCCCTTCATTTATTTTGCGATAATTAAGGTGTTTTGAATATTTTCAAAATCCAATATTTCATGATCACAAAAAACACATTGACACTAAGTGTCATTTCATTCAAGATGAAGTTCCAAAACATCATATACAGCTCCAATACATTCCCACTAATGAGCAAGTTACATATATCTTCACCAAGGCACTTGCAAGTGTCAAATTTGAATTGTTTCACAATGCTCTTTGCAGTTGCCAATAATGTAATAAGGGAGGATGTTAGCACAATGTATTATTCACATAGTTTATTACATCATTGTGGGATGGTAAAATAGCGCTCATAGGCACTCTCCAAGTTAAGTGGTTACACAACCACTTTGGTGGTTCCATAACCACCTCAGAATTGTCGAGAATGTATATTCATCACCATTTATTTTCAATACAAACTACTATGCGTTTTCTATCAATATGTATAATTTAAGCTTATCGAACACTTATAGTGATAATTTTGAATCTTGGATTTCTTTGTACTTATTTACTTATCTAAAATTTGTGATCTCATTAAGATACAATAAATTAAATTAAAATACTTTGTGATTTTTTGTGCAACTAGATGGTCTATTAGGTAGTTTGTTGTTTAGTTGCATGATCCTTGTTATTGCATATGTCTTTATGTTGCTTAATATATACCACTTTAAGTTTTGTCTATAGTTTAGTTTATTTCTTTCAACACCCTTTTCCCCCCACTTTTAGGAATAGTTAGTCGAGACTACAAGGAACCAGCCTCCTCTAAATATTGACGGTTACTGCTTTCATGCACTCCGTGGTATTTCAATGTTGGTCAAGATCTGTGGGCACACAAACATTTCCATTAGATAGATTTTCTAACCAATAATTTTTGTATGCCCAATGGGACCCAAAGGTACCTTAGTTTGATAGTACAAGTATAGGTGATTTCCTGTATTATCATATCTCATCAAAATCACGTGGTGACTCTGCTTAAATCTAGATATCCATATCATAAGACTAGTTGTCTTTCAAATCTGAATATGGGTAATATTCTATTTTTGACTATAATATTCATAACCTGGAAAATACCATGTAGACTGAACCTAACCTAGATGATTAGTTACCTTGAGAAAAATAAGGTGGCTCTATTGAAAATTGACTAAGGTTCATGATTGATTACCATTTTACATTATTCTCAAATAACCATATCCTAGAGGACTCAAGGTTTTAGTGAGCAACCTTGACCTCATTAGTAGATACGTCATGCTCATTTGATGACTTCAAATATTTTGAAGCACCAACTCAATAGCTGCATCAATGGCTCAGGTAGAATTTCCCCTTTGGAATTATGCAGACCATCTAAACATTCAAAATACTCATGATATTCCTAAGACCACCTTGAAATACTTGTCAAGTTTTGATGGAATAGAAAAACTACATTTGAACATTGCCAAGATATTCCTTTCTTGGCAATGCTTCATGATATCATGCATGAGGATGTGGTACTCATACTCCTTATTATCTCCCTTAAGGAAAAACCTTGGATTTGGTACAAGATCTTGAAGGATGGGAGTTTTTCTACATGGGTTGATTTAACAAAGGCATTGATTAACACATTTTATGATTCATGGGACCCCTCTTTGATACTTAATCTGAAGAACACAAGCTTATACCGAGAGGGGGGTGAATAGTATAAGACCTCTTTTTACTTTTTCCTTTATACTTCAAAATAGTAAAGCAATATACCCAAAGCAATATCAAAGCAATGCACAATATCATCCACAAAGTGACACCAATTTTAACGTGGTTCACCCAGAATGGTTGGGCTACGTCCACAAAACTTTTCTCTAAAAGTTATCTCAAAGTTCTTTGGGAATCCTTCCCAATTACAATGTTTATGAGCCTCGGCCCAAAGGAGATACCTTCCCCCAATAAAAATTTATGAGCCTCTTCTCAAAGGAGATACCTTCCCCTCTGCTCTGGAAATGATCCCTCAGAAGATCAACTGCCTCTACCTCTTGCCAGCACGTGGAACTCCTTTCCACCGAAGACCTCCTGTCCTCAATGCTTAGCCTAAGAGACCTCTGCCTTCTATGATCACGTCCACAATAGCTCAACAACCTGTACCAAACACAGTTAGTCGGTCTAGTACAAGTCTTCCTCTGTCTATCAGATCTGTCCAACTCTTGAACAAATCAATCCTCTGCATACAAGCCTTCTCAAAGACTTGCCAAATCTGTCCTCAGGTTCTTCTCATAGAACCAATGCACCTTTGTCCTCAAGTTCTCTGATAGAACTATCAAACTCAGCTCACAAGTCCTCTGCTAGGACCTGTCCAAATCTGCTCACAAGTCCCCATCGAAACCTGTCCAAAAATTGCTCACAAGTCCCCACCGGAACTTGTCCAAAAACTCAGCAAGCTCACCAAGAAAAACTTTCTTAGTAGGAAATCACAAAGTGAATTGTTAGAGACCCAATGTGATTTGTCAAACTCATAGAAGCATAAAGAGAATTGTTAGAGACTCAATATGTTCTATACTCAAATCCCAATCTCAAAACTCAACTCAAATCAACTCAGCTCAATCTCAATCTCAAATCTAAAAACTCAACTCAATATCTGAAATGGATAGGATAGAATGTTTTCTTTCAAGAACATGAAACCCCAACAATTGCCAACTATGCAAAGAATCACATAACAATGATACTCATGTTCTTTTCACCATCAATTAGGGTTTCAACAACAATGCTCATCAAACAAGGTTTAGTCAACCAACACCATTCAACTCAACATCAACCTTGAAGCATTCAACCAATCATCACAAGAAAAGGAAACAAGTAGAAATCCTTTTCCCTCCAAAGATATTTGAACAAAACAACCACCAACACAATATCACCAAATGCAAAGAATAACTTGCTCAAATCAACTCAATGGAGTAAGCCCAATATCATGAATCAAGTAAAGCAATAACTTGATCAAACAACCTCTATGGAAGCAACTCAACCATCAAACTCAAAACATCCAACCAAGGGTTCCACCAACTCAATGCAAGTAGCAAGACTCACAAACATAAACCCTAGTGCACAATGCTTCCACTACCTCAAACCAGAATTATGCATTCACCAAAACTCTCATCAAGGATAACAATGCATAAGAAGTCTTCAACAAACCAGAAAATAGGATTTACACCCAACCAAAGGAAACCTAGTTGAAAACCTTTTCACTCCAACCTTATTTCAGAAAAACATACACCAATCATACTCATAAGGAAAATGTGCCCATACCTTTTTGGAGTAGAAGAAAATTGATCCTTAAAGCTGTCACCACACACAACCCTCAAACTTCCAACCAAGTTAGGGTTAGAACCAAGATAAATGAGCATATATAAAAACTTTCCTTAATACACCTTTTAGCTCCTCTTCTTTAAAAACAACCACCAAAGAAGCCAAAAAAACAACAACCAAAACTTACACCTTATATCTCCATTTTTAAATTTAGCATAGCAAAAGACTAATCTCAAAAATACAACCAAAGAAATATCCCATTATTTCTCCTATGTCTTTTAAACAATGCTAAACAATGCCAAAAATCATATCAAGAAAATAATCACACCTTATAATGGCTGCCCTTGAAGAATCCAAAATTCGTGGCACAAAACACGTTTTAATAAAAACATGACTAATCCATGCACAACTCCCTCCATGGGGATCGAAACGCAGACCTCCGCCTACGCAAGGCCCAAACGCAGCCTTCACTGCCACTAGCCCACAAGGGGCTTACGAAGTCCAAGACGGACTTCCTTCCACATAAACGGTCAAGCTTTTCGAAAGCTTTTCAAACCATGAGCTCTCCTCTTTCACAGCGTAAACAGAACATTCGATCGCAGCCAAACCAATTAATTGCCTTCGATTTTCCAAGTGGGTTTAACCTTAGGAACCTTCTCATATTTATAGTCCATACGTGGACTTTAGAACACGTCAGTTGCAAAGAAAAGTAATTTCGAATTTAATCGAAATTTGCTTTCTAAAGGGTTTAAAAACCCTTAAAGTATTTTTAATAAATTAAAAATAATTTCTCCCTTAATTAATTAAATAATTAATTAATTAAAACCTTGAAGGGTTTTAAATAATAATTAAATAAATAATAAAGAGAACCTCCATTGGTTTTAATAAAAACCATTGCCAATGGAATCTCTCCGGATTCTCTTAAAAATATTCTCTTGGAATCTTCCACCTTTGAAGCCAACACATCCTCTTAACATTAATGTCATTTCCTTTTGACATCAATGACAACTCATAGACAAGAAGCTAGGATCTCAAACCCAAAATTGCCAACAATCTCCCCCTTTGTCATTGATGGCAAACCATGCTTCTCAACAACACAGAAACTCAACATAAATAGCTCCCCCTATCTTGAGGCTCTCCCCCTTACTCATATCTCTCCCCCTTTGTCATCAATGGCAAAGGGTCACCTTTGGGGCTTGGGACTAAGAATGAGCCTCTTAGCTTAGTCCCTCCCCCACCTCCTGTTGAGGTGTTTAATTTCGGGGTGGGAGTAAAACTCCCAACAGGCACTGATCATCATCAGTGTCTATAGTTGCCTCTTTCTTGACATCAACCTTCACTTGAGTTCTCAACTCAAATGCTGCAAGTATACTATGGAGCTCATCCTTTTTCAATTTATCCAAATCTTTAGCTTCCTCAATAGCATAAATCTTTTCACTAAATCTATTAGGAAGAGATCTTAAAATCTTATCACAAACATCATTTTCAGCAAGCTCAAGACCTAAGTCTTTCATGGAGTTAACAACCTCATCCATACAAAGCATGTAGTCACTAATATTTTCATCATCATTCATCTTGAGTTGTTCAAACATACCTTTGAAGTGTCTCAACTTGGCCTTTCTGACATTTGTATCACCTGTATGAACCACCTTCAATCTGTTTCCACATTTCACTAGTTGTCTTGCAGTGAATCACTTTGGTGAGATCTAGCTTTCCTGTAAGCCTTTCAGGATTGCATTCATTGCTTTTGAATTGATGTGATGTAGGAGCCTTTCTTCTTTAGTATTAGGACCATGTTCAGGAATAGTGTACTCATCTTCAATCACTTCCCAAACCTCATTACCAAGTGCCATTAGATGAACCTTCATCCTTGCACTCCAAAGACCAAAATCTGACCCATCAAGAATAGGTGTTGCATTGCCACTTGAATGATCCATTGTGTTCTTTACTAGCTTTTCCTTCAAGATGCTAAACTTTTCGAAGGCACCTGCTCTGATACCAATTGAAGAACACAAGCTTATATTGAGAGGGGGGGTGAACAATATAAGACCTCTTTTTACTTTTTCCTTTATACTTCAAAATAGTAAAGCAATATACCCAAAGCAATATCAAAGCAATGCACAATATCATCCACAAAGTGACACCAATTTTAACGTGGTTCACCCAAAATGGCTAGGCTACGTCCACAAAACTTTTCTCTAAAAGTTATCTCAAATTTCTTTGGGAATCCTTCCCAATTACAATGTTTATGAGCCTCGGCCCAAAGGAGATACCTTCCCCCAATCAGAATTTATGAGCCTCTGCTCAAAGGAGATACCTTCCCCTCTAATCTAGAAATGATCCCTTAGAAGATCAACTGCCTCTACCTCTTGCCAGCACGTGGAACTCCTTTCCACCGAAGACCTCCTGTCCTCAATGCTTAGCCTAAGAGACCTCTGCCTTCTATGATCACGTCCATAGTAGCTCAGCAACCTTGTACCAAACATAGTCATTCGGTCTAGTACAAGTCTTCCTCTGTCTCGTCGGATCTGTCCAACTCTTGAACAAATCAATCCTCTCGCATACAAGCCTTCTCAAAGACTTGCCAACTATCCTCAGGTTCTTCTCATAGAACCAATGCACCTCTGTCCTCAAGTTCTCTGATAGAACTATCAAACTCAGCTCACAAGTCCTCTGCTAGGACCTGTCCAAATCTTCTCACAAGTCCCCACCGAAACCTATCCAAAAACTGCTCACAAGTCCCCACCGAAACCTGTCCAAAAACTCAACAAGCTCACCAAGAAAAACTTTCTTAGTAGGAAATCACAAAGTGAATTTTTAGAGACCCAATGTGATTTGTCAAACTCATAGAAGCATAAAGAGAATTGTTAGAGACTCAATATGTTCTATACTCAAATCCCAATCTCAAAACTCAACTCAAATCAACTCAGCCCAATCTCAATCTCAAATCTGAAAACTCAACTCAATATCTGAAATGGATAGGATAGAATGTTTTCTTTCAAGAACATGAAACCCCAACAATTGCCAACTATGCAAAGAATCACATAACAATGATACTCATGTTCTTTTCACCATCAATTAGGGTTTCAACAACAATGCTCATCAAACAAGGTTTAGTCAACCAACATCATTCAACTCAACATCAACCTTGAAGCATTCAACCAATCATCACAAGAAAAGGAAACAAGTAGAAATCCTTTTCCCTCCAAAGATATTTGAACAAAACAACCACCAACACAATATCACCAAATGCAAAGAATAACTTGCTCAAATCAACTCAATGGAGTAAGCCCAATATCATGAATCAAGTAAAGCAATAACTTGATCAAACAACCTCTATGGAAGCAACTCAACCATCAAACTCAAAACAACCAACCAAGGGTTCCACCAACTCAATGCAAGTAGCAAGACTCACAAACATAAACCCTAGTGCACAATGCTTCCACTACCTCAAACCAGAATTATGCATTCACCAAAACTCTCATCAAGGATAACAATGCATAAGAAGTCTTCAACAAACCAAAAAATAGGATTTACACCCAACCAAAGGAAACCTAGTTGAAAACCTTTTCACTCCAACCTTATTTCAGAAAAACATACACCAATCATACTCATAAGGAAAATGTGCCCATACCTTTTTGGAGTAGAAGAAAATTGATCCTTAAAGCTATCACCACACACAACCCTCAAACTTCCAACCAAGTTAGGGTTAGAACCAAGATAAATGAGCATATATAAAAACTTTCCTTAATACACCTTTTAGCTCCTCTTCTTTAAAAACAACCACCAAAGAAGCCAAAAACACAACAACCAAAACTTACACCTTATATCTCCATTTTTAAATTTAGCATAGCAAAAGACTAATCTCAAAAATACAACCAAAGAAATATCCCCTTATTTCTCCTATGTCTTTTAAACAATGCTAAACAATGCCAAAAATCATATCAAGAAAATAATCACACCTTATAATGGCTGCCCTTGAAGAATCCAAAATTTGTGGCACAAAACACGTTTTAATAAAAACATGACTAATCCATGCACAGCTCCCTCCGCGGGGATCGAAACGTAGACCTCCGCCTACGCAAGGCCCAAATGCAGCCTTCGCTACCACTAGCCCACAAGGGGCTTACGAAGTCCAAGACGGACTTCCTTCCACATAAATGGTCAAGCTTTCCGAAAGCTTTTCAAACCACGAGCTCTCCTCTTTCACAGCGTAAATAGAACATTCGATCGCAGCCAAACCAATTAATTGCCTTCGATTTTCCAAGAGGGTTTAACCTTAGGAACCTTCTCATATTTATAGTCCATACGTGGACTTTAGAACACGTCGACTGCAAAGAAAAGTAATTTCGAATTTAATAGAAATTTGCTTTCTAAAGGGTTTAAAAACCCTTAAAGTATTTTTAATAAATTAAAAATAATTTCTCCCTTAATTAATTAAATAATTAATTAATTAAAACCTTGAAGGGTTTTAAATAATAATTAAATAAATAATAAAGAGAACCTCCATTGGTTTTAATAAAAACCATTGCCAATGGAATCTCTCCGGATTCTCTTAAAAAGATTCTCTTGGAATCTTCCACCTTTGAAGCCAACACATCCTCTTAACATTAATGTCATTTCCTTTTGACATCAATGACAACTCATAGACAAGAAGCTAGGATCTCAAACCCAAAATTGCCAACATAATCATTTCTTCTTCATCATAAGATATCCTCAAGAAGATATCATTGACTTCAACATCCATTTCCAAAGAACTTGTCAAAGGATCCCCTATCAACTATGACCATCTCGTATTCAGGCATACCTATTTTATACCTAGATCTTTTGCTCATATATGCATCTCATTATTCAAAATTATAGAGAGAAGAGGTTCCTAGAGATTTATAGGGAGGCTATGCAAACCAAAAATATGTAAATTCAAGTGGGAAAGTTACCTCCCAAGAATTTCCCTACTTTATATCCAATCCAATCAGAAACATCCCTGAATCTCTCCCTTGAAGAACACATGTTAGGCATCGTTCATACTACAAGAAGCACCCTCTCATTAAGTACCTATCAAATCAAGTTCTTCATATAATAGGAAATAGCACAAGCTTGGACAAACATAAAATATGAAAATGGTCAGGCCACCATTCCTTTTGAGTAGAATATTGGCACCAATGTCTTGTACTCACTAGCATAGGAAAATGATTTCCTAGGAAATAGTTCCTTCATGGCCCTCTGTGCTCTCAGAATCTTCCATCATTCAGTTGACACCAATAGAAAGTAGGAGCCCATTATTATCGGTCGACAACGTCAAACAAGAAGAAGGAATGTTGGTACCTTTTTGTGACATATTCAAAAGATATCATTTTTGGTCGACTAAGCCCTGGGGTTATTTTAGCTCAAATGAATAACACTCATCATGGGCATCCCAACCCATGCCATGTGACACATTCCCTACCACAACACTCTTTAGGGATCCAACTGTCTATTTTCTAGCCACTTGGTAATTAATGTATGCCAATCATAATGGTTGGAAAATAACCCAAACCATGGTAGGAATAAACCAATATGGGGTATCGACCTCGGTCTTAATGAACTCATATGGGAGCTATCATTGTTACCATTCCCCAATTAATTTAGACACCAAGCACAATTGGGTGGATGCCCATACTTTCCTGATTGGATATGACCTGGGTCTACTAATTGCAAGAGAGGATACTTCTATACCTAGATGGCATTTCATGAGATCTAAGGATGATAGTAGGCAGTAACAAAATCAACATCAATAACAACTCAGGTTCAATTTCATCTGATCTAAACATTGTCGATTGATAGGATAACGTACAATATATACTACTTAGACGTGGCAAGTACGTCAAAATTTTATGTAAATATGCGATAAGTAAATAAAATCTATAGCAAATATATCACACTCACATTTTGTGGGGAAATCTCTCCAAAATTGGGTTGCTAGCTAGAAAAAGCACCAAGAAATATGGATTGAAAAACATAAGGAAATATCCTTGGTTTTGTCTTGGAATCATAACAATTTTTTTTCTACCTCCTTTTATTCTATTTTATCTGTTCTCTATTCCTCTTTATTTTTTGTTGTTGTGATTACATAGCCCAATGAAAAGTGCTCAACAAGTACAACAAGTTTTATATCCTACCTTGGAAGTCTAATATCATGAGGAGAAGCATTTAGGACTCATGTAAGTAGGACATATGATCAATGGTGGAGGAAGTCCTTAGAAAATAGGACTTAGAATGACATGTCAACCAAACCTCCTTGAGATTTTGAACATGTTGAATCCATCCAAAAGAGGGTAAACATTCTATAAATAGGCCCCCATGTACAATAGTTGAAGCATGCAAAGTAGAAAAAGTCTCAAATCACATATGGATTGGAATGATTCTATGGTGAGTGGTCATGAATAGAAGAAGTTCTTGTTGGAATTAAGAAGAAAACTCATGACATAATGGGCAAACATAATCGGCAAAGGGTGTGTACAATGGGTATGACTAGATCCTTCTTCCCTTCTCTTTATCTTCAAAAGTGTTAAGTCCAAAAATTTTGTTTTATGACTAGATTCCTTGTTTTTACAGAGCAAAAATCCTTTGTGAGTCACCAATAATATGGGTATTTTTACACCTACCCACGTCTAACTACTAGCAACTATATATATAAGTTTACTTTTTAAAATAGAACTAGATATTGCCAATAGAATTTTGTCCTCAAGATCAAAAGCATTTCTAGAATTAAAGTTGAGCAAAGAAGTAATGAGGAGGATTTGTTAAATACTCACGCCTAGTAAAAATCTAGAACAAATATGAAGATCCAACTTTCTATAGATATGAACTGGGAGTTGATTACACTTCACTTGGGCACTGAAATATGACCAAGGTTGGTTGAGCAAAACTTGAAACAACTTGAACTATGGTACTGGACAAAGTGTTCAAAGAAAGCATGTTGTTTCTTACCACCAAAATATAAACTTTACCTAGAATGGCAATATATCCATCATGCTATAATAACTACACCTAACTATAATCTCGGGATGACATTAATTCCCCATCCACTAGCTATAGCCTGACCAAGTTAGAATGGAAGAAATGGCTAAGTCAGGAGTAGACTAATATATTTGCACCCGATCCAACACCTATCAGAAGATCGAATATCTGGTACATATAAATATGGCATATGGGTTAAGTTAGGAAAAGTGTTAGGACATTTGTGGTGGTCAAAACCCAAAATGAAGAGTAAAAGAAATAGTGAACTGACTAAATCAGGGTATGATCGAAATAATTGTACTTGATCAAAACCTAGAGGTGTATTAAAACACCTGGCCTTCACTAGGACAAGAAAGTGGCTAAGTCTAAGAAAGGCCAAAACTATTAAGCTGAACTAAAACCCGATAGCACCCAGGATCCCTGATCAGAAGAATGACTAAGTCTTTGAAGCCCAGAATGATTATGCCTGACCAAATATGAGAAGCACCATGAAGACCCAATCAAGGAAAGTGGTTAACTCCAAATGAGTCCAAAATAATTATGCCTAACTAGAGTTCGATGAGCTCTCAATGCTCTTATTAGAAGCTCGAATGCCAAAAAAAGGAGCATGCAAATAGAGAGTACCAAAAGATTCAAATCTGATCAAAACCTTATCGGTTTTCAAAGGCTTGGTGTGCAAAGAAGTATAATATAGGTAGAATTCTAGAGGTATCTAAAGGATTACATCCTATGAGGACCCACTAAGGTTCTAAAGACTTGGTATAATGGAAGAAGTACCTATTTTAGGAGTAAAAACACCAAAATATTAGTATGCATCAAAGTGATAAAAGGGTACCTCCTAGATGCTCACACAATCTAGAAACTACTTCCCAACAAGAAAAGGTTTCTTTTATCCATTATTATTGCTTGACATGATTATGTGTCAAAATATCTCAATGGTAAAAGGCCATCATGTGGATGATAGGGTGGTTGGATAGAGAAGAGATCAAGGGATCAAATGTAGCCAACAAGTAGGACATGACTCAAAACAATGCATAACCAAGACATCAATCAACCATGTTTGGGTTATTGGAGTAGCCATACTTCTAGGGTGGTTTAATAGGCTATCCAAATATCTAATATAAAGCAATCCACTTTCGAGGCAATGATGGTTTTGACTGCTTAAGAATTGTAAAATATCTATATATACAATGATGTATAAGGAAAACAGGTTGGATCTTAGGAATTTACAATTCACTTGTAAGGACAAACATTGCACCTTAATGCAAATGGATTACTATCTGACCTCTAGTTCAATTCACTTGTAGAGCATGTATGTATGTGTTCATGATTACATATTTCTAATTTAAGCATACTAGATTTTTATGGTGAGAATTTTGAATCTTGGATATTTTGTATACTCATTTACTTGTCTGGAATTCATGGTCTCATTAAGATACAATAGATTAAATTAAAATACTCTATGATTGTTTGTGCAACTAGCTGGTATGTTAGGTAGTTGGTTGTTTAGTTGCATGATCCTTGTTATTGCATATGTATTGATGTTGCTTAATTTTTACCACTTTAATTTCTAGCTATAGTTTATTTTATTCATTTTAGTACCCTTTTCCCCTCGCTCTTAGGGATAGTTAGCTAGGACTACAAGGAACCAGCCTCCTCCAGATATTGACTACTATCGCTTTGATATGCTCTTCAGTCTTTCAATGTTGGTCAAGGTCTATGGGTGTACAAACCTTTCCATTAGATATATATTTTTGACCAACAATTATAAATTGAAATTATGTAAGATGAGAAAACATTTAGGACCCACTAAATATCTTGGGAATAATATCAAGAATTTGAGAAGATTAATGCTTTGAATATGTACATTCAACATGAATGAATCAATGTCTAATATTATTTCACTACTACATATCATAGAATATCTTGGAAATTGATGTAGTAGCAAACAACACCTTCAAGAAGATACAATTAAGCTAACATCTTCTTATTAAATAACTTGGTCATGATACTTGTGCAGTTAATGGATAGTCATTCAGGCTTTTAAATTATACAACTCAAGAAACTATATGATCTAGTCAATCATTCTCAGAAGGGAACTATTCGATTTGAGTAATTGTATAATAGTTAGGTAATAATTCAATCCTGAACAAAAGTCATACAATTTGAGGAAATCATACAATATAAACTACAATCATAAAATATGAGTAGTAATCGTTTAACCCTAATAAATAATATAACCTAGTGCAATAATACAATCTAAACTATAATTATACACCTTTGGGCAATCATACATTGTAAACAACAAATTTTCAATCTGAATAGCAATTGTTCAACCCTAGGCAATCGTACAACCTAGGGCAATCATACATTCTAAGATGAAATTTTACACTTATGGGCAATCATACAATATAAATTGGAAATATTCAATCTATATAGCAATCATACCATCTAGGTAGTTGTATGTTTTGAGAAACCATTCAACCTAAAAATTAAATTATTTAGTTATACCAGGATTCCATGAGTGTGGCAACAAAATGGTACACTTTTAGCCCGAACCTTGATAGTGTGCTCCTCCTCCACAAAACTGAATAGTTATCTTCCACTCACATAGTTAAGGTGTATTTGAACCTTAATATGTTGTTTGTGTAATCTATTTTGTATAACCTCCCTCTTTCTTGTCTAGCTCCAAAGTGAACAACAAATATTCCTTGTGTATTATTCTTGCACATTGCTATTTGGAAATAAGTTTGTATTTCTTAATCACATTTGCTTTTTAACTATGTTCTTACCCATGGGACTGCATTTCAATGGTGTTGTTATTATCTATTGCTGGTGATTATCTTCAATGTGTTCCTTCTTCTTTTCATTCAAAGGGCTTCACAAATTTTAATGTCAATGTCACTATTATTCCTTATCGAACTCTAACATGTCCAATGATACCAATAATCTACACAATGGTACACCAAGACACACATAGTTCTAAATATGAATTTCACAAAAATAAAATCATAAATTAAAATGGATGAAAATATTTGTTTATTCATCAAAATTACAAGCCAATTGGAAACCTCCCTTTTTCTCTCTCTGCAAGCTCACTCTTAGACAAAAGCAAATAATTTATAGCCCGAGTTGCACAAGAGGTGGACGGTTGTCTTTTCACCTCCATGACTATTCATCTGTTGGGTATTGTTGGGATGCGCCCACATCATACTCGTTGGGTAGAATAAATGGTTCATGAGCATTCAACAATCTTTCAATTTGAACCTTGTATTTGGTAATGCTCAATATGTTCATCCATGTGGTATCCTCAATTTCTTGATTCTTCCATTTTACTAACTATTCATGATATTCCTTGGATCTTATATTTTTAGTAACCTTGGAATCTATGATCATCTCAATTTTATCACATTACTTTTTTGGTAGCTATTGTACCCAATCAATGGTTAGAAATATTGAAACTACATCATCGTATTCACAAGTTGATCCTTCATGGTATGGGTATAAATATTCTACATTGAATATGTGTGATATATCCACTCCTTTAGGTAGTTATATTTCATAAGCATTGGCAACAAACTTTCTCAAGACCTTATAGGGTCCAATTTTATTCCAATTTAACTTATTATAAAAACCTTTTGGGAATCACTCATTTCATAAATATGCTAGAACCAAATATCCAACATGAAATTATAGTTGTCTTCACTTGTGATCAATATCTTGTTTGTACTTTATGATACTTATTTCTAAATCACTTCACACCTCCTGATGTAAATCATAAATATAGTTAGCAAAAACCTTTGCAATAGCACTTTGTCTATACAAATAATATTTCTTTCATAACTCATCTACTCCAAATATATGTATTCCATATACAATCTGGAATGGACTTTTACTTGTACTTTGATTCACTAAGTTGTTGTATGCAAACTCTGCTTGTGCCAAAATAGTATCCCAAAGCTTCACCTTCTTGTCGACCAAGCATATTAGCAAATTTACAAGAATCCTATTCACCACCTTGGTTTATCCATCGATCTATGGATGATAATCTAAACTAAATGGCAACTTAGTATCCAACTTCTTCCATAATGTCCTCCAAAAATAACTCATAAATTTGCTATCCCTATCTGAAACAATACTCTTTGGTGACCCATGTAATCTCACCACTTCTACAAATAATACATTAGCAATATGAGTCACGTCATTTCTCTTCTTGAAAGGTATAAAATATTCCATATTCGAGAATCTATCAACCATAACAAAAATAGAGTCATTTCTCTTTTGTGTCCTCAACAATCCAAGAATAAAATACATGCTTATATCCTCACATGGTCTCTCTAAAATAGGTAATGGCTGATATAATACGGTATTTGGGCTCCTTCCTTTTGAATTTTGGCACACTTAGTAGCCTTGCATAAATTTTCTTACATTCATATTTATTTCAGGCCAATAGTAACCTTCTTCAAGTTGTTTCATGGTTTTATCCATCCCAAAATGCCCCCAAGTCCCCCACAATATTTTTCCCTTACCAAGTTTTCTCTCATTGAACTTCATGGTATGCATAATAGATGCCCCTTGAATAACATCCCTTATTGGATGAAATATTCAAGCCATGGAGTCCTATCACCTATAATAGGATAACTACATACTGCCCAATCTTCCTTGATATCTTCATCATCCCTATAAAGCTCCTTCATGGCATCAAAACCAAAAAATTCTACTCTCATCATATTTACTAGAAAATTTTACCTTCTCAAGGCATCAATTACTCGATTGGATTTTCCACTTCTATGCTTTAATATAAATGAGTACCATTTTAAGAATTCTACCATTTTTTTCGTAGTAAATAGTTTCTCCATTTTTTTAGGGCTTGAATGATAGCATAAAACTCTTGGTCATAGATCGAGTATTTTCTCTTTATTTCATTTAGCTTCTCATTGAGATAGGTAATGGGCTTACCCTCTTGGCTTAGGACTCATATCACTATCCTACTTGCATCACAATCTATCTAAAAAACCTTATTGAAATCTAGTAAGGATAGAACTTGTTGTTATGTTATATTTTCCTTTAGGACTCCAAAAAAAATTTCTATTGCACTTATCCACTTAAATTCATACCTTCCTCCTTTTAGGGTCGTTGTAATCAGTGCACAAATTCCACTAAAGTTTTTGATAAATTTCCTATAGAAACTTGCTAGACCATGAAAGCTCCTTACCTCAAACTTACTTCTTGGTGATGGCCAATTCACAATGGCCTTAACTTTCTCAGGATCCATTTGTAATCCTTCTAGAAAAATCACAAAACCCAAGTACACCAATTCTTCTTTCATGAAACTACACTTCTTCAAATTGACCAGCAACTTCTCTTTCTTCAATATCTATATGACCAGTCTTAAATGTGTCAAATGCTCTCCCTTGCTCTTACTAAATATAAAAATTATCATCTAAATAGATTCCCACAAACTTTCCAATAAATGTCTTAAGCACTTTATTCATCAACCACATAAATGTAATGGGTATATTTGTCAATCTAAATGGCATAACCAACCACTCATACAATCCATATTTTATCTTGAATGTAGTTTTCCACTCATATCCTTCCCTAATTTGGATTTAATGATAACCACTTTTTAAATCTATCTTCGTGAAGTAATTTGCTCCACTTAATAAGACCATCAAATCATACATGCATGGCAAGGTAAATATATACTTTATGGTTATCGTATTGATGGTCCTTCAATCTATACACATTCACCACTCCTTTCTTTGGTGCAAGCACAATTGGTACTACACATGGGATCAAACTCTTCCTGATCAATCCCTTTTGTAGTAGCTCTTGGACTTATCTATTTATTTCTTCATTATTTATTGGTTTTAGTCTATATGCTTCCTTATTGGGTAAACTCAATCGTAGAATCAAATCGATGTGGTGGCTAATACTCCTTATTGGTGGAAATCCATTTGGTAGTTCTTATGATTTTTTTTTTGCATACTCTTCCAAAAAATTCTTGACTTCACTTGGAATCTCATCCTTTTGGTTTACTATCCCACCCTCTATGGGTTTGGAAATCAATGCAAAACATGCCTTCTTCCTCATCATTTTCTTTAAAAATTGCTTTCTAAAAATCAAACATACCTTTGGACCATTGTCCTCTCTTTCATCCTTGTCCTTCAATGGACCCAATACATACTTCTTACCATCCTTCACAATCATGTAGGTGTTTTCCTTACCATCATGTACATCCTTTCTATCAAATTTTCATTGTATTTCCAACAACACATGGCAAGCATCCATTGGTATAATATCACATATGACCTCATCTTTGTAAGATCATATTTTTAATTTCACCTGACATTATTTACTAACTAAAATTTGGTGTCCCTTTTACAACCAAGATACTTTGTATGGATTGGGGTGCTCTATCCGAATCAACCCTAGTTTTTCTACCATTTCACTAGATATGAGAGTATCCATACTCCCACTATCTACAATAACCATACAATATTTAGCCCCTAATTTGCATATTGTTCTAAAATGAAATCTCCTTTGATCAAGTTCAAATTCTCTCTTTTTAGGTTTTAGAAGATCTCTCTTCATCATGAGATATTCTTCATATTTATGCTCCTCTGTGTATCTTGGGGAAGAAACTACCATTGCATCATGGTTCTTAATCTCCTTTCCCTTACTACTAATTTCTTGTGTATTTGTACATTCAAATTCTTGATGACCATCCTCTCCACATATATAACACCTTTCAAAGAATCCTATATCCCTTCCTCTACCAAATCTACCTCTTCCCCTTGAGAAGTCTCCCTCTCCTCTAGAATTTTGGATAGAGTTATTTTGATAAGAACTAGATTCTCCTTCATATTTTTGTTGTCCTCTTCCACTACTTTATTGACCTCATCCTCATGAGGACCATCCTCTTCTTCTATAATAATTAATTATCTTTTTAACAACTTATCTTTAGCCTTTAAGGCATATTGATAGGTTTCATCTACCATTCTTATCTTTATCATGTTGACTTAATCTTGTATGGATAACCATAGTCCATTGATATACTTTGAAACCTTATCCTCATAACCTTCCACATGATCGGATCAAATGACAAGCTTATAGAAATATTGTGTATAATATTTCACAGTCATTTCTTTTTTCTCAAATTATGCAGCTTCCTAAAATGTTCCAATTAGTAATCTGACAAAAGGAATTTTACCTTCACACAAGTGACCATTTTCTCATATGTCCCAATATTTTCTTTTCCTTTTCTTTGTCTTTCAGCTCTAACATGGTCCCACCATAAGGACACATGCCCTTTTAAATTTGTACAAGCAAATTTCACTCTCTTGGGGTCCACCATAGATTCAAAATCAAAATACTTTTCCATCTCTGCAATCCAATCGATAAGTTCTTCAAGGTTTAAACTTCCATCATATGATGAGGTTTCTAGCCTTGGATTCCTTCCTATATTAGCAATTTTTTAGAGTAACCTTTCCCATGGATCCCCTCCTTCTTCTTCATTGTAAAATTTTTCTTGGTCTTCTTCCTCTTCTTCAGTGTCACTTACATCTTCAAATTGGATATCCCTCCTCTAGGCAGTTTCTAGTGCATCCAATTGAGCAATTATTCCTCTTATCATATCCACCATATTTATAGTTTGAGTCCCTCATGGTCTCCCTCTTCCTCATTTTTCCATCTCTTCTTAGGCACATATCACTCCTTGCTCCTCAGATATCTTTTGGATATAATAATAATTGATGTAATAGCAAACAATACCTTAAAAAAGATTCAATTAAGCTAACATTTTATTATTCAATAACTTGGTGATGATACTTGTGCAGTCAATGGGCAATCATTTAGGCTTGTAAATTGTACAACTCAAACAATTGTATGATCTAGTCAATAATTTTTAGTAGGGAACTATTCGACTTTAGTAACCAAATAATAGTTATGTAATCACTCAATATCAAACAATAATTGTATAATTTGAAGAAATTATATAATCTAAACTATAATCGTACAATCTGAGTAGTAATCATTAAACCATACTCAATCATACAACCTGGGGTAATCGTACAATCTAAACTACATTTGTACACCTCTAGGTAATCATACATTATAAACTATAATCATTCAATATGAATAGCAATCGATCAACCTGGGATAGTCGTACAATCAAAGATGTAATTGTACACTTTTGGGTAATCGTACAATGCAAACTACAACTATTCAATCTATATAGCAATCATCCCATCTAGATAGTCATATTGTTTGAGCAACAATTCAACCTAATAATCAAATTATTCAATTGTACAAGGATTCTTCAAGTGTAGCAACATAACGACACGACCTTGATAATGTGCTCTTTCGTAACACTGGATAGTTAGCTTCCACTCTTATGGTTAGGGTGGAGTTCAACCTTAATATGTTGGTTGTGTAATCTATTTCATACAATTTTTGTCTTTTCTATCTAGCTCCAAAGTGAGCACCAACTCCTTGTATATTAGTCTCACACATTGCTCTTTGGAAATAAGTTTGTTTTCTTAATCAGATTGGTTTATTAACTATTTTCTTATCTATGCGATTGAATTTCGATGGTGTTGTTATTATCTATTGTTGGTAACTATCTTTAGTATGTTCCTTCTTCTTTTCATTCAAAGGGATTTGTAAATTTTAGTGTCAATGTCACTATTCTTCCTTATCAGACTGCAACATGTCCAATGAACCTTGGAACCTGCATAATGGCACAATAAAACACATATCATTCTAAATATGCATTTCATAGCAACAAAATAATTAAGGTAAATAGATGAAATTTTTTATTTATTTATTGAAATTACAAGCCAATTGGAAATCTTCCTTCCATATCTGTGCTAGCCCACTCTTAGACAAAAGCAATAAATTTATAGCCCTAATTACTCGAGGTGAATAGTTGGCTTTTCAGCTCTATGACTATTCATATTTTGGGTATTGTTGGGATGCTTCTATATAAGAAATAAAATCAAGAAGTTGAGAAGATGAATTCTTCGAATAAGTAAATTCAACATAAATTTACCAATGTCTAATATTATGTCATTACTATATATCACTATTGTAACATCATAGACAAAGTTGCTTTAGCATTATTATAGTTACAAAAATCATGATTTTAATTTTTGGTGAATATTTTTTTGATGCTAAAGAGGTGCCAAATTGACACTAACATTACTTTATATACATTGGATTCACATTTATTTATCATCAATATAGAGCACATATTTGTGTCATCTATAGTGCTAATATAGCACTAAATATTACACCATGTTAATGCCACCTAAAGAGTTAAAATAAGCATCAACATAATATCAACTAAACTCCCATAGTAAAAATAATATAAACACCTAATGATAGGTAGTTATTCAGTATATTAATTAATATATACAAATTATGGTTGTGATTAGTTTGATTACTAATTTTTTTAATTAATTTATCTATTAATTATTACATATGTCTTCCATATATAAATTACTCTCATCACATAACATATATAGTATGATAATTTACATTTATAAAAATCACATGGTGCACACTAAAAATTTTAATATATGTAAATTTTATTGAAAATTATTAATTATATTAAAAATAATAAATTAAGAATATAAATATAGTAAAATTATAACATATAGAATAGAATATTGATGATTAAACATTTGTAAAATTTAGCTATGTGAATAACAAATATTTCAAAAATCTTGATAATAATATCAACCATATCAATGACGTGTGTTGTGATGATGAATATTGTTGTTAATTTTTATGTCAAAATTATATATAGTCCACCACTAATATGATAATTTTAATGATAATTGTAATCATTTTCATGTTCACTCTCCTCACTACATAAATACTAATCAACTCTTCATCTTCCTCCCTCTACCTAGATAGCTCATCATCTCCTTGATCATGACATTGACCCTTTGCATATCAATCCTCTTTTTTGTGCACCCTCTATTTCAATAATCTCTTTTCTCTCATTTATGTAATGAGAAAAAATATGTTGTATTTATTACATAAACAAAAAGGAAAACTAATTTTTTATATAGTAAATTAAACTTAAATGATTTGAAGGTTAAATAACCACCTTAGGATAGATAGATTTTTTAAGAACTTTGAAATAATTATATTCAATTTAATTAATCTATGGTTTCCTCTCTTCTATTTTTTTTCAAATAATTAATGTCTCAATAAATAGTAAAAATAATATAATTAATTACTACACGGTTACATTTTAATTTTATTAACATGAAGTTAGAATAATATACATAGAATATTAATTTTCATCACTTTCACGTTTTATAAGTGTTGTCTTCATGCTCATATTTCCTAAACAATGAGATATATTTCTCTTATTTTTGACTTGTTAGAGTATATTACATTATTTTGTACATGCCAATGTACCACCTTGGATACATAACTAGAGTAGGAGTTTACTTTAGAGTAAATTTTGAGTAGTTACTTCAAGCAAGTAATAAATGCACAAGTGTTAGAATGTGCAATGATGTAAATGTACATGTAGTCCACATATACATGAGTCATAATATAGGTAGATGAAAAGTCATGGGTAGAGTAAAGAACAAGGCACATATCTTCCTATATATAGGCCTTTAAGGTAAAAAGTGAGAGAGTGAGAGAGACAATGTTACTATAGAGAGTTAGTTTATATTAGTGAGTAGGTACAATGTAGTTCTTCATTAAAAATTATGGAGTTTTCAAGTCCTCAATTATATTACATTGTACTATTTTCTTGAGATTTCATTAGTGGTATATTATTGAGTTATTGTAGAAGTCTATCTCATTATTTTCCTGCATATTATAATGCCATTATCATATATTTATCATAGCTTTATTATTTCACATATTGTGGTTGCATTTCCATTAATATACATCTTTAAACACTATCAATGGTATCATATCCATAATAGATCAATAGAAATAGAGAGAGCCACAAGAGAGATTGAGAGGAGTTCAAAAATATTATTTTTGGAATTTTTGAAAATTATAGTTGGCTGGAGTCTTTTCATGGAGTTACAAAAAACTCTTGAAGACTAGGACTCAACATTGATTCCACTAGATTGAAAAATAAACTAGTGAAGACTGATTATCTCTAGATTTAGAGTTTTATTCCATTACAGTCCTACTACTTTATTACAAAAAAAGGAAATTCCAAGAAATTTGGGAATCTTCCTACAATTGCTAGGAAGAATATCTTCTTTATAATCAATCTAGTAGCTTAAGAAATAAATGGAAGATCAAATATTTGAAGACCTAAGACAAAGGTCCCATTATAAGATTGTAGAAGAGAGAAAAGACTAGAGGAGCATTATTGCAGAGTGAAGGAAGAAGAGACTCCATAGAAAAGTCTAGGAGAATATTGGAGGTTGGTAATCTCCATTGGTGATTGAAGAATATAAATCAAGGAGGTCATAGAAATAAGACCTCATTGAAGGAATAAGAGACTCAAGAAAAATAATCCTAAAGAAGATTAGATATTAGATATCTCCATAGAAGGTTGAAGAGAAATCCCATAGAAGGTCTCATTGAAGAACTTCTAAATTTGGAATATTGAATATAGAGAAGGACTAGTAAAGTTCTTGTTCTAGATTCCAAAAGTAGCAAAGTTTAGATATCCAAAAGGGAGATATCATTGTAAAACTTCCATAAATGAATATTGAAGGAAGGGTCTCATTTAGAAGACTAGAGAAGATATGAAATTAAAGGCCCAAGAAAAGAGGTCTCAAGAAGAAAGAAGAAGGCTAGGAAAGCCTCATTGAAGGAGTTTTCAAAGAGAAATCATTGGAGAAACTTACTAGCAAGGAGAAGTTATTGATAGTGAATAATTTGGGATAACTTTTGCCATCTGACAAAAGGCCCAAAAGGAGAAGAATTTGGTAAGGATTTTTCCAAATTTTGGAGGAGGATAGTGAATACCTCAAGATAGTCAAAATCTTGAGAAGAAGGCTACTAGGTAGGCCAAGATTGAAATTATAATTTGACAAGGATATTGAAGGAGAAAAGAGATAGAGAAGCCACCAAATCTAATATATTTGATGACTGCCATTAAAGACTTGAATATTATTTCAAAGAAATAAAGTTGTTGGTTTCTACAGTTGAATATTGAATGTTTCTAGAAGGTGCATTTTGGCTAGAACTTGGAGGAGTTTCCTACCAAATTTGAGAGGTTCAAGGATAAATCTCTAAAGGAGAAATTGACTGTGAAATATCATCAATTTGGGTAGCATTACTAGCATCTAATTTACAAAATTCAATGGAGCATCATGAAGGAGAATTAAATCCACTAAACTACACTTTCGGGAAGCAAGTTAGAGGAGTTTTAAAGCTGCAAATAGGTGAGCTAAAGAGCTATGATGAATAGCAAGAAATATTTTTTATTTCATCCATTACAAGGTAGCAATTAGGTATTTTAAATCATCAAGATATTCATCATCTATAGAGGTTATTAAGGTAAACATTTTTGGTGCAAAAGTTTCATTTATTGAACATTAGTTACTTGGTTATTATTAAGTTTCATTAAGCACAATATTAGAGTTTAAAAATTGAAATAAGAATGTTGCATATTAAAGTCTTCAAGGGAGTGCAGAAGATAGTTTCTAAAAGGGTTAAAACCTACACATAAAAAATATGAGTTAGATATATTTCAAGAGAAAGAAAAAATATCAACATCCTATCTTTTACTAAAAATAAAGAAGACATTACTCTTAAGTGAAATATGCATAGATTAAGATTTTATTAAAAGGAGAAATAACGAGAAATTACTATTGCATCATACAAGTTATTAAAGGTGCATTAAGTATTCGAGTTAAGGTGAAAATTAGAACAAAGTTAAATATTTCACAAGGCATTTTAGTTGCATGATTAACAACTTGGATTCATTAGTGCAAAGTTAACCAAGCAAATAAATTATAGGAGAGAGTTATCTATTAAGGAGGGAAACATCAAATCGTTATTTTATACCAAGGAGTAGAACAAGTAGTTGGCTCATCAAGGATGAGAGAAAGCTTGAAAAAAGGAGATTTAAATATCTCAAAGCATAGGTGAAATTTAAGATATTTTATTCTAACTATTTGCATTATATAATTGCACCATATCTCTCTTGTCCTACGTAGAAAAAGGAGGATAAAATATAGAGTGTCTCAAGGATACTAAAACAACTAGAAAAATATGTCTACAAAGTGATCATATCATCAAATTAAAAGAGCAAACTTCAAGTGAGGTGAGCCATAGAAGAGCTCAAGTAGCCAAGTTTCAAGGTATCTAAAGATACCAAAATCCAATGCCTATAGTAGTATAACCTAAAATATCAAGTCTATGTAAGGAGAATTACATCCATTGTAAATCTATGTAAAGCAAGAAGGATAGCACTACGAATAACGTATTGCAAGAAGTAAGTTAAGTAAAAATAAATAAAGGTGAAAACAAAAGGTGCATTACCCAAGCAATAGATAGACCACCAGCTAAGAAAAATCATCACCTAAGAGGGCAGTTTTGGAGTGCCATAGAACCACCATTGCTAAAGTAAAATCATCACCTAAGAGGGCAAAATTGGAGTGCCATAGAACCACCATAGATGGATCTAACATCATGGGATGATAGCATCACCATTCACTTGAGGGAATTTTTGAAGACAAGACCCACAATGCATTCATTGGCAAGAAGAATTGAGGATATAAAATATGAGGGTATCCTTACATGTAATGAAAAGGAGTTCCACTTGCAATCTAGAGCCAAGGCATCTTGTGCCACTTGGTACAAAACAATAAGGAGCCCATATTTATTCTATAATGCCTACACAGGAAAGCAACACCCATGGAAAAGTAAAATTCATATTTGAGTATTGAAAGTATCATTTGAAGGTAAGAAGTCATAATAATTATTTCCCATCACTCAAATGAGGATATGAGCATTGAAGACACCTAAAATAATTTTCCTCAAGAATGTAACTCCCAAAGTGCCATGTGGCTAGATTCTCAAGGAGCATCAAAGCATATTTAAGCTTCCAAAGTTGAAGAGTGTGTAGAATTGGAAGCGTGCATTCAAGCATTAAGTGTGGAGTCAAAGCGAATTAAAGAAGTATAAGTAAGACTCATAAGATACCCCATGAGCAATTAATGCTATTATTCATACATATAATACTAGAATTACAACACAAAAAATATGGATAGAAGAGCCAAACTGAAGGCTAATAAGCACACGCACTTCAAGGAAAGTAAAAGCTTTACATAATTAAATACTTGCTTTCCTTAAGGTGTTATAAGATACTTATCATCAGGTTGAAATTTATTACTACAATGAAGAACCAACCTTAATGAACTAGAAAGCAATTTAAATCAAGGGGAATATATCTTAAAAGATATTATAAATTGCACTATATTCAAACATTAAAATATTTGCAAATAATTAAGTAGGATATATAATGTTTTCAACATTGGAAAAAATAAAATACTACTTTGTAAATATTATTATTTTCTAAATTTCTTAATTAGGTAGATATAAGGAATACTATACCATACTTTAGTTAATTGGAATTTAGAAAATTGAACCATTAAAATTGAAGGATTAAAGAACCAAAATAATTAATTGCTTGAAAGTTGGAAATTGCATTTTGTATTAGTCTCTTACATTAATGAGACATTGATCCAACTAAAAGGTCTTGAAGGAAATGAAAGCACGAGGATACGGAAGCAAAAAGGAAACTCCAAGTGCGATGCAAACCGAACTAAACTTAACGCTAAATCCTATGAATTGAAAGTGCATGAAAAGAGGGAAAGCATGAACGAATCAAATCGAAACAAAAATCCAATAAGGAAGACAACCCTTTTTATTGATATGTTTCAGAACTCGGTTACAATGCGCCTCCTCCCCTTCTAAGGGCTAGGAGCGTTAAATATGCGTTCTTGTTACACCCATGGATGTCATTCCTTCTTCCGCGTGCCCACATGTAAAATGGGCGGACCAAACATCACCACCGCTTGCATTGATGAGTCTTGACTCCTTTATGCTCCTCTAATGTCCAGATCCTACATTCAAAGAAACAATAAATAGTCAGTAGCACCTACGGATGAAATAAAACATGCAATCCCCATGCCTTCGATTAGTGCATGCAAGATATAAATAAAATGATAACTAAAATGGATCCAAATGAACTGAAAATTTGACAGGGGCATCAAAACATCACAAAGAAAACACAACAAATGGAACAGTCGAGAAAATCCACCATAGATTTGTATTCGCTCCGGGGCGGGACGAATAGACCTGCAACAAAATGCCAAAAAGGTATTGTCCCAAATGTCACATCTGGGAAGCCCCAAATCACCTACAAAGTTGGGGGTTAGCTAATTGGGGGTATTTTGGGAAGACCCAGATGGTCATATTTTCCCAATTTGGCCTCTATCAATGGGAATTTGATGATGCTACCTGCATGTTAGCAAAAGCGAGAAATAGTAGAAACATGATCAAAATTGCTCAGAACGACGTGAAATTTGAATGACGACCTATCTAAGCAGCATAGAATTAAATGCAAGAATAAAAGAAAAGAGATCTGCCACAGATTTCCAATCACTCCGGAGCGGGCGATTAGGACTGCAGTAGTGTGGGGGGCGCCCGGGGGCAGGCCGCCCGTCATTTGGGGCCCGATTTCAGCACCAATCCACTTGGGATGGGTCCAAAACATCTTGTGGGGTATTGTCAAAAAATTTGATGGGATATTGTGGCCAAATATCAGGTTTTGGTTCCGGATTTGTGCTTCCAATAACCACCCTATGACCTCCTTTCCAAAAGAGATCAAGGATGTGAAAGGCACAACTCAAAAGGGTGTGGGTGTGAAAGTAAAATGACAGCACTTCGTTGCTCCAAAATGCTCCTTCTATCTATATTTTGGGGTGAGAAGACTCACCATTTTATAGACCTAATGGTCTCTTTGGATGAGCATGCAGAGGCACCACTTGGCAATCATGCCTCTCCAGGGGAGGGAAGATTCCTCCCTAATTAGGGGCTTCATGACTGCCCCGTAATCGCCTCTAACGCTCGAAAAATGCTCACCCACACTCCCATGCAATGAAGGAAGTATTAAGTGGTGGATCTGAGCTGCCATTTGTCAAGATTTGACTTTTTTCCCGTCAAACCTGCTATTCGCCCCACCCTGGAGCGAATACTGCTATTCGTCCCTGGGTGGAACGAGTATGGAGCAAAGTGCTTGAAGGTGCCAAATTGACCTCTGACCTTCCAAAACTACTGTGAGAGTGGTTAGGACCACTGTTTAACCTCTGGGGGCTGCCCTTGGGGCTGTGTGTGTCAATGCGATCAGTGTTTGCAGTCACATAATCGGATTGGTGCTATTTTGGTGTCTACAGATGCCCCTTTTTGGGAAGCGCTGTGCGTGGCATAGTGCTGAGCAAAAATAGATAACCAAAGCACTAATGATTAGGGTTTCTCAGTAACCTAACCAACTTTTGATGCCCCAAGTATGGAAAGGGCATGCATTCTTGAATCCTTGCTTCTTACAAGCGAAGGAACTCAATTCAAGTGTTAACCTTTTTTGGTGAGGTGTTACTTGATCTTGGACATTGATCAGTCATGAATAGGCAAAGGGCGCAACCTTTTGTCTATGGGAACCTTGAGTTCATGATTCATGAATGCCAAGTGTTTGATCAGTTTGTGATTATTGCTTGTTTGCTGCCCCAAGCAAGAGCATGATTGTCTTTGTCAATGATTCTTTGAATGCATGCCATTTCTATGATTGGGTGTGTATTTGTTGATTGGTGACTAAGTGTGACTACCCCCTCAAGCGACGAATCAATGAGGGAATGACCTACATGAGAAAAGCGATGAGTCACTTGACCCAAGATGACTTGTGTAAGGGTGCCTTCAGATGTTTATCGTTGAATGTGTGTGCAGTTTTCCAACATTTAGACCTATTTTTGGTGGGTGTTAACCCTTTTTGGTGACGCCATTTGGGGATGAAATTCTCGAAAATCCGTCTTCCCGTGGAGTGGTCCGGCTATGGTAGCCTTCTTAGGGAATAGGATAGTGAGGATTTGTGACCCCGATGTCTATTTTGCATGCCCGAAATGTCAAGTGCAAAAGCACTTTCATCGGGCAAGTTTATTGTTTGTTTTTGGGTCATTTTGTTCATTTTTTTGATGTTTTTGAAATTTTTGCCCTGTATTCATTCCTGGGTGGGATGAATACCAGTTTAGTATTCATCCCAGGGTGGGATGAGCGCTAACTAGAGCGCTCATCCCAGGGAAGAACGATTACAAGCTCAAAAACCCTATTTAAAGGCCAAAACTAAGTTTTGGGCTCATTTGCCTTCATTTTTCTTGGCGAATTGGAGCTCTGAGGAGGAGGAGGTTAATTCTACGAAGTGAAGTGCTACCGAATTTCTCCTGACATCATGAGTGCATGAACCGGATCGAGTGGCGGAGCCGAAGTGAGACCAGTAAGTGATCCTCCTCGTTATTGCTTGTGTTGTGACAGTTTTTAATACCACAATTTATTTATGGCTGCTTTTGTAGTTTGTTGTTCAATTGTAAAAATGAAAACCCTAATTAACGGTATGTCGTTATGCGTGACTTGTTGTCTTATGACTTCATGAAAACTTAGGTAAAAACCCTAGGTAGACAAAAAATTGAGTTCAAAACTTAGTTTAAAAATTTGTTTTTCTTTTTAGTTGGCTTCGTAAAAATGAAACCCTAGTTTACATGTATGTTGAAAAGACGTGATAAAAGTCTAAAATTTGTTTCCTTTTTACAATAAGGTAAACCTTAGGTAAAAGAAAAATTTTGTATTTTGTGATGTTTGTGTTACACGAAAACCTTAGGATACACTGACCGTGAAACCCTAGTTTTTTAGGTTGAATTTGTCAGTTTTAAATTTAGAGTACAGAAACCCTAAGACTGACAAACTGTATGTGAACATTGTTTTTTGTTTTTTTTTAAATTGTCTGTCAGTTTTAAACTTAGAGTACAAAAACCCTAAGACTGACAAACTGTGAATGTTTTGAATTTTTGTGAATTTTGTTGTTTTTAGCTGTACATTGTTTTATGCATTGTTGTATATTCATGTTACTGTTGTACAATTTTTCATGATTTTAATGTTTTTTGTGTTGTTTTCTTTTGCAGGTTGTGAAGATCCGGTACCGTGTGCCTACTATTTTTATTGAAGTGCGAGAGGCGCTGACTTTGGCATACTGGGAGTGGCTTGATGCCCTTGGGCTCAAGCAGGTGACTCGACTGGAGCCTATGGTCGGGGATCGGGCCTATTTGACGGCCTTGATCAACTTGTGGGATCCCCGGACCAACACCTTCCATCTCCCAACAGGGGAGATGACAGTGACCTTGGAAGATGTCTATCGGATTCTATGGATTCCGATAGATGGATTGCCTATCAGGACGACGTCGCGTGATCAGCGGACAATAGTGCTGACATGCTACTTCGGGCACGGGGAGGAGGTGGGTGTGGATAGCCCAGTGGAGAGGGCAGAGGGCGACTACCAGATTGGTGGGATTCTAGTTCGATGGTGGCTGGAGAAGGGGGTGTTGGGAGTGAGGCACATAGTACTTATGGGCCTCATTTCCAACATGTTGCTACCTGACTCGTCAGGTGCGAGGTTCCCGTGGAACCTGCTGGATGTGGTCTGTCGGCTGGTGGAGTGTTCGACGCATGAGCCCCTGATCATGAGGTGGGGACAGATGCTGCTGGCATAGCTCTATGGTGAGATGTATGAGGTCTATTATCGAAGGTGGAAGGGGATTGGTTGTAGCTATCTTTTGAAAAGCTAGGCTTGGTAGCACATAGCGGTAGAGAGGCCGATGGGGTTACCGTATACTACTCGGGTAGATATGGTGGATAAGGATATAGGTTCTAGATCATCCAGAGATGCAGAACATCTCGGAATAGTGGGAGCCAGAGTAGGCTGCTATTCTAGAGATGCCAATGCCTTAGGCAATTTTGGAGGACATGGAGGCAGGGTTATGTGCATTGAGAATGCACGATTGGAGGGGCTGCTACGGAGGCACGATGAGGAGCTAGGGGATGCACTACGGGAGAGGGATATCCTACGCACGTAGCTGGCAGAGTGGGAGAATGCATGGGCTATATACCATCAGTAGGATGGGGATATCGATGCTACATGAGAGAGGGATCTCCTACGGACGTAGCTAGCGGAGAGGGAGAGGGCCTTGGCGCAACGCAATGAGAACTTGGCTACGTATCGCCAGTGGGAGATGGACTTGGTGCGGCATCGATTGGAGCTGGAGGCAGAGATTAGCCGCCTCGGTGGGTGGGTCCCTACGTTCAGTGGAGGTGGATCATCACGCCGCTCGAGAGGGAGCGATACTGAGCAATCAACATCCTCTCGGCATAGGCGACTGGATGAGGGGGGCTCAAGTAGGCATGATGCGGGGGCTAGCAGTAGCCGCCTTGAGGGGTCTCATAGGACCCACACCATGGGGGGTAGTTCCCGTCGCACCGATCCTGCATGATCATGGTGGCCGATGCCCTAGGCTTGGGGTTTTTGAGCTTTTGGCTTTTTGTGGGGTTAGATGACCGATTATTGTAGCCTACGGGAATTTTTGATGATATATATACATATGACTTTATTTTATTTATACACATGTCATGATTTGATGTTATGCACAGTGATTGATGAATGTGTATGTATGTATGTTAATTTACATTGATGGATGCATATGTTATGATGAATGCAAATGTTTCTAATTTTTAGGATATGCAAATGGAATGGATGAATAAAATTTGTGATTTTTGGTGGTGGCACCATAGACTGTTTAGAACTTATGGCTTTTTGTCCTATTAGGCGATTGTTGTGGTAAATGACTTTTGTTGTATACATGCTATTTTTGTATTTTTTGATGACAATGCGAGGATGAAGGATAGCGCAGTTGGTTTGGAATGTAGTTAAGGTTTTCTGAGACTCAGATGTTTTAACTAACTAGCCATGACTATACTTTTTCTTACAAGACTTTTGAACAAGGTATGAATCGGACTTGTCTTTGACCAAGTTATTTCACATCCCTGTGTGTGCAATTGAGTTTGTTTATGTGGTATTTGTTAGGATACCTCCAGTGCCAGATAGGCTATCAACCAAACCTATACTGAGGATCACCTAATTAGCTCCACTAACTTCCTTTGTTGTATTTAGTCAGATTAATCTATGGTGCTATCTAGGATACCATAAGCTAGCTCATCCACATGCAAACATTGATCTGTACATGAGTTAATGTGATAGATATATCGTCATGTGGGAGGTTCACCACCAGTGACCGATAGGTTATCCACCAAACCGATACTGAGGTTTACTTCATGACCTTCTGAATGCTTAGAGTTCCAGGGATTCAAGTTCGACTCCCTTCTTTTCTTCAATTATATTGGGATACTTGCTCTTATATAGTGATAAAAATCACTGTTTATTTTTGTTATATATATATATTTTTTTTGAGCAAGGGATTTGAATTCCGAGTGATGAGAATCACTATTGTATGTGCCTTTTGATGTATGCACTTTGGTGGTGATGTCAAATTTTTTTTGGAGTTTTGACTTTTGCAAAATTTTATGATGTTTGCAACTTTTTGAGAACTTGGGATTCTTGGGGAATTGGGTAGGGAAGATGCTTGTCCTTTTGCCAACTCTCAACATTCTTGGGGTCATTCGCATAGGGGGATGAGCAAGATAACCATTTCGCTTATGGTGACCTGGATTGCTTTGCAGGTTTCATCTTTCGTTCACACAACTTGGGAATTTTTTTATGTGTTTTAATTTGTGTTGGGATGCTACGTAACAAGGTGTGATCCAAGTAGAACTCTACCTTTGTAAAATATATTTGACTTTGTAAGTATTTGGCTAGAAAGCTAATGACGACTGAATGATGAAAAATCTTGATACATTTAGAAGACCACTGACTATGATATGGTAAAAAGAAGTGAATGGCATTTATTTTTGATGGACTACTTATAGAATGGAGAAATGTGGAACAAGATGGATTTGCCAAGTAATTACAGTCTATGGTGCCTTGACCTGTATGACCACAAATATGCAATGTATGGATGTTATGCTTAATGCAAGTATTATTTTTGCATTTTTGATAGATTGATTTTTGTGAGTATGAAGATGAGATGCAAAAGAGCTCTTTATTGTTGTGATGAGTTTGAGCATGCCTGGAAATGAGATGCAAATTTTTGTTATTTTTGATGATTTTACTATTTTTGAATTTTCTTATTTTTGACCAAGTGATTATGGGAATCCTTGGAGCATTTTGGTTTGACCAAAGGGTAATGGGCACCTTTGGGGCATTTTGGGGATGACCAAGCGATGGTAGGAATCCTTGGAGCATTTTGGGGTTGACCAAGCGATTGGGGGAATCCTTGGAGCATTTTGGGATTGACCAAGCATTATGGGAATCCTTGGAGCATTTTGGGGTTGACCAAGTGATTGTGGGGATCCTTGGAGCTTTTTGGTTTGACCAAAGGGGTAATGGGCACCTTTGGGGCATTTTGGGGATGACCAAGTGATTGTGGGAATCCTTGGAGCATTTTTTTTGGGCTATGGCTCTTTTAGATATGGAATGGCCACAAATGACTGATGTTCAAGGGTTCTAGTTCCTTGATTCCATCAAGAGAGGCTAGCCGATATGTTCCAGGTCCTATTTTACTGTCAATTACATAGGGACCTAACCAGTTTGCTGTGAACTTGTCCCTTAGATGGGGTGGCAAGCTAGAGTTCTATTGGTTCTCTTTTAAGACCAAGTCACCAACCTGAAAGTCCCTCAGGTGAACTTTCATGTTGTATGCTTTCTTCAATTGCTCTTGATAGATACGTAAATGCTCGAGAGCATTAACACGTCGTTCATCGAGAAATGTAAGTTGGTCTAACTGAGCTTGCCACACAAGTGTCATCATCGATGAACTCTTGCATTGATATGCATAGGGAAGGAATTTCCAACTCGAGAGGCATGACAGCCTCGGAGCCATACACGAGCGAAAATGGAGTCGCCCCAATGGGTGTCCGAATGCTAGTGCGATAAGCCCATAAGGCAAGTGGGATCTGAATGTGCCAATCCTTATGACTGTCTACACCTATCTTTTTGAGGATGGCAACTAGCATTTTGTTTGACACCTCTGCTTGCCCATTTGCCTACGGATAATAGGGTGTCAAAAAATTGTGCTAAATTTTGTACTTTGTGGTCAAAGCACGCACGTATTTGTTCTTGAATGACGTCCCATTATCCAAAATTATCTTGGATGGAATACCAAAATGACATATGATGTTATGTAAAATGAACTCCACAATGCGGGGTCCAGTCGTAGAGGTAAGCAGAATTGCTTCCACCCATTTGGTGAAGTACTCTATGGCCATTATGATAAACGTGTGATGACCTAACGATGCAGGGGAGATCTTACCGATTAGATCTAAGCCCCACTATGAAAATGGCCAAGACGATTGGATCGGCTACAAGGTCTGGGAAGGTACGTGTGTCATATTGGCATGGTGTTGACATTTCACGCACTTCCTCACATATGCGCAACAATATCGCTCTAAAGATGGCCAATAATAGCCCATGTGGAGAATACGCTTTGCGATGGCCATACCACTGAAGTGGCCACCGCACGTACCATCGTGCGCTTGGGCGATCACCCAAGTGGACTCCTGCTGGTCCAAGCAACGAAGGAGGATTCCTTCATAGCTGTGATGGTACAAAATGTATCCTAACAAGACATACTTTGTCGCTTTCTACTTGAATGCTCATTTTGCGATATGCATCAATCCAAGTGGGAGGTTACCTAACTTGAGGTAGTCCCTTATGGGTGAATACCAATCCTACTGATCAGAAGCCTCGATGGTATGAATAGCCAATCCCTCTTGAAGTTCATCCCTAGCAAAAGTTGAGCGGGAAAGAACTTGTAAGAATAGCATTGTGTTGCTATTAAGGGGAGTAGGGGAGAACAAGGACCCCCAGTTGGCATGATTCATATGATCATGGATTCGAGAGAACGTGTCCGAGGACGGTTCAATCTGGATCAAGTGGATTCCTGGCATCAAGTCAGAGCTTGCGCGCTCCATCATGGATTGCGATAGCGTTTTGACTTGAATGGTTGTCATATCACCAGAAATGTCTTGCAAGATTAGTGACCCCAAGGAGGCCATAGTGTTCGCAAAATGATTCGATGATCGATGGAGTGCCTCGATGTCGTACCATTCAAGATTTTCCAAGAATTTGTCCACAAGGGCTTTGTAGGCTTGCAGAACTAGGCATTTACATTGGAATACCCCTTTGACTTGGTTGACAATTAACAGCGAATCACCAAAGATGTTCAATCATTTGATGTTCATGGTGATTGTTGTCTGAAGACCTATGAGCAAGGCTTCATATTCGACATTATTGTTGGTGCACGAGAAGTCTAATTTAAATGACAGAGGCATTGGAGCCCCTTATGGTGTGAAGAATACAATTCCTATGCCACCCCCTTGCTCACATTTAGAACCATCAAAAAATAGGGTTATGTCAGCCTATGACTCAGGCTCATCAGAATCTGGCGATTATGAGACATGGAAGACCCCATCATCGGGTAGTTCTATGACCAGAGGCTGATCATCTTCGAGAGGAGCCTCCGCTAGTTGATCGGCTATGACTTGACCTTTGATGGATTTTTGTCCAATAAACTCTATGTCAAATTCCATCAACAACATGATCCATTTCACCATGCGGCTACTATGATAAGTGTGACTCATCATGTATCGCAATGGATTCTCCTTAGACACAACATACGTAGTGTTTCTCAACATGTAGTGGCATAGCTTTTTGGTAGCAAAAACCACTGCCAAGCAGAGTTCCTCAACGTATGCATAGTTAAGTTCATAACTGACCAAGGTGCGGCTAAGATAGTAAGTAGCTTTTTCTTTGTGAAGTTCATTTTTCTAGGCTAGCATGGCGCCCAGTGCCACCTCAGTAGCTGAGATGTATAAGTAGAATGACACTCCTAGTCTGGGTGGTGCCAATACTGGTGGCGAAGCCAAGTATTGCTTAATGTCATCAAAGGCTGACTGGAACTCGTCATCCCAGTGAAATGCTACCCCTTTATGCAATAATTTGTTCATGGGTCGACACTTGTCAGATAGCTACGCTATGAAGTGCTTGATTGACGTGACCTTTCCCTGTAGGCTTCTGAGCTGCTTGATGGTAGTTGGGGGAAGCATTTCAAGGATTGCCTTGACTTTGTTTGGGTCCACCTCGATGCCTTGCTTTGAGACTATGAAACCCAAGAGTTTTCTAGATGTGATGCCAAATACGCACTTCTTGGGATTCAGTCTGACTTTATGTTCCATGAGGCGATCGAGGATCTTGCTTAAGTCATCGAGATGATCTGGGCATAAAATATATTTGGCCAACAAATCATCCATGTAATCTTCCAAAGTTTTATGCATGTAGTCATGGAAGATGTGCGTCATGGCACGTTGGTAGGTGGTGCCAGCATTTTTAAGGCCAAAAGGTATGACCTTATAACAAAATGTCCCCCAAGGCATTGTGAATGCCATTTTTAGTTGGTCCTCGGGATTGATACGAATCTGATTGTATCTCGAGAAACCATCCATGAGGGAAAGCATTTCATGGCCCGTTGTAGCGTCTACCAATGCGTCGATGCTCGACAAGGGGAAATCATCCTTAGGACTCGCTTTGTTTAGATCTCAAAAATCAGTGCATATGCAAATCCTCCCGTCAGGCTTCTTGACGGGCACCATGTTGGAAAACCATGGTGGGTAATCCACGCAGATGACAAAATGTGCATCCAACAACTTTTGCAATTTGTCTTTGACCATCAAGGCCATTGTTGGGTGCATCTTGCATAGTTTTTGCTTAACTGGCTTGACTGTTGGATCTAGCATTAGATTATGCGTGACTAGCTATGGATCTAGCCCCGACATGTCTCTGTAGGACCATGCAAAAACCTCCTTCTTCTCTTTGAGAAGGGTAATGTAGTCGGCTTGCTCTTCGGGGGATAAGCTTACCCCTAGCTTGATAATCTATGGATTCATTGGATCAGAGTCGATGTCTACATTAGTCGTCTCCTCGATCGACATGTGGGATCCGTCCTCCAACTGGTGTGGAGTTGGGATCAAATGGATATCATTTGCTGAGTTTAAATCTGTGTTGGGAACCTCGGGTTCCTCTTCAGCATGGAAGATATCCTGAGTTGGCCCTAGGGTAAAATGAAGCATTTTACCGAAAGGCCAGTACTCTGATGGGGATGGAGGTGAATTGACATGATCCCAGTCTATGGCATCTATGTCTAGATACAATGACTATGTTGGATCAGCCAGGTTATGGATGGGGGCGGTTAAGTCAATGGAGATCATGTTGATGAAATGATTTTGGTCTCCATTATCGTGGGTGTGGTGACTCAAACATTCTGGATGTTCTCTGTGCTCCGGGTCTGGCTCTAGAGGTATTGGCACGAATGGATCGGCCCTATGTGCGGATAGGAAGATAGGGTCTACCCTTGATACTGATGTCGCTATAGGGTCTCTGGGTGGAAGATATTCTTCGTATGCCCAAAGTGGTGGATTCAACACTTGTTCCCATCGCACTGGTTCTGCATACCACTCATGCCCTGGCACTATGTTTAGTTGTTCAAATATGTCATTAATCTCTAAGGGGTATTGTTGCTGTCGCATATGATTGAGATAGGCCATCTCAGTTTCATCTTCATAATCGTTGTCGGAGATCCAAAGGCCTTCATTGGCTCCAACAACTATTTGTGACATTAGAGGCTCATCTTGCTCGAGAAAATTGATCTAGCCCCATTGGAGTTGGTCCACTCTTTGCGGTGGGGCCTGATCACCTTGTGGTGGCACTTGCTCGATGGGAGCCACCAAAGGGAACATTTCCAAGAGGCTTTCCTGATAATCATCCATGGGGGTCACTTGTGAATGATTGCTATCTGATTCGAAGGGATCCCATGGTGCTACCTCATATTCTAACTTGTCCTCGAAAGATCCTTCTTGACCTTGTCTACACCTCTCTTGTAGGTGTGTTTTTGAACTTTCTCCTCTTTCAAGCGAAGGGAAAGGGTTGTTGAGGTCAACAAGGTTGGTTGTCAACAATGGGAGATAACCTCCTAGTGTATATGTCATGTTAGGGTTGGCATATGGATCTAATGCCAATACCCCCTTGTTGCCTATCCCTAGGCCTTGCATGTTCTCTACCAAGATGTCCAAGGGGAGGGGGTGGTTGAACCCTACCCTTGACTTGTCATATGGCATTTGGTATCTTTGTTGGCAAAGAACACACACTCCTTGCTCATATATGCCTAACCCATATCCATGCCAATTGCATTGGCCAAGGTATCTCAAAGTGAAGTCTGGGTTAGAAAAATAGTTGACATCTTCTACAAAGGGCTCTTCATCTTCATCCTCTTGCATGTATGGTTCAGTACCATGATCAAGGCCCCCATACACAAAGTTTGTCTGATTCGACGGGTAGCCTAGAGGAACAATGGTATCGATGGGGAGGTGATTGTTGGCAATTGAGGGGGAGGAAATGGAAGTTCTTCCAAAATCCACTCCATGTCGGGTGGACTAGGAGCCTCGAATTCCATTCTACTAGGCATATCTTCAGTAGAGATAGTTGATACTAATGGTGATGCCTCTTCTAGGGGTTTCTTCCCTTTGTCCTTCTATGTGGCCATCGTAGGTGGCATTGTTGGTGAAGGACCAGTCGATGAAGATGGATCCAGCTATGGTTTCGATGGACTTGTCAATGGGGATGCCTATGGAATCAGACCCTATCTAGATGGATTCAACTAAAAATCCAAATGCGTGGATGGAAGGGTCGATTACGACATCAGCTGCACCACATTGCAATACTTGAAGGATTCTAAGTCCGTTGAGACTACATGTACCTCCCCTTCAAATGTATAATTTAAAAACTGATGAGCTATCGAAGGGACACACTTTATGTCCCTGATCCATGACCAACCCAGCAAGATGTTATAGGCCATCTCACCTTCCAAAATATGGCACAATGTAGGTATAGTATTTTGTCCCACTTGTATGGGTAGGACAATTGTGCCAACTGTCGAGCATATTGCATCATTGAATGCTTGCAGTGTATATGTGGAAGCCGTAATATGAGATGTTGGCAACTTTAGATGTTTCAATACCACTGTTGTGATGATATTACTGGACAAGCAAATATCTATCAACACCCTCTTATACGAAATCTTGTTGACTCGTGTGATAACATGCAGGGGTGGATCCACCATGTCATCAACCACTGATTTCACTTCATCTTCTTGAAAGGTGATGATTGGCTTCGTGCATCATTTGACATGTCCCACAAAGTTGTTGAAGGAATTTGCTTCATGGGGCTACAACTCGATGGCTTTCAATATCTCCATTAGAGCCTCCCGATGGGGCGTTGATTGTTGTATGAGCTCATATATGGAGAGCCTAGCCGACGTGGTCCTCAAGCTTTGAGTGAGTTTGGTCCGAATTATGGCCGTGGGTTTAGGTGGAGGGGGTTGTGTAAGGTACTATTGTGGTTGTGACGTTGTTGGTGAAAGCATGAGATTTCGAAAGAAAAATAGTATTGCTGCAATGTAAACTAACTAGCTTGAGGCACGAAATAAAATGGATATAATCGAATCAAAACCAACGTAAAAAGAGAAAGCAGGAGCACAACCCTTTTTATTAATGTGATTCAAACTCGGTTACAATACATCTCCTCCCCTTTTAGAGGCTAGGGTAGTTAGCACGTTTCCATTACAAAAAGTGAATAGTGATCTTCTTTTTCGCATGCCCACATTTGAAACGGGCGGGCCAAAGTGTTGTCGTCGCTTATGCTGATGAATCCTTGCTTGTTGCTTCTCCTGCCCTATGATCAAAGAAACACACAGGCATTAGTAGCACCTGTAACAAAAGGATAGAGCATTTGACTTTAGAACTCAATGAGAAATGCATGCAAAAGACTGATTAAATCGGTAAACAACACAACTCTAAGCAACCTACAACTTTGATAGAAATCGGAAAACCTTACCAGAGGCTGCTACCAGTGATACAGTCAATGAAAGTCTGCTGTAATTCATCTCCAGGTGAGATGACTTCACCTATGATAAAAATCCGAAATGCTGCTGTTACCTGCAGGTTAGTATTTCATTGCATCGCAGGATATATTCGATAACTGTCTTCTGAAATCTAGATTAGACGTAGAACGTAAAGCATGACAGATATATTCAAACGTAAAGCATTAGACGTAGAACATAGAATGCAGGATATATTTGATAAAGGATATATTCAAACGTAAAGCGTGACAGAATAAACTAATCATGCAACTAACAAACAAGTGTGGGGTGCCCAAGTGGGCCGCCCCGTTAAAACTTGACTTTGATGCCAATCCACTAGGGAGGGGCTCAAAATCTTAGAGAATGTGGTGTCGTCAAATTGATGGAAATGTCTACCAACTTCTCTTTTCTAGGCGAGAAAGTCCGCCATTTTATAGACCCATGGGGTCTCTTTGGAGGGGCACGCAGGGATGCCACATGGTGGCCATGCCTTCCCAAAAGGGAGGAGACTCCTCCTTGACTTGGGCTTACATGACTGCCCTTGTGATAGTCCGCTAACTGCCAATCTGCCCACCTACGCGCGCATGCATAGCAGGCGACAATAACTGACTGTCCTCGACTGCCACTTGTTTAACATCTGCTTTAAATTATTTTAATGGCACTTTTAAATGTTTTAATGTCTACCTTTGATTGGTTGAATTCTGCCTTTGATTGGTTAAGTCCGCCTCTGATTGGTCAATTTTTTCCCAGGCACAAATGCGAAGTTTGTCGAGATATCACGAAGTCGCAATATTGCGATGTCGTGATATCACGACACTTCGGGCAAGGCTTTGCTTTGGGTGTCGAAGTGTCGTGATATCGAGACACTTCGGCCAAGGCTTTGCTTTGGGCATCGAAGTGTCACGACATCATGACGTCGTGATATCGTGACACTTCGGCCAAAGCTTTGCTTTGGGCACCGAAGTGTCGTGATATCGCGACACTTTGGCTAAGGCTTTGCTTTGGGTGTCGAAGTGTCGCGATATCGTGACACTTCGGCCAAGGCTTTGCTTTGGGCGTCAAAGTGTTGCAATATCATGACATCACGATATCGCAACACTTCGGCCAAGGCTTTGCTTTGGGCACCGAAGTGTCGCGATATCGTGACGTCACGATATCATGACAATTCGGCCAAGGCTTTGCTTTGGGCGTCGAAGTGTCACGATATCGCAACGTAATGATATCGTGATACTTCGGCCAAGGCTTTGATTTGGGTGCCAAAGTGTCGCGATATCATGACGTCGTGATATCACGATGTCGTGATATCGTGACACTTTGGCCAAGGCTTTTCTTTGCGCACCGAAGTGTCATGATATCGCGACGTCGCAATATTGCAATGTCGCGATATCACGACACTTCGGCCAAGGCTTTCCTTTGGGCTTTTGGTGTCGTGATATCACGACGTCACGATATCGTGACACTTCGTCCAAGGCCTTATTTTGATTAAGGCTTGCTTTTGATTAAGGCTTGCTTTTGATTAAGGCTTTCTTTTGATTAAGGCTTTCTTTTGATTAAGGCTTTCTTTTGATTAAGGCTTGTTAAAATGACCAGCTTTGCTTTGTTTACTTTTTGACCTTCTAAACTATTGTGTAAGTGGCTAGGACCACTGTTTGACCTCTGAGGGCTGCCCTGAAAGCTGTGTGTGTCAATGCGATCAGTTTTTGTAGTCACATAATCGGATTGGTGCTATTTTTGTGTCTACAGTTGGCACCTCACCTATAGTTTTTGTAGGGGCAGCTGTGCTCAGATACCTCCTATTATGAGTCACTATATTCATCATCCCTACATACCCCTGCATGGGGTAGTTCTGTGTTACCTCGTTGACTTGTAGGGTCTTTGCTTATGCATCATGGGTAGGCAAGGGGTCCTTAAAGACCCCCATTTGTTGGTTTCTTGGTGCCATAGGACTATCCACCGCTAATGTCTTGTTATCAATTAGGTCTTGCACCAAGCCCTTAAAATTCCAACATGCATTAAGGTCATGTCCCTTTCGCCTATGGAACCTATAGTACAAATCCTCCCTATAGCCCTTAGGTTTTGGTGCGTTGGGATCTATGGGTTGAATATCAGGCAAGTTGATCAAGTTTACCACTAACAAGCGATCAAACAGGGAGTCTCTGGACTTTGTGTAAGGTGTGAATTGTCGCCTAGGGTGACATTGTTGATTTTGTTCTTGCCTATGATTTTCTTGGTCATAACTGTTAAGAGGCACCACCTGATAGTTAGCATTTTGGGGTTGTGTTGCTTGTGTAGGCTTAGGGACGTTGATAGAAACCTGATTGACCGCAACGGGTTTCTATTGAGTGGTCCTTGTTTTGGTGTTCTTGGACCATTCTTTCTTCTTCGGCTTGGCTATCTCACCATCCTGAATCTTAATCTCTTCAATGATTCTAGCTTGTGCCAGAGCTTCATCTAAGATGGCATATTGTTGCAGCTGCAATAGCATAGAGATTGATCTCAAATAGCTTTTTGAAAACATTTGTGTGAGGTTAGACATAGGAGGGAGGTAGGGTAGCTTAGAAAGAAGAGTCCTCCACCGATTTCCATAGGCTGCCATGGTTTCTTCCTCATACTGCATGAGGCTTTCTAAGTCACTTAGTGACACCTTCTTCTTGGTGTTGAAGGTGAAGCGTTCAAGGAACGCATCCACTAGCTAATCCAAGTTGCTAATGCTATTCTTTGGTAATTGAGTAAACCAATCCAAGGCAGGGCCTGCGAACGTGGTGATGAATGTTCTCAATAGCAAAGCATCATTATCCTAAATGCCAAAGCATTGGCTCAGGAATCTAGTCACATGCTCTTGGGCATCCTCATCACCTTTAAAGATTGCCAACTGAGGCATCTTAAAGTGTTTAGGATAAGGGGGTGTAGGCACTGACGGATGCATAGGATGACTGCGAAGTTGGCATAACATGGGCTTTTGGGGCCTAGAGGTCTTAGTTTACATAGACTCCAAATGCTCTAGTAGCGCTTTATATGCATCAAAATATTTAATCTCTTCCTATTTAGTTTGCTCCCATTGTGGGTTGCGGGAAACTTGAGGCCTATGGAGGGGTGGTCGGATAGCAGCCCCTCCACCTTGGTAGGGCATTTCGTCCTGCTCTTCTTCTTGTTCATACTCCTCATAGGCTTCTTGAGGAGTCTCTGGATGAGACCTATGACCATGGGTGGGTCCCCATAGAGGGGGCCCATCGTTGTTCCTAGGAGTGGTCTCCCTCTCAGGTCTAGGAGGTCTCGAAGGCAGCACTTGGTAAGGTCGTGGGGACCTATCTCATACCAAGGGGTTGCACCTCTCATATGGTTCTGCTCTTTGGGTGTGAGGGGTTGGAACCCTCTCAGGCATCATGTTATGGAGCAGATCATCTATTTGGTGCCGAATGCACTCTTTGCTAAGGTGATATAGATGCTCTAGCTGCTACTGGTCTTGCTCAAGCTACGTAATATGCACTTGGCGGGCAGCATGTATGGCAACTGTCAGGTCGATTTGTTTCAACATTTTGAGTCTGGGAGGCCTAGATGCCTCTCCTACACATTTATCTCAATCGCGATGATCCGAGATCTCTATAGGCTACTTCCCTCTATCAAGGTTGGCGGAATTCACTCGAGGCTCTGGCCTCAGTGGGTGACTCTGGTAAATAGAAGGTGTGGAGGAGCATTGCTATCATGCTGTGTATTTCTCTTGAGGAATATGATGGTCTTCCTCATGCTCCTTTTTGTATATGTGAAAGGGGCGGGCAGAGTTGGCTCGCCCTACTTGAAGAGCCTTGTGCTCTGGGTTTGGCTTTTTATTCCTAACAATGATGGGGGGTAAATGAGGGATGACATAATCATGTGGTCTCTCCTCATGGACCCTATGCTGCTCTAGCACTTCATCATGCTGTGGCCACTCATATCAAGCTTCTAAGGGAGCCTTCTTGTTTATGTTGAGTGCCACATGTAAGGACTCCTCCTAAAATGGGCTATGATGGATGGGCATGTCCCTCAAAGGGGTGCCTCTATAGTCCCATTTTGAAATGGAACGATGTGGACTCTCTTGTGGGCCAGGTTGCCAAGGCGGTATGACCAATTCCTTGGGGCTATAGCGGAGGAGACTTGTGCCCCCTTGTACACTCTCTACAACTCCTACCCGTGATTGGGCTTGGCTACGGGTGTACACCATGGTGGTTTTTTCTCTACAAGCTATGTAGGTTTTTTATCTCTTTTTATGATTTTTATGCTACACTAAATAGAAAAGGTCACACACACACAAAGCAATGATTATCTCGTTTAAATATTAAAGTGTGTCCTAAACCTGGTTTAGTGTGTTTTGATTTTGTTTTGAAATATTTTGTAAAGGATGTTTAAATGTAATATGATGGCTCTTATGACTCCCAAAAATGGTCGCCCCTTCGATATACCATTGCCAGGCCGATATACCAACCTCTCTATATACTCTCCCTTACATGAGGGAAACTATAGGTACGTGAGAGCAGATGGTACATGGAACGTAGGTGGTACGGAAGGGGGATCACCCTATTTTTAACACCTACCATAGAAGACCTATCCTCATACGATGGGAATCAACCCAGATACACTCGGTCATCTTTCGTCAGGATTTACGTCTAGCAACAGTAGTGATCAGGGTTTATGAATGCAAAATTCAAGCCAGGGTGGTGATGAAATCCACTGTTGGTCTTGATCAAGGGCTAGGGTTTTATGACCAACTCCTTAGTGTTTATGTTGCCACGTGATGTGTGGGGTTATTTTTATTATGCATGAAATGAAATAAACATGTAGGACAACTTTTCTTAAGCACGCAAAGAACAAAAAAAAACAAAAAATAGAAAATGACAGAAAGAGTTCAAGACCCTTACCTCTTCTCTGCCCAAATCTGCTGGTTCTGAGTTTCTATCTTGAAATTGCACAGGAGGCTATTCATCTCGGGTAGGAATGAATTACAGGACTGTATTTGTCATAGTGTGGGGAAAATGCCCATTTGTCCTTGGGTAAGACAAATTATAGCTCTGTATTCACCTCAGGCTGGAACAAACAACAGTCCAGCATTTGAAAACTCGGTACATGCAAGCAAAAACAATCAAATTTTGATCAGATTTATGATCTTAAAAATAGAGTACAAGGGTCCCACCGTGATTTCCACTGAAATCACGAGGATACAGAAGCAAAAAGGAAACTCCAAGTGTGATGCAAACTGAACTAAACTTAACGCTAAATCCTATGAATTGGAAGTGCATGAAAAGAGGGAAAGCATGAATGAATCGAATCGAAACAAAAAACCAATAATGAAGACAACCCTTTTTATTGATATTTTTCAGAACTTGGTTACAATGCGCCTCCTCCCCTTCTAAGGGCTAGGAGCGTTAAATATGCATTCTTGTTACACCCATGGATGTCATTCCTTCTTCCGCATGTCCACATGTAAAATGGATGGACCAAACTATTGCTTGCATTGATGAGTCTTGAATCCTTGATGCTTCTCTAACATCTAGATCCTGTGTTCAAAGAAACAAGAAATAGTCAATAGCACATGCGGATGAAATAAAACATGCAATCCCCACGCCTTTGATTAGTGCATGCAAGATATAAATAAAATGATAACTAAAATGGATCTAAATGAACTAAAAATTTTACAGGGGCATCAAAACATCACAAGAAAAACACAGCAAATGGAATAGTCAAAAAATCCACCATAGATTTGTATTCGCTCTGGGGCAGGACGAATAGAACTATAACAAAATGCCAAAAAGGTATTGTCCCAAATGTCACATCCGGGAAGCCCCAAATCACCTGAAAAGTTGGGGGTTAGCTTATTGGGGGTATTTAGGGAAGACCCAAATGGTCATATTTTCCCAATTTGGCCTCCGTCAATGGGAATTTGATGATGCTACCTGCATGTTATCAAAAGCGAGAAATAGTAGAAACATGATCAAAATTGCTCAGAATGACATGAAATTTGACTGACAACCTATCTAAGGAGTATAGAATTAAATGTAAGAATAAAATAAAATATATCTACCACAAATTTCCAATCACTCCGGAGCGGGGCAATTAGGATTGCAGTAGTGTGGGGGGCGCCCCGGGGCAGGCCGCCCACCGTTTGGGGCCCGATTTTGGTACCAATCCACTTAACCTCTTGTGGGGTATTTTTAGCTAATTTTATGGGATATTGTTGTCAAATGTCGGGTTTTGGTTCCGAATTTGTGCTTCCAATAACCACCCTATGAACTCCTTTCCAAAAGAGATCAACGATGTGAAAGGCACAACTCAAAAGGGTGTGGGTGTGAAAATAAAAGGATAGCACTTCATTGCTCCAAAATTCTCCTTCTCTCTATATTTTGGGGTGAGAAGACTCACCATTTTATAGACCTGATGGTCTCTTTGGATGAGCATGCAGAGGCACCACTTGGCAATCATGCCTCTCTAGGGGAGGGAAGATTCCTCCCTGATTAGGGGCTTCATGACTGCCCCTATAACTGCCTCTAACACTTGAAAACACTCACCCACACTCCCATGCAATGAAGGAAGCGTTAAGTGGTGGATCTGAGCTGTCGTTTGTTAAGATTTGACTTTTTTCCCGTCAAACCTGCTATTTGCCCCACCCTGGAGTGAATACTGCTATTCATCCCTGGGTGGGGTGAATACCAGTTTGTAATTGTCCCTAGGTGGAACGAGTATGGAGCAAAGTGCCTGAAGGTGCCAAATTGACCTCTGACCTTCCAAAACTACTGTGAGAGTGGTTAGGACCACTGTTTAACCTCTGGGGGCTGCCCTTGGGGTTGTGTGTGTCAATGCGATCAGTTTTTGTAGTCATATAATCGGATTGGTGTTGTTTTGGTGTCTATAGGAAAAAAATACTTATTAAAACTTGAAGGTGCATCATCATTTATCTTTAGCTTTCCACTTAATAATCAATATGGAGACATAAGGCAAGAATGTGAAATTTAACATCAGGGAGACAAAAGGGATTCAACTTAAACTAAGAAATCTAAGCATACTCAAGGTTCATAGTACATTTAAACACTTTCTAGATATAAGATATTTTATAAAACTTGTAAAATTGAAAAACATTTAGTAAGGTTGAGCATATACTCTAAAATAGGGAGACATAAAGTAGACTAATTCAAAGGTTCTATCAAAAACAAAAGTAATTCTATTGATTAATCATACACTACAAGATTTGATTCAATCCATAATTCAAAAAGAGAGATATAATAACTTCAAGTGATAAAATTCTATTAAAACTATGAGGAAGAAATATGTCAACTTCAAAGAATATAGGGAAAAATAACATGAACAACACATTAGAAGGTAAATTGCAAGATTTATAAAAATTGGAATCAATAATTTACTTATAAAGTCTGAAGGAAATGTAGACCTTACTTCAAAGTGATTCATAGTGAAGTTGTAGAAGAAAACATTGAAATATTGGAATATTATCTACATTCTCAACTCATTGAATTAATTGATAATGAAAAGAGTGATATTCAAATTTCATTAGATATTAATTGATAATGAAAAGAGTGATAATGAAAAGAGTGATATTTATATTATCTACAAAGAGGATAATGTAGAACAAAAAATATTGATTGAATTACTTAAAGAGAAAAAACAGTGGATGAATCCCTCTTAGAAAAGATATTTCAATCCTCATGCAATATTGATTAATTAAGTTCTACTAACTCAAGATATTATCATGATGCCTTAAGTGTTTGTTCATAAGTCTTTGTACACATAAAGAATAGTATTAAGAAATACAAATGCAAAGAAGAAATACTTTTGTAGGAATTAGGTGATAGTACAACCACTTATGAAAGTGTAGAAACTAGATTCAAATATAAGAATAGAGAAGAATACGAAGATGGGCTAGATCAAGGAGGGATTCAATGCAAGGTAAACTAAATATAATACTAAGGACTAGATCAATATGGAGAACATTAGAAAGATGAAGATCCATATTGAATACTAGAGTCTTCAATACCTAAATCACGTAATATAAGGGGTGTTAGAGTATATTACATTATTTGGTACATGTCAATGTACCACCGTGGATACATAAATAGAGTAGGAGTTTAATTTAGAGTAAGTTTTGAGTAGTTACTTCAAGAAAATAATAAATGCACAAGTGTTCGAATATGCAATGATATAAATGTACAAGTAGTCCACATGTACATGAGTCATAGGATAGGTAGATGAAGATTCATGGGTAGAGTAAAGTCCAAGGCACATATATTCCTATATATAGATATTTAAGGTAAGAAATGAGAGAGTAAGAGAGACAATATTACTATGGAGAGTTAGTTTTTAGTAGTGAGTAGGTATAATGCAGTTCTTCATTAAAAATTTAGGAGTGTTCAAGTCTTCCATTATATTGCATTGTACTATTTTCATGAGCTTCCATTAATGGAATAGTACTGAGTTATTGTAGAAGTCTATCTCATTATTTTTCTACATATTATAGTGCCATTACCATATACTTATCATAGATTGCTTATTTCACATCTTGTGGTTGCAATTCCATTAATATACATCCTCAAAAGCTAACATGACCCTCGCTAGATAGCTTAGTCCTTGACTAACCATTATACCACATTATTTTTCTACTCATTTCCTTCCACCAATCACAAAGTTGTTTATAATTATTAGAGTTATAGCATTTAAGTTTCTTTCATGCCAATCACTAGTTGATATTTTTCTATATGCTACCTAAAATTTAAATTCTAATTTTTCTAATATATATAAGTTTGTTCAAAATATAATTGAAAACTTAAGATCAAATATGAATAAATAAAGTACTAAAAATTCAATTCCATGTTTTGGCAATGTTAGATTCAACTTGTTAATTTTTTTGAAGTATGTGTATCAACATGGCTATGTTTATACCCAATTCAAAATTCCTCTTCCATGTCCTTATTCATCCACGAGTAATATCTATATAAAAAAATGCTTTGAGGATGATTATTTATCTCAAAAATTAATCAAATGAAAATAATTTCCAGTAAATATTACTTTTTAAAAGCTTAAATAACAAAATAAACAATAAAACTTTGTTAAAAATTAGTATATAAACAAAACATGTCATTTAAATTTTATAGCGATTTTAAAATGATGATGTTCATGGGAATGTGATTACATTACATAATGCTCAAATAAAAATACAATAACTCATCATAAACAAGTGGATAAGGAGAGGTAATAGAATTTATTTTTATCATGAAATAATTCTAAGATGCAATGAAGTTTACCTACATCTTGATGTCATAGATCCTCACATGTAGACTAAGCTCAACTCTATAATCCACTTAATTATATGCATCAAAATCCTTAAGTATTTGATATGGCTCACTACAACTTAATATTCCTTAACATTGAGATGAGGATTATGTATATTTATGTTATAGTCATGATTATGATTATGGGTATGTAGAGGGACACCTATGTATAGGATAAGACAAAATTTTGTAATATTAAGAAGGGATAATGTGGATCTATAACATGGATGTGATTATAACTATATGAAGACATACATGTAAGAAAAGTAAATGCTGAACGAAGATAATTGTGTATGGTTTGGTTCTTGTAAATAACCATAATTATTTGTGAAAGAGTTACCTATTTATTAGTCATTTTTCACATAATATATTTGTGAGACAAGCATTTCTTCAATAAGTTGCTCAAATTATTTTTTCTTTACAATTTCTTATATGGATTCTTGAAAATTATAAAAATAAAACCATGATTAATTTAAAATAATCCTAATATATTTAGAAATAAAAAAAAAAATTATGGAAAATAGAAAAGGGTTAGTCAAGGTAATTTTTTTTAAAACTAGAAACTACTTCAATGGATTTTATGAATAGACTAACTTAAGCTATAGGAATTAAATTTGAGAATATAAAACTCTAAAGGCTTTACTTGAAAAAAAAAAATTATATGTGGTTTGACAAAATTGATATACACTAATTATTTTATAGATAAATTATTAATTTTAATTGATAAGTTGTATGCAGGTGTATAACAGTTTACTAGCTTTTTGAGATTTTTAAAAAATAGTTAAAACACTAATATATTATATAAAATAATTATAAATATTAACATTCCAAAGTAATTTTTCATGTAAATATAAAATTAACAACTAGAATTTCTATTTAAATTTGTAGAACCCTACGTAGAATAAAATTTATCCCCAAATGAAACATTAAAAATTATAAATAAGTTTTTCTCAAATAATTTAACATTAAGAATTAGCTCATGATTTTTAAGGGTATCTCACTAGATTTTTTTTGCTTCCTTCTTTCATTGTTTTCTTTTGGTAATTATTCCAATTTTATTGTGATTTGATATTTTTAGCATTGTTTCTTCTTTTCTATAGTTTTATTAATCCTTTAACCATTTGACTTTAACAACAGTTTACTATTAATTCTTGGATCTCTATCAATATTAGAGAATAAAATGGTTAAATATGATGAAGCATAACTCACCTTTACCATTTTAGTTTTAATATATGGTTTTATCATGTTATGTTTATGCTAGGTACCATCAATGTAGCACTGATGTAGTGTCCACCGGGAAACAAAATTAAGAATGAAATGTGGTGGGGTGGAAATGAAGGAGCATATTATTTAATATATTAGCTCACACTAACTTAGCATCAATTAGCATTAAATGTTTATACTATACTATAGTTAGTATTATTTAATCTTAAGATACATTTAACTAATATATTTTAACTATAGTGTACTAAGTAATGCTATAAGTTTAATATTAAAAAATATTAATGTTAAATTTAGGTAATTATAAATCTAATATTCTAATATGAATAAATAGTAAATTTACTAGTCAGTACTTAAGAGAGGGGTGTAATTATGTAAATATTAATATTAAAATGGTAGTATGGAGGATATGTTAGTGCATAATGCTTGAGAATAGTTGTGTGTGCTGGGGACTGGGTGATTAATAAGTTATAAGTAAGGTTTTATGAGTTTTCTTATGTGGAGATACATTCGGTTTGTATATGGATTAGTCCATGTAGATGTTCAAAGTTGGGCTATGTAATGCAAGTGAAAGGGTGCAAGATATGTGGGATATGAAGGTATGGGTAGATTACATTGCATTTTAAAAGTATTTACAAATTACTAAAATAAACTTATAGTATATTGTTAAGATGTGGTGTGAAATACTTGAGAACCTAATATTCATGCATTTCAATTTTGATCTTGGATCCATGGGAGTGTATAATTAGAAAATAATAAAAATATATATTTAGGAATAAATTAAAATGTTATACATTATATTACTAGGGAAATTATACATTAAAAGTAAAATATAAAAGTTAAAAAATTAAATATATGATAGAGAGATAAACACAATGTTGATTTTATTATGAGTTAAATACTAGAATATGCATGTCGAATGTTCAATATGACTCAAATATTATATAACCATTGAATATGTGGGTAAATATTGTTTGTTTGATTTTGTATTTGAAGTATGTGTATGCATTTATAAATGAAAAAGTAGGATTTTCTATGAGTGTTAATATATTTTTTGATAATTAAAAACCTATTATAGTCTGCGTAATCAAAAAATCCTTCACATCTCAAAGCTTGACCTTTTATGTGTAATTTGATCCTATTGCCAATGAGCTTATAATGAAAAAAAAAATTAATAAGATTAATATCCCTAATTTATATTCTTTAATAAATATTTTCACCTTAGAGTGTCCTAGCTATCCATAAAAATGACTTCACGTGCTTGAGCACCCATGCCTCGCTTGAGTGATACAACGTAAGCTTCATGGGAAGTGAAAGCATCCATGAGGCAATCTCTAAGATTTTTACTGAGGTTGACTCTTCACCATATGTGATATTTATGCACCTTCTTAATTCTCTTGCTATATTTCCTATGATGTGAGAAGGAAAAATGGAAAATAGAAAATAAAATTAAAAATTGTGGTAAATTAAATCCTAAACTATGGAGGTAATGGGACAAGATATGAAAATCTTCCTATGTTTAATAAAATTGAATGAACAAATTAATTGCATGCTCAAAATAATAAATTTAATGGAATTTCAATTCATACACAAGCATACAAAACATAACAAAAGTAGAACAGAGAAAACGTAGACACAAATCCCACATATATAACAAAAATTGCAAAGACATGATGTTCAAAAAGGTTTAATGCTCTTTAGCCATGCAACTCAAGGCTTGAGTTTAGATTATACAAAAAAAAGAGTGAAAGGAAGAGCATACAAGGCCAACTACTAGGTATAATTAGGTAACTCCAAATGCCTTACACTAATTTCACATACCTATTTATAGATAAAACCAAGGGTGGTTATCCCAAAAAAAATTCAAGAAAGAGATCTAAAATGACATATCTGATTCAAGTTTGATATTCTTCTACCTTAAATATTCAATCACCTTGAGATCTCTGGAATCAAGACCATTTGAAGGCTTTTAAAACTTTGAATGAGTAGTTTATGCCACTATTGTCAACCACCTCTACTAGGGATTACCTTGAGAAGTATGTGAGGGATATTCTATGATTAATTTTTTTTTGTCCTAATCTTGATGAATCAAGATCCTTCTAGAAACTACCTACTCTCCTAGAATGATATACCTATAGTAATATCACTTGCTTAGCCTAGGGTTTTCTTACAGTGAATGACAAAGGCAAAAAATGGGCTCCTTTAGATATCATCATTGGGATAGTATCCTTCGACTAAATAACTAGTGGATATCATTAGGTCTGCTAATTTGGTATAGGTTATTAGGGTAGGCTCATCTATGTGGTAGGTGACAAATTTAGTCACCACATGCACAAATTCAATAGGCTAGTCCACCATAGTCAACTTAGGCAACCCCTTCGACCAATGGAAGAGCTCTTTTGATTGTGTCTCTATATTACCCCTTTTGTCCACATGCAACTATTGTGTTTGCCATGTTTCTATATCCTATTCATTTGTAGAGATTTTTTCATGTGTTGACTTCTCATTACATGGATAAGCATAGTCCATTTGATGAAATATCAAGGACATGCATAGATTTAGCAACCTTTAGTTGCTTATTCTTGGCAGGGTTATGCATAAGGGATCAACCCAAAAATCTATTTATAACATCAAGGGGAATTGTATTGGAATCCTAACGAATTATGGAGAAGTATAAATGGCAAATTGAATTTATTTATCTAAAAAAAAAATTCAAACAATGGCAAATTAAATTAATTTATCTCTAAAAAATTTCAAACTGTGGTGAATTTTTCTATGTTGAGGGCTATGAATATCATTTTACAAAATCTAAAAATGTACGGTAAACTTAAAAGCTTTAGGTTGACATGAAATACTTTTAGCCTTTATGCTTTATGACGATCGGTCTGAGACATGTATGATGATCAACTGTAGGCATGACGATCAGCTATAGATATGAAAACCGGTGTCATGCATGATGATCAATTGTAGGTATGAAAATTGGCTATAGGTATACTGATCGATTGCAATAATGTCAATCAGTTTCAAGAATATCGATTGATTGAAGGCATGAAGATTAACTATAGGCATGATGATCGACTACTAGAATGTTGATCGATTGCAGGTATGATGATCGACTACATACATGACGATCAACTGCAAACATGATGATCAACTGCAGACATGACAATCGATGGTATGCATGATGATAGTTTGTAGGCATGATAATCGGTTGTAGGTATGTCGATAGAGTGTGGCTATGATGATCAGTTGTAGGAATACTGATTTATTGCATGCATGATGATTGGTTTCAGGTATAACGATCAGCTGTAGGCATGATGATTTTTTGTAGGAATTCTTATTGGTTGTAGGCATGACAATCGACTTATATCAACACACACTCTGCAATCAATCGACTTATATCGACAAAAACTTATTTGTAATATTGTCAATATTTTTGTTGTTTTAGAGCTATTTTCAAGTTAGATTATTTTAGATGTATGTTTATCAATACCCACTATAATATATATACGGGTAGTATATGAGGCGATTTGGTCGAGAAAAATAAAATCATTTATAATTTGAAGGCAAATTGGACAAGAAAATAAAAATAATTTATAATTTGAGGTCGACGAATTAAAATAAAAATATTTTAATTATTATCAACGGTGGGTGAATTTACCCGAAAATAAATTCCACCCCATAAATTTTGGGTGAATGATCCCTAGTGAAAGGATCCAAAATTAGCCAATTTAAAATATTGAAAATCCTAAATAGATCCAATTTATGATATTTTGTGCTTATGCAAAACCCTAATCCTTGGTGTAAAAAGAGCATTGACCATGGATGAAATATCAAAAGTCCAATGTGGTCCCAATGGTTACCTTCCCACTTCTATGTTATGAAGTCATCACCCACCATTGATTTCAGATTAAACAACTTGTGAAACTCAAAGATTTAAAGTGCTCTAATACAATCCTATATTCCTATGGACCATTAAGTGTTCAACTATTCTTGGTAAAAATATTGACACGATGGATATTGACCTATGAATCCATAAAATGACACTAAAGAGAAATCTAAGGTATGGGATTCTATGACCATGAAATATCATAATTAAATAATTTGTGGAATATTCATGTGATGAGATATTATATGTCCACCTTTGTCTTCAACATATACTATATTATTCCCATTTTGATCTCCATTGGATGATATCTTGCAAAGGTAGTAGGGAAGTGACAACCACATGAATAATTACCATGATCCCCATTATACATGGAAGCTAACTACATTTAATTGCTTGATCATGTAGGGGAACGATGAATCCATAACCATTGTTTAGTTGGAACCTCAACCAATGGTGGAGTCAATTTAGTTATCATCAAATGGATCTAAGGCTTTGACCATTGATCACATTCAACTTATTTATATATGAAAATTTTGTTATGGAGAGCATGGACAATCAAACAATCTCGATGTTTGTTGTATATCCACATTAGGTTTTTGGTGGAGATTTACTCCAATGATATTCTCAATAATTCTACCACATATCCCAATTGGGTAGTCATATGATCTTGGGGATCTATCATACTATTTTCTCAAGTTATCATCATCTAAGGTTTGAAGTTAGCCTTATTAGAAAAATACTTTCTAGTGTAGTGAATTTTCACTATAGATTTTAGTGGCTCACAGAGGAGCTTTTACCTATATAAGATAAAGAACCAAAAATACAAGACCTTAACTATTAGGTGGTAGAGTTACTAAAAATTCAAACCTAAAGGATTGAATATAAAAATACAATTTTGATAGGGCAATGCTCTCTTTCACATTGTTGCAACTCTACTTCATGGAAAAATGAATTCCAAATGATCATTTTATAGAATTTTCTCCTAAAAATATGGTACCCATTTGAATTAAATTTACCTTATGTGGAATAATATCTTCCTTGTATACCGTGTTTTGTTTGCTCTAAATCTATTTTTTCTTTATAGTGCAACATAGTAAGCTCATCGTCTTCCTCAAAGTACCATATTCACATTATATGGGTATTGGATTTGTATTTCTAGAAATTACTCCTTCACATGAGGTAAAAGAGGAGGATGTTTTCACATCCTATATTAAATATTACATTGATTGTGACTATGATATTTTTACTGATTAGGTAACCTTCAACTAATTGACAATAATCTCTAAGGATTACCTTTCTTAAATTTATTCTTTGCTTGCTAATTCTCTTGATATGATTGCATTACTCTATGCAAGGTTTTCCACTCATATGGTAGCTGACACACGTGTTGTCCAATGAATTTAAATAATATTATGGATAAAAATACTTCAGATCTATCTTTTAATTTTTTTGATTAGGTAGTAAAACAAGGGTTTTGAAAGGACCCCAAACTTTTTACAACTTAAATGGAACCTCAAAAGAACAACCAAGGAAGAAAAAAAAAAGAAGCTCCAAAGGGGTTTTGAAAGTTCCCCTAATCTTTTACAAAGGGGTTTTAAGGGTCCCTAAACGTATAAAACATATCTTTAACCAAAGGGGTCCAACAATGAGTCAATAACCAAAGGATAGGTCAAAATATCTAAGGTCCCAAAAAGAGTTACAGTTGAAAAGTAAATGAATCTTGAGGAAATATTCAATAACATCCAAAGTAGCCAAGAGCATGGAATAAAGATGATGTCCACAATCTAAACACAATAGTCAAAAAATAGGGTGAGAAATCCAAGGAGCTACTGAAGAACACAACCTTATACTAAGAGGGGGGTGAACAGTATAAGATAAAACTTTTCTCTTTTCTTTCCAAAGCAATAACCTCAAATAATATCAATGCAATAATGAAACAATACACAAATCACCATACACATAAGAGACAAATATTTTATATGGAAACACCCTCTCGGGAGAAAACCATAGCAAAATATTGCTCATATATTTCTTCAATAAATGTCATAGACACCAACCCATAGGAGACACCAATATCCTATACAAGTTCATGGATACCAATCCCCTATACAAGTTAATGGACACCAATCCATAGGAGACACCAGGGTTATGCATAAGGATTTGGACTCAAAATGTACTTGTAAAAAAATGATGAATCCTAATCAAAATAAAGGTGAATCCTAAGAAAATAAAATCAATAATCTTCGCACAAAAATTTGATGCATTTAAAGTCATAAAAATTAAGGTCATATTTGGGAAAAAATTTGACATTAAATCTCCTTTTAACTTCATAAAAAACCACCATTAGATCAGGCTTGAAAAGAGATTTCCAACGAGTAAAAATATGTCTATGTTTGGATATATATTGTGGCGAATTGAACCTAAGAAAAAATTGGTCCCAAAAAATTTAGGCGAATGGGCCGATGTCGAGGGTCCTCATATTCACCAATTTCCAATTTTAGAAATCCTAATATTCTCCTAATTTGTGAATATTTGCCACTATGCATAACCCTGGGAGATACCAATCCCCTATATAAGTTCATGGATTAAAATCCATAGGAGACGCCAATACCCTTGCTCAAGTTTTTGGACACCAATCCATAGGAGACACCAATACCCTTGCTCAAGTTTATGGACAACAATTCATAGGAGACACCAATCCCCTTTCTCAATTTCATGGACACCAATCCATAGGAGACACCAATATCCTTGCTCAATTTTATGGACACCAATCCATAGGAGACACCAATATCCTTCTTCTCAAGTTCAATGACACCAATCCATAGGTGACACAAATATCCTTCAGCTTAAGTTTACTCCAAAAATTGCTCACCAAAATTGCTCAAATCTATTCCAAAATATACTCACAAAAACCTACTCAAATCTGCTCATGAACCCTGCTCAAGTATACTCCAAAATCTACTCACAAACACTGCTCAAATCTGCTCCAAAACCTACTCACAAATACTACTCAAATATGCTCTAAAACCTTCTCACAAACACTACTCAAATCTACTCCAAAACTTGCTTACAAACACTCCTCAAATCTGCTCCAAAACATGCTTGATAATGGCATCAAGTTCTTCACCTTTTCCTCGATTTTCTTTCCTCAACTAAAAGCAATTCAAACATATTCTACCCAAAATTATTTTATCTTTATAAACATATAGAGAATGATATGTAATAATGTAGTAAGATTCAAATGGCTAATATGTTCTTCACATTCATTAAGTCTGTCGCTTCCACATATCTCACATTTATTACATTTTAAAGGTAGCTCAAGTCTAGCTTAGATAACTTGTGTGTTGAATTGAAGATGCTAATACCTTTCTCTTATTCCACTACCATATGCACCTTTTCTTCTTCTTGAAATGGCTGAATTGTTCTTCCTTTTTAATTGAATGCTTGAGTGAATATGTGCACTTAATATTCTTTGACACCTTGACTTGTTCCCAGTTTGTGCCCTCCAAATCTACCTCAATGATGATGATCTTCTTCTGGCATGTGCTTTTCAAATCTAGTCAATAATTCTCCTTTTCCCTTCTTTATTTGAATATCAAATCAACCACTTTAAACCCTTATCAATTATTTTAAAAATGCACAATAAAGCTTAAGAATAACTCCTTATATCTCCCTTTTAAAACATACAAAATAAAGCTTTATTAACAACATGATCCTTATATCTCCATTTTATTAATTTGCAAAAATAAAATCACAACATTACACCTGATATCTCCATTTTTATAAAATTTAATTAAACATTTATCCTTACCTTGCATAGTCACATATGAGATTTGATATTTTGAACTCTAGTAATATAGTGACCTAATGCGGCTCATGACAAACTAAGCTAACTAGGTGGATGAAACCAAGAAGCACAATAAAATACTTGACGCCTTTGTTGCACCATGTCAATCAACAAAACCATAGCAAAATAGGCATCGAAGAGATTTGACCCTCTAACCTTTTGCACCACAATGCCCTAACTTAGGCTAGGAAACCGACTGGTCTAACCCAGTGGATGAAACTAAAGGTGCACCATAAACTATATAGATCCTTATTCACGCTATTTTATACAAAAAAAACACAACAAAACATGCATTGAGGGGATTCAACCTTCAAATCTTCTGCATCGTAGTGCTCCAATGCGAGCTAGGCTACCAACTGGTCTAACCACTCAGTTGAGATAGAAGTGGCATGAACAAATATTTAAAGTCTTATTTTGATCATTGCTTCACCGTCAAAATTGTGCTCCTTTCCTCCCTTGTCTTCTAACCATTGCTTGCTCTCCACAAGAAGGATATATTTGAATTCCATGCCATAGCCAAAGTGAATTTATGGCCTTATATTAATATGCTTTTTGTCATTCATGCCCAAGGAGGTCAGCCCATTATTTGAATATTTGAATTTTCAAACTCTCTTTTGTATGGTGCACTCAAGGAGGTTGGCCCATGCAGATTTAATTTTTTAACCTTTTTATATATTTAAATATTTTTATTTAAATATAAACCTTCCAATTTAATATTTAAATATTTCTTTTAATATTAAAGCATACGAAACCACCAAAAGGAGCATTAAATACAAATTTTAAAATTATCTAGAGCCCGCTCAAAATTAAAATTACAAAAACTAAAAATTGTCAATCAAGGTTGGACCTGTCCAAATTAGCATTTAATGAATCCCACCCATTTTTGAATTCAAATTCCAAGTGCAAGAACCCCACTAAAAATTAAATTCAAAAAATATGGATAAAATTGCTTTGGACAAGCTCAAGCTTAGAGGGAGCCAAAAATGCAAAAACATGAGTCATGACAAAAAATTTGAGGTGGTAGACTAGATAAATTTGAATTTCAAAATTAAATAAGAATCTATCCCCAAAGAGCCAAATCCGGGGGAGAGCCTCTCCAGTACACTAGTCTAATTTCATTGGTTAAAAGGAAATACAAAAATAGTTCATTTAGGAAAATAAATAATTAGGAGAAAACACCTAAGAATATCCATCAAGCTTAAGACCATGGTCCATTCCAAACAAAGGAAAATTTAGAATATCTACAAAAAAATATCTTAACTCAAAAGCCAAATTTTGAAGGATAGACACTCCAATATAAAAGCATGTTTGCATCAATAAAAATAAAATGAACCTTGCTTTTATCCTGCATAAAAGCCATCAGATTCAACAATCCAAATTGATAAATTCTATCTTCACCATTTGAACAAAAATTCACCAAGAACTAGCTCTTAAAAGTTAAAATTAATTTTAACAATCTCCAAATTCACTTAAAATCAATAAGAAATAAATCTTACAAAATTCACTCAAAATCTAAGGCTAAATACACAAAAAGATCAAGCCTTGGCTTCGCATTGGAACTTCTAACCAATGATGCCATGTTCTCAATAGCATTATAAATATGAATCATTTTCCCAACCATCCTAAAATCCATAGTGAGGAAAGCCCGTACGAGTCACATAGGATCCAAAAAAGTAGGATCTAATCTCATCAACAAATAATGACTAGGATCTAATGAGATCCAAACTACAACTAAGCTAGACAGTCTAGAGGTGCCCTAGCAAACAACAACCTCCATGCTATCTACCAATAGCTCACCTAGAAACCAGGCCAAGAAAATATCAATCTCCCCACATGAGGTATACTTCAAATATGGGAGGACTATAAATATATCCCAAAATACCATAGTTAATAGAGTTACATGGAATGAACAACTCTCCAAAAAACATAAATAAAAATACCAAATGAATCTCCCCAACAACATATTGGAAATCTAGACAAATCTCCCCCAAAAATGGGAGAACTAGGTAAAACTTTGTAGGAATGCCAAGATCAGCAACAACTCCAATTCCTGTAAGCTCCAACCCAATAGGAACAACAAGAATAGGGACCCATAGTAGGGAAACCCTTCCACATTCTCTCAAACTTACCAACTCTAGCTCCATATCTAGCTTCAATCTATCTTTTAATTTGATGGCTAATAATTCTCTTTTTTCTTAGCATGGTGCTACTCCTATATTCCAATTACCCATAGTCTTTGTTCATTCATGGGTTCCAAGGTCCTTTCCTGCAAGACATTCCCTACAACAAAATAAGTTGTTTCTCAATATTCTATAAATAAGGTACATACAATCTTATGGATAGTTTTTATATATATATCCCTTTTACAATAATTGATAAGACATCACCATCCATTGTTAATAGCTCAAATATGTTTTCCTCCTTTCAAGCAGTTACAATGTAAGGGTTTCTCCATATGAAATCCAATTTAGCATGGTACCTTGGTTTACTTCTATCTTTATCCCAATCGACTACACAATCACCAAATTTAAACCTTAAGGTATGGCTCTTTTATAAAACCATTATTTTATTTTTCTTTTGTAATTCAATAATCATTCTTTGGTGGAATTCCTTTTCTATTTAGTCCCAAGCAATTTTCCCATCCTTATTGGTATAGCATATTTATCTTAGAGCTCTAGTTGGAGTAGCTATAAAACAAGTATCTCTATAGGTATGGGTAGTCTAGCCTCTCTAGAATATAGAAAGCTATAAGATGAGCATCATATCACTTTCTTTCAAGTAATCCTATCATACCACAAGGATACTTAAATATTTAGGTGTCATTGCATATGGTTATTAGATCCAACTCTTTTTAGGATCTTAATCATTTTTTTCATTGGTAGACATAGCTAATTCATTCCCCTAGGGGTAATAGTTTGAGGTAACTCTTACATATATGTTGTATTGGTGAAAAAACATAGTGATTTGGCTCTAATGAATTTTTTGGTATTATCAATTATGACAGTATTGGGGATACCCAATTGTGTTATGATTTCTTTTAAAAAAATCAATTATCTTCTTAATAGCCACCTTCAATAACACTACTTTGGTCCATATAGTGAAGTAATTAGTGGTTGTAAGAATCCATTTATGTCCTTCAATTAAATGGGGGTTAATAATGCCAATGAATTCCAATCCTCATTAGAAAAATGGTTCATCGACCATTATAGGTTTTACCCATTGGTGAGCATATAAGAACATGATATTCCAATAATATCCAACTCTCATAATCTTAATATCCAACTCTCATAATCTTATTGGTGAGCATATAAGAACATGATATTCCAATAATCTTAATATCCAACTCTCATAATATTCATCACTTTTTTTTACCCATTGGTGAGCATATAAGAACATGATATTCCAATAATATCCAACTCTCATAATCTTATTGGTGATAGTTTGAACTAAGAAATGGCCTTTTAAGAAGCCTTGATGGAATTCTCAAAGTAATTGTTAAATTTAATTTATTTTGACACACATAAGGATAATTCCATCAAACATTCTCCTAATAGGACTTTCCCAATAAAAAAGTGGTTATTTTATAGTTTTAATGTCCTCCTATGATTTTTATCTATCCTAAGTGGATATTATCTAGTTTACATGTATTTTACCCATTGATCTATCTAGATCTACTTTATCTTGTTTAAATTGATCAAAAATAGGTCCTCATATACCCCTTTCCTAGTTATATCCTTTACCATATTTGGACACAAGGACCTTCCCCTAACCATATTTATGGGCTTGATTTCTATGTCAAATTCTAGGATATTTGTAATCCACCCAAACCTCTTTTCATTAGTATCTTTTCCCATTATATGTTATTTTATGCTCAAGTGGATGCCATGTGCTATGAATTTTTTGTTAGATATCAGGTACATAAATTTCTTCATCCCCTAGACAAGGGTGCACACTAGCTTTTTGAAATTTTTATATCATAGCTGGGTGTTCATGTTGATCATTATCCCTTAGACTAAGAATAACTACAATACTGAATTCCCCTTTTAAGGTATACAAGATGAAGTCTCTTTCAAAGTCTAGGTTTGATAGACCATAGCTTCTACTATATCTTATTTATCTTCTCAAAATACTCCTTTCCTTATTTAGTCCATCTAAATGACTAGTTCATTTAAAGCATAAGGGTCATTTTTCTGACAATGCTAGTAAAATATAGTATAAAATTTTAAATGAAGTTAATTTTTCCAAATAAATATTGGACATCCTTCATGTGTTGAGGTATAGAGAGATTGGTAATGTCCTAGATTATTCCTAGTTCAATGGAAACATATTCCTTTGAGATGACATATCCTAAAAGCTTGCCCTAGCAAACAAAATAAAAATATTTTACAGGGTTTAGGCATGCACCAAATTCTTAACATCACCTAAAAAAATTCTGTAAATGTTCCATGTGCTCTTCTTTTTTCTTGGATAAGATAGTCAAATCATAAATGTAGATCAAGATAATTCCATTAATAAGACCTTTAAAAGCAATTTGCATGACCCTCTAAAATTTTGCACCAATATTAGATAAGCCAAAAGACATCCCCTAATAAGCAAATGTTCTTCATTTGGTATTGAGTTTTTTTTTTTGTTGATCATCATATTTTACACACACTTGGTTATAACTAAAAAACCCATCCAAGAGAGATAATATTTCAAAGCTAGTGAATGTCTATAGAATCTTGTCCATAAAGGATAGGGTGTAATGATATTTCAATAGATCCTTATTCAAATCTCTAGTTGACACATAGTATACCCTCAAAATTCTTTTTTGTAGTGGTACTAGGTTGGAGATCCATGTGGTGTATTTGATAGGATATATGATCCCTAACTCAATCTATTTATTAAGTTCCTTCTATATGAGAAGTTCTATATTGGGATTAACATACCTCTACTTTTACCTTACTAGTTTAGTGTTAGGGGCTAGTTTCATGGTATGCTAGATGATGCTTGTGTTATATTTTTTTACATCCTCATAAGTGCATGCCACCATACCACTATAGTTTTGATAGAGGTAAGGGAGAGCTAATTTTTCCACTAGGTTACCCACTTTTCTACTTTTTTTTTTAATTTTGAATGAAAGGACATTATATTAATTGGAAATAATCACTTTCATAAAAAAATGTTGGGTGGAATTAACACACCCCGTGGCACACACCAAAAAAAATTACAGGATCACATCAATCAACTCAAAAATCCAATATTACATCAGAACTGAGTAAAGAAAAGAAGACAAAACAGGGACAATTGTATGCAGTCAATCTAGGGCTATCTCCATTTCTTGGAAATTCTCTTTGTTAGTTATAATACTCTTATTTCCTTCGAAATGACCATTAAAGTTAAATAGGAATTCCAATGTGATGAGTTATCTAGGAATATCGTTATAAATTAATTGTATAATTTCAGTATCATATGCCTTATCAATAGAGGATCCCAATTATCCAAGAAATAGAACCTTCTAATAGATAAATTGATTGATATGTTCATCACTATTAAACACTTGCCAATACTATCATTATTGAGGATGAATAGCCTAACTATCATTTTTATATGTAAATTATGTATCTAGTTTTCTATAGAATCAAACTATAACCTAATGACTACCATGCAATTGATATGTATGTTCTAAACCCTATGGAGAGCATTGAAATTCACAACATCAAAAGCCTCTACTATCCTAAACACTATACCTATAAGTCATTGTTAATTTATTTTTTGGTTAGTCATTGGGCCCTTACTTTCTTGATCATCAACTCTATGTCACAAAATATATATAGCAATTTGATGTCCTTCCTTTTATCAAAATAGAGACTAAGAACCAAGGCTTCATATTCTATGATATTATTTTTATAGTTGAATTAGAATCTATATGATTGTAGCACCTTAGTTTTTTTAATAATACTAGGTAGATACCAATTCCATCCCCTTTCTACTTTACCCCCATCAAAGTACAAGTTCCATATGTGAGGCAAGAGCATCCATTACCAAAGAAAATTTAAAACAATTGGCTAACAATTTAGATGGTCATAAAAAGATAGAAGTGGAAAAGAAGTGACATACAAAGGAGATAAAATAAAAGAATAAATCAAACAATAAGTAAAGGTGAATGATGAGAAACAAAATGTGTACAATATACGTACAAAGGAATTCCAGGATAAAAAGAGCAAATTTGGAGAGAAAGAGGATAAGGGGGGAAATATTGGTCAGAATAGAGGAATGTCATGACCCTCCCATATGGACCTTTGGATGAGGGAAAAAAAAATGTATTAACTAATGATGCTTTAATACTCGATTTTGTGCAATTAAGTAGCTATGCAATATTATAGATATTTAAGAGTATGATACTACTAACAAATTGCCAATGTATAGGATCAGGTGCACTCATAAGTGGAAGAAGTTGAGTCATCCACAAAAGACAAGGGTACTTGAGGTTGGGGAAGTGATGATAAGACAACTCAAAGGTAACAAGGATGGATACCTTCATATAGACATGCATTCGGTTAAGGGATAATCATCAATAACTAGCCACCTTAAGCCCCAGACTAATAGCCTAGTAGCTATCGTAAGTTCTAGAGGCTAAGACAGTTTACTAGATTGATGGAAAGACTCCCTATTTGTTTTTTGCACATGCATAATTGTCTTTTACTTCAGTACTATTTGCCTTAATAATATGTGAGCTATGAATGAATAGGTTATCTTCATAACTCCTTGTATGCTTTGGTAAATATATATATATATATATATATATATATATATATATATATATATATATATATATATATATATATATATATATATATATATTCATTTTAAATAGATAGTTGATTTATTTAAATAGTAAAAAGATATCATTTTAAAATAAATAGTTTCTTTATTTAATTAGTAAAATATATCATTTTAAATAAATAGTTGATTTATGTAAATGGTAAAATATATCATTTTTAAATAATAGTTGATTTATTTAAATGGTAAAAGATATCATTTTAGAATAAATAGTTGATTTATTTAAATGGTAAATGATATCATTTTTAAATAAATAGTTGATTTATTTAAATAGTAAAAATATATCATTTTAAGAATTGATTTATTTAAATAATAAAGAAATATCATTCTTAAATAAATAGTTGATCTAATTGGAATGGTAAATGATTATTATTTTAAATAATTAATTAATGTATTTAAAACAATAAAGAGATCTCATTTTAAATAAATGGGTGATTTATATTATGGTTATAAAAGCTTTATTTTGAATAAAATATGATTTATTCCATATTAATAAAGAAAACTTTGGTTGTTTTATATTAAGAAATAAAAGAACATATTAAGAAAATGACTATAGACTTTAACTAAGTTGAATTTATGCAGAATTTTATTAATCAAAATAGCCAGTCAATGTTTGTTTGAATGTGATAAGACCCCTTCTAAGGATGGGATGGATTGCCTTCAGATATCCGGTTGAACCAACTGTGCAAAAAAATATTTCCTCAATGATAAGCACCCTGGGTAGAGGAGAGAGGAGGATGTCCATTCCTATCGCCTAACAGATGTAGATGGAGAGTTAAGGTGGGTAGGCATAGGATAGAAAGAGGAGGTTTTTGGAAGAAGAGCACAAAGGAAGTGGGAGAGCAACACCGTTAAGGGAGGAGAAGCTCAAAGGGAAGAAGGAGAAGTGAGCAACGAGAGTTTTCTTGAACAACCCAAATAGCCAATGACTAAAATACCAGGTTGGACTCATGATAACATCCTACAATTAAGAGGTGTATTATATTTTCATTTCATTGGTTTAAAAAATCACTCAGATGTGGGATTTTGTTGGTTTACGTCAACTTCTTTAAAGCTATGGTAAGTCCTTCCTTAAATCTTGTAGTGCTAAGTTTTGAGAGGTGAAACTTTGTTCACCCACCTGTTAGCGATATGAAACCATTAGGGCCTATGACCATATTTAACCTTGTCAACCATACAATAAACATTTCACCTATGCAATTTTATTATTGTACATAGTCGGTTGATTTATGCTAGCACCTGTGTGTGTAGTCGACTAGTTGTGCCACCCCATGCTCACTACCATAACCATTGCTCTAAAGGATAAATTGTTGTAGGTTTAGATAATTCTAAGGATAGGATATCACCAAGGTAGTCATCCACTTGTTTGTAGGGACAACCTTCATTGGTGGTCACAGTCATGTTGTATTTGAAGTAGTACTCCAACCACCTTAGGTAACTACATTCGGGTTGACAGCGTAGCATTGTTGACTATAACAGTGTTGGAATGATTCATTCATGTTGTGGTTGATTTTGGCACCATGGAGACCCCTCCCAAATAATTCACCTACAATTGGTTTGTTTTGGATCGATTCATATTTGTAGCAGTTGTCTTCCTATGTACTGAATACTCATTTCTTGTTGTTTTGATTATCCCTTCGTGAGAGTATTAGCTACTAGTTAATATTCATGTAGGAAGGTAATTAAGCCATGTCTGGTTTGGTAAAACCTAATATTATTTTATTAATGGTAATATTATGGTAATGAAAGGGAAAAATGTTTAATGTTATTTCATTATATGTAATAGTAACATAAGGGTAATGAAAGGGAAGAACCTTTAATGTTATTTCATTATATGTAATAGTAATATAAGGGTAATGAAAGGGAAGAACCTTTAATGTTATTTCATTATCTAAAATGGTAATTTTAGGGTAATGAAAGGGAAGAAATTTTAATGTTATTTCATTATCTAAAATGGTAATTTTAGGGTAATGAAAGGGAATAACCTTTGATGTTATTTCATTATCTAAAATGGTAATTTTAGGGTAATGAAAGGGAAGAACCTTTGATGTTATTTCATTATCTAAAATGGTAATTTTAGGGTAATGAAAGGGAAGAACCTTTAATGTTATTTCATTATATAAAATGGTAATATTAGGGTAATGAAAGGGAAAAACCTCTAAGGTTATTTCATTACCTAAAATGGTAATTTTAGGGTAATGAAAGGGAAGAACTTTTAATGTTATTTTGTTATCTAAAATGGTAATTTTAGGGTAATGAAAGGGAAGAACCGTTAATGTTATTTCATTATCTAAAATGATAATTTTAGGGTAATGAAATATAGGAACCTTTAATGTTATTTCATTATATAAAATGGTAATATTAGGGTAATGAAAGGGAAGAACCTCTAATGTTATTTCATTATATAACGAAAATAGGAATTGTATTGAGTGTGAAATATGGTTTATTTTGTAAATTAAGGGTATGAAACTATATGAAATGAAGAAATTTTTTTATTTGAATATTAAAGTAGTTGGCTTTAATTGTATAATGAATGTGAAATATGGTTTGTTTTGTAAATTAAGTGTATGGGACTGTTGGTCCAAAATCTACCACAGGAAAGGATTTTACAAGTGCACCCTAGAACTTGCCAACATTGAAAGGCTGGAAGCAAGAAATGGCTTCTAGACCAATCTCCAGAGTGGGCTGGTTCCCTTCACTACTCTAAAATCTGGTTTTAAGATAAGGGCTGTAGGAAAGAAAGTTAAAAAAAATGCAAAAAGAAATGGGAAATATGGCCACAGGCCGAAGTGATGGGATCAGAAAAACAACAGCAGGAAACTACAAACGTAACAACAGCAAGTAACATAAGGAATTAGCTTAATGCTCGCACAATCACATGCAACAAATCCCTCCAAACCCACATTCCAGAAATCGTACCCTGACTGTAATATTTAAATCCAAAAAATAGAATTTAAATGTAACAGCAATGCAGGAGTATGAATCGTACCCTGACCGCGATATCACGACGGTTCCGCCCAACCTGCCTGCGTTGACCACGTTGACCGTGATTTCGTGACATGTCAGCGAATCGCTGCAGTTTTTGAACTTAGTCAATTTCTACTCATTTTTTCTCCTTTTCCTCCAAAGCTGCATCAAAGCTGGTATCAAAGGTCAGATTTTCAACAATACACTAATGCATTAATCAATGAGAATCAATGTGGCAAAAATTCCAACATTCTTGGCAGCTTACGGGGTATACAGCTCGCTGTATGCAAGAATACAGGCCTTAGTCCATTGGGCACAGAGTCATATTAGAACAGGAAGGTTGGCTGCTGCAAAACATGTCAGAGGACTGTTGCAAAACTTCTTCTGCTGTTGAAAACTAGAACCGAAAGAACCTGCATAGAAGCGATTATAAACTAAATGGAATGAGAGGGTGGAATGAGATCTTGCGATTGCGCAAGCGGTGACTGCAATGGAGTGATGTGGAAGTAAGTGAACGAATTTATGGAATGGTAATGGAACTAGGAAAGCTGTGAAATGAAATGAACTAGACTATGAAATAAATGCATAAAAGACTGAACTTAGAGGAAAGGGATAAGAAGGGACGGGGAAAAATAGAAAAAGGGAAAAGAAACAACAGTCGTGGCTTATTTTTGTTTGAATGCAGAAGAAAAAAAAAGAAGAAGGAAGAAGATGAAGAAAGGAAAGAGAGGAAACGGGGAAGGGAAAAGAAGAATTTTCTGAAAGCCACCAAATACCGGGAAAGGAAGAGACAAAAGGAAAAAAGAAGCACCTACAGCTCGTAGGCAACAAAAGAGCTGAGATGAACAAGTAATAACAAAAAAGATATATATATATATTTTTTTTTTTGTTTTTTTTTTTTTTGTTTTTTCAAAATACTATATACAATAGTTCACGACATGATTGGCATGTCACCACCAGAAACCCAGTCTCAGGAGTTATCCAATAAATCTGCAATGTCCCGACCAGATCCAATCATACTTGAGTCGGTTCTTGAAATTGGGCTGGCTCCTTCTTACTAGTACCCACATGGAGGACTTCTTCAGGTACTGGATGTAGTGGCTGGAACCAACACCACAACTTTGCAGACTTTACTGGCTGTGGGCTGAGTACAGGCTCCTCTAACTCCTTGATGTGATCACAGGGCTCTTCAAGTGAGAAATCTGATTATGGGATCTCCTCATGTTCTAGAATTTGAACTTGTTCTTCTACTTGGCACATCTCTTGATGAAAACTACAAGCAACCATATTGTTCATTGTTGGAAAAGTTCTTGCATGTTCCAATCCTTGACTTTGGGTGATATCTGTCCCTTGAACTCCACATGACTACATCTCAGGTTTCTGCTCAGTATAAGGGATCTGGCATGAAAAGTACTGTGCAGGGTAGACAGGAGCAGCAACCACCGAAGAAGGTAATGGAGTTTCTCCCCACGGTAACTTTCTCGATAAGAGCAAAAGCTGTTCCGCTCGCACTGCTTCCTCAAAGATTTGTGGGAACCGTTGTTCACCTGACTACAGCAAAAAGAGACCTATGTCAGAATTAAAAGCTCGAACATAAAAGAGGTGGGCTTGGGTGGGTGATGGACGGATCTTCTCTGGAATTCTCTTCCAACTTATCAAGAATCGGACATTGAAGTCTCGTGATGCTTTCTTGAGGTGCTCTCTTGATGTACATGAAAAATTAGTAGAGATCCAAAGAACTGTAGAAAGGATCTTCGTCAAATCTTTTGATCAGTGCCCCCGCTAGATCATCCCATGAGCTGATGCTTTGACGTTTGAGCAATTTGTACCACAACAATGCTCTTCCTTCCAAAGATTGAACCAGAAGTCGGATCATGACATCTTCGTGTTCTATGACATGGATCATGGACAGAGTAGCAATGTCTTCAACATGTGCCAGAGCCATGCCTTCGGTACCATCATATTTTGCCAGGTTCTTCAGGGCACCTTCGGGAATTTCATGTCGAACTTGGAGATTCAGAGGGCCAGGATCATCCCATCTAGGAAAAACCCTCGCATTTGTGGCAGTGGTCTGTGGAATTACGGCCATCACCATTAAGTCAGAGTCTCCAGATGAACATTATTTGAATTTAAAAAAAAATAAGCGTCCACGAACAGATCTTCAACTCAGCAAAGTCGCCAGATGAACTTAAAAATCTTTGCTGTGAGGCCAAGACAGCTCATCAAATCTTGAGACCTCCGGGTGTTTAAAAAACTTATGGATATTTTGAGACAGAAGAAGTCTGTCCCACCGGGCGTGCCAAAAATTGTTGGTCCAAAATCTGCCACAGGAAAGGATTTTACAAGTGCACCCTAGACTTGGCCAACATTGAAAGGCTGGAAGCAAGAAATGGCTTCCAGACCAATCTCCAGAGTGTGCTGGCTCCCTTCACTACTCTAAAATTTGGTTTTAAGATAAGGGTTGCAGGAAAGAAAGTTTAAAAAAATGAAGAAAGAAATGGGAAATATGGCCACAGGCCGAAGTGATGGGATCAGAAAAACAACAGCAGGAAACTACAAACGTAACAATAGCAAGTAACATAAGGAATTAGCTTAATCCTTGCACAATCACATGCAACAAATCCCTCCAAACCCACATTCTAGAAATCGTACCCTGACCGCAATATTTAAATCCAAAAAACAGAATTTAAATGTAACAGCAATGCAGGAGTATGAATGCTATTAGAAATGCAGAAAAAAAGAAAAGAAATTCATCCATGCAACGCTTGAAAAATTAGAAGTTTATCCTTTTGTTCCCGCAAATACAATTCCAGTCTCTAGTAGCAAGTTTTTCCAACCTCCCGTAAATTAAAATTACATTGGTTTTTATAGAGGTTCGTCCTCTTTACAGCATTGAATATTTAAAACCAACTTCCTCGTGATCTACAACCATGCAACGGGAATTATGCACACGATGCCCTTAATTGCAGCATTGAGGAGGCAAAAATTAAATACAATAAGATAATCGCGGTCGCCTTCATTAAATTTTATTTTTCGAACATGTGCATGAAATCGTTAAAATAGACCACGACCAGCCGCTTCGAACAAATAAATATTTAATTTTGGAAGCCTGGGCGGTTCTTTGACTTTGAATGCCTTGGAAATCCACAAATCATTAAATTCGGGTCAGTATTAAATACTCAAAAATCGAGAAAAACCCCTCGGGCCGTTCATACTGCACTTGGCGGGAAAATGTGCAGGTCGCGAAAACGCGACGGGTCACGAAATCGTGACATATTTTTATCTTTGCATGCCTTCGTCGAAACATGCAGCGCATCGCTGCAACCTTCGAGCATTTAGACTTCCCTGCAAACGTGCAGCGCATCGCTGCACTTTTAACTTCAACTCCCTCTGCAACCAATGTGCAGCGCGTCGCTGCAACCTTGGCCTTGGACTTCCTTGAAACAAACCTGCAGCGCATCGCTGCACTTTCAGCACTTAAGCTTTGGAATCCGTCAGCATCGTGAAAACGCCACATGCAGCGCATCGCTGCACTTTCTTAACTTAGACTCTTTTTGACCACGCCACCCGCGATTCTGAAACTTGCAGTGCGTCGCTGCAACTTTCAAGCTCTTAAGCCTTTGCAACGAATGTGCAGCGAATCGCTGCCACTTTTAACTTAAGGCTTCTGCTCAACCAACATGCAGCGAATCGCTGCACTTTTACCACTTGACTCTTCGAAGCTCCCGACGTCGCGATTCTGGAACATGTTAGCGATGCGCTGCAAGTTTTTAAGTTAGGTCGTCGGCTGAGATTCTTGTCGCGATTTCGTGACATTTTGTCGCTGTTCCCATTTTGCTCGCTGAAAGTTGCGAAAATGAAACACGTCGCGATATCGCGACGGTTTCGCCCAACCTCGCTGCGTTGACCACGTTGACCGCGATTTCGCGACATGTCAGCGAATCGCTGCAGTTTTTGAACTTAGTCAATTTCTACTCATTTTTTCTCCTTTTCCTCCAAAGCTGCATCAAAGCTGGTACCAAAGGTCAGATTTTCAACAATACACTAATGCATTAATCAATGAGAATCAATGTGGCAAAAATGCCAAAAGGGACTTTAATTTATGAAATGAAGAAAAATGTTTATTTGAAGATTAAAGTAGTTGGCTTTAATTGGATAATGAATCTGAAAAATTATTTGTTTTGTAAATTAAGGGTATGGGAAATTAATTTATGAAATGAAGAAAAAGGTTTATTTGAAGATTAATTGGATAATGAATGTAAAATATGGTTTGTTTTGTAAATTAAAGGTATAGGACTTTAATTTATGAAATGAAGAAAAAAATTTATTTGAAGATTAAAGTAGTTGGATTTAATTGGATAATGAATGTGAAATATGGTTTGTTTTGTAAATTAAGGTTATGGGACATTAATTTATGAAATGAAGAAAAATGTTATTTTAAGATTAAATTAGTTGACCTTAATTGGATAATGAATGTGAAATATGGTATATTTTGTAAATTAAGGGTATGGGACATTAATTTATGAAACAAAGAAAAAAATTATTTTGAAGATTAAAGTAGTTGGCTTTAATTGGATTATTAATGTGAAATATGGTTTGTTTTTTAAATTAAGGGTATGGGAATTTAATTTATGAAATGAGGAAAAAGGTTTATTTTAATATTACAGTAGTTGCATTTAATTGGATACTGAATGTGAAATATGATTTATTTTGTAAATTAAGGGTATGGGACATTAATTTATGAAACAAAGAAAACAATTATTTTGAAGATTAAAGTAGTTGGCTTTCATTGGATAATGAATGTGAAATATGGTTTGTTTTTTAAATTAAGGGTATGGGACTTTAATTTATGAAATGAGGAAAAATGTTTATTTGAAAATTAAAGTAGTTGCCTTTAATTTAATGATAAGTGTGAATTTGGATTACTCAACAGTTAAGGCTATGAGACTTTAATTGATAAGTAAGGGTTAGACTATTTATTGCAAGTAGAGCATATGGTTTGATGCATGGTTGAATAACTCTCATGAGTATATGAGATAGGAAATAGAAAGAGTAGTTTCTATGATATCAACTATGCATTGGAAAGTTGAATTGCTTGGGTTATTTGTATAGTTGCAATTTGGAAATAAAATAAACAAATGCATTTAGAAGCATGTCTATCCTAATCTATGAGTGTCCTGATCCCCTATTATCCTCACTTGATCAATGGAAGAAACGGGAGGACCAAATTCATAAGATGGACCAATGCACAAGTTTGCTCTCTACCTTACATCTTGCTTAATTATGCAATAGATTATATTTGTGGGGATATTTCCTCGATGAAATTGATGTAAAGTATTGTTTGAAGGTATGGGGTTTACCATACATACATATGTGATAAATGAAAAATGTGATTGATGCACTTTGTATTCCATAGGTTGAAATTAGTTATATTTAAATCATTTCTATTGCATGTTTATCCTTTCATTATTAATTTATATTTTAATTATCCTTTACTTGTTTAGTTATTCATGATTTTTTGGATTTGGTGTCTATATCTATTATTTAAATTCTTATGTTAATCACTACTATAAAATAATAGTAAGTTCTAGGTGAACTTAGAGGATGACCTAATGGCTTGATACCCCTTAGGGAGATTGGTACTTGGTTTAGAAGATCATACCAGAGTTAAGATAGCTTACCAGAGGATAAGATTGATAGCTTAACTCACAGTACACATAGCATATCCACACATAATAGCTTGTGTGGAATATAGAGATGCATGTACACCTTCTAATTATTTAAGGTGATAAGTCTAGATTATCGCGGTTAGGGTACGATATCGTGACGGTTCCGCCCAACCTGCCTGCGTTGACCACGTTGATCGCGATTTCGTGACATGTCAGCGAATCGCTGCAGTTTTTGAACTTAGTCAATTTCTACTCATTTTTTCTCCTTTTCCTCCAAAGCTGCATCAAAGCTGGTATCAAAGGTCATATTTTCAACAATACACTAATGCATTAATCAATGAGAATCAATGTGGCAAAAATGCCAACATTCTTGGCGGCTCGCGGGGTATACAGCTCACTGTATGCAAGAATCCAGGCCTTAGTCCATTGGGCACAGAGTCATATTAGAACAGGAAGGTTGGCTGCTGCAAAACATGTCATAGGACTGCTACAAAATTTCTTTTGTTGCTGAAAACTAGAACCGGAAGAACCTGCATAGAAGCGGTTATAAACTGAATGGAATGAGAGGGTGGAATGAGATATTGCGATTGCGCAAGCGGTGACTGCAATGGAGTGATGTGGAAGTAAGTGAACGAATTTATGGAATGGTAATGGAACTAGGAAAGTCATGAAATGAAATGAACTAGACTATGAAATAAATGCATAAAATACTGAACTTAGAGGAAAGGGATAAGAAGGGACGGGGAAAAATAGAAAAAGGGAAAAGAAACAACAACCGTGGCTTATTTTTGTTTGAATGCAGAAGAAAAAAAAGAAGAAGGAAGAAGATGAAGAAAGGAAAGAGAGGAAACGGGGAAGGGAAAAGAAGAATTTTTTGAAAGCCACCAACTCGCGGAAAGGAAGAGACAAAAGGAAAAAAGAAGCACCTACAGCTCGCAGAGGCAACAAAAGAGCTGAGATGAACAAGGAATAACAAAAAGATATATATATATATATATATATATATATATTTTTTTTTGTTTTTTCAAAATACTATATACAATAGTTCACGACATGATTGGCATGTCGCCACCAGAAACCCAGTCTCAGGAGTTATCCGATAAATCTGCAATGTCCCGACCAGATCCAATCATACTTGAGTCGGTTCTTGAAATTGGGCTGGCTCCTTCCCGAAGTTCTCCATGGTGTGAATAGGATGCAATGCGGTAGATTATCCTTCTTACTAGTACCCACATGGAGGACTTCTTCAGGTACTGGATGTAGTGGCTGGAACCAACACCACCACTTTGCAGAATTTACTGGTTGTGGGCTGAGTACAGGCTCCTCTAACTCCTTGATGTGATCACAGGGCTCTTCAAGTGAGAAATCTGATTCTGGGATCTCCTCAGGTTCTGGAATTTGAACTTGTTCTTCTACTTGGCACATCTCTTGATGAAAACTACAAGCAACCATATTGTTCATCGCTGGAAAATTTCTTGCATGTTCCAATCCTTGAATTTGGACGAGATCTGTCCCTTGAACTCCACATGACTGCATCTCAGGTTTCTGCTCAGTATAAGGGATCTGGCATGAAAAGTACTGTGCAGGGTAGACAGGAGCAGCAACCACCGAAGAAGGTAATGGAGTTTCTCCCCACGGTAACTTTCTCGATAAGAGCAAAAGTTGTTCCGCTCGCACTGCTTCCTCAAAGATTTGTTGGAACCGTTGTTCACCTAACTGTAGCAAAAAGAGACCTATGTCAAAATTAAAAGCTCGAACATAAAAGAGGTGGGCTTGGGTGGGTGATGGACGGATCTTCTCTAGAATTCTCTTCCAACTTATCAAGAATCGGACATTGAAGTCCGTGATGCTTTCTTAAGGTGCTCTCTTGATGTACATGAAAAATTAGTAGAGATCCAAAGAACTGTAGAAAGGATCTTCGTCAAATATTTTGATCAGTGCCCCCGCTAGATCGTCCCATGAGCTGATGCTTTGACGTTTGAGCAATTTGTACCACAAAGAATGCTCTTCATTCCAAATACTCGAACCGAAGTCGGATCATGACATCTTCGTGTTCTATGACATGGATCATGGACGGAGTAGCAATGTCTTCAACATGTGCCAGAGCCATGCCTTCGGTACCATCATATTTTTCCAGGTTCTTCAGGGCACCTTCGGGAATTTCATGTCGAAATTGGAGATTCAGAGGGCCAGGATCATCCCATCAAGGAAAAACCCTCGCATTTGTGGCTGTGGTCTGTGGAATCACGACCATCACCATTAAGTCAGAGTCTCCAGATGAACATTCTTTGAATTTTAAAAAAAATAGGCGTCCACAAACAGATCTTCAACTCAGCAAAGTCGCCAGATGAACTTACAAATCTCTGCTGTGAGGCCAAGACAGCTCATCAAATCTTGAGACCTCCGGGTGTTTAAAAAACTTATGGATATTTTGAGACAGAAGAAGTCTGTCCCACCGGGCGTGCCAAAAATTGTTGGTCCAAAATCTGCCACAGGAAAGGATTTTACAAGTGCACCCTAGACCTGGCCAACATTGAAATGCTGGAAGCAAGAAATGGCTTCCAGACCAATCTCCAGAGTGGGCTGGTTCCCTTCACTACTCTAAAATTTGGTTTTAAGATAAGGGCTGCAGGAAAGAAAGTTAAAAAAATGCAGAAAGAAATGGGAAATATGGCCACAGGCCGAAGTGATGGGATCAGAAAAACAACAGCAGGAAACTACAAACGTAACAATAGCAAGTAACATAAGGAATTAGCTTAATCCTCGCACAATCACATGCAGCAAATCCCTCCAAACCCACATTCCAGAAATCGTACCCTGACCGCAATATTTAAATCCAAAAAATAGAATTTAAATGTAACAGCAATGCAGGAGTATGAATGCTATTAGAAATGCAGAAAAACAGAAAAGAAATTCATCCATGCAACGCTTGAAAAATTAGAAGTTTATCCTTTTGTTCTTGCAAATACAATTCCAGTCTCTAGCAGCAAGTTTTTCCAACCTCCCGTAAATGAAAATTACATTGGTTTTTATAGAGGTTCGTCCTCTTTACAGCATTGAATATTTAAAACCAACTTCCTCGTGATCTACAACCATGCAACGGGAATTATGCACACGATGCCCTTAATTGCAGCATTGAGGAGGCAAAAATTAAATACAATAAGATAATCGCGGTTGCCTTCATTAAATTTTATTTTTCGAACATGTGCATGAAATCGTTAAAATAGACCACGACCAGCCGCTTCGAACAAATAAATCTTTAATTTTGGAAGCTTGGGCGGTTCTTTGACTTTGAATGCCTTGGAAATCCACAAATCATTAAATTCGGGTCCGTATTAAATACTCAAAAATCGAGAAAAACCCCTCAGGCCGTTTATACTGCACTTAGCGGGAAAATGTGCAGGTCGCGAAACGCGACGGGTCACGAAATCGTGACATATTTTTATCTTTGCATGCCTTCGTCGAAACATGCAGCGCATCGTTGCAACCTTCGAGCATTTAGACTTCCTTGCAAAACGTGCAGCGCATCGCTGCACTTTTAACTTCAACTCCCTCTACAACCAATGTGCAGCGCGTCGCTGCAACCTTGGCCTTGGACTTCCTTGAAACAAACCTGCAGCGCATCGCTGCACTTTCAGCACTTAAGCTTTGGAAGCCGTCAGCATCGCGAAAATGCCACATGCAGCGCATCGCTGCACTTTCTTAACTTAGACTCTTTTTGACCACGCCACCCGCGATTCTGAAACTTGCAGTGCGTCGCTGCAACTTTCAAGCTCTTAAGCCTTTGCAACGAATGTGCAGCGAATCGCTGCCACTTTTAACTTAAGGCTTCTGCTCAACCAACATGCAGCGAATCGCTGCACTTTTACCACTTGACTCTTCGAAGCTCCCGACGTCGCGATTCTGGAACATGTTAGCGACGCGCTGCAAGTTTTTAAGTTAGGTCGTCGGCTGAGATTCTTGTCGCGATTTCGTGACATTTTGTCGCTGTTCCCCTTTTGCCCGCTGAAAGTTGCGAAAATGAAACACGTCGCGATATCGCGACGGTTTCGCCCAACCTGCCTGCGTTGACCACGTTGACCGCGATTTCGCGACATGTCAGCGAATCGCTGCAGTTTTTGAACTTAGTCAATTTCTACTCATTTTTTCTCCTTTTCCTCCAAAGCTGCATCAAAGCTGGTACCAAAGGTCATATTTTCAACAATACACTAATGCATTAATCAATGAGAATCAATGTGGCAAAAATGCCAACAGGGACTTTAATTTATGAAATGAAGAAAAATATTTATTTGAAGATTAAAGTAGTTGGCTTTAATTGGATAATGAATCTGAAAAATTATTTGTTTTGTAAATTAAGGGTATGGGAAATTAATTTATGAAATGAAGAAAAAGGTTTATTTGAAGATTAATTGGATAATGAATGTAAAATATGGTTTGTTTTGTAAATTAAAGGTATGGGACTTTAATTTATGAAATGAAGAAAAAAATTTATTTGAAGATTAAAGTAGTTGGATTTAATTGGATAATGAATGTGAAATATGGTTTGTTTTGTAAATTAAGGGTATGGGACATTAATTTATGAAATGAAGAAAAATGTTATTTTAATATTAAATTAGTTGACCTTAATTGGATAATGAATGTGAAATATGGTATATTTTGTAAATTAAGGGTATGGGACATTAATTTATGAAACAAAGAAAAAAATTATTTTGAAGATTAAAGTAGTTGGCTTTAAATGGATTATTAATGTGAAATATGGTTTGTTTTTTAAATTAAGGGTATGGGAATTTAATTTATGAAATGAGGAAAAAGGTTTATTTTAATATTACAGTAGTTGCATTTAATTGGATACTGAATGTGAAATATGATTTATTTTGTAAATTAAGGGTATGGGACATTAATTTATGAAACAAAGAAAAAAATTATTTTGAAGATTAAAGTAGTTGGCTTTCATTGGATAATGAATGTGAAATATGGTTTGTTTTTTAAATTAAGGGTATGGGACTTTAATTTATGAAATGAGGAAAAATGTTTATTTGAAAATTAAATTAGTTGCCTTTAATTTAATGATAAGTGTGAATTTGGATTACTCAACAGTTAAGGCTATGAGACTTTAATTGATAAGTAAGGGTTAGACTATTTATTGCAAGTAGAGCATATGGTTCGATGCATGGTTGAATAACTCTCATGAGTATATGAGATAGGAAATAGAAAAAGTAGTTTCTATGATATCAACTATGCATTGGAAAGTTGAATTGCTTGGGTTATTTGTATAGTTGCAATTTGGAAATAAAATAAACAAATGCATTTAGAAGCATGTCTATCCTAATCTATGAGTGTCCTGATCCCCTATTATCCTCACTTGATCAATGGAAGAAACGGGAGGACCAAATTCATAAGATGGACCAATGCACAAGTTTGCTCTCTACCTTACATCTTGCTTAATTATGCAATAGATTATATTTGTGGGGATATTTCCTCGATGAAATTGATGTAAAGTATTGTTTGAAGGTATGGGGTTTACCATACATACATATGTGATAAATGAAAAATGTGATTGATGCACTTTGTATTCCATAGGTTGAAATTAGTTATATTTAAATCATTTCTATTGCATGTTTATCCTTTCATTATTAATTTATATTTTAATTATCCTTTACTTGTTTAGTTATTCATGATTTTTTGGATTTGGTGTCTATATCTATTATTTAAATTCTTATGTTAATCACTACTATAAAATAATAGTAAGTTCTAGGTGAACTTAGAGGATGACCTAATGGCTTGATACCCCTTAGGGAGATTGGTACTTGGTTTAGAAGATCATACCAGAGTTAAGATAGCTTACCAGAGGATAAGATTGATAGCTTAACTCACAGTACACATAGCATATCCACACATAATAGCTTGTGTGGAATATAGAGATGCATGTACACCTTCTAATTATTTAAGGTGATAAGTCTAGATTATCGCGGTTAGGGTACGATATCGCGACGGTTCCGCCCAACCTTCCTGCGTTGACCACGTTGATCGCGATTTCGTGACATGTCAGTGAATCGCTGCAGTTTTTGAACTTAGTCAATTTCTACTCATTTTTTCTCCTTTTCCTCCAAAGCTGCATCAAAGTCGGTATCAAAGGTCAGATTTTCAACAATACACTAATGCATTAATCAATGAGAATCAATGTGGCAAAAATGCCAACATTCTTGGCGGCTCGCGGGGTATACAGCTCGCTGTATGCAAGAATCCAGGCCTTAGTCCATTGGGCACAGAGTCATATTAGAACAGGAAGGTTGGCTGCTGCAAAACATGTCAGAGGACTGCTGCAAAACTTCTTCTGCTGCTGAAAACTAGAACCGGAAGAACCTGCATAGAAGCGGTTATAAACTGAATGGAATGAGAGGGTGGAATGAGATCTTGCGATTGCGCAAGCGGTGACTGCAATGGAGTGATGTGGAAGTAAGTGAACGAATTTATGGAATGGTAATGGAACTAGGAAAGCTATGAAATGAAATGAACTAGACTATGAAATAAATGCATAAAAGACTGAACTTAGAGGAAAGGGATAAGAAGGGACGGGGAAAAATAGAAAAAGGGAAAAGAAACAACAGTCGTGGCTTATTTTTGTTTGAATGCAGAAGAAAAAAAAAGAAGAAGGAAGAAGATGAAGAAAGGAAAGAGAGGAAACGAGGAAGGGAAAAGAAGAATTTTTTGAAAGCCACCAACTGCCGGGAAAGGAAGAGACAAAAGGAAAAAAGAAGCACCTACAGCTCGCAGGCAACAAAAGAGCTGAGATGAACAAGGAATAACAAAAAAGATATATATATATATATATATATATATATATTTTTTTTTTTTTGTTTTTTCAAAATACTATATACAATAGTTCACGACATGATTGGCATGTCGCCACCAGAAACCCAGTCTCAGGAGTTATCCGATAAATCTGCAATGTCCCGACCAGATCCAATCATACTTGAGTCGGTTCTTGAAATTGGGCTGGCTCCTTCCTGAAGTTCTCCATGGTGTGAATAGGATGCAATGCGACAGATTATCCTTCTTACTAGTACCCACATGGAGGACTTCTTCGTGCATTGGATGTAGTGGTCGGAACCAACACCACCACTTTGCAGAATTTCTCGGTTGTGGGCTGAGTACGAGCTCCTCTAACTCCTTGATGTGATCACAGGGCTCTTCAAGTGAGAAATCTGATTCTGGGATCTCCTCAGGTTCTGGAATTTGAACTTGTTCTTCTACTTGGCACATCTCTTGATGAAAACTACAAGCAACCATATTGTTCATCGCTGGAAAAGTTCTTGCATGTTCCAATCCTTGACTTTGGACGAGATCTGTCCCTTGAACTCCACATGATCGCATCTCAGGTTTCTGCTCCGTATAAGGGATCTGGCATGAAAAGTACTGTGCAGGGTAGACAGGAGCAGCAACCACCGAAGAAGGTAATGGAGTTTCTCCCCACGGTAACTTTCTCGATAAGAGCAAAAGTTGTTCCGCTCGCACTGCTTCCTCAAAGATTTGTTGGGACCGTTGTTCACCTGACTGTAGCAAAAAGAGACCTATGTTAGAATTAAAAGCTCGAACATAAAAAAGGTGGGCTTGGGTGGGTGATGGACGGATCTTCTCTAGAATTCTCTTCCAACTTATCAAGAATCGGACATTGAAGTCCATGATGCTTTCTTAAGGTGCTCTCTTGATGTACATGAAAAATTGGTAGAGATCCAAAGAACTGTAGAAAGGATCTTCGTCAAATATTTTGATCAATGCCCCCGCTAGATCGTCCCATGAGCTGATGCTTTGACGTTTGAGCAATTTGTACCACAGCAATGCTCTTCCTTCCAAATACTGAACCAGAAGTCGGATCATGACATCTTCGTGTTCTATGACATGGATCATGGACAGAGTAGCAATGTCTTCAACATGTGCCAGAGCCATGCCTTCGGTACCATCATATTTTTCCAGGTTCTTCAGGGCACCTTCGGGAATTTCATGTCGAACTTGGAGATTCAAGAGGGCAGGATCATCCCATCTAGGAAAAACCCTCACCTTTGTGGCAGTGGTCTATGGAATCACGGCCATCGCCATTAAGTCAGAGTCGCCAGATGAACATTCTTTGAATTTAAAAAAAATAGGCATCCACGAACAGATCTTCAACTCAGCAAAGTCGCCAGATGAACTTACAAATCTCCGCTGTGAGGCCAAGATAGCTCATCAAATCTTGAGACCTCCGGGTGTTTAAAAAACTTATGGATCTTTTGAGACAGAAGAAGTCTGTCCCACCGGGCGTGCCAAAAACTGTTGGTCCAAAATCTGCCACAGGAAAGGATTTTACAAGTGCACCCTAGACTTGGCCAACATTGAAATGCTGGAAGCAAGAAATTGCTTCCAGACCAATCTCCAGAGTGGGCTGGCTCCCTTCACTACTCTAAAATCTGGTTTTAAGATAAGTGCTACAGGAAAGAAAGTTAAAAAAATACAGAAAGAAACGGGAAATATGGCCACAGGCCGAAGTGATGGGATTAGAAAAACAATAGCAGGAAACTACAAACATAACAATAGAAAGTAACATAAGGAATTAGCTTAATCCTTGCACAATCACATACAACAAATCTCTCCAAACCCACATTCCAGAAATCATACCCTGACCGCAATATTTAAATTCAAAAAATAGAATTTAAATTGAACAGCAATGTAGGAGTATGAATGCTATTAGAAATGCAGAAAAACAAAAAGAAATTCATCCATGCAACGCTTGAAAAATTAGAAGTTGATCCTTTTATTCCCGCAAATACAATTCCAGTCTCTAGCAGCAAGTTTTTCCAACCTCCCGTAAATGAAAATTACATTGGTTTTTATAGAGGTCCGTCCTCTTTATAGCATTGAATATTTAAAACCAACTTCCTCGTGATCTACAACCATGCAATGGAAATTATGCACACGATCCCCTTAATTGCAGCATTGAGGAGGCAAAAATTAAATACAATAAGATAATCACGGTCGCCTTCATTAAATTTTATTTTTCGAACATGTGCATGAAACCGTTAAAATAGACCACGACCAGTTGCTTCGAACAAATAAATCTTTAATTTTGGAAGCCTGGATGGTTCTTTGACTTTGAATGCCTTGGAAATCCACAAATCATTAAATTTGGGTCAGTATTAAATACTCGGAAATCGAGAAAAACCCCTCGGGCCGTTCATACTGCACTTGGTGGGAAAATGCGTAGGTCGCGAAAACGCGACGGGTCGCGAAATCGTGACATATTTTTATCTTTGCATGCCTTCGTCGAAACATTCAGCGCATCGCTGCAACCTTCGAGCATTTAGACTTCCCTACAAACGTGCAGCGCATCACTGCACTTTTAACTTCAACTCCCTCTACAACCAATGTGCAGCGCGTCGCTGCAACCTTGGCCTTGGACTTCCTTGAAACAAACCTGCAGCGCATCGCTGCACTTTCAGCACTTAATCTTTGGAAGCCGTCAGTGTCTCGAAAACGCCACATGCAGCGCATCGCTGCACTTTCTTAACTTAGACTCTTTTTGACCACGCCACCCGCGATTCTGAAACTTGCAGCGCATCGCTGAAACTTTCAAGCTCTTAATCCTTTGCAACGAATGTGCAGCGAATCGCTGCAATTTTTAACTTAAGGCTTCTGCTCAACCAACATGCAGCGAATCGCTGCACTTTTACCACTTGACTCTTCGAAGCTCCCGACGTCGCGATTCTGGAACATGTTAGCGACGCGCTGCAAGTTTTTAAGTTAGGTCGTCGGCTGAGATTCTTGTCACGATTTCGTGACATTTTTTCGCTGTTCCCCTTTTGCCCGCTGAAAGTCACGAAAATGAAACAGGTCGCGATATCGCGACGGTTTTGCCCAACCTGCTTGCGTTGACCACGTTGACCGCGATTTCGTGACATGTTAGCGAATCGCTGCAGTTTTAGTCAATTTCTACTCATTTTTTCTCCTTTTCCTCCAAAGCTGCATCAAAGTTGGTACCAAAGGTCAGATTTTCAACAATACACTAATGCATTAATCAATGAGAATCAATGTGGAAAAAATGCCAACAAGGACTTTAATTTATGAAATGAAGAAAAATGTTTATTTGAAGATTAAAGTAGTTGGCTTTAATTGGATAATGAATCTGAAAAATTATTTGTTTTGTAAATTAAGGGTATGGGAAATTAATTTATGAAATGAAGAAAAAGGTTTATTTGAAGATTAATTGGATAATGAATGTAAAATATGGTTTGTTTTGTATATTAAAGGTATAGGACTTTAATTTATGAAATGAAGAAAAAAAATTATTTGAAGATTAAAGTAGTTGGATTTAATTGGATAATGAATGTGAAATATGGTTTGTTTTGTAAATTAAGGGTATGGGACATTAATTTATGAAATGAAGAAAAATGTTATTTTAAGATTAAATTAGTTGACCTTAATTGGATAATGAATGTGAAATATGGTATATTTTGTAAATTAAGGGTATGGGACATTAATTTATGAAACAAAGAAAAAAATTATTTTGAAGATTAAAGTAGTTGGCTTTAATTGGATTATTAATGTGAAATATGGTTTGTTTTTTAAATTAAGGGTATGGGAATTTAATTTATGAAATGAGGAAAAAGGTTTATTTTAATATTACAGTAGTTGCCTTTAATTGGATACTGAATGTGAAATATGATTTATTTTGTAAATTAAGGGTATGGGACATTAATTTATGAAACAAAGAAAAAAATTATTTTGAAGATTAAAGTAGTTGGCTTTCATTGGATAATGAATGTGAAATATGGTTTGTTTTTTAAATTAAGGGTATGGGACTTTAATTTATGAAATGAGGAAAAATGTTTATTTGAAAATTAAAGTAGTTGCCTTTAATTTAATGATAAGTGTGAATTTGGATTACTCAACAGTTAAGGCTATGAGACTTTAATTGTTAAGTAAGGGTTAGACCATTTATTGCAAGTAGAGCATATGGTTTGATGCATGGTTGAATAACTCTCATGAGTATATGAGATAGGAAATAGAAAGAGTAGTTTCTATGATATCAACTATGCATTGGAAAGTTGAATTGCTTGGGTTATTTGTATAGTTGCAATTTGGAAATAAAATAAACAAATGCATTTAGAAGCATGTCTATCCTAATCTATGAGTGTCCTGATCCCCTATTATCCTCACTTGATCAATGGAAGAAACGGGAGGACCAAATTCATAAGATGGACCAATGCACAAGTTTGCTCTCTACCTTACATCTTGCTTAATTATGCAATAGATTATATTTGTGGGGATATTTCCTCGATGAAATTGATGTAAAGTATTTTTTGAAGGTATGGGGTTTACCATACATACATATGTGATAAATGAAAAATGTGATTGATGCACTTTGTATTCCATAGGTTGAAATTAGTTATATTTAAATCATTTCTATTGCATGTTTATCCTTTCATTATTAATTTATATTTTAATTATCCTTTACTTGTTTAGTTATTCATGATTTTTTGGATTTGGTGTCTATATCTATTATTTAAATTCTTATGTTAATCACTACTATAAAATAATAGTAAGTTCTAGGTGAACTTAGAAGATGACCTAATGGCTTGATACCCCTTAGGGAGATTGGTACTTGGTTTAGAAGATCATACCAGAGTTAAGATAGCTTACCAGAGGATAAGATTGATAGCTTAACTCACAGTACACATAGCATATCCACACATAATAGCTTGTGTGGAATATAGAGATGCATGTACACCTTCTAATTATTTAAGGTGATAAGTCTAGATTATCGCGGTTAGGGTACGATATCACGACGGTTCCGCCCAACCTTCCTGCGTTGACCACGTTGATCGCGATATCGTGACATGTCAGCGAATCGCTGCAGTTTTTGAACTTAGTCAATTTCTACTCATTTTTTCTCCTTTTCCTCCAAAGCTGCATCAAAGCTGGTATCAAAGGTCAGATTTTCAACAATACACTAATGCATTAATCAATGAGAATCAATGTGGCAAAAATGCCAACATTCTTGGCGGCTCGCGGGGTATACAGCTCGCTGTATGCAAGAATCCGGGCCTTAGTCCATTGGGCACGAGTCATATTAGAACAGGAAGGTTGGTCTGCTGCAAAACATGTCGGAGGATCGTTGCAAAACTTCTTCTGCTGCTGAAAACTAGAACCGGAAGAACCTGCATAGAAGTGGTTATAAACTGAATGGAATGAGAGGGTGGAATGAGATCTTGCGATTGCGCAAGCGGTGACTGCAATGGAGTGATGTGGAAGTAAGTGAACGAATTTATGGAATGGTAATGGAACTAGGAAAGCTATGAAATGAAATGAACTAGACTATGAAATAAATGCATAAAAGACTGAACTTAGAGGAAAGGGATAAGAAGGGACGCGGAAAAATAGAAAAATGGAAAAGAAACAACAGTCGTGGCTTATTTTTGTTTGAATGCAAAAGAAAAAAAAAGAAGAAGGAAGAAGATGAAGAAAGGAAAGAGAGGAAACGAGGAAGGGAAAAGAAGAATTTTTTGAAAGCCACCAACTGTCGCGAAAGGAAGAGACAAAAGGAAAAAAGAAGCACCTACAGCTCGCAGGCAACAAAAGAGCTGAGATGAACAAGGAATAACAAAAAAGATATATATATATATATATATTTTTTTTGTTTTTTTTTTTTGTTTTTTCAAAATACTATATACAATAGTTCACGACATGATTGGCATGTCGCCACCAGAAACCCAGTCTCAGGAGTTATCCGATAAATCTGCAATGTCCCGACCAGATCCAATCATACTTGAGTCGGTTCTTGAAATTGGGCTGGCTCCTTCCTGAAGTTCTCCATGGTGTGAATAGGATGCAATGCGGCAGATTATCCTTCTTACTAGTACCCACATGGAGGACTTCTTTAGGTACTGGATGTAGTGGCTGGAACCAACACCACCACTTTGCAGAATTTACTGGTTGTGGGCTGAGTATAGGCTCCTCTAACTCCTTGATGTGATCACAGGGCTCTTCAAGTGAGAAATCTGATTTTGGGATCTCCTCAGGTTCTGGAATTTGAACTTGTTCTTCTACTTGGCACATCTCTTGATGAAAACTACAAGCAACCATATTGTTCATCGCTGGAAAAGTTCTTGCATGTTCCAATCCTTGACTTTGGACGAGATTTGTCCCTTGAACTCCACATGACTGCATCTCAGGTTTCTGCTCAGTATAAGGGATCTGGCATGAAAAGTACTATGCAGGGTAGACAGGAGCAGCAACCACCGAAGAAGGTAATGGAGTTTCTCCCCACGGTAACTTTATCGATAAGAGCAAAAGTTGTTCCGCTCGCACTGCTTCCTCAAAGATTTGTTGGAACCATTGTTCACCTGACTGTAGCAAAAAGAGACCTATGTCAGAATTAAAAGCTCGAACATAAAAGAGGTGGGCTTGGGTGGGTGATGGACGGATCTTCTCTAGAATTCTCTTCCAACTTATCAAGAATCGGACATTGAAGTCCGTGATGCTTTCTTGAGGTGCTCTCTTGATGTACATGAAAAATTGGTAGAGATCCAAAGAACTGTAGAAAGGATCTTCGTCAAATATTTTGATTAGTGCCCCCGCTAGATCGTCCCATGAGCTGATGCTTTGACGTTTGAGCAATTTGTACCACAGCAATGCTCTTCCTTCCAAATACTGAACAAGAAGTCGGATCATGACATCTTCGTGTTCTATGACACGGATCATGGACAGAGTAGCAATGTCTTCAACATGTGCCAGAGCCATGCCTTCGGTACCATCATATTTTTCCAGGTTCTTCAGGGCACCTTCGGGAATTTCATGTCGAACTTGGAGATTCAGAGGGCCAGGATCATCCCATCAAGGAAAAACCCTCACCTTTGTGGTAGTGGTCTATGGAATCACGGCCATCGCCATTAAGTCAGAGTCGCCAGATGAACATTCTTTGAATTTAAAAAAAAATAGGCATCCACGAACAGATCTTCAACTCAGCAAAGTCGCCAGATGAACTTACAAATCTCCGCTGTGAGGCCAAGATAGCTCATCAAATCTTGAGACCTCCGGGTGTTTAAAAAACTTATGGATCTTTTGAGACAGAAGAAGTCTGTCCCATCGGGCGTGACAAAAACTGTTGGTCCAAAATCTGCCACAGGAAAGGATTTTACAAGTGCACCCTAGACTTGGCCAACATTGAAAGGCTGGAAGCAAGAAATGGCTTCCAGACCAATCTCCAGAGTGGGCTGGCTCCCTTCACTACTCTAAAATCTGGTTTTAAGATAAGTGCTGCAGGAAAGAAAGTTAAAAAAATGCAGAAAGAAACGGGAAATATGGCCACAGGCCGAAGTGATGGGATTAGAAAAACAATAGCAGGAAACTACAAACATAACAATAGAAAGTAACATAAGGAATTAGCTTAATCCTTGCACAATCACATACAGCAAATCCCTCCAAACCCACATTCCAGAAATCGTACCCTGATCGCAATATTTAAATCCAAAAAATAGAATTTAAATGTAACAGCAATGTAGGAGTATGAATGCTATTAGAAATGCAGAAAAACAAAAAAGAAATTCATCCATGCAACGCTTGAAAAATTAGAAGTTGATCCTTTTATTCCCGCAAATACAATTCCAGTCTCTAGCAGCAAGTTTTTCCAACCTTCCGTAAATGAAAATTACATTGGTTTTTATAGAGGTCCGTCCTCTTTACAGCATTGAATATTTAAAACCAACTTCCTCGTGATCTACAACCATGCAACGAAAATTATGCACACGATCCCCTTAATTGCAGCATTGAGGAGGCAAAAATTAAATACAATAAGATAATCACGGTCGCCTTCATTAAATTTTATTTTTCGAACATGTGCATGAAACCGTTAAAATAGACCACGACCAGTTGCTTCGAACAAATAAATCTTTAATTTTGGAAGCCTGGATGGTTCTTTGACTTTGAATGCCTTGGAAATCCACAAATCATTAAATTTGGGTCAGTATTAAATACTCGGAAATCAAGAAAAACCCCTCGGGCCGTTCATACTACACTTGGTGGGAAAATGCGTAGGTCGCGAAAACGCGACGGGTCGCGAAATCGTGACATATTTTTATCTTTGCATGCCTTCGTCGAAACATGCAGCGCATCGCTGCAACCTTCGAGCATTTAGACTTCCCTACAAACGTGCAGCGCATCGCTGCACTTTTAACTTCAACTCCCTTTGCAACCAATGTGCAGTGCGTCGCTGCAACCTTGGCCTTGGACTTCCTTGAAACAAACTCGCAGTCGCATCGCTGCACTTTCAGCACTTAAGCTTTGGAAGCCGTCTGTGTCTCGAACGCCACATGCAGCGCATCGCTGCACTTTCTTAACTTAGACTCTTTTTGACCACGCCACCCGCGATTCTGAAACTTGCAGCGCATCGCTGAAACTTTCAAGCTCTTAATCCTTTGCAACGAATGTGCAGCGAATCGCTGCAACTTTTAACTTAAGGCTTCTGCTCAACCAACATGCAGCGAATCGCTGCACTTTTACCACTTGACTCTTCGAAGCTCCCGACGTCGCGATTCTGGAACATGTTAGCGACGCGCTGCAAGTTTTTAAGTTAGGTCGTCGGCTGAGATTCTTGTCACGATTTCGTGACATTTTTTCGCTGTTCCCCTTTTTCCCGCTGAAAGTCACGAAAATGAAACAGGTCGCGATATCGCGACGGTTTTGCCCAACCTGCTTGCGTTGACCACGTTGACCGCGATTTCGTGACATGTTAGCGAATCGCTGCAGTTTTAGTCAATTTCTACTCATTTTTTCTCCTTTTCCTCCAAAGATGCATCAAAGTTGGTACCAAAGGTCAGATTTTCAACAATACACTAATGCATTAATCAATGAGAATCAATGTGGAAAAAATGCCAACAAGGACTTTAATTTATGAAATGAAGAAAAATGTTTATTTGAAGATTAAAGTAGTTGGCTTTAATTGGATAATGAATCTGAAAAATTATTTGTTTTGTAAATTAAGGGTATGGGAAATTAATTTATGAAATGAAGAAAAAGGTTTATTTGAAGATTAATTGGATAATGAATGTAAAATATGGTTTGTTTTGTATATTAAAGGTATAGGACTTTAATTTATGAAATGAAGAAAAAAAATTATTTGAAGATTAAAGTAGTTGGATTTAATTGGATAATGAATGTGAAATATGGTTTGTTTTGTAAATTAAGGGTATGGGACATTAATTTATGAAATGAAGAAAAATGTTATTTTAAGATTAAATTAGTTGACCTTAATTGGATAATGAATGTGAAATATGGTATATTTTGTAAATTAAGGGTATGGGACATTAATTTATGAAACAAAGAAAAAATTTATTTTGAAGATTAAAGTAGTTGGCTTTAATTGGATTATTAATGTGAAATATGGTTTGTTTTTTAAATTAAGGGTATGGGAATTTAATTTATGAAATGAGGAAAAAGGTTTATTTTAATATTACAGTAGTTGCCTTTAATTGGATACTGAATGTGAAATATGATTTATTTTGTAAATTAAGGGTATGGGACATTAATTTATGAAACAAAGAAAAAAATTATTTTGAAGATTAAAGTAGTTGGCTTTCATTGGATAATGAATGTGAAATATGGTTTGTTTTTTAAATTAAGGGTATGGGACTTTAATTTATGAAATGAGGAAAAATGTTTATTTGAAAATTAAAGTAGTTGCCTTTAATTTAATGATAAGTGTGAATTTGGATTACTCAACAGTTAAGGCTATGAGACTTTAATTGTTAAGTAAGGGTTAGACCATTTATTGCAAGTAGAGCATATGGTTTGATGCATGGTTGAATAACTCTCATGAGTATATGAGATAGGAAATAGAAAGAGTAGTTTCTATGATATCAACTATGCATTGGAAAGTTGAATTGCTTGGGTTATTTGTATAGTTGCAATTTGGAAATAAAATAAACAAATGCATTTAGAAGCATGTCTATCCTAATCTATGAGTGTCCTGATCCCCTATTATCCTCACTTGATCAATGGAAGAAACGGGAGGACCAAATTCATAAGATGGACCAATGCACAAGTTTTCTCTCTACCTTACATCTTGCTTAATTATGCAATAGATTATATTTGTGGGGATATTTCCTCGATGAAATTGATGTAAAGTATTGTTTGAAGGTATGGGGTTTACCATACATACATATGTGATAAATGAAAAATGTGATTGATGCACTTTGTATTCCATAGGTTGAAATTAGTTATATTTAAATCATTTCTATTGCATGTTTATCCTTTCATTATTAATTTATATTTTAATTATCCTTTACTTGTCTAGTTATTCATGATTTTTTGGATTTAGTGTCTATATCTATTATTTAAATTCTTATGTTAATCACTACTATAAAATAATAGTAAGTTGTAGGTGAACTTAGAGGATGACCTAATGGCTTGATACCCCTTAGGGAGATTGGTACTTGGTTTAGAAGATCATACCAGAGTTAAGATAGCTTACCAGAGGATAAGATTGATAGCTTAACTCACAGTACACATAGCATATCCACACATAATAGCTTGTGTGGAATATGGAGATGCATGTACACCTTCTAATTATTGAAGGTGATAAGTCTAGATCATCAAGATTGATGAGATGGATGGACTTACACGAGGGGAATCTTGTGTGGTATAGTTCTTGAGAAAATTAGGGGATGTTGAACATTAAGTTGGTATAAGGTTTTTTAAGGATTTATGAATCTCTCTCCTTAATAAAAATATTTAAAATTATTTTCTTTGTGTGTTTTGTTGTTCTTGTTTTTTTGGGTGGTTAAATTTGGTATTAGAGCTCTAGGTTCGAGGGTATAGATCTTGTTATGTGCTAAAATTGATCAGGATCCTCCAATGAAGGGTTGCTTAAATTTAAGTAAAAATTTAGGATAACCTAGAGTACCTTCTTATTTAGAATCTAATGGAATGGGAGATGACTGTTATGATACCTTGGTATGGTATTTGGTATTAAATATACATAATAACCTTGGAACCATATCCTAATTATATTTCTAATGATAACCAAGAATAAATTTATAATGTGGTTTTAATTAGTGATCCAGTTTAAAATGAAGTTGTGATCTAATTCTTACTTGTTTAAATCAGATCAAGATGACACCTACGTCCAAGAGAGAAAGGCCTCCACCTAGATAGACTCAAAAAAGTAATTTTAAAGAAATGATCCTGGATGAGGGTCCAAAAACTATGAATATGGGAATATAATATCTCACTACCATAGTTGTTGCATTACAATATCAATTAAGACAAGTGCTAGAAACTATTGTGAACCAAAATTTGCAAGCTAGATATTTAAAAGTTAACCAAGTCGAGGAGCTGATTGTGGAGCAGATACAAGCTAGAACCCTCTTAGAGAAGGAAATAGTAAGAGATCTAAAGAATATTTGTATCTCCAAGTTCGATGGAGAAGGATAGGGAGATGCAGTTAAGGCTTGGTTAAGGGAACTTAAAGCTTTATTTACCGTAAAGGTATATTCTTCAGAGGCTTGAACTATTTGGGCTACTATCTAACTTGAAGGGGTTGCCTTAGATTGGTGGAAAACATACTCCAAGAAAACTAATATTGAACTAGTGGACATGCCATAGAAGGAATTTATAGTCATATTCAAGAAGAGGTTCCTCACCGAGCATGTTTATACCCTAAAATTTTAGGAGTTTTCTAGTTTTTAGGAAAGAAACCTATCCATTAGATCTACACCATAATTGGGAGTCATAAGATCAATGGGAAAGCCACCACACTTATTATAAAAGTTAATATTTTTAATAAGCAAGAAAATATATTAATTGATAGTGGAACCACATAGAGTTTTATTTCTTGTAATTTAGCAAAATATATGTCAAAAATGCCAATGTATTTGGCTCATGTATGGAAGTTTGAGTATGGTTTTGGATAGACCTACTTCGTAAACCAATGTTTTATGAGGATGGAAATTATTTTAGCTAATAAAGCCACAAAATTTTGCTTATGTGTAGCTCCGCTTCATGCCTTCAATGTGATCCTAGGTATGGATTGGTTACAGGACCATAAAGTCATAATAAATTTCTAGGATAGGTGGATAGAATATTCTAAAGGAGGCAAGGAAACTCTACTAATTCATAGAAAACAAGGGGTATTTAAACCCAATATATTTTCATCTATGCATTTGAAGAAAGCCTTTAGAAATGGAAGGATAGCCTATATAATCAAACTAAATAAATTTGGAGAAGGATGAAAGAAGGAAGTGTTGGAGATGCATTCAATTTTACAAGATTTCAAGGATGTATTCCCTGAGGATCTACCTAGGCTCCCTCCTATGAGAGAATTTTATTTCACTATTGATCTTATTCCAAGAGTAGAACCAATTCACATATCTTTTTATAGGATGTCACCCATCGAGATGTAGGAATTAAAGGTACAATTGCAAGGGTAATTGGAGAAGGGGTTGATAAAACCATTTATGTCACCTTGGGGTTCACCTATTCTATTCATGAAAAATAAGGATGGATCTTTAAGATTGTGTATTTACTACATGATGCTAAATAAAGCTAAAATAAAAAATCGGTATCCCCTACCTAGGATCAAGGATTTATTCAATCAAGTTAGGGATGCCACAATGTTTAAAAATATAGATATAAGGTCAAGGTACCACCAGTTAAGAATACATGAGGAGGACACTCACAAGAAAAAATTTAAGACTGGGTATGGGCATTAAGAGTTCATAGTCCTACATTTTGGACTAACTAATATCCCAACTACCTTCATGTGATTAATGAAAAGTGTGTTCAAAAGACACCTAGACTAGTTTATCATTGTATTTCTAGATGATATCCTAATATACTCTCGAAACAAGGAAGATAATGATAAGCATCTCAAGATCGTGTTAGAGTTTCTATGAAAAAATAACTCTATGAAAATCTAGCCAATAGCGATTTCTATGTTCCATAGGTACATTATTTAGGGCATATCATATCAATAGAAGGAATTGCTATAGATCTGAAGAAGATTGAAGTCATATTAAATTGGCCACCCCCTACTAATATTACCAAAGTAAGGAACTTCATGGGGTTAACAGGCTATTACAGATGTTATATAAAGTATTTCTCAAAGATTTCCTCGAAAATAACTAACCTTTATAATAAAGGAAAGGAATTAAAATGTATAGAAAAGTGTGAAACCACTATTGCCTTGTTGAAGTAAAAACTCACTACCACACCAATATTGAATATTTCAAACTCTTTGGGATATTTTTCCATATGCACTGATGCATCGTTGGAAGGGTTAGGAGGAGTCCTCATATAGGAAGAATTAGTAGTAGCTTATACTTAGAGGAATATTAAAAAGTAATTATGCTACTCGATCTAGAGGTATTTGTTAGAGTGCATGCTCTACAATTTTGGTGTCATTATCTGATAGGAAGATATTTTGAGTCAAATTCATACCATCAAATTCTAAAGTAGATATTTATCCAACCAATACTCAACGTGAGACAAAGAGGGTGTATCGAGTTTCTAGCTGAGTATGAATTTGAAATTAAGTACATAAAAGGAAAGAAGAATAAGGTTATAGATGCCTTGAGTAGAAGGAGACACATAGAAGCCATAACTGTAGACACCAAAACAGCACCAATCCGATTATGTGACTGCAAACACTGATCGCTTTGACAAACACAGCCCCCAGGGCAGCCCTCAGAGGTCAAACAGTGGTCCTAACCACTTTCATAGCAATTTTGTAAGGTCAGGAAGCAACTTGGCACATTTAGACACTTTGCTCAGTATTCGTCTCACCCAGGGACGAATACTAACTGCAATTCGTCTCACCCAAGGACGAATTCTGAAATCGTCTCACCCAGGGACGAATTCCAAGTTTAACGGGCAAAAAGAAGAATGGTGCTAAGTGGCAGCCCAGGACAGTTAGTTGATGACTCCTGCCTCGCACACGTGTGTGGGTGGATAGATAGGCCGTTAGAGGACTGTCACAAGGGCAGTTATGAGAGCCCAAGTCAATGGAGGACTCCCCTCCCTCATGGGAAGACATGACTGCCACATGGCACCTATGACAAACACATGGCATTTGTGCTTTCCTATCAAAATAGACCCCATGGGTCTATAAAAGGTGGGACTTTTCTCACCCAAAAATGGGAGATTGAAGGAGATTTCAAGCAACGAAGTGCTACCGAGTTGAACACCCACTTGCATCCCCTTTGATTCACCTTCTCACATCCACCAATATTTTTTTCAAGGGAGGTTGTTGGGTGGATTTTGGAAGCTTGAATCTGACCCAAATCCAACATATGGACACCTGAATCAACCAATTTGTAGACATCCCAATCCTAAGAGGTTTTGGGCCCATCCCTAGTGGATTGGCGCCAAGATCAAGTGCCAACGGTGGGAGGCCCACTTGGGCACCCCCGCACTTTCTAAGTTTTATTCCAAAAGCATTCTAGATTATTGTTTCAGGTTGCATCTCATGTTATTCCATTTGGTTAGCTCATATCTTCAATTTCATAACATTATGATCAGATTTTGTCATGCTTTGTGTCGCTTTGTTGTTTCACTAACTTGCAGGTGGCGATATCGAATTCCCTAGGATAGAGGCCAAATTGGGAGAATCCGACCATCTGGGTCGTCCCAAAATGGCCCCAATTACATAACCCCCCTATTTTTAGGCGTTTTGTAGGTCCCAAGATTTGACATTGGAGCAACAGTAGGTCGGCTTTTTCAACACAGAAGAATTCATCCCACCCAAGGACGAATTGCAGTCAGAATTCGTCCTGCCCAGGGATGAATTCCAGTTTAAGGTAGATTTGCTGACTGTCTCAGTGGCAGTGGCCTCCTGGTGATGTTTTCTGTCCTCTGTCAGGTTTTCAGGTCATTTAGAGTCATTTTACTCACCGTTTCAGACAAATGTTTGCATGCATCTTTTGGCAATTTTAGAGAACAAACACTTCTTATGTGCAGCAGGTGCTACTGACATCTTCGTTGTTTCTTTGTTCACAGGAGGAGCAGCAGAGGTCAAATACTCATCGAAATCAGTGGTGGCATCATCTTGGCCCATCCATTTCAAGTGTGGGCACACAAAAATAGGAACCTTAAGTCTCGATTGTAGTCAAATTCTTTTAACGCTCCTGGCACATAAAAAGGGAGGAGGCATATTTGTAACAGAGATCAAAAAATTTTAATGAAAGGGCTATGTTTTCTCCATTTTCTTGTGTCTCTTCCAATGCGTTTCTTTCATTTCATGCAATTTACATTTCTAGGACTTAAGCGTATCTGAGTTTGGATGCATCGCAATTAGTGTTTCCTTTTCCCAGAATCTCGTGCTTTTAGTGGCGATCACGGTGGGACCCTGTTCCCTGGTTTTTAAGATCACAAAAACTGATCAAATTTCTATGTTTTGTGTTTGACAGGTACCTTTTTGGTTTCTAACTGTTATTCATCCTTGGCTGTGGCGATTGCTTTACTGAAATTCGTCTGACCCTGAGACGAATTCAAATTTGTCTCTGGGAGGGACGAATTCGGTTCTGTAATTAGTCTCATCGAGGGACGAATTTCTATTTGCAACTTTTCAGAGCAAAAATTCAGAAGCAACCGGTCCAGGCAGAGAAGAGGTAGGGATTTTCATAATCTTTGTTAAATTTTCTGTTTCTGTTTCTGTTTCTTTAATTATTTTCATTTAATCTCGCATTGCATAGGGAAAGTCATTTATGCTTGTTTCATTTTCGTTAAATAAAATGAATCCCACACACTTCATGCAATAATTTTAAACCAAGGAGCTGGTCGTAAGACCCCAGCCCTTGAGCAAGACCAACGATGGGTTCATCACCACCTTGGCTTAGCTTTGCATCCATTTCCCGATTGTCAACTGTTGTTAGGCGTAAATCCTGACGAAAGCTGATCGAGTGTCGCTGGGGTGATTCCCATGCACGCGAGGATAAGTCTTCTATGGTAGGTGCCATTAATAGGACAATCCCCCTTCTGTACCACCTACGTACCATGTACCTTCTGCTCTCACGTACCTATAGTCTCCCTCTCGTAAGGGCGGGTATATAGAGAGGTTGGTATATTGGCCTGGTTGGTATATTGAAGGGGCTACCATTTTGGGAGTTATATGAGCCGTCATAATGCATTTAAACGTTCTTCAAAACCTAAAAAAAACAAAACAAAACATAAAAATGCACTAAACCAGTTTAGGGTACACCAATAATCCTTAAAAGAGATAATCACGGTTTGTGCATGTGTGTGTTTATTTCTTCTTAGTGTAGACAAAAAGAAAAATCATCATAAACGAGATAAAAATCTACTTAGATAGTATAGAAGCAACGCAATGGTGTACACCCGTATCCAAGCCCAATAAAAGGGCAGAAGCTCCGGAAGGTACAAAAGAAGCAGGCACAAGTCACCTTCACTTTAGTCCTGAGGACTTGGTCATACCGCCTTATCGGTATGGCCTACAAAAGAATCCGATTCAGAATCCTCGGTGGGGTATGCCCATCCAAAGCAGCCCCTTTCGGGAAGACACCCTACATGTAGACCTTGATGTAAATAGAGAATCGCCTTTTGAGGTTATACATGAGTGGCCACAATGCGATGGAGTGCTAGAGAGGCACACTATCCATTTGGAGGGACAACGTGGATATGGCGTCCCTTCTTTACCTCCCATCATGACGAAAAGACAAAATCTGAAGCGTAGGGCTCCTTACACAGGGCGAGCTAACTCCGCCCGCCCCGTCCAAACCCATGAAAGAGAGTACGAGGAAAGCCATCACATTCCTCGAGGACAACAAACAGCATGGGAACCTTGTGTTTCCACACTTGCTAGGTATCATGATCATACATCAAGGCCAGAGCCTCGAGTACATGTCGCCCACCTCGACGAGGGGAAGCGACCCATTGAAACTTTAGATCAGCAAACTCGAGGCAAACACATAGGAGAAACATTCGAACCTCCTAAGCAAAATAGGGTAGACCAAATTGACCCGATAGTTGCTAGACAGGCCACCCATCAAGCCCAAATCACGCGGCTTAAACAAAGTCATCAGGAGATAGAGTATCGACACTGCTTAGATAGAGAGCGCATGCAACGCGAAGCGGATGAGTTACGCAATGAAATACCTGAGAGGGAGCCAACCCCTCGCATCCAAAGGGTCGAACAATATGAGAGGCACAATTCATTGGTGCGGGACAGAGTCTCCATGACCTCGTCAAGCTTTGCCTCCGAGATCTTACAGACCCGAGAGGGAGGCCACTCCCCGAAACAATGATGGGTACCTTCAGCGAGGACTCGATCAAGGTCATAGGTCTCACCTAGAGACTCCTCAAGAACTTTATGAGGAGTATGAACTAGAAATAGAATATGCTGAAACTCCCCATCAAGACAGGAGGATTGCCATTCTACCACCCCTCCATAGGCCCCCAGTTTACCATAACTTACAACGGGAGCGAACAAGAGAGGAAGAAATAAAATCTTCCAATGCATACCAAGCGCTACTAGAGCGTTTGGAGTCTGTGGAGACAAAAGCTGTTGGGCATCAAAAACCCACATTACGTCAACTCCGCAGTAATCCGGTGCATCCCTCAGTGCCTACACCTCTTTACCCCGAGCACTTCAAATTGCCTCAATTGGCAATCTTTAAAGGTGAAGAGGACACACAAGAACATGTTACAAGATTTCTAAGCCAATGCTTCGGCATCCAAGATAATGACGAATTGTTGCTTAGAACTTTCATAACCACATTCGCAGGCCCTACCTCGGATTGGTTCACACAACTACCTAAACACAGCATAAGAAACTTAGATCAATTAGTAGATGCGTTTCTTGAACACTTTGACTTCAACACAAGGAAGAAGGCATCACTGAGTGATCTGGCGAGCCTCAGGCAATTTGAGGAAGAAACAATGGCAGCATATGGGAATCGATGGAGAGCTTTGCTTTCTAAGTTACCCTATCATCCCCCTATGTCTGATCTCACACAGATGTTCGCAAAAAGTTGCTTAAAATCAATCTCTGGTCTATTGTTGCTGCGACAATACGACAGCTTAGAAGAAGCTTTGGCACAAGCCAGAGTTATAGAAGAGATCAAAATAGGCGAAGGCACAATCGCCAAGCCTAAAAAGAAAGAGTGGAATAAAACCACCAAAATCAGGACAACGCAACCACAACATGCTGCGGTTAACCAAGTTGTGATAAATGTTCCCGCGCCTGTGCAAGAAATGCAGCCTCAAAAGGCTAATTACCAGGCAGTGCCTCCTGCTTATGAAAGAGATAATAGAAGATAGGAGCAGAATCAGCAGCGTCACCCTAGGCAAAAATTCACCCCTTACACGGAGTCCAGGGACTCCCTATTTGACCGCTTGTCGGCGGAAAATTTAGTCACTCTGCCAGAAATTCAAAATATAGACCCTAATGCTCCTAAGCCTAGGGGATACATAGAGGAATTGTATTGTAGATTCCATAGGCGCAAAGGACACGACTTAAATGGATTTTGGAAGTTCAAAGAACTAATCCAAGATTTGATCGACAATAGAACATTGGCCGTGGACAACCCCATAGCACCAAACAACCAACAAATGGGGGTATTCAAGGACCCTTTGCCTACCCACGAGGCACAGGCAAAACCACTCCAGATTAACGAGGTGTGATAGAATCTTCCCATGCAAGGATTTGTGGGAATGATTAACATAGTGAAAAGGAACAGAAGGTACCCAGCAGTTGCCCCCAAGGTAGCTACGAGGGAAGTTCCGACAACATCGCAGCCTCAACAACGCCCAATGCAATTTCCTCCGCCTAGACCCGAAATCACGATATGGACCAAACTCACGCAGAGTTTGTAGACCACATCGGCTAGGCTGTCCATTTATGAGCTTATTCAACAGTCAGCACCCCATAGGGAAGCTCTTATGGACATTTTAAAAGCCATTGAATTACAACCTCACGAAGCAAATTCTTTCAACAACTTCATGGGACATGTGAAACAATGTATGGAGCCGGTCATCACATTCAGAGAAGACGAGGTAAAAACGATATCGAATGACATGGCAGATCCACCCCTGCACGTTATCGCACGGGTCAATGGGATTCCATAAAAGAGAGTGTTGATAGATACTGGCTCGTCCAGTAACATCATTACTACTGTAGCCTTAAAACATTTGAAGCTTCCAGCATCTCACATCACAGACTCCACGTATAATTTGTGAGATTTTAACGATGCAATATGCTTGACAGTCAGCACAGTTGTTCTGCCTATCCAGGTAGGACAAAAGTCAATACCTAAACTGTGCCATGTGTTAGAAGGCGAGATGGCTTATAATATACTGCTAGGGCGGCCTTGGATTAGGGACATGAAGTGTGTCCCTTCGATCGCCCACCAGTGCTTAAAGTATGCTTATGAAGGAGAAATACATGTAGTCCCAATGGACTTAGAGCCCTTTAAGTATTGCAATGCGGTACAATTCATGCCTCAATCGACCCTCCCTTCAACACATTTGAATTTCCAGTTAAATCCATCTAAACAGGGTCCAATACCGCAGGCACCACTGGTGACCAACAAGGCAAAATCCTAGCCAGGTGAGACTTCATCACCTGCTCCTTCATCATCAACGCCACCTATCATGGCCCAAAAGAAGGACAAGGGAAAACAGATCATGGAAGAGGTTAAACCCTTAGAAAAAAGGTTGCCCACAATCTCAATGATATCAACGGAGGAAACACCAAGCACAATAGAAACTAAGACTCCTGAACCACCAAACATGGAATGGACTCAGGAAGGACTACCGTTTCCTCCCACCCAATCATCAACACTCACTGTTGAAATGGCCAATATGGGCCTGGGGGAATATTTAGTGCAAAATGTTGTGGCGACACCAGCATTGGAGTCAGTACAAGACATGGGAAGACCTCGCCTTCCCATAGGGATAGTTGTCCCTCTAGGCTACCCTCCAAACCAGATGAATTTCATGTATGGGGGCCTTGATCATGGTCTTGAACCATGCCAAAAAAAGGAAGCAGATGAAGAGCCTTTTGTTGAAAACATCAACTATCTGTCAAACCCATATTTTGCCCTAAAATATTTTGACCAATGCAATTGGCATGGATACGGGCTAGGCAGATATGAGCAAGGGATGCGGGTCCTTTGCCAACCAAGATATCAGATGCCATATGACAAGTCAGGAGTAGGTTTCAACCACCCCCTACCCTTAGACATCTTGGTTGAAAATATGCAAGACCTAGAAATAGGCAACAAGGGGGGATTGGCACAAGATCCGTATGCCAATCCAAATACAGAATACACATTGGGAGACTACCTCCCATGGTCAACAAACACCCTTGGAAATAGTAGTAATCCCTCTCCTTTGATAGAGAGAGGCAAAATTTTAGAGATTAATCCTCAAAGAGAACATCAATGAATTTCAGACATCTTTCTGAAGCTGTTCCCCTTAGAGGTTCCAAATGAAACAATACAGTGTCAAGGGAATCAGGTCCCTCCACCAAGAGTGGAACAACCACAATGGGACCAGATTAACTTAATGGAACAAGGAGGGTCCTCAACGTTGCAAGCAATAGTTGCTGAAGAGAATGAACATTTTTGGGTCTCCGAAAGTGATTCAGAAGATGAGACTGAGATGGACTATCTCAGACATGCACGATGACATCACCGCCCTTTAACTCATGAAGACCTAATGGGATAGATGGGCATATAGTTAGGGCATGAATGGTGGGTAGACCCTGCAAGGTGGGACCAAGTATTGGATCCATGGCTCCAAATTCAAGATGAGCATCGTCCACCTCGAGATCCCATCATGACATCAGTGCCGAGAAAAGACCCTACCATCCTTTTCGCAAATAGGGATGAATTTGCACCTAGGGAAGATCCATTCGTGCCCATTCTCGTAGAGCCAGATCCAGAGTATAGGGAGCATCTAAAAGAATCGATCTATCACACCCACGGTTCTGGATACCAAATTCATTCCATCCACATGATCTCCATTGATTTGATCGCACCCATCCGCAATCCGGCCGAACCATCACGGTCATTGCATCTAGACATGGATGCCATCGACTAGGATTGTGCCAATTCACATTTATCACCATCAGAGTACTGGCCTTTCGATGAAATGCTTCATTTTACCCCAAGGACAACTCAAGATATTTTTCACGCTGAAGAGGGACCCGAGGTTCCAAACGCAGATATAAACTCAGCTAATGATATCCATTTGATCCCAAATCCACATCATTTGGAGGACGGATCCCACATGTCAGTTGAGGAAACGACTGACGTAGACATCGGCTTAGACCCAATGAATCCACAGATTATCAAGCTGGGGGTAAGTCTTTCCCCCGAAGAGCAAGCCGAATACATCACCCTTCTCAAAGCGAAGAAGGAAGTTTTTGCATGGTCATACAGAGACATGTCGGGACTAGACCCGCAGCTAGTCACGCATAATTTAACGCTTGATCCGAAAATCAAGCCTGTGAAGCAAAAACTACAAAAGATGCACCCAATAGTAGCCTTGATGGTCAAAGATGAATTACAAAAGCTGTTGGATGCACAGTTTGTCATCTGCGTGGATTATCCGCCATGGCTGTCCAACATGGTTCCCTTCAAGAAGCCCGATGGGAGGATTCGCATATGCACCAATTTTTGAGACCTAAACAAAGCGAGTCCTAAGGATGATTTCCCCTTGCCAAGAATTGACGTGCTAGTAGACGCTACAGTAGGTCATGAAATGCTCTCCCTAATGGATGGCTTCTTAGGATACAACCAAATTCGTATCAATCCTGAAGACCAACTTAAAACGGCGTTCACAACACCTTGGGGGAAATTTTGTTATAAGGTCATGCCTTTTGGCCTTAAAAATGCTGGCGCTACCTACCAACGTGCCATGACATATATCTTCCACGATTACATGCACAAAACTATGGAATATTACATGGATGATTTGTTAGCCAAGTCTCTTTTGTGCTCAGATCATCTCGGTGACTTAAGCAAGATCCTCGATCGCCTCATAGAGCATAAGGTCAGAATGAATCCCAAGAAGTGCATATTTGGTGTCACATCTAGAAAACTCTTGGGTTTTATAATCTCAAAATGAGGCATCAAAGTGGACCCAAAGAAAGTCAAGGCAATCCTTGAAATGGCTCCCCCAACTACCATCAAGCAGCTCAGAAGTCTGCAAGGAAAGGTCGCATCGATTAAACGCTTCATAGCACAACTATCTGACAAATGCCGACCCATGAACAAATTATTGCACAAGGGAGTTACATTTCACTGGGATGACGAGTGCCAGTTAGCCTTTGACAAAATCAAACAATACTTGGCTTCGCTGCCGATATTTGTACCACCTAGACCAGGAGTGCCATTCTACTTATACATCTTAGCTACTAAGGTGGCACTGGGTGCCATGCTAGCCCAAAAGAATGAACTTCACAAAGAACAGGCTACTTACTATCTTAGCCGCACCCTGGTCAATTACAAACTTAACTATGCATACGTTGAGAAACTCTGCTTGGCAGTGGTGTTTTCTACTAAGAAGCTACACCACTACATGCTGAGCAACACTACGTATGTTGTGTCTAAGGAGAATCCATTGCGATACATGATGAGTCGTACTTACCATAGTAGTCGCACGGCGAAATGGATCATGTTGTTGACGGAATTTGACATTGAGTTCATTGGGAAAAAATCTATCAAAGGACAAGTCATAGCCGATCAACTAGCAGAGGCTCCTCTTGAAGACGATCAGCCTTTGGTCATAGAACTACCCGATGATGGGGTCTTCCATGTCTCAGAATTGCTAGATTCTGATGAGCCTGAGTCATAGGCCGACATAACCCTATTCTTCGATGGTTCTAAATGTGATCAAGGTGGTGGCACGAGAATTGTATTCTTCACACCGCAGGGCGCTCCAATGCCCCTGTCATTTAAATTAAACTTCCAGTGCACCAACAATAATGTAGAATATGAAGCCTTGCTCCTAGGTCTTCAGACAACAATCGCCATGAACATCAAATGATTGAATATCTTTGGTGATTCGCTATTAATAGTCAATCAAGTCAAATGGGTATATCAATGCAAATGCCCAGTTTTGAAGGCCTATAAAGCCCTCATGGACAAATTCCTGGAAAAAATTGAGTGGTACGACATCGAGGCACTGCCTCGATCATCGAATCGTTTTGCGGACACAATGGCCTCCTTGGGGTCACTAATCTCGCAAGACCTTTTCGGTGATATGACAACTATTCAATTCAAAACCTTATCGCAATCCGCGATAGAGCGCGCAAGTTCAGACTTGACGCCATGAATCCACATGATCCCGATTGAACCATCATCGGATAAGTTCTTTCGAATCCGAGATCGTCTGAAACGTGCCAACTGGGGGTCCTTGTTTTCCCCCACTCCCACTAATAGCAACACAATGCTATTCTTACAAGTTCTATCCCATTCAGCATTTGTTAGGGAAGATCTTTGAAAGGGATTGGTTGTTCATACCGTCGAGGTTTCTGATCAACAGGACTAGTATTTACTAATAAGAGACTACCTCAAGTTAGGTAATCTTCCCTTTGGATTGACGCACGCCGCAAAATGAACATTCAAGCAGAAAGCGGCTAAGTATGTCTTGATAGGAGACATTTTGTATCACTGCAGTTATGACGGAATTCTTCTTCGTTGTTTGGACCAGCAAGAGTCCACTTGGGCAGTCGCCCAAGCGCACGATGGTACATGTGGTGGTCACTTTAGTGGTATGGCCATCGCAAAGCGCATTCTCCACATGGGCTATTATTGGCCATCTTTAGAGCGAGATTGTTGCGAATATGTCAAGAAGTGCGTGAAATGTCAACATCATGCCAATTTGATGCACGTACCTTCCCAGGCCCTACAGACAGTCCAATCTGCTTGGCCATTTTCGCAGTGGGGCCTCAATCTAATTGGAAATATATCCCTTGCATCATCAGGTCGTCACACATTTATCATAACAGCCACAGAGTATTTTACCAAATGGGTGGAAGCAATTTCGTTAACCTCAACGAAAGGACCCCGCATTGTGGAGTTCATCTTGCATAACATCATATGTCATTTTGGTATTCCATCCAAAATAATATCGGATAATGGGCCATCATTCAAGAACAAATACGTGCATGCTTTGACCACAAAGTACAAAATTCAGCACAGCTTTTCAACGCCCTATTATCCGCAAGCAAACGGGCAAGCAGAGGCATCAAACAAAACACTAGTGGCCATCCTTAAAAATACAGTCGCAAACAGTCATAAGGATTGGCACATACAAATCCCACTTGCCCTTTGGGCTTACCGCACTAGCGTTCGGACGCCAACTGGGGCAACTCCGTTTTCGCTCTTGTATGGCTCAGAGGCAGTAATGCCTCTCGAGTTGGAAATTCCTTCCCTTCGCATATCAATGCAGGAGTTCATCGATGATGACACTGCGCGGTAGGCCCGGTTAGACCAACTTACATTTCTTGACGAACGACGCGTGAATGCTCTCGAGCACTTACATATCTATCAAGAGCGGCTTAAGAAAGCTTACAACATGAAAGTTCACCTAAGGGACTTTCGGGTTGGTGATTTGGTTTTGAAGGAAAACCAACAGAACTCTAATTTTCCGTCCCACCTAAGGGACAAGTTCACGGAAAATTGGTTAGGTCCATATGTCATTGATAGCAAAATAGGACCCGAGATGTACCGTCTAGCTTCTCTTGACGGTATCAAGGAAACAAAACCCTTGAATATCAGTCATTTGCGACCATTTTATATCTAAGAGAGCCATATCCCAAAAATGCTCCAAGGATCCATAAAATTGCTTGGTCAAAAACACAAAAGCTCCAAGGATTATCGCAATCACTTGGTCAAAACCCAAAAAGCTCCAAGGATTATCGCAATCACTTGGTCACCCAAAAAGCTCCAAGGATTATCGTAATCACTTGGTCAAACCAAAAAGCTCCAAGGATTATCGCAATCACTTGGTCAAACCAAAAAGTTCCAAGGATTATCGCAATCACTTGGTCAAACCCAAAAAGCTCCAAGGATTATCGCAATCACTTGGTCAAACCCAAAAAGCTCCAAGGATTATTGTAATCACTTGGTCACCCAAAAATCTCCAAGGATTATCGCAATCACTTGGTCACCCAAAAAGCTCCAAGGATTATCGCAATCACTTGGTCACCCCAAAAGCTCCAAATATTATTGCAATCACTTGGTCACCCAAAAAGCCCCAAGGATTATCGCAATCACTTGGTCACCAAAATGCTCCAAGGATGTCCACAATCACTTGGTCAAAAATAAAAAATAATCAAAAACAACAAAAATTTGCATCTCATATCTAGGCATACTCAAATTCATCAATCGAGATCTCTTCTCGCACCTCATATTCATATTCACAAAAATAAATCCATCAAAAATACAAAAATATGTAGCTGCATTAAGCATTGCATCCATACATTGCATATTTGTGGTCGTATAGGTCAAAGGCACCATAGGCTGTAATTGCCTTACTAAGTCTATCTTGCTTCACACTATTCCATTTTACAAAAATAACAAAAACACCATGCATTGCTTTTACCACACTAGAGTCAGTGGTCTTTTAATGTATCAAGAGTTTTCAAGATTCAGTCATCATTTTTCTTTTAGCTACGTCATGTACCGAGTCAACAGATTTTACGAAGGTAGAGTTACACTTGAAATACGCCTTGTTATGTAACATCCCAACATAAATTAAAACACATAAAACAATTCCTAAGTTGTGTGAACGAAATATGAAACCCGTACAGTAATCCAACTCACCAAAAGCGAAACGGTTATCTTGCTCATCCCCCTGTGCGAATGAACCCAAGAATGCTGAGAGTTGGCAAAAGGAAAAGCATCCTCCCTACCCAATTCCCTAAGAATCCCTAGTTCTCAATAGTTGCAAAACATCAAAAATTTGCAAAACGTCAAAAATCAAATATTTGACATCATACAGTGCACACATCAAACGGCACAAACGATAGTGATTTTCATCACTCCATCTCCCCAATCCCTTGCTCAAAAGAAAAACAAATCAAAATAAACAGTGATCTTATCACTACAAACGAGCAAGTATCCCAATACAATTGAAGAAAAGAAGGGAGTGGAACTTGAATCCTTGGAACTCTCAGCATTCTAAAAGGTCATAAGGCAAGCCTCAGTACCGATTTGGTTGATAGCCTATCGATAACTGGCGGTAAACCTCTCGCATGATGATATATCTGTCACATTAACTTGCGTACAGATCAATGTTTACATGTGGATGAGCTAGCTTATGGCATCTTCGATAACACCACAGATTAATCTAACTAAATACAACAAAGGAGTTAGTGGAGCTAATTAGGTGTCCTCAGTACAGGTTCGGTTGAAAGCCCATCTGGAACTGGTGGTATCCTAATAAATACCACAATAATGAACTCATTTGCACACACAGGGATGTGAAATAGCTTGGTCAAAAATAGGTCTGATTCATACCTTGTTTAAAAGTCTTGTAAGATAAAGTACAGTCATGGCTAGTGAGTTAAAACTGTCTGAGTCTCAGAAAACCTTAGCTACATTTATAAACCAACTGCGCTACTTTTCATCCTTACAATACCATCATAAAATACAAAAAGAGAAAACCACATGTATACATACAAGAGCCATACATCATAGCAATCGCCTAAAAACAAATTAAAGAGCGTCTTAAACAGCCTATGGTGTCGTAACCAATCACCACAAATATCATTCATCAATTTCACTTTGCATATCAAAAAGAAATAAAAAACATTTGCATTCATCATAACATAAGCATTCATAAAAATAAATAAACATGCATACATCCATAGTCATTAGCCATCATGCATAACAAAAATCAAATTATCACATGTAAGAAACCACAATAAAAACGGTATATATATATATATATATCGTCAAAAAAAATACCCACAGGCTACAAAACTGGTCCTCAATCCCCGCAATCATATCCAAAAACCCAACCTAAAGCGTTGACCACCATAATCACGCAGGATCGGTGCGACGGGAACTACCCCCCATGGTGTGGGTCCTATGGGACCCTGCGGGCGGCTATCGCCGACCCCCGCATCATGCCTGCTACCGCCTTCCTCATCTAATCGTCGGCGATGACATGATGCTGACTGCTCAGTCGCACTATCCCTCGTCTGGCATGAAAATCCACTGACCTAGGGCTCAGGAAGTCGCCCACCAAGGCGGATGACCTCCCTCTCCAACTCTATCGGATGTCGACACCACTCTGCCTCTCACCGATGATAGTATGACACCACATCGTCTCGCTGTGCCAAAACCCTATCACGCTCTGCCAGCTGAGCCCGCAGGAGATCCCTCTCCTGTAGCACGTCCCCCAGCTCCTACCTCGCATCCCCCAACTCCAGATCCTGTATCCGTAGCAGCTCTGTCAGTCATGCATTTTTAGCGCGTATCTCAGACTCCACCTCCTCGGTGTCTGCCTGACGAATAGGACCCTCTGGAACAGCAGCCTACTCTGGCTCCCATTGCTCCTCCATGTCCTGCATGTCCGGCTGATTCGGAGCGCCCAAGTCTACATCCTCATCCCCCACATCCAACATGTCCGCATCATCCAACGGACCTCCCCAATCATACCCTGCTGCCTCAACACCCTCCACTGCCGCCTCCACGCCTCCTAGTGGCCCCTCTCCTCTCCATCGTTGTAGTACCCACCATTAGTCATACTTAGTGGTAGTCCCGACGTCATCTACGTCCGGGACGTCAATAATCGCATCTGACTCCTCGCCCAATGGTGCGGTGACCGGTGGATCTAAATCCCTCTCATCTCCCCACCGTCGATAGACCACGGGCTCACCAGGCAACCACTGACGCACCCCAAATTGTCATGTAACCCGGCTGTATGAAAAGAACTCATGCTCCGTCCCGTGCCTCCTAGTCAACCACCACTCCTTGCGTACCCGACGGAGCCACTCTCTAGCCTCTGGCCAGGTTGGACAGTCTCAATAAGGATGCAAAAACACCTCCCCTGGAGTGAGCCAAGAAAAGGCATCGGTATAGTGCTCTACAACACCTGCCCATCGCCGACTCTGCCCCTGCTCCATAGACCACCGCCACAAAACTGCATAGCCTATCTCCGTGTCATCCATCACCGCCCGAGTCGTCCACGGTAACCCGGTCGGCCTCTCCACTACTATGTGTTGCCAACCCCAGCACTGCAGTAGATAACTACAACTGACGCCCTTCTGCTGCCAACAACGGACCACATACAGCTCCCCGTAGAGCTGTGCCAACAATGTTTGTCCCCATATCAAAATCAATGGTGCCTCTATCGGGCACTCTACCAACTGCCATACCAAATCCAGTAGGTTCCACGGGAACCTCGCACCTGACGAATTAGGGAGAAGCATGTTAGAAATAAGGCCCATCAAGAATGCGTGCCTCACTCCTAACACCCCCCTCTCCTGCCACCAACCAACCAAAATCCTGCCAGCCTGGCAGTCCACCTCAGCTATCTCCACTGGGTTCGTTACACCCAGCCGCTCCCCATGCCAAAAGCATCTCGTAAGTACAATAGTCCGCTGATCATGCGGTGATGTCCTAATAGGCAGTCCGTCTATCGAAATCCGAAGCAACCGATAGACATCCTCCAAAGTTACAGTCATCTCCCTTGTCAGAAGATGGAACGTGTTGGTTTGCGGATCCCAAATTTTGATCAGGGCCATCAGATAGACCTAATCCGGGACCACAGGCTCCAGTCAAGACACCTGCTTGAGCCCATCAGCGGTGACATCATCTTGGTTTATGCAAAATTGGACCCTTGAGAAATGTAAGGTCCAGTGGGACTATTTCTCTGAACGAAATGCCACTTGGGAGAAAGTGGTAGATATGCAAAAATATTTTCCTTTTTTATTTTATGATCTCTAAATGTTGTAATAATTTATTTTTAATTGTATATGATTTTGTGAAACTGAGAAACACTTAGGATAATTTTTAGTCCTAGTACGGGAGGATGTCATGACCCTCCTAGATGGACATTTGGATGAAGGAAAAATAATGTCTTAACGAATGATGCTTTATTACTCAAGTTTGTGCAATTAGTTAGCTATGCAATATTATAGGTATTGAAGAGTATGATACTTCTAACAAATTTCCAATGTGTAGGATCAGGTGCACTCGTAAGTGGAAGAATTTGAGTCATCCATCGAAGATGAGGGTACTTGAGGTTGGGAAAGTGATGATAAGGCAACTTAAAGGTAACAAGGATGGATACCTTCATATAGACATGCATTCGGTTAAGGGATAATCATCAATAGCTAGCTACCTTGAGCCCCAGACTGATAGCCTAGTATCTATCGTAAGTTCTAGAGGTTGGGATAGGTTACTGGATTGATGGAAAGACTCCCTCTTTGTTTGTTGCACATGCATTATTGTTTTTTACTTCAACACTATTTTCCTTAATAATCTATGAGCTATGAATGAATAGATTTTATTCATAACTCCTTGTATGCTTTGGTAAATAATATATATAAAAAAGATATCATTTCCAATAGATAGTTGATTTATTTAAATAGTAAAAATATATCATTTTAAAATAAATAGTATTTTTATTTAATTAGTAAAAGATATCATTTTAAATAAATAGTTGATTTATTTAAATGGTAAAAGATATCATTTTTAATGAAATGGTTGATTTATTTAGTTGGTAAAAGATATAATTTTAAAATAAATAGTTGATTTATTTAAATAGTAAAAGATATCATTTTTAAATAAATAGTTGATTTATTTAAATAGTAAAAATATATCATTTTAAATAAATAATTGATTTATTGAAATAATAAAGAAATATCATTCTTAAATAAATAGTCAATCTAATTGGAATGGTAAAGGATTATTATTTTAAATAAATAGTTAATTTATTTAAAATAATAAAGAGATCTCATTTTAAATAAATGGATGATTTATATTATGGTTATAAAAGTTTTCATCTTGAATAAAATATGATTTATTCCAGATTAATAAAGAAAAATTTGGTTGTTTTATATTAAGAAATAAAAGAACCTATTAAGCAAATGACTATAGAATTTAACTAAGTTGAATTGACACAAAATTTTCTTAATCAAAATGACCACTCAATGTTGGTTTGAATATGATAAGATATCGTATGAGGATGGGATGGATCACCTTCAGAGATACGATCGGACCAATTGTGTGAAGGGATGTCTCCTTAAAAGTGCCTTAGACATAGGAGAGAGGAGGATTTTCACCTCTACCACTTGACGAACGTAGATAGAGAGTTAAGGTGGGTAGGTGGGGCACGATAGTTTAGGGAACAACATGGTTGGATATTTAGAATAGGCTATTGGAAGAAGAGCACAAAGGAAGTGGGAGAGCAGTGTGGAGTGGAAGGAGAAGCTTGGAGGGAAGAAGGATAAGTGGGAAATAAGATTTTTCAATGGTTGGACTTACAATAACATCCTACAATTAAGCATTGTATTATATTTTTATTTCAATGGTTTAAAATATCGTTAGGCTATGTTTACATCAACTTCTTTAAAGCTATGGTAATTCCTTCCTTAAATATTGCAGTGCTATGTTTTGAGAGGTGAACCTCTATTCACCCACCTCATAGCAATATGAAACCATTAGGGCCTGTGACCATGTTTAACCTTCTTGACCATGCATTAAATGCCACACCTCTATAATTTTGTTATTACATGTAATATTTTGGTTTATGGTAGCACTCGTGTGTGTAATCATGGTCTATGGTAGTACCCATGTGTGTAGTTAGTTTTTTGTGCCACTCCATGCTCACCGTCATGAGAATTGCTCTAAAGGATGTACTATTACAGGTTTAGATGATGCTAAGGATAGGATAGGACCAAGGTAGTTGTCCACTTGTTTATAGGTATAACACTACTCCTTGACGCTCATAGTCATGTTGTGTTTGCACAGTAGGATTCCAACCACATTAGGTAGTTTTATTCAGGTTGAAAATGTAGGTTTGTTTTCTACGGTGGTGTTGAAATTATTTATCCATGTTGTGGTTGACATTGGCACCATGGAGACCCCTCCCAAATACTTCACTTGCACCTAGGTTGTTGTGGGTCAATCCATATATATAGAATATGTCATCCTTTGTACCAAATACTCCCTTCTTGGCATTTTGATTCTCCCTTCGCAAGAGTCTCGGTTGCTGGTTAATCTTCGCATAGGAAGGTAATTAAACCATACCTTGTTTGCCAGAACCTAATGTTATTTTATTAATGGTAATATTAGGCTAATAAAATGGAAATACCTTTAATGTTATTTCATTATATGTAATAGTAATATAAGGGTAATGAAAGGCAATAACCTTTAATGTTATTTCATTATCTAAAATGGTAATTTTACAATAATGAAAGGGAAGAACCTTTAAGGCTACTTCGTTATCTAAAATGGTAATTTTAGGGTAATGAAACGGAATAACCTTTATTGTTATATCATTATCTAAAATGGTAATTTTAGGGTAATGAAAGGGAAGAACCTTTAATGTTATTTCATTATATAAAATGGTAATTTTAGGTTAATGAAAGGGAAGAAACTTTAATGTTATTTCATTCTAAAATGGTAGTTTTAGGTTAATTAAAGGGAATAACCTTTAATGTTATTTCATTATATGTAATAGTAATATAGGGGTAATGTAAGGGAAGAACCTTTAATGTTATTTCATTATCTAAAATGGTAATTCTAGGGTTATGAAAAGGAAGAACCTTTAATGTTATTTCATTATCTAAAATGGTAATTCTAGGGTAATGAAATGGAAGAACATTTAATATTATGCTTCTTCAGGAGCATTACTTGAATAATATCCAGATATTCTTGAGTTGTCCTTGATGTCATGGTGAATTCATGCAATGTCTTCTCCCATGTGGTGCAAGTAGTTCACCTCTTTTGCCCTAATTGATGTAGGCTATTCCAACACTTGTTTTCTACCCTTCTTGTTCCTCTTCCAATGCTTCTTTGAAAATAGAATGATGGTTATTATCCAAAATTTCTATGGCATAAGTGGTTGCTCTTCCAATCCTTTGAATGAGTGTTAAGCATGGCTATGAGGTGGCTTTAAATGATGAGTATTCTCCTCCAAAATTGAACCTTCTTGAAACTAAATCTTCCTTGTTGTTCATGTTGTGTGATGGTCATTGTATCTTCTATTTGAATTGCTACATCTGCCTCGCAATATGATATATCTTCCATGTTGGATATCTGAGTTATATGAATCTTTGCAATGGTGCAAGTTATGTGATTGCATGGGTAAAATGGTGGCTAGACTTGGTATCAATGTAGCTTCTTCCAACATAAGTTTATGGACAGGATACAATGATGTTGTCATAGTTGTGATGTGTCATTTGATGCTTGGAGGTAGAATTTGTTGTGCTCCTTGTGTTGCCTTCACCAAAGGCTATCAACTATGTAATATACCTTTCAATGTACCTTATTTTTCCTTCACCAAAGGCTTCCAATATGTAGAATGTATTCTTCTTGATGTCCTTCTCTTAGCTAACTCCTTCTTCTACATTTTTTCTCAATTATCATTTAATGAATACGTATTATTGTAAACCTAAAAAGTAATCACTTTATTCACCTTTTTGTATTATTATGAGATATCTCCCTTTGCCTTGGAGATACTTAACTTTTAGAGTGAATCTAATGGGTTGCTATGCAAATGTAGAAAGATATTGTGTAAATTTTTTGCCATTGTGCTATTTAGGCCATATATCTTAGGTTCATGGGTAAAATGGTGTCTAGACTTAGTACCAATATTCCTCCTGCATAGTTACTTTCACACTTGATAATCCAAGATTTTCAATATTGTTTTGCACTATAGTATATGCAAAACTGTAGAGTCTTCTTTTGCTTAGAAATAGTCAATAGAATGTTGATATGTTTCTTTCTCTTGAAATATATCTAACTTCTATATTTTTTCTTGTGCAAGTTTGAAACTTGTAGACACTAAAATTCTGCACTACCTTGAAGACTTGAATGAACACTATTTATGCAACCTTTAAACCTTGAAACTGGTGCTCAATAAACTTGATAAAAAACTAAATATAAAAGTTCAACTAATGAACCTTTTGCACCTTTGTTGCATACCTTTTATCCTCTATAGATGATGATTATGATGGTGATTTAAGTCACATAAATTGGTTCTTTTTGTATATGATATTGTAGATATTATAGGTTGTCCAAAAATAGCTCTTTGGCTCACCTTTTGCAGTTTTAACACCACTAATCTTCTGCCCAATATTGTGGTTTGGTGGCTTCAATTTTTCTTCAGAATGCACTTATGACATCTGAACATCACTAGCTACTAATGCATTTTTATTTCCTTAAATCTAAAATATTTTAGATTGTAAAGCAATCAAAACCTTCACTAAAATGTTGTCCTTGAATCTCAAAATTTTGGTAGGACATTCCTCCAAATCATAGTTGGGATATTCACTCAAGAACACTTCAATAATCTATTGTAGAAATCATAATATATATTTTTAAGTAATCCTTCTAATCCTCCATAGGTAAATCTTTAAACCTCTCAGGTTTGGTAGTTTCTTACTCATTCTTTCTCCTTGATGAAATTTGTCTTCAATATTGGACTTCTTTTTAATAATCTAAAAGTATTGAGATATTTAGCTATATTTCTCTAAAATTTGGTAAGATTATTGTCAATTACTTCTATCTTGGTCTTGTTGTTGAATGGTGACAATTTTCACAAGTTCCTTATCAAAAAATTCTCCTTAGTAGTAAGTTTATCCAATGAGTTCTTCTAGGAACTCTTCCAATGAGGCTCACCAAACCTTCTCCTTGTTTCTCCTTGAGACCTATCCAAGGTCTTCAATCTTGCAGCTTCTAAAAATTCAATGAGATATTCCTTGATCTCTTCAATCTTCAACTATGGACATTTTGCAATGAGAACTTCTCCTTGGATCTCCTAAATCTACTATTGCTGAAATATGGAAATAGGATTTTTTTTAGTCCTTCTTTATCCTCAATATTCTAAAATAGAAGTTCTTCAATCGGTCTTCTATGGATCTCTTACTCAATGTGTAGTTTTCAATCTTCAATGGAGATCACCAATCTCAAATATTAACTAGGATTCTTTTCCTTTAGTCTCTTCTTCCTTCAATGGGGTATTTAATCCACATATTTTTCAATGGGACCTTTCTCCTTAGGCATCCAAATATTCAATCTATGCCTTATGCAACAAAGAACTAATAGTTGAATGATAAAAACACATAGAATTTTAGGCAACGAAGGTGAAATGCTTCTACCTAGATGTTGTAGGTGAGTTTGAGAGGAGAGGGCAATCTTCCAAGGGAGGTCCCAGGTTCAAATCTCCACCCTACCAAAAAGATGAATTGGGTACCCAAAATCCAATTGATAATGTTGGTGCGAGCAAGGTCGGGTGTGACTCTCGGGTGAATTTGACGGTGTAGAACCCCTTGTTCATGGTCTCTCAGACCAAGGCGGCTCCGCAAGGGGTTTTTCGCTTAAAAAAAAAAAGGTGAAATGCTTCTCTATTTGTTGTAGAAAGTTTCTCAAATTCTAGGAGTTAATTTTTTGCAATAAAATATTAGAAATAGAAATTTTTGTAAATCTATAAAAAACAATTTTTGCTAGTTGGATTGTCAATCTAGTGGATTCAATGTTGACTTCTAGTATTCACATATTTTTCTACTACTCCATGGAAAAAATATATCTAATAGTAAATTTCATAAATATGAAAATGAGATTTACAATCCCCTCTCAGTATCTCTTGTAGCCCTCTATTTCCTATTGATCTACGATGTGCTATGATACCATTGTTATATTTTGAAGCTTTAAACTTAAAGGAAATGCAACCACAAGTATGGAAATAAACTTGCAATGTGATAACTATGAGAATGGCTAAATAATATGCATTAAAATATGATAGAAAACTTGAAACAATACTCAAGAAATGCTCATATATGAAATCTCACAAAAATATACAATTCCATGCAATGGAGGTCACTACCTCTCTATTTTGCAAAAATAGGTCTACATTGTATCTACTATTACTCTACATATTCACTCCAAAATCCTCTTAGTTTTATATTCTATGAAGGCCTATTTATAATGAGATGCAACTATTTTCCTTCAATATTCCTATGACACCTCACTATTCTATTCTAAGGACTCATGTACATGTGGACTACATGTACATTTACATCATTGCATAATCTAACACGTGCATTTATTATATTACTTTAATAAATCACTTAAATTCTAATATAATCCTAATATAAATATGTACCCATGATGGTAAATTAGTAATAAACCAAATACTTTAATATATTCCAATAATAATCAAATGATTGGTGTGTTGGACCTCTAGTAGGTCCTAATATGACAATACAAAACACATATTTAAAGGTAAGCAACACACACTATCCTGAATAGATAAAATTAAAATCCTCAACAATGTTCACGAATTACAAACAATATATATCAAAGAAGAAAGAGAAATCTAGTGACACATGTCACCATATGAAAACCAAATGACATGTATCATGTGAAAAACACATACATGTCAAGACCAAAAGATGGAAAAGGTACACATTATAATATTTCTAACATCCTCCTTAATGTGTACTTTCCTAAAAAAAAGGTAAGTGATACATCCCCCTTAATGTTGACTTCCATTACAACATACATAGAGTATTTTGCTAAAATTGGAGAATTTGTCAAGTCTAAGTGACTTGGTGAAGATGTCAGCCACTTGATCTTGAGTAGGTACATACTCCATTTATATGATGTTCTCTTGGACCATTTATCTAATGGAGTGATGATGAATCTCAATGTGTTTTTTTGGGTATGGAATACTAGACTCGTGATCATATTAATGGTAATTTGATTGTCACAATATATGTGTATTGGATCATCTATGAGTATCCCAATATCCTTAAGTAGCTACCTCAACCAAATTGCCTTCTTAATTGCCTCAACTACTACTTTATACTCTACTTCTACTGAAGACAAGAAAGTTGTATGTTGTTTCTTAGTGCTCCATGAGATGGTACCTTGACCCAACTGAAAGCCATAACCAATAGTTTATCTTCTAGTTTCATGACAACTGGCCAAATCTAAATTTGTGTATCCAATCAATAAAAATTCATCACATATTGTGTACATAAGACCATGATGAGGGGTCCCCTTGAGGAATCTCAAAATACTCTTAGTAGTTATCCAATGACTCTTCTTGGGATCCTAAACTAATCTAGAAATAGGTCCCATTGAATATGTGATATCTAGTCTAGTTGAAGATAAGTAGATCAAACTTCCAAGTGGTTGCCTATAAAGGGTGTCATAAACTCTTTTTCATCATCATTGTTAATCAATTAAAATCGGGTTTCCATGGGAGTGGGGGATGGTTTACACTCCTACATGTGAAACCTATCCAAGAGAGATTGAATATACTTAGCCTAGGAAATGAAGATCTTGTTAGGTTGTCATACTTTTATGCCTAAGTAGTAGTGAAGAAGACCCAAATAAGTCATTTCAATTTTTTTTTGCATAAGTCCTCTTTGAGAAACCTTATTCCATATATATCATCACCTGTAATGAGAAGACCATCCACATACAATATCACCAAAATAATACAGTTCCTCTAATATTTCACATAGAGAGTAGATTCTTATACAGATCTAGTGAAATTAAGGTTGATGAAATAAAAATTAACTTTGACATACCAAGCTCTTAGTTATTACCTCAACCCATATAGATATTTATTCAATCTAAGGACTTTGTTTTCTTGGAATTTGACTATGTACCCTAGTGGTTGATCAACATATACTTCTTATTTCAATGTACCATTAAGGAAAACACTTTTTACATCCATTTGATATACAAGCCAATGTTTCTAAGTGTTTAAAGTAATAACAATGTAGATTGTAGTAATTTTTGCCATAGTAGCAAAGGTCTCCTTATAATCAATCTCTTATTTTTGCTTATAGCCTTTAGCTACAAGGTAAGTTTTGTGTGATCTAATAAGCCATCTAATTTATACTTTTCCTTGTATACCCATTTTATCCCAATGATGGATTTGCCTAAGGGTAAATCAACTAACTCCTATGTGTGATTCCATTCAATGAAGTCCAATTATTATTCCATAGCAATATTCCATTTAGGATCAGCAAGTGCTTCTTTAAAATTAGAATATTTTGGTTGGATCAAGACTTTATCCATGAGGATATAGCTCACTTGGTGTCTTACGACATAAGATATTTTACCTGTATAAGTAGGAAACTGGTATTGGGTTGCATATATGGTATATTGAACCCACTTAGATAAATTATTTGATTATGTGGAATTATCATTATATGGAGGATAAATAGAAGGGGAAGGAGGACATGAATCATGAGTTGGGAGGTCCTCATGTTGAGGAAGGCATTGACTTGTGATGGAAAATGAAGGATTGGGTGAGGGAATGAATGCCAAGGGAACAACTATTTCCTTATTTTCTTGAAATTAAGGGGCCATAAGAGAAGGATTTGATGGGGAATAATCATTGAAGGTAACATCCCTAGAGAGAAAAATCCTCTTAGAAATATGCCCATATAACTTATAGGCTTTAGCACTTTCACTATAGCCAATAAAGATGCATTTTTGGCTCTTGTTATCAAATTTTATTCTTTTATGATAAGGTATGTGGGCATAAGCATCACATTTAAAGAATATGAAATGGAACACATAAGGTATTTTTCCACTCTATAATTCCTCTGGTGTTATATCATGCAAAGCCTTAGTGTAGGATCTATTGGTCAAGTATGCAGTAGTAGCAACTTCTTCCCAAAATTTATTTGATAATGTAGTAGCAACTAGCATAAATTCGGTCCTATTTGTGATGGTATGATTCATCCTCTCAACTACTCCATTTTTATGAGGTGTATAAGGAGTTGTGAACTACCTTATTATTCCATCATTCTTACAAATACTAAAAACATATTTCGATATGTATTCTCCACCATTGTTTATCCTCAAGGTGGATATTTGATAGCCACTTTATCTTTCAAAAAGTGCCATGAATTACTTTAATGTATCAATGGATTTCTATATATTGAATGAGATAGATCCAAATTTTATTGTTGTAATCATTAATGAAAGTGATGGAATATCTAGCCCTAATATGATAGGGAATAAACATTGGCCCACAAATGTCTAAATGCACTAGTTATAGTGGAATGTTGTCTCTCCATGCCCTATAACTAAAATATTGTCTATGGTGTTTGGAAATAGTACATGGTTCACAAAATTATTGATAATCCTTTTACCAAACCCATTCTTTCAATAATTTGAAGATTATAAAATTTTACTCCATATACTCCAAAGAGAAAATAGTAATTATACGCAAATATTATTGAGTTATATATTGGGTAAGGAGGTAATAGAAACCATACCTATTTAATTCCATGGATTTTATAGAGCCATTTGGTTCCTCAATGTAGCACTTGTATTTGTCAAAAAATATAGTATAAACCTTATATGTAAGTTGCACAATAGAAAGGAGACTACTTTTAAGGCCAAGTACATACAAAATATCAATGGCAAGAACATTATTCCCATTATGTAAAGAAAGTGGTGCATCTCCTACACCTTCAATGAGAAGAGCAAATTCATCTCCAAAAGTAATGAGTTGGTTATGGGTAGGTTGAATCTTGGTCAACCAATCTTGCCTTCTCGTCATGTGTTTAGCTATTCTTGAGTATATATACCAATAATATTTATCTTCAACATTGAATTCATTTGTTGCATATAATGTATTCATATTACGGTCTTGTTCACCCCTTTTATTTATTTATATATTTATTTGATAGAAATCAATTACATAATGATCTCATTTTCCACAATCATACCCTTGTTGGTTGTTGGATTGACCTGGTTGTTTTTGAAGCCTATAATTTTGATATCTTATATTTGTATTTCCCCCTTGGGGAGGTCTTGATTACCATATTCGATATTAATTTGAATTTTATTGTGGCTATTCATGGTATTTTTGTGGTTGTGGTTGTTGATTTTGTTGACATATTTTTTGATGTAGTTGATGTGTTTGAGACCTTTGTATGCCTATATAATTATATTTATGTGGAACCCCATTGGATCTATGCTGTAAAGTTACCTTTGTGGCAAAGACTACTACTTTAGAATCAACCTCTTCATATTTTATGAGTTCTTGCTCATGTTTCTTAAGAATAACTTCAATCTCCTCAAATGGAGCACTCAATATTTTACCAGTTAAATTTAACATGGTAGCATATGCATAAAATTTGGAAGGGAGGCCATGTAACATGATAGGAACCAACTCACTATCAAGAATATTTCAACCGATAACTAAGAAATAATTTCTAATAAACTTCACTTCCATGAGATAATTGGTAAGTGAGCCTTTTATACAATTATTATGCAACTAATGCTTCAAATATAAGATTTTGTCTTGAACTGGCCTATAAAATAGTATTTTGAGTGTATCCCAAGCTTCTTTTGGTGTAGTGGCAGACCTTACTATTTCTCTACATGAAATTATATATAGCTTGATTAATCTTAATGCTATATTAAAGTTATTTTCAAATAGTGCTCTAGTTGCAACATATATAGGTGGAGTCAATGGTGGTTAAATTTATTTTCTATCTCTCACATAATCCCACATACTATTCATCATTAAAATTTATTTTCTTTCGAATTTCCAATTTGCAAATGAATCAACTCCATCAAGTTTTTGTGTGAGACCATTAAAGATATTTGTTTATGCCATGATTAGAAAATAGAGGGAGCTCAACCAAGGAGGTAACTAGGAACACAAGTTCCAAGAAAGAGACCCTCAAAAGAGTCTAAGATTCACCACTTAAGATCCATTATGTATGAGGGTTCACTTAGCCATTCCACTATGAATCAACAAATGTTTCCAATAGTTGGAGGAATGTTGAGCACAAATGACCTATTTCAACCTAGTAGAGAAGAAGTGGGCATAAATATTTTGCTTATTACAATGAGTTTCTTGCTTACTTGGCTTGAGATCTAATTTTAACAATTGATGTACCAAAAAATTGAAGTGTTTAGGTGCAATTTGAGCTACACTTGGTCATAAAATGAAAGAAACCCCAAAAACATGTGGTGGGGGTATATCAAGAATATAACTTGAAATGAAATACAAGAACAAATAAGGATATGCTATCACTAAATATAATGTGGCCAAGATAATGCCATAAGGGATGGGCCCGATTTCCTATATGGGATCTTTCCCTCTATTTTTTATTTCATGTTGTGTTTCAGTCTATGGGATGCACACAAATTTTCACTAATCCCAATCGTGGGATGTTTGTTGTTTTGGCAATAAGGCCTGGTTCATGTTATTTCTATTTTGGTTGTATTAAGGTTTTGGAGTTACTTTCAAAACCCATATATTTATGAGATCTTATTTTATCGATCAAAAAATTATATGACTTAGCCAAAATATTTTTTTTCAAAGGACAAGAACAAAAGGTTTGAAAATTAAACAAATCATTATATTTATTAAAACAAGCACCGAGAGTGTGGTATATAAATATTAATGATCATCTACTATGACACAATTTCAAAAGGAGTGCATAAAATTCAAATATTTACACAAAAATGTTGGGTCAAAAAGAATAATTATTTTAGTATATGTTGATGACATAATAATCATAGGAAGCTTAAATAATCTATTATATGAAGTTAAAAATATCTAGAAGAGGACTTAAAAATGACAAAGCTAGGGCTTCTACACTATTGTGTTGGTTTAGAAATGTGTAAAAGATAAAATAGCATCACAATAAACCAAAAAAAAGTATGCAAAATCATTACTCAAAAACATAGAATGAAAAATATAAACCTAAAGAAACTCCCATGGAGAAAGGGCTACGATTATCAAGATATGATAATACACCATACTTTATACTACTATGTATTGAAAACTAATTATAAGTCTTATGTATTTAACAAATACTAGATCTAATATTGTTTTTATTGTAAATTATATCTCTAGGTTTATGCAAGAGCCTATGGAAAGTCATTTGAAAGCTATAAAGAAAATACTACAATATTTCAATAAAACCACATAATAAGGCCTAAAATACAAAAGAAATGATAATTTTTACTTATAAGGATTTTTAGATTTTGTCTATGTTGGATCTATAAATGAAAAAAAAATCAAAATTAGAATATATATTTCATCTTGTATTAGGACCCATTTCTTGCATAGTAAGCAACAACATGCAATGGCTCTTTCATCAGAAAAAGGAGAATATTGTGCAACAAAAAGTGTAGTATGTGAAGCACTTAGGTTACACTAAATTTTGTTAGATATTGGCATCAAAAGGGATCTTACAATACTTTTAATAATCAATCTATTCTCCAATTATTCAAATATCTTGTGATTCATGAACATAAAAAACATATTGAATCTCAATGTCACTTTATTACAAATCATGTTCTAGACCATCATATTTAGATAAAATATTTCCCCAATGAGGAATAACTTGTAGATATTTTTATAAAAGTGCTTAAAAGAAATAGGTACAAGATATTTCAAATACATTTGTGTACATCCAAATATCTTCATACCAACTAATGTAATATGGAGGGGTGTTGGAAATATTACATTATTTGGTACCTTTATAAATATTATATTGGGGAGTCTATTTTATATTTGTCTAATGTATTTGTCAAATTATAGAGAGTGTTATATGTTTTATAATAAATCATACAATGTTTCAAGAGAGAAAGTCAAAAGTCATAGGTGTAAGGTGGAAAGATGTAAAGTGAAGAGTCGGGAGAGTTTTATCATATGTGAGGATTGTGAAAGGATGCATATCCCAAATGATTGAGGATGGCAATAATTGAGTATTAAGTAATTGTTTGTAAGGTTTTTTTTTTTTTAAGCGAAAAATCCCTTACGGGGCCGCCTTGGTCTGAGAGACCACGAACAGGGGGGTTCTACACCGTCAAAGTCACCCGAGAGTCGCTTGTAAGGTTTTTTTTTTTTTTAAGCGAAAAATCCCTTACGGGGCCGCCTTGGTCTGAGAGACCACGAACAGGGGGTTCTACACCGTCAAAGTCACCCGAGAGTCACACCCGACCCTGCCCGCACCAACATTATCAATTGGATTTTGGATACCCAATTCAGCTTTTTGGTAGGGTGGATATTTGAACCTAGGACCTCCCTTGGAGGATTGCCCTCTCCTCTCCAACTCACCTACAACACCTAGGTGTTTGTAAGGTTATTTAATGGAGATAAAGCTCCATGTAATGTAACTCAAAATTTATGATTTACGAATAATATTGTGAGTTTTATTATTGTGAAACATTATTTTTATTTAGTAATTGTTCCCTAAATAATTCATATTTGATTCTTGATAAAAGCATCCATTCGATAATCTAGCTAAATAGTCATCACATAACCTGAAAGGTAAATTTAATGCTTGTAGGACAAGTTCATAACCTATAGATCCTATGACCTACAAACTTGATTTTATAAATGAAACAATATATTTTTGAGATGTCAAATTTATAGATCAACTTCAATGAGGTCAAATAATTAGAAAATCACTAAAAAATTAGACAGTGAGTGTCCTTGTGAATTCATCACCTACCAATCTTAACAACTACAAATTCATAGTATCCAATTGTAGAGATGAAAACAAGGTTGAATTTGTAAATTATTGGTCCAAAAATATGAATAGGAGGTCTTGATTTATGCGTAAAATCTTTATAATATGAATTAAAGAAAATTTGGCATGTCTAATACAAAATGGGATAGATGATAAAATTTGATAAGTTGATTAGAATCATATAAAAAGAGGTCAAATAAAAATAGATAATGTAATACATTATATTAAAAGGGTCTAATGAAAATTTAAGATATATTTAAATAAATAAATAAAAATGATAATAAAAACTCATATTTCTACCATGAGGAACAAGCTCCTACATGCAATGTTTAATGAGGCGATTAGGTGAAAACGTTTTTTAAAGAGTACTGCATATTCTATAATGCAATATAATTTCCTCTCTTTTTTCCCTAAAATATGATCTCCTACATGTAAGGTTTAAGGAGGCATGGAAGAAAAACAAATGTGTTGCAAATTAATTTTGTCAGTATTACATTATTTGGCTCCCTTGTAAATATTAGTTTGGTAGTTGATTTATATTTTATATAATGTATGTGTCAAAATGAGAGAAAATGCAAGTTGTCAAGAGAGAGAATAAAGAATTACATTGATATATAGCAAGATGAGAGTTTTGTCTCAATATGAGGAATAAGAAAGGATGTATCTCTTAGATGTTAGACGAGAACAATAGTTAAAGTACTGAAAAGTCATGTAAAATTATATATTGGAGATAAAGCTTCATACAATGTAATCAATTTTAATAATTCTTATAAACTTTTGATATTGTATATATTTGAGTTATATTTATGAGATATTGTTGTTATTCCAATATTGATATTCATTTTTATTTTGATTAGTGACATATATTAAATTTATACTTGATCCTGGATAAAGGTTTCTATGATTTAATCTACCTAAAAAGCTAACAGTGGTATCAAATCCACAAAGTGCTATGAAAAATCACTTCACAACAACAAGTGTGGGGATCAGAGTGCAAGCACAATTCAAAAACCTTGAGCAATTTAGAGTTACATACATTTTAGAAGGTATTCTCAAATTAAATGTTTAATTAAATATTTATTAATTTTATAAAGGAGTTATAAGGTATGATAGAATAGTTAAAATATTTAATTCATTTATGGAGTGATAAATATTTAGTTTTTGAGTTTTAATTTTTATGATATGAAGTAATAAGGATGCTTACTTAGTTCAATTTTTTATTATTTGAAATATTAAATGAATTAGAATATTTATTTTCTAAAGTCTAGGGTGATAATGAATTCAACTAATTTGTTCGAATGTTTTTAAAAGTTTTTCAAGAAGTTTAATTTTTTTTAATATTTGAAGGAGAAAGATCTTATTAAGAATATATAAAAGAAGAATTAAGTCAAGATACATTATTTCAAAAATCCTTCAAAAAGTTGCTTCAAAATTGCTATGATATCTGGTCCGAAGAACTACTAAGTTACACATACATATTCGGTAAAAAATAATAAAAAATAAATAAAAAAATATTTAAGAGAAGCAACACAATATGTAATAATAGAAAAAGCTATATCAAAAAAGGGTTTGGCTCAAGAAACCAAGAAGTTAAAGAAAAGTTATATATTCTAATATTTTAGAGAGAAAAGTGAAATAGTTATTTGGCATTATTGAAAAGGAAAGAATAACTATTTTGCTATATAGACTCACAATAAAAGAATAGTCATATGACTATATTACAAAGGAACAAATCATTATAAAATACATAAACTAGAGAAAGATAGATTAAAGTTGCTATGAAAGCATTATTATCATAGGAAATATAAGCATGAGAGGGCATTATATTATTCAATAAATCTAAAAAGCACCTGACCGCTATACTATAGGAGGTAAAGAAAAGATATTACCTATAAATAGTACACGAGCTCGTAGTAGAAGTTATATTTATAAAACATAAGATAAAGATAGTGCAAGACACAAATTATTCAACCTTAAGCATTATTATTTGGGCTAAGCACCATTATATAGTGTAAGCATAGGGGGATGAGCAACATATTTTGGCTCATATAATATTCAACAGGTGCCAATTTGAGGTTCACTCAACAAAAACCTACTAGATGCAGTAGTAGTAATAATAATAATAATAATAATAATAATAATAATAACAACAACAACAACAACAATAATAATAATAATAATATCACTACGGTTTATTGTAGTAAGAAACTATATGGGTTAGTGAAAAGAAGGTAATAGAGTTTTTTGTATAGTAAGAAGAAAAAGAGAGTTCACTCAAGACAACATTAGTAGAAAAATGGTCATCTGATTAAGTAAGGGAAGTGGCTATCCAACCAATGTATGCAAGAGTGACAAATAGTCCAACAAAGAAAAGGATATTCAGCTAACTAGATCAGAGAAAGTATAAACTATATTTAGGAAAAAGTGTATAAATACCAATGAGAGAAGATAAAGGGCTATAATATTCACTTGACTTGTCTAATAGAGTTTACATAGTCAAATAAATTGTAGTAGATGATATTTTACCAAACTATAAAAAGAGAAGTGGCCACAAAGCAAACAAAAGTGAAACATATTTCATAGAATGAAGATAGTGATATTGTCTTCAAGCTTACAATCCATAAAGTGTTCTTATTCAATGAATCACCTACAAGATAGTAAAGTAAATACAAAAGTTGTATAAATGTGGATTATCATTGAGCCAAAGATATTAACATCCTTTCAAAGAAAAATAGGCATCGAAAGATTTTCTATTAAAAAAAAAAAGTAGCAATAAGCAAAAACTTCAACAATGCTTCACTAGGAAAGAAAAGTCTCTCTAAGGCTTCTCTAAGAATTCAGAGAACTTCAAAACAGAAGAGGAACAATCACAACATGAAACAGAGAGTTATATGAAGCAATTGGTGTAAGGAAAAACATTGATTGAAAGCAGCTGCAAGTTGGAGACATGGAATAACATCAAAACATGTAATAGTAATGTCCATACACTACTTCCTTGAAATTTGTTTTAGCAGCCAATATTGCTAGGTAATAAATGCTTGTTATATCCTTGGAAATTATGTAAATTAGGTGCTTTAATTGATTCTTGGGAGATATAAGGTTATGGTATTTAATTTTTTCTAAGTTCATAAGATAGGGAGACATAAGAAATTAATATTTGAACTTAGTAAAGATTTTTAAATTAATGGAGAGATAAGGTTAGAATTTAAAGCTATTTTATTAGTTGGAGTAAAAATATTTCTTGAGTGAAGTGATTTATTTATTTTTGAAGATTATTTAAAGTTTTCAAAAAAATGGAGAAACTTTTATTTTTATTTTTTTTCAAATTTAATTGAAGTATTTGAAATTTAGAAAATTTGAAAATCAAATTAGGGAGTTAAAAGGTTTTCAACATCAAAGGTTAAAAAAAAAAAAAATTAAAAATTATTATTATTGAGTGCTAAGGAGTTATAATATTTTTCAATGGGAGATTATTCAAAATTATTATTAGAATTAGAGCCATAAGGAATTCTACTTTCAAAAGTTTTTAAATTATTTTGAAATTTAATATTTGAATTTTGTAATAAAAAATTTAAACTTTGGAGAAATAAGGTAGTCTACTTCAACGAAATTAATTAATTTTTTATTAAATTTAGAATTTACAAGGTTTTCAACTTCAAAGGAACATGGCAAGGAAAAAGCAAGAAAATAAATGGTCAAAAAATAGAAATACAAAGCCATGAGTTATAAAAAACAAATGAAGAAGAAAACTTATGTTTTCAAGAAGAACAAATATATATTTAGGATGTCTCGCTAGAAGAGACTAAGGAAATATTGCAAAGTTTAAAATATTGTGCACATCACATGATAGAAAAACTTGAAGGAAAAAAGGATACATCAATAAAGGTAAAAAGGATCTTCCAATAAATTACAATAGAAGCCAAAGATAATTTTTTTGAATTCTTGGTAATTATCTAATTTCAAAGGTTGATTAAACACATAAAGTGTCTAAAGGTGTTTTTACACTATGTAATTATATAGGAAATATAATGTACATAAAATTGATTTCTAATGAAGTCCTTAAGGATTGAAATAGAAGAAAATAGGAAATGATTAAATATGTAAAGGACAAGCTTATTGATGTTACCAATAAAACAAATCATTTAAGAGTTATGACAATATATATATGTTATGACTCCATAAAAATAGAACTCGAGATGATAGATGCATGTTGTGATACTAATGATATTCATAAAAAAGAAAAATATGCATGTTGGGATCCTTATCAAAAATAAAAATTTATGATGCAAGTAATAATACTTGTGACATAGAATTTATGTTAAATATGGAAGAACTTGTTACAAAAATAGATGTTATATGTGACACAAAGGATTTGAATACAGTTCATGATTGTTTAGAGAAAGCTTATGCTATCAAAATTGATGATGACATGGATTCAAATGATGACAAGAATAGTGATGCTCAAAATTATCTTGATATTGAAATAAATTAGTGTGATGATGGATTTGGTTATTTTGAAAGGTATACTAAAGGGATTGGTTCAAAATTATTAAGTAAAATGGGATATAAAGACATAGTTTTGGGAAAACATGGACAAGGAATGATAAGGAATGAAAGAGCCAATTATACAAAAAAAAAATACCAAAGTGTGAAGGTGTTGGATATATAATATAAATGAGCAACAATAAACTTGTAACTAAATTTATGATAGAAAATAGACCTAGAGGAAATTATCTAAATGAATTAACCCAAAGGTAACTCAGGTGCATTGATCTAGAGGTATACACAAATAATTTATAAATAAGGACCTAATGAAGTCTGCATATATCTAGCCATGCCAAAGTCAGAGCCAAAGAATGCATAGAAAGAAGAATTGATAATGAAGGCAAAATGCTTTCATGTCAAATAACATAATATAGGATGGTCTTGAAAGTATTACATTGTTTCTCCCTTGTAAATATTAGTTTAGTAGTTTATTTATATTTTATATAATGTATGTGTCAATATGAGAGAAAGTGCAAGGTGTTAAGAGAGATAATGAAGATTCATATTGATATGTGGTAAGATGAGATTTTTGTCTCAATATGAGAAATATGAAAGGATGCATATCCCAGATGTTAGATGAGAGCAATAGTAAAAGTATTCAAAAGTCATGTAAAACTATATATTGGAGATAAATCACCATGCAATGTAATCAATCTGAATCATTCTTGTAATCCTTTTATAGTGTATATATTTGAGATATATTTGTGAGATTTTGTTGTTATTCCAATATTGAGATTCATTTTTATTTTTATTAGTGTTATATATTTTATTTATACTTGATCCTGGATAAAAATTCTATGAGTTAATCTTCCTGGAAAGCTAACAAGTAATGCTTATTCCAAACTACAATAGAATTTAGGTAAAGCTTGATTGGCATTCAATCATTTGTTATCTTTGAGAGGGATGCCCTAATTTAAATATTTATGGGGCTTTGATAAGAAGAGGAGGAGGTAATATTGTGAAATATACATGTAATTTGAAATAAGGTATTCCAACTAGGAAAATATTAGGATTATATAGGTAGCATGCTCTAATCAAGTTAGAATAGATAAAAAACATTCTAAATTGGAAATATTTGGAGGTATGTTAATCAAATTTAGTCTAGAAAACTACTATCATGAATAGAAATGAGATCTAAGATAAGAAACATGTCAGTTTGCAATTTTAGAGATAAATTCATTGCCTATACAAGTTTGTAACTATGAACATGATTAGGTTGCAAATTTATCTGTTTGACTGTTGGAGGGAGAGAAATTTAAAATTTTATCTCTAAATAAGGTTTATCATCAGGAAGGAAAATTCATTGTCATTGAAATTAAATGTGAGCAATGACATTGTTTCAAGTGCTCAATTCCTATATTGAAGGTTGAAAAATGACTTGGATATATAGTCAAAATTTACTAGAATCCTTAGATGTGATGGGGTGAGAAAAATAGGTGTCTACAAGTACCTTGTCCAAGAACCTTTAGCATATGTAGTGTGACCAATTTTCTTGTTCCTTTGGGTGTTAAGAGAAAGTGTCTCAAAGGACATGATGTTGTATTCGCTAGCAAGATGTTTTTTGCCACTTGAGATTTAGTTTCAAATGTTACCTGGGTCATCTTTTTGGATTTCTAATATGATAAGTCTATCAAATTATATGGAGGCCAATGTGGAAATTTGATGGAACACAATAAATAAAATTACAAATGTTTAAAATATATCAACCAATCAAATACTTACATGTGTTGATAATTAGACAAACTAAAGGAGCTAAAGTTGTAAAGTGTGATTGGAGCAATAGTAAATAATTTTTTTTTGAAGTGGAAGGTTGAGATTGGCTCTTCCTTAATATTTAAGCATTTAATTTTTAATATATTTTTTTTATTTGTGGAAAACATCCCAAAAGGGATGCCACTTTCGGGTAAGACCCAAGGAGGCAGGGGGTATCCATTCCGCCAAAAATGCCCAGGACTCGGACCTGGCCTACCACCTTTGACATACTCAAGGAGCAAACAAACACACAAAACCAATTTAAAAATAAGTAAATAACAACAAAAATAATAAAATAAAATAAAAAACATGCTCCTTGAGTGTGTCAAAAACAAAAGCACAACCAAACACGCACAATAAGATAAAAGAAACCACAACACAAACCACATAGAAAAACACAAGAACCACATAACAAAACACAAACAAGACAAAAACAACGGAACACTACAAAGACATAACCCAAAAAAAACATGAAAAATAAACACAACCAAAACCTAAAAAAAATAAAAAATAAAAAATAAAAAATAAAAAACAACCAACAACAGACAATAAACAAAAACAAAAAACATAGAAAACACTCACACATAAAAACACGAATTAACACAAACAAAGAGAAACCCAAGAACAAGAACGAAAAAAACACAAGAACAATAACAAAAAAAAAACAAAAAAAAAAACACAAAACAACAAAAACACATGAACAACAAAAAACAACACAAAGAACACAAAAACAAAACAAAACAAAAGAACCCACCCACCTTAAAAAACTAAACAAAAAAAACAAAAAAGAAAAAAAAATTGAACATAACAATGACCTATCTAGACCGAGAAGACTATTAAGGCAAGAATCAACAGAGGAAACAAAATAAAGAATAGAATGAGCTAGGGAACTAAAAAAAACTGAATGAACCAAAGAGAAGCAAAAAAAAAAAAACAAGAAGAAACTAGGTACCTTCGAAGCTGGAGCCATCCAAAGAAATGATAGAAAGAAGAGCTTCCCTAATTTGAGAAGCCCACCATATAGGAGGGTGGCCATAACAAGTAAGATCACCTTTGTCCAAAGCCCAATTAGCTAAAGCATCAACACTCTTGTTTTGATCTCTGACCACATGATTGTAATCAACTTTCAAAAATCCCATCTGGATTAATTGAATCTTCTCAATAATTCTTTTTATTCTCCAATCCACCTTATGATTCTTAGAAGGAGTCTTCAAGAGATTAATCATAAGTTGAGAGTCGGACTCAACTAACACCTTTTCCCATCCAACCTTAGTAGCCTCCTGAAGGCCTCTGAGGATACCATACCCCTCAGCAAGGTTATTGGAAAGAATACCCAAATTCTCGGCAAAAGTAAAAACCAGGGAGCCATATGAAAGTCTACCAATTCCTCCCACCTTGGCTTTTCCAGGGTTCCCTCTAGAGGCTCCATCGGTATTGACTTTTCCAAAATCCTTAGGAGGAGGTTGCCAATTTCTAGTCCTATCCATCTTACTAATACTCACATTCCCTTTAAGTTGGTTGCCCTTAGAAGATTTAATCTTCAATCTTTGCATCACTTGATCCCATCTTTGGTGGGAGTTTTGGGGGTGATTAAGGAGTTGATGGACTGATTCAACTAAGTTGGCTATGGTATTTTGCCAAATATAGTGAATATCCTTCCTATCTTGATTAAAAATTTGGTTGTTCCTTTCATTCCAAATATTCCAAAGAAGAATGGTAGAACCCATCCAAACTAAGCTGCCTAATAAAATGATCAACACCCTCTTGATTAGGCCAATCCCTCCAAAGTTGTTCAAAAGTAAAAAAATTGGACCACTGTAAGCCAAGTAAAGTGGCCATTCTCCTCCATAGCTCGGAGGCTAAAGTACACTCAATAAAAATATGGTTGAGATTTTCTACATTCTCTTCACACATTTCACATCTAAAAGGGCCATGAAAACCACGCTTCATAAGTTGCTCACCGGTAAGCACCCTACGATGCAATAAAAGCCAATTAAAGAACCTCACCTTAGGCCGAGCTTTTGAGCCCACAATCGAGAAAGAATGTCAAAAGAATGGTTGGGATTATTATGGCATAAGGTCAAATAACCTTGAGCAAGCTGAATACTCACCCTTAGTAGTGTTGTTCCATCCAAAACAATATTTTTCATGGGACCAAGAGAGGGATCTCATATGAAGGATGCCTTGGATATCTTGTCTTTGCCTTTCTAGGATTTGAATAGGCCAGTCCTCAATAGGGATCCAATATCTACCAACCTTTGAATTACCAGTATGGTATCGACAGTAATTAGCCACCTTTATCCAATTAGCTCGGTGAAGCTCCTCCATCCAAGGCCTCCAATCGGGAAACTGAGTTATCAAAGGCTTGTGACCATCCCAAGAATCTGTCCAAAAATTTACATGTTGACCATTATGAATGATCCAAAATAATTTTTTCTTTATCAAATCCTCACCAGTCTTAAGAACTACTAAAATGGGAGAACCTTTGGTAGGAAGTTGATAGCGAACAAGGTCTTCAGGACTTTTGTTCTCGGCATATTTAGCACGGAGATTATTGGCCCAAAGAGCATTGGGGTTATGCAACATCCTCCAATATAATTTAGCAGCTAAAGCTTTGTTGTTATTAATTGAAGACCGGAATCCTAACCCCCCTTCACTCTTAGGAAGACATAAAGTATCCCATTTCACCAAGGCCCATTTTCTTTTCTCCTTAGTACCACTCCAAAGGAAACGATGATTGATTTGATCCAATTCTCGAAGAACAACCTTTGGGATATTCAAAATGGAAGAAACATAAATAGGAATAGCTTGAAGGACTGATTTTACCAAGGTGATTCTACCCCCAGAAGAAAGCCACTTGTTGGTCCACTTTCCAATTTTCTTCTTGACTTTGTCCAACAACCAATTCCAATATTTATTTTTTGCCTTTGAATATTTATGGGAATACCTAAATAAGTGATTGGAAGGGAGGTCTTCTTATATCTTAATTTATCCAAGACCATGGATTCTTGTCTAGTAGAGCAGTGAAAGAAAATAACTTTAGATTTGTCTTCATTGATCAACTACCCAGTAGCCTTAGAAAAATAGCTAATGATTTGCTTAATATTAGAAGCTTCCTTAACTGTAGCTTTACCTAAAAGAGTAGAGTCATCCACAAATTGAAGATGAGAGATAGGTCTAGCTCCATGAGCAATGGTAACTCCCTCAAGGGTTTTGTTTTCCCTCTTTTTGGTTATAGTCCTACCCAAGCATTCAGCAAGAATGATGAATAAATAAGGGGATAGCGGGTCACCTTGCCTAATACCTCTGGAAGATGGGAATGACTGAGAAGGCCTGCCATTGATAAGAACTAAGTAGGAAACTGAAGAGATACATCCCATAATCCAATCCATCCAATCCTTAGAGAAACCAAATTGCCTCAAAACTTTGATAAGGAAGTGCCAATCCACTCTGTCATAAGCTTTGGATAAGTCTAACCGAATGAACATGGAAGGAGAATTTTGCATATCCACTATCTCATCTACTATTTGACGTCCTTCCACATAACCCCCTTGCTCTTGGGAAATAATCTTATGCAAAAGAGGCTTCAACCTTTATGCCATGATTTTAGTAATGATTTTGAGAAGAACATTACATAAAGCAATAGGTCTAAAAGCTGAGATATGATCAACCTCTTGAGCTTTTGGAACAAGAGTAATATAAGTTTTATTGATAACCTTCAAAATTTCTTTGGCTTTCCTGGCTTCTTCCACCACCTCTAATAAATCAACATGAAGGATATCCCAGAACTCTTGGTAGAACTCAATGGGAAAACCATCAGGACCTGGGGTTTTCCCTTTTTGCATTTTAAAAACTACTTGTTGAAGCTCATTGATAGTAACAGGAGCAGTCAAAATAGAGTTCTCCTCAGAAGTGATAAGAGAAGGGATTGCTTGAAGAAAATTTTGTTGTGAAGGCTGAGTCAAGAGGAGTAGCAGCAAAAATATTGGAAAAGTAATCAACAACAATAGAGTTCATGCCATCCCAAGTATAAACAACATCTCCAGAATCTGATTTTAAGGAAGAAATAAAGTTGTGAGATCTTCGAGCTAGAAGATATTTGTGGAAGAAATTTGTGTTTCGATCTCCTTCTTTGAGCCATTGAATTCTAGATTTTTGCTTCCATAAGATTTCTTCTCTTTTTTCCCATTCCTCTAACTGAGTTGTGAGTTTAATTTCATCTGCACTTCTCTTCCTTGTGAGGCCATCTAAAAGGATTTTCTTATTCAAATTTTCAAGATGAGCAATAACTTCATGTTTTTTTATGAACATCCCCAAACTCTTTCCAGTTCCAAGTCTTGATTTTGGATTTAATGTATTGCAGTATTTTGGCAAAACAGAACATCTTAGTCCCATGCCTAGGTTTACCTTCCTTCCACCATTGTTGCACACGAGGTCTGAAGGAAATGTCTCTAAGCCACATTAATTGAAAATGAAAAGGAGAGAAACTCACATTGGTTTTCCACATTTCCACCATGGTAGCCAATGATCCGAACCAGCATTATTAAGAGTCTTCACTTTAGGAATGTGACCATGGATTAAGAAATTTTCAGAGAGCAAAAACCTATCCAATCTCTCCATTATACAAGCTAAGCCTTGCCTTCTGTTAGACCAAGTCATAAGGCCATTATCTAGTTGGATATCCACAAGATGGAGGTTTGCAATATATTCGCTCATGAGGTCAGTGCTTTTGTCCAAATTTCTATTTCCCCCCCTTTTCTCATCCAGAGAGAGGATGGTATTGAAATCTCCTCTGATCAAGATCCAAGCTTTAGGAAAATGAGAGATAATATGAGTAATATCCTTCCACTGTCTTCTTTTTTCCTCCAAAGAAGTCGGAGCATAAAAGATAATGCAGAGCATAATCTGGTTGGAATGTCTACTTTGAATAGCTATAGCCAACAAACCCCAACTGCCAACCATATGGTGAATAACTACCTCTTTTGGGTCCCAAAGACAAGCAATGCCACCAGAAGTCCCTTGGGAACTGAGGGAAACCACTTTTCTAGCTGGCCAAATTTTACTGGCAATTGAGTCCATATCCTCCATTGACATCTTTGTTTCTTGAAGGAAAACAAGATGTGGATGATTTATCTGAATCATTCTTCTAATTTCATTTTGTTTTGAAAGACTCCCTTTGAGTCCTCTAATATTCCAAGTGATGATCTTCATTAATACCAGGGCTAAAAAAGTTGGGAAGGGCATTAATCTTACCTTCCTCTACAAGATTTTCACCTTCTTTTACCATATGATATTGATTGGTCTTGCGACCTGCTTTTTTATTAGAATCCATCTTCAATTTTTTTTCCCTGTTTCTTGACTTATTCCAATTGAATCTGAGATGGCTTCTAACCTTGAAGAATGCTCGTACACAGCCAAAATTTTACTAGATGGTTCAACGGAGTCTATATTGGGACTTGCATTATTTGAAGTTTTGACATTTGAAAGATTATTTTTCTTGTGTAAATTTTCTCCTTTTTTTTCTGTTGAAAACCTTTGATTTGTTGGTTTGTCTCTGAGTTCTTCCCTTCATATTTAAATTGTGTTTCTAAGATTTTAGTTTCCATTATTTCCTCTTCCTCACTTGGGACATCATTTGTGGAAAGGATTTCAAACATATTAGCAGATGACTTTGATTGATCCTTCATAACTGGTTTTTTCTAAGTGTTCTTCTTCTTAGGTATTTGGAAACCTGCTGAGTTTATATCTTCTTTCTTTTGATCAGGAATTTTATTTGGGCAAGCATTGGCCAAATGACCATATTCATGGCAAATTCTACAATGAAAAGGAATGTTCTCATAGTCCACTACTTGCTCCCAAGTGTCTTCCCCAAATTGTAATGTGATATTTTTAGGTAGGGGTTTGTCAAAATCCATTAAAACACAAATCCGAGCATAAATAATATGTTCAAAATTTTGAGTACAATCAGCGAGTCATCATAAAAGTTCCTAAAGAGTTTCCAATTGAAGAAAAAATAGTAGGATTCCAAAATTCAATAGGGAGGCCAAAGAGTCTAACCCACACGGGAGCTATAGAAGGCATCTCTTCTTCGGCTTTAAATTTAGTATGACGGGGCTTCATGAAAAGCCCTACCCTTCCAAAAAACCAAGGACCCCCTTGAAAAGTTTTCTCTCTATCTTCATTATTAGCAAATAAAACAAGAAAATAACCATTTGGATAAATAGAGATTTGTAACTCACCTTTAGTTTTCCAGCTTTTTGCAGCCCAGAATTTGAAAGCAGATAGACTCGGACGAAAACCCATGAACCGACAAATTAGTCCTCTTTTTTCCAAATCTTCAATGCCAGTCTGAATGTTACCCATATCAAGCTTAACAATAGGAGTTCCATCAGTTGCTTTAAGACATCCTGACTCTATTTTCCTGGGATCAATCTTAGGCATTCTTAGAGGTTTATGGGAAGCCCTAATATTGATATTAGCATTGGGCTGAGGCTATCCACCATGAAGGGCATCCCTAAAATTCATTTTTGGGATTGAGTCTTCGAAATTCTTACCCTTGACAGGGGTTTTCATAGTAGAATTATTTTGTGGGTGCACCTTAGCACCAGATTCACTTGAGATATGAGCCATTTTTTGATCAACTGCTTGAAACTTGTTTTGTGATCTCTTTAATCCTTGCCCTAGATGTCGTGGAAAGGTATGGTTTTCACTTTTCTTTTGTGCAGCAAATTGGAAGTCGTTGTCACTCAAGTTCACAGTATGATCTATTGAAAGACAAATTTCTAACCCATATTGGATCCCCTGCAACATTTCCTACTAAAATATTGAGCATAAACCACAAAAATATTGGCCGCTAGGGCCCGAAGGCCCTAAAAACCAACCTCTGGAGCTGCTTGCACTCAACCCAGATGAAACCCTCACATAGCCGCTTGCCAAATATCTCGTTCACACATAGGGATGCGCTAGGATTTGTGTTGCTCCAAATGATATGAAAATTGGTGGAGATGTTCTAGGGTTTTTCAGGCATCTACCCTCAAAATTTTAGCTCAATCCGAGTCCGGATGAGTGAGATATGGCCAAAACGAGTTCGACAGTTTGGGCAGTCCTACGAAAAACGTCCCTCCCTGATTATTGGATAATATTTTGGGATCCAATGGGAAAAATATTTTGGAGGTCATATCTTATAGATACAAAAGTTTTTTTTATCACATTTTTAAAACCATAAACTTTTGAGCTCTACACACTTGTGGCATTAGTTCATATACCTACTATAGTGTTAGGGGTTGGATTATGTTATATGGACTACAAAGTACTAGTTACTAATCATAATGGAAAAAAATATAGTGTTTGGTCAACCTAAATTATTGGCATACTATGTAGTAAGAACCTATTGTGCATCTCTTAAGATGACAAAGGAGTTGTGCTTGATGATAAAAAAAAATCATCAAAGAGAAGAAGAGGATCTAGGTCTATTTTCTTTGTTGATTGAACTAGAGTTATTTTCCACATCAAAGTGGAGAGGTACCCTATTAAGGTATTGTCAAAACTACATAAGTATTTCATGAATTTAATACTACTAAATTAATTCATTTTATATTATATTATTCTTATCTTAAAATTATAACATCGAGGACTATATTATGATATTGAAGGATTTGAAGGAAGATATCACATATTCCAAAAGCAAAAAGAAAGACAATTTAGAATGTATTAAGATTGTCCCTGCTAATATCTTCCTCACATTTTATATATTGAACCTAATGGTTCATATTATTTCTATGTTCATGGTATCTCAAAGTACTATCACTTGATGAATTTCTTCTCTTCTAGTTCACTTTTAGGTGGAAATACAAAATTTTTGTGGGATTCCACAAATACATGCTCACAAAAAGGAATTTAGGTCTAAGAATAATAAGACCCAAGGGATCAAGCAATATGCTATATATTCAAATGCCACATTCATATATTATAAGAGGAAGGGACATTCAATAAATAATTTCCTATTAAAGCTACAAATGATTGAAATTGAATAATTAAAGCTTAGTGGAAATATTCCATATGATGAGGGTGATTTAAAGAATCTTCCTCAAGTACAAAGGACTAGTATAGCATCCATTAATATGGGAAGCTATTATTTTCACCAATGTCATCTCTTGTTAAACCCTTAGTTTATATTATGGTGGTTGTTAAAATTGTAACCAGATTCATGGCCAAGGCTAATATTATGTGATGTTTTAGGTAGGGTTAAAGGAATTTCATTATACAACATATCAATTATTTGTAATATTTTAATTTGAATCCCTATGGTCCTAGGTTAACCTTGTTATGTTAAATTATATTTATATATTTTAATTACACTAAATTGCTCTTGTTATGTTATCTTAGTTTAAAATTTATTATATTTTTAGGTGTAGACACAAAATTTTAGTCATTTGCACAACCAACCCTTAAAACATCCATCAAATCCCTACCAACTCATCAAAACCCCCAATTTGCCATAAAATCCTCTTTTATTTCCCTAATCTTCCTCAAATTATTCATAATCCTAATTAAACCCACATTTTCCTCTAATATTCCACTTAACACCCACATTAAATGCAAAAATCCCCTTTCACACTCCATGAGGTTTAAATTCAAATTTATTTAAATTTAAAATTCTCATGGGTGCCCCAAATTCCACACGTGTTAAATAGTTCCCACTACCCACCCAAGTCAAAAAATATGTATTAAATGCCTAAATACATTTCACACTAGGTAAAAATAGGCATTCCAGATATTGGGTACCCTCCCCTCTCCTTCCATAAAATCAATAAATATTACCTCTTTTTCTTCATTAGGGTATCCCAAAAAAGAATAGTGAAGTGTTGTTGAGATTACTAAGGACTTAGTATTTGTGCATTTGTGAGTGTATGCTTTAATATATTTTTAAATCTAATTTTTTTATTATGTATATGATTTTTGCCATAGTTGCTATTGATGTTTTGTAGAGGGCTTGTGTGTATGAATCAGGGACAACAAGAAGCTTAAGGTGGTCATGCAGTCAAGCAATCAAAACCTATCCAAGGCTCGTGAATGTAACTAAGAAAATTGCACCATAACATATAAATAAAGAGATGAAATATGATATTATAAGATGTGCCCTTTTGGTTACAATAAGACCCTCTTGGTATTTTTACAATGTTACCTCCAAAAGGGAGAATTTTCCATTTTAATTGAGTTCAATGGTGCAATGTATTATTTCATTATACAACATATCAATTATTTGTAATATTTTATTATAAATACCTATAGTCCTAGGTTAACCTTGTTATGTTAAACTCTCTTTATATATTTTAATTAACCTAAATATCTCTCGTTATATCAACTTAGTTTAAACCTTATTATATTATTAGGAATTTGGTATAGATATAAATACCTCCTCTCATTCCTCATTTAATCATTGGATTTTTGTAATCTTATCTATAGATATAGTTATTATTTATGGTTCATATAAGTTTCCACCAAATCTCTCTTTCGTTCATTTTTTTTATTTCTATATAATATTTAAGGGAAAGTTTTAATTCCACTCAATTCTAGAAAATATAGTTAATTCCAATAGTATCTTTCGATTAGGTTTTAGTTCTTCAAATTATGGGTCTTCCTTTTTTTAACTATTTTTCGTAGAATGATATTTAATATTTAGGTCATCTATAAAGAGAGCTTCCTTTAATTTAAGTGCTTGTATAATTGATGTTTCCTTTAAGTGTTTTATTTTATAATATCATAATCTATCATTGGATTTCCATGATGACTTATTCCTTGCACAACCTCCTTCTCCGTATCACCACTTATTCTAATTTTTTAGGAGTAATTTATAGGTTGTTGCATCACTTATTCAATGAGAACATCATTTTAGCCTCTTGCACCTCATGCATTACTTAGCAAGGGGTGTCAGTAGTTACATTATAGTTTTATAAGAGATATCATGGGTATCATTAGTCTGAATATGAAAAAATAATATTATTCCCTTCTATATTAATCATATATGGGATCTCATTCATTTCTCTTCCTATTGGTAAAAATATTTATAGCCATAAATGCGTTTATAATACCATTTGTGGTGTATATGGTTACATTGAGAAGCATAAGGCTTATTTTGATTGTAATATATTTCTCTTGAAAATGAATAAATTATAATAACATATTTTCGTAGTTACACATGTGGTATCCATTGTATTTTTATTTATCTTTACTTCTTAGCAATAGGAAGTTTATCAAAATCATATCAAGAGTGTTTTTATTCATGGATACGTTTAGGATGAGATCAACATGTAATAGCCACTAATATTTTTTCATGATAGCTCCACACAGTAGGTTTGTCAATAATAAAAGTTTGTGTATGGTCTTAACCAAGAACCTCGTGCTTTGTATGATAATATTGAAATATATTTTTTCTAATTTTCGATTCTACATAAATATTTGGATCATATTATGTAGATAAAAAATCATGATTATAAGACTTTTATTATTCTACTGTATATTTTTAATCCAATCATTATAAGGAGTTTATATTCCATGATTTAAAATCTAAATATATATCTTTATAGTTATTTGATATGATGGATTTGGGTCTGCTCCACTTATTTCTATCTATTTAGATTATTCAACATCCTTATCATATCTTCCTTTCTTATGCTTAGTATATTTTTAGAGTTACTATAATTATTTAATAGGGAGAAATGTAATCCCATTCCCACCCATTTTCTCTTAGAGTAAAGTGTGATGAAATCCATGCATCTATGATATGTTTATCTTTACCAAACATAGTGACATGTATTCTCCATATCAATCACACTTAATAAAACTTTCCTTCATTTTTACTATTTGTTATAGGCACATGCAACCATCTTATGATAGTCATCAAAATACTACCAAGTAAATTCTTTGTTGTATTTATGGTATTATTCAATATGAAATTAAATAACCCACATGTTGTAGGTGAGTTGGAGAGGAGAGGGAAATCCTCCAAGAGAGGTCCCAGGTTCAAATATCCACCCTACCAAAAATCTAAATTGGGTATCAAAAATCCAATTGATAATGTTGGTACGGACAAGGTCGGGTGCGACTCCCGGGTGACTTTGACGGTGTAGAGCCCCCTGTTCATGGTCTCTCAAACCAAGGCGGCCTCACAAGGGGTTTTTCGCTAATATATATATATATATATAATTAAATATAAAATGATAATTCAAATTCATTTTTCAATAACACTTTAATTTGTACTAGGTTGATGATTTAAATGGCCATAATTTTACTTTTGGTTATGCATTTTATCTTGAATTTGAATTTGTTTCTTATGTTTCCAATAATTAAGATACAATTGCATTACCTTTTATAGATGTAGAATATTATAATTTTATCCCTGTTGGGAAGCATCTAATGTGGATGGGAATATTTATTAAGTAAATTTCCCTTGTTTTTAAGTACTCCACACTTTACTATGATAAATAGAGTGTCATTTAGCTAATATTAAATCTAGTTCTGCATTAGCAAACCAAGGAAATAGAGCTCTTGATGCATATGATAAAAAAATCTACTCTCAGAAGAAGCTTATTTTAGTGTATGTGGCTTTAATAGACAAGTTTGTAGATATCATCATGAAGGTTATAACTCATGTTTTCTTAACTCAACTGTCACAATACATTAGACTATAAAAGATTTTATTAAGAGGATATGTAGTAATGTTTTCTCTTTGTACCATCAATTTTAGAATAATGGTTAATGCAAATATATTTAATCTTCACAATCATGGCCATGGTCATTTTTTTTAATACTCTATTATACTAGGCAATGTGCATTTATTACATTTTTATTAATGATTTATATGTTTTTGTAATATGTAAAAATATGTTATCTCAAAATTTACTAACATTTCAACCTTTACAACAAAAATATTTTTATACACCATTTTCTAATCTTGTCCATCATCATTTGGAAATGTCTTTGAGTTCTTTGAGTGAGATATTATTTACTAATGCATTATTTATATGATATACCTTTTTGGTTTATTTGATTAACATGAATATAATGTTGGTTTCATTTTTTTTTTGGTATTAATATTAAAAGAGGGTTTTGAAAGGATCCCCACAACCTTATACAATAAGAAATCCTGGAGGTCAATTAAAATACAAGATGCCCTCCATAAGGGAGGCCCATCCAAAAGGATAATAAGATATTATAAACCGAGGCAAGCACCCCTAGAGGAATGGGATCCGAGGGAGTTCACACCATCCCCACGAAGGTAAGCCAATGATAAAAACCCAAACAACTCAGCCCTAAAGAATAACAGGACAAAGCAGGGGGTATAAACTACCAACCCAAATAAATGCATCGTTTGAAATTTGAAAGTCATAATAGGCTACAATGTTTGACAAGCCCAGGCATAATAAGGGGTGCCATCACTAGGGGGTTAAAAGAGACAATCAAGGAAGGCATGAACATACTAAGAGGATAGAATAATAAAATATAGTACACACCATAAAGCACTTAAACCTACGGGCACCAACCAGATCACCCATATCTCCAAAAGGAACCAAAATATGATAAGAATTAAGGATCTTCCTCCTTGATGTGAAGTACAATATCAATGGAAAAATCCCATTACTAGATAGAAAATCCTTGAGAATGAACTCTTAATTTTGCTAAGATATCAACCATTGAATTGCCCTCTCTAAAAACATGGAACTCCACTCTAGAAAAGGAATGAGCAAGCCAAGTTGCTTCATCAATTAAATTAGCTATTTTCCATCTTGGAAAAGGAACTCCACGAAGAATGTTGATTATGGATAGGGAATTTTCCTTAAATAATTGTGTTTCTGATGCCAAGGTTCTTAAGTTACTCCAAGCCAATGAAGTCAATCTAGCTTTAGCCACCATAAAATATTGGACTCTAAGGCAGTCTACGTAAGCTAGAATAATATCACCATTACTATCCCTTATGGCATAATTTGTGCCAGCTAAGCTAGGGTTTCCTTTAGAGGTATTTTCAAAGTTAACCTCCCTTTTCGGGTCAAGAGCAGGAGGGGGGTAGGCTAACAACACAAAACCAAGTTATTATTCCAATAATTACTCACTTGGGGAGAGCACCAGAATTAATTTCAAAGGATTCAAATTGTTGAGAGCTGAAGAAACATTTTTTGATACCTTCCATAGAATCTTAAGGTGGATTCGGGTGATATTGTTTTCCACTTGTTTGAATGCCCTTGAGTTCCTTTCCTTCCACACTCCCCTTTAGAAGTGTGGGAGGATAAAATTACAAAAAAAATTAAACCAGGAAGAAAGAAAGGGTGACTTCCATTGGATGACACAGTCCATTAAGGAATTAGGAAACAACCATGCAATGTCCAACCAAGAGATAATGGAAGCCAGAATATTCTGCACACTATGAAAATTGAGAAAAATATGAGCCATTGATTACCAATAATTCTTGCATAAATAGCACCTGTTGACCAAGTGCATCCCCCTCTTGAGGAGATTATCGATCGATAGGATTTTGTTTTGCACAACCAACCAATAGAAAATGGTAATCTTTGGCATTAGATTTTTTAACCAAATTTTATTTGCAGAAAAAAGTCTTCCTCCAATGAGCTAAGAGCAACATAGGTAGATTTAACCGAATAGGACCCATATGGGTCCCCCATCCACACCAATATATCATCTATTAAAATATTATGTACCACAATAAGCCTCAACTCCACCAATAAAATACACCACAATATTACATATGCATCGAAGACCAACTTTGGAAGGGAGAGAGACCAAAATATATGTCCATATTGGAAAGTGATAAATTTTACCACCTTTTCAAGCCCATGGGTTATAGAATGAGTAACAAGGGAGGAATATTGTGGATCATCCGTTAAGATACTTTAACAAGGGAGGAATATTGTGGATCATCCGTTAAGATACTTTCTCTGGCCCAAATTTTATCCCAGAAATTAACCGCCTCACCACTTCCAATAATCCAACTACAACAAGACTTGAGGAACCTGTGAGATTTTATGAGGCTATTCTAGAAGGTCGACCCTCCACTGGGAAGGAAATCTACTAAAAAATAATCAAATTTATATATAGCCTTAATGATATTACACCAAAGAATTTTAGAATTCGTAAAAAGTTTCCACCCATGTTTTTCCACAAGATGTTTATTCGTCATGGCCGCATTTTTGAGATTGAGACCCCCTTGCATCTTCCTCTTACAAATATGGTCCCACGAGACAAGGTGGAATCAAGGTCCACCCATAGGAAGGATTTGCATATTCTATCCAGTTTGGTAGCCACCTTAGAGGGTTAATAAAAGAGAGATAAAAAAATAGATGGGAATGCTCTGCAAGGTGCTTTGGACCAGCACCACCTTCCTCACTTGACTAAGTAATGCCCCTTTCCAAGATGCTAATTTACATTGGAATATTTCAACAATCGGGGTCCAAAACTCATCCTTAATGTGGCCAAAAAAAGGGGGAGCCCCAAGTAAGTTTGTGGGAGATAAGAAATAAAATAATTAAAAATGTTAGCTATTATTCTTTGTTGGGTCTCCAGAGTATTAAAAAAATAAATAATTTTTTTTCAAAATTTATCTACTTTCTGGTAGCCTTCTCGTAGCTTACCAAAATGGACTTTATATTCCTTGCATGGGAACTGATGCCTCACAAGATAGGAGGATGTCATAAAAAAATATCTTGTGAGATATCAGTGGGTAGGGGAATGTCGGTCTTAGACCAAAATAAATTCTCCAATGGGAAATCGAAAGACCAAGCACCTCTGCCATAAGAATGAAAAGGAATGGGAAAAGATGGTCACCCTGATGCATACCATAACACAATGAAAGAAATCTGCTTGAGAGCCATTAACTAGGATAGAGAAGCGGGCAGAAGAAATGCAAGCATCTATGAGCACCACCCATATTTCACTAAAACCAAATTTCCTGAGGATGCAGAATAAGAATTGCCATGAGATCAAATTGAGGAAGAATGCTTCTAGACCTATATTTTTAACTGAGTTGAGGATTTTATATACAAAAATTGACCCATATAAAATTTGCCTACCAGGGACAAAGGCACATTATGCACTATCCACAAGAAGAGGCGGGATAGCTTTCAACCTATTGGCTAAGGCTTTAGAAAGAATATTATAGATAGTGTTGCATAAATTTATAAGTTTAAAGTCATTGAAATATGATACATTTTATTTCTTTTGCACCGGGGCCAATAGCATCAAATTCACTTATTTAGGGATGATCATCGAAGCTTGAGAGTCTCAAAGCGTCGCACAAATTTTTGAGCTGTAGATATGCCAATACTTATGGAAGAACCCTGAAGGAAAACCATCAAGACCAAATTTATTAAGAGGGATCATAGAATTTAATGCATTAAAAATTTATTCATCTGAAAAAGGAGTAACTAGCCCCTCATTCATCTCTTCTGTTACTAGGCACAGGATGGGGTCTAGTATGAAATTCTCATCATCGATTGCCCTTTTCAGGGTCGAGCATAAAAGGTAGGAGAAGAACTCACAACTTCATCCATTGTTCAGAAGATATTCAAAGTCAATCTGCCATCACTAATCTTAATTTACTTTATGCAATTTTAGCTCCTTCGATGAAGGTTGGAGGTGTGAAAAAATTGAGACTTACGATCCCCTTCTTTAATCTAGATTTCCTAATATTTTTTCTTCCAATGGATATCTTCTCTGGCTTGAATATTAAGAAGCTCTATAAGAAAATATAATTCCTCCAAGAGAAGCTCCATAGAACCTCCCTGCATTTTCAATTTGGATTCAATCTCTAAAAGTTGCCCATGAATCCTTTCTTTCTCTCTAAAAATTTTACCAAATGAAAAATTATTATAAACCCTAATATTGGACCTTAGCCTTTTTAGCTTATTATATAGTCTTTACATACCCATGTTGTTAACCTCCTCTAACCACCAGTCCCACGAAGAGGTATCAAAACCAGTATGCGAGCAAAACATCATTTCAAAATGAAATGAACGAGAAAAAAGGCTAATTTTTGGGGACCTCCAACCACAAAGGGTTATGGTCTGATCCAATCCAAGAAAAAGTGAACAAAATGGCTGCACCAAAGAGATGGAGACAGGATTTGGACATAAAAACTTTGTCTAATCTACTGAGAATCAAATTGGCCCCTACCCTGCTATTACTCCACATGAACTTTGAGTGCTTTAAATATAAATCTCTTAAACCTATGGCATTAACAAAATATATGAATTTATTTAGGCTTCTAGAATTCACTTTTTTGCCACCTCATCTTTTTGAAGGAAAAAGAGGGGTTTTGAAATCCCCCAAAACCATCCATGCCTCATCCTGAAAGGAGGCTCTCATCTTGAGTAGAATATGCCAAAACCCCTTCTATTAGTAGGGGAATTAGTGCATAGATATTAGAGATGACCCATATTCTGTGGATTGTATTAGACCATAAAATAATGTTTATTGCCCTTAAAGAGGATGAAACCACATGGTCATCAAACTTAGAAGGGTCCCAAAAAATAAAATACCACCGAAAAAACTCGAAGCCTCACTCATCGTAAAGCCAGAGTGTTTCCAAACTACATTATGAACCAAATACCATGAAGAAGCATCAAGTTTGTACTCTTGGATGCACAAAAAATAAGGGGATTTTTCTTTCCTAAGTGAAGCCAACAAACACTTTTTGGAGGAGCTATTTAGCCCTCTCACGTTCCATGAGCACAACTTCATTAAGATCAAATTGAGAGTTTCTTTCTAGACCCTCCACAAAGTGAAGGTTTAAAGCTATCAAGCTTCATATGATTATATTTGTTATCCTATTCAACAAAAATATTTGCTTGCCCACCATTGGCCAAAGCCTCCTCCATTTGTTTATTTCTTCTGCATTTGCTAGGGGGCCTACTTGGATGTTTGGATAGGTCAAGGTCCAAACCCTTTTTATGTTGTCTTCTTGAATTTGGTCCACGGGAGTCCTTTAAAAAAATTACTTTAGGATAGCCCATTGGGATACCCAAACCACTTGAATGTGTCAAGAAGGAATCCTTCGGGGAAGTAGAAATCATATTGGGTGTAGAAACCACATTCTCTATCATCATGTCCAAATCCTCCATGGCCTACATTTTGAGATAGCAAAATGAGTTAACCAATGGAAAAAGTGACACTGCCTTATCGGGATGAAGAACCACCTCTAGGAGAGGAGTGAGAGCAGAAGATTTCTATAGGGGGAGACAACAGTAGATCTTACTAGATCAACTTGGTCCCTTCCAATGGACTTTGACCCACTTGAAGACATCATTGGTTGCTCTTTAGAAGGGATCAAAGTATTCTTTCACCAAACATTTTATTTTTTAATAGCGGGTCTTAGGCCCAAAGCAGCCCCTTGAAAAGCTAGACGATTAGAATCAATTATAGAGGGCTTTCAAGGCCAAAACAAAGGATAATATTTATTAATATGACTACTTTGACCACATTTCCCATAGAGGATAGGTTTTTTCTCATAGACCACTAGTTGAACCCAACAACCCAAGTGGGAAACCAATTCAACTGACTTAGGGAGCTCCTTCTCCAAATCCACCATTACACATATATAGAAAAATTGGTATCTATCCACTAACAGAGAGAGAGTTTAAGGAGATGAAGTCTCCTAAAGAAGAAGACACCACTTTGAACACATTCTCATACTAGAGGAAGGTTGGAAATTTTGGGAGCTACACTCAAACTAGAATAAGATTGACCTTTCATGAGGTAGGATTAAAATTAGAGCCTCAATGATGCAAGAACATGCCACGCTTATCGAAGAACCAAGGACCCCCATCGAGAATGTTTTGGAAATTAGCTTCAGAGGAAATTCAGATCAAGAATAAATTATAAGGAAGGGAAGCCAAGGCAAGGGAACCGCTGGGTTTCCATCGTGACAATGCCCAATACTTGAGGACCTCAAGTTCCGGTCTACCTCCCGATAACTTTCCCACCAAGTAAAAATATCCCTTCTCCAGAAGATAATTCACAACAAAATAGGGAATACAAATTTGGAAGGACTCTACCTCCATGGAATAGGACTTCAAATTGATTCGGGCTCCATAGTTAGTAACAACTTTCGCAAATGAAATCTTGGGCCCAAACTTAACCCCCTTCATATTGCTTAATTTTCCTCGGACCCAAGAAGAGGGTGAACCCAAACTTTCGAGAGGGCCAGACCCCAAAGGTGGCCCCTCATCGAACTCAGTGGGTGAAAAATCATAGCCACCTTCACCATCGTACCACATACTTACCAAAAACAAGTGCCCTCGACAACCACCAAAGATGCCAAACGAACGTCGCTAGCAAACGCTCCTCCAACCAGCCTGATATTTGTATCAAAAAAAATTAATTTTGGTTTCATTTGTTTGTATTTTTATAGTTTATATTATAATCAATGAAATAAATACTTTTATTTTCTTTGAAATTATAGCTAAAAAGAAATTAGTTTATAACATAATTTAATTCATAATTTTTTTGTTATTATTATTTTCTAAAGTGAATAAATTTTATAGTAAATTATGTATGATTCATATTTTTAGCATATCTTAAAAAAATTATCTATAAGCTTATTTTTGTAATTTTATTAAAAATAACATACAATTATATTGAATTATTTTTTTATTATTGTTCATTTTTATCTAATAAACTTGTTAAGGTTTCACATGTTTATTATGTACAACATATTATTTTATTGGTTGCTTATAATTTTAAAAAATAAAAAATAAAAAATCAACTTAATAGAAAAAAAGTACAACCATGTAATAAAACATAATGTCTTTCCATGTTGTTTAGAGAAAATGGTCGGAAGCAAGGTGTTAACACAACCATGAGTGGTAATTAACAATTTTTTACATTAGGTTGAGGTCAGTAACAAGGAGCAAAGAGTTTATTGCTATACGCCAAGGTTTGAAACCCATGTATGAGCTTTAACATTAATCAAAGAGCACCCAATTTACTTGAAAATATGGGCTTTTCCCTATGGGAAACCATAGGAGTTAGGGTTAGGGTTAGGGTTAGGGTTAGGGTTAGGGTTAGGGTTAGGGTTAGGGTTAGGGTTAGGGTTGTGCATTTTTTTTAGGAGATTTAAGTTAAACAATGGTGGGATGTGGGATGTGGTGTGTGGTGTGTGGTGTGTGTGAGTGAGCTTGTGTAACCCGAAAAATAAAATAAATAAATAAGGAATTCTAACATAGAGTTTTAATTTTAAATATTACCAATAAATATATGCGTAGTTGCTAATCATAATACCACTAAGTAAATAATTAGAATACAACAATATTGTATTCATAATGTATTCTATAAATTCCATGTAACCACTTGAAACATAGTTACTTCTAATTCATAATTAATTTCTAATATGAATTTTTAATTTTAAATCATACCAAGCAATATATGCATAGTTGCTAATCATAATACAATTATATGGATTAATAGGATACAATAATATTGTATTCATGTTGTATCATGCATTGGGTCTATAAATTCCATTTAACCACTTGAAACATAGTTATTTTTATTTCATAATTAATTTTAAGGATGAGAGTAAAAATGATTAATTTTGTTTAACACTTATATATTTTCACTGCATTTAACATTAATCCCAACTTAGAGGCTTGTGAGGCAATATTTTTAAATATTACTTATTTTTTATCCTCTCAAATTAAATAATTTATGAACAATTACAAAATATAGAAAAAAAAGTATTTTGTTGAAAATTAAGATAGAAATAATAAAATTTAAAACTAACCATAGTCTAGAAGTCTATGTTTAGGTTTAAAAATATATCAAGATCTAGTTTTCATAAGTTTTAATGTAAGTGAATTATTTTAATATTATCTAGCCAAGTTTTAAAATATTACATATAATGAATTGTTAAAATGTATCAAATTGAAGATAAAAAATAATTTTTTTTAGTCCAATGCATAAGCCAAAAATAAATTAAATATAATATGCTATAATTGTAAAGGCTACCATTAGAGAAAGGGACATAGGCTAGGCTAAAGCCCCTTAGATGAAAACACATGAGCATGATGAGTATATAAAACCAACTATTGATGGTCATAGTAATACTAAAATATGAAATGATACAAAAGAAAATAGAAATGGGTGTGGAGGAATAATGCATTTAATAAAATAAACATGGAATATAATCATTCAATTGGATAAAGAAAACCAAAATAAATAATATAATTGAATTAAGATATGAAATGATAAAAAATAAAATAGAAATGGGTGTGGAGGAATAATACATTTAATAAAATAATCATGGAATAGAATCATTCAATTGGAGAAATAAAACCTAAATAAATAATATACTTGAATTAAGATAATAATAATAAAAAAAAAAAGAATTGTAGTTTATTATTTAGCTCAATAAACATCAAAAGCCTACATAAAATATGGGATGGATCATGATGATCCATATGTAGCTTTAAAGAAATACAACTCAATGTACTATAAAATCAAAGGTATACTTCTAATAGGAGGACTTAAATGTAAGGATAACAATGAGTTAACCAACATGCTAACCAACAACGAGCACTTGGATAGAAATCAACATATCCAAGAAAAGAGAAAAGTCAATAGTTGAAAATAGTTGACAAGCTCCTTACAAATCTTCATAGGTAGCAAAAGAGAAAATAAATAGTTGAGAATCTCATTATAGGACAAAGGGGTTTTTTAATATTTTGGTAAATAAATATGAAACATATATATAATTTATGGGCTGACTATCTACAATGGTACGCATATGCAAAATAAATATAAAAAGAATACATGAAAACATGCAATAGGCTAAGAATTTTTTACAATGCCATTTGTTCATTATGACTAAAAATGAATAATGGTAGTATGGATTGAAGACTCTATAATAAAATTAAAATTAGATTACAAAATTGAGCATATAAATATATAATAGAATGAAAGTAATAAATAAATTCTAAAAAATAGACTAATTAATAATATTTAGTAAATGAAAATACTATCATCAACTATGTGAATTGTCTAATATTTAAGGAAACAATAAAATGAATAATTTAAATGGAGGAAAAGTAATAAGAGAGAAAGGAACAACACCTCCAAGAAGCCTCAATCAAGCTAACATCTTCTTCATCAATAATACGATGATGACACAACCTAAATGGAAATCGTACAATTTGAACTGAGATCATATAACTCTAAGAAATTAAACAACTCGCATTGCAATCATACAACCCTAGAAATCATTCAAATATGGGTAAATCATTCAACTCACAAAATTATACAAGTCTAGAAACCGTTCAACTCACAAAATCATACAAGTTTGGAAATCGTACAACTCACACTGCAATCGTACAATTGTTCACAATATAATCATACAATTCACACTGCAATCATTTAATATAAACTACTAGGGGAAATCATACCATTCACACTACAATAGTACAACTTTAAAATATTGTACATTTCACACTACAATCATTCGATCTTAACAACAATTTAACCCTAGGCTATCATGTGATTCAAGCAACTGTTCATTCTAAAACTCAAGTCTTTCAATTGTACGAGGATTCCTTGCTTGAGACAATGTAATTGTACATTTCTATCCTAAATTCTAATAATATTTTCCTCCTCCATAAAATTGAGTAGTTGGATTTTACCTCTTAGGGGCAAATTGTAAGAGATTAAATGCGGATCCGGAGCGGGGCAGAACCATTCCCCAACAGTATTGATTAATCCAGAACAAAACACGATTCTAAAAATTCATGAATCTAGAAGATAATTAAATCTAGATGTGAAAACTACAATTCAGATCAGATAAAACCCAAGCACCAGTCCGAAAAGTAGAATCGGGCAGCACGGTTTCAGAAAGGAATAGAATATGAACAACAACGGAATGGAATCACAATTCCGGAAAGGCACACACTTCAATTTGGAACAAGTGCAAACTGACAAGATGTGCAGAATGGATTCCCCTAGAGTTAATAGGGAAGAAGGCTCGGATTCAGAATATGCACAATTTTTATGATGATGTCACCAATGCGGAAGGAAAAGTGCGAAATTGATATTAGGGTTGGAAGGATGTGGAATTGAGACAAAGACAATGGGGAATGAAATTTTAACTTATGTGAAAGCGGATTAATAATAAATTTAATATCGTGGACTTCAGTAAGGATGAGAGTTAATTTAATATTTAAACTTTATAATATTAAATTAACCTAAATTTTTTCCACAATTAAATACAAACAAATTGACCAGAATGGAACTAAATCAAATTCGAAAGCATTAACAAAGGGAATGACCTGGAAACACAGGGTTTTACCAAAAAATTTACAGAGTTTTCCAGCAGAACGGAGAAGATAAATAAACAAACTTTGCCAAGTTATAAACCATACAGAGAGCAAAAAATATATGCAACTATTTATTATTGCTTAAAAGAGGAAATACATCCACATGCTCAAAGTTGGAAATACATCCAAAGATCTACAAATATGAAATATGCAGAATACAATCTCAAAATAAAATAGACTTAGTTGTTCAACTCTGTTGTTCTTTCTGCTCTTAACACAACATTGCTATGTTTATATTTGGCTCCTTCGCTCTACTTTTTCTCCAATGCTTCTTACTCATAAAATGGAAACCTCAAAGAAATATAGAGCTGGGAATTCACAAATGAGGCAGGAAAGCTACACCAAATGCTTTGACATGCAATTAATGCAAAACTAGGGTTTACATCCAATCATTGAATTGAATGTCAGTCTCAACTACCAGTAATTAATTCAAGTGAGCTAGAATTTGGTGAAAGTTGTAGTGGATGAATTTTCCAGAGGTGTCAAATCTGGTTTAATTTTCTAACACCCTCCTTTAAACCAGATTTTAGAAAAAATTTGACACTGAGCTTCTCCTTTAACCTATTGAAGTCTTCCTCCTTCAAATTTTTTGTGAATATATCTGCAAGATGCTCCTTGGACCTACAGAATAATAATTCCACCTCATTAAATTTCACCAACTCTCTGACAAAATGGTATCGGATATCAATGTGTTTTGTTCGGCCAGGAAACATTGGGTCCTTAGAAAGTGCAATGGCAAAATTATTGTCACAAAATATGGTGGTTGTTGCTTCCAACAGATGGTTTAGTTCACTCAGAACTCTTCTCAGCTAAACTTCCTGATATGAGGTTTAGGTGGTAGCAACATACTCTGCCTTTGCAGTTGATAGTGCAACAATTGGCTGCTTCTTTGAGGACCATGAGACAAATCTAGATCCAAGATGGAAGGCATATCCATAGGTGCTCTTCTGATCATCTATGCTTCCAGACCAATCACTATCAGTGTAGCCAATAAATTCAAACTGATATTTTTGGGTATAGTGGATTCCATGGTTCCTCTACCATTGACATACCTCAAAATTCTTTTGTCTGCTTTCTAGTGAGTGTCATTTGGGGACTCCATAAACCTACTAATTAAACTCATAGAAAAAATAAAATCTGGCCTGGTTGTAGTTAAATACATCATAATTCCAACTAACCTTTTATATATATGTGAATCTACACTTCTGTTATTATCAAATTGGCTCAACTTCAGGACTGTGGAAACAGGGGTGATGGCATGTTTATTGTCCTCCATATTAAACCTCTTTAGGACATCTTTTGCATACTTACCCTAAGAAATGAAGATGCCATCTGCAGATTGGTCAACTTCAATGCCAAGAAAATAATTCATCAGTCCCAAGTCTGTCATCTCGAACTCTTTCTTCATGGTTGTTCTGAATTGATCAAATAGCATGCTGCTATTGCCAGTATATATCATATCATCTACATACAAGCATACGATTATAATTTCCCCCTATGCATTTGTATTCATATACAGAGTGTGCTCATATGGGTATTTTATGAATCCATTGTCCTAAAAGTAAGCACAATTCTACTGTACCAAGATTTGGGTGCTTGCTTCAACCCATACAAATATTTCTTCAATTTTAGGACCTTGTCTTCTTGTCATTCTAGCTCATAATTGGGTGGCTGGTCTACGTAGACCTCTTCTTCCAGAAATCCATTCAAAAAGGTAGACTTGACATCCATTTGGTAAACATTCCAACCCTTCTGATCTTCCAATGCCAGGATCATTCTAACTGTATCAAGTTAGGCTACATGTGCATAAACCTCATGATAGTCAATCCCTAAGTTCTAATTGTAGCCTTTAGCCATTAGTATGGCCTTATGCTTGTCTACTTCACCTTGGGAATTAAACTTAGTTTTATACACCCATTTGACCCCAATGGTCTTCTTACCAACTGGGAGATCCATTAACTCCCAGGTCTAATTTTTATCTATTGATTCTATCTCATCATCCATAGCATTCACCCATTTATTATTTTGAATTGCTTCTTCAAAAGTAATTGGATCAAACTCAAAAAATAAGGTAAAATTAGAATGCTCTTCATCAGTTTCATTTCTAGTTACCTCATAGATATCTTGCAAGCTCCTTGTCTTTGATGGAGTCTTAAGATTTGAGATTCTAGTTGCAAGTGGATATGAACGAGAAGATGAGGTTGTGCTACTACTAGCACCACTGTTACTGCTTGAATATATAGGTGGTTCAACCCTATTTTCCTCCAAGTCCATAGATTCAACAATAGCTAGCTCTGGCTAGCCAATCTTAGATTTCCAGTTCCATTCTTCATCCTCTAGGAACTTCATATCTCTACTAATTATCAGCTTCTTAGTTATAGGATTATATAGCCTGTAAGATTTTGCTTGTTCACTGTACCATGTGAAGATACATTTCTCAGATTTGTCATCCAACTTCTTCCTCTTCTCATATAGGATGTGTGCATATGAAATGCACCCAAAAACTCTTAAATGAGCCACACTTGGCTTCTAATTACTCAATGCCTCCTGAGAAATATTATCCTTCACACTCTTGGTGGAACATCTGTTTAGCAGATAAACTATACAAGATACAGCTTCTACCTAGAACTCATGTGATAATCCCATTGCATTTACCATACTTTGTGCCATCTCCATTATTGTTCTGTTCTTCCTCTCTACAACACCATTATACTGTGGTGTGTATCTAGCATTAAATTGTCTATGAATTCCACATTGCTTGCAAAAGTTATGAAATTCGTTAGAGATGTACTCACCTCCTCCATCTATCCTAAGAGTATTCACAAAATATCCACTCTATTTTTCAACTAGAGCTTTGAACTCTTTAAATTTGTTGAAAGCTTCTGACTTCTGATTGATGGGATAAACCCATATCCTTCGACTGAAGTCATCAATGAAAGTCAAAAAATATTTATTCCCAAAAAATGTGTTGGTCTGCATTGGACCACAGATATTTGAATTGACTAGCTCCAATTGCTTTGAAGCTCTCTAAGACTGTCCATTAGGGAATGCATCCTTGTCCTACTTCTCAACTAAGAAACCTTCACAAACCCGATTTGGTTGCTCTACGAGGGGTAAACCCTTCACCATATGCTTATTGTGCAGCAATTTCAAGCCACTGAAACTCAGGTGACCAAATTTGAGATACCACAACTAGGTAGCATCCTTCACAACTACACTCAATGACATAAGTAGTTCATTCTTAATCTACAAGGGGAAAATTTTATTCTTAGTCATGGACAATGTTGTAATTTGCCCATGCTCTTTATCTCTGATGGTACAAGCTCCATATTTAAACTGAATAGTGTGCCCCTTCTGCACTAGCTATCCAACACTAAATAATTTATGCTTCAATCCAGGCACATAATACATTTCTTGTATTTATTTCCTATCACCATGCCTGGTGCGAATGATAATTTTACCTTTTCCTTTGTGACAGGAACTTTGCTTTTGTTCACCATTTTCACTTTAGATTGGACTGTTTCATCCAATTGTGAGAAAATTTCTATGTTCCTTATCACGTGGTTACTGCACCCACTATCCAAATACCATGTTTTCTTTTGGCTTTGCTCATTTGTACTACAATTTAGCAACATATTCCCACATGGATCTTGTAGACACCAAAACAACACCAATCCGATTATGTGACTGCAAACACTGATCGCATTGACACACACAGCCCCAAGGGCAGCCCCCAGAGGTTAAACAGTGGTCCTAACCACTCTCACAATAGTTTTGGAAGGTCAAAAATCATTTTGGCACCTTCAGGAACTTTGCTCAATATCCGTTCCACCCAGGGACGAATTCAAACTGGGATTCGCCCCACCCAGGGATGAATTCATAATTCGCTCCTGGGTGGGGCGAATTGCAGGTTTGATGGGCAAAAAGTCAAATCTTGACAAATGGCAGCTCAGATCCGCCACTTAACGCTTCCTTCATCGCATGGGAGTGTGGGTGAGCGTTTTCGAGCGTTAGAGGCAGTTGCAAGGGCAGTCATGAAGTCCCTAATCAGGGAGGAATCTCCCTCCCCCCTGGGAAGGCATGATTGCCAAGTGGCGCCTCTGCATGCCCAATTCAAGAGACCTCCAGGTCTATAAATTGGTGAGTTTCTTCACCCCAAAAAGGAGAGGAGAGGGAGCATTTTAAGCAACGAAGTGCTGCCATTTTATTTCCCCATACACCCTTAGTTGATTTGTGCCTTTCACATCCGTGATCTCTTTTTGAGAGGAGGTCATTGGGTGATCATTGGAAGGTCGAATATTGAGCCCAAAACCTGAGATTTGGCCATAGAATACCACCCAATTTTCTGACAACACTTTACAAGAGATTTTGGACCCATCCCAAGTGGATTGGTGCCGAAATCAGGTCCCAACGGTGGGCGGCCTGCCCGGGCGCCCCCGCACTGCTACGAGTCTAATCGTCCCTTTTAGGAATGATTAGGAATCTATGGCAGATTGTTATTTCTATCATTTTTATCTTGCATTTCATCTTATGCTGCTTAGATAGTTTGCAATTTCGATTTCGTAATGTTTTGAGCAAATCTTATCATGTTTTATCATTTTTTGTCTTTACTAACTTGCAGGTAGCATCATCAAATTCCCATTAATGGAGGCCAAATTGGGAAAATATGACCATCTGGGTCTTCCCAAAATACCCCCAATTAGCTAACCCCAAGTTTGCAGGTCTTTTGGAGCTCTCTAGGCAGGACATTTGGGACAGTACCTTTTCGGCATTTTGTTGCAGGTAAATTCGTCCCGCCCCGGAGCGAATTCAAATCGGTGAGGAATTTCCTGACTGTTCTTTTTGCAATGCCTTCCTGGTGATGTTTCTATGCCCCTGTAAAATTTTTAGATCATTTGGATACATTTTAGTCATATTTTAATTCATTTTCTCATTCGCTTATCGTAGGCTTGGGGATTGCATGCTTTGTTTTATCCGTAGGTGCTACTAACTATTTCTTGTTCCTTTGAACGTAGGGTCTAGACATTGGAGGAGTAGCAAGGAATCAACACTCGTATACACAAGTGGCGGTGACATTTTGGTCCGCCCATATTACATGTGGGCACGCGGAAGAGGGATGGCTATCCATGGATGTAACCAAGAGACGAGTTTAACGCTCCTCGCCCCTGAAAAGGGAGGAGGTGAATTGTAACCGAATTCTGAAATACATCAATAAAAGAAAAGGGCTGTTTGTTTCATTTGGGTTTCGATTTGTTTATGCTTTCTCCATTTTATGCATTTTTAATTCGTAGCGTTAAGTTTAGTTTCATTTTTGCATCGTACTTGGAGCCCTTTTCCTTTTTTGCTTCCGTATCCTCGTGCTTTCAGTGGCGATCATGGTGGGACCTTGTCCTCTATTTTTAAGATCAGATATCTGATCCAAACTTGGTTGTTTTTGCTTGCAGGTACCGAGTTTTCATACGCTGACTGTTGTTCGTTCCATCAGGAGGCGGATACAGAGCTGTAATTCATCTTACCCAAGGACGAATGGGAATTCGCCCCACCCTATGACGAATACAGTCCTGTAATTCATCCCCCCCTAGGATGAATTTTTGTCTATGCAGTTTTCGGGCAGAAACTCAGAACCGGCAGATTTGGGCAGAGAAGAGGTAAGGATTCTGAACTTTTCCTATCATTTTTTGTCTTCAGTTTTTTTATTTTTAGGGTACTTGCTTGCTTAGGGAAAGTAGTTTTCCTTTACTGCTTGCTTGTTTCCATTTTGCAAAATAAAAAGAACCCCACACACCACGTGGCAAATTAAACACCAAGGAGCTGGTCGTAAAACCCCGACCCTTGATCAAGACCAACGGTGGATTTCATCACCACCTTGGCTTGAATTTTTGCATCCATTACCCCGATCGCTATTGTTGCTAGACATAAATCCCGATGAAAGCTGACCGAGTGTAGTCGGGGTGATTCCCTAGCACATGAGGATAAGTCTTCTATGGTAGGTGTCATAAACAGGGTGATTCCCCTTCCGTACCGCCTACGTTCCACGTACCATCTGCTCTCACGTACCTATAGTTTCCCTCACGTAAGGGCGGGTATATAGAGAGGTTGGTATATCGGCTTGGCAATGGTATATCGAAGGGGCGACCATTTTTGGGAGCCATAAGAGCCATCATTTTGCATTTAAACGTTCTTTACAAAAACCTTCAAAAAAAAAACAAAAAAACAAAAACAAAAAACACACTAAACCAGGTCTAGGACACACTCTCAATATTTAAACGAGATAATCACTGCTTTGTGTGTGTGTGTGCTCTTTTCTATTTAGTGTAGCATAAAAATCATAAAAAGAGATAAAAATCTACATAGCTTGTAGAAAAGCACCACCATGGTGTACACACGTAGCCAAGCCCAATCAAGGGCGAAAGCTACGAAAAGTGTACAAGGGGGCACAAGTCGCCTCCGCTATAGCCCTAAGGACTTGGTCATACCGCCTTGGTGGCCTGACCCACAAGAGAGTCCGCATCATTCCATGTCAAGATGGAACTATAGGGACACCCCTTTGAGGGACACGCCCATTCATCATAGCCCCTTTCAGGAGGAGTCCTTACACGTGGCACTCAACATAGATAGGAAGGCTCCCTTAGAAGCTCGATATGAGTGGCCACCACGCGATGAAGTGCTAGAGTGGCATAGTGTCCAGGAGGAGAGGCCACATGATTATGGCATCCCTCCTTTGCCCCCCATCACTATTAGAACCAATAGACAAAACCCAGAGTGCAAGGCTCTTCAAGCAGGGCGAGCCAACTCTGCCCGCCCCTTTCACACATACGAAAGGGAGCACGAGGAAGACCATTACATTCCTCGAGAGCAACATACAATGTGGGAGCCATGCGCCTCCGCACCCGCTATGTACCATGATCACCCACTGAGGCCAGAGCCTCGGGTAAATGCCGCCAACCTCGATAGAGGGAAGCAACCTATTGAGATCTCGGATCATCACGATCGGGGTAAGTGCATAGGAGAGGCATCCAGGCCTCCTAGGCTCAAGATGGTGGAACAAATTGACTTGGCAGTCGCCAGACATGCCACCCGCCAAGCGCAGATCATGCGGCTTGAGCAAGACCAACAGTAGCTAGAGCATCTATATCGCCTTAGCAAAGAGCGCATTAGGTGCCAAACAGATGAGCTGCTCCATAACCCGGTGCCTGAGAGGGTTCCAACCCCTCGCACCCAAAGAGCGGAACCATATGAGAGGCATAACCCCTTGGTGCGAGATAGGTCTCCGCGACCTTACCAAGTGCTGCCTCCGAGACCTCCTAGACCTGAGTGGGAGGCCACTCCTCGAAACAATGATGGGTACCCTCCGCGGGGACCCACCCAGGGTCATAGGTCTCATCCAGAGACTCCTCAGGAAGCTTACGAGGAATATGAGCAAGAAGAAGATCGGGCTAAAATGCCCTACCAAGGTGGAGGGGTTGCCATCCAGCCACCCCTCTATAGGCCTCAAGTCTCCCACAACCCACAATGGGAGCAAACTAAAGAAGAAGAGATTAAATCTTCAGATGCATATAAAGCGCTGCTAGAGCATTTGGAGTCTGTGGAGACCAAAACTTTTGGGCCCCAAAAGCCCACTTTACGCCAACTCCATAGTCATCCTGTGCATCCATCCGTGCTAGCACCCCCTTACCCTGAACACTTTAAGCTGCCTCAGTTGGCAACCTTTAGAGGTGAGGAGGATGCTCAAGAGCATGTGACGAGATTCTTGAGCCAATGCTTCGGTATTCAGGACAATGATGCTTTGTTATTAAGAATGTTTATAACCACATTCGTAGGCCCTACTTCGGATTGGTTTACTCAGTTACCAAAGCACAACATTAACAACTTAGATCAGTTAGTGGATGCGTTCCTCGAATGCTTCGCCTTCAACACCAAGAAGAAGGCGTCACTGAGTGACTTAGCCAGCCTCAGGCAGTATGAGGAGGAAACCATGGCGGCCTATGGGAATCGATGGAGGACTTTGCTTTCAAAGCTGCCCTACCTTCCCCCTATGTCCGACCTCACTCAAATGTTCTCAAAGAGCTGTTTGAGATCGATCTCTGTGCTATTGCAGCTACAGCAATATGCCACCTTGGAAGAAGCTCTGGCGCAAGCCAGGATCATTGAAGAGATCAAGATACAGGATGGCGAGATAGCCAAACCTAAGAAGAAAGAATGGAACAAGAACACAAAAATAGGGACTACGCAACAGAAACCCATCGTGGTCAACCAAGTTGCTATCAATGTCCCTAAGCCTGCACAAGCAACACAACCTCAAAAGGCTAACTATCAGGCAGTGCCTCCTAACAACTATGACAGAGAAAATTAGAGGCAAGAACAGAGTCAATAGCGTCACCCTAGGCGACAATTCACACCCTACACAGAGTCCAGGGACTCCCTGTTTGACCGCTTGTTAGCGGCAAATTTGATCAACCTGCCAGAGGTTCAAACCATAGACCCCAATGCTCCCAAGCCTAAGGGGTACAGGGAGGACTTGTACTGTAGGTTCCACAGATGGCAGGGACATGACCTAAATGCCTGCTGGAAGTTTAAGGGTTTGGTGCAAGACCTAATTGATAACAAGACCCTAGCGGTAGATAATCCCATGGCACCAAGCAATCAACAAATGGAGGTCTTTAAAGACCCCTTGCCTACTCATGCTCCACAGGCAAAGACCCTACAAGTTAATGAGGTCAAACAGAACTGCCCCATGCAGGGGTATGTAGGGATGATCAGTATAGTGACTCAGAATAGGAGGTACCCAAGCACAAATGCTCCTACGATAGCTACAGGAGAGGTGCCAACAACGTCACAACCACAACAACACCTTGCACAACCTCCTCCGCCTAAGTCGGTGGCCACACTTCAGACCAAACTAACTCAGAGTTTGAGGACCACCTCGGCTAGGCTCTCCATATACGAGCTCATACAACAATCGACGCCCCATCGAGAGGCTCTAATGGAGATATTGAAAGCCATCGAGTTGCAGCCCCATGAAACAAATTCTTTCAACAACTTCGTGGGACATGTCAAATGATGCACTGAGCCAGTCATCACATTTCGGGAAGACGAATTGAGATCAGTGACTGATGACATGGCGGATCCACCCCTACACGTTATCGCATGGGTCAACGGGATCCCATACAAGAGGGTGTTGATAGACACTGGCTCATCCAGTAATATCATCACAACTATGGCCCTAAAACATCTGAAGTTGCCCGCATCTCACATCACAACTTCCACCTACACTCTGCGAGCATTCAATGATGCAATCTGCTCGATAGTTGGCACAATAGTCCTACCAATCCAAGTGGGACAAAAGACCATACCCACATTGTGCCACATATTGGAGGGTGAGATGGCCTACAACATCTTGCTGGGCCGGCCATGGATCAGGGACATGAAGTGTGTCCCTTCGATAGCTCACCAATGCTTAAAGTATACATTTGAAGGGGAGGTGCATGTAGTCCCGACGGACTTAGAACCCTTCAAGTATTGTAATGCGGTGCAGCTGATGCCGCAATCGACCCTGCCATCAACGCATTTGGATTTCTAGTTAAATCCATCTAAATAGGGTCCGATTCCATAGGCATCCCCGTTAGCAAGTTCCTCAAAATCCCAGCCGAGTTCATCTTCATCGTCTGGACCTCCACCAATGACACCATATTTGGGGGCCAAATAGAAGGACAAAGGGAAGAAACCCCTGGAAGAGGCAAAACCTTTGGAAGAGACACTGCCATCAGTATCAACTATCTCTACTGAGGAGATGCCTAACCGAATGGAAGTCGAGGCTCCTAGTTCACCCGACATGGAGTGGACTCAGGGAGAGCTTCCATTCCCTCCCCTTCAACCGCCAACGATCACCATTGAAATGGCCAATACGGGCCTGGGGGAGTATCTGGTGTAGAATATTGTAGCAACGCCCACACTAGAGTCCATGCAGGACATGGGGAGACCTCACCTTCCCATTGGCACTATTGTTCCCCTAGGCTACCCGTCGAACTAGACAAATTTTGTGTATGGGGGCCTCGATCATGGCGTTGCACCATGCACGCAAGAGGACGAAGATGAAGAGCCTTTTGCCAAAAATGTCAATTATTTGTCTAACCCAGACTTTGCTCTGAGATACCTTGGCCAATGCAATTGGCACGGATATGGGTTAGGCAGGTATGAGCAAGGGATACGTGTTCTTTGCCAACCAAGATACCAAATGCCATATGACAAGTCAGGAGTAGGGTTCAACCACCCCCTGCCCTTGGACATCTTGGTGGAGAACATGCAAGGCCTAGGGATAGGCAACAAGGGGGGATTGGCATCAGATCCTTATGCCAACCCTAACACAACATATACATTGGGGGATTATCTCCCATGGTCGACAACCACCCTTGTTAATCTCAATAACCCTTTCCCTTCGCTAGAGAGAGGAGAAAGCTCGAGAGCTCATTTTCAAGGAGGGTATAGATAGTGTCAAGAGGGATCTTCGGAGGATGAGTCAGAGTATGAACCAACATCATATGACCCCTTCGAATCAGATAGTGATCATTCACAAGTGGTCCCCATGAATGACTATCAAGAGAGCCTCTTGACGATGTTCCCTCTAGAGGCTCCAATCGAGCCAGTGCCGCATCAAGAGAATCAGGCCCCACCGTAGAGAGCGGAACAACCACAATGGGGCCAGATCAATTTGCTCGAGCAGGACGAGCCTGTCATACCTCAAATAGTTGTCGAAGCCAACGAGGGCTTTTGGATCTTCGATAGTGATTACGAAGATGAAACAAAAATGACATATCTTAATCACATGCGGTAGATGCAACATCGATACCCCTTGGAGATTAATGACATATTTGAATAGCTGAACATAGTGCCAGGGCATGAGTGGTACGTAGACCCAGCGGGGTGGGACCAAGTGTTGGATCCACCGCTCTAGGTATACGAAGAGCACCTTCCACCCCGAGACCCTAGAGTGATATCAGTGTCGAGGGTAGACCCTATCCTCCTATCAGCACATAGGGCCGATCCATTCATGCCAATACCCCTAGAGCCAGATCCAGAGCACAGGAATCATCTAGAATGTTCACATCACCACACCCATGGTAATGGAGACCAAAATCATTTCATCAACATGATCTCCATTGACTTAACCACCCCCATCCACAACCCGACCGATCCGGCATAGTCATTGTATCTAGACATAGATGCCATAGACTGGGATCACGTCAATTCACCGCCATCCCCATCAGAGTACTGGCATTTCGATGAAATGCTTCATTTTACCCCTGGGTCAACTCAGGATATCTTCCATGCTGAAGAGGAACCCAAGGTTCCTAACGATGATCTTAACTCAGCAAATGATATCCATTTGATCCCAACTCCACACCAGTTGGAGGATGGATCCCACATGTCGGTCGAGGAGACGACTGACGTAGACATCGGCTCAGACCCAATGAATCCATAGATTATCAAGCTGGGGGTAAGTCTAACCCCCGAAGAGCAAGCCGACTACATTGCCCTTCTCAAAGAGAAGAAGGAGGTTTTTGCATGGTCATACAAAGATATGTCGGGGCTAGATCCACAGCTAGTCACGCATAATCTAACGCTTGATCCGACAGTCAAGCCAGTTAAGCAAAAACTATGCAAGATGCACCCAACAGTGGCCTTGATGGTCAAAGATGAATTGCAAAAGCTGTTGGATGCACAGTTTGTCATCTGCATGGATTACCCACCATGGCTGTCCAACATGGTGCCCATCAAAAATCCCGATGGGAGGATTCGCATATGCACTGATTTTTGAGATCTAAACAAAGTGAGTCCTAAGGATGATTTCCCCTTGTCGAGCATCGATACCTTGGTAGATGCTACAGTGGGTCATGAAATGCTTTCCCTCATGGATGGTTTCTCGGGATACAATCAGATTTGTATCAATCCTGAGGACCAGCTAAAAATGGCATTTATAACGCCTTGGGGGACATTTTGTTACAAGGTCATGCCTTTTGGCCTTAAAAATGTTGGCGCCACCTACCAACGTGCCATGACGTACATCTTCCATGATTACATGCATAAAACTTTGGAAGATTACATGGATGATTTGTTGGCCAAATCTCTTTTGCGCCCGGATCATATCGATGACTTAAGCAAGATCCTCGATTGCCTCATGGAACATAAAGTTGGATAGAATCCCAAGAAGTGCGTATTTGGCGTCACATCTAGAAAACTCTTGGGTTTCATAGTCTCAAAGTGAGGCATCGAGGTCGACCCAAACAAAGTCAAGGCAATCCTTGAAATGCTTCCCCCAACTACCATCAAGCAGCTCAGAAGCCTGCAGGGAAAGGTCACGTCGATCAAGCGCTTCATAGCGCAGCTATCCGACAAGTGCCGACCCATGAACAAATTATTGCATAAGGGGGTAGCATTTCACTGGGATGACGAGTGCCAGTCAACCTTCGATGACATTAAACAATACTTGGCTTCACCGCCAGTATTGGCACCACCTAGACCAGGAGTGCCATTCTACCTATACATCTCAGCTACTGAGGTGGCACTGGGCGCCATGCTAGCCCAGAAAAATGAACTTCACAAAGAACAGGCTACGTACTATCTTAGCCACACCCTGGTCAGTTATGAACTTAACTATGCATACGTTGAGAAACTCTGCTTGGCAGTGGTGTTTGCTACCAAAAAGCTATGCCATTACATGTTGAGCAACAAGACGTATGTTGTGTCTAAGGAGAATCCATTGCGATACATGATGAGTCGTACTTATCATAGTAGTCGCACGACGAAATGGATCATGTTGTTGATAGAATTTGACATAGAGTTTATTGGACAAAAATCCATAAAAGGTCAGGTCATAGCCGATCAACTAGCAGAGGCTCCTCTCGAAGACGATCAACCTTTGGTCATAGAACTACCCGATGATGGGGTCTTCCATGTCTCAGAATCACCAGATTCTGATGAGCCTGAGTCACAAGCCGACATAACCCTATTTTTTGATGGTTCTAAATGTGAGCAAGGTGGTGGCATGGGAATAGTATTCTTCACACCGCAAGGCACTCCAATGCCTCTGTCATTCAAATTAAATTTCCCATGCACCAACAACAATGCAGAGTACGAAGCCCTGCTCATAGGTCTTCAGACAACAATCACCATGAACATTAAATGATTGAATATCTTTGGTGATTCGCTGTTAATCGTCAACCAAGTCAAAGGGGTATTCCAATGCAAATGCCCAGTTCTGTAGGCCTACAAAGCCCTTGTGGACAAATTCTTGGCAAAGCTTGAATGGTACGACATCGAGGCACTCCCTCGGTCATCGAATCATTTTGCGGACACTATGGCCTCTTTGGGGTCGCTAATCCCGCAAGACATTTCTGGTGATATGACCACCATTCAAGTCAAAACACTATCGCAATCCATGATGGAGCGTGCAAGTTCTGACTTAACGCCAGGAATCCACATGATCCAGATTGAACCTCCTCAGGATAGGTTCTCTCGAATCCATGATCGTCTGAAACACGCCAACTAGGGGTCCTTGTTCTCCCCTACTCCCCTTAATAGCAATACAACGCTATTCTTGCAAGTTCTCTCCCGCTCAGCTTTTGCTAGGGATGAACTTCGAGAGGGACTGGTTGTTCATACCATCGAGGCTTCTGATCAGCAGGATTGGTATTCACCCATAAGGGACTACCTCAAGTTAGGTAACCTCCCACTTGGATTGACGCATGCCACAAAATGTGCATTCAAGCAGAAAGTGGCAAAGCATGTCTTGTTAGGAGACATTTTGTACCATCGTAGCTATGAAGGGATCCTCCTTCGGTGCTTGGACCAGCAAGAGTCCACTTGGGCGATCGCCCAAGCGCACGATGGTACATGCGGTGGTCACTTTAGCGGTATGGCCATCGCAAAGCGCATTCTTTGCATGGGCTATTATTGGCCATATTTAGAGCGAGATTGTTGCGCATATGTCAGGAAGTGCATGAAATGTCAACACCATGCTAATTTGACACACGTACCTTCCCAGGCCTTGCAGCCGATCCAATCGGCTTGGCCATTTTCGTAGTGGGGCCTAGATCTAATCGAAAAGATCTCCCCTACGTCGTCAGGTCATCACACGTTTATCATCACGGCCACAGAGTACTTCACCAAGTGGGTGGAAGCAGTTCCGCTTACCTCTATGACTGGAACCCGCATTTCGGAGTTCATTTTGCACAACATCATATGTCATTTTGGTATTCCATCCAAGATAATTTTGGATAATGGGACGTCATTCAAAAACAAATATGTGCGTGCTTTGACCACAAAGTACAAAATTCAGCACAGTTTTTCGACACCCTATTATCCGTAGGCAAATGGGCAAGCAGAGGCGTCGAACAAAATGCTAGTCGCCATCCTCAAAAAGATAGTCACAGATAGTCATAAGGATTGGCACATTCAGATCCCACTTGCCCTGTGGGCTTATCGCACCAGCATTCGGATGCCCACTAGGGCAACTCCATTTTTGCTCGTGTATGGCTCCGAGGCTGTCATGCCTCTCGAGTTGGAAATTCCTTCCCTACGCATATCAATGCAAGAGTTCATCGATGATGATACTATGTGGCAGGCCCGGTTAGACCAGCTTACGTTGCTTGACGAACGACGCGTTAATGCTCTCGAGCATTTACGTATCTATCAAGAGCGACTTAAGAAAGCATACAACATGAAAGTTCATTTGAGGGACTTTCAGGTCGGTGACTTGGTCTTGAAAGAAAACCAATAGAACTCTAGTTTGTCGTCCCATCTAAGGGACAAGTTCATGGCAAACTGGTTAGGTCCCTATGTAATTGATAGCAAAATAGGACCTGGAACATACCGGCTAGCCTCTCTTGATGGAATCAAAGAACTAGAACCCTTGAACATCAGTCATTTGCGGCCATTCCATGTTTAGAAGAGCTATAGCCCAAACAAAATGCTCCAAGGATTTTCGTAATCGCTTGGTCAATCCCCAAAATGCTCCAAGGATTTTTGTAATCACTTGGTCAATCCCAAAAATGCTCCAAGGATTTCGTAATCGCTTGGTCAATCCCCAAAATGCTCCAAGGATTTTCGTAATCGCTTGGTCAATCCCCAAAATGCTCCAAGGATTTTCGTAATCGCTTGGTCAATCCCAAAATGCTCCAAGGATTTTCGTAATCGCTTGGTCAATCCCCAAAATGCTCCAAGGATTTTCGTAATCGCTTGGTCAATCCCCAAAATGCTCCAAGGATTTTCGTAATCGCTTGGTCAATCCCCAAAATGCTCCAAGGATTTCCGTAATCGCTTGGTCAATCCCCAAAATGCTCCAAGGATTTCACCAATCGCTTGGTCAATCCCCAAAATGCTCTAAGGATTCCCGCAATTGCTTGGTCAAAAACAAGAAAATTCAAAAACAATAAAATCATCAAAAATAACAAAATTTGCATCTCATTTCCATGCATGCTCAAAATCGTCACAAAAATAAAGAGCTCTATTTTGCATATCATCTTCATATTCACACAAATCAATCCATCAAAAACACAAAAATATATAGCTGCATTACGCATCACATCCATACATTACATATTTGTGGTCATAAAGGTCAAGGCACCATAGACTGTAATTACTTGGCAAAACCCTCATTTTCCACATTTCTTCGCTCTATAAATAGTCCATCAAAAATAAATGCCAATCACATATTTTCGCCATACTATAGTCAGTGGTCTTCTAATGTATCAAGAGTTTCTGTCATTCAGTCGTCATTAGCTTTCTAGCCACGTGTTGTACCAAGTCAGACAGATTTTATGAAGGTAGAGTTTTACTTGGATTACACCTTGTTACGTAGCATCCCAACACAAATTAAAACACATAAAAAATTCCCAAGTTGTGTGAACGAAAGATGAAACCTGCAAAGCAATCCAGGTCACCATAAGTGAAATGGTTATCTTGCTCATCCCCCTGTGCGAATGACCCCAAGAATGCTGAGAGTTGGCAAAAGGACAAGCATCCTCCCTACCCAATTCCCCAAGAATCCCAAGTTCTCAAAAGTTGCAAAACATCAACAATTTGCAAACGTCAAAAATCCAAATTTTGACATCACAACCAAAGTGCATACATCAAGAAAAGCACATAAAATAGTGATTCTCATCACTCCATATCCAAATCCCTTGCTCAAAAGAAAAAACAAAAATAAACAGTGATTTTATCACTATAAAAGAGCAAGTATCCCAATACAATTGAAGAAAAGAAGGGAGTCGAACTTGAATCCCTGGAACTCTCAGCATTCCGATAGGTCATGAGGCAAACCTCAGTATCGGTTTGGTTGATAGCCTATCAGTCACTGGTGGTAAACCTCCCGCATGATGATATATCTGTCACAGTAGCTTGTGTGCAGATCAATGTTTGCATGTGGATGAGCTAGCTTATGGTATCCTAGATAGCACCGTAGATTAATCTGACTAAATACAACAAAGGAGTTAGTGGGGCTAATTAGGTGATCCTCAGTACAGGTTTGGTTGATAGCCTATCTGGCACTGGCGGTATCTTGACAAACACCACATAAATGAACTCAATTGCACACACAGGGATGTGAAATAACTTGGTCCAAAACAAGTCCGATTCATACCTTGTTCAAAAGTCTCATGAGATGAAAGTACAGTCGTGGCTAGTTAGTTAAAACATCTGAGTCTCAAAAAACCTTAACTACATTCGAAACCAACTTGCTATATTTCATTCTCACCTTGCCATCAAAAAAAACAAAAACAACAAAAAAACCATAAACTCTAAACAGTCTATGGTGCGACCGCCAAAAAAATCACAAATTCAATTCATTCATTCCATCTGCATATCATATAAATTAAAAACATTTGCATTCCATCAAAACATATACATCCATCAATATAAACTAACATGCATACATCCATATTCATCAATCATCATACATAACATCAAATCATGACATGTGCATAAATAAAATAAAGTCATCTGTATATATCATCAAAAATGCACCAAAAATAGCAATAAAACTGTCCAATGAGAGTGCTTTTGCACTTGACATTCTAGGCATGCAAAACCGATGTCGGGGTCACAAATCCTCACTATCCTACTCCCTAAGAAGGCTACCATAGCCGGACCGCTCCACGGGAAGACGGATCTTCGAGAATTTCATCCCCACGCGACGTCGCAAAAAGGGTCAAAACCCACCCAAAAATAGCAATAGAGTTGCCGAACGAAGGTGCCTTCACGCCTGACATTCTTGGCATCCAAAATAGACATTGGGATTACAAATTGTCACTATCCTACTCCCTAAGAAGGCCACCATGGCCGGACCGCCCCATGGGAAGATGAATTTTTGCCAATTTCAGCCCCAAAAAGCGTCACCAAAAGGGTTCACACCCACCAAAAATAGGTCAGAATGTCAGAAAACTGCACACACATTCAAAGATAAATCTCTGAAGGCACCCTTACACAAGTCATCTTGGGTCAAGTGACTCATCACTTTTCTCATGAAGGTCATTCCCTCATCGATTCGTCGCTTGAGGGGGTAGTCACACTTAGTCACCAATCAACAAATACACACACCCAACCATGGAAATGGCATGCATTCAAAGAATCATTGACAAAGATAATCACGCTCCTGCTTGGGGCAGCAAACAAGCAATAATCACAAACTGATCAAACACTTGGCATTCGTGAATCATGAACTCAAGGTTCCCATAGACAAAAGGTTGTGCCCTTTGCCTATTCATGATCGATCAATGTCCAAGCTCAAGTAACACCTCACCGAAAAAGGTTAACACTTGAATTGAGTTCCTTCGCCCGTCAAAGCAAGGATTCAAGAATGCATGCCCTTTTCATACTTGGGGCACCAAAATTTGGTTAGGTTACTAAGAAACCCTAATCATTAGTGCTTTGGTTATCTATTTTTGCTCGACGTGCCTTGCACAGCGCATCCCAAAAAGGGGCATCTGTAGACACCAAAACAACACCAATCCGATTATGTGACTGCAAACACTGATCGCATTGACACACACAACCCCAAGGGCAGCCCCCAGAGGTTAAACAGTGGTCCTAACCACTCTCACAATAGTTTTGGAAGGTCAAAAATCATTTTGGCACCTTCAAGCACTTTGCTCAATATCCGTTCCACCCCCATGGGATTCGCCCCCTAGGGACGAATTCATAATTCGCTCCTGGGTGGGGCGAATCGTAGGTTTGATGGGAAAAAAGTCAAATCTTGACAAATGGCAGCTCAGATCCGCCACTTAACGCTTCCTTCATCGCATGGGAGTGTGGGTGAGCGTTTTTGAGCATTAGAGGCAGTTGCAAGGGCAGTCATGAAGTCCCTAATCAGGGAGGAATATCCCTCCCCTGAGAAGGCATGATTGCCAAGTAGCGCCTCTGCATGCCCAATTCAAGAGACCTCCAGGTCTATAAATTGGTGAGTTTCCTCACCCCAAAAGAGAGGAGAGGGAGCATTTTAAGCAACGAAGTGCTGCCATTTTATTTCCCCATACACCCTTAGTTGATTTGTGCCTTTCACATCCGTGATCTCTTTTCGAGAGGAGGTCATTGGGTGATCATTGGAAGGTCGAATATTGAGCCCAAAACCTGACATTTGGCCATAGAATACCACCCAATTTTCCGACAACACTTTACAAGAGATTTTGGACCCATCCCAAGTGGATTGGTGCTAAAATCAGGTCCCAACGGTGGGCGGCCTGCCCGGGCGCCCCCGCACTGCTATGAGTCTAATCGTCCCTTTTAGGAACGATTAGGAATCTATGGCAGATTGTTCTTTCTATCATTTTTATCTTGCATTTCATCTTATGCTGCTTAGATAGTTTGCAATTTCGATTTCGTAATGTTTTGAGCAAATCGTATCATGTTTTATCATTTTTTGTCTTTACTAACTTGCAGGTAGCATCATCAAATTCCTATTAATGGAGGCCAAATTGGGAAAATATGACCATCTGGGTCTTCCCAAAATACCCCCAATTAGCTAACCCCAAGTTTGCAGGTCTTTTGGAGCTCTCTAGGCAGGACATTTGGGACAGTACCTTTTCGGCGTTTTGTTGCAGGTAAATTCGTCCCGCCTCGGAGCGAATTCAAATCGGTGAGGAATTTCCTGACTGTTCCTTTTGCAATGCCTTCCTGGTGATGTTTCTATGCCCCTATAAAATTTTTAGGTCATTTGGATACAGTTTAGTCATCAAATTACCATTTTCTTGCATTCGCTTATCGTAGGCTTGGGGATTGCATGCTTTGTTTTATCCGCAGGTGCTACTAACTGTTTCTTGTTCCTTTGAACGTAGGGTATGGACATTGGAGGAGTAGCAAGGAATCGACACTCGTATACACAAGTGGCGGTGACATTTTGGTCCGCCCATCTTACATGTGGGCACGCGGAAGAGGGAATGGCATCCATGGATGTAACAAAGAAACGAATTTAACGCTCCTCGCCCCCTAAAAAGGGAGGAAGCGAATTGTAACCGAGTTACAAAAATACATCAATAAAATAAAGGGCTATCTTCCTTATTTCATTTGTTCGGTTTCGATTTGTTTCATGCTTTCTCCATTTTATGCATTTTAAATTCGTAGCGTTAAGTTTAGTTTCATTTTTGCATCGTACTTGGAGCCCTGTTTCCTTTTTTTTTTTCGTATCCTCGTGCTTTCAGATCTTTACATTATGCATTTCCATATTCATTTGTGTAATGGAATTTTTGTTGGTTATATTTGGCCATCTTCTTCTTGCACTCAGAGATATAGTGGCCAAATTTCTTGCAATAATAGCATTGGACCTTTGATTAATCCTCCTTGCTAATCTTTGGCCTTTGATTAAATCCTCCTTGCTAATTTCTCCCACTACCTCTTCCTCCTGCCTGATGGAAGTTGTAGTTGGTCTCAATGTCATTGTAGTTTGATCTCCCTCTTTACTTGTTTCCTCTTCCACGCTTGCCTCGATTGTTCTGTCCTCTTCCTACTTGAGAATTTAAGGCATTCTGGTGGGAATCTTCTCTTTTGTTGTTGTCTCGAAATGAGACCTGCATCTTGAATGATTGCTCTAATGAGGACTAAGATGACCGACTCAGCCTTTACTCATGTATCTACAGAGAACCCATGAGCTCATCCATAGAGAGGGTTGTAAAATACCTTGATTCTTCAATTACAATCGCAACTGAGTCAAAAATTGCTAGCAGGCTTCTCAGAGTTTTCTCCACCATTCTCTAATTGTCCACATTCTCCCCATTCAACAACATCTAGTTGATGACATCCATAGTCTAGGTGAAGAAGTCACCCATGGAATTTTATTCACTCATATGCAGGTTCTCAAACTCCCTTCTTAACATCTATAGCTTCACCAACTTCACCTTGTTGGTGCCTTGATAAGAACTAGCTAAAATTTCCCAAGCTTGCTTAGGTTTGGTTGTTGCTGCAATATACGAGAAAATTGTCTCGTAAACTGCCTGTATTATATAAAAAAATGCCTTCTGGTCTTTCTTGAAATTCTCCTTCAACAAATTTGAGTCCGCTTGAGAAAGTGTGGCTAATGCTACTGCATCCGTTGGTTCTGAATAACCATTCTCCACCAAATCCCATAGCTCTTGAGACCCAAATAATATTTTCATCTAAATGCTCTAGTAATCATAATTATTATCGCTGAACCATGGGATCTAGAACTGCAAAGAGTTGTTTTTGAAAGCCATTGCTTCAATATTTCACAGTAGGGCTCAAGCTCTGCTACCAATTTGAGATATTAAATGCAGATCTGGAGTGGGGCAGAACCAATCTGCAACGGGATTGATTAATCCAGAATAAAACACAATTTTAGAAATTCATGAATCCAAAAGCTAATTAAATTTGGATGTGAAAACTACAATCTGGAGTGGATAAAACCCAAGCACCAATTCAAATAGTGGAATCGGGCAACATGGTTCCATAAAGTAATAGAATTCAGAAAGGAGTAGAGTGGAATCACAATTTTGGAAAGGCACACACTTCAATCTGGAACAAGTGCAAACTAACAAGATGTACGAAATGGATTTCTCTAGGGTTACCAAGGAAGGAGGCCTAGATTCAGAATCCACACAATTTTGATGATGACATTACCAAAGCAGAAGGAAAAGTGCGAAATTGATATTAGGGTTGGAAGGATGCAGATTTGAGACAAAGACAATGTGGAATGGAATTTTGACTTATGCAGAAGAAGATTAATAATAAATTTAATATTGCAAACTTCAATAAGGATTAGAGTTAATTTAATATTTAAACTTTATAATATTAAATTAACCTAAAGTTTTGCCATAATCAAATACAAACAAATTGACCAGAATGGAACTAAATCAAATTTGAAAGCATTAACAAAGGGAATGACCCAAAATGGAAACACAGGGTTTTATCGAGAAATTTACAGAGTTTTCTAGTAGAATAGAGAAGATAAATAAACAAAATTTTCCAAGTTATCAACCATACAGAGAGAGCAAAAAATATATGCAACTATTTATTATTGCTTAAAAGAGGAAATACATCCACATGCTCAAAGTTGGAAATACATCCACAGATCTACAAATATAGAATATGCATAATACAATCTCGAAATAAAACAGACTTAGTTGTTCAACCCTGTTGTTCCTTCTACTCTCAACACAATGCTGCTGCATTTATCTTCAGCTACTTCGCTCTACATTTCTCCAATGCTTCTTACTCGTAAAATGGAACCTCAAAATAAATATGGAGCTAGGGATTCATGGATGAGGTGAGAAAGCTACACCAACTTCTCTGACATGCAATTAATGCAAAACTAGGGTTTACATCCAATCATCGAATTGATTTTCAATCTCAACTGCTAGTAATTAATTCAAGTGAGCTAGAATTTGGCGAAAGCTGCAGTGGATGGATTTTCTAGAGGTGTCAAATATGGTTTAATTTTCTAACAAATTGGAGTTGAACCATAGTAGTTTTGTTGCATAACCATATTACATATGATATATTTCTTCCTGTTTAGCTCCCAAGTGAGTAGAAAATCCCTTCTACATATTAATCCATCTGCACTACCATTTGGAACAAGTTCACCAAGTCTTATTGGCATTGCTTTATCAAATGATGTTTTTTCCACGAGATTGCATTTTGAAAAATGTAATATCCTCTATTACTGGTAGTTATCCTCAATGCATTTCTTTCTTCTCTCATTCAAAGGTTTTCACAAAATTACAATGCCTACGCCAATGTTATTCCTTACCAGGATGCAACTTATCCAACAATCCCCAAGAACCTATAAAATGGAAGACAAAATACATGCAAATTCCAAATACATAATTTATACCATGAAACTCACAAAGTTAAATGGATGAAAGTTTTATTTATTCATTGGAGTTACAAGCCAATTGGAAATATATCTTTTCCTCTATACCATCCCACACTTAGATAAAAGCAAACAATTTATAGCCATGATTGCACAAGAGATGAATGGTTGACATTTAAACTCCATAATTGTTCATATTTTAGGTATTATCATGATGCTCCTGCATCATAATCATCGGATAAAGAAATTGGTTTATGAACATTCAAATATTTTTCAATCTAAACCTCGATTTTAGTAATCATATATGTGTTCATCCATGTGGTATCCTCAATTTCTTAATTCTTCCATTTGACTAAGTATTAATGATATTCCTTACCTCATATTTTTCAAAACCCTAGAATCTATGATCCTATCAATTTCATTATATTTATTTTTTGATAGTTTTTGTACCCAATCAATGATTGGAAGTCTTGAAACTACACCCTCTTGTTTACAAGTTTATCCTTCATGGTATGGGTATAAATATTCTACACTGAAATGGGTGATATATCCACTGCTTCTAGTAGTTCTATTTCATAAGCATCGGTGACAAACTTCCTCAATACATTACAGGGTCTAATATTCTTCTAGTTTAACTTATTTTAAGTAAATTTTGGGAATTTCCCCTTTCATAAATATTCTAGAACCAAATATCAAACCTAAAATTCTAGCACTCTTTGCTTATGATCAACATGTTGTTTATACTTCATGAAATTCCTTTCTAAATCACTTTACACCTCCTTATGTAAATCATGAATATAGTTAGCAAAATCTTCTGCAATAGAACTTGGCCTCTACAAATCATTTGTATTTCATAACTCATGTACTCCATGTAGATTATTCCATAAACAATCTAGAATTGACTTTTATCTATGCTTCGATTCATCGAGTTATTGTATGCAAACTATGCTTGTGCAAAAATAGTATCCCAAAGCTTCACCTTCTTGTCGACCAAGCATCTTACCAAATTTCTAAGATTTCTATTCACAACCTTAGTTTATCCATCGGTCTGCATATGGTAAGCTGATCTAAATGTCAACTTAGTACCCAACTTCTTCCATAATATCCTCTAAAAGTGATTCAAAAATTTACTATCCTATCTAAAACAATACACTTTGGTAAATCATGCAATATCACCACTTCTGTAAAAAAAAAGTATGAATATGTGTCGCATCTTTCGTCTTCTTACAAGGTATAAAATATCCCATATTTGAGAATCTATCAACCACAACAAAAATAGAGTGATTTCCCCTTTGTGTATTCCGGTATTTTGGCTTCTTCCTTTTGAATGTTTGTATACCTGGCACTCTTGCATAAATTTTCTTACATCCATAGTCATTCCATGCCAATAGTAGCCTTCTTAAACTTATTTTATAGTTTTAAATATTACTTAAATTTGTATCCTCTCAAATTAAATAATTTATGAACAATTACAAAATATAGAAAAAAATGTATTTTGTTGAAAATTAAGATAGAAATAATAAAATTTAAAACTAACCATAGTTTGGAAGTCTATTTTTAGGTTTAAAAATATATCAAGATCTAGTTTTCATAAGTTTTAATGTAAGTGAATTATTTTAATTTTATCTAGCCAAGTTTTAAAATATTACATATACTGAATTGTTAAAAAGTATCAAATTGAAGATAAAAAATATTTTTTTTTAGCCCAAAGCATAAGCCAAGAAGAAATAAAACATAATATGCTATAATTGTAAAGGCTACCATTAGAGAAAGGGACATAGGCTAGGTTAAAGCCCCTTATATGAAAACACATGAGCATGATGAGTATAGAAAATCATCTATTGATGGTCATAGTAATACTAAAATATGAAATGATACAACAGAAAATAGAAATGGGTGTGGAGGAATAATGCATTTAATAAAATAAACATGAGATAGAATCATTCAATTGGATAAATAAAACCTCAATAAACAATATACTTGAATTAAGATAATGAAAAAGGAAATAAAAATTAGAATTGTAGTTTATTATTTAGCTCAATAAACATCAAAATCCTACATAAGATATGGGATGGATCATGATGATCCATATGTAGCTTTAATGAAATACAACTCAATGTACTATCAAATCAAAGGTATACTTCTAATAGGAGGACTTCAATGTAAGGACAACAATGAGTTAACCAACATGCTAACCAACAATGAGCACTTGGATAGAAATCAACATGGCCAAGAAAAGAGAAAAGTCAATAGTTGAGAATAGTTGACAATCTCCTTACAAATCTTCATAGCTAGTAAAAGAGAAAATAAATAATTGAGAATCTCATTATAGAACAAAGGGGTTTTTAAATATTTTTGTAAATAAATATGAAACTTATATATAATTTATGGGTTGACTATCTACAATGGTATGCATATGCAAAATAAATATAAAAAGAATACATGAAAACGTGGAATAGGTTAAGAATTTTTTACAATGTCATTTGTTCATTATGACTAAAAATAAATAATGGTAGTATAGATTGAAGACCCTATAACAGAATTAAATTAGATTACAAACTTGAGTGTATAAAACTATAATGGAATGAAAGTAATAAATAAATTTTAAAAAATAGACTAATCAATAATATTTAGTAAATGAAAATACAATCATCAACTATGTGAATTGTCTAATTTTGAAGGAAATAATAAAATGAATAATTTAAATGGAGGAAAAGTAATAAGAGATAAAGGAACAAAACCTCAAAGAAGCCTAAATCAAGCTAACATCTTCTTCTTCAATAATATGATGATGACACAAACTAAATGGAAATCGCACAATTTGAAATTAGATCATACAACTCTAAGAAATTACACAACTCGCACTGCAATCATACAACCCTAGAAATCATTCAAATCTAGGTAAATGATTCAACTCACAAAATTATACAAGTCTAAAAAATCGTTAAACTCACAAAATCATAAAAATTTAGAAATCGTACAACCATTCACACTATAATCGTACACATTAGAAATCATACAATATACACTACAATAATTCACTCTTGGAAATCATACAATTCACACTGCAATCATTCAATTAAAACTACCATGGGAAATCATACCATTCACACTACAATAGTACAACTTTGGGAGATTGTACATTTCACAATACAATTATTTGATCTTAATAGCAATTCAACCCTAGTCTATCATGCGACTCAAGCAATTGTTCATTCTAAAAATAAAGTCTTTCAATTGTATGAGGATTCCTTGGTTGAGACAATGTAACTGTACACTTCTATTTTAAATCCTAACAACAGTTTACTCCTCCATAAAATTGAGTAGTTGGATTTTACCTCGTAGGGGTAAATTGGAGTGGAACCTTAGTAGTTTTGTTGCATAACCATATTACATATGATATCTTTCTTCCTATATAGCTCCCAAGTGAGTAGCAACTCCCTTATATGTATTAATCCATCTACACTACCATTTGGAACAAGTTCACCAAATCTTATTTGCATTGCTTTATCAAATGATATTTTTTCCACGAGATTGCATTTTAAAAAATCTAATATACTCTATTATTGGTAGTTATCCTCAATGCATTTATTTCTCCTCTCATTCAAAAGGTTTCACAAAATTTTAATGCCTACGCCAAGGTTCTTCCTTACCAGGATGCAACTTATCCAACAATCCCCAATAACCTGCAAAATGGAACAAAAAATACATGCAAATTCCAAATACACAATTTATACCATGAAAATCACAAAGGTAAATGGATGAAAGTTTTATTTATTCATTGCAGTTACAAGCCAATTGGAAATATATCTTTTCCTCTCTACCAGCCCACACTTAGATAAAAGAAAACAATTTATAGCCATGATTGTACAAGAGATGAATGGTTGGCCTTTCAGCTCCATAATTGTTCATCTTTTAGGTATTATCATGATGCTCCTACATCATACTCATTAGGTAAAGGAATTGGTTTATGAACATTCAACTATTTTTTAATCTAAACCTCGTATTTAGTAATCGTAGATGCGTTCATCCATGTGGTATCCTCAATTTATTGATTCTTCCATTTGACTAAGTATTAATGATATTCCTTGCCTCATATTTTTTGAAACCCTAGAATCTACGATCATATAAATTTCATTATATTTATTTTTTGGTAGTTTTTCTACCTAATCAATTATTGGAAGTCTTGAAACTACACCCTCTTGTTTAAAATTTAATCCTTGACGGTATGGATATAAATATTCTACATTGAAATGGGTGATATATCCACTGCTTCTAGTAGTTCTATTTCATAAGCATCAGTGACAAACTTCCTCAAGACCTTACATGGTCTAATCCTCTTCTAGTTTAACTTATTATATGTAACTTTTTGGAATTGATCCTTTCATATATATGCTAGAACCAATTATCCAACCTAAAATTCTAGCACTCTTTGCTTATGATCAACGTGTTGTTTATACTTCATGACACTCCTTTCTAAATCACTTTGCACCTCCTTATGTAAATCATGAATATAGTTAGCAAAATAATCTGCAATAGAACTTGGTCTCTACAAATCATTTGTATTTCATAAATCATGTACTCCATGTAGATGTATTCCATAAAAAATCTAGAATGGACTTTTACCTATGCTTCAATTCATCGAGTTGTTGTATGCAAACTCTGCTTGTGCCAAAATAGTATCCCAAAGCTTCACCTTCTTGTTGACCAAGCACCTCAGCAAAGTTCTAAGATTCCTATTCGTAACATTAATTTATCCATAGGTTTGTAGATGGTAAGCTGATCTAAATGCCAACTTAGTACTCAACTTATTCCATAATATCCTCCAAAAGTGATTCAGAAATTTACTATCCTATCTAAAAACAATACACTTAGGTAAATCATGCAATATCACCACTTTTGTAAAAAATAAAGTATCAATATGTGTCACATATTTTATCTTCTTACAAGGTATAAAATATCCCATATTTTAGAATCTATCAACCATAAAAAAAATATAGTAATTTCTCCTTTGTGTCCTTGGCAATCCCATGATAAAATCCATGATCATATCTTCCCATGATCTCTCTGGAATGGGTAATGGCTGATATAATCCGGTATTTTAGATTCTTCCTTTTGCATGTTTGTATACTTGGCACTCTTGCATAAATTTTATTACATCCATAGTCATCACTTACCAATAGTAGCCTTCTTCAACTTATTTTATAGTTTTGTCCATCCTCAAATGTCTTGCAACTCCCCCACAATGTTTTTCCCTTATCATATTTTATCTCATTGAAATTTGTGGAATGCATAGTTGATGCCCCTTGAATAACATCCCTTCTTAGATGAAATACTCAAGCCATGGTGTCTTATTTTATATATTAGGATAACTACATGCTACCCAATATTCCTTGAAATATTCATCATCCTTATAAATCTCCTTCATGGCATCAAAACCAAGAACTTCCACTCTCATTATATTCACCAATAAATTTCACCTGATCAAGGCATCAACTACTACATTTGATTTACCACTTTTATGTTTAATATTAATGAGTACCATTATAGGAATTCTACCAACTTTATATGCCTTTTATTCAACTTACTTTGATTATTAATAAACTCCAAAGCATGATTATCTATGAATAAAACAAATTCTTTTGGTAGCAAATAACACCTCAACATTTTAGGGCTTGAATGATAGCATAAAAATCTTGGTCATAAACTACGTATTTCCTCCTTGATTCATTTATATTCTCACTAATATAGGAAATGGGCTTACCCTATTGGCTTAGAACTCCTCCTATTGCTATCCCACTTGCATCACAATCCACTTGAAAAATATTATTGAACTCTAGTAAGGATAGAACTGATTGGTCTGTTATCTTTTCCTTTAGGACTAAAAAAATCCTTTTCATTGCACTTGTCCACTTAAATTTATACCTCCCTCCTTTTAGGGTATCTGTAGTTGGTGTACAAATCCCACTAAAGTTTTTGATAAAATTCCTATAAAAACTTGCTAGACCATGAAAGCTTCTTGCCTCAAACATACTTCTTGAGGCAATCCTTCTAGAGAAATCATAAAAACCAAGTACACCAATTTTTATTTCATGAAACTACACTTCTTCAAGTTGACCAACAACTTTTCTTTCTTCAGTATCTGTAAGACCAATCTCAAATGTGTCAAATTCTCTTCTTTGTTCTTATTGAATATCAAAATATCATCCAAATAGACAACCATAAATTTTCCAAGAAATGTCTTAAGTTATTCCTTCATTAAAAACATAAATGTATTGGGTGCATTTATTAATCTAAATGGCATGATCAACCACTCATACAATCCATCCTTTATTTTAAATGCAATTTTCCACTCATTCCCTTCCTTGATTTGGGTCTGATGATAACCACTCTTCAGATTTATCTTTGTGAAGTACTTTACTCCTGTAGCCCAAAAATTCTCACACTCCTTTCCTCAAGGCTAATGGATCCGTGCCTCATAGGGGAATGGGAGAATGGATGGTCTACACCTCGAAAGAGAGGTACTTGATCGTACCTTCTTATGGTGATTTTTTGATGAATTGGGTGGGTTCACCAGGAAACATTTTGTGGCAGTTTTCGAGCCTAGGTTTTGGGATTTGTTTTGATGTGTTCCTTTTATCAAATCATGCAATACACCTAGTTTGGCCAATATGCAACTACGCTAATCTATATGCAATTTTGATTCATATGTAAGCAATAGAAAGCATAAAACAGAATCTAAGTAGGTAATGCAATGCTTAAAAAGTGATTTAGAACACTTACTTGTATCCGAAAGTCTGAAGAAGATTCTGATTTTTGATGCAGATGATATCAAGTAAAATCCAGCAATATCGATCAAAATCAGGCAATATCGGGTGACCCGATTATGCAAAAATCCAACCGATCTTGACTAAAAGCTGTAGTTTTATAATTGGATGCAGAAAACAACAATTTCATAGGGACATATGCATTTGAATGGACTAAATAACAATGAGTAATGATCTTAAGATAACAATGGAAGGATGTTCATATGTATATCTATGCTAAATGTTTGAATATTTATGAGATAACGAAGAAATATACCTATTAAATCAAAATGATAATGGTAAATGAATTGAAACTGATGTAATAGATATGAAATATTAATTCTAAATGAGAGGGATGGAGAAAGAAGATGCAAAATCTGAGGTCTGGATGCCCCCAGTCGGCTAAATTGTAGCAAAATGAGTTGCAGGTAAAATCGAGCGATTTTACACAAAATCGGGCAAAATGATATCATGATCGGGTGATCCGATATCGCTTAAATCTTGTCGATGCACAATCTGAACCTACAAAAACATAGTGAAAATATATGAGTGTAGCATGAAAGTATACGAGAGTTCTAGGGGGAATCCGAGGTGAGGAGCCTGGATTAAAAAGGAGGGAGTCAGGTAAGGAGTTGGGCCAAAAATGGAGGGGGTTGTAACCTCTCCTAATCTAGGCGAAATCGGGTGAGCCGATATCGCAACTATCGTGCAGCTATCCAAGTAAAGACAAAGGAGGTTAAACAAATTTTTTTGCCTTGCTAAAGCAAGTATTTTTTAGTTTTGAGTAAAATCGGGTGACCCGATTTCGTACAAAATCTTCCGATTTTGCATGAAATCGTGTGATTTTATGTAGAGGTTAAAAACTGACTTATAATGGGCATGAAAATCAAGGTAACAACTTAGGGGTGGCAAATTTGATTTTTCAAAGTGTTTTTACCTTAGTTTTAATTAATGTGAGTCATTTTTAGGGTGCTACATTTTGCCCCCTCTTTAGCGCATTTTTGGAACAAAATGCGTTAAAGATAAGTTGGCACGCTTTACGAGAAAGAAAAAAATTTTATTGCAAATTTGTTGATGGTTTCAAGTTTTGTTGTTAACTATTTTATATATGGTGCCCCCTTCGAGTTTTTGTACCAATTCTAAGTTTGGTAAAAAACTCAAAATTTGCATCTTTTTAGAGTGAATGTTTAATAAAATCAAAAAATTAAAATAAAACCCTAATTCATTTTTACTGTGCAGTTATTATGTTTTGAGCTCTAGAGAAAAGAAGATGGTGAAAGTTCCTCACCGAGCAGATTTGGTGAGCAATCGGATATGGGTAAGGATTTTTTTAACTTGTTTTTAACTTGTAATTTAGGATTTTAATGTTTAATTTTTTGTGAATTTTAAATTTCTAGGGTATGACTGATGTGTTTTTCTTGCATCAACAAAATCGGGCCGATTTTAGTGATATCAGCTCAATTTCAATGATATCGATCAAGAAATTGACCGATATTGAGGAAATGAGCCGATATCATAGAATATCACTCGATATCGATCAGAATATGCCCGATATCATGAAAACCATGTCGATATCGAATAAAATGCCCGATATCATGAAAAACATGTCGATATCGGATAAATCATTCGATATCATTAAAAATTAACCGATTTTAGATGATAATTTTGATTATTAAGTTATTAATTGAATTTTTGATTTTTTTTGTTTGTTGCTTAACAGAAAAAGGAGCTAAAGAATAGGGAATGGTGGTATGGGGCATTCCAAGATGACCTGAATGCCCTCATAGTAGCAGATAGGGATGTGTTATCCACTATGGGGTTACGACATATGGTGGAGTTGCCATAGGTGCCTGTTGATATGTGGCTACTGACCGCATTGGTTGAGCGATGGTACCCAGGCTCTTCTTGCTTCCAGTTACCAATAGGGGAGATGACTCCCACACTAGAGGACATTTGGAGGATCCTCAGAGTACCTGTCAGAGGGATGTTTGTTGCCACATCTAGAAATCAGAGCTAGGCACTTGAGAGACTCTATGGGGATCCTCACTTCCCTTTGGCTAGTGAGGGGATTGGGGTTGAGATTTTGAGTCAGAGATCGAGGGTTTCTCGACTCACAGTTGTACTCAGTGGGATTGTTGGTGGCTTGCTTCTAAGCCACTTCAACGACCATCTTCTACCATGGACTCTGGCAGAGGTCATCATCGATATGAGAGATCAGAGGATTATCTTTTCTTGGGGCCCTTTCATGCTATGCCGCTTGTATAGGACCCTCTTCAAGGTCATATACAAGGGCGTTATGGAACTGCCCCTCACTTATTTTCTATAGGTTTGGGCATGGGAGCATATCTCTATCCGGAGGCCCGTAGGACTACCATTGGTAGGGGTGGCCGTAGAGAGGCCTAGGGATTTTTATTGGTGTCCTCGTAGAGCTCTTGGGAGTCAAATATCCTTGGACATGGCTAGGAGATTTTTGGATGACCTGACAGTAGATAGCATCACATGGAGGCCATACAGAGGTCATCTCGGTTGGCCAGAGGATGGACACTAGTTGGCTCATGTAAGGTGAGTAATTTGGCTGAGGATGGACTAGGGTGACATGGAGCTACACCACGTCGACCGAGTCATGCGATAGTTTGGGTTGCAGTAGGATATCCCTAGGACTAGGGATGTCTACTTTGCTAGGTCTACTCGAGATACTACCATAGTTAGTGGGGCTCCTGACATGGCAAAGTATATGGACCCAGATGTAGATGACAAGGTGGTCCCTACAGCCACTAGGGATGATGCTGGAGTGACTAATGGCTATCAAGATTGGTATACCCAGATTCGACCAATGAGGATTACTAGGTCGAGGTCTATGATACATCAGGCCTATGACCAGATGTAGCAACATCGGCTAGTCACCCATCAATAGCAGTAGAGGAGAGGGGGTTAGGCTCTATTCAGAGGAGGAGGACCTCGCACTAGAGGTGGTCACCTACCATAGAGGAGGCTAGACCAGGAGGAGAGGAGGGCACCATCCCCATAGGAGGGAGGAGCATCTCCTCAGTAGGAGGTGAGACCTGACTTGCTCGAGAAGGGCAAGGGAGTTATGGAGGAGGGAGAGAGCAGTGAGATGGCTACTCTATGAGCTGAGGTTACTAGGTTGAGGGAGGAGACTACCTCCCAAAAGACCAAGATTGAGACTTTGGAGGCTGAGCTAGCACAGGCTAGGGCTCAGGTAGGACAGGTAGTTGAGGCTTAGGGAGTTGTGGTTCCAGCCCCTACATCTTCACAGATGAGGGGTAGCTCAGGGGATGAGTTGGCTAGGGCTATTGGATGGGCAACTTTCTACCAGGCCCTATACTTTATAGTAGTTCTTGAGGGATAGAGGTAGCCACTTCCTACGATGTACGAGCCTTCGACTCGCTCGAGTCGCTCGAGATCGCACTCGACTACCAGGATGACTACGACCACTAGAGCAGGAGGATTTCGAGCACCACGACCCCCTAGTGGAGATGATGATGCTTAGAGCTCCAGAGGCTCTAGGGGGTCTAGGGATGACCTAGTTGACTCTTTTTTGTATTTTTGATGACTGAGTATGCCAATGATAGATATTGTGGCATATCAGTCGACCTTATATTGTATATATATACTTTTTGATGATATATATATGGATATTTTGTTTTTATGTGGCTTCATGTATTTTAATTGATTAATTTACAATTTAATATTGTTTTTGGAAACTTTGGATGATCATGTTTGATTATGGATTTTATGGATATTTGAATCATGCTTAAAATAATATAAAAATAATGGTTTGATTTTTGAAAAATGTGTGTTTGTATGGTGATAGATTTGGATAGATTTATCAATAGACCTCGAAGGATGTTATGCTGTTATATGACTGTTGGTGGAGTTCAAAGCTCGCTAAGTCATGAAGCTAATCCTATTTGTGAGGAAGATTTTGATATTGCTAAATAAAATGGTCGTGTGCTTAAGAATAATCTTAAGGCTTTTATGATGAAATGAAATGTTTGATGTTTGTTTTGGAACAATGTGTTTAATGAGTGTTTGTGAAAGTATATTGATTTAAGCATGAAAAATTCGAAGGATGATTTGTGCTAGGCATAAAATTCCTAAGTGTGAAATTTGGAAAGAAATAGTTACTTAGGAACTATACCATCATCGCAAAAATCAAGATGAAGTGCAAGATGATATGAATTTTGTTTGTTCTTTTAAAATGCGAAATTAAAATATTAATGCCACATGTTCAAAATATTTTATAATTTTATGAAAATATATGGAATAACTTTTGGGCATGAAAAATTAGAAAGATGACTTGCGCTAGGCATAAAATTCCTAAGTGTGAATTTTGAAGAAAATAGTTACTTAGGAACTATACCATCATCGCGAAAATCAAAATGAAATGCATGATGAAAATTTTTGCAATGTTATTATTGGTAAATTATTATGTTATGATGATAAAATAATTTATATAAATTAATACTAGGGATTGATATTAACTATCTAACAAAATCCCAAAGAAATATTTTAACTTATTTCAAAGACAAATTCAAATTTATCTAGAACCTAGTGTGTGAAAGGTGAATTCATTCTTTATTTTGATTGTCATGATGATACAAAATCTCTCAAGTAACAAATGTGTGTGCTTTGTAAAGTTAATTTACCAATTTTGAGTAAGATAATGATGAAGCGAACTTGAATGAACCAATGTGTGTGCAAGTGAAATGTTCATTTGACCATGATTTTGTGCATGCATTGGTACTGAACTACTATGTAAATCAAATTACCAAAAGCTAGCTAATCCATAAGCAGACATTGGTCTGTACAAAAGAAAGGTTGCTAATGTGACAGACATATCACCATGTGAAAGGAATTACCCAAGGTCAAGCAAGTTGGGCACAAATCACCTGTTATGGGGCTTACCTCATGGCTTTCGAATAACTGAGAAATTCTAGGGATTCAAGTTCAATACTCCCTTCTTTTCTTCACATTTTTGGAATAGGGATTTCTTGTCCATTTCTGAACAAGGGGATTTTATTGCTTTGTAATGGAACATTTTTCTTGATTTTTCTCTTTCTTTTTTCTTTTATTTTTCTTTATTTTTTTGGGATACTTGCTCAGATTAGACGTAGAGCAAGGGATTTTATTCGGGTAGGGAGGAGCTTGTCCTTTTGCCAATTTCTCAGTATTCTAGACCATGCACATGATAGGATAGCAAGGAAAACCTTTCACTTAAGGTATTAAGACTTACTATGTAGTATCACTTTTTGAATTTGCAACAAATCATTTTAAGATGTGAAAGTGTGTTCTTGGTTCAGGAAGTAGCAAGATCATTCTCAAAACTCAAAATTATTTAATGAAGCAATAGTGTTCTTTGGTACAAGAGAGATTTATAATCAAAATAACAAAATCAAAACTATTAAATATGTGAAATTTGGTGCATGGTTCAAGATAACTTTTGAATTTATCTGAAGTAAACTAAAATATAACTTGCAATCTTGGTAGATAATAAATGCAAAAATAAATCTAATAATGCTTTGGAAATATTTTTGTAGATTTTCAGATTTTGTAATTTTTTTGGTTGTTTGTTTTTTGATAATATATTGAAATGCATGAGAAAATTATTTACAACTATGTACAATGATGAGACTTTTGGCTTTATGCATAATATATTTTTAGATGCATAATATTCATGGGTTCCTTGAGATATTTTCCATCCAAGGTAGCCAATCTATATGCACCTGATCCAAACTTAGCAGTAATGATGAATGGTCCAAGCCAATTAGGTTGAAATTTTCCTTTAAGATATTTTCTTGCATTAGTATTTTTTTGATTTTATTTTAAGACTAAATCTCCAACTTCAAAGGATCTATTGTGAACTTTCTTTGCATATGATCTTTTAAGTTTGTCTTGGTAGGCATGAAGATGCTCTAAAGCATGAATGCACTTTTCGTCTAGAAGTTCCAGCTGACTTAACCTGCCGATGTGATATTCATCTCCTACTTCAGCATCTTGAAGTAGAAGAGCTAAAGAAGGAACTTCTAACTCAAATGGAAAAACCGCTTCGGCACCATAAACCAAGACAAAAGGTGAAGCACCTGTAGGGGTACGAACACTAGTTCGATAAGCCCACAAGGCAGGATATAATTGTATATGCCAATCATGACCTATTTTATTAACCAATATTTTTAGGATTTTGATTAATGTTTTATTAGATGCTTCAGCTTGGCCATTTCCTTGTGGATAATAAGGAGTAGACCATCTATGTTGGATTTTATATTTTTGACATAATTTCTTAATATCTTTATTTTTAAAACATGTACCATTGTCTGAGATGAGATTAGATGGAATTCCAAATCTGCAAATAATTTGATTGAAAATAAATTTAGAAACTTGAACTCCTGTGCAAGAAGCTAAAGGTATAGCTTCTACCCATTTTGTAAAATATTTTATTGTTGTTATTATGAATTTATGACCATCAGAGGAAATAGGATTAATTTTACCAATAATGTCTAAACCCCATTTAGAAAAGGGCCAGGGAGAGGCTATGGCTTGGAGTTCCTGAGCAGGAGCATGAACAAGGTCAACATGTCTTTGACACTTGTCACAATGATGCACATAATCATTGGCATCCTTTTCCATGGAAGGCCAAAAATACCCCATTCTAAGGAGCTTTTTAGCAATAGCACTTCCACTAAAGTGTCCTCCACAGGATCCATCATGGGCTTCACTTAAGGCTTTCTTAGACTCTTCTAGATTAAGACATCTTAATAGGATACCCTCAAAATATCTTCTATATAAGGTATTACCAAAAATTATGAAGTGAACAACTCGCTTACGTAATAGCCTACGTTGGTTTCTATCTAGTCCTTCAAGGAAGGTCCCATTCTACAAAAAATTAAAGATATCTATATACCAAGGCTCTGGGGTAATTTCATTAATAAAAAATACATCTAATGGCTCTAGGTAAGACTTAGAGGAAGCAGGTTCTTGGAGTTTGTGAATAATGATAGTAGCATACTCATCATCCAACTCCAAAGGCAATAGAGAAGCAACCGCAACCATAGCATCGACAACACGGTTGCTAGTTCTAGGAATAGCTTCTAAAGTTACTTTCTCAAATAATGATATAAGTTTAAGCACATATTATTTATAAGGGCAAAGCTTCTCATCTCGTGTTTGATAAAATTCATTAATTTGATTTATCATGAGCTGAGAATCTCCAAAAACTAACAAAACTTTAATTTTTAAAGCTAAAGCAACTCGTAATCCAAGGATTAGAGCCTCATATTCTATAGTATTATTAGTACAAGCAAACTGTAATTTAAAATATAAAGGAATAAGGTGCTTTTGAGGGGATATTAATATAATACCTGCACCTGCACCACTCATACATCTAGCTCCATCAAAAAACAATGTCCAAGTTTCAGAATGATCTTCTTCTAAATTAAGGCACTCATCAGGAAATTCAATGTTCATAGGATGAGTAGACTCTAAAGGCGCAACAACTAACTGATCAGCTATAACTTGGCCTTTTATGGATTTTTGGCTGATAAATATGAGTTCAAACTCGCTAAGAGCAAGAACCCACTTAGTTGTGCGTCCGGATAAATAAGGTCTACTCATCAAGTATCTTAATGGATCAGACTTAGCAATAACATATGTTTTCTGACTTAGCATATAATGATGCAATTTTTGCGTAGAAAACACAACTGCTAGACAAAGTTTTTCTAATGGAGTATATCGGGTTTCATAACTTATTAAAGTTCTACTTATGTAGTATGTGGCTCGTTCTTTCTTTTCATCATCAATTTGAGCCAACATAGCTCCAAGTGCAAGTTTCAAAGCAAAAATATATAGAATGAAAGGACAATCCGGTCTAGGCGGAACAAGCACTGGAGGGTTGAGAAGATATTGTTTAATACTATCAAAAGCTTCTTGACATTCCTTATCCCATTGAAAGGAAATGTTTTTCTTGAGCAATTTAAGAAAAGGTTATGTTCTATCTGCCAATTTATCAATGAAGCGACGAATAGCTTGTAATTTTCCTTGTAAGCTTCTTAATTTTGATATGTTTTTAGGGGGTGGCATATCACAAATAGCCTTAATTTTTAGAGGATCTATTTCTATGCCTCGCATAGAAACAATAACTCCTAATAATTTTCTAGATTTTACTCCAAATACACACTTGTCTAGGTTTAAACGTATCAGATATTCTCTTAATCTATCAAACACTTTTCTTAAATCATTAATGTGATCATCTTATTTTACTGAACGAGCTATAATATCATCCACATAATCATGCAAAATATCATACATCATATCATGAAAAATATATGTCATAGCTCTCTGATAAGTTGCACCTGCATTCTTTAATCCAAAGGGCATTACTTTCCAACAAAATGTTCCCCAAGGAGTAATAAAGGTTGTTTTAGCTTGGTCTTCAGGAGCTATTCTAATTTGGTTGTATCCTGAAAAACCATCCATAAGTGATAACATTCCACTCCCAGCTATAAAATCTATGATTTGATCCATATTAGGGAGAGGAAAATCATCTTTAGGGCATGCAACATTAATATCTCTAAAATATGTGCAAACCCTAATCTTAGTAGCTTCTTTCTTAGTTACTGGAACAACATTTGATATCCACTCAGCATAGTCAATAGCTTGTATAAAATTTACATTCAAAAGCTTTTCTAACTCACTTTTAACTAGTAGTGCTACTTTAGGATGCATTTTTTTGAGTTTTTGTTTTACCGGTTTAGCATCAGGGTGCACTACTAAATGGTGCATAACTACAGAAGGATCTAAGCCTGGCATATCTGTATATGTCCAAGCAAAGACATCAGGATATTCTATGAGGAATTCAATATATAGCTTTTGTTTTTCTTCACTCAACTCTGATCCAATATTGACCATGCGAGGGTTCTCTTCTGTCCCAATATTGATTTTTAAAATATTTTCTACAACAATATTTAAATCTCTTTCAAAGTTGGGTGGTGCAGGTGACACACCCATTTCTTGTAATTCTTCTAATGTGCATTTAGCTAACTCTTCTTGAGGAGTAGTAGCTTCAATATGGGCTATACATGGCATAGATCCATCAAAGAAGAACTCATTCCTTAAAATTTCATCAAGAGATATATCATGACAGATATCACCCTCTAAACATTCATCCAGAGAAGCAATCATTTCTGGATAAACCATAGTCAACATATTACAAGTATGTATTCTTTTAAGGGGCTCTTGTTGTTCCATATATTCTTGATATGTTATAAGGTGATCATCATCTTCATATGGGAATGGTTCTATTTTTGTAGGAATATAACCAAGACCACATCGAACCGGCCATTCTTTGACTTCCAAAGGTTCTTTTATACCATTTTCATGAGGTCCTAAACCTTTACCTCTATAACCCATATTACACATCATTGGTTTTGATTTTATATATCCATTAGAAAAGTAACACTTAGCAAATCCATCCTCCTCAATTGTAATTTTTACAATTGAAATTTTACCCCAATCATATCCTGCATATACAAAGGCACAACTCCCAATATGACAAATGCTTCCCTTCTTTGGCAAGCCTAATGTTCGAGGAGATGGTGGTAACTTAGATAGCACCAAGGAATCTTGGGTAGCAAAATTAACTTCTTCTGTAGTTGCAAGCACTGAAGATAAATCCGGTAATACTTCATCTAAAATGGCATATGAAGTAGATGGACTATCCTCCTTAACTGGTTCTTTAGATGCTATAAATTTAAATGGTGTAGACTCAGGAGGTGGATCTGCTATTATAGATTTAGGAAATGGATTAGATATAGGCTCAGAAGGTGATGATGATAATGATTGAGAATTTGTTGATGTTGATGTTTTAGACTATGTTTTTAATGGTGTGGATTTAGAAGGTGATGATGATTTAGTCTTAGAAGGTTTTGATGATGAGGGTGTACTAGGATGAACAACAGACATAGCAGGATAGAATGAAACTCCTATAGGTTCCACCATGGCACACATGTCAAAAGGCCTAGGGTCACCATGAATGGTGACTAATTGATTTTTAAACTCAAATTTAACACATTGATGTAATGTGGAAGGTACTGCTCTCATTGCATTGATCCAAGGTTGACCTAGAAGAATGTTGTACGATGCAAAACAAGGTACAACAAACACATTCGTATCTAAAATCCTTGGACCAACTTGCAATGGGATTTTCATTACTCCACATGTTTCTTGAGTTTCATCATTAAATGCTTTAATAATCATTTCAGTATTTTTCATATCTTCTTTTTTAAATCCAAATATTTGAAAGAAATCATATGTGCATATATTTAATGATGATCCATTATCAATTAGGACTCTTTTAACTCCTACATCTCCAATCAATGTTGTGATGTATAAGGGGTTATCTCCATACATACTTTGAGGAGGAATATCTTTATCACGAAAATATATGAAATTTGTTTCATCCAAAGTTACAACATTTACTACAACATTAGGTTCAATATCTTCAGGTACCATCATCTTACTTAAAGTTCTCATCAATTCTTCTCTATGCATGGAAGAAGTTCTTAAGAGATCCAAAAGAGAAATTCTCATTGTGATGGTAGCTAATTGTTCATTAATATCATATGGAGATCTTTGTTGTGAACTTATTACATTATTTCCCTTAGTGGGAGCTTTTAATACAAAAGGAGCTGATTTCTCATTTTGACTTTGATCTTGAGAATTTTGGTTTTGTGCTTGTTGTCTTGTAACAACTCCGATGGTACCTACAATGTTACTATGTCGTGGATCACCAAAGTGGGGTCTAGAATTTTCTGCTTGCTCATTTGAAAGCCATTGTTGAGATGATGGTCTGGTAGTTACTCTTCTTGGAAATGGTTCTTCTAGAACTGATAACTCTGTAATAGGGGTGACTTGATCTGATTCATACTCAGAACTATTTGAAGCAATCTCTAATTCACTCCCTGTTTCACTTTCTGTGTCACTTTCTAAAGATGCACTTTGGAAATTCTTTAGAGGTCTAATAGTGACTAGAGATTCAGTAGTTACACATGTTTTTTGCAAATATTGATGTGGTAGAAAATTGCTAATAGTTCCTACATATCGAGTTGGATGAGGAACATTGTGATGTTCTACTTGATTTACAACTTCTTTACCATGCTTTGGTAAAGGGTGTTGAAAAATATCCAAATTTTGATTTGCATTTTGATTTTGAGGTTTTTGTGTATTATTTTGAGCATTTATCGAAGGGAAATTCTCTACTTCCATTTCACCTTTATCAATTAAATCTTGTATCATGTGTTTCAATCTCTTACATGAGTTTGTTGAATGACCATCAACTCTATGGAAGTTACAATGTAAATCAGCTCTAAACCCAACTATGGTTGTATCAGGTTGTCTTATTTTAGGCAACCATATCAAGCCTTGTTCCAATAATTGAGGTAAAATCATAGTTAAAGGCTGATTTAATCTTGTAAATTCTCTTGGTGGTTTATCAAGAACTTTTAATACAAACTTCTTCACAACTTCAGCAAGGTTAACATTTGAGTTGTTTCTACTGTCAGTAACTCCATCACCTACTACTTGTTTATTCTTATATTGATTCTTAGAAGTTTTGTCTTCATATTTCTTCTTAAATTGACCTCTTCTAATAAGGGCATCTTCTACCCTCCTTTCTAAATCAATGGCTTGATCAAAGGATGTTACTATAGCAGTAGAAAGTTCATAAGACAGTTGTTCTTGCAAATTACCTATGAATATGTCCAACATTTCACGATGAGGTAATGCAAAGTGTAATTTACCCAAAAGTTGTCTCCACTTAGCCAAGAATTCAGAAAAACTTTCATCTTTTCCTTGTTTCAAGTTGTATAAATCCTTAATGGTCACATGCCTCTCTATATAGGCACTAAATTGGTGGACAAACATTTTTGTTGTCTCCTCAAAATTTCTTAAAGAATTAGTGGGTAACTGATAATACCACTCTAGGGCCATGCCTCCCAGACTTTTAGGGAACATCTTTAGCAACAACAAATCATCATGAGAAACATCATGACATGCTGTCCTAAACATGCGAAGATGCTCTATAGGATCTTCAGTTCCTTTATATATCGAGAGGACCGACATAGGGAAATGTTTAGGGTAAGGTTGAGCTACCACAATAGGATCCAAAGGTTGACTACACATCTCTCGATAACTATATGAGGGATGGTAGGGATCCATCTGGTCTAGACGAGAAGCTAACTATTTAACCATGGCTTCAAGTCCCTATTGTTGTCCACCAAACTGATTTTGTTGCACCATATTATTGTGTCTTTGATAAGTTGATGTTGTTGTGTAAGGATTTCCAACTGAAACACTATTGTGTAAAGTCTGTGTGGGAACAATATTATGGAGTTGATATGAGATCTTGTTCTATTGGATTTTCTGTTGAGGATTGGTATTTTGCACTTGTTTAGCTTTTTGTTGATTTGAAATTTGTTGATTAAGAGCTTGAGTGAACACAAATGTGAATGGTTGTTTTTGTTGTTTAGGATTTGCTTTTGGGTTGCTAGCAACAATCTTGGATGATTGTGCCATTGGTTTTTGAGCATTTTGATTTAAAGGTATCATGTTTTGATTAGATGGTCCTGCTTGATCATTATCTTGGTCTATTGAGTTCATGTATGATAATGGATTTGTATGTATTCAAAAAGCAGATGCTAAGGCTGCTTCCATATCACCTTCTCCTGAATTATCCATTTGCACTGCTTGATTAAACTCTTCTATGTGGTCTTTTATAAATTGGGTAAATTTGCTAAGAGACTCAAATTTAACATTTCCTTTTTCATCTAATGTAGGTTCATCAGGATCTTCTATTTTGTCTTCTCCATTATCATCTTCATATTCTGAAGGTACATAATCTTCAATGAGTGCTCTATCCTCAATGTTTTCTTGGTCTTGTTCTCCCATATTATCATGGTCTACTTGTTTACCACTTCTCAAAATTCTAGGCATTTTGTTTTAACATCTATGCTTACAACTATGTGTTGAAATTTAATATCTATGGAATGAAAATGTGTAAATTTAAATTAGTGATCTTTGTGGTTTTTTTTTTGTTTTTATTTTTATTTTTATAACTATTTAAGAATCAGAAAAGTATCTATGTCTCTCACATTAGGTTCACAAAATAATGTAGCCCAAAAATTTTCACACTTCTTTCCTCAATGCTGATGGATCCGTGCCTTAGAGGGGAAAGGAAGAATGAATGGTCTACACCTAAGAAGAGAGGTACTTGATCATACCTTCTTATGGTGATTTTTTGACAAATTGGGTGGGTTCACCGAGAAATATTTTGTGGTAGTTTTCGAGCCTAGGTTTTGGTATTTGTTTTGATGTGTTCCTTTTATCAAATCATGTAATACACCTAGTTTGTCCAATATGCAACTACACTAATCTATATACAATTTTGATTCATATGTAAGCAACAAAAAGCATAAAATAGAATCTAAGTAGGCAATGTGATGCTTAAAAAGTGATTTAGAACACTTAATTGTATCCAGAATTCTGGAGAAGATTCTGATTTTTTATTCAGATGATATCAAGCAAAATCCAACAATATCGATTGAAATAAGGCAATATCGGGTGACCCGATTATGCAAAAATCCAACCAATCTTGACTAAAAGCTACAGTTTTATAATTGGGTGCAGAAAAAAATAATTTCATAGGGATATATGTATTTGAATAGACTAAATAGCAATGATTAATGATATTAAGATAACAATGGAACAATTTTCATGTGTATATCTATGCTAAATGTTTGAATATTTATAAAATAATGAATAAATATACCTATTAAATCAAAATAATAATGGTAAATGAATTGAAACTGACATAATAGATATGAAATATTAATTCTAAATGAGAGGTATGGAGAAAGAAGATGCAAACTCTGAGGTATCGATGCACCCAGTTGGCTAAATTATAGCAAAATGATTTTTAGGTAAAATCAAGTGATTTTACACAAAATTGGGCAGAACGATATCGCAATCAGGTGATTTGATATCGATTAAATAATACCGATGCACAATATGAACCTACAAAAACATAGTGAAAATATATGAGTATAGCACGAAAATATACGAGAGTTCTAGGAGGAATCCGAGGTGAGGAGCCTGGATTAAAAAGGAGGGGGTCATGTAAGGAGTTAGACCAAAAATGAAGGGGGTTGCAACCTCTCCTAATCTAGAAAAAATTGGGTGAGCCGATATCACAACTATAATGTAGCTGTCCAAGTAAAGGTAAAGTAGGTTAAATAAAAATTTTCACCTTCCTAAAGCAGGCATTTTTTAGTTTTGGGAAAAATCAGGTGACCCAATTTCGTACAAAATCTTTCAATTTTACACGAAATCGTGTGATTTTGCACAGAGGTTAAAAACTAATTTATAACAGACACAAAAATTGAGGTAACAACTTAGGCATAGCAAATTTGAATTTTCAAAGTGTTTTTACCTTATTTGTAATTAATGTGAGTCATTTTTAGCGTGCTACAGCTCCACTCAAGCAATCCATCAAATCATCCATGTGTGGTAATGGAAATATATACTTTATGGGTATCTTATTGATAGTCCTTGAATCTATACACATTATCCATCATCCATATTTCCTTGGTGCCAGTATAGTTGGTCCTACACATGGGCTCAAACTCTCCCTAATAAGTCCCTTGTCCAATAGATATTGGACTTTTCTAATTAATTTTCTCATTCTCCATTGGTGTTAGTCTATATGCTACCTTATTTGAAAACTTGATCTTGGAATCAAATCAATCTGATGGCTAATACTCCTCATCAGGGATAATTTATCTAGTGTTTCTTCTAATAAAATTTCTACATACTCTTATAATAACTCCTTAACTTCACCTAGAACCTTATCCTCTTGGTTTACTATCCCACCGTCTATGGGTTTGGCAATCAATGCTAAACACACTTTCTTCCTTGTTATTTATTTTAAAATTTGCTTTCCATAAATCAAACATACCTTCGATTATTATATTCTCTTTCATCCTTGTCCATCAAGAGATCCAATGCATACTTATTACCATCCTTCACAATTGTGTGGGTGTTTTGGCTACCATCATGTATAATATTATTGTTAAATTACCAATGTCTCCCAAGCAACACATGACAAGCATCCATCGACATAATATCGCATATGACCTCATCTCTATAAGATTTAATTTAGAATTTCACCTAATATTGTTCAATGATTAAAATTTGTTGTCTCGTTTGTAGCCAAAAGACTTTGAATAGATTGGGGTGCTGTATTCGACTAAAGCTTAGATTCTCTACCATTTTATTGGATACAAGATTATATGTACTCCCATTATCTAGAAATAATATTGCAATATTTGACCCCTAATTTACACATTGTTCTAAAAAGACTTCTCCTCTAAGTAGGTTCAAATTTTCTCTTTTCTAGTTTTAGAAGAGCTCTATTAATAATGAGGGATGCTCATTGTTCTGACTCTTCCATGTATCTTGAGGAAGAAAACATTTCCTCGTGTGCTACTACAACATAGTTACTAATCCCTTCATTTACTACCACTTTCTTGTGCATTTGGACATTCAAATGCCTAATGACCATCTTCTCCACACCTATAACACCTTCCAGAGAATCCCTTATCTATTCGTTACAAAAACTACCTTTTCCCCTAGAGAAATATCATCCTCCTCTAGTACTATGGCTAAATATATTATGATAAGTCCTAGATTCTTCTTCCTATTTTTGTTGCCCTTTTCCACTACTTGCTTGTACTCGTGCTCATGAAGATCACCCTCTTCCTCTTTGATTATTTTATTGTCTTTTCAAAAACTTCTCTTCAGCCTTAAAGGAATATTGGTAGGCTCCCTCTACCATACTTATCTTTATCATTTTGACTTTGTCTTGTATAGATAACCATAGTCTATTGATAGACTTCAAAATCCTCTCCTCGTCACCTTCCACATGGTTGGCCTGAATGGTGAGCTTATAGAATTATTGTGTGTAATATTTCATAGTTATTTCTTTTGCTCCCTCTTCTTCCTCTTCTTCACTATAACTCATATATTTAGCTTGGGTGCCCCTCATTTGGATGGTTTCCAATGCATCCAATTGAGCAATAATTCCTCTCATCGTCTCCACAAAATCTATACTTTAAGGCCTTCATGGTCTCCCTCTTCCTCATTGTGCCATCTCTCCTTAGATACATATCATCCCTTACTCCTCGATGATCTTCTAGTTTTTATACCAAATGATGCAACAACAAGAACAACACCTCCAAGAATTCTAAATCAATCTAAAATCTTCTTCAATAATTTGGTGATGACACAGCTTAAATGTTAATCATACAATTTGAACTAATATCATACAACTCTAGAAAATCATACAACTCGCATTGCAATTGTAAAACCCTAGAAACTGTTCAACTCTAAGTAAATCATTAAACTCATAGAATCATACAAGTCTATAAATCATCCATTTTTGGGTAAATTGTTCAACTCATAAAATTTTACAAGCTTGGAAATTGGACAACTTACACTGCAATCATACAACCCATTCACACTACAATCATACACACTAGAAATCATACAATTCACACTGTAATCATTCACTCTTAGAAATCATACAATTCACACTACAATCATTCAATCTAAAATACCATTAGAAATCATACCATTCACACTGCAATCATACAACTTTGGGAGATCATGCATTTCACACTACAATTATTCAATTTTAACAATAATTGTTCAACCCTAGGTTGTCATGTGATTCAAGCAACCACTCATTCTAAAAATCAAGTTGTTCAATTGTACGGGGATTTATTGGTTGACACAATGTAATTGTACACTTCTATCCTAAACCCTAACAACATTTACATCCTCCATAAAACTGAGTAGTTGTATTTTATATCATAGGAGCACATTGGAGTTGAACTTTAGTAGGTTAGTTACATAGCTATATTGCATATGATCTCTTTATTCCTATCTATCTCTCGTGCGAATAGCAACTCCCTTCCATGTATTAATATATCTGCACTACCATTTGGAACAAGTTTACTAAGTCTTATTCACATTGCTTTATAAAATGATATTTTCCCATAGGATTGTATTTGAAAAACTCTAATATCCTCTAATACTGGTGGCTATCCTCAATGAGTTCCTTTCTCCTCTTGTTTGAAGGATTTCATGAAATTGTAATGCCCATGTTGCAGTTATTCCTTATCAGGTTTCAAATTATCCAACGATCCCAAAGAACCTACATAATGGAACACATAACACACGCAATTATGAATACATAATTTATAGCATAATTTTTACAAAGGTAAATGGATGAAAAGTTTTATTTATTCATTGGATTTACAAGACAATTAGAATTATCTCTTTTCCTCTCTCTGCCAACCCACACTTAGATAAAAATAAATAATTTATAGCCACAGTTGCACAATATGTGAATGGTTGACCTTTCAGGTCCATGGTTGTTCATATTCGGGTATTTTCAAGATGCTCCCACATAATATTACAAAATTGAGTGTATAAAACTATAGTATAATGAAATAAATAAATAAATTATAAAAAATAGACTAATCAATAATCTTTAGTAAATAAAAATACTATCATCAACTATGTAATTATCTAATATTTAAGTAAATAATCAAATTAATAATTTAAATAGAGGAAAAATAATAAGAGAGAAAGGAACTAAGATCCATGAGCTAACAAAGATAATTCTAGAGGCACTAAAATAGTGCAAAAGGTCTAAACTTTTTTTGGGGGGGAAAAAATTATTCAGAATCTAAAACAATACATTCTACAAGGATTTCCAGGTTATCCAAGCCAACACGTCATACAAAATACAATAAATGCCCCAAGAAAATTCATTGATCATTCTAACAACACCTTCAATAGGACATAAGAACCCATGACAGTCGAGTTCCTGCACCTTGAAATTATATTTCCTGGTCCTCATGAATTAACTAATTATAGAGGCTGGATTTCTCCTGATCAAGATCATTCCAACTATTAGCTTTCCAATAAGGAAATACTTTAGAAGCCCACTTCACCAAGCAATAATCCACTCTATTCCATTCTCTTGGGATATGAACAAAAGAAATTTCAACAAAATTCCTAGCCAAGATCAAAATATGTTTCATTATTCTAGCCATAAACTAGGAAGCATCCTAAAAATACTTGTTTTTCATAAGAGATGCCACTATCATGGAATCATATTCACAAATAGCCCTTCTCCATCCCAAAGAAAAAATTATTTCCAATGCATGAAGAATTGTCAACACTTCCATATGATTATTCGAATGAATTCTCTTGTACAAAGATAAAAAGAGGTGGGCCACACCCTCACTATCATGACAAATTCCTCCTATGCAAATATTACATAGGATGCCCCTGAAAGAACCATTCATGTTTATTTTTATAACACCCCTAGGGGGAAATCCACTTCCTAGATATATTGATATCCAACGAACCAATCTCCCTAATAGGGCCTCTATTTGCAGCTAGTGATGATAAAGAAATATTCAATTACTGATAATATTCCATTCGGAGGAAGTAAGAGGAGAACTCAGAACACACTTGGCCTCAAGAGTCTCCTTAACCATCCTTTTGACTCTCAGATATACCTGTAAGGCTCCAAGTTGACATCCCTAAAAAATTCTTCAATTTCTTTCCAATAAAATCTTCCAAAATATGAAGGAAGGATCCAAATTCCATGTAGTTTGAAGATATGAAGTAGAGGTAGGGGTTGTACCCAATATTTCCTAAAAATAAAAAATAGAGTATCATGGATGATAGGCATTTTCCAGATCTACCACCACAAGTTCCAAACCTCCAGGGAATATGAGAATTGGAAGAAAATATGGAGAATGATTTCCTCATTCTTTCCACAAAGAAAACATAGTGAAGGACCCTGAAAACCTCTTTTCTATATATTATACCAAGTTGAACATTTCTTCTAACATACAAGCCAAAGAAAAAAATTACATTTGGGCCAACCAAAATTATTCTAAATCTTCTTCCACCAGAGGTACATGATCTCCTCTCTTCTTTGCATAATCAAGTTTTAATAACATAGAGCAATGGTGTATTTCCCTTTCAAATTATGGCCCCAAGAAAGAATATTAGAGCCTTCAATAGAACAACATGGTCTCTCAACCAAAATAGAAGCCAAAGTGTCACGATCCTTAGGATAGTCACCCTCTAGCCAACCCTACGAATCCCACCAGTAGTAAGTAAAATAACTGCCAAGAGGACTTTGGTGCTTGAAGTCAACCACCTTAGACCAACCCACACCATAAAAAATATCCTGAAGAATATGAAGTTAGGGAAAGAAGAAAGGATAGGAGGATGATTATCCCAAAAATATTTCCAAAATAAGGTATTGTTTCCCTTATTAACAAAACAAAAGAGACCCTGCTTAATAAGCATGACACATTTTTTTAGAGTGTCCCAAAAAATAGAACCTTTTATCCTCAGCTCCAATATCAAAATCTCATCAGCTGGAGCACCACAAAAATATTTGATGCTAAGAATTTTAGCCCAAAGCTGATCAGGATTACTGCACCACCTCCAATAAAGTTTAGTAGCCAGAGTGATACTTACCCGACTCTTTAGGGAAACACATAGTATCCCAACTAACCAGGCTCTATTTATTACAGTCCAGGTTTCTTGCCCATAAAAAAATTTTGTAGACACAAAAACAACACCAATCTGATTATGTGACTACAAACACTGATTGCATTGACATACACAGCCTTCAAGGCAGCCCTCAGAGGTCAAAAAGTGGTCCTAGCCACTTACACAGCAATTTAGAAGGTCGAAAAGTGAACAAAGCAAAGTTGGTCATTTTAACAAGCCTTAAGCAAAAGCAAGCCTTAAGCAAGAGCAAACCTTAATTAAAAGCAAGCCTTAAGCAAAAGCAAACCTTGGCTGAGGGTGTCGCAAAATCATGACACCAAAATCCCAAAGGGGAACCTTGGCCGAGGGTGTCACAAAATCGCGACACCAAAAGCCCAAAGGGGAGCCTTGGCCAAGGGTGTCATGATTTCATGACGTCACGAAATCGCGACACCTAAAGCCCAAAGGGGAGCCTTGGCCGAGGGTGTCACGATTTCATGACATCGTGATATCGTGACACCTAAAGCCCAAAGGGGAGCCTTGGCTGAGGGTGTCGTGATTTCGCGACGTCGTGAAATCGTGACACCTAAAGCCCAAATGGGAGCCTTGGACGAGGGTGTCGCGATTTCGCGACGTCACAAAATCATGACACCAAAGGCCCAAAATGGGAACTTCGGTCAAAATGTCATGATATCGCGACGTCGTGATATCGCGACGTCGTGATATCGCGACGTCATGATATTGTGACACTTCGGCATTTTGCGCTTAAGCAAAAATTCAATCAATCAGAGGCGACATTCAACCAATCAAAGGTGACATTAAAGCATTCAGAGGCAACATTAAAACCATCAGAGCAGACGTTAGACAAGTGGCAGCCGAGAACAGTCAGTTATTGCTGCCTGCTGTGCATGCGCACGTAGGTGGGCAGATTGGCAGTTAGCGGACTGTTGTGAGGGCAGTCAGGTAAGCCCTAGTCAAGGCAGAGTCTCCTCCCTTTTGAGAAGGCATGGCCGCCATGTGGCATCCCTGCGTGCCCCCTCCAAAGAGACCCCATGGGTCTATAAAACGACGGACTTTCTCGCCCAGAAAGGACAGGTTGACAAGCATTTTTTTAACACAATGAAGTGCTGCTAAACCAGAGACCCGATTGCATCTGTTTTGATTCACCTTTTTCACATCCAGAATCTCTTTCGCAAGAGAGGTTGTTGGGTGGTTTTTGGAAGCGTGAATCGGATCTAAACCTGACATTTTACCATCGTAATCCACCAATTTTTCGACACTACAGTATCTTAGATTTTGAGCCCATCACTAGTGGATTGGCATCGAAGTTAAGTTTTAACGGGGGCGGCCTGCTTGGGCACCCTACGCACGTTCTTATTCTTAATTTAATTTATGCTGTTTTCGAATATATCCTGCAGTTAACAGTGTTTAAATAGATTATGTTTTCTATTCGAATATATATCCTGCATCATACTTTAGACTGTTTAAATCATTTATCAAAGATATTATCATGCTATCGTGACTTTAGACGTTCATCAAGTATTATCATGCTTTTATCGTTTTTGTTACCCCACTAACCTGCAGGTAACAACATTGATTCGACAGTGGATTGGCTGACTGTTTCAATGGCAGTGGCCATCTGGTGACGTTTTTTGATTTATGTCAGAGTTGTAGGTTACGTAGAGTTGTTTTGGTTGCACGCATTTAATCAATCTTTCGCACATATTTCTTATCGATTTCTAAAGTCAAACGCTCTACCTTTTTGCAGCAGGTGCTACTAACAACATCTCTGTGTTTCTTTGATCGTAGGAAGAATAGCAAGGAGCAAGGATTCATCAGCAATAAGCGGTGGCAACACTTTGGCTCACCTGTTTCAAATGTGGGCATGCGGAAGGAGGAATACTAAGTCACAATTGTAACAAAGATCCATTTAACGCTCCTAGTCCCCTAAAAAGGGAGGAGATGTCTTTGTAATTGAGGATAAGAAAATTGAATAAAGAGGGCTGTGCTTTCATACATCTTTCTTTCATTTCCAATTTATCTCCTTTCTTTGTTTCGTGCACAGGATTAAAGTGTTATATTTTATCTTATATTGCATAGCTATAGTTTTCCTTTTATTTTTTGAAATCTCATGCTTTCAGTGGTGATCACAGTGGGACATTTTGTTATAAGGTCATACCTTTTGGCCTTAAAAAATTTGGTGCCACCTACCAATGTGCCATGACGTACATCTTCCACGACTACATGCACAAAACTTTGGAATATTACATTGATGATTTGTTAGCCAAGTCTCTTTTGCGCTCAAATCATATCAATGACTTAAGCAAGATCCTCGATCGCCTCATGGAGCATAAAGTTAGACTAAACCCCAAGAAGTGCATATTTGGCGTCACATCTGGAAAACTCTTGGGTTTCATACTCTCAAAGCGAGGAATCGAGGTGGAACCAAAGAAAGTCAAGGCAATCCTTGAAATGGTTCCCCCAACTACAATCAAGCAGCTCAGAAGTCTGCAAGGAAAGGTCGCATCGATTAAATGCTTCATAGTGCAATTATTTGACAAGTGCCGACCCATGAACAAATTATTGCACAAGGGGGTCACATTTCACTGGGATGACGAGTGCTAGTCAGCCTTTGACGAGATCAAACAATACCTGGTTTCATCGCTAGTATTGGCACCACCTAGACCAGGAGTGTCGTTCTACTTATACATCTCAGCTATTGAGGTGGCATTGGGTGCCATGTTAGCCCAGAAGAATTAACTTCACAAGGAACAGGCTACTTACTATCTTAGCCACACCCTGGTCAGTTATGAACTTAACTATGCATACGTCAAGAAACTCGCTGCAGGTGGTGTTTGCTACCAAAAAGCTACGCCACTACATGCTGAGAAACACTATGTATGTTGTGTCTAAGGAGAATCCATTGTGATACATGATGAGTCGTACTTATCATAGTAGTCGCATGGTGAAATGGATCATGTTGTTGATGGAATTTGACATTGAGTTTATTGGACAAAAATCTATCAAAGGACAAGTCATAGCCGATCAACTAGCAAAGGCTCCTCTTGAAGATGATCAACCTCTAGTCATAGAACTACCCGATGATGGGGTCTTCCATGTCTCAAAATCGCTAGATTTTGATGAGCCTGAGTCACAGGCTGACATAACCCTATTCTTCGATGGTTCTAAATGTGAGCAAGGTGGTGGCACGGGAATTGTATTCTTCACACCGTAGGGTGCTCCAATGCCCCTGTCATTTAAATTAAACTTCTCGTGCACCAACAATAATGTAGAGTATGAAGCCTTGCTCCTAGGTCTTCAGACAGCAATCGCCATGAACATTAAACGACTGAATATATTTGGTGATTCACTGTTAATAGTCAATCAAGTCAACAGGGTGTATCAATGCAAATGCCCAGTATTACAGGCTTATAAAGCCCTCATGGAAAAATTCCTGGCAAAACTTGAGTGGTATGACATCGAGGCACTCCCTCGATCATCGAATAATTTTGAGGACACAATGGCCTCCTTGGGGTCACTAATTCTACAAGACCTTTTTGGTGATATGACAACTATTCAAGTCAAAACATTATCGCAATCCGTGATGGGACGTGCAAGCTCTGACTTGATGCAAAGAATCCACATGATCCAGATTGAACCATCCTCGGATAAGTTCTCTCGAATCCAAGATCGTCTAAAATGCACCAATTGGGGGTCCTTGTTCTCCCCTATTCCCATTAATAGCAACACAACGCTATTATTATAGGTTTTATCCCATTCAGCGTTCGCTAGGGATGAACTTCAAGAGGGATTGGCTATTCATACTGTCGAGGTTTCTGATCAACAGGAATGGTATTTACCCATCAGATACTACCTCAAGTTAGGTAATCTCCTACTTGGATTGACTCATGCCGCAAAACAAGCACTCAAGCAGAAACGGCTAAGTATGTCTTGATAGGAGACATTTTGTATCGTCGCAACTATGAAGGAATCCTCCTTCGTTGCTTGGACCAGCAAGAGTCCACTTGGGCGATCGCCCAAGCGCACGATGGTACATGTGGTGTCCACTTTAGTGGTATGGCCATTGCAAAGTGCATTCTTCACATGGGCTATTATTGGCCATCTTTAGAGCAATATTATTGCGCATATGTCAAGAAGTGCGTGAAGTGTTAACATCATGCCAATCTGATGCACGTACCTTCTCAGGCCTTGTAGACAGTCCAGTATGCTTGGCCGTTCTCATAGTGGGGCTTCTATCTAATTGGAAAGATATCCCCTACATCGTCAGGCCATCACACGTTTATCATAATGGCCATAGAGTATTTTACCAAGTGGGTGGAAGCGATTCCGCTTACCTCTATGACAGGACCCCGCATTGTGGAGTTCATTTTGCATAACATCATATGTCGTTTTGGTATTCCATCCAAAATAGTCTCGAATAATGGGACACTTTTCAAGAACAAAGATGTGCATGCTTTGACCACAAAGTACAAGATTCAGCATAGCTTTTCGACACCCTATTATCCACAGGCGAATGGGCAAGCAGAGGCGTCAAACAAAATGCTAGTTGCCATCCTTAAAAGGACTATCATAGACAGTCATAAGGATTGGCACATTCAAATCCCACTTGCCCTATGGGCCTATCGCACTAGCATTCGGACACCCACTAGGGCCACTCCATTTTTGCTCATGTATGGCTCCGAGGTAGTCATGCCTCTAGAGTTGGATATTCCTTCCCTGTGCATATCAATGCAGGAGTTCATCGATGATGACTCTGCGCGGTAGGCCCGGTTAGACCAGCTTACGTTGCTTGACGAACGACGCGTTAATGCTCTCAAGCATTTACGTATTTATCAAGAGAGACTTAAGAAAGCTTACAACATGAAAGTTCACCTTAGAGACTTTCGGGTTGGTGATTTGGTTTTGAAGGAAAACCAGCAAAATTCTAGTTTGCCATCCCACCTAAGGGACAAATTTGCAGCAAATTGGTTAGGTCCATATGTCATTGATAGCAAAATAGGACCCGAGACATACCGGCTAGCTTCTCTTGATGGTATCAAGGAAACAGAACCCTTGAATATCAGTCATTTGCGACCATTTCATATATAAGAGAGTCATATCTAAGGATCCATAAAATCGCTTGGTCAAATCCCAAAAATGCTCCAAGGATCCATAAAATCACTTGGTCAATCCCAAAAATGCTCCAAGGATCCTTGCAATTGCTTGGTCAATCCCAAAAAGGCTCCAAGGATTCTTGCAATCGCTTGGTCAATCCTAAAAATGCTCCAAGGATTATCGCAATCGCTTGGTCAAAACCCAAAAATGCTCCAAGGATCCCTAAAATCACTTGGTCAATCCCAAAAAGGCTCCAAGGATTCTTGCAATCGCTTGGTCAATCCCAAAAATGCTCCAAGGATTATCGCAATCGCTTGGTCAAAACCCAAAAATGCTCCAAGGATCCATAAAATCGCTTGGTCAATTCCAAAAAGGCTCCAAGGATTCTTGCAATCGCTTGGTCAATCCCAAAAAGGCTCCAAGGATTCTTGCAATCGCTTGGTCAATCCCAAAAAGGCTCCAAGGATCCCTAAAATCGCTTGGTCAATCCAAAAATGCTCCAAGGATTTCCACAATCACTTGGTCAAAAATCAAGAAAATTCAAAAACAACAAAAATCATCAAAAACAAACAAAAATTTTCACATCTCATTTCTAGGCATACTCAAATTCATCAATAGAGAGCTCTTCTCACACCTCATCTTCATATTCACCAAAATCAATCCATAAAAAATACAAAAATACATAGCTGCATTAAAACATTGCATCCATACATTGCATATTTGTGGTCGTACGGGTCAAAGGCACCATAGGCTGTAATTGCTCTGCTAGTCCATCTTGTTCCACACTGCTCCATTTTACAAAAACAACAAAAACACCATGCATTGCTTTTTACCACACTAGAGTCAGTGGTCTTTTTAATGTATCAAGAGTTTTTGTGATTCAGTCATCAATTTGCTCTTTAGCTATGTAATGTATTGAGTCAGACATATTTTACAAAGGTAGAGTCACACTTGAAATACACCTTGTTACGTAACATCCCAACACAAATTAAAACACATAAAAATTCCCAAGTTGTGTGAACAAAAGATGAAACCTGCGCAGTAATCCAGGTCACCATAAGTGAAATGGTTATCTTGATCATCCCCTTGTGCGAATGGTTCCAGAATGCTAAGAATTGACAAAAGGACAAGCTCTTTCATATCCATTCACCTCCATATACAGTGGTTTTCACCACTGCCAAATCCCAATCATAGTTGGTTCCCAAAGTTGTAAGGATTTGTACTACACGTCCCTGCCAAGGATGGGTAGTCATCCCCAAAACCTAAAGGTATCAACACCATTCACAAACAAAATTCCAACAAATCATCATCCTAACACTTTCCATTCACCTTTGGTCTCCAAGTTGTAAGGATTTGTACTACACGTCCCTGCCAAGGATGGGTAGTCATCCCCAAAACCTAAAGGGATCAACACCATTCACAAACAAAATTCCAACAAATCATCATCCTAAAACTTTCCATTCACCTTTGGTCTCCAAGTTGTAAGGATTCATACTATCCGCCCCTAACCAGGATGGGTAGTCATCCCCAAGGCCTAACAGATCAATGCCCTTGCTCCATAATCTCCATCACCCCCTTGGTTCCCAATGTCATAAGGATTCATACTACATGTCCCTGCAAAGGATGCATAGTCATCCCCAAGGCCACAAGGATTAAGGTCACTCACAAGCCCAAACTTACAATACTCAAAATACAAAATCAAATAATAGTGGTTATCATTACTATTCAAAATCCTTGCTCAAAAAGAATTAATAGAAAATAAACAGTGATTTTCATCACTATATAGACGAGCAACTTTCTAAATCATTTAGCCAACAAATATCCTAAACTTGAATCCCTGAAATTCTCATCATTCGAAAACCATCTAGGTGATCCTCATTACAGGTTTGGTTGATAGCCTATCTGGCAATGGTGGTATCCTACCCGCATGATGATATGTCTGTCACATTCGCTTTGCGTGTGTGCAGACCAATGTTTGCATAAGGATGAGCTAGCTTATGGTATAACATCGCAGATTAATCTAACTATATACAACAAAGGAGTTAGTGGAGCTAATTAGGTGGTCCTCAGTATAGGTTCGGTTGAAAGCCCATCTGGCACTAGCGGTATCCTGACAAATACCACATAAATGAACTCAATTGCACACACAGGGATGTGAAATAGCTTGGTCAAAAACAAGTCCGATTCATACCTTGTTCAAAAGTCTTGTAAGATAAAGTACAGTCATGGCTAGTGAGTTAAAACTGTCTGAGTCTCGGAAAACCTTAGCTACATTTCTAATCCAATTGCACTACTTTTTACAATACCATCAGAAAATACAAAAAAGAAAAAGAAAAACCACATGTATACATCCAAAGTCATGCATCACAGCAATCGCCTAAAAAACAAAATAATAGAATTCTAAACAATCTATGGTGCCATAGCCAAACATCACAAATTCTATCCATCCATTTCATTTCTGCACATCACATATAAATAAAAAACATTTGCATTCATCACAACATATGCATCCATAAAAATAAATCAACATACAACAATCGCATTTATCATACCATATGCATCCATCAATATAAAGTAGCATGCATCCATCAACATCAATCATTGTGCATAACATAAAATCATGACATATACACAAAGCAAGAAAATCAAAACAACAAAAACATCCCAAAAATGCAAAACACAAAAACCAAGCAATAAGCATTGCCGGACACAAGTGCTCTTGCACTTAACCTCTTGGCATAAAAAATCGATGTCGGGGCTCAAATCGTCACTATCCTACTTCCCCAAGAAGGCTACCATATCTGGAGTGCTCCACGGGAAGACGGGTTTTTGATGATTTCACCCCATTATGGCATCACCAAAAGGGTTAACACCCACCAAAAATAGGTCCAAATGTCGAGAAATTACACATGCTTAACGGTAAAAAATCTAAAGGCACCCTTGCACAAGTCATCTTGGGTCAAGTGACTCATTGCTTTTCTCATGAAGGTCATTCCCTCATTGATTCGTCGCTTGAGGGGGTAGTCACACTTAGTCACCAATCAATAAGCACACACCCAATCAAATCAATGACATGCATTCAAAGAATCATTGACAAAGACAATCACGCTCTTGCTTGGGGCAGTAAACAAGCAATCATCAAATTGATCAAACACTTGGTATTCCCGAAGCATGAACACAAGGTTCCCCCTGTGGAAAAAAGGTTACGCCCTTTGCCTAATCATGACTGATCAATGTCCAAGCTCAAGTCACACCTCACCAAAATAGGTTAACACTTGAAATCAAATTCCTTAGCTCGTCAGAAGCAAGGATTCAAGAATGCATGCCATTTCCATACTTGGGGCATCAAAATTTGGTTAGGTTACCAAGAAACCCTAGATCATTAGTGCTTTGGTTATCTATTTTTGCTCAGCACTGCGTCACCCGTAGTGCTTCCCAAAAAGGGGCATCTGTAGTCACCAAAATAGCACCAATCCAATTATGTGACTGCAAACACTGATCGCATTGACATACAAAGCCTTTAGGGCAGCCCTCAGAGGTCAAACAATGGTCCTAGCCACTTACACAGCAGTTTAGAAGGTCGAAAAGTGAACAAAGCAAAGTTGGTCATTTTAACAAGCCTTAAGCAAAAGCAAGCCTTAAGCAAGGGAAAACCTTAATTAAAAGCAAGCCTTAAGCAAAAGCAAACCTTGGCCGAGGGTGTCACGAAATCATGACACCAAAAGCCCAAAGGGGAACCTTGGCCGAGGGTGTCACGAAATTGTGACACCAAAAGCCCAAAGGGGAGCCTTGGCCGAGGGTGTCACAATTTTGCGACGTCACAAAATAGGGACACCTAAAGCCCAAAGGGGAGCCTTGGTCGAGGGTGTCGTGATTTCACGACGTCACGAAATCGCGACACCAAAAGCCAAAAGGGGAGCCTTGGCTGAGGATGTCGCGATTTCACGACGTCGCAAAATCGTGACACCTAAAGCCCAAAGGGGAGCCTTGGCCGAGGGTGTCACGATTTCACGACGTCACGAAATCGTGACACCAAAGGCCCAAAAGGGGAACCTCGGCCGAAGTGTCACGATATCGCGACACTTTGGCATTTTGCGCCTAAGCAAAAATTCAATCAATTAGAGGTGACATTCAACCAATCAAAGGCGACATTAAAGCATTTAGAGGCAACATTAAAACCATCAGAGCAGACGTTAGACAAGTGGCAGCCGAGAACAGTCAGTTATTGTCACCTACTGTGCATGCGTGCGTAGGGGGGTATATTGGCAGTTAGCGGACTGTTGCGAGGGTAGTCAGGTAAGCCCTAGTCAAGGTGGAGTCTCCTCCCTTTTGAGAAGGCATGGCCGCCATGTGGCATCCCCGCGTGCCCCCTCCAAAAATACCCCATGGGTCTATAAAATGGCGGACTTTCCCGCCCAAAAAGGACAGGTTGATAAGCATTTTTTTAACACAACGAAGTGCTGCTAAACCAAATACCCGATTGCATCTGTTTCGATTCACATTTTTCACATCTAGAATATCTTTCGCAAGAGAGGTTGTTGGGTGGTTTTCGAAAGCGTGAATCGGATCTAAACCCGACATTTTACCACCATAATCCACCAATTTGCCGACACTACAGTATCTTAGATTTTGAGCCCATCCCTAGTGGATTGGCGTCGAAGTTAAGTTTTAACGGGGTGGCCCGCTTGGGCACCCTACGCACGTTCTTATTCTTAATTTAATTTATGCTATTTTCAAATATATCCTGCAGTTAATAGTGTTTAAATAGATTATGTTTTATGTTTGAATATATATCCTACATCATACTTTAGACTGTTTAAATCATTTATCAAAGATATTATCATGCTATCACGACTTTAGACGTTCATCAAGTATTATCATGCTTTTATCGTTTTTGTTACCCCACTAACCTGCAGGTAACAACATTGATTCGACAGTGGATTGGCTGACTGTTTCAATGGCAGTGGCCATCTGGTGACGTTTTTTGATTTCTATCAGAGTTGCAGGTTGCATAGAGTTGTTTTGGTTGCATGCATTTAATCAATCTTTTGCACGTATTTCTTATCGATTTCTAAATTCAAACGCTCTACCTTTTTGCAGCAGGTGCTACTAACAATGTCTCTGTGTTTCTTTGATCGCAGGAAGAATAGCAAGGAGCAAGGATTCATCAGCAATAAGCGATGACAACACTTTGGTTCGCCCGTTTCAAATGTGGGCTTGCAGAAGGAGGAAGACTAAGTCACAATTATGACAAAGATCCATTTAATGCTCCTAGCCCCCTAAAAAGGGACGAGACATCTTTGTAACCGAGGATAAGAAAATTGAATAAAGAGGGTTGTGCTTTCATACATCTTTCTTTCATTTCCAATTTATCTCCTTTCTTTGTTTCATGCACAGGATTAAAGCGTTATATTTTATCTTATATTGCATAGCTATAGTTTTCCTTTTATTTTTCGGAATCTCATGCTTTCAAATTCTAGAAATAAAATCAATTTTTTTGAGAAAGTACTTAGGAGCAACCAAGATAGAAAACCTATAAATAGGTAAAGCATGAAGGACATACTTCAAAAGTATTAATATACCAGTAAAATATAGCTACCAAAAAGTCCAATGATTAAACCTTGATCAAAATATATCAAAAATACTTTTCTAGTATGCCCTTCCAATTTTTTTAGAAGAAATAAGAATCCCTAGATACTCCACTAGAAAACAACCCACCTAAAAATGTAGAATATTAGGAAACCTACGTTGAATCTAACTATCTGTATTGAAGAAGAATATATTTTATTTCTCTTCATTAATCATTTGACCAGAGGAAGATAAGTAATATCTAAAGCCTTCCTAAAATTCACTACTTCCTCAAATTTTTCCCTCCCCATTAGAGTAGTATCATCGACAAACTAAATATGAGACTGGGATAAATAATTATCCGCCCAAGACCATCCCTAGATAGCACCACGATTCTAAAAACTCTTGATAAGTCTGCCCAAACCTTGAGCCATAAGGATGAAAAGATAGGGGGATAAGGGTTCTCCTTGACAAATCCCCCTAGAGGCCAAGAATAAAGCAAATGGTAAATTATTTATTAAAACTGCAAAGGAGACAAAAGTCACACAACTCATGACCCATTCAATACAACTATACAAGAAGCCAAAATGTTGAAGGATGTGTTACAAAAAAGGCTAGCTAACCCTGTCATAAGCCTTGAATATATCAAGCTTAATTAACATAGCTTTTTCCTTAGAGATATTTATAGAGTGAATAGCTTAAGCAAAAACCACCACACCATCCAAAATCTAATGACCCATAACAAACTCACCTTGCTCAGGAGAAATAATAAAACTACTAACTTTTTTCAATTGATCTGCAATAATCTTGGTAATAATTTTGTAAATAACATTGCTTAGGAAAATAGGATGAAAAGACCCCAACAAGATAGCATTTTTAAATTTGGAAATAATATCAAGGAAGGTTGAGTTAATAGCTTTATGCTTTTTGTTATTAACTTGGGATTCCTGAACAACTTTTAGCAGATCAAAATAACACTTCCCAAAATTCTTGGAAAAAATTTATAGGGAAACCATCAAGTCCAGGTGCTTTATATTTTTTTCATTTGAAAAACTATCACATTAAGTTGCTCCATCGATATTGGGTCCATTAGCATCTTATTCATATCATTAGAGACCAACCTAGGATTACAATGTAAAATAAGCCTCATATTAACAAAATCATGAGGACCTTGTTTGAAGAAAAGAGAGGAGAAGAACCTGACTACTTCAATAGAGATATTTTCAAAGTATGAGAGAGTTTCCTCCTGATTAGAAGTAAGTAAGAATATAACATTACCATTACTATGGTCTTTAACTAAATTGTGAAGAAAAGAGGTGTTTCCATACCCTTCCAACAACAAGTTAATCCAAGATTGTTGCTTCCAAAAAGTATCTTCATGAATATCCCATTCAAAAAGATAATTAGAGAGGGAAGCTTCCATTTCCAATAGATCCTTTATCAATACTTCATATTTAATTAGAAAAGTGATCTCATCCATGATATCCTATAGTTGCTTTTTCTTCTAAAAATTATTTCCAAAATAAAATTTATTCCATTGCCTGAGTTTGAATTTGACAAATAGGAGGCTTTATAAAAAAGTAAACATAGCAGTGCTAAATTTGGGTTTCCCGTAGAACCATCGCCTCTCCACATATTCATATAAATCATTATCCCTAAGTCACATAAGTTGAAATTTGAAATGCAGATTTCTTGGCAATGAGAATCTCGAGGATTGAAAGAGAATGGGCTAGTGATCATAGCCCCTCCAGCCTAGAATCTTTGATAACAAAGTATGGCTATAATCAAATTAACTATAAGAAGTAAGAAACTGATCCAACCTTCTAGAAATAAAATATGTTCCACATCTTCTATTAGTCCAAGTAAACAACCCATTTTGACTCTTTACATCAACAAGATTAAGGAAAGAAATATTGTCCCACATCAAAGTAGAAGAAGGACCCAAACACTCTACACCACCATTTTTCTCCTCTAGGGATATGATAGAATTAAAATCCCTAGACATAATCCAAGGAAAACTGGTAGCAAGATATCGAATGAATCTAAGATGATTACTTAAGTGGATTTTACCTGATAAATTACTGGGAGTATACACATTAGATAGAAAAATAGAAAATCTAGACAAAAAGCAGGTAGCAACCACAGAGAAAAAATTTATGCTACCCATCCACCAAGAGCGATTTAAGCTTCATGGATACCACAAAAATACAACACCACCCACAAAACCCTGTGCTTCAATAGGAAGACAATGGCCACCTTTCCATATCCTAGAAGCAATTCTAACCATATTTTCACAAGATAATTTTATTTCTTGGATGAAAATAATATCAGATCTATGATCTTTGATTAAATTCCGAGAATATTTTTGTATAGGGTTGCTACTCAAACCCCTAAAATTTCCAAGATATCACTTTAATTTTGGGAATAGAGAAGTTAGAATCTAATGTCTTAACAACACCAAACTCAACTAAGGATTTCCCTATCAATTTCATTTTTTCTTGATTCTTATTTCTTCCTTATTTTACCACCTTCTCTATCCCATATTTTTTGATAGTTTTTGGGTGAATATCTAACACAGTAGAAACTTTATTTTTCCCTTCCTCTTTGACAATCCTATCCTGGGAGGGTTCAAACCTATTCTCATCCTCATTTCCTTCAATCAAGTTTTCATCCAAAGGAGAATGATCAAGAACTTTGTGAAGCCAATTTGACAACTCTTTAGACTTATCTTTATTTTCTACAAGAGGGTTATTAGGCACCACCCCTTACTTATAAGAAGTTTACATTTTAAAATAAGGATTTAGGAAAGAACAAGTACTTGGCTCTTGAATACAAGTATCCATATCACCTCCATTCTAGACTTACTCCTCAACATGTGGCTTCTCAAATGTCTCAAGCACATCAAATATATTACCAAAAACTCCCTTCTCAACAACTTTATTATGATAAAAAAAAGGTCTATATCTTGAATGAGACTTAACAGGAATAAATATATTAGAAACAGGCATCTCATTAACCATAGGAGATTTTCTTTTTACCTTTGTAGATGCATCTTGAAATTTAGATGAGGAGGATGAAGGCTGAGAATTCACTTTTTTAAAATTTCTTTGAAGATGCCTATATTCATGGCATATACGACATCAAAATGGGAGAGCTTCAAAATATAACTTTTGGACCCAAGAGATGTTTCCCAGTTCAATCTCTAATGATTCTAGTAGTGAATTATTTAGATCTACTTAAACACAAATCCATGTAAAAGAATTAAATTTCCTATACAAATATTGGCAAGATGGACCAACCGGTTTCCCAATAATATCTAAAATAGAATTAAGAATATTTTGCCTCCAATATCCCATAGGGAATCATGGCAAATGAACCCACACAGGAATCCTAGAAGGTCTCTCCTCCACCGGATGAAATCCTAAATGTCAGGGTTTTATAAATAATCCAGACTGATTGTGAAAATAAGGACCCCCCTTAAAAACTTTATTACTTTGATTTGCCATACGGGTGAACACCACAATAAAATACCCATTAGCTGCAAGAATAATCTCTAGATCACCTTCAGGGCTCCAATTTCTCCTAACCCAATTTTCTTAAAAAGGCATAGAAATTATGATACCCATGAATTTGTAGATTAGAGCATGCTCAGATAAATATAAAACATCATCCACAATAGAATAATTACTGATAACCAAGATAGGACGATCTTTGATTTTCTCCAAGCATCCATTCTTTGGATTCAAAGTTGAATAGGAATTAGAAACAAGATCAGGGGTTGCAAGAAGCAAAAAATTTATGGTATTTGCATGATAAGAAGAAGAGGTATCCTTATTCAAAAAAACATCCTTAAAATATAAGATCGATGGTCATCAGGACCCCCCGAAGCTGCCATATCTAAAGCCAAACTACAACACACCTTTCACCAGCCAACACGCTGGTTTTCACAAAAAAATTTAGCACCGGTCTGAAACCCTAGGTGTTGCTCCACCATCACCTCATGCTCTCAAACCCTCAATCAAAACATATATGTGCTTTGACCTCATGAAATTATTGAGAAATTGCAAAAGATCTAAACTTAATATGAAGAATAAAGATAATTATTTAGCAAATGCATGGTATGATGAATAGTGTAAAGTAGTAAGGAGAGCTCTAAAATAACTTGGCAAAGATGAGGAAAGCATAATTATATATAAATATGTAGTGAATTTAAAAATATAAATATGTGAGTGCCACACAATAAGAACCAAGGTTATGCATAATGGCTATTTATCATGAAATTGATAAAATTAGGATTTTCAAAATTTGTAATTGGCTAATATTTGAGACACTTGACCAAGGCCCATTAGCCAAATATTTTTGGGTGCAAATATTTTTTTGGGTCGATTCACCCCAATTTTATAATAATTTGACCATTTTAAGTTTAAATTTCCAACATTACCCCTAATAATAGTGAACCTTCTACATGTGTTTGGACACTATTCACCTAGATTTTGAAACTGATTCGCCAAATTTTTATAAATACATTTTGGGGCTGACCCCTTATGCATAATCCTAATAAGAACTAATTTATGTAAGCAAAAAGAATACAAATCTATTTTAGAAAGAGCTTCAATAGAAAAAAAAATAGGCTAAAAAAAAAAATTATAACAATCAAATGGCTAGAATATGGAAAGTAGTTGTATGCACATGAACAAGAGGTAAAAGAATATTTCATAGATATTACAATACAAAATTCCTCAAGGGAGATTACCGAAGATATTTAGGGGATGGTTTTCACCTAGGAGAACATGTAGTAAGGTTTCTTTTATATGTAGATGATTTTATTTTGATTACATGGCAAACATAGTGGTTGAGAGAGCATACAAAGGCACTATAATACTTTTTATAGGAGGTATAAATGTAAAGAAATATAAGTAAAACCATAGTTTTGATATTCTTCAACAAAAAGACAAAAGAATTAATTAAATTTTCACTTTGAAGGGAATCCCCTAGATAAAATAATTTTTAACACCCATGATACCATAGGCCATATGAGATGACCCTTATGGAAGGTGTTCTTTACCCAATATATGCTTATACAACCTAGTGTACAACCCTACACACTATATTTAGAGGAAGTAATAGAATAAAAATATCTTCTTATATACTTCATTAATAAGCTTTAGTGATAATCACATAGAAGGAAGAGATTTTTTGGATGATGAAAACCACTTTTTATGTTGTAAAATAGTTTTACATAAGCTCAATTATAAAACTATAAAACTATATAGGTTTTTTTTGTGTGGAAAACATCCCAAAAGGGATGCCACTTTTGGTTAAGACCCAAGGAGGTAGGGGTATCCAAAAGTGCCCAGGACATGAACCTAGCCTACCACCTTTGACATACTCAAGGAAAAAACAAACACACAAAACCAATTTAAAAATAATTAAATAAATAAGTAAATAACAACAAAAATAATCAAATAAAATAAAAAACATGCTCCTTGAGTGTCTCAAAAACAAAAGCACAACCAAACATGCACAATAAGATAAAATAAACCACAATACGAACCACATAGAAAAACACAAGAACCACATAACAAAACACAAACAAGACAAAAAAAATAGAACACTACAATGACATAACCCAAAAAAAAAAACATGAAAAATAAACACAACCAAAACCTAAAAAATTAAAAAAAATAAAATAAAAATAAAAATAAAAAACAACCAACAACAGACAATAAATAAAATAAAAAAACATAGAAAATACTCACACATAAAAACATAAATTAACACAAACAAAGAGAAACCCAAGATCAAGAACGAAAAAAACACAATAACGATAACAAAAAAAATAAAAATAAAAAACACACAAAACAACAAAAACACAAGAACAAAAAAAAACAACACAAATAACACAAAAACAAAACAAAAAAAAAGAACCCACGCACCTAAAAAAACTAAAAAATAAATAAAAAAGAAAAAAAAATTAACATAACAATGACCTATCTAGACCAAAAGACTATGAAGGCAAGAATCAAGAGAGGAAAAAAAAGATAGAGTAGAATAAGTTAGGGAACTAAAAAAATTGAATGAACAAAAGAGAAGCAAAAAAAAACAAGAAGAAACTAGGTACCTTCAAAACTAGAGCCATCCAAAGAAATGATAGAAAGAAGAGCTTCCCTAATTTGAGAAGCCCACCTTCTAGGAGGGTGGCCATAACAAGTAATACCACCTTTTTCCAAAGCCCAATTAGCTAAAGCATCAACACTCTTGTTTTGATCTCTGACTACATGATTGTAATCAACTTTTAAAAATACCATCTGGATTAATTGAATCTTCTCAATAATTTTTTTATTCTCTAATCCACCTTATGATTCTTAGAAAGAGTCTTCAAGAGATCAATCATAAGTTGAAAGTCAGACTCAACTAACACCTTTTTCCATCCAACCTTAGTAGCCTCATGAATGCCTCTGAGGATACCATACCCCTCAGCAAGGTTATTGGAAAGAATACCCAAATTATCAGCAAAAGTAAAAACTAGGGAGCCATCTGAAAGTCTACCAATTCCTCCCACATTGGTTTTTCCATGGTTCCCTCTAGAGGCTCCATCAGTATTGAATTTTCCAAAATCCTTAGGAGGAGGTTGCCAATTTATTTTCCTATCCATATTACTAATACTCACATTCCCTTTATGTTGGTTGCCCTTACAAGATTTAATATTCAATATTTGCATCACTTGATCCCATCTTTGGTGGGAGTTTTGGGGATGATTAAGGAGTTGATGGACTAATTCAACTAAGTTTGCTATGGTATTTAGAAAAATATAGTGAATATCCTTCCTATATTGATTAAAAATTTGGTTGTTCCTTTCATTCCAAATATTCCAAAGAAGAATTTTAGAACCCATCCAAACTAACTACCTAATAAAATGATCAACACCCTCTTCATTAGGCCAATCCCTCCAAATTTGTTCAAAAGTAAAAAAATTGGACCATTGTAAGCAAATTAAAGTGGTCATTCTCCTCCATAGCTCAGAGGCTAAAGTACACTCAATAAAAATATTGTTGAGAGTTTCTACATTCTCTTCACACATTTCACATCTAAAAGGGCCATGAAAACCATGCTTCGTAAGTTGCTCACTAGTAAGCAACCTAGGATGCAATAAAATCCAATTAAAGAATCTCACCTTAGGCCAGAGCTTTTGAGCCCACAATCGAGAAAATATGTCAGAAGAATGGTTGGGATTATTATGGCACAAGGTCAAATAACCTTGAGCAACTGAATAATCACCTTAGTAGTGTTGTTCCATCCAAAACAATCTTTTTCATAGGACTAAGAGAGGGATATCATATGAAGGATGCCTTGGATATCTTGTCTTTGCCTTTTTGGGAAAAACTATATAGGTTTTATTTGAACTATTCATTGTATGAATAGTGCTATGTGCATGTGAAGTATTCCCTAGTAGTAAGTCAAACATAACATGGATATAAGTAGAACCCCCAAGGGCTAGGTGGACTGGTAATTTTCTCTCTTGCCAAGAACTTACCAAAAAGAGACCTAGGTTCAAACCTTGGGGGTATACCTATTGCAAAGGTAGTAGTCTGATATGAATCTGTTGAGTGTGTGTCAAACCGATGATGATGGTAGGAATCCCAAGCAGTGGTCCCCCTCATGCGGGGTCATCAACAACAACATGGTATAGATGTGTTGGGAGCAGTACCTATGGTTTGAACCTTGCACTTAGCAGTTAGTAAAAATATTATGGATGTAACCAACTTCCCTATGTATCCAATAAAAAACATGGATATAAGTAGAGAGTATTCAAAAGTATTTTATTATAAATAAATAAAATATAGAAGTTTTATTTTTATATGATATTCTTTTAATAGAAATGGGTACCTTCCTTGTAGAGGTGACAACTATGGTTCATCCTCTAGTATATATGAAAAGAATCAAACATATGTATGCAAATAGATAGACTAAGGATAAAATAGAAGGGGATCTAATCAAGAGAAAGAATATACTCATGAAATAAACTAAAAAAATAGAGTTTAACCTTAATGAGTTCTCAAAAAATAATAAACATAAAGAATTTGTTAAGAATAAATTAAAAAAAAATTTGTGGTAAAAGAAATGACAAAGAAAGAGGCATTATCTTGCTAAATTTAACACTCCATGTGATCACCATTAAAAGGTTATTTAATACAAAAATTTAATTAGAGAGTAAATATGTTCATGACTCAATTGAGGACTAGCTCATAGAAGCTTAGGTATGAAATAGTAGATTAAAGAAACCAAAAGAAGAATGAAATTGATAAAATATATGCCTTTGCATACTAAAAATAATTAAAAAAAAATCTATTTTATTTTAGCTAAAATATATTAATACTCGAATAATCAATTCAATAAAAGACTTGTTTGAAGAAATTTTTTTGGAAAAAAGAAAAAGAAAAATATCATCAAAATTAGATAGCCAAAGATCAATACTATAGAAAGAAAATAACTAGGTATGGAATTAGTAACAATGTTTCCTTCCAAATCTCTTTGACATTTAAAAAACATAAAAAGCTTTATCCTGCTAAAATATGTCTATGCATCAATTATATTTAGCATTAATACATTTTTAGAGGCATGTTGAGGCTATATTTCTTCCTTCTATAATGACATTTTATTTATTTATTAATGAAATGGCATATCCTTAAAATACGCTTTTTCTTTCCATCCTATAAAGGTTTCACTATTGTTCAAGGAAAGTGATTAATAATTTTATGGTATAACTACAGGAATAACAACCCTTTAAACGTGTTCATTATATTTAAAAAAAAAAATGTTTTCAATTGTTGAAAAATTCTTTTCACAGGTAAACTTATTAAATTATATTATACATAAACCTTAAAATAACATAGACTTAACAAAAACAATTAAAATAACTTATAAATTAATTATATTTTAAACATATAGTATTATTATCTTCAGATCCTCGAAGGTGCAATAGCGCGAAGAAATTATAAAACTTGAAAAATTATTACTAAATTGATTATTGTTATGACTTGTTTCATGAAGGACGTTATGTACACAGCCTTGAGATAAATTTTCTAAGATATCTAATGAATAGAAGCCTCGCAATAGAAAATACACACTTAAAACTACACAATTGTGTACCTCAATATGTTTCATAAGCAGATTTGATTTGGAAAACTTCTGGCTATCAACATTTAAGTTTACCATTAAATAAATTTATTTTGATAATACAAAACTCAAGATTTTTAAAAATGCACTGCTTTACCATATCTACACAAAATGTAGTTGCTTTAGTTTTTCTTGGCAGCCTTTTACATTTTATACCATACGCCAATCATACAAGTTACTTAATATTTATTTTTGGAAAGCATGTGACGGACATGCTCTTCCGTTTCTTGAACAGTGGTTTTCCTAAAAACGCAACTATATAATTTTTTTGGAACCTATTCATTGTGCTCAAATACAAAAGTTATAGTATTTAAAAATAATTCGTTTTGGCTGCATTAAAACATTCGTTTCGTTTCATATTGTAAATGCTCCATCATTTCAAATTAATAATTACACTTATTACATGTATGAGTATAAATTTGAGATGAATTAAAGTATTTTTTGTTTTGTTAATTATGGTTATAATCATATAAAAATATTTTTAGTAACTCACAATTGTATGATTCAAACCACATGGTCTGCTTTAATCAAACCTATTCCGCTTGTTATTGTTGATGGGCGTGAAGGAACCACAGTCTGCCAAACACACTCACTCGCAAGATTCAGATCAGATCAGACTATTACCTTTGCCAGACACGTTCACTCAGAAGATTCAGATCAGACTATTACCTTTGCAAACAAGTCGCTTCAACCAACTTAAATGTCTTCTTCATAAATATCTGAACAAACAAACACTTATATTACCCATCACTATCTGTTATGTAATATTGTTTTGACGCTCCAACTAACCTTCCCATACCCATCACTATCTGTTATGTAATATTGTTTTGACGATAGGAAGACGTCACAGATGATGGGACAATTATATTGCTGCTCGGGAAAGACGTCTAAAATTAAGATAATTATCAACTTTCATTTCAGCATTGTACATCAAAGCATGCCGGCTGTACTAACTTGCTTGCAATTAAAGCCATATTCAGAATCTAGTACTTACCACACTTGAGAAATCAAGTGACAAACATAAGCAACATCTTTTTGGAGTGCAAGAAAACCCTAAAAAGCCATGGTTCATGTTCAGTCATGCACGTAAGTTGCATGGGACAACAACTTTAGGACGCCGAGTAATCCTAACATCTAATTTTCTTCCGGGATTTAGTCCTCATTCCCTATCATTGTAGATGGCGATGGTAATAGAATATTTTGTTTATATTTCAGTATCACCTCTGGACGATCGTACATTCGAACGCATGCTATGAATTTCAGGTGGATATAATCATGAGGCACAAGAAACACATTAATTTTTGTTAGTCAATGCCAGCGTGCATAGGTATTTATTATAAAGGAACAAAGCCAAGCCAAGTTGTGGAAGTTATTTGTTGCATAGCACTGTACAAAATGCGTAGGCAGCTGACAACGAGAACAAAGCCTGGAATTTCGTTCCCCTTTAATACCTCTTCTTCTACGAAGCAGAGACCTCTATTTGGATTATTAAAAAGTGTGTATCTGTCGCTGCACTTGCACACATTGGAAATTCAAAATTACAGTCAGATGGAAACCACAGAGGAATGATATTATTCCCTCTAATACCCCTTGGAATATTACAATTGTGCTTGAACGTCATGAGAAATTTTGGTACCATACTTAAGCGTCATTAAATATATATATATTTTTTTTGTTAAAGTAGATAATGTTTTTAAGGATATACAATTTAATTAAAAGATATAAATAAAATAAAATATTTTAACGGATCATTTAAATTTATGTTTTAAAAAATGTCATGGATATTTAGTTTTTTAATGTTATTGTGAAAACATTAAAATATATATATATGAAGCATGGAGTTATGGAGAGTAGCCTTGATGATCTCAAACATGTCCTTGTCAAAGTGTTTGAAACTAAATTTGATTATGAATTCATCCTAAGGGATCTAATGCCTGGTAGGATGAGAAAAGAAATTAGTGATGCATACACCTTTACAAAAAATCTAAGTGTATAGGAACCTACCCAAGTGGAGAACCCTTGTACGTTTTTATAGGTGATCATCAAATATTCATCTAGTTGATGGAGAGGTCATGTGAAAAGCTCTAACCATTCTATCTCAACATTGACTTAACACTCTCCTAAGTTTTCCAAATACTCCTTATGACAAAGGATCCTATCACTCTGATAGACATAGGACTAACAAGAAGGGAAGGAAAATCCATACTCCTCCAACTCTTACGAACAAAAGGGAAACCTTCATAGATACAGTGATATATGATAATCTTCAAGGTCTTATTGCACACAAGGGCTCTAATGACCCACTTAACATAGAGGGTCCAACCTTGATGTTAGGTATTGAAAACACCAAGTCCACTATGGCTTTTAGGGAGACAATAATACTCTTAGGCAATACGGTGGAATTCCAAACCATTACTAGAAGACAATCGTAAAAAGTCGCATAAAAGCTTATCAAGCTTCTTATAACAAACCCAACAAGAGGAATAATACACATGGGTGGCTACAAGGACTTTTGAGCAAATTTACAATTTACCATCAAGAGAGAGCTTTTTGGTAGACTAGGAGGTAAATTTTTGTTGCATCCTATTAATGATATACTTCTATAGTTCTATCATTGAACTATTAAACGTAAAAGGAATGCATTAAAAGCAAAATATTTTCCCCTCCGGGATGATCCTCCACTGATATTGACTAAGCTAGTGGGGCATTGGGTCAAGATTACCTATAACATTGAATGGAGGAACTAGAAGCTAGATAAAAAGTATCAAAGGAAGCAAGCTCCTATTGAATAACACATTCATCCTCAATAAGCATGAGGAAATAATCATTAGTAAAATAATCGTTGATCAACTGAGACTCACCTCTAAGGAGGGAAATTCCTTGAATAAAATCTTGAGAAGTATGGTGAGATAATAAATAGCCAAACCCCTTAGCGGTAATGATCAGGAATCAAAAATTTAGAATGTGTTTTTATTAAATTGGCAATAATAAATAGGCATATGAGATGCCAAATACAGACTATAACAAATTGAACCAACTAACTAATAATCGACATTCTAAGTTATCGACAATAACAATAAAAGATCCTATGCCTATTAATATCCACATCATCCCTCTCAACCATATAAGCATTTGACTCCAATGGTTTTACAAGTGGAGAAGTACCCTAAAATAATGAATTTCTCCAAAGTAATTTAGAAAAGAAGAGAGATAGACTATGTTCAAGAGTCCCAAAAGAGATCACCACTACTTCATCAAAGGGAGCTACAACGAGCAAACACATGCTCAAAAAGGTTTCATTTAGGAATCTCCTATGGGATCTCGAGGTATGTTGCCTCTTGGGTCAACCTCTAGCATGTAGGAGTCACTACTATGCCTAAAAAGGGTCTTGTAAACATGTTTTTCAATCTTCTAATGTCATAACTCTTCACACCAATCATGTTGAACCATAAGCATGCACCCAAAACTTAGTACAAATGATCCTTCCAAGCAAATATCTTGTAAATATAGTCGGTGGAGGAAGAGTGGAGGAAAAAGGCACAAAGCATGGGGAAATAAACAAGCATAGAATGGAGTGTTGGGTACCACCGAACTGCACTCCTTATTATAAAAGCATAAAATTTAGAAGAAGTCTCCAAAGCATTGAAATCTATGTAATCTTTGGAGTTGTGGAAGCAATGCTGATATGGTGCTACTCAAAAATCCATTAGATACAAGCCACTAAGGGAAAATACTACTCTAATGTATGGAGTGCCATGTGATTTCCATGATCATATAACAAGGGCAATTTATCTCCTGAAGGAGAATGTACTCCAAAAGGTCTCAAAATATGATGGTATATTTAAGGAGTGTCAAATTCAAATGAGAATGCACTCCATATTATAACATTTTTTTGGGTATGAAAGAAGATTTCGTCATCCTAAACTTTGGAGCACCATAAGGTCAATAATATCTTTACAAAATAGCAAAATTATAGTCCTATTGAATCTAGATTGGAAAGAGCTTTCCAATGACTATATGTAAGCCTATACTTGTAAAAACATCAAGCCTTAAAACTATGAATTACATCAAGGTTTCAGTAGTGAAATAAAAGCGAAAAACAATATCCCTTTTCAAAGAAATGTTCCAAAGGTTAAAATTAAAATTAAAATTTAAACCTTTAGTGCTCTGCATGGTTAGCAAATGTGTAAACCAATTCCACTATATATGTTCCATTGTATACGCTCCTATTCACCAATCAATTTAATCGCCTCATGTTTGAAGCTCAGTTTTGCCCAAACAAGTAATGACTGTCAATCAAGTAATGATTGTGCCCCAACAAGTAAGGATGCACTAGCCCCTATCGCTATATATTCAAAATAAAACATGGTGGGAGGCCCCTTGATCATAGCTTGGTGGTATAACATTAAAGAGGTCATCCTTTTTTTAAGGTATAAAATATGCCATGCCATTATAACTGTGGGATAAACCCCATATTGGGATGCTTTCGATGTGCTCAAAACTAAGTTAGCCTACTCAATTTTACCTATGGGACATTATCATGTGTCTTCACCATGCATATGGATATTCAACGATGCAAAGCCAATGTAAAATTGTAAGGCAAGAGGTGATCTGTAGTATGACAACTCATGGATCTAGTGCAGTAAGAAAAGTAGATTTATCAGTGTATAAGGTTATGCATAAGGGGTTGGACTCAAAATATACTTGTAAAAAAATGGTGAATCCTAATCAAAATCAAGGTGAATCATGGAAAATCCTAAGAAAATTAATAAAACATCTTCATACCAAAATTTTGGGTATTTGAAGCCATAAAATATAAGGTCATATTTAGGACCATTTTTACCTATTAAATCATATTATAACTTCATAAAAATACCACCATTATATCAGGCTTGAAAAGATATTTCCAACAAGTACAAATATGCCTATGTTTGGATATATATTGTGGCAAATTGACCCTAAGAAAAAATTGGTCCTAAAAATTTTAGGTGAATGGGCCGACGTCGAGGGTCCTCATATTCGCCAATTTCTAATTTTGGAAATCCTAATATTCACCCAATTTGTGAATATTTACCACTATGCATAACCTGTCAGCGTATCTTTTTGAAGCCCACGGTCTAACAGGTTGAAAACTTTGAATGGTAAACTCTAGAAACCCAATGACGTGTGCCTCTGACATCAACCCATAATCACATGACATCCACATATATGACCTGACATAACCATATTGGAGAAGTATTTTAGAAACCATCATGCATGGTTGTTTGATTGCGTATGAATCCATGAGGACCGATGATCAATGGGGCCACCTGGACCTGGGATCCCATTGAAATAGATCTTATTTTCTATGATAATTTATCGTCAATTTATTATGAACCAACAGTCATAGCCTATACCATCAAGGATGTCTAAAAATAGGAAACACGATGAAGTTACCACTTCATTTTAGATCCAAATCTGATGCTCTTAGGTGGTCTCTACAAGTGTCCTTGTGCATTTTTTGAGTGTATTTTCACCATATATGATAGTAATCTCCAACTAATTGATATTATCCATGATGCGGTCCAATCGAACTAGCCCATACGATAAAGAAATAAACTATATAGGCTCATAATTGGACATCAAGGGTCCCTCAAACCTTTTTTTACTGACATAGCATAATACAAGGTTGGAAAAACTATAGTAGATCTTATTATTGATGGTTGTGGTTTTTTTGTAAAATATAGAGTCTACCACTATGGGCCATGTAACATGATTCCACGAGTGTGGGTTTCCATAGCGGTACATATAGTATGGTCGTATGGCATCCAAAGCCCATGGGTCCATGGGTGACATCGCCTGCATATCTACGTAGTGTGGATACCATACAATTTTAATATCCTTCATCGTTATGCCTTCCATGCTTTCTTCCAAGGGTGTTACCACAAAACAACAAGGAAATATTCTTGAGGATCCGTATTGGGAAAGAACCCTACAACAACCAAAAAATAATAATATTCCTATTTTTAGATTCACAAGCATACTAAACCAGAGAAATCAAAAGGATAAAAAAAAAAATTGTAGAATATAATTATAGAGAAAAGGGGAGGGGGGATTTCCATGAGGGAAATCCTCCCTCACAAGCATGAACTTCTTTCTCTGATGCAAGTGATCAAGAATCCAAAATCTTGAATGCATTTTTATTAAATTGGCAATAATAAATAGGCATATGAGATGCCAAATATAGACTATAACAAATTGAACCAACGAACTAATAATCAACATTCTAAGTTATTGATAATAAGAATAAAAGATCCTATACCTATTAGTATCCACATCAGGTGATGATTACACAATGACACTGAGAGGGGGGGTGAATCAGTGTAGCTATTAATTTTTATATCTACAACATTTAATATGAAATAAAGAAAACTTGACAACTGAAAAACAACTTGAACAAGAGAGCACACCACAACACTCAATATACCGAGGTTCACCAATTTGGATACTCCTCAAAAATTACTGCTTGGACTCCAATCCAAATCCGGTCTTTGCAAAATCAATTTTACAAATACTTTACCAGCATCAACTGGAAGGAGCACCAACCCCTGTAATTTTTTGCTGCAACAGATGGAGCACCAACTCCTAGTACCAAGCACCAACTTGGATTGCAATTCTGATCAATTTAGAATGACATAAAAATGTCTTCACTTCATGCACGACCACGGGCAGTGTGCAATTAACCCAACTCTACACACTCTCATGGCTCTGCTTATTTTTCTCTTGATTCTTTTCTAACCCTCCTTTTACAGCAATTTCTCTCTAACAGCAGCAACATCTTCTCTGTACGATTATTCTTTTATAACCTTTCAATCCTGCATGCAATCGAATCACATACTCTCACTGTTCGAATCCATGCAATACGGCTGTTCGATTCCATGCACTTGATTGTTGAAACCTACAATATCTATTGTGTTTCATGCACTTCGACTGTTCGAAACCCTGCAATACATCTTTTCGAAAGCTTTTTTGATTCTCCATATTCGGTTGTTCAATTTCTTCGAATACGGATTTTCGAATGCTTATTCGAAACTCCATATGTGATGCATCGAATGCTTTTATTATCCTTCATATTCGGCTTTTCGAATGCGTTTCAATTATGCATGTTTGGCTGTTGCATTGCATGTCCAACACCTGTCAACGTTTAGCTTTCATCGACTTGATTACTTCTTATGTGATAGATGCATGATGCTTTTTTGCCATGTGTCACCTTTCATGTTGCTTCGGCATTTTCCAGTCTAACTATTTCCTATCGCGATATCGCGACACTTTTAACTTATGCTGACGTCACCCTGAAGGTTGTCACGAAATCGCGACCATTTTGGCCTTGAAAGCTTTTCCCCCGCTCATGTCGCGAAATCGCGACACTTTGAACTTTTGCTGACGTCATCCTCAAGCATGTCACGAAATCGCGACCGTTTTGGCTCTTGGAAGCTTTCCCTGCATCTTGTCGCGATATCGCGACACTTTCAACTTTTCTGACGTCATCCTTAAGCATGTCACGCAAATCGCGACGCTTCGGCTCCCGGCTTTCCTTTCATCCTGTCGTGAAATCGTGACACTTTTCAACTTTGCTGGCGTCATCATCCTTCTTGTCACGAAATCGTGACGTTTGACGACTCTTGTGACGTCATCATCTTCTCCGAAATCGTGACACTTCTCTCCGTACACTCTTCTTTGCCCCTCATTCATTTCTTTCCTCTCCTCGCCAGCTCCCCCTTTCTTGTCTCCTTACTCTGCTTCATGCAATGGCAAAATTTTTACATCTTTGTGCCTTGTGTTTTCACCTTGCCTCTTTTCATGAAATTTTGACTTGTAATATCATTCTTTGCATCTTTCGGTTCTACACTTTTGACTAGTAGCGAAATCGCTACACCTTAGTTTCCCTTTGTTTCAACATGTAGCGCCATCGCTACACCTTAGTTTCTCTTTGTTTCAACATGTAGCGAAATCGCTACACCTTCTTCTTGTGAATTTTTACTTGTGTCAAAATCGTTGCATCTCAGTTTTCTTAACTTCCAAATTGTAGCGAAATCGCTACACCTTTGTGCCATGTATTTTCATCATGCAGCGATATCGCTACACCTTTGTTGTTGAGCATTCTCTCTCCTCTTCGGGTCGCGAAAACCCGACGTGTCGCGATATCGCGACACTTTTCGTTGCTAGCTCCTTTTCTCCATTTATGTCACGAAATCGCGACATCTTTTCACCTTGCTTCCCTCTCTGCCAGCATGTCGCGAAATCGTGACAGTTTACCTTTCACTTTCTCTCTCCTCTGCCATGTCGCGATATCGCGACAGTTTTGCTCGCATCTTCTCTCTCCTCGGACATGTCACGAAATCGCGACAATTTTCCTTGGGTTTCTCTCTCTGGTTGTCGCGCCTTTCTCTCTCCTCGTCGACATGTCGCGAAATCGTGACATTTTGGGCGTGCATTTTCTCTCTCCTACTTTTTGTGAATCGCGCCCTTTTTCTCTCTCCTCAACGAAAACTCGACATGTCGCGAAATCGCGACATTTCCGGCTGCGGCCTTCTCTCTCCTCGACCATGTCGCGAAATCGCGACAGAAAACATGTCGCGATATCGCGACAGTTTTCTTCCTTGTCTCTTTCTGCCAGTTTCTGAATCTGGGTCACCTCTGTTTTCCTTGAAACTTTTTGCACTTGATCTGACTGACCTCTGAACTGCATCAACTGCATCAATCTGATTGTGTTGACAACAATGACAATACTTTTGCAATTCTTTTTCTGCACCTTGCTCAACAATCTCCCCCTTTGGAATTGTTGGCAACACCTTGCAACCTTGCTTAATTTCTTCTCCCCCTTTGCCAATAATACCAAAGGGCTGCTTGTAGACTCCCCACGAGTCTATGCACAACATTCTGAGACTTAAAAAGTTTGAATGCTCCCCACGAGAATGTGTTTCCCATAGCTAGTCGGTGCTTGGGTGGTGTGACTACTCCCAACTTCTTTCGAAGGTATTCAAATACTTCCTTTGGCAAAGGTTTTGTGAATATATCGGCTACTTGCTCTGTAGTTGGAACAAAATCCAATTTAACCTCTCCTTACTGCAACTTTATCCTTCAAGAAATGATATCGGATTGCAATATGTTTGGTTCTTGAATGCATTCTTTGGATTCTTGGATATGTTGATAGCACTAGTGTTATCACATTTAATTGAAATTGGCTCTTTGAAATGAATACCAAGATCTTTCAACGTTTGTCTCATCCATAATATCTGAGTACGACATGTTGTTGCTTGCAATGTATTCTGCCTCTGCGGTGGATAGAGATGCTTGATTCTTGTTTCTTGTTGTGCCATGCTACCAGACTGTCACCAAGATAAAATGCTCCTCCACTTGTGCTCTTTCTGTCATCAATACATCCTGCCCAATCTGCATCGAAATATGCAATCAAAGTGAAATCTTTACCTTTTGGGTACCACAACCCATAATCCATAGTGCCCTTGAGATATCCGAAGATCCTCTTTACGGTTGTTACATGAGTTTCTTTGGGAGTGGCTCTGAAATCTTGCAACCATACATCTTGCTTGTAATATATCTGGTCTAGTGGTCTGTTAAATACGATGAGCTTCCAATCATAGACACAGTACATTGTTTGATCTACATCCGGGGATTTATCATCCTTGCTCAACTTGCGACTTTGTTGTCATAGGAGTCTTGACCGGTTCTTGTCTTCCATTGTGAACTTTTTCAGCATTTCTTTTACATATTTAACTTGAGAAATAAAAATGCCTTTTTCATTTTGATTGACCTGCGAGTCCTAAGAAATAAGAAAGTTCACCAATCATTGACATCTCAAATTCTTTTTTCATTTTAATTGATATGTCTTTGCGGTATTCATCCATCTTGCTTTGCCAAATATTATGTCATCTACATAAACAACAAGAACAATAAGATGACCCTTCTCTGTTTTGACATATAAGTTGCTATCCACCAAACCTTTCTTAAACCCTTGTTTAATTAGATAATTATCCAGCCTTGCATACCATGCTCCGGGTGCCTGTTTTAATCCATATAAAGCTTTCTTTAACCTGCAAACAAAATCTGGATTGTCACCAAGTTGGAAGCCATCTGGTTGTTCAATGTAAACCTCTTCTTCCAGTTTTCCATTCAAAAATGCTGATTTTACATCCATTTGATATACTTTGAAGTTTTTATGAGCTGCTAATGCGAGAAACATTATGATTGCCTCTAGTCGGCTACCGGTGCAAAAGTTTCTTCAAAATCAATGCCTTCAACTTTGAGCATAGCCTTTACATACCAATCTTGCCTTATTTACGACAACTTTGCCCATCTTCATTCAATTTATTTCTAAAAACCCATTTAGTGCCAATTATGTTTTTATTTGTTGGTCTAGGTACTAATTCCCAGGTATTGTTTTTCTCTATCTGATCTAGTTCTTCATTGATTGCCTTCATCCAACTTTCATCAGTGCTTGCTTCGACAACATTTTTAGGTTCAATACTAGATAACAGAGAATAGTTCCTCATTGTTGTTCTTCTTGTTTGAATACCATCTGTGGGATCCCCAATAATCTGTTCACTTGGATGATTTTTCTGCCAGTTGCTTGTTTTAAATTTCTGTTTTCTTCTTCTTCAGATTCAGTTTTTACACTATCTGGATCAATTTTTTGATTCTTCTCTGTTTCTTTTTCATCATCACCTTCAATGACTTCTTCATACATAGGGTAGTTTTCTTGATAAGTAGTTTCTTGTTCTCTACCTTCATCAACTTTCACATCGAGCACTTTCAACAATTTTCTTCAACCTCTTGTTGTAACATGTGTATGCCTTGCTTTTTGTTGAGTAACCAAGAAAGATACCTTCATCGGCTCTATCTTCAAATTTATCGAGGTTATTCTCAGTCCGTTTTATGTAGCACTTGCTTCCAAATACTTTGAAATGTCTTGTTGTTGCCTTTCCGCCAAACCACAACTCATAAGGTGTTTTGCTTTCATGTGGTCTCGGCATGCACTTGTTTTGAATGTAAAGCTGCAGTATGAGCTGCCTCTTTCCAAAATCTGTCGGCTATTTTGTTTTACGTCGGCATTGTCCTTGCCATTTCCTGCCTTGTTCTATTCTTCCTTTCTACAACACCATTACTGTGAGGTGTCCTAGCTGCTGAATTGTCTTCTTATCCCATGTTTTTGGTGAGTGTTCTGCAAATTCTTCGGAGATAAACTCTCCTCCCTGTACGATCTTAGGCATTTAATTCTTTTTCTTGATTGATTCTCAACAAGATTTTTGAAGGTTTTAAACATCTCAAAGGCTTCTGACTTGAGTTTCAGAAATAGTACCCATGTCATTCTTGAGTAGTCATCTATACACGGCATAAAATATTTGTGTCCATTTATGCTTTCAGTTCTCATGGGTCCACATAGATCAGTGTGAATTAGTTCTAATGGCTTGCTAGTGAAGTATTCTTTTGCTTTGAAAGTGGCTCTGGTTTGTTTTCCCTTTTGGCATGACTCACAGATGCTATTTATAGGTTTGCCAATGTTTGGTATATCTCTAATTGCTCTTTTTGAACTGATTTTTGCCAGATTGTCAAAACTAATATGCCCAAGCCTCTTGTGCCATAGCCAGTTTTCATCTTCCTGTCCAATCAAGCATGTTCCTTCTGCGGTTTACGAAAGTGTATACAGATTTCTAGAAGTTCTCAGTCCAGTGGCTATTAACTTTCCATTTTTTGTCTTTCTTACTTCACAACCCTCCTTCTTGAAGATTACATCATGACCTTTGTCACATATTTGACTTACACTTAGCAAGTTATGCTTTAGGCCAATTACAAACAAGACTTCTTTTGATTTTATATTGCCATCACTGATCTTGACTGATCCCTTTCCAACAATCTTTGCTCCATCATTATTTCCAAATTTCACAGAACCACCTTCATAGTTCTGTAAATTCTCAAACTTTTGCTTGTCACTTGTCATGTGGTTGGAACAACCAGCATCAAGTATCCAAAGTGCTGATTTGTTACGAGCTTTAAAAGCAGTCTGGACAATCAAAGATTCCTTTTCTTTCCATTACGGTTTGATAGCAGATTTTGCTACTTGTTTTGCCTTTGTCCTTTCATTAGCATGTGCCTGTTTTTCAGGAAATTTTTGGTTTTGTTTCAACCCACTTGGCTGAGATTTTCTACCACGATAATTATTTGATGCAAAAGTGCTACTGCAGTTTCTAGCAATATGTCCAAAATTATGACAATTATAACATTCAATTGCATAATTCATTAAAGGAGAAAAAACATTTCTGCTAGTAAAATTCCTTTGAGATACATTATGCCCGCAATCTGAAATCTTATGGCCATAAGCATTGCATTTAAAACAATAACCGAGAAAATGCATGATTAAACCTGGGTGCCGGTCTTTGCCGGTTTGAAGTAGGAGCCATGACTCTTCTCCTCCTCGGATGTGTGACTTTTGTGAATCCATCTTTGTCAGTATTCTTCTTGAATCTGGCATTATTGTTTTCTTTTGCATGATTTTGTTTTTATGGTTCAACCACGATCTTTTCTTCTTTCTTTATGGGTTCTATATTCAAGTTCTTTGAATCCTTTGAAGATTCTCCTTCATCAAAGCCTAAACCAAATTTGATGCCAGAAGGCCTTTGGTTATTTAACATTTTATCCAGCTTTACGGTACTTTCTTCAAACTTATGAAAACAGTTCAATTTTCTATTCATCTCTTCTAACTGCATCCTTAACTTAACAATGTCTTCCTCTAGCTTGCTGCATTCAACTGTCTTTACTGAGTTAATTGTTCATCAAGAACTTTAGACATTTTCTTGAATTCCTCTGTCTGTATTTTCAGATTGTTTATTATGTCTGTGGCATTCTCTAATTTCTTTGAAAATTTTTTATTCTTCTTCCTTTCTGCACTCAACTCTTCAAGTGCAGCAACCAATTCTCCTTCCAAATACACTTTAGCTTCATCCTTGGAATTTTCATCACCTTCCTGATTTTCCTCTGTTCTTTCTTCTTCAAGTGCCATGAGCAGAGCTTCACCTCCTTCTTCTTCGGACTCCTCATCTGTGCTTTCTTGAGCTGTTGACATTCTTGGTTATGAAGCTTTTCTTCTTGAAGTTGTTCTTTACTGAAATTTTGTTTCTTCTTCCGAGTCACCTTTTTCTTGGTGTGAACCTTCACCATTTTTGGTTCTCTCTTGCATTGGACATTTGGCTGCAAAATGACCGACTCCTCCATAATTGAAGCATTTAAAAGGTAGCTTCCCTCTATATTTTCCTTTTCCTTTTGTGAGTTTTCGAACAAAATTGGCTTCTGTTTCATCCAGTGTTCCTTCATCCTCAGATTCATGTTCGGCTTTTACATTCTTGTGTGCTTTAAAAGCTGCTTCTCTGTCTGTAGACTTGGTTTGTCCTATTCTCATTTCATATCTTTGTCGAGGGAACCATGCAACTCATCCATCTTGAAGTTGTTTAGATCTTTTGCCTCTTCTATTGCGAGAGACTTTGGAGTTAAATCTTTTGTGAAGTGTTAAGAGAACCTTTTTCACAACAAGCTGCATCATCAATTTCTTCACCGAGTCCTCTGATTGCATTAATAATTCCGTTGACTCTCGGCATATAAGTCTCTATGTTTTCATCTTCATTCATTTGCGGTGCTTGAGCTGTGCTCGATGAGTTTGCGGTTTTGCTTCCTTAATCTTCTTGTCTCCTTCATGGATGCTCTTCGATTTATCCCACATGTCTTTTGCTGATTTACAACTCATGACTCTTATCGGTTCACTTGTCAACAAGCCCACACATTATGGCATTCTTAGCTTTGGAGTTGTTTTCAAATTTCTTTTTCTCGGCGGTATCTGTTGGAGGGGTAGTGGGTGCTTGTGTATCCACTATCTACGAGAATCCCAAATATCGTATCCCAATGCACTCGAGATATGTTTGCATTACGAGTTTCCGGAAGGTGTAATTTGTTCCATCAAATAAGGGAGCTTTGTTGGATGAAAATCCTTCACCACCTGCCATTGTTTCTTCCAAGATCTCCTTAGGCTGATTAAGCTTGTACAAGGAACCTTGCTCGATACCAATTGATGATTACACAATGACACTGAGAGGGGGGTGAATCGGTGTAGCTATTAATTTTTATATCTACGACATTTAATATGAAATAAAGAGAACTTGACAGCTGAAAAACAACTTGAACAAGAGAGCACACCACAACACTCAATATACCGAGGTTCACCAATTTGGCTACTCCTCAAAAATGAGCTGCTTGGACTCCAATCCAAATCCGGTCTTTGCAAAATCAATTTTACAAATACTTTACCAGCATCAAGCTGGAAGGAGCACCAACCCCTGTAATTTTCTGCTGCAACAGATGGAGCACCAACTCCTAGTACCAAGCACCAACTTGGACTGCAATTATGATCAATTTAGAATGACATAAAAATGTCTTCACTTCATGCACGACCCTGACTGGTCTGCAATTAACCCAACTCTACACACTCTCACGGCTCTGCTTATTTTTCTCTTGATTCTTTTCTAACCCTCCTTTTACAGCAATTTCTCTCTAACAGCGACAACATCTTCTCTGTACGATTATTCTTTTATAACCTTTCAATCCTGCATGCAATCGAATCACATACTCTTATTGTTCGAATCCATGCAATACGGCTGTTCAGTTCCATGCACTTCGATTGTTCGAAACCATGCAATAGGCTATTCGGTTTCATGCACTTTATTTTCAATCCCTACAATACATCTTTTAGAAAGCTTTTCTGATTCTCCATATTCGGTTGTTCAATTTCTTCAAATACGACTTTTCGAATGCTTATTCGAAACTCCATATGTGATGCATCGAATGCTTTTATTATCCTTCATATTCGACTTTTCGAATGCGTTTCAATTATGCATGTTTGGCTGTTGCATTGCATGTCCAACACCTGTCAACGTTTAACTGTCTGTCTGACTTCAGTTACTTCTTATGTGATAGACTGCATGATGCTTTTCTGCCATGTGTCACCTTTCATGTTGCTTCGGCATTTTCCAGTCTAACTGTTTCCTATCGCGATATCGCGACACTTTTAACTTATGTTGACGTCACCCTGAAGGTTGTCGCGAAATCGCGACCATTTTGGCCTTGAAAGCTTTTCCCCGCTCATGTCGCGATATCGCGACACTTTGAACTTTCTTGACGTCATCCTCAATCATGTCGCGAAATCGTGACCGTTTGGCTCTTGGAAGCTTTCCTCATCTTGTCGCGATATCGTGACACTTTTCAACTTTGCTGACGTCATCCTTAAGCATGTCGTGAAATCGTGACTTCTTGGCGGGTTTCCTTTCATCTGTCTGAATGCACTTTCTTGGCGTCATCATCCTTCTTGTCCGGAATCCTTTTTCTTTTCTCGTCATCTGCACGTTGTCCTCTTCGTTCACTCTTCTCGTCCCTACTTCTCTCCTTGCCACTACACTTCTCTTCCCTCCTGCCAACTCCCCCCAACTCCGACAGTGACACTATGCTTCATGCAATGGCAAAATTTTTACATCTTTATGCCTTGTGTTTTCACCTTGCCTCTTTTCATGAAATTTTGACTTGTAATATCATTCTTTGCATCTTTCGGTTCTACACTTTTGACTAGTAGCGAAATCGCTACACCTTAGTTTCCCTTTGTTTCAACATGTAGCGCCATCGCTACACCTTAGTTTCTCTTTGTTTCAACATGTAGCGAAATCGCTACACCTTCTTCTTGTGAATTTTTACTTATGTCGAAATCGTTGCATCTCAGTTTTCTTAACTTTCGAATTGTAGCGAAATCGCTACACCTTTGTGCCATGTATTTTCATCATGCAGCGATATCGCTACACCTTTGTTGCTGAGCATTCTCTCTCCTCTTCGGGTCGCGAAAACCCGACGTGTCGCGATATCGCGACACTTTTCGTTGCTAGCTCCTTTTCTCCATTTATGTCACGAAATCGTGACATCTTTTCACCTTGCTTCCCTCTCTGCCAGCATGTCGCGAAATCGCGACAGTTTACCTTTCACTTTCTCTCTCCTCTGCCATGTCGCGATATCGCGACAGTTTTGCTCGCATCTTCTCTCTCCTCGGACATGTCGCGAAATCGCGACAATCTTCCTTGCAGTTTCTCTCTCTTCAGTTTTGTCGCGATTCGCGCCTTTTCTCTCTCCTCACTCGACATGTCGCGAAATCGCGACATTTTGGCGTGCATTTTCTCTCTCCTACTTTTTGTCGCGAAATCGCGACACATTTTCTCTCTCCTCAACGAAAACTCGACATGTCGCGAAATCGTGACATTTTCGGCTGCGCCTTCTCTCTCCTCGACCATGTCGCGAAATCGCGACAGAAAACATGTCGCGATATCGCGACAGTTTTCTTCCTTGTCTCTTTTTGCCAGTTTTTGAATCTGGGTCACCTCTGTTTTCCTTGAAACTTTCTGCACTTGATCTGACTGACCTCTGAACTGCATCAACTGCATCAATCTGACTGTGTTGACAACAATGACAATACTTTTGCAATTCTTTTTCTGCACCTTGCTCAACATCAGGTAAGGACATACAAGGACAATGCTAATGAGTAACCTTGTTGAATGGAGAAAAATATCCCAATGGCTAAGGACTTATACTTGTTAATGGAAAAAAATCTAAGTTCCAGTGAGCAACATCTTCATTGAGCTAATGAATGAGGTTCTAAAACCAAGAGATTTAAGCATGGCAAGAATGAATGACCAATCAATCTTATCGTAGGCTTTCTCAAAGTAAATTTTTATGAATAAGGATTGTTTTTTAGAATTATGATCCTACTCCATGCCTTCCTAGACAACCATAATGTTATCAAGGATGAACTTACCCAAAATAAAGCCAATTTTCTCTAGGTGCATGATGATGGAAATAATATGGTAGACGTACAAAGCCAAGGCTTTAATGATGATATTATAGGAAATACTAAGGAGAGTAATAGTACTCCAATTATTTATGATTTTTAGATTACTAGATTTGGGGATAAATCTAGTAATCCCCTGATTAATGATAGGACCCATAGAACCCTTAGAGAAGATATTTTAATAAACTTTGAGAATATCAGGTATGATAGTGTTCTAAAGGGACTTGTGGAACTCATAGGGGAAGCCATAAAGACTAGGGGATTTGTTATTGGATATATAGAAAAGAGCTTCTTCTAGATCATTCAAAGATAGGGCATTTTCATAGGTAGCTCTTTGAGACTCATAAAGTTACACTAAGACAACAAAGAGGTAGGATTTAAGAGCCTAGTCAAGTTGAGGGGAGTAGGATTGAACCACAAACATAGTCTGGTAATGTTATTCAAAAGTAGAGTGAACATAAGGAAACTTAGGAAACACACTCTTTGTTAATACCAAAAAATTGATAGTGAGGATGTAATCACTAAAAGAAGTTGTTGGTTACCCTATCACTAATTTTAAGCTAGTGTAACCTCACCTTGATTTGTGACCCTCTAGCATTATTGTGCTTTGACATCATAAGTTGATATTTGATAGTCACAAGATGCATCAAAAGGTCCTCATAAATCAATTGGACTATAGCTAATTTGATACCACCTCTAACTCTTACTTGAGAGTAGTGTTGGGGTGGCAATGAAACTTGGTAAACTTACACCCTAGTGAGCACAAGAATTTGGTAGTGCATTGGATAGCAATGTTCCACCAATTAATCCAACCAAAGTCTCCTTTTGATATAGGGACTAGGTTATAAATTCTAATGATATAGGATCTCAACATGGGATGGTGTAAAATAGAAGTATTAAGGTAGAATTATAATTGAGAAAGAGTAAAGGGGTGGAAGAAATTAGGATGAAGAAGAAAATGAGAGAATGGTTAGACAAACAAATCTTAGGATGGATAGAGATGAAAGGAAAATATGAAGGGGGCCACTTAAAGGAGAAAATATCATAATCTAACAATATGAATCTACCCAATCATTTTAAAACATGATTGTTATCCTTTTAGTTATAAGACCAAGTGAACCAAGCATTAGCAGGAAATAAAGAGGGAAAGAAGCAACTATTAGGATCATAGAGTGCCAAATTTTCTTCCATTAAAACTATGCTTCTCTTTCGTTGATAGCCCACCGTATGGGAAGAAGACCCATCTTGTCATGTAAGAATTCAATCATATTGAAGTTCCTATAGAGCAATAGAATAGTAGGAGGAAGAGAGAGTGTCACTCATTGCCAAAGTACACAATGGTCATTAGCATCATTAGGTGCATATATGTTGATCATATCGAGGAGATGACCATTAATATCCATCATAATATAGACAACATGATTGGAAGGATCACATCCCTAGAAGACTAGCCTACAATGGTAGGTTTTTGAAAGGTAGATGACTACCCCTCTTCTGTGTCATGCATAATATGAAAGGTGTGACCCTAAGCTAGAGAAAGGAGAAAGTACTTGATAGAAGGAAGATAGTGACTTTGATTTCTTGAAGGCATAACATATCAATAATGTTGAACCTAATCTTGTAGTCATCTAGACCCTAATGCACAATGTACTTGTGCATACATCTATCAAACTCTTGATTTTATAGGACATACACTTTATGAGACATGATCAAGAAGCATATTTCCTTTGATGAACTTAGAGTCCTCAAAATCTACCAAAGATTCAAATGTGTTTTTTAGAAATCTATTATGGTTTTATCAAAAAAATCTATCTTTGCTTGTCCAAAGGGACAACAAAGGACTCACTAACTAGACGATAAGAGTGATAAAATTTTCATGAAAGAACTTTCTAAATGAACTAGAAGGAGAGATAGGGCATTCACTTGAGGGGATAAACTCTAGCATAGCCAGCAATTGGTCCATTTATGAGCCTTGAGGGATTAGAGAGACTTATTGGGTACTATCATTATAGGTACCAACTAGATGATAAATATAAGTTTCTTTTGTAGTAATAGCATTAGAACTCCCTAACTGATAGCCCTATTGAGATTCCTTTTTACTAGCTTCTATAGAAGGTTGTTGTCAGTTACCTTTACCATTTTTTTGGTGATAAACATCCATTCCCCTCCTCCATTAGTGGGAGGGGTATATTGAACTATGACCAAAGGTATTGATGCTTCTACTAGAGATTTATTTTTGAATCGATCCTCTGTAAGAGAGTAGTCATGTGTCTTGTGAGTTGTAGACTTGCAATGATAACAAGAGTTAGGAATATTTATATAGACCTTATGTTATTCAAAATAGGTCTCACCAACCTAAATTCAATAGAGTCCTTGAGGTCCTTTGAGAGATCAATTTCAATGCAGATGCATTTGTAAGGTTGCACAACATAGAATTTTTGTGGCTCCATGCACACATACTTTTCAATGGGTGCAACAAGCTATGGTAGGAATAAATAAAGAGGTAGGGGAGACCTGGTAATTCCATCCAAATAGAGACATGCAGGGAAACATCGACAAAGACTATAAATTTTGGTGATAGATTTGAAGAATTAAAAATATATTTCTAATATACCAATGACCTATTATCATAACCATAATGACATGGTGTGGTTTGACAAACTAGAAATGAAATAATTCTTTAGTAAGGTATTGAATGTGATAAAATTTTATACCATATGGATATCAGACTTGTTGAATCCACTAACGAATTAGGAAGTCACTAGGAATCCTCCCTAGAAAATACTCAATGAGGTTGTGACTCTCAAGCCAGTTGTAGGATTTATCAACATATTGCATGGTTAATACTATGCTTGACATAAATTATTTACATTGTGAAAAATCCTCAAGATAAACTTGTTGGGTCTATTGACTAGTGCCATGGCTCTCTATAGCTACAACTTCACTAAATAGTGAAACGGTGGCATGAGAGGTCGCCATAATAAGGGAAGAAGCGACATGCCCTAGGTTGTGTAGTAATAGCACTTAAATCCTTAATAGTATAACGATAAAAGAAAAATAAACATACCGTAATAACATACGACCAAAAAAACTATAACTAAACCTAAATCAAAATATTTAAAAAATAAATAAAAATATATATATTTAATATGTTTGGAATATAATCAACATATTTTACATTAAATAATACTAATATATTAATTATAACTTAAAACATTATGACCCTATTCTAAATATATTAATTATTTAGTAAGATACATTTACACCCATAATGCTTGAAAAATAAATATAGGATTCCACTTAATTATAAATAATTAGCCTTTCTATGTGATAAAATTTTATACCATATGGATATCAGACTTGTTGAATCCACTAAAGAATTAGGAAGTCACTAGGAATCCTCCCTAGAAAATGCTCAATGAGGTTGTGACTCTCAAGCCAATTGTAGGATTTATCAACATCTTGCATGGTTAATACTATGTTTGACATAAATTATTTACATTGTGAAAAATCCTCAAGATAAACTTCTTGGGTCTATTGACTAGTGCCATGGCTCTCTATAACTACAACTTCACTAAATAGTGAAACGGTGGCGTGAGAGGTAGCCATAATAAGGGAAGAAGCGACATGCCCTAGGTTGTGTAGTAATAGCACTTAAGTCCTTAATAGTATAACGATCAAAGAAAAATAAACATACAGTGTGACCAAAAAAACTATAACTAAACCTAAATCAAAATATTTAATATATATATATATATATATATATTTAATATGTTTGGAACATAATCAACATATTTTACATTAAATAATACTAATATATTAATTATAACTTAAAACATTATGACCCTATTCTAAATATATTAATTATTTAGTAAGATACATTTACAATTATTTAGTAAGATACATTTACACCCATAATGCTTGAAAAATAAATGTAGGATTCCACTTAATTATAAATAATTAGCCTTTCTATTTATTAAATTTTAAAAATAAAATTAATTATTTCATGATTTTTAACTAGCTTTTATTTAAAATATAAATACTTCAAAAATAAAATTTAAATGTATTTTTTTATAAAAATAAAATATTTTAATTGTGATGAGGTTTTAAGTGTCTTCACACTAACAAAATATATATCTTCCTATGCTAATTAATAACAAATTAATATTTTTTCTTACTTATATACTTTATTTAATTTTAAATTTAATACATATTCCCAACTTAAAAATATAGTTAAATTTTAATAATAATAGTTAATATATATATATATATATATATATATATATATATATATATATATATATATATATATATTTTTTTATTTATTTATTTATTGTTTTTTTATGGGGAACCTGTTATATACAACATATCCTAAACTCTAAACCTTAAACCCAATTCAACTTTTTGGTAGGATGAGATTTGAACCTGGGACCTTCCGGATTACCCTCTCCTCTCCAACTCACCTACAACACCTGAATTTTTTTTATTTTTTATTTGTGATTAAGTGTCTAGGTTTAAGTATTGGAGAGCTCTATAGATCAAATATATTTTAATTTAGTTGTTTTCAGATGCCGCATGGCAATCTGGAGTTTTGTATCGCCACAAGATTGCGTTGGTAAATTCATACTTCAATAAGTGCATGCTCACGTCCATGTAAATTCATATTCAAGTTGAAAAATGATGAAAATGTCAATTTGATTCAATAAATCGCACCAAGATGTATGTCATAGATGTAACTCGTTATCAAGGGAATTAATTGGCAAGCACAACATCCATCCTTTCCGAATGCGTAAAATAATGGAACTGAGAAAACCGCTCGTTCACGTAACTTGAATGAGACACCCACTACAAAAAAACTATGTCTTTCTTCCTGGATTTATTCCCTATTCCATATCATTGCTCGCGCCGATGTTGATAAAATATTTTGGTTTTATCTCTGAACCCCTGTACACCTCCCATGCCAAGAATCTGAGCCACTGCTCCATTACATGTATAATTTTGATGGCATCAAAACAAAACGGATTGAAAGCGTTTTCTACCAATGGAGGCACGAGATATGAGTGAATGATTATTTCTTGGCCAAGATCGAGACAAAAAAAAATTGAGATATGAGTTAATGATTATTTCTTTGCCAAGATGGAGACAAAAAAAATTTGTTCCAAAAGGCCAAATCAAACAATGTGGAAAGCGCATGCCGCCGTTGAACATATAGTAAATCCAAAATCATGATGCGAAGGGTTTGTTGTTGTCTGAAAAGACCCTGGAATAATCTTATTTGTGGTTGTGGTTGTACATGATGAAAATTTTGTGTGGAAGTCAGCAGTGGCGTGCTAAGAAGAGTCACGTAAGAGAATGAACGTACAGTGGGGGTATAGTTGATGTTTATGTTGGCTGACAAATCAAGATAAAATTTGGGGAAGAGAATGTTATAAGTTTGTAGTTATTATTTACATGTTGTATGTGAGTTGGAGAGGTTAGGTAATCCTTTGAGGTTTTTGGAACCTTCATCCCACCAAATTCACATTGTGTACCTAAAATTCAGTTGATTATGCTGGTGCGATCGGCCTTTGACGTAGAGCTCTTGGTCATGGTTTCTCAGACCAAAACAGCGTCACAAGATTTTTTTTGGCTAAAAGTTTGTCAGCCTCGCAAAGAGTTTTTTTTTGGCTAAATTTAAAAAAAAAAATTGTAGCTATTCAAATTTGCCTAAAATTAATATGCTGTCCATCATTTTCTAGGTCTGAACAATGGTTTTTTGCAGTCGTGTATTCTTACCATGGTTGCAATTTAATATTTGGTTCCAGCGATCGATGTACTTGGATAATTGGTATCCTAACGCTCTCCCTGAAGTTATGTGAAAATAATATTATAATATCTTATAAAGAGATTTAAATCTTTAATATATCCACAACAAATATTGGCCTCCTTTATCCATCCCACTTGTAGCAGTCGATGTGATCCAACGTAAATCCTGCACTTCCCTTTCGCATAATATAAATGAGAGGTCAAGGAGTAATTAAGTACAAATATCATTGTCATCATTAATTTTCAGTGATTGGATTCTGTTTCTAAATACCATTTTTGATGCAGAGCATCCGGACAGTTACAAGCAAGGTAACCGTTGCCTACCCAATAACTGCTTCTCAGGCATATAAATTTAAATTTTATTGGCTAGAAAGTGGCGAACAAAAGATGGAGCTTCCGGACAGTTACAAGCAAGGTAACCGTTGCGTACCCAATAACTCCTTCTCGGGCATATAAATTTAAATTTTATTGGTTAGAAAGTGACGAACAAAAGATGGAGCGTCAAAGTAGTTAAAGGAGTAGGACCAACCCTTCAAAATGGTTTTTTTTTTTATATAAGGACTGCTACTATCCATTTTGGGGGCTAGTTGAGATGGAAAGCTGAGTACAAGAGAAAACTCAGTATTGTTGTGGGAAACATAAAGAAACATTGGCAAATGGATGAACGGAATCAATGACTTACCAATGAAAACAAATTTGACTATTCAATAGCAGAAATGAGTACGCCGATGAAGAGTCTTGGCATTACATAGGAGGAAGTTGTGGTCACAAGGAAGTGCCATAGGGGGCTGAATGAATGACTTACAAATGAAATGAAATTTTACAAGGAAGTGTCATAGAAGGCTGAATGAATGATTTACAAATCAAATGAAATTTGATTATCCAATAGCAGAAATGAGGATGTTGAAGAAGTGCCTTGGGAGTTGGCACAAGGAAGTGCCATAGGAACCGATGAATCCAATGAGAGCTATCAAAGTTGTTTTTGTTCCACTAAGATGAGGGTTATGCACAGGGTTGAATTTCGCAATTTAGCGTGAATATTTAGATTTTCACAATTTTTAATTAAGCGAATTTTGGGACTATAGAGATCGGTCCGTCCGTTCGCCTGACTTTTTTTAGGGTGAATTCACCTTGATATCATAAGGTTTCCATCCTAATTTTTGTCATAAATTTATTAAAAAAAATTATCCCATCCAATTTGCCTCTTATACTCCATTATATTTAGCTAACCCTCACAATAACACTCATATAATTAAAACATTAATTTTCTTTCATAGCGAGCATACAACGACAGACTCAAAATGCTCAAAATGTTTCACAATGATGTACAAATTTTTTCTCAACCCTAACACAAGTATGTCAGATTTCTCTCAACCCTAACAGAAGTATGTCAGATTTCTTTCAACAATAGAACACATGTAGGCATCAAACCCTAATGCAATTGTTTCCACTTTCATCAAAAAATAATTCACATGTAGGTCTCAAACCCTAATACAATTGTTTCCACTTTTTTTACACATGTAAGTATTAAACCCTAATGGAATTATATCCAATTTCATTCAACAATAAGGTCTCAAACCCTTATACAAATATTTCTAAAAGTGCATACCAATCAATCCTTTTAACTCCACCTCAAAATTACTTTCTCAAAATGCAACAACCTAGATAAAAAGTTGAACCACCATACCTCAAAATGATGAAGATGTGCCCTTAAATACTTGTTTCTAAATAATATGTTTTACAACTTCAAAAATATTAACACATCATCTTTTCATATATTAGAAAAAACCTTCTCAAAAAGTGTGCACTATTTTATTCCAAACCAATGCTCTATAACTCTCTTGATTTCTTAAAATAATAACATCAAATCATGAACCGTGCCCTTCAATATTAAAAAAATATTACACACTAAAAATATATTTTACACCTTATATCTCCCACTTAAATATTTCAACAATACACCCACAAATTTATTTACCACTAATTACCTTATTACTCCATAAAATAACACTTCAAAAATCAATTGCAATTTTCCCTTTTATTTCCTTCTAAAAATAATGGCAAAAATAAAATATTTATTTCCCTTATAACTCCCTAAGTCCAATAGCACACAATAATCAAGCACAACTTAGGCCCTTAACATTTCAACCTTAGTCACTTAAAAAAAATATTTTTGCTTACCACAACTGTCACGGATGGGAACCGACCACAAAACAACATGCTAGTGTCACTTGCATTGTCGCTAGGCCAACTGTCCACACAAGAACATAAATGTATGATATAGCATTTAAACATTTCGGTCAAATCCTTTTAGTCAAAAAAATATGAAAAATATGACACCATCGAGTTTTGACCTCACAACCTGCTTTCTGCCCTACATCTTAACATCGTCTAGTTTGTCGCTAGGCCAACCACTTGGTTGAGAATAAGACCAAACAATTATCTATTTATTCAACCATAAAACCTCCATTTTTAAAATTAAAATGCATCCTTTCTTTTCCCATGATCCACTCACGCATGAAATCAAATACACTTAGCAATTCAAACACACACCATAATAATTCGTAAACATCAAACACACACCATAGCAAGTTGAAAACATCTGACCTTAGTGCATAATTTAATCCATATTAATATGGATTTGTCCTTCCTTTCTTGATGTGGACACTTTAGGTTTTATTTAAAACATTTAAAAATGTTGACGCCAAAACCCATCTTGGGTTTAAAATTATAATATAAAGTATTATAATAAACTTTTATTATTAAACCTTTGGCTTCAAACTTTTGTCCTTAATATTATAATATTAAAATATTATAATATTATTTCTTTTTAAGCCTTAGTTACTTGCTTTCTACAGGTCTTTAAACTAGGGTCTTCAACCTTTTAACCAAACATTTAGAGCTTTGTCCTAAAACTCTTTGGCTTATAATATTTAAAATAAATATTATAACGTTTTTCCTTTTATCAATTTCTTTCATTGGGATGAAATTTGCTTTTGATATTTAACCAACTTATAAACCTTATCTTTTTGCCATGCCAAGCTATCTTTGAGATCAATGACAATCAATGTCATCAACCTATGACATCAATCCTTTGACATCAATGATAACAATATACTCAAAATTTCTAGCATAGTAATCATTAGAGGTTTGTCATTATTAGGTCAATAAAATATTTTTCTCTTATTAGAAATATAAAGAGTCATATCTCCTAGATGTTTGGAAGATGGATAGTTTATTGAAGTTGAAATTTCAAGAGTATTTGTAAAGGCTATTTGTAGAGAGCTCATATAATGTGTAATGTGAGAAATTTGTGTGAGTATTTTAATATTTTGAGGTGTTATAGTACATTACTTTGTACTATAGGATATTGTAATACTTGTCATTTGAAAGTGAAAATATTGTGAGTTCTTGTGTTGAATATATATGTGGTGAATCCTGAATATTGTGAGATTATTTATATATTAAGAATTGTTTAATATTGAATATAGCTTATATGCTACCAATATAGATATTAATAATTTTTAAAGACCTTATTTGTCATTTGGAGGCTGCTATGGAGGTCAAGAACTCTTCTGATGACCTATTGAGAGAGGAACGTCGAGTGCTAGTAGAATATCATAATAGGCAGGCTCAAGAGGAGCTATTTTGGAAACATAAGTCTAGGGAGTTGTGGCTCAAGGAAGGGGATCGTAATTCCCACTTATTTCATGCATATACTTTAAGAAGGAGATGTTGAAATAGGATTACAGAGATAGTCAGTGGTGATGGAAGTGTGGCATCATGCAATGATGAAATTAGGGAGGAGGCAATTGATTTCTTTAGTAATTTGTTGTGCTCAGAGCCTGACTGTGACCATCTCACTGAGGAGGTAATGCTTGATGTTATTTCGAGGATGGTTTTTTAGGAGTGGAACAAGTATATTTTGACTCCATTTTTTTATTAGGATATTCTAAAGGCAGTAAAGGGTATGGACTCTCTTAAGGCACTGGGTCCAAATAGTTTCCCTTCGGTATTTTTTCAAAAAAATTGGCACATATATGGGGGGATGTGTGTGAAGCTATGAGAGACATCCAAAGGAGTAAGTTTATCCCAAAGGTGGTGAATACGACCTTCCTTGCTCTCATACCTAATAAAGAGATAACTTATACTTTCAAGGATTTCAAACCGATAAGTCTTTGCAATATGGTGTACAATATTCTTTCGAAAACTATTGCCAATAGACTTAAGTTTATTCTTCAAGAAATTATTGATGAAACCTAGAGTGCCTTTGTCCCGGGTAGGTGTTTTTTGGATGGCACTATTGTTATTCACGAATTGCTGCATTCAGTTTATAAAAGCAGGAGATCTGAATTTTTCCTAAAGCTAGATATTAACAAAGTGTATGACCGAGTCGCTTGGTCATTTCTAATAAAGGTGTTGAGAAATTTTGACTTTTGTGATGAATGGATCAGTTTAATTCAGGCTTGTTTCTAGATAGCCTGGTTTCGATGCTCATCAATGGGTCCCCAAAAGGATTTTTTTGTTCTTATCGTGGGCTTAGATAAGGGGACCCGTTGTCTCCTTTTATGTTCATTATTGTTGTGGAGGCTTTAGGCAAAGATTTCAACAGATGCTGGAATACTTTGGGGTTGAGGCCTGCGACCACTTGCAACCCTATATCGCATCAATAGTTCATGGATGACTCTTATTTCCTATATAGCAATGGTGGAGGTAGCTACAAAATTAAAATTAATTTTGAACTATTATGAAAGGGTCGTTGGGTAGCAAATTAGTCTTGCCAAGATTGGATTTTTTTTATCAATACTCTTATTGCAGTTCAGAGAGAGATTGTGGTTGTTTTGAGCTGTCATATTGCTTTTTTCACTTCTTTATATCTTGGATTACCATTGTTTATGGGGAGAACAAAATCTGAGCTATGGTTTAAGATGGTCGAGAGAATACAACGTAAACTTACATGGAAGGGTCCGTTGTTGAGTCAAGCCAGTAAGGTGGTTTTGGTGTAGATTACTTTATAGAGCATCCATATTTACTTCATGTCAATTTTTCATGTTCCCCTTAAAATGGCATCAACAATTGATAGTATTTGTAAAGCTTTCTTATGGGTGGGCCCTGAGTTGAAAGGAATATTCCATATTGTTTCTTGGGAGGCTTATTGTAGGAAGAAATACAATGGAGGTTTAAATTTGAAAAGCGTAGTTAGAATGATTAAATATTTGATTGCCAAAATTGGGTGGAATTTGGCATTAGATTCCTATAAATTATGGGGATCCATTATAGATTTAGTTCCTTTCTTTATGAAGAATTACTCTTAGGTGCTTCGGATCTTTGGAATAGTCTGGTAAAGGCTAGGGACATGGTTAAAAATAATTGCAGGTGGATGATTGGGAATAGTAGAAAGGCCCTTTTCTGGGAATATGTCTGGCTTTATGATCGTCCTTTGGCAAAGGAAGTACAATTTGAGGGATTGGTTTCTAACTCTAGATAATTGGGTTTGATCCATGTGGTTGAATTCCTTGAGAATAGAGGGGATAGAATCGCTTGGGCACTATCACCTGCTTGTGTAAGGGATGATGGTGATAGACAGGTTTAGGAGAGACTTGGGGAGGAATTACGTCTTTGTGTTCTTCATCAAGAAAATATTGAAGATCGATTGATCTGGCGATTAGAGAGTTCGAGAAGTTTTATGGTCAAATCAGCCTATAATAGCTTAAATATGGAGGAGGGGTCACTTTTCCCATTCAATTTTCTTTGGCTTAAGCATATTTCCCCTAGGGTTAATCTATTTTTTTGGTTGGCTGCTCAAAACCAAATCTTAACTATAGAGAACCTTCTTAAGAGGGGTTGGTATCTGGTCAATCAATGTTATCTCTGTGAATTTAACTGGGAATCGACCTCTCATATGTTGCTTAATTGTTTTGTTTTTAAGGAGTTCATTTTGTCCATCCTTATGTGTTTGGGAGTGGATTAGGTCTTCCCAGAGTCAGTTTTTGATTGCATCCTATAGTGGTCTCCGTCCTTTCAAATCCTCGCCTTAGGTATTTTTGGTGGTTCCTTCTTCCCATGTGATGTGGTAAGTTTGGAAATTAAGAAATGCAAGTATTTTTAGGGAGAATATTGTGGAAATGATATTGTTGAGTAATAATATTAATGGTAAAATAGTGAGAATGTGGATATCACCATGACCTCTATGGATTTACCGAAAGCATCTAGGAATTTTGAAGTTAGGCTGGAATAATTTTTTGGATTTGTTACCATAGATTGACCTCCGTCGACACCTAACATAAGAAATTCTATTAAATGGAGTGCCCCTCCTGTTGGTTGGGTGAAATTAAATTTTTACGGGGTAGCAAAGGGAAGTACGGGCATGGTAGGCTCAGGAGGAGTTATCCGGGATCATCATGGAAATATATTTCTAGCATATGCCGATTCATTAGGTTTGAATACTTATCATGTGGTGGAGGCGAGGGAGGCTTACCTTGGGATTGCCTTGCTAATAGAAATCAATTTTTAAAAAGTTGTTATTGAAGGCGATTCCTGTAACATAATTAATATGCTTACAGGAGCTTGCCACGTTAGTTGCAATATCACCAATATTATTGATGAAGGAGTGAGGTTGCATTGAGAGCTGGAATATTTTCAAAATTTTCACACAATTAGAGAGAGAAACAATGCAGCAGATGTAATGGCAAATATTGGAGTGAATCTCCATGGATATGTGGTCTACCAGAGGGATTTTCCACAGGACCTAATCAATTATACTTATAATTATGTTAGTTAATTGACCTTGGGTGGTGGTAGTTCGCCCTATCAAAATATTTGGTACATATTATAAGGATGAGGGACAACTGACTTTCCTCGCCAGTTATTTGGCTTTTCAATTCCTTACATGCTTTGGGATTTGGGGTGTTTTATGGAATAGAAGGTGTTTTTTGTTCTTGGAGTTAATTTGGTTTGTTATTAATGTTCGTTGGTGTCGTAGAGAGGTTTTTATTTTGGACACGGGTAACTATAGATGCTGGCAAAGGAATATTCATGAATGTTCTTTGGGTGAAGCCTTTAATTTTTTTGTCTTGAGGAGCCTTGAGTTGAGGTGGCCCCCACTAACCTCTGTCTTGTAATTATTCTTCTGCCTTATTTTTCTTGCTTGCATTGGGAAGTGTTTATCCATTGGAGATAGTTGCATTTATTTCCTCGAATTTTAGAAAGTTACTCCCAAGCTTGTAGTGTGGTGCTTGTTGGTGGTTGTGGTGAGGTGGCAATGTCTGGGAGTCCCATTTATCATTTACGTGTGGTGTCTCGAAGGTGTCTCAAGGGCTAGATTATTTATATGGCGCCCCTGGTCTAGCCCAAGAAATTTGTTTTTTCTTCCCTGTTGGACCTTCATGTTTTCTATGGTTTTCATCTTGGTGAGGTCAAATAGTGGGAAGTGTGGAGCTCCATTAAGATGGCATTGGACTATGCATAGGAGGCAGCTCAAATATCAAGTGGGATTATCTCTGAGGTTGATGTTGTGTTGTAGAACTTCCTCGGTTCTTCCATAGGTTTCCTCAGAGTTGTTGGCCCCTTTAATCCTCTGGTTTGTGGTGTTGTCTTGCATTTTATATTATGCTTAATGTAGTGTTGTAGTGTAGTCCTGTAAAATTTTGTTTAGTGCTCTATTATTCTGATTTTGGTTTGATGTTTTCTCTTTGTTGTAAAATGTTTTGGAGCCCCTTTCAAAACCCTTTTCTCTTAATATTACCAAAAAAAATTTAATGTTGATATACAACTAAGTGGGCTTACTACTTAATATTTAATAATCTAAATAATAGATCCAAGGTTCAAACACCAAAGGGATATACTTGTACATCAATTTAAATAGATATAATAGAGTTGGATTTCTATAGTTTCAATCCCTTATAGATATCTAAAATAAAATCCAATGACATTATCCTAAGAGGTTAACAACGTAAGCTTTTAATGGATAGCCAAATTTCAAATCTTATCAACCTAAATATTACAACTATATGGTTTTTAAAATAATATAGTGACAAGGTAATGATGTAATATAACAAATTATAAAATTATAGTGTAATAAAAAATGAAATGAATAATAAACTATCTATTAAAATATATAGTGATATTTATATATTTAATATTTTTGATGGTTAAGAAGGGGATTGAAAGGGTCTCATACCTTTTACAAAACATATCCAAATATCTTACAGTTCAATATTACCATCTAGGATAATAGCTAGAACAATACAATAACTATAAAGAAAACAACTACAAGATAAACTACTAAGCAAAAGACCAACAAATAGATCAACTGAGGAACAAAAAATATAGAAAGTCCACCTACACTTAAAACCCAAAACATTGACAAGTTGACAACAACTTTGGTTCTTCTTGCCACCAAGCAATTTGAATTCAAATCCAAATAAATATTTGATAAAATGAGTGGATTCAACCTTTGTAAAATGTTTATGAGAATATTGTTGGGCTGGGTAAAACAATATCTAGTTGATGATATTATCTTAAATAAAAAACCACCCAATATTTTTAAGGGGAATTCAACCCCCTAATATTTCAAGACATTATTTTCATTTCTTAGTTTTCAAGGGATATTTTTTCTCCCAAAATTTAAGGATTGCATGTGTGTCATCGCCACATCAATAGTTGTTTTCTTCTGTCAAACATTTTCCTTCAATGGTCTTCCTCTTTGAGAATATTATCCAACATATACTTTATCTTTCTTCTTGCATCTTGTAATCCTTTTTTCTTTTTTTGATTGGTAGAAAGGGTGTTGAAATGTCCCTGAACCTTATACAAGAGAGATTAAAAGAAATCCATATCGACCGAGGTGGTCCAAGAAGAAAGGAATAGAGAGTTGGCAAACCTCCACAGTAGGGAAGGTGTCGCGAAATCGCGACCAAAATGGTGATGTCGTGAAATCACGACAAGTTGCGCTGTTGAAGCCAAAGGAAGAAAGGAGGTCACGAAATCGTGACAAGATGCGCCATCAAAGCCGAAGAAGGGAAGAAGTCGCGATATCATGACATGTTGCAAAGTGTCGCGATATCGCGACAAGTTGCTAGGTTGGATCCGGACGAGAAGAAGAGTCATGAAATCGTGACATGGAAGAAGATCGTGCCCGAGCCAAAAAGGAGTCACAAAAATAATGCTGTCGAAGAGAAAGGGTTTTGCGAAATCACGACAAGAATGAGGACCACAGCCGAAATAGAAGATGAGTCATGAAATCACGATGAAAGTGGAATCCTGCAGCCAAGAAGAAAATGTGTCGCGATATCGTAACAAAAAGGAAGACCGTCGTTGGAGAGAAAAAATGTCGTGATATCGTGACAAAATGGAAGACCGCTGTTGGAGGGAAAAAATGTCACGATATCGTGACATTGTAATCCTATTTTAATTACCACACTCCATTCCTAATTTTACTATAATTTCTATTTTTTTCTCAAGATATTATGAAGTTATACTTAGATCATATTTGTTTCCTTTCATTCAAATTGGTGCCTCAAAGGGAATTTTGGAATTTGCCACACTATGTTCACCAAAATCATCCACATAGGTTGTTTCATTTTATAAATCTTGTAGTAAACTAAAATAATTTGTTCCAATAATTGTATTATCCTTTGGAGAATATTCATAAACTAGAAATCTTACCTTGAGATATTTTTCTTCAAACTCACCTTCTTTGAGAACAATACCTCCTTTCACTAGAGTATTAAATTGAGTCTTTTCTAGAGAATCTTCATTTTTTGTCAAATTGATACCTATCTCTACTTGTCCCTCATTTTTAGAAGAATTAGGGTTTTGACATTGTTTACATTACCACATATTTTTTCCTTGGTTTCCTTTCTTTTGTATGGCACGACTGAAGCTGGAGTGTCTGACCTTCTTACATACAGAGAATTTGACTATAATATTATCTTATTATAAAGGTTGTGTTCATATTCCATGCTTTTATTCAATCTCAATCAACTTCGAGAACTTCCTTCCTATATTTACATTCACACATATTCTGGTAAACATCAACCTAGAGCAAGCTAGGGTTACAATATCTATTACAATCAAATACCCAATTTCTCAAGAAATACCACCAAGAATATATTCATGCCATAAATGTAAGGTAATGCCTAAAAGCTTAACCTAGACTAGCACTTCAATAAAACTTTGAGTATTTGGACCAAAATCTAGTGCCAATTTTCTCAAGAAGATCCTTTTATGATCATAAAACCAAGGTCCCTCTTGAAAAATCATATTTTGATCCTCCTCATAGTTTAGATTCATAAGAAAGAAAATATTAGGCATGGCCATAATCTCCATGAACCCTAGCAATATCCATTTGGACCTCACCCACTTTCTAATAGAATCTAACTTAGGTTAAATATTTGCTAATTAGAATAAACACCCCTTATGTAGCAACCATGTCTTCCAAAGAATCTAGTACTGATAGGCTTCCTACAAGTTGTTGTAAGTTAAAAAAAATGTATACACCTTCGACTCTCCATTTATAATGCTTACCCAAGACTAGATCCTAGGGTCAAACACCCTATGTTTACCATTATTATTACCCATCTACAACTATTATCTTGACCCATGAACAACATCTTCTAGGATAGGGTTTTATTGAGACTCAAAACTAGCACCACATCCCATCGAGTCAATTCTCATCTCCATCCTTATTAATATTTCTACATACAATATATCTCTTAGTAGTATTGTGCACAAACCCTAGAAAATATCCAAATGGAATTGTGCACAAACCCTCATAGATATCCCAACAACATTATGCATAAACCCTAGAAGTTCTCCCATGTCCTAACATATCTCCCAATAACATTATATGCAAACCCTAGAAAAACTCTCGATAGAACTATGCAAAATCCCTTGTAAATATCTTGATGACACTATGCATAAGCTCTAGCAGATCTCTTGATGATACTATACACAAACCCTAGTAGATCTCCTTATGGCACTAAGTGCAAACCCTCATAAATATCTTGGTGATAATGTGCATAAAACCTTGTATATGTCCTATGTCCTAGCATATCTCTTGATGGCACTATGCACAAACCTTAGTAGATATCCTAGTGGTATTAAGTGTAAACCCTCTGATATCTCCCAATGATACTATGCATAAACCCTAGAAAATCTCCTGTGTATTTATAAGTTGCTATGAAAGTTCAAAATGCTTAACTCATTCTAAAATATTTTTAAACTATTTTACCTCCATAGTGAACATTACACTACATAAAATATCCCCATAAATCATAGGCTACCACACATTATTTTTTAACTAACATTTGAAGTGGAGAAGAAGATTTAGAATAAATTAGAATAAATAAAAATCCCTTCAAAAGAAACAATATTTAATAATGTGAATTCAATTCTAAATTTTTTTATTTTGAATATCAATATCTAAAAAGACCTTAGTAGCATACATGAATTTTTATAAATAAAAAAGCGTACCCTCAATTCATTATCAAATATTACTATCTTATAAGGTTGGTTCTTCCTAGCCTTTTATAATGAATACATTTATTGCTTATACACAATATTTGATATTCTTTTTATGTTCTTGTTTTGATGATCTTCCTCTTCCTTTTTAATTCCAATTATCACTTTTATCTTCATCAATATCTACTATTTCCCTCATACTATTCATGTTCAAACACATATTCTAAATATTTATGTTCATGTTTAGAATATAAAATACAATGAATAACCTTATAAACACTTTTTTTTGTTCTCTCTGTTATAATTTCCCAAAATAGACATGCATAGCATTACACAAAATATGAAGAAAGAGTAGAACTGATTGATTTATTCCAATGATTAACTTTGTATAAATAGCAAAGTTGATCAACTCATCAAACTTGATGAAGACACCACTAAGAGTTCACCTGACACATGGAGGAGTGAAAACTCAAGTGTGTCTATCCTAGTAGAACATAAGAGAATATTCACTTATTCTAACATCCCTCCTTAAGTGATACTAGGGGTGGTTTTTACAAATGAGTCCTGGCATGAAGGCCTTATGAGGTACTCATGTACAACGACTTCCTTTTTGAATACATGATTAAAAACTTATGGTAAAATCCATCAATAAAAAAATAAATAAGGAAGAGGCTTGTCTTCGAATGGTAAATATTGTCCTCTTTATACAAAAATAACGATGAGTCCCGACAACATGGCATGATGATGTACTCATTTATATTATAGAGGTGTGTATTCAGATGGTGAATATTATCCTTATACAATTATAGATTCCCTAAAACTTGGCCTAATTAGGTACTCATTTACAATTTATAGATGGTGAAAAAAACCCTTTGGGGAAAATCCATCTATCACAAAAAGTATCCAAGATAGAGGGATGTCTTTAGATGGCAAATATTATCCTCATAATATACATGTTGTTGGAGAGATGATGAAAAAAACCACAAGGGAAAAACCATTCTCCATAGAATATAATAAGATGTGGAAGACCTCTGTGTCAATGTAGATGTATTACTCCAAGTTTATCTCGCAATTGAAGGTAACGCGAAGAAGGAAATGACTTGGTGAAGATGTCTGCAATTTGATTCTTAGTTGGAATATAGTCCAAGTATATGTTCCCATTCTGAATGTATTGTCGAATGAAGTGCATATGTATCACAATGTGTTTGGTGCATTGATTCCCAATTGGATTTTGTACAATGTGAATTATGCTCTAATTGTCACACCAAAGAGTTATAGGTTTGTCATGGGATAAACTAAATTCCCTTAGAATTTGATAAATCCAAAGAGCTTCCTAATTTGGTAAAATTGTTGCCCTGTATTCTACCTCTATAGATGATAAGACTACTATTTGTTATTTTTTACATAACTAGGATATTAGCAAAGAACCAAGACAAAAGACAACCAAAATTTGAACATTTGTCTTCTACTGAACATGCCCAATATAAATCTATGTAGCCAATGATATCCATGGATTTTCCCTTTAATAAGAGCCCAAATTGAGTAGTTCCTTGCAAGTAGCAGATGATTCTTTTTTTTGCTTGCCAATGACTGAAGTGAGGTTGATGGGAGAATATAGATATGAGGCCAACAACATATGGGATATTTAGACGAGCATGAGTAAGGTATAGTAGACTCCCTACAAGCTAAAAATATAGAGTTGCATCACATAGAGGGGATGAGCAATAATTACTTATATTTATGCCACATTGAAAAGGTGTAGGAGAAGGTTTGAAGTCTGACATTTTAAACCTTTGAAGAAGATCTAGAGTGCATTTTTGTTGACACAATGAAATACATGTATTTGTTTGATTTATTTGGATCCCAAAGAAGTAATGAGCTAAACCTAGATCAGCCATTTCAATTTTTTCAAATAGGGAGTATTTTATAATCTGAATGTGATCGAAGGTACTACTAGTGATTAGAAGATCGTCAAAATATAAAACAAGAATGGTGATTTTTTTTTCATCTCTTCAAATGTAGATTGTCTTATCAGACTCACAATGATAAAAACCTATGGAAATAAGGAAGGAGTCCATATTTTCATACCAAGCTCTAGGAGCTTGTTTAAGACCATAGAGAGACTTTTTCAGCCTACAAATAAGAGAGGATTCTTGAGTGAAACCTTTAGATTGTTCCATGCATATCTCTTCATTTAAATCCCCATGTAAGAAAGCACTTTTTACATCCATTTGAAAGACATACCACTTTTGGGAAGCAACCAGAGCAAGAACCGATCTTACAGAATCCATTTTAACAACTGGAGCAAATATTTCGGCATAATCAATTCCTTCAATTTGAGAGAAACCTTTGGCTACTAGGCGAGCTTTGTGTTTTTCAATTTCTCCATTAGAACCATACTTTGTTCTATAAATTCATTTACAATGAACTAATTTCCTTCCTTTAGGCAAGGGAACTAAATCCCAAGTTTTGTTTTTGATTAAGGAAGAGAATTCATTTTCCATGACATCATCCCATTCTTTAATACCAGTTGCTTATTTGAAGGACTAAGGATTAGAGGAAATAGATTGACAAACAAGACTAGTGCCTATGGAGTTGGTTGTTCTGGGTGATGGAATATTTTGGATGTAAGGAGTAGCTTCTTTAACAATTGTGTGGGCCCATTTTGGCATAGAGGAAGTAGTAGGAGTGGAAAGACATTTAGTTGGAGTTACAGGTTCCTCATCTAGATTATCAATCTCTAAGTTAACCTATAGAGTTGGTTCTTCATAATATTGAGGTTCTATTATAGGAGAAGGATCAATGGAGGAAGAGAAGAGTTGAGGATCTTTCTGAGGGAATGTTTTATCAAATTGTACATTCCTATGAAAATACCTCATGAGTTGAGGGATCAAGGAGCCTGTATGCTTTCATTTCCTCACAATAACCAACAAATATGGGCTTTCTCCCTTTTTAATCTAGAGCCTTCCTTTTCTTCTTTGGTATGTGTGCCAAAGCAGTACAACCAAAAATATTAAAGAAGGAAATATTTGGTTTTGAACCAGTCCATGCTTCTTTAGGTGTTAAATTATTATGAGATGTGCAATTTTGAATATAATTGGCATAGTTAATATCTTCTGCCCAAAAAAACTTTTCTAAGATCTCTTGAATAGAGCATACAATTTACCATTTCATTTATTGTTTATTTTTTCCTTTCTGCAATACCATTTTGCTGAGGATTATGGGGGACAAAATGCTGATGAATGATGCCATGACTTGATAGAAATATGGAGAACTCATTACTGCAGTATTCCCCCCATTATCTATTCGAATTTGCTTGATTTTGTAAGAGGCCTGATTTTAAACCAAGGCTTTGAAGACTTTAAAAGGGGATAGAACATCACTTTTATATTTCAAGAAGTAGACCCAATTTCTTCTAGAAAAAACATCAATAAAGGTTAGAGCATACTTTTCTCCTTTGAAATAAGGTTCTGGAAAAGACATCAAGTCACTATGGATTAATTTTATAGGGGATGAGGGTTTTAGAGAACAACTTGGGTGGAAAGGATCTTGATGTTGCTTTCCAAGGGCACATCCAGGACAAACTCCATCAATAGAAGATACTTGGGGTAAACTTGTTAACATATCATGGGTGCTCAAATCCTTTAGGTAGTTGTAACTAAGATGACCAAACCTTTCATTCCAAATTTTGCTTTCAAGATCTCCATGAGCCCAAAAATAGGAGGTCCTTCTATATTTTTGAATCCTTTGAAGTGAAATAGGCGATTTTTATGATCAATAACTCCTTTGGATATGAGAGAATGAGGATCTTGAATGTCTCTTATCTCAACTCCTGTTAGAGAGAAGAGAATTGTTTTCCCCTTTCCAGAAGTACAAATCTTATATATGGAGAGGAGATTTGTGGTAATGTTTTGGAACATAGAGAGCATTATTTATAGAGCCACCATCAATGGTTTTGTACCCCTTTCCTTTTACTGAGATAAAGGAAGAGTCACCCACTTCTATGCTACATGTAGAACTTGAGGAGACAGAAGCGAATGACTCATTTGAAGTAGTCATGTGATGAGTAGCTCTAGAATCTAGGACCCAGTAATTAGAAGAAGAATTGGAGGTTTTACCTTGAAAAATTAGGGCTTTTGCTATTTAATTTTTTATTTTCTATATTTTTATCCTTCATAGCTAAGTCTAGTTGTTGTAATATTTTCCAACATTTGTTTACAGAGTGACCATTATTTTTGCAGTGAGTACAAGTTATGGGATTATTTTCGTTCTTTTTGAATTCCTATTTAGAAGAGGTGGAGGCTACTAAGGCTTTTGAGGAAGAGTAAGAAGAAGAGATTTCATATCTTGCAATTTTTATTTCTTCCCTAGTTAGTCTATCACAAAAAATTTCTAAAGAGGGCATTTTAAAGGTTGCACCAAGAGCATCTTTGGTAGATAGAAAGGTGGTAGCAAATATTTGAAATACACCATTTAGTTTAGAAAGGATTAGATAACTACATTCTTCTTCAGACTTAGACTTCCCACTACCTTTGTATTGAGTGAGGACCTCTTTGAATTTGGTGAGGAAGTCAACAATATTGCTGAAGTCCTCAGGACATAGAGTTCTTAATTCTGCTTCTAGTTGCATTGATCTACTTTTCCAAACAAGGTTTTTAGTTTCTCCCAACTTTCATTAGTATTTTTACAATATGTAATGTGAAACCATAAACTTTCTCTTACATTAGAGCTTATAATTCCCATAGTCCCATACATTTTCCCTTTGTGAACAAATATTTCATATTCTTTTTCAAACTCAGGTTGCTTTTCTTCTAAAATGTGAGTGAGCCCTTTTTGAGAAATGAGATTTAAAATTTTGGGCTTCCATGTATGGTAGTTATGAGGAGTGAGAGGATAAATTGTATTCATTGAATTCATTTTGAATTGAATTTAACCCAAAGTTCCCCCCTTTAAATTTAATTTAGAGAATGCAATGGTAATTAGTTATAGAAGCCTAAACGAATAATCAAATTCCCCAAAATTACCTACCCTAACGAGAGGGATACTATAAGTAATTTGAGGAAAATTGATATGAGTTTGAGGTTAATGAGAACAAATATGCCAAATATTTTTAAGACACATAAAATAACTCAAAAATACTCATCCTAAAGAGAGGGAAACTATAAGTTTTGAGAAGATTTGAAGTTAAAGATTATTTTAAAGAGAACTAATATGCCAGGCTAATATATCTATCTATCTCAAATACCTGCCCTGACAAGAGGGAAACTATAAGTATTGTTTAGATAAGATACTTGGAACATAGGCTATATCTTCCAGACCTATAGTGGTAATATTAATAACCTGCCCTTACGTAAGGGAAACTATAACTTATATTAGATTTCCAATATGAGTGACAGGAGATAAAATACTTCTCTTGAAATCTTCAAAAAATATTTTTAGATTAGATTTCAAATTTTGAGAAAGAGGTAAATATATTATTAAAATTTAAAAAAAAAATTGAATAAGAACTCTTTGTAAGAAACTTTGTAATCAATAAAACATTTTCATATAATGATTTTCTTACTAAGAAATATTATTAGGATTAATTTTATCACAAAACTAAAAGAATGATTCAAACTAATAAATAATAAGTAAGCTATGAATTGAAATTCTTGATTAGAAGAAAATGGTTTTAGCAATAAAAATATTGTATGATTAACTATATGCAATATATTTTTTTAAATTTAAACTTTTACTTTGGATTTGATTAGAGAGATGTGAAGAAGGAAGACTTTTAAAAAATACATAGAAGAACACCCCCCTAAAAAATCTGGAAAGTGCATAAAAAACCACCTTAAACACCCCCCTAAAAAAGCTGGAAGGTGCATAAAAAACCACCTTAAACACCCCCCCCCCCCCCAATTTTTTTTTTTTTCATTTACTAGCTTACAAAGGACTTGTTTCTCTATTTTCCCTTGATGGAGGCAAAGTGAATAAATGAGTGATAATTTAAAGCTAAAATTAAACTTTAGGGAAGGAAAATAAAAATATTTTTCCTTGGAAATTAAAGAAAAAACCCGTACAAATATTTTATAGAATGAATTAAAATAAGACCATTACACTTCGATGCACTTTTGAGAAGACATTTTCGTTGTTCACTTGAATATGAAATCTGAGGAGACGAAGCCTTTGTTGATTCCAAATGATGCCTTTTATAAGCCCTTGTAGAGGATGCCTTTGCTGACGCGGATCTCAGAGATGCAACTTTCGAAGAGGTAGATTTCGTTGGTGAAAGCACCCTTCAACCATACAGTCCAATGCAGGCTAAGTGCTCATCCTTTTGGTGATGCCAAAATCGTAGATGAATGTCTTGAATATGCAACTTTCACTGTAGAATGGACCTTGAAACCTACATAAAAAAAAAAATAGAGGCAAACAAGGGAAAGAACAATGAAAAAATGAAATGACTTATATACGAATTATATCAAAATTGATACCACCTCATAGTGCCTCAGTAGAGAGGATCGAAACCGACAAAAAAATGGTAGGATAGGTGAAAAAGGAAGAAAAGATATATTAAAAAAGCATTAGTTACTCCTTTAGCATTCGGATGCAATGTATTAAGAAATTTGAAAAACATTCTTTGCATAGATATTCGTCAGAGAAATAAAACAATGTGAATCGAAAAGGGAATAGAGATAACTTAAATAGGATGAAGGAGAGTTGTTGCAAATCATGAAATGAGAACAAATCCACTAATTATCGGTGATTGAAAGGTATCTCGATTTAAGAGCGTCTCCTATGGAGATTGCCGATATGAAAAAGTAATGATAGTTAAGGGTAAGATGCATCGATTAAATATAAAGTAAATGCAATTGACATGATGAAAACAACTAAAAAGACAAATTTTAAAAATCATGAATGTTGAAAGAGTCTCTAAGGTGCACCAAGCATTATAGAAAGAGAGCTATGATTTCATATCTCCATTAAAGGAGATATGGAAATCGTTGGCATCACGACTGATGGTACCTAAAAAATATGGATGCCTAGATTGAGAGCATCGAAATTTTTTTTTGAGAGCAATGTGTAGGTAGCAACCAAAATTTAAAAAGATAATCTAAGGTGTGCCAAGCATTATATATGGAGAGCTACAATTTCATATCTCTATGAAAGGAGATATAGAAATCATTTATGTCACGTATCAATGGCACCCAAAAAATATGGGTGCCTCGATTTGAGAGTGTGGAAACGCTTCTCCGAGAGCAACATGAGGGCAACAACCAAAAAAATCCTCTCCTGCAAATAGGAATGACCATAAAGAAAGGAAAATAAATTCTTTTTAATCAAGTTTTTTTTCAAAAAAATGCTTGAATAAGGTGTTCCTTTTTGGAGAGAAAAAATAAATATATATTAGAATGGGTATAATCTAGACAGAAAAAATATTTACTTCAACAGTAAATCAAAGTTTTATATTTTTTAACATGGGAAATAATAACTCACATATATCTCAAAAAAATATAGCAAAAAAACTATATAAGAAGAACTTATTGAGGGCTTAAATCCAAGGAAAAAAAATTGGAGAAGCCAACATAAGAATCAAATAACCAGCTCCTAGAACCTCCAAGAAGGAATGCTAGCAAGATCTATCCTACTCTGATACCATGTTAGAATTTCCCAAAATATACATGCATAGCATTACATAAAATATGAAGAAAGAGTAGAACTGATTGATTTATTCCAAGGATCAACTTTGTATAAATAACAAAGTTGATCAATTCATCAAACCTAATGAAGACACCAATGAGATTTCACCTGACACATGGAGGAGTGGAAACTCAAGTGTGTCTATCCTAGTAGAACTTAAGAGAATATTCACTTATTCTAACACTCTCAATAACCCTAAAATACAAGGATGCTCCATTTTAGTAATTAATTTTTTATGTTGACATGTAAAGCCTAAAATTTTATGGATATTTTCCATATGTATTTCTTTAATATGTTGCTCTGAAAATGATAATGTGCAATATATACAATCTATACTATCATAATTTTATTACAATAAGATAAAATTAAGATGATTTACCTAGATTTACCTTGACCTCCTTTACCTCATTTATTTTAAAGTTGTCCTCGCCATATCCCTTCACAACTTGAACTCCTTTTATGTTATTTTTTGGACATTGTACTTCTTAATACCATGCATCATTTTTATTCTAATGGTTGGTTCAAGTATATTGTAATGAACTTTACCTTTTGATGACATGGAGGTATTTTTTGCAACTTTTATGGGAATGGAAATCCTTTATTTGACTCAATTTCTATTATGATATGATATTTTTGCTTCATATTTAAGTTTCTATCATACCCCAATGTTTCATCTATTTCTCATAAAATACATCTGAGAAGATACAAATAGGGTTAGCAAGGATCATGTGGAAGGATAACACACATAAATTGAGAATGTATATACTTTATATTTTGGTTTATAAATTGATATGTGCAATTTTGAATATAATTGACACAGTTAAATGCTTTTGCCCAAAAAAACTTTTGGAAGATCTCTTGAATGGAGCATACAATTTACCATTTCATTTAATGTTCAATTTTTCCTTTTTGCAATGCCATTTTGCTGAGGATTATGGGAGACAGAATGTTGATGAATGATGCCATGACTTGATAGAAATATGAAGAACTCATTACTGCAGTATTTCCCCCATTATCTATGTGAATTTGCTTGATTTTGTAAGAGGCCTGATTTTCAACTAAGGCTTTGAAGACTTTAAAGTGGGATAGAACATCACTTTTATATTTCAAGAAGTAGATCCAAGTTGTTCTAGAAAAATCATCAATAAAGGTTAGAGCATACTTTGCTCATTTGAAAGAAGGTTATGGAAAATACATCAAGTCACTATGGATTAATTCTAGAGGGGATGAAGCATTTAGAGAACAACTTTGGTGGAAAGGATCTTTATGTTGCTTTCCAAGGGCACATCTAGGACAAAATCCATCAATAGAAGAGACTTGGGGTAAACCTGTTACCATATCATGGGTGCTCAATTCCTTTAGGTAGTTGTAACTAAGATGACCAAACCTTTCATGCCAAATTTTACTTTCAAGATCTCCATGAGCCATAAAATAGGAGGCCCTTCTATATTTTTGAATCCTTTGAAGTGAAATAGGTGATTGTTACGATCAATAACTCCTTTGGATATGAGAGAATGAGGATCTTGAATGTCTCTTATCTCAACTCCTGTTAGAGAGAAGATAATTGTTTTCCCCTTTCCAAAAGTACAAATCTGATATATGGAGAAGAGATTTATGGTAATGTTTGGAACATAGAGAACATTAGTTATAGAGTGACCATCAATGGTTATGTACCCCTTTCCTTTGACTGGGATAAAGGAAGATTCACCCACTTCTATGCTACATGTAGAACTTGAGGAGACAGAAGAGAATGGCTCATTTGAAGTAGTCATGTGATGAGTAGCTCTAGAATCTAGGACCCAGTAATTAGAGGAAGAATTGGAGGTTTTACCTTGAACAATTAGGGCTTTTCCTATTTAATTTTTTATTTTCTATATTTTGATCCTTCATAGCTGCCTCTAATTGTTGTAATATTTTCCAGCATTTTTTTACAGAGTGACCATTATTTTTGCAGTGAGTACAAGTTATGGGATTATTTTCCTTCTTTTTGAATTCCTCTTTAGAAGAGGTGGAAGCTACTAAGTCTTTTGAGGAAGAGGAAGAAGAAGAGATTTCATATCTTGCAATTTTTATTTCTTCCCTAGTTAGTCTATCACAAAACTCTTCTAAAGAGGGCATTTTAAAGGTTGCACCCAGAGCATCTTTGGTAGACAAAAATGTGGTAGAAAATATTTGAAATACACCATTTAGTTTAGAAAGGATTAGATAAATACATTATTCTTCAAAATTAGTCTTCCCACTACCTTTGTATTGAGTGAGGACCTATTTGAATTTGGTGAGGAAGTCAACAATATTGTTGAAGTCCTCAGGACATAGAGTTCTTAATTATGCTTCTAGTTGCATTGATCTAATTTGATCTACTTTTCCAAACAAGGATTTTAGTTTCTCCCAAGATTCATTAGGAGTTTTACAATCTGTAATGTGAAACCACAAACTTTCACTTACATTAGAGCTTACAATTCCCATAGTTCCATACATTTTCTCTTTGTGAACAAATATTTCATATTCTTTTTCAAAATCAGGTTGCTTTTCTTCTAAAATGTGAGTGAGCCCTTTTTGAGAGCTGAGATTTAAAATTTTGGGCTTCCATGCATGGTAGTTATGAGGAGTGAGAGGATAAATTGTATTCATTGAATTCATTTTGAATTGAATTTAACCCAAAGTTCCCCCTTTTAACTTTAATTTAGAGAATGCAATGGTAATTAGTTATAGAAGCCTGAATGAATAATCAAATTCCCCAAAATTACCTGCCCTAACGAGAGGGATACTATAAGTAATTTGAGGAAAATTGATATGAGTTTGAGGCTATGCCAAATATTTTTAAGACACATCAAATAACTAAAAAATACCTGCCCTAAAGAGAGGGAAACTATAAGTATTGAGAATATTTGAAGTTAAATATTTTTTTAAAGAGAACAAATATGCCAGGCTAATATATTTATCTATCTCAAATACCTGCCCTGATGAGAGGGAAACTATAAGTATTGTTTAGATAAGATACTTGTAACATAGGCTATATCTTCCAGACCTATAGTGGTAATATTAATAACCCGCTCTTACGTGAGGGAAACTATAATTTATATTAGATTGTCAATATGGGTGAGAGGAGATAAAATACTTGGATCTTGAAATATTCAAAAAATATTTTTATATTATATTTCAAAGTTTGAGAAAGACTTAAATATATTATTAAAAAAAAATAAAAAAATTGAATAGGAACTCTTTGTAAGAAACTTTGTAATCAATAAAACAATTTCATATAATGATTTTCTTACTAAGAAATATTATTAGGATTAATTTTATCACAAAACTAAAAGAATGATTCAAACTAATAATAATAAGTAAGCTATGAATTGAAATATTTGATTTGAAGCAAATGATTTTAGCAATGAAAATATTGTACGATTAACTATAAAAAATATGTTTTTTTTAAATTTAAAATTTTACTTTGGATTTTATTAGAGAGATGTGAAGAAGGAAGACTTTTAAAAAACACATAGAAGAACACCCCCCTAAAAAAATTGGAAGGTGCACAAAAAAGCACCTGAACCCCCCCCCTCCCCCCAATTTTTTTTTTTTTTATTTACTAGCTTACAAAGGACTTTTTTCTCTATTTTCCCTCTAAGGAGGAAAAGTGAATAAATGAGTGATAATTTAAAGCTAAAATAAAACTTTGGGGAAGGAAAATAAATGGATTTTTTCCATGGAAATTGAAGAAAAAACCCGTACAAATATTTTATAGAATGAATTAAAATAAGACTTGTTCACATGAAGATGAAATCTAAGGAGATGAAGCCTTCGTTGATGCCAAATTATGCCTTCAATAAGCCCTTGCAGAGGATGCATTTGCTGACGTGGATCTCAGATATGTAGCTTTTGAAGAGGTAGCTTTTGTTTGTGAAAACACCCTTCAACCAGACCGTCCAATGCAAGCTGAGTGTTCATTCTTTTGGTGATGCGAAAATCACAGATGAATGTCTTGAAGATGCAACTTTCACTATAGAAAGGACCTTGAAACCTATAGAAAAAATAACATAGGAAAACAAGGGAAGGAGCAATGAAAAAATAAAATGACTTATATCAAACTTGATACCACCTCGTAGCGCCTCAGTAAATAGGAATGAAACCTACAAAAAAAGGGTAGGATAGGCGAACAAGGAAGAAAAAATATATTAAAAAAGCATTAGTTACTCCTTCAGCATTCGGATGCAATATCTTAAGCAATTTGAAAAACTTTCTCTACATAGATATTCGTCAGAGAAATTAAGCTCAAGAGAAATAAAACAATGCGAATCGAAAATGGAATAGAGATAACTTAAATAGGATGAAGGAAATTTGTTGCAAATCATGAACTGAGAACAACTCCACTTATTATAGGTTATTTAAAGGTATCTCATCTTAAGAGCATCTCCTATGGAGATTGCCGATATGAAAAATTAATGACATTTAAGGGTAAGACACGTCAATTAAAGACAGAGTAAATGCAATTGACATGATGAAAACAACTAAAAAGATAAATTTTAAAAATAATGAATGTTGAAAGAGTCTCTAAGGTGCACCAAGCGTTATAGATAGAGAGCTACGATTTCATATCTCCATGAAATGAGATATGGAAATTGTTGGCATCACGATCGATGGCACCCAAAAAATATGGGTGCCTAGATTGAGAGCATCAAAATGCTTTTTCGATAGCAACGTGTAGGTAGAAACTAAAATTTAAAAGAAAATCTAAGGTGTGCCAGGCGTTATATATTGAGAGCTACAATTTCATATCTCTATGAAAGGAGATATGGAAATCATTGATGTCATGTATCAATGACACCCAAAAAATATGGATACCTCGATTTGAGAATGTGGAAACGCTTCCCTGAGAGCAACATGAGGGCAAAAACCAAAAAAATCCTCTCCTACAAATAGGAATGACCTTAAAGAAAGGAAAATAAATTCCTTTTAATCAAGCATTTTTTTTTAAATGCTTGAATAAGGTGTTCCTTTTTGGAGAGAAAAAATAAATATATATTAGAATGAGTATAATCTGGACAAAAAAAATATTTACTTCAACAATCAATCAAACTTTTCTATTTTTTAACATGAGAAAGAATAACTCACATATATATATCAAAAAATATAGCAAAAAACTATATATAAGAAGGACTTATTGAGGGCTTAAATCCAAGGAAAACAAATTGGAGAAGCCAACATGAGAATCAAAGAACTAGCTCCTCGAACCTCCAAGAAGGAATGCTAGCAAGATCTATCCTACTCTGACACCATATTAGAATTTCCTAAAATATACATGCATAACATTACATAAAATATGAAGAAAGAGTAGAACTGATTGATTTATTTCAAGGATCAACTTTGTATAAATAGCAAAGTTGATCAACTCATCAAACCTGATGAAGACACCAATAAGAGTTCACTTGACACATGGATGAGTGGAAACTCAAGTGTGTCTATCCTAGTAGAACTTAAGAGAATATTCACTTATTCTAACACTCTCAATAACCCTAAAATACAAGGATGCTCCATTATAGTAATTAATTTCTTATGTTGACATGTAAAACCTAAAATTTCATGGATATTTTCCATATGTATTTCTTTAATATGTTGCTCTTAAAATGATAATGTGCAATATATACAATCTATAATATCATAATTTTATTACAATAAGAGAAAATTAAGATGATTTACCTAGATTTACCTTGACCTCCTTTACCTCATTTATTTTAAAGTTTTCCTCCCCATCTCCCTTCACAACTTGAACTCCTTTTATGTTATTATTTGGACATTGTACTTCTTCATACCATGCATCATTTTTATTCTAATGGTTGGTTCAAGTATATTGTAATGAACATTACCTTTTGATGACATGGAGGAATTTTTTGCAACTTTTATGGGAATGAAAATCCTTTATTTGACCCAATTTCTATTATGATATGATATTTTTGCTTCATATTTAAGTTTCTCTCATACCCCAATGTTTCATCTATTTCTCATAAAATACATCTGAGAAGATACAAATAGGGTTAGCAAGGCCCCTGTGGAAGGATAACACACATAAATTGAGAATGTATATACTTTATATTTTGGTTTATAAATTGAGTAGGTCTAACAATTGGAACTCTAAATTGGAGGTTCAAGGTTCAAATATATTGGCCATGCTACCTATGATCTTCCTATGATGTTACCTAGATTTTCTTAACAAGATTCCTTTTTTTTTTTTATGTTTTACCAATATGATTAGTCCTTTCTCATATTTTACCCTACTTGCATTAACAAAAATTCTTTTTTAAAAGAAGAAAAATATGAGTCTCCCTCATGAATCACACTCAAAATAGCAAGGTCCATCCATGGGACTAGAAAATTAGTATAGAAAATATTTATATTTATCAATTATGAAAATTTGTAACAAATATAAGGTATAAAAATATCATGGAAATATCAAACGATATTAGTTTAATTAGGTTAACTTTCTTGTCTATAAAAGAGGGTAACTCGGTTTGAATATTGCCAAGAAATATTATAATACTAATATGTGATCATTTTTTATTATGAGTTGGGTCTAATTCATATAACCATTTAAAAAAATAGAAAAAATCTGATGTAATTTAAAAAAAAAAAAATACAAATTGTTGTCATATTTGAGTGCACCCTATATAGAAAATGGAAGATAGTTTGCCACCCCCATCTTACATAGAGTAAAAAAATAGGAAGCATCACTAGGTGGATGAGATGGATTACATATAGGAAAAAAATTAGGGTTTTCAATTGAGGCTAGCTCCTAATTTATTTTTAACTCCTTGATGCACAATGACCTCCATGAGCTGAGGTCGAGGTGTGGGTAGCTAGAAAAAGGAATTGCAATGAAAGTAAAAAAAAAATGAATAAATTGAATGTGTATAAAATTAAGGATCTAAGCTACTAAGGTGATGCAACAAAGAATTAAAATGAACCCACAATTTATAACTACAACAAGTTGTAATTGAACATGAAAAACATCACCTATGGCTTGTGAACACAACCAACCAAATCACATTACCAAGAACTAAGATAAATCAAGGAAATAAGTATAAAGTAAAATTAGTCATGAATTCCTTTAACCCACTAAAATTATTATATGACAATGATACCCAAAGGGTTTGATGCTCCCTAGGTATGAGAAAAGGCTTGGGATTCTCTTGTTATAGTAGGAAATAAGGGTGAAATTAAGAGGGTGTTAAGAATGAGTAAATAGCTTCCAATACATTTTACAATAAAAGTGGGTCTATTTATAAGCCAATAGGAGTGTTTCTTCCTTTTGAAGAACTATGTATAAGGTCTAATGATATCCTCTATTCCTACAACCAATAAATCCTTCAACAATTGGTGCAATGATAACTTCAAGGTATCTATATCCAAGGCTATAAATATTGAGAGATTTAGGGCATTCAGATAATTAGTGTGGATGACTTGGCTCTATGCTACTATGTCAGGATAGCTACATTATATCTCTTCTATCATGATTTTTCTAGAATGCATCACTCTATTTATGCGATAGATATGATCTTCCTAAATGGTGTAGGTGGACAGGGTAGGATAGAGCATATGGTGGGTGATGGCCACAACTAGCATGGCTCTAACATGCTTGCTCATAAAAATAAATTTTTACAACCACTAGAATATATCTTCTTTAATGCCCTCTTGTCTACTCTTTTTTTATGTGCATAACTAATATGGAACCTCCTTTGTCCAGTGGTGAGCCTTCTCCTTAGGTGCTAGTTCTTTCCTCTTGTGGGATACAATTGGCTACCACATGTTTAGATTTGGATTTCGTAAAATCCCCTCCTCATTTTCTAGTGTCTATAGGTGAATTTTCTCATCTACATCCAATATGTATTATAGTTATATTATGTATTTATTTTGCTAAGAAAAACATGTAGTTATCTAGAAGGCAATTGTAAGAGCACTAGAAAAGGCTACTATGATGGATAAAGTAGGCCAAAATATTGTAAATATATGCAAAGTACAAATAAGTATGGTCATATGCAAAATAGGCTGAGGTAGATAAAAAGGCACTAGGCAGATGGCTACTAGATGATGTTTTGGTACTAAGGCATGAAAATTTTGCATCAAAAAAAGAAGTGCAAGGAAGTAAAATTGGCTAAGTATGAAAATACTTCCATTTACACAAGAAAATAATGTTAGCAATAGGATAAAAAATCTAACATTATGTATTCTTTAAAAAATCAATGTCATAGGACCTAACATCCATCACTTGAAATTCAGTAGTCAAGTAGTAAAGATAAGTAAATCAAACCATACATACTATAGGCTGATGTTAGGAAGGTGGAATTAAACTTTTGGTATGATGTAAAGTGATGCCAAGTGAGAAATATTATAAGGACTTAGGCCTAACATCTAGATCTAGAACCATGGCTTGCAAAACTTCCAAAAGTGCTAGACTTCAAAAGGTAGTGATGTCATCATTAGAAGGTAAAATATCTGGTAAGCTAAATATAATTCTTGATGTAAAATAAATCATAGTCAGACATCCCAACAATAAAGCAAGCAAGGATTAAAGCAGAATACCATATTTTGACATCATACATGAGCAAATATAGTAGTCAAACTCTTTAGATATTGACATCATAAAAAATAAATAAGTTACGTAACATGAGGAGAAAGCCAAAGATACCTATACTTGGTCATGATAGCCATTTGGAAGCAAGCAACATGATTACATATCATCAACCATTACATGAATGACTTGAAATTATGCAAATAAATAAGAGTGTGCATGTCAATTAGCCACCAAGCATTATTATTATTAGAGGATCTCAATGACTGAAGCCCTCTAGATCATACACCTACCCCTATTCGGATAGCTATGCATAACAAAATGAAGTGGACCATCATATTATGGTTATAATCCAATGATGTATCACATAAGTCAATCTCGAGATAAAATCTACATAATCCACATAAATAGAGTATGCCAAAAGTGGTTAAGTACAACTATGTTGAATGTGACAACCGTTCTTTGTGCCTACCATAAAACATAAAATATTCTCTAACAATAATCATTCTAGGATAACTAAATATATTGTAAGTCCCAATATATACTAGAATGCAAGACATTCTAATGGTTGACTCATTGTCATTTACAATTAACATGATTGTATTGATTGAGGACTATATGTCTTCTTTAATGAGAAATGGATGCTATCTAGACTCGTAACTTCTTGTGCAAAACATTTATATTTATCTTACTGAGTGCTAATGATTTTTTGTTAAAGCTAAGAATAAGTAATTCTGCTATAGTTATTCTACATTTTGGATTTCTACCTAGATTTTTTGTTATAGTTTTGAAATGATTTAGCATTGCTTATATTTCTTAATGATAAATGTTATGAAGGCATACAGAAAGTAGTTTTTTCTAACCCTTATAATTTCTTACTTTAGTTTGCAACACTTATTTAGTTAGATTAGTTAGGCATAGGAACTAGTCTTATAAAGAGGTTGACTCAAATATCCTTATTTTTTATCCTTCTAATCTCTTGGTAAAATTCTTGAGGGCATATATCATTCACATAGGTAATTTTTAGAACCAAGAGTATTTATGGAATATCTAATGGAACCTAAGCCTCCCACTTTATCTCATTAGATAGCTTTCCTCTGATAACAAATATCAAACACCTTTATCATAAGCTATATGATATTGTAAATACTTTCAATTACTTGGAGGACTTAAAAACTTGGTGCATAGTCTTGACCTCACTTGTGGAGACTATATATTCACCCAGTGACTCCATTGACCTAATAATCCTAATAAAATGATGGCTCTGTTGACAACCACACTCATAATCAAATGGTTAAAATACCGGTAAAACTAGGTAGCATATTAGATGTTGGTCAAATGAAATTTTTAACACAATAACATAATATTTAGAGCCATGGTTGGACAAATTTGTCCAGCCTATAATAGTGTCAAATCAATCAATCTTTTATATCTTTATAAATTCTCTAGATTGCATTGAAAACACTATCCATCTATGATGGTAATGAAAAAACTACTTATGAGCATTATCAAGATGTATCATCCCTAGCCACATTTTGTAACATTGTCTATGAAGATGTAATGGTGAGACTATTGGCTCAATATTTTTGAGGTAAGGCATTGGAATTGTATAGCTCCTTAGAAAACAATGGTATTAAAACTTGGGAAGATATAGCTAAACCCTTTATAATAGTATTTGTTGACCTAGGGGACTCCTTATTACTCAATCAATTATCTCATATCCAAATATATCCTCGAGAGAGTCTCTTAGTTTTTAATATTAAGTTCAAAAGGCTTTGGACCATGATTCCTTATGAAATAAAACCATTGCAAGCATATACTTATATGTATTATCTACAAGTATTAGGTCTATATTTAAGCCTTTGGATCTTGCAACATAGAGAAAAGATATTCCTGTAGGTTTTCCATATAGCTATCTTGGCTAAAAATATGCTTATCTCAGTAGGAAAGCTTTTACACACCCTTGTGTTTAAATAGAGAAATTCACATGCAGTAATTTCATGCACACCTTGCTCACAATAACCTATTTCACTAGAAACAATTCCTCTCAAAGGGTCACGAAAACATGGAAACACACCCACTACCACAACCCATGAGCATTAGATAATTTAAGAATTGAAATTTGTAATAAAATGCTTCTCTAAGAAGCTTAAACAACTAAATAGGGAGCCAAAATATTATGTCTTTGATCGTAATTATATCGAGGCAAAAAATCAAGAGACGAATATAGAATGGACAATTGAAGCAAGTATTTAAAAGAATGAAAAATGATCTCAAATCTCAATTCAAAATATTTCAATGTTTGTATAACAAATTTGGACTTATGTGTAGCAACAAAAATGATATCTATGTTGTGTCCAAAAATACCAAAAAAATATGAGCATGCTTCCTCCCTGGTATATGCTGTTAGTAGCTAGGATGAAAGGAAAAATACCAGAGGAAGAAGAGATGAGATGCTAGAATTTGTGTAGAGTCTTCAAGAAAAAAACATACCAAATAGAACTTAAGGGTAGTCTAAGAAAAATATAGAACCATAGGATATCAACCAATAGAGGAATGAAGTTTGTATAAAATTGTATTATCTATCAATATCTAAAGAACAAAAGAATAGAAATAGCCTAGCTATAAAAATAACTATTAAAAAAAAATGTCAAGTTTTAAGAAAAACTTGTTGGCCAAAGAACAGGTGGACCTAACCTTAGTTGTCCTTAGAAGATCAAAAAATGAAAGGAATGCTCAGCAGGATAATAAATTAGTTGTTAAGAAATCATCACTTGGATGGCATGAGGCTCAGCCTACACCATTATAGATGTTATTGTGCCTAGAGGGTTGGATCATACATAATTGTATAATAGACATAGAAAGTACTATCACAATAATCCCTTAGGCGGTCTACAAGGCTATGGTCTTGAAATATTCTTGGTTAGACTCTGAAATTTACCCTACAAAGGTATTCAAATTTATAGAATGGGCATCATTTAGAATATTCCTATCTTGATACATAAATGTTTAGAACTTATAGTTGTACATGATGTAGTTATGGTTGACATCCCACCAACATTTAGAATATATTTTTCCAATGAATCTTTGGATCATTTAGGGGGTTACTTGACTTTAGGCCATACTTGTAATGAAATACCATGGGTCAAAGTGATATTTAGGATTCTCAATAAGAATATCAAGCTATATCATATAAAAAGATATGAAGAGCAGACAATATGTCTAGTACAAAATATTCCTAATAATATACAGGTGAACACATTCACTACTCTTAAGCAAAGAGATAAGACTTCTAGTTACTTTCCCAAGAAGGAGTACTGATTAAACTCAATAGATAAGAAAAAATTAAAATCTAGGTATATCGATACTCGGGTTCTAAGAACTCATAGAAATAATAAGATATGGCAAGAAATTTAGGAATCATCATTATAAGGTATGAATATGGTAGAACGCATCGATATGTCAAACTTGAGATGGACAGTCATGGTATTCTTGGGAATCCCTCACTTGCATAATAATATGATTCAATAGGCACAAGTGTTAGTTAAATGATATTTTCTTGCACTATTTTATTATGCATGACTTTAGATACTTATTAGAAGTATGATCACACCAAGATCATGTTATTGATAATAGTCTCATGCTAGTTTTATACCTAAGAAGATGTACTAGAGAAGAAAGCTCAAATATGGTATAATATACTTAGGTCAATGCATATTTTAGAAAATAAGTAGAATTGCTTCATAGTGTGAAATATCATACCACAATTTTGTGTAAATATTTGGAACAAATAAAACCTGTAATATAAGTAAAATTAGATAAAAGTGGCTTTCCACATAAAGGGAAATTTTGAAGAAATTTTCAAGGAAGCTTGGTGTCGCATGAAGCCTATAAGAAGAAATCTCTACTTACACTACCCCACCACATTTGCATTTTAGTCTGTTTTACAATAGACAATAAATAATGGTGATGATAGACTCTCTCTTCTAATCATTTCCCTTTTGTTTTTCTATTTCTTGTTGTCCAGATTGTAGCATGACTTAATAAAAGCAAAATTAAAGAGATTAGTAGAAGATGTTCATTGGCTAGAACAACTTTTTATACATCAAAATCATGTGCTTTCATAAAAATATTGAAATTTTACCCTATATATCCTTATTTCACCACCATGGGCACAATAAGCAATAATTTTTGGATAATCTAAAGAAGCATACATTCATTATCTCTTTTGCTTCACCCCACTTCATTTCCCCTTCCACTTTTCTTTTTATCCCTTCCCCTCTTCTACCATTTTGAATTTGTAGCCCAATGTAAAAGATAGCCTAGGTCATATTTTACAAACAACTATAGTAATTTCACATAGTTGTGGTAACATGTGAAATTGATATTCCTAATACCTTCATGATGAAAATATATGTCAAAGGTCACCACAATAATGTCACAAAACATATAGGCATGTATAAGCTAAACATATATGGTGCTAATTTCAAAGTTTAGAAAGGTAAACATTATGCTGAACTAAGGAACATATGCTCTAATGGCAAAGTGATGAAAGAAAATTAATGTTGTTTTAGTAAAAATGTCATAGGTCAATGCTCTAATTGGCCAAATTTAAATAAATTGGAGTAATAATGCCAACACAGACAAAACCCAATTTAATTATAATTCCAATTGTCATCAAATTCAATAGACAACTATAAGATATAGTATAGGGCTATCTTGTTGTTTCTCTTGCATAACATACCCCAATCTACATGGATTGAGTGCTAAATTTTAAAATTTTGGTAATCCTTCTCTTGTTTTTCTTGGGTTTGTTTGAAATTTTTAATATTTAGTTGAAATATTTTAAATGCGACCCATTTTTTGCTTACTTTAAACTTATTGTGATGTTTATTGCCTTGACTATAGCTAGTAAACTTGTTGTAATCTTAAAGAATATATTAAAAGAACTTATACCCCTTCTTCTAAAAATTACTAGCTCACATTTTTGATAGGTTTTGGTTAGCTTATCTCCTTCAAACCAATATTTTTTCAATCCAAAATCCAGTTCAAGTTCATAAGGTAGAGTGTAATCGATGATGTTTTTTGTGAAAGTGTCTTTCATAGCATTATTAACTCATATTGATACCACTTCAAACCTCTTGATTAGTGGATGTCAGACATGAAGAATCCCTAGATTATTTGCTCCTTCAGATTTCCCATGTGCACTAGTGAGCCTACAATGTTGATTTTGTCCAAGCACGTCCTTGCATATGTGTCAATCGAGTTCTCCCATCATCAACTCTCCATAGTGACCCTAATGCCATTGATTTATCTAAGCTCTCAATAGGTTACTAGTAAGCATGACCCCACATAATAGAATAAATGGTCCAAAATCATCAATGCAAAACTTTCAAGGCCTCAATTAAATCCATTGCCACATAGCTAATCCACCAAAATATCCCCTACAATAACATCAAAAAACCAAAATGATCTAAAGAGGCTCATCAATGGTCTAGATTTCACCAACGTAACTCACACACTCCATCATTTGACCAAGGAAGAATTAATGGTCTAGAATGATAAAAGGAGGCTCATCAACAGTCTATATTTTATTAAATAAACTTGCATACTCCATTGATTGGATAAGGAATCATCAATAACCTAGCTATTTACATCACACAATGGAGATTATTGATATTTTCTTAGTGGCTTGATATAGACCATCATGATCAAATCACATTTAATGATATATTTTATGGCCTATCTGACGCATATGATTTATCCCACAAAAATCCAACATATCATAGAAGACCAAGTTGGAGAAAGTTAAGCAATACCCACCACATCACCAATACACCTCAATGGTCTAGATCTAATCCTAAAATATGATGAATTATTGATATGTAGTTCTAAGGGTTAAATGTGAGCTACAAGAAGAGATTACACATGTCACACAACCCATCAAATGAATCCTCAACATCTAGAATTTTATCCTTGAAATAAATCCAATGGATAGGATTTAATGATACCATGATTTTTTCTTAAGAATAAGATGGTGTAATTAATCTAGAGTCATCTCAAATGGCCAAGATCAAACCTTGAAATAGCATGGACAAACAATATTGAGCGACAAAAAAGGACAAATATTTAAAGTAATGGATAGGATTTATCTTTCACATGTATCCCATGGCTATGATTAAGCCACGAAGATAACGACAATTCACTAGATCACATAAATAGCCAGGATCACTCTCTATATTATCTCCAATGAATGGGATTGGATGATAAGTGGCTACAACTTCAATAGATGATATTAACTAGCAAAGAAACATTGATGACTCAAAGCCATTGCCCCTAAACCCAATAGAAAATGATAATGATTATTTTAGCTTTATGCCCAAGGGGTTTTAGCTATCAAAATTTATTAAAAAATTCAAAACCTTAGGGAAATATGAAAAAATTAAAATAGAAAAAATTAATTAATAATAATAATAATATTAAATTTCTAGCCTTTGTTTTTTGTTGTTTTTCTTTATTATTTTATAGAATACTTATTGATGGCTATAATAAATATGGAAAACATATAGGTGGACATGGAATTTTAAGGTGGACTAGACAAGTATAATCCTGTAAGATGGAAGTTATGAAAAATTAATGGCCAATCTAGACTTTGTAGATAATTGTAAATTTAATGAAGTATGGTTGTTTTAGAACTCCCGCACATCATGCAAATGAAGAATTTATGAGGCATGACAAAAGTAGTTCTTATTTAATTAGGCATGGCTACAGTATGGCTAAAAGTAATCTCAAATGGCACATGCTATAATTATATAGCAATTAAGTGCAAAATGGAATGCTAGGTGAAGGACAAAAAGTTGTATAAATAGTGGCTCACTAGTCTGTTACAAATATAAAAATCATCTATTAGCTAACCTCTTTAGCTTTTCTATAGATTTTTTTCTTGTAGTTGGAAGACATTTATGAACCAATCTTCTATTTTTATGATTTACATTTTTGTAATCAACTAAAGTGCTTAAATATAAAGTCATGTACTCAATGAATATCTTTATAATATAAGGCTTTGAAATTTGTTGTATTAAATCTACACATGTTGATGGTGGTTGCACTCAATTTTTTTAATAGTTTATTGATCCTTTGAATATTACACCATATATAATGTTAGGTTGTGTGTATTGGTCTAGCCAAGGTTTGTTTAAATCATATTTTTTACTTTACTAGATCGAAACAGAATTTCAGGACAATATGAGCATTATTTTTATTTATTTTCTCTTACCCTTAAATATTTAATTTTTTCTTTATATTTTATTTAGATTAATAGTAAATTAGTTTATATTTGAAGCATTGATGTTGATATTTCTATAGTACATTCTAAATTTTCATGCAAATTCAAAATAATCATTGTTTTTATATGAGAGATATATTATAATTGCAATGAATGATATGGATTGAGCAATGATAGTTTGCATAACTTAAAATTCATCTTTCTTTGCCCATTTTAATTCTATTCAACACACATATGTTTGTAATATCAATTTAGTAGAATTATTTTTATATAGTTAAGCATTCTACATTGTGCCCAAAAAAATTATATTTTGAGACATAACCAACAAAGGACCCTTGAAGAAAAAATTATCAATGACCTCTGAGTCTATCCGCATTGGCCCAAACCTAGCATACTCGAACCTTAGGGTGAATATTTACATTTTAAGAGGGAACATATTTTTATTCCAGTTATGTTGGTATACCCTTGATAAATGTGTCATTTGCATGCTCAACATATATGATACATGTAACTCTTGGAGGTAGCCATGAAAGAAGTCAAAGTAGTGCATCATTCTATAGTATATTATAACTCAGAGGGATACTATCTTCATATATTTATAATAAAAATGATAATGTAAGAAGGTAAAGTCTTATAAGTTGATAATATTTACCTAATATAGTTTATGTGAGTGATCATTCACCTAAAATTGTAGATCTAGACCTAAGATAATGTTTAGTTGTAGTGAAGTAAGCTCATGGAAGTTCTAGTTTTGTAGGAGGTGCTTGATTTCAGGTATCTCTATTTTCCTTTTTCTCTCTACCATTACCACCATTTTGCTCATATTTTTGTTATTATATTCCATACCTTCATATATATCACCATCATAATGATTTCTTCATCCTATATTTTTGAATATATCTCTACCATACTCTAGCATTCATGTTCTTCACCATCACTGCCTTTCTTGCTTCTTGTATTTATATTTTTATTCATAGCCTTCATTCTTATTATAACTTCCACTTTTAATCAATTTATATTCTAGCTTCATTTCCTTCCTAAGCTTTATTATCCAATAAACAATACATTTTTGGCTCGAAAGTCACGAATAATGTAGGTGAATTTTCTTACCTACATCCAATATGTGGTATAGTTATATTATGTAGTTATTTTGCTAAGAAAAATATGTAACTGTAGACACCAAAATCTATCCACTTGTCATCCATCCATAGTTTCCCGCCACACTTACCCATTATTTATATATATATATATTTGTTTAATATATATTTAAATAATAATATTTTATAAATTTTTATTTATATTATATATATATATATATATATATATATATATATATATATATATATATGAATTAATCTAAGCCATCCATCATAATCTAATACCACATGTTCATCCACCTTAATCCATACCACATGCCCAAATTTAATCTCCACCCTCCGTCATGTTTTAAACTTGACCACACAAATTGTGTCGTTGAAACCCTAACATGCCCTAGGTAAGATTATAAAGAGGATTCATTTTGATGACTCAACCCCTATGTTCCAAGCCCTAATTTTCATAAGTTGATGAATCCTTGGAGCTTTTAGATTCCCTAAGTCTTTTTCCTTAAGGAGTATAAGTATCCTTGTCATCATTTCCATCCATCACTATCACATCTCGCATCCACCGTCGTCCACCTCGCACGAACCATATCTACTTTTGTAGCTTCTATTTCAGTCCTAAGAACACTCCTCCAAGTTCCTCGAGTGCCACTAGGCACTTCCTATCATCATCGAACATCTCTAGGTAATTTATGCGATCACCAAGTGTCTTTAGGTGATTTTTGGCATCACCGAGCACCCGCAAGAATTCACAACCCAAGTTTTGTAGCCCCACTACCCCTCAAGTGTCGCTAGGGCATATGTGCACCATTTTTCTACAACAATGACAAATATCATAATACAAAAATTTAGCATGAGAAAAGGTAAACTATTCATTGCATTATATTTTAGTATTCTTAGATTTTTTTACAACACTATTTATGTAACTAGAGTTTTAGTAATTTTAATACTAAGGGTCTCACATAGTGTAGCCCTCAGGTATTTCTAATTCATGTTATTATTTTCTATGTGTAGATCTAGGATTCATGTTAATTGGTAGTTGTTGAATCTTGAGTGGTCCTGCATAGGATATCAAAAATCCCACTCACCTCTATTTGGATCAGACCAAACGTGAAGACACCACCACTATTTATTTACTAGGGTTTCGAAGAACCCTAGTGTATTGTAATAATTGTATAAAGCATAATAAGATTTGTAACCCCATATTTGGGGCACATTTTATTCTAACATTGAAGATCCATAGGCAACATAATAAAATTTTATTTCATTGCGCAATTTATGTGTTACATCACTTATTTAATTTTATAGTTCATATTTTGGTGTTGTTTGATTTGCATTCACAAATGGTGATCACGGTGGGACCCATAAAGGGTTATACATTTTAAATTATCGTGTATTTGACTTGTGGTTTTCTATTTTTGTGTTGTAGCTTTTCAAAAAAATAGATCAAATGAAATTTGTAGAATCAGGGTTTTTGAAAATTTGCAAGATTTGAACAAAAGGTGTGCGGATGCCCTATGGTGCTTGTGGGAAATTCAGGAAATGCCTAGGTGCAAATTACAAGCACCTAGAGGTTTTTTACAGAGAGGAGAAAAAATACATGGTCTTATATGTAAGTATGTCTAAAAATCCTAATCCCTCTATTTTACGTATTTTTACGGTTTTTTTTTAGATTTTGTGTTAAAAATAACATCATTAAATATCTGTTAAAATAAGCATGATTAATCTGCATTTTAGGAATTATATTAGTTTTTGAATTCATCTTCATTCACACACTTCATATTTACGATTAAAATTTCATTACTTTCTAATGTCCTGCACTTAAAAATCTTGCATTCTATTTGCATATGAATGATTAATTGCATACAATAGTCTACATTTTTAGGGTTAGGAATTTCTCCTTTTGTTGGTCTAAGTAGGAACAACATTAGTATATTGAAAGTACCCCTATATTTTGTGATTCAAGGCATAAGAGTAGATGAACCCTCCTCTATTTAAAGAGCAGTATTAAGCAGTGTACTCTACTTCTTTTGGGGAAATTAATATTTCTGGTGTTGTCTTATAATCTAGACTCATGAAATTAGTTATTCCTAACATTTTATGTACACCATAAAAAATTGGAAATATTTAAAGTAATAAAACATAACACACATCACTTTAAATAGTAATATGTTGGATTTCATCACCAACCATTGCTTAAGATGTGGTGACGGTAGGTTTCATATCCATCCACCAATCTCTACCCTTAGACATATTAGGACACCCCTCAGAAAACTTGTTGGATTTCATCACTAGTAAGAATCTCATTGCTCATTCTAGCCATAAATTTTACCCATTTTTAATTCATATTAGGGAATCATAACACAAAAAAAGAATAAACATTAAAATGATATTAAAAAAATAATAAGAGGTAAGACACATTTGTTGTATAAAAATAGGATTGGATTACCTATTTGATTTTATGAGTTTTTTATTCTGCATTTTACTCTTCAGTATATTTTATATTTGGTTCATTAGTTTATGGTATTAACAAGAAATCAAGCTAAAATGAATCAAATATCCACCAATCAAACCACTTCAGAAATGGAGTGTTCATCATCACCTTCCACCACCACTTACATGATCAATTTCATTAGTGTGATGTAGGGAATTCATATAGATTTTTTTGTGGGTCCATCACATGTTGTTTCATCCACGCAATCATTCCACATGGTCGTTCCATAAATAGATCCATCTTCACCTACTATTGATGGCCACATCACCCACATAGACATGGTACAAGTGGAAGCTCTTTTGAAATCCACTAACTATATCTTAGAGTCAGTCCCTAACTCACCTAGATATGATCCTTCTTTACAACAGGAACTTATCTCCTCCCAACCTTCAAGCCTTACCTAGGTGTACAATAATCCTCTTTTTGAGGTATCTGTTACACCTTCCTCACATTTGTACATACTACAATCATCATGTGCCCAAAATACATTCATCCCATCCTCATACACCTCAATCTATGGTAACCCATTGTATGAAGCACATGTTAATGTTGCTTCACAAGTGCCCATGTCCATACCATCTAGTGTATCCCATAAAGTTGTAACTCCCATTGCAACTTACCCCCACATACCTCATCAATCTCATCCACATCCATTTCATTAACAATTGATATGGAAATACATGAGACATGGAAACATCTCAAAAAATTGCTTACGAAACAACAAAACACTCAACAACAAGTTCAGGTGATCAACCTTAAGCCTCAACATTTTTCCACTCAACCAATATTTGTTAGCTAAATTCCATCTTGGGTACCACAATATTCTGTGTTTTCCATTCCACCACCAACCCATACCCATTCTATTCCCATCAGCCAACCTATCCAAATCCCTCATACATCATATTCATATATTAATTCACAATCATTCCTTCATCAACCCCATTATCATCAACACCAATCCACTCCACAAAGTCATAATCACATCATTACACCTCAACATATTTCCACCTCACCATCACAAAATCATCAAGTGATTTAGGGTTTCTACATTCCTGGGGAGGATCCTCAAATACAAGTTATGAAATAATATATTGATAGTTTGATGCAACATACTCCTGGTATGATAAACCAGAAGCCTACCCTACATCAACTGATCAATATACCAATTCATCCTTTGGTACCATCACCACCATATTTTTTAGATTTCACAATACCAAAGTTTGAAAAAATTAAAGGGATGAAGAACCCTAAAGAGCACATGAGCTTATTTGTTCATTCCTACTTTAGAATTCAAATAAATGATGCTCTCATGCATAGAATATTACCTCAAACATTATGGGGAGATTTTATATAATGGTATAATCATTTTCCCAACTATAGTATTCGGACATCCGCTGGGGCAACTCAATATTGCATGGGTTTGTTACCCTTCTGTGGCACTTTCCAATATACTATTTTTTTGTAAAAATCAGATTAGAGTAGTGCAATAAAATGTATTATAAATTGTACATAACACTTCTTTTGATGTACCTTCTTTTGCACTCTATTTCTATATTTTAAGTTTTGGTTTTGTGGCATATTTTTCCTACAATACAAGGTTTTTGAGGTTTCCTTTTATGAGTAGACACACCTTTCCTTTTTTCTTGGACACTTTGATAAAAAATCCAAGCTTAAATAACAATAGACAGAAGCTTTTCAATTGATGCAATTTTCTACACTTTCTTTCCTTGCATATAACCTTGTAATGCTTTGGATTTGATACTCACTAAGTATTAGTCCTTGAAGCTTCTATTTCTATTTTTGGTTAGTCAATTTCTTCTCCATTTTTTTGGAGGATTCTAACCTTATTGGTGGCTTCACTTGGCCACTATGTTTTACATATTTTTGTGCTTCAATAGTGTCTTTAGACACTTGATACAGATCAGATTTTGTGCCTTTCAAAAATATAAATCTATTTTCTTTTGAGAGTAGTCTAATAGTGAAAAATAAATCTAATAGACTTTTTTTTCAATGCACTAACAATTTTCACCTTATCACTCCAATAAAATATCAAGATAATGCACTTAATCAAATTTACTGCAACTAATCAAGAATAATCTGAAATGAACCTTCATTAATTATTTTGCAGTTTTACTACAATTTAGTATTGTAAGACTTAGTAATTTTTTTTTACAAAGTAGATTATAGGTATTTGATATAAGCAATTCTGAAATATAATAAACTCCTAATAAATGTGCAAATAAATCCTTAAAAATAACCTTTTTCCTTTTGCACTTTAGAATACTAAAATATAATTTTATTCTTGCAACTTTCATCCACATTCAGGTGCTCTAATAAATTCGATAAGTAATCCAATTAATGAATATAATTGCACACATATTTGCTTAACTTTTTATATAGCTCTTCTCTTGATTTTGTAGAGCATGTAGATCTTGGTGTCTAAAATCACAAAGCTGCTACTTCAAGTAGGATGTCCTGAACAACTCCTTCTTCACCAAATGATGGTCTCAGCCTTTCTTTTATGAGACTGGGATTTGGTGGCTTGTTTTCTTCTTGTTTCCTCTTCCTTCTATTGTAGATTTGAAGAAGTATTTATCTCTAAAGCAGTGCCTTCTTGATATGAGAGGTAATATTAAAATCTCCAAAATTTGGTGAGCTTCTTCTATCTTCAATTCTTCTTATCGAATTTTTACTTCAAGCAGGATATTCTTCTAGTATTTGGCACTCCTTGACAAATTCTTCTTCATGGATTTGGCACTCCTTTACAAATTCTCCTTCACATATTTGGCACTCCTTTCCAAATTCTCATTCTTGGGGTTTTTGTTGGATGGCAAAAATTTTCCCAAGTCCTTCACTATCAAGGACTTCACCTTGGTAGTGGATTTCTCCAATGAGTTCTTCAAAGAACTCTCTTGATAATTTTTAGCAAGTCTCTCCTAGCCTTTTTATGGATGGTCAGTGAGACCTTCTTAAGGTATTGTGCTGATTTTGATGGTCTTCCTTGATATATTCTCTTCAACCTTTTGCTCCTAGAAGTATTGGTGGTGAGATATTCTCCTAGATCTTCTGATTCTACTACTTCTATATTTGATTAGAAAACTCCTAGTCCTTCTTCTTCTTCTTACAATACTAGAAGTTATTAAATGAGATCTTCTCTAGATATCTTCACTTTTACTTCTAGATTGAGTTGATTCTGAAGAATATACTCTTCCTATCTTTCTTTTTGGAAGTTTCTCAACTCACTGAATCTTCTTTCCCCCATAAAAAAGATATTAGTATTGAAATATTTAGTCTGATTTTGAATCATATATTCTTTTCAAATTATTCTTCAAGATCAAGTCTTCTATGGATTTTTTTCAATATCAAGGCTTCTGTGGTCCTTTTTAATATCAAGTCTTTCGTGGTCTTTTCAGTACCAATGCTTATGTTGCATTTTCCAATATCAAGGATTATATTGCCTTTTCAATATCAAGGCTTATATGGCCTTTTCAATATCAATATGTTTATGGCTTCTTCTTTAAGGCTTCTATGGACTTTTTAGTATCAAGGCTTCTATGGCCTTTTCAATATCAATAATTTTATGGATTCTTATTTAAGGCTTCAATGGCCTATTCTTAAAGTATACTATGGCCTTTTTGTATCAAGGCTCCTATGGCCTGTTATTCAATGCTAATATGGAATTTTTATATCAAGGATCCTATGGTTTGTTCTTCAACTATGAGTTCTCCAATCCAGAAATGGAGATCTTCAATCTCCTATCTTCACCATGATCAATCATTGGAATTATTCTTCCATAGTGTTCTCCTTTTGCATAATGAACTAATCTCTAAACTATGATGGCACATCGATATTTGGATAATGAAGTTGGAGTCTCCTGGCTTTCTATCGTAGGAGTCCCAATACTTTGAGAATTAATTTTTTGAAACAAAATAAATTTTAGGCACTAGTTAGTAAATTTTAGATAACTTGGATGATATTCACTAGATGATTTGTCAATCTAGTGGATTGAATGTTGAGTCCTCATCTTCATGAGTTTTCCTTATCTGGAAAAGACTCTAGAAAAAAATGATCTTATTATTTTTTGAAACTGATATTTATTTCAGACCTAACTTTGTGACTCTCCCTAATTATACCACCTAGATTCTTCTGAGATATTTTATCAGTAGTTGTTCCAGCAGTGTGTTAATTTGACAAAACACTTAGGCTAAATGATAATGGTGGTTTCCCTATTGACCTATGCAGACTAGATCTACCGTAGATCTGATACCACTATTATATTTTTATGTATAAGCATTGGGAGATAATAATCACAAGATGTAGAATAATATAAAATAAATTAAATCTACTATATGACTAAAGTATGTTGTAAATAGAAATCATATAAAATATTACAATGTATCTATGGAGGAATAAACACTCCATTAATAAAGCTACTAAACTACTTTGTACCCATCACCAATGTATGATGAAGTATACAAAATTGTAATATACCCTAAGATACACTATCTAACTATATTCATCGACTCTATATATCTCTATCTAACAATGAGGCCTTTCTTATATAGGAACATAGGTCTTTGACCAACACTCTATCTAGTTGTACAAGGGAAAACTTGCACATATGCATCTTGCACATTGACACTTGTGCATTTATTACATTGCATGAAGTAACTAGATAACTAACACATAAAGTAATCTAAGTATGTATCTTGGAAGATATATTTACATCACCCAAATTATGGAATAAAATCTATTTCTAACACTACCAAAATTTGGAGAGACTCCTTTGAGATTTTATGTGGGCCTCTTATGAGAGAAAATGTTTCCACAAAGTAGCCTAGTAATTTGTATTTCTTCCAAATGATTCTAGTAGGTTGGGTGTTATAGACACCCTATAATATGGGGTAACTATGTGTGCAAAGTGGATCGTTAAAGCTATTTAAGGCAATGAGGTTTGGAAAATTATATTTCATAATTGCATATCCCTTGGATCTCCTAAAGGTATAAAAGCTTTGAAGGGGATTGTACTACACTCCATTCTAGTGATGGATGCCTATTTATATTAAAGGTACCTTTATTTATAAGATAATTTAAAAATCTTGGGAAACTCTTAGACCCTAGCTTCACTAGAATAACAATGACTTTAGAAACGGGCTTTCCCCATTATTACCTACCAAAATCATCCATTAGGTAAAGTCCCTTAAATTGGGAAATATACGTATATTTTATCACCTACATCCACTGTGTAGTTCTATCTAAGTCATATAGTCACTTTTCCATGGTAATAGTGCAAAAAATTGTATGTATTAACTCAGAAGACCACTAGAGAAACCCTAGATGGATCTTCTATAGAAAATTCAAATATGAAAGAATGATACAAAGCAGGCCAAAATATTGTGAAGAGGTGTAGAGAGCAAAACAATTATGGTCAGATACAAAGTGAGGCAAGATAGATAACAAAGTAGTAAGTGAAATTTTACCACAGGGTAAGAAGTAATAAGGCAATGCATCCAACAAAACAAGACAAAGACATGCAATTTAGAAAATTAATAAAGCTAATCAAATAATTGAGGAGTTGATATTATTAGGAGGACAATAAAATTTTATCATTTGATAGAAGGGCCAAAAACAAAGAATGTAAAGGCTTTGACATTTGGCACTTGAAATTGAAGAAAAATAAATAGAATGAACCTAGACAAACAAATTATTATGATGATGTCAACAAGGTAGCATAAAATATTTTGTGTAATGTAAAGCAATACCAAGAAATAAATATTCTAAGGCATTGAACCTAGTATCTAGCCTCTTGTGTTATAATCTGCAAAATTTTTAAAAGCACTAGACTTTACAAATGATGATGTTAGGATCAAGATCTTAAATTTTTGGAAGCCTAAAATGAAGGTTGGATTTAAATAAATCTATGTTAGGAGACTTGACAATAAAATAACATAGCCCGACCAAATAAACTTGATATTTGACATTGTGAGATATGGTTGCCAGAATTTTCAAGAAATGATGTCTTCAAAGGAGAAAATAGCACTTAACACCCAACATATGGAGAAATCCAAAGGAAGCAATATTTAGCCAAGAAATATGTCTAATATAAAATAATATAACTTCACACCTCTACCATTGCCATTAGAGGATATTAAGGCTAAATCCTTCTCCATCACACATCTATCCTTTCTCAGTTAGCTAAGTGTAATAGAAAGAATTGGACCATCATTAGATGGTTAGAATCCAATGATGATGCAAGCTAGCCTGATAATAAAATCTATGCCACATACATCAGTGAAGCATGCTTGATGGAGTTAAGCATATATAACTTAAATGTGATAGCCACTCTCTGTTTTTCTCTAATAGGCTTACAATATACTTTATAGGCAATCATACCTAAATAATTGAATGTGTAGTAAAATATATATATACTAGAATATAAGCTATTCTAATGGTTAGCTCTTTAACATTTACAATTGGAATAACTATATTGATTCATTTTATATGCATTTTAAATTAATATTAGATTGTTGTCTAGCATCTTGCTTAAGTCTTTTGCAAAACATGTATGTATGTCTCACTAAGTAGTTAAGAATTTATGTTAAAGTTATGAATGAATAATTATATTATAGTTATTCTAATTTTTGGATTTCTAACTAGATTTACTTTTCTAGTTTTATAATAACTTAGCAATGCTTAGGGTTTATCATGACTAATTATTTTAAAGTATAAGGAAAGTAATATGGTCTATTAGGTAGTTTACCCTAAGTTTATATTGTGATACTCTTTGAATTATGTCTATTGATGTTGTTGAATCCATACCACTTTCTGCTTAGCTTTTTAATACTTTGCATTCCTTTACTTTGCAACCTCTTATTAATTATATTAGCTAGGAAAAAATGAAATGTCCTTCATTGTATACTGACTTATAAATCCCTATTTCTAAGGCATTCAATCTTGGTCAAGGTCTTGAAGGTGCAACTCATCTACCTAGGTGGATCTTGAACCAAGAGGACCTTACTTTTCTTCCATAAGGGAATAAATTTTTTCTCTAATTTTTTTTCCAAATGGACTAGAACTTGGATTTCATGGGAAAAAACCAAGTCTTAGTTCTACCTCTCCAATAAATTTAAGGAGGGTTTCTATACAATCAAAAACATTATCCCCTTGATATGCTACACAAGATTAGGGTTAGAATCCTCCACCCATAATGGAAAGATTATAAGTGGTGCCTATAAACTTATTTTAGTAGTTATAAATGATATATAGGGCATTCATGGATCTCACCTCATCTTCCCATGCTTTCAAGGCTTAAAAAATGATGAAAAATCTAGTCCACTAGCAAATAATGAAAAAATGCCTTCCACACTATCTAGGATGCAATTCTAGAATTCAAAGTGGCTCACTTTATCTATTGTATCCTTTTATAGGGGTTTCCTATAGGATAATTACTAGTTCACTTAGTAATGAACAACCTCAAATGTCCTTGTCATCACAAAGAGTCCATCAAGTACTTTTTTTGGTTTTGTTCCAAAGCTCGAGTAGTCTAGACTTGGATTCATGATTTTTTCAAACCATTCAAGCTTGGTCAACTCTCATGGTAAAGGATTTTTAGGGGGGATACGACCAGCATACCAAAAATAATTGATAAAATATGGTATATTTTTAGATAAAAAATATTCTTTAATATCTAGAAAATTTGAAAGATTGATATTTTTGTAAACAATAAGCTTCTACTAATTTTCTAGTTCATTTTAAAGCTCCAATCTCCTATAATGTTTTACTTTAGATTCAATAATATGACAAGAATATTTCCTTTAAGGTTATTCATTTTCTAACTCTTTTGGATCATTATGTGAATGCTCCTTTCACTATGGTTCACATCTCATCCTATTTGACCCAACAAAGATATACCTCATCTTATAAGAGAGCTCAATGTTAAAAATATCTTAGGGATGGAATCTCACTTCTCAAATTTCCAAGCCCTGGGAGCACTACAATAGAGATGATTTTATCTCTCCATAATATCCCCCAAATTCTACAACTAGGGTTATTTATTAGGATGGGTAAACCCACATAACATGTCATTTCAGATAGTTGAAGTCACTCTCAAGCAATCTGGTCAAGGTGATGGTTCTAAGTTGGATCCCATCCCAATGAAACTCAATACACATACTAACTAGGGAAATATAAAGGATAAGGACCCTCCTTTTTCTAATGGAGATACCCCCATTGCAACACGAATGTTAGTATTTTATCCCTTATTTTTGTTCAAATGTTGTTTATTTTTTAGATATCCTAGGACTAGAAGGTTCTAGAATGGTTCTATAACATAGGATTTATGAGGTGTGCTTCCATACCACCCATTTTTTAAATAGTATACTCTTATTATATGTTTTAATAATATCAAGTCACTTTTAACAAAAAATAATAATAGAGATTAGAGATAACCTTGAAGGAAATTCTAATGCATAATCCCTCCAAGTAGGATATCTTAGGGCTTTTGAGCTTTGAGAAAATGAAAGAGTTAGTTTTGTTTCATGAAGGACATATTTATAGTTTATAATTTTCTTGTATCTAGGCCTATGTAGGGATATCTTACTTTCTATCATAAATGTTCTCCTACTCTATAGCCATAGTTGTTTAGATTGAAAAAAACTAAGCTAATCTACTCTATATTTTTGCACAAGTGCTCTATGGTTGGTTTTGGTTCCCTAGGTGCATTTATATTTATTCATTGTTGTCTTTTCCATTGTTTAATGAACTATGGATTCATAAAAAATTAATATAGAGATCTATACAACACATTTCCATACTCCATTGTAATCATGGTTTTGTCAAATTCTTCATTTAGTATTTTAATATTTGTTTCTTATAATAGATTTATAGGTGTCAATTTTAAATTTTTATTATATACGTTTTGTTGTATTCTTCCTTCTTACTAATAGTAGGGTAGCTATTAGGTGTCATATTTTGTACATTGTTGTTGGTAATGGATTTCAAAATGTTATTGTATCTCACCCTTAGATAGCTAGCATAAATGATTTAAATGTTTTGAGAGCTCAAGAAAGGTATATATTTTTGTGAGATATTATATAAATATTCATATTAATGGATATATTGGTATCAATTATTATAATTGTGTCAAGCACATATTCTTGTAAGGGATTTTGATAAAAACCTACATTTGAATTTGTACCAAGTTCCAATATTTAAACATTTTGAATCTTTTAATCTTGAGAAAATAAATGGTTGATTGGTTGGATAATTATCTAGTGGTGTCACTATTATTGATTTCAACCACTTAAAACTTTGCTTATTTAAAAAAGTTAAAATTTTGTAAATTACCTAGCTTTGATTTGGTCACCCATGTTGTTTACCCTTGGAAAGTGATTTCAAATTCCAATTCATGTCTCAATTGCTCATAGTGGTCAATTCTAAGTGAATTAGATGACTATATTATAAATTAGCAATATCAAGAAAGTTGTTCAAATATTTCTTGTCATTCCCATACTTATCCACTTTTGGAACTACACTATTGGTTTCTATTTTTTTAGGAGCTTAGAGATTCAAAAATAGCTTAGAATTAGTGAATATAGTTTCCTAGAAATTTTATAACATTCTATATGAAATAATATATTTTTAGTAGAAAAAAAAAATTTACAATCATAGTATACAAGTTACACCCTTTGGAGATTGTCCTTGTCATTGTTCAATATAGATTTTTGAGTACTAACTTAAAGAATTAAATAGCCAATCAAGTACACTACATATATTTTATTTAGTATATTAATAATATAACATTACACAATAAATAGAATAGTATACGTAAAAATTGGAAAGCAAATGAATAAAGGAATATGAAAAGATGAATTTAAATGTTAAGATATGAATAAAAAGTTTTAGCAAGGGAAAAAATGAATTATATATAGGAATTACATCATCTCTCTATCTCTCTTGCTATAAATATATATATATATATATATATATATATATATATATATATATATATATGGTGTGTGTGTGTGTGTGTGTGTGTGTGTGTGTGTGTGTGTGTGTGTGTGTGTGTGTGTGTGTGTGTGTGTGTGTGTGTGTGTGTGTAGATATATAGATATATAATATCATTCAAAGTATTTTAAAAATACCAATTGAGAAATAATTTTTACAAGTGTCTACTTTATGGCACACAATAGTGCATTATTAATAGAAAGTAATAGATAGCATATAGTAAAAATAAAAAGAGTATTTAGCACATAGTAAATTATCATAGTTCATAGTAGTTTCTAGATATAATAGAATCAATCATTACCTAGTATTTCTTAACAAAAGAAATGCAACAAATAAAGAACACAAAATATAATGATATGTCTATGGACACTAAATAATATTTACTAAAGGAAATAAAAATACACTAGAATTGATATTAAAATGATTGGTGAGAAGAGATACTTATAACTAAGTAAAACGATACCTTTAGGTCAAGGTTGTGATACTAACCTATTAGAGTATATTAAATTATTTTTTACATGATAATGTACCACCTTGGGTACATATTTAGATTAGGAGAGTGTCTTAGATTATAGTGTGAGCATTGACTTTATGCAATGTAATAAATGCACAATTATTATTGGAGTGTGCAAAGTATTTTTGTAATGTAAATATGTATAATAGTCCATGTGCACATGAGTCCATCAAGTAGGAAGATGAAGAGTCTCAAGAAGAGTGAAGTCCAAGAGTACTCCATATGAATATTTACATTCCATTATATATAAGTCTATGTGTGTGTGTGAGACATGATGTAGAGTGAAAGTATGTGGAAGTATGGTGTCTTGGAGATATTTATTCTATATGAGAATACTATTTTAATGATCATTTATTAGTGACTATTTTATGAGTTGTTTAAGAATTTGTTTATGAGTTTTATATGTTTAGGACATTGCCATTATATTGTATTTTATCTTGCAACTTTATTTTAGATCTTCTAGTTATTTTACTTTAAGTTTATAGAATCAAAAGATAACTATCGTATCAGAGCCACAAGGGATATTGATTAGAGATAGGGATAGCCAAAAGAGAGATTGGGAGGAGATATAGAGATTTAATATGTAGAATTTGAAAGTTACAATTTGGTTAGTCTTTCAATAAAGTTGCAGAAAAACTCGTGAAGACTAGGACTCAACATAGATTTATTTTTCACTAGTTTTAAGAACAACTAGTGAAGTTTATTGATTTCAAATGTTTATAATTTTGGATATATTTGATTGCATAGATTAGTTTTTGAGTTAAAACAAGAGAGTGGATATTAAATATTGAGATGATCCAAGAAATATGTCCCTATAGAATATTGAATATTGACGAGATCCAAGAAAGATTTTCTGATTGAATATTGAAGGCTATAGATTGATCATTGAATAAAGGGATTAGAGAAGCCCCATTGAATATTGAGAAGGAGAAGACCTAAGAGAAGAGTTCCCCATTGAATATTTGAGAAAGAAGATAGAGGAGGACTATGAAAATCTCCAATTTAAGAGTAGCAAAATTTGAAGACCCGAGATAAGAGATCTCAAGTAAACTTGGAAGGATAATAAGAAGGCTGGAGAAGTGTTGCGGGCCAAACATGGTTACATTCTTTCCTATTTTTTTCACTTGCCCGTGCATTAAATATCAACCTAGGGAGCTTCATAAAATTGTGAAGGGTCTCACACAAGATCACTTACAATACCACTTTGAGATGAGTCCGCTCGCTCTACTATTGGGGGTGTTTCAAAGGTTGTCAATCATTCATTCACTCCTAAATAAATTACGAATGAATAATTAAATATTCATAAAGAAAAAATTCATATGTGCATACTAATAACAAACATATTGCAATCATAAAATAATAGGGTAAAAATAAACCTATGAAAGCAGTAATCTAATCTAGAAAAAACAAATAAAGGGAAGAAATACTGGCTTAGAGTGGGCCCAGGCTCCAGCAGCTTCCTCCCAGCTAAACATGCACTTAGGAACTCTTATAAATTTATTATAATCACCAAGTAATTACAATTCATATTAATCTCTATACTCCTCTCTATATTTTGTATTCTATATTTGATATTTTGATATCTTATCAGAGAGGTATGTGTGTGTTTATATAGCACACCCATAGATCTTATGTTACAAGGTGGTTACAACAGTCGATTCATTCCATACTAAACTAAGACAATCTGGTAAATGTAATCGATGTTTTCTAAATTGGCATTCGTTCCTAATGGTGGCATGTTATCTGATTGGTTCATACTTTGCCTAGCATAGGTAGGACATTCTCATACATTAGTGCAACTCCCAAATTAACTTACATGATGTAGAGTTGGAACTGCACCAGTCAATGTTGCCCACATCACGTTATCTGGTCAATGGGTGAAGAACAGAGGCACCTTCTCTATGAGGAAGGTGCCTAAGTATATCAGGTGCCTTATTTATACATAAGGTGCCTACCTTCCATTAGTGTCTTCCTATAAGAGGAAGGCGCTTCCCTTCTATTGGCACCTTCTTGGAAGAGGAAGGTGCTTGCCTTCTGTTGGTGCCTTCTTGGAAGAGGAAGGCGCTTATCTCCTGTTGGTGCCTTCCTGGAAGAGAAAGGCACCTACCTTTTGTTGGTGCCTTACTTGAATAGGAAGGTTCCTACTTACAATGCATTAATTTGGAAAGAAAAAAAAGTGTCAGGTCCATGAAAAGACCTCGACTGATCCAAATCTGACTAAATCAACTACAATTCCACAAAAATACACTAAAACATACAAATTAGATAACACACATAATCTTATGAAATAATTACATAACCATTAATAAAAATATACAATTCCTATTATATAGCCACATAATCATTAATGAAACGCATAAAAAATATGAGCATTTTCGAGGCTCATCATCCCCCCATGCCTAACATATGCCACGCCCTTGTGGCATCAAAACTGTAGGTAGCCCTGTTAACTCCTCATCATTGCCATTTTTCGATGGATCTAGATGTACCTACAGCTCATGTTTGCTTCTTTTGTCGATCAACATCTGGAGGTGCAGTTCCTTTTTTCTCATGCAGAGCTACAGGTTCTACTGTCAGCTTCCACTCGAGTTGCTGACTTTGCTTATTTGCTTTTCTCATCCTGGCCGCTATTGGGGGTGGTATTGCCATCATGGTTGCTGTTGCTTAAAATGTCACTTTTGCAATCTACCACAGGTCACCTTCAGGGGCCTAAAAACTACAAGAGGGATATCTAAGTTATCCCTCTTGAGATGAACCACCTGGGCCTTGTGTAATTGGGCTGCTTTAGGAGTAAGCCTTGTATTTTTCCTTGCAATGGTAGCCATTTCCAATTTAGGGCCATATAACTTCCATATTTCAAAATACCTTCATATCTTGGAGGGCCACCCCTGGGATGACCCATAAATCTCCCAAAATTGGTTGTCCTTTGTTGGATTAACATAGATACCAAGGTCTTGCCAAAACCTCAAGGTTGATTCCCTAGCATCCTTGGCTGCTATCATTTCTTTGAGAAGCCATTTGAACTGCTTCCGCATTTTTGTGAATGGTTGCATGTCCCATTCATCTTCTCCTATTTTTGTGAATGTCACCTTTGCCTTTTTTTAAGCCATCCTAGGCCCTTTTTCTTTTGCCTATGTAGAAACTATGATGGCTCAGGCATAAGGTTTATCTTCCTTCTCGACAGTTGTTTCCTCATTATGGGAGACTTGTTAATTCTAAGGGACTTGCATTGACATCCATAGAGTTGTCTCTCCATCCTCCTATTTTTCTGATGTCATCCCCATTAGTCCTTCTATCTCTTCCTTTTTAGGTCTAGGGGATTCCTCTTTAATCCTTGATCCTATCTGCAGTTGTTGGCTTCCACCCAATTTTGCATCACTTAGGTCTATAATCGGGGTCTTTATGGGTCTTCTTCTCTCCTCACTCCCAAAAATAGAGGAATTATCCCCTACCTCCAGGCTATTCTATCGGTTTTCTGACCGGAATTCTCTCGAAGAGAATACTCATTCTATTAATGTGGGAGAATTCATTGGGACCTTAATTGCCTAGTCATTTTGGGTCGGTGCATCCCTTTTCTCTATTCCCTTGGCTTGGATTTGTCAGTTCTCTTCATACAACTGTTGGACCAACTGCTCGAGCTGAGTGATATTTTGTGCTCACTATTTCAACTCTTCTCTGTGCTTGATTTGGCAATCCTCCATAATTTTCTAGGCCATCCAGCAGTTGGTTTGCCATTCCAAGGCCTCCTCTAGGGCTGCATCAATTTTATTACTTCCCTTGTAAGTCCATACATCCTACAGACTCTAACTTGTCAACTCCTGGAGGATATAGGCTGCAAGAATTACCTTTGAGTTGTCTTCCTCCTCCTCTAAGGAGAGGATGAGTCATCATAGGCATTTCCTCTTGGGGGCTGGTTCTAGTGGCCATAATTTGGCCTCACCGCTAGCAAGCCACACCCCTTCTTCTTCATACTCAGGAACTAGGGAATGCCCTCTTTCTTCTATAAAATTGGGTAGTGCAAATTTATCGATGTCCTTTAATTCATTTGTAGGGCTATCATCCACTCACCCTACCTTAACAACAGAATCCTTCCACATTTCCTGGTCACCGTCTCCTTCAATGTTTGAACTCTACCTTTATGCTTCTGCATGGCAGACCAATGCTGATATCAACCCATGGTGGGCCAAGGAAGAAGGTGCCCCCTTCTAGTATCTAGCTACTTCCTCCTTTAGGGCATTTTATAGGTATAATGGCATGTTCATTTTCCTCCCATGCACTAGGTAATTTAAGAATTTCACATGATTAGTGTGTAGATGGGTATATTTCCTAATGCATGTAAATAATCAAGAAACCTGCTCAAATATCTTTCGTAGATTTATAGGAATGCTACTTTTTGGTAGCCCTTCCTTGTCTATCTGCACATTCTCCCCTGGTAGCAGTAATTTGGTGTATGGCTTCAAAATGACGTCCTTGTATGTGCAATCGCCTGTGAGAGTAAAGCCAGTCACCTATGAGATATGTTTGCAGGTGACTAGAATCTTCATTCCTCATAATTGAGCTATGTCTCCCCCCAAGGAGGCAACAAATTCCCTTGCTACATCCATATCCTAGATCTTATTGACCAAGATACAATACTCAAGCCATCCCTCAACTTCAAACTGCATCCTGATCGCCCCCTTGATTCCTTCTGTATCACTCAGTTCATTTTTCTTCATTGTGTGATTCCTCGATCATCCTCCCATGGTGCCTTCCCTTAGGCTCTTTTGTTTTTATCCTTGCCTTCTTAGGAATGCATATGCTTATAAGGAAGGTGTTGAACCCTAGCTTTCAATTTTTGCAAGGTACGCCTCACAAGCTACATCATTGACACGATCGACCATGGTGGGTGCTTGATTTTTATGGCGGTGATATTTTTTGGTATTGCATAATTTATGAATGATTACATAAAAATATGAGTAGATTATGCACATACCTGATTGGATATCTCATGCATCATGGAGAGTGTCAATTCGCCTATTTGTGACACGGGGGATGGGTACTTCATTTGTGTGGATTACACCAGATTTTTTTGTTGAGTTGTTTTAATGGTTGATGTCGAATACAGACTCTCGATAGGCTTACAAACCGTCTATCTATCATTTTTAGAATGTACGTGCTGATCTCACCTCATAATTATATGAGATTTTTTATTGGATCGGTTCCCTATTATATGAGCGATGATGGTAATCTGATGCTACCTGCTTATGTGATGATATTTTTTTGATCGATGTGCACGTGAAACTTTAAGTTCTAGCTGTATATGGAAGGCACTCTTAGGTACCTTCCTTCTGTGGAAGGCACTTGATATGGTGCCTTCCCAATGTGCAAGGTCCTTTATATGGTACCTTCCTAATGTGGAAGGTGCTTGATATGGTGCCTTCCTGATGCTGCAAGTGCTCTTGAATGGATGCACCTTCCGGTGGTGGAAGGCGCTCTTTTTGATGATGGTGCCTTCCTACTATGGAAGGCACTTCTGAATGGGTGCACCTTCCTGGAGTGGAAGGCACCTTTGAATGGGTGCACCTTCCTAGAGTGGAAGGCGCCTTTGAATACATGCACCTTCTTGGAAGACAAAGGTGCCTCGGCTATCATTTATTTATTTATTTTATATCAAGGATGGATGCGCCTTACTGATGTGGAAGATGCCTCGGTCCTCAATTTTTTAATTTTTTAGGAAACATGCACCTTATTTATAAGGAAAGTGCCTTATTTCAACGATGCACCTTCTTTATAAGGAAGGCACCTTATTTTAGTGGGGTACCTTCTTTATAAGCAAGGCGCCTTGCCTCTTACTAGAAACCTCCATCACGATGAAAAATGTCCACCTTCGTCAGACACCTTCTAGGAGGAAGACATAATACCTCAAGTGGATAGTCTTCTTTGATGATGAAGGCTTTCTACAAGGCTCTTTCTTGGAAGCCATGTCGTTATTGATCGGGAAAGGGTGATCAAGCCTCCTCAGACTCACTTCATGCTGCCTCAACATCTTCTTGCAAGGGCTGACATATGAATTTCCTCTTGGGGAAGAATTTGTTACCCACCCCCGCGCTTGAATATATGTTGCTTCTACCCTACGAGTGTCGGTGTCGAGATGTTGAGATGAATTAGGCTTGGTTTCCCATATACCTATTCTTTGTGCTGTCAGGTCCTCCACTTGCAAAAAATAAACAAAAAGAAATAAAAATATAGGCAGTTAGATGCATTTTGTGCTTGTTAGGACCTGAACCCAAGATGCCTGTAGCTTGCATGCGGGTGTCATCCCTGCAAAACACATCGTAAGAAATAATTAAAATATAAACTAACTAATTTTTGTGAGCACCTCCATGCCCAAAATTTTGTCTGTTGAGAGTTTGGTCCAGATTCACAAGGATGGGGTCTCCCCCATGCCTGCTCTAGATTCCACTAGTACATTCTCGGATGTGTTGTAGGGTCACAGTCAGTGGCCATTAATAGTTAATACAACATTGCTGCCATCAATGGTTATGACATGTACAACACCATTCTTGATGAGCTCTACCACCTCATATGGTCCCATCCATCTCTGCATTAATTTACCCTTCCTTTCCTGGAATAGAGAATCATACAACAACACCCATTCTCCTTCTTCAAATTGATTTAGTTTAATGTCATGATCATGTCACCGTTTCCTTTGCTTTTGTATGATCTCTGTTCTTTGTAAAGCATTCATTCAAATTTCATCAAGTTTATTTACCTGTCGAATCCTTTATTTTTGAGCATCATCCAGGCTTAAATTTAGTTCTAAACCTATTCTTAGTGTTTTGATCTCAAAATCGATGGGCATCATTGCACTCTTCCCATAGACTAATTGGAAAGGTGTAAAGCTTATGGTGGATTTCCACATGGTGTTGTATGCCCATACTACCCTCGGTAGCCATGTAGCCCAATATTTTCTATGTTACTACATAGTTTTTGTCAGGATGTTATTTATTTCCCTATTTGTCACCTCCACTTGCCCATTTACCTGTGGATGGTAGGGTGTAGTTTTGTTGTGCCAAACTCTGTATTGCTTCATCAATTCCTCGATCAACTTTGAGGTGAACTAAGGGCCTTGGTTAGTTTTTATTTTTTTGGGGAACCCGAATAGTGTAAATATGTGAGAAAATAATAAATTTACAACCGTTATTTATTTTGAATCCCTCAATGCTTGAACTTCAACCCATTTGGTGATGTAGTTTGTATAGACTAAAATAAACCTCCTACCTATTGAAGGTGGGTTAGTTGGCCCCATAAAATCCATACCCCACTCATCGAGGGGTTCTAGGTGTACCTGAGGCTGGAGGGGCATTTCATCATGATGGGTTGGTCTACCCATTCTTCGGCATTCATCGCACTTACTGGCATATGTGACTGCATATTTGAATAGAGTGGGCCAAAAGTACCTAGCCTGTAGGATTTTATAGGCAGTCTATTTCCCCATAAAGTGTACTCTGCATGGTTCATCATGACAAGCTTTGAATATTTTTGAGAACTTATGTTCTGCTATGCATCTCCTTATAATATGATCATGTCCTATTTTGAACGGGAGACCATCAATCCATAGGAAAGATACAATTTTCTCTATTACCACCTATGTTTCTCGAAAGAAGAGAGCAGGTGAGGTTCTTCTGATGGCCAAGTAATTGGCTATATATGCATACCATGGTATTTTTTTGCTGATGGTGAAAAAATGCTCATTCAAAAAATGGTCTTCCACTACTGTATGGTTTGCTGGTATCAATCTAGATATAAAATTTGCTACAATGTTTTCCTTGCCCGGTTTGTCGACTATTGTTATGTCAAATTCCTACAATAGTAGGAGCCACCTGATAATTCTTCCACAAATATTTGACTTTCTCATTAAATATATGATGGCCGCATGGTCCATGTGGACAAACACCTTATATCCAGTGATATAATGGCAGAATTTGTTTATGGCATGCACAACTACAAGGAACTCCTTCTCCATCACCGTGTAGTTGAGCTCATCTCCTGCCAAGTTTTTTCTGACATAATAGATGGCATAAAATTCCTTGCCATCCTTCTATCCCAGGACTGCTCCAATTGCATTGTTGGATGCATCACAATATATATGAAAGTGTATGGCCCAATATGGTCCTCTCAAAACCAGTGTAGATATCAATTTCTCCTTGAGCAACTGAAATGCTTATTTGTAGTCTTTCGTCTAATTGAAATCCATGTCTTTAGACAATAGAGTGTGTAGTGGTTTTGCAATATTATTGAATTCTATGATAAATCATCGGTAGTACCCGGTAGATCAGAGGAAACTTCTCATCTCTTTCTACGTTTTGGGGCTGGGTAGGTACCTGGTGACCTCGATATTTCTTTTGTCAACCTTTATTCATTTTGTGAAGAGATGGTGTCCCAATACGATGCCCTCTTGCATCATCATAAAGCATTTCTCATTACTCAGGGACAAATTATTTCCCTCACTTATTTCAAGCACTCTTTCCAAGTTTGTCATTGCTTCATCAAAGGTTTCTCCATAAGCGGTTAAGTCATCCATGTACACTTTGATCGCATCTCCCATCATGTATGAGAATATGCTAAGCACCACTCTTTAAAAGGTTGCTGGTGCATTGCATAACCTAAAATGCAATAACTGATAAGCAAACATTCCCCATGGGTAGGTGAACATTGTCTTATCCTGGTCTTCTTATCCTATCTAGATCTGATTATATCCACTGAATCCATCTAGGAAGGAGAAATACTTTCACCCTGAAAGTGTGTCCAAGACCTGATCAATGAATGGGAGTAGGAAGTGGTCCTTCTTGGTTGCTTTGTTTAACACATTGTAGTATACATAGATTCAACACTTCCTATTCTTCTTGGGGACCACCACCAGTGGTGACACCCACTCACTGTAAAAAATTAGATAGATGAATCTGACAGATAAGAGTTTTTGTATATCTACTTTGGCAATATCTTTCATTGCTAGATTCATTATTCTTTGTGGTTTCCTGCTCGAAGTTGCTTATTCATCAAGGTATATTCGATGGGTACAGATATCTAGGCTAATTTCCTTCATATCCAAGTAATCCCATGTAAATGCCTACTGGTGTCTTACCAAGAGCTCTTCTACTTTTATCAGTTGTGTGGGAGTCAAGTCACTACTGACGTTTAACATCCTTCTCGGCCCAATGTTTATTTTTTGAACGTGGTGATCTTGGGTTCCATCCAATGGTGACCCAGGTGCGGTGATGGAGGATTCTCCATGGAGGAACTCTACAATAGCACCATCCTCATCTTCTTCTTCTGCCAACTCATCCAACACCATCATTAGCTAGATTATGGAAAACTCATGATCTTCATGCTTGGTCAACGTAGGTTATCCCAACGAGTCGACGGACTATGCAGGGGATGAAATGGTCAATATTTTGATGTTTTGTCCATCAAATATGGTTATCATTCCATAATGGAAGCTGATGTAAGCATCATCTATTGCCAATTATGGCCTTCCCCAGATGAGCGGGTAGCCAACCAACCTTGTTTTATACTGCAAAACCAAGAAGTTGGATAGGTATTCTCATGCACTATCACTATTACATCCTCAAGCATTCCTTTCGATGCCACGGTCGATCGATCAGCTAGTTGCAGCCATATCATGGTGGGTCTTAGGTTTGTGAGCTATAGCCTTTGCATGGTCTACTGGGGCATTACATTGATGGCTTCTCTAAGATCGACCAATGTATTGGACAAGGAATGTCCTTCAATTTTTATAGTCAACACTGGGCTACCCGAATTTGCATACTTGGGATGACACATCTTGCCCATCATCAAATCTGCTAATTTACCCATGACATTGATATTTTGGGTTACTTTTCATCCTGGCCTTCTTAGGCACATCTCCCTTATCACCTTGGTATATATCGGGACATCTCGGATAGCTTGAAATAGTGGAATTATCACTGTGAGGTTCTTCAAGCTGGATAGGATATCAAACTCCAACTGCGTTAGTTTCTTCTATTCTTGTAGCCGATAAGGAAATGGAGCCTTTGCTCTCTCAACTACTTCTTCTACCACCTCTTCTATAAGAGGTGTTTCTACTCCTAGTTGTCTACCAGACCTAAGCTGAATATGATACATCGGATACATCTTGCCTTCCATGTTGTATGCTGGATGATTCACTTTGTTATTTGGATTTGTTGTTGGTTGTATGGGTAGCTGTACAGGTCTCACTGCTAGGAAGGCTAGCAAGTTTTGATGGGGGTGATATGGAACTATGTTCTGTGGGGCTAGATTCCATGGAGTGTGTCCTCTCCACTATTGTCCCGAATATTGATATGCCATCCAAGGCTACTGATTTGGGAATGCTATTCCTAGGGGTGTGTTAGACCAAGGCGATGGCCCCCACCACCCCATGTTAGGTGGTTGAGGCAGGCCTTGTGACATGTATGGTCCTCCCCTATATGATGGCATTCTAGTTGGCATATTCCTTGCAAGGGGTTGTGGCCAAATCTTCTGATTGCCTATGAAATAGGCCTCCATTGCTTTAGCATCCTCCTGATTGCTAGGCAATTTTAGGCACAATCAGGTCTTATGGTTCAACCTGTAAACTATGCATACTTTGAATTTTTTCTTTGGGTATGTGTTCTTTACATGCTTTCCTCTGCATTTTGGGTAGAAATAAACCAATGTTGCATCGTTTTCTTGCTTTTTTTTCTCTAACAACAGTGTATCGATATGCAATGCTAGAGATAAAAGCATTTCACTTTTTATATCCTCTAGCATGTTGCCTATTTCTATTTTCATGACTGAAACAGTCACTTTCATGGTTTTAGAAGTGGTCTTGCCTCCTTCTTGAGTAATTTTGGCATACTTGTAGGATATCTTCCATAGTGTGCTGGTAGACATCACCTCCAAAAATCATGTTGAGAGCCTCCAACGATTCATTGTTAAGCCCTCTCAAAAATATGCTTTTGAGAGATTTATCAGATAGCTTCGTGTGAGGAGACCATTGAATATTGAAATTAAATCTCTCCCAGTACTCTTTGAGAGATTCATCCTATTTCTACATCATGCTCAAAACTTCCTCTCTAGAGTATCTTGCTCTCCCAAAGTCATGATATTTCTCTAGAAAGAGCTCTTCATTTGATCTCATGTGGCAATGTGTTTCTCCTCCAGACTGATGAACCACCACAGAGCTACGTCATCCAATGTGTAAGGAAAGAGCTTCATATTTTGTGTATCATATTTGTAGTCCACAGACTTGCTTAAAACATCGAACTTAGATAAGAACAGGTCAAGGTCCTCGGTTGGGTATACTCTGAAGATAGGAAGGTGAGTAGGGGATATGTTTTTTATTTTGGTATATCCTAATCCTTAATCAATATGGAAGCTAAATGCAGATGAAAATTCTTTTTCATCAGTCATTTTTTTAGGAAATGTGGTCTCTAATGCAGTACTTTTGGCCTTATGATCGTTCAAAATTTTTTGAGTCAAGGCTCTAAGGTTATCTGGTGTTATTGTTTGATCTTATAAAGCTTTCCACAATAGGGCTTCCTCTAAATGTGTTCTTTTAAAGAGGGGGTTTATGATGGTTCATTCTTCCCCAAGTTGACGGGATGAGGAAACACTTTGCACAAAGTGCAGATCCTCACTCCAATGGAGTGTTGGCTGTGAGTTAGGAAAATCTAGTTCAAGCTCAGAGTGTTCGACCGACTCAAGTTTTGGAGAACCCTTTTTTACAAACTGACCACTAGGTCCTCTTCTTCTCAAAGAACTCATACAAGGTCAGATGGAAGGTTTTAGGTATTGTAATCGATCTAGGAGAGGTGCTTCCCCAACAACAATGCCAAAATGTTACGGTCCAAACAAGGTTAAATTCTTTCCTATTTTTGTCACTTGCCCGTGCATTAATTATCAACCTAGGGAGCTTCGTAAACTTGCAAAGGTTCTCACATAGGATAAATTACAATACCACTTTGATATGAGTCCGCTAGCTCTACTATTGGGGGGTGTTTCAAAGGTTGTCAATAATTCATTCACTCCTCAATAAATTATGTATGAACAATTAAACCTTCAAAAATAAAATATTCATATGTACATACTAATAACAAACCTATTGCAATAAAATAATAACAGTACATAAATAAACCTATGAAAGTAGTAAGCTAATATAGAAAACACAAATAAAGGGAAGAAATACTGGCTTGGAGGGGGCCTAAGCTCCAGAAGCTTCCTCCCAGCTAAACACGCGCTTAGGAACTCTTAAAAATTTATTATAATCACCAAGGAATTACAATGCTTCTTAACCTCTGTACTCCTCTCTATATTATGGAAGCTGAACACACACTTAGGAACTCTTAAAACTTTATTATAATCACCAAGGAATTACAATGCTTCTTAACCTCTGTACTCCTATCTATATTCTATATTTTATCTTCGATATTTTGATATCTTATTAGAGAGGTTTGCATGTTTTTATGTATCACACCCAAATATATTCTATTACAATGTGGTTACAACAGTCGATTTATTCTAGACTAAACTAATATAGTATGGTAAATGTAACTGATGTCTGCTAAAACTAGCATTCATTCCTAACAGTGGCATGTTCTTTGATTGGTTCATGCTTCACCTGGCATAGGTAGGACATTCTCATACATTAGTGCAACTCCCAAATTAACTTACATGACGTAGAGTTGGAACTGCACCAGTCAATGTTGCCCACGTCACGTTATCTGGTCAACGGGAAAATAACAGAGGCACCTTATCTATGAGGAAGGTGACTAATTATATCGGGTGCCTTCTTTATATAGAAGGTGCCTACCTTTCGTTAGTACCTTCCTAGAAGAGGAAGGCACTTGCCTTCTATTGGTGCCTTCCTGGAAGAGGAAGGTGCTTGTCTTATGTTGGTGCCTTCCTTTAATAGGAAGGCTCTTATCTCCTATTGGTTCCTTCCTAGAAGAGGAATGTGCCTACCTTTTGTTGGTGCCTTATTTGAATATGAAGCTGCCTACTTACCATGCATTAATTCTGAAAGAAAAAAAGTGCCAGGTCCATGAAAAGACCTCGACTGATACAAATCTGACTAAATCAACTACAATTCCACAAAAACACACTAAAACATAAAAGTTAGATAACACACATAATATTATCAAATAATTACATAACCATTCATAAAAATATACAATTCCTATTATATAGCCGCATAATGATTAATGAAACTCATACAAAATATGGGCATTTTTTAGGCTCATCAAGAAGCTCTATTAAATAAGTTGAAGATGTGTCCATTGGAGAAGATTTGAATAAAGTTTGGGGAAGAATATTACAAGAAGAAGAAGCTCCTAAAAATAGGTAATCACATCAAAATTTAAGAAAATTATTGTCAATTAACAATAAGACCAAAAGGATTTGTGAAAATGATTCAAGGATACATATTTGGCAAGAAGTTTGACAAATTTGAGAAATTATTTTAGAAAATTTCAAGACATTCATATTCTTGAATAAGAGGCTATCAAAGAGACCATATTTGAAGACATAATTCAATGAGAGCTAAGGAGGAGAAAGAAGATAGAAGAGGCCACCAATTTGAGAAATATGAAGACAACCATTAAGAATTTGAAGGCTGATTTGTGGAGGAGAATATTTCTGATTTTTGTAATAGAAATTGAATATTCACAAGACATAAAATTTAAGGTGACATAGAGATGCAAATTGGAGAAGATTTGGTCAGATTTTGAAGTGCCCTTGAACAACCAATTGAAGGAAGGATTGATAGAAAACTAAGGCAGGAAATTAGAGAAATTTTGGGCAGCATTTTAAAATGAGTTGGAGATAGTTTTTGGACAGCAAAAAGGCTGAATACTGGACAACATTTGGAGCTGCAAGTTTCAGAGCTTGAGAAAAAATTTGAAGAAGAGTTAAGAGCTACATGTTTTAGAGATTTTGGATTAGAAAAGTAAAAGGAATTAAAGTTGTAGAAATCATAATTTTGGTATCAAGAAAGTCAAATAACAACAAGTCTAATTAGCAAGAAAGTCAAAGAGGTAAGCTACAAAAGAAGACAAAAAAGGTTTGAAATTAGGTGCACAAAAGAGTATTTCCTTTTTATAAAAAACTAATTTAATTCAATTTTATTTAGCACCATATTTTTAGAGTTCAAATTAGGAAAAGAGAACTCTAAGTATATTATTTCCAAGCCAAGGAAGGATATGTCCTATAACCTTGAAAATATAATAGAAAAAATTAAGTGATAGATTGATTGGAATAGCAGTATTAAAGAGAGGAAGTTATATAGTGAATGCTATTTTTAGTAAGACAACGAAGTGCAATATTATTAAAGCAAAGGAGATAAAATAGTGCACAAGAGTAAGGTATATTTAGAGGGTCTAAAGATACCAAAAGAAACAAAGTCATAACTGTAGCAAAAAGTGGTGAATAAGAGTGATAAGAAGCCATCACCAAGTAAATGTGGAGGATCCACCATGTTGGATGGAATAATGCACCATTCAGCTGATAAATAAGCCAAGGAGGCACCACCATATTAAATAAAATCCACCCAAGTTGTGGCTGTACCACTAGGAGAGGAGATACCATTAGAAGAACCATCATTATTAGCGGAGGAGATTGCAAAGACATTGGAAGAACCACCACATTGCACAAAAGAGAACCTAGAAAACCAAACATCAAAGGAGAAGAGAGAACGTAGAAGGCCAAGCAATTGGAATAAATTAAAAAGAAGTGGAATGTTATCAAACGTATTGCAAATAAGAAGTGGAGCATTATTAAAAGAAAAAATACTCATTTGAGGACGTGTAGAGTTTATTTTCCACTTGGTATTGGAAGGATTGTTGTGCCTAGGATGTTACAAAATCATTGAATATAACCCACTAGAGTTTGAAAATATTTCTAGCCAAGTTTTTTGGGAAGGGCAACAAATTAGAGCACCAAAGAATATTGTAGAAGAGGAAAATAATTTACATGCCACTTGGAACTTAAAACATAAGAGTGCCAAACAATTGCTCTTTTCCAAGTTCATCATCTATTTATATTTTTTTTGTATAGATTTGGGATATGTTTGAACTCCTTGGATTCAACAATCAATGGTTTCCCAAGTAGGCTTGTGTCATCCATAAAAAAATATAAGTTATACCTCTCATAAACATAAAATATCTCAAACCATTTAACTCTTCCATCATTTGGGCTTCACCTATACATCTCCCAAGGGCTTTTGCCATGATAATAAAGACGTAAGTAAAAAGTGGGTCTCATTTCCTTAATCACCTGCAACTATCAAAGAAATATATTGGGGATTTGTTTACAACTAACAATATTTGTCCACCATAGCACTTTCTCACCCATATTCTCCATCTACTACTAAACTTAAACTAGCAATTTTTTTGTCTAGGAAGCACTAGGATACCCTATCATAAGCTTTATTCATATCTACCTTCAATAGTATTCCGTCCCTTCTACTCTACACTTTTAAATGCATTGTTTCATAGAGAGAGATGATACCCTCCATTATTTTCCTCCCCTTAATAAAATTGCCTTCTTGGCCTAATGTAATCTCTAGGACTTGTTTCAAACTTAATTCCCTCACTTTAGTGATGATCTTAGAAACTATATTACATAGAAGTATTCACATATAGTCCTTATATCCCTTCTACCCTATTTATTTGGTATGATCACTAAAAGGGTGTTATTAAATTCTCTTACAATTTTTCCTAAATGGTGAGACTCTTGAACTACTTCTAATAAATCCTTCTTTAATATATTCCAAAATACTTGGAATAAACCTACCTATAAACCATCTAGGAATAGAGATTTTTCCTTCCTCAAGGATAATCCTGCTTCCTTCACCTCCTCTTCACTTACATCTCTCACCACATCTTCATTCATTCCTTGGATATTCTCATTGGTATACATTGAAGAATTCCTTTTGTATCTTCTTGGTCTTTTCCTCCTTTCCTTCAACAAAAATGAAAATTCAATCACCTGTTGCTTGATTCCTTCTTCACATGTGACTATTTCTCCATCCTCTAATAAGAATTTAGAAATCCTTCCATCACTTTTATGCTTTATCATTGACACATGAAAGAAATTATTATTTTTATCTTCTTCCATAAGATATTTATTCCTTGATTGCTATCTATAATAATTTTTCTCTCAAGAAAATATAGGGTGAACCTCAACATGTATCTCCTTCTTTCCATTATATATGGTCTGATCCATCAAAATTATCTTCATTTCCACCTACAATAAACTTTCTTCCTGTCTAAGGCTTTCCTTCTATCTAAAGATATTTCCAAAGACTTGCTTATTGCAAGTCTTCATTTATTTATTTATATGTTTAAGTTTCCTTGATAAAATAAATATCCTAGAGCCTTATATTAGAATCTTTCACCATGATTCCACTTAAATATAAATATTTATGTACTGAAGACACATGTCTTCAAACTTGAAAGGGATTATGTCTTTCCATATTTTCCCAAATTAGATAAACAATAATAGATTATGATTAAATCTCATCATAGGTAGATATACTAATGACTACTCATAGTTACCCTCAAACAATTCCATAAAGAGTAGTACTAAATATAGTCTCACTTGGATTAGGGTATCCCCTATTCTCCTATTCATCCATGTAAAGTAATTACCTCTCAAAGAAACATCATATAGATAATATCTTAACAAAAGGTTGCTATACTCCTCCATGCCTTCTGCCTTAGGATCCATATTAATTCTCTTAGGTATCAAAGATATGTTGAATTCCCATACCACTATCCATATTAGAATTCTTATCTACTATACCATCTGCTCCAATTCCTTCCACAATATTTTTCTTTATCTATTCACATTCGAAGCATAAATATTTATAATGAGAAAGGTAAAATTTGATAATTTTAAAGTTATACAAATAGTTATAAGGTGCTAATTGTTTTACACATTCCAAATATATTTATTAATATTCTTTCCACTTATAGTATTCAACTTTATTTATTGAATTAGAACTATATCAGGTTGGTTATACTTAATCAAGGATCTCACCATCCTATGTTTATTAGGAGTATTCATTCCCCTATAATTCTAATACAAGATATTTATTTTCTATTCTTTGTTGTGGGATTCTTACCTCTTGAGTCTAAGATCATGTTAATCCCCTCATTAATATGTTTTTCCATCTTCTTTACCCCTTCCATCCCCACATCCTGGATCTTCTTGGCACCCCTTATTACTCTTATATTCTAGACTTCTTCATATCTTAAGGATATTTCCTTTACCGGTAGTTCGTCTACAATTATATAGGCTCATATTTATAATATTATTCCTTTTGTAAACACCATTCCACATATAAATAGAAAACCTAACTCATTTTCACATATAATTAAAGTGATACATATTCAAAATTTTGAAAGTGACATATCACATATAAGGATGGAAAGTAGTGTAGTTTCTATGAGATGTAGTATTCTAATCATGGTTATATATAACATTTTTCACATACCAAATATATTCTATTTTATCAAAAACTAAGTTCCAAAGGTCATTCTTCTTTTATTTATTAGAAAAAAAGAATACTCAAATATGCTCATAGAAAATTTCCAATTTTAAAACCTAAAATATTTGCAATGACTCTTTGTAATGCTAGAGAAATATTAAATAAAATGATCTTAAACATTATATTAGTAATCAAATTTTCAACAACTTTTCATATCTTATAGTATTAACCAAAATGTTAACAACCTTATCATAACATGATAATATTTATTTAAAATCCATGAAATTTATGACTAAGGTATGACCCATAAGAATTGTATTATAAAAAAATATAAGGTTGGACTGAGAGGTAAAATGTGTTACACCCATAAAACCTTTGGATTTTACTTTCCTCTTTTACCTCTAAGAAAATTTCCTCCAATACCTCCACAAGAATAAAATAATGATAAGGAGGTTGTAGATCACCCTAGTAGATTCTACAAGTTAGTTAAAAGTATGAAGAATAAATCCATTGATTAAAATAAAATATTTTAGAGTGTGTTATCTACATCTAATCCTTTAACCCCAACCTTGATTAAATCTATTTTTTCTAGGAATATCATGTAGAAAACACCAACGAACCCTATCATATGGTTTCCTTTTATATAGATATATAAGTATACCTAGATCTTCCATGGAATGAAAAAAATGTAAGGCCTCCAATCTAATTATTACACCATTAATAATTTGAATACCATAAATAAAAACACCTTGTCACTATGGGATATCTTAATATAGAATACTTTTAAATTTATATTTACAACCTTTTATATTGTTCTATATACCATAATGGAAAGGATTATTAGACAAAAATTATCAACAAAATTATCTTTCTTTCTAGGAATGAAAAAAATAATTATGAATTTGGTGTTACTAAAGTATTATTCTTCCTAGACTATTCAGTCATAGCCAATATATCAATCTTCGATAAATCCAAAAATGTTTAAAGGAAAATCAATCAAGGCCATGTTACTTGTTAGGATGAAATGAGAAAGATATCTCTTGTAGCTACTCAATCAATATAATTATAATAAACCTTTCATTTTGTACATATGTTATAATTAATGGAATATTTTTCTAAATCTTACCTTAAGTCCCCTTATATTGCTCAACATCTCACAAAATATCTTTGAAATTTTCAATTACTTCCTTCTAAATATTTTCTTATTCCATAATAGTCTTTCATCTAAAGTTCAAATGTTTTTGATAAAATTAAAAAAAAAAAATTCTACTTGGATTGTAGAATGAAAGAATTTGGCATCTACATCTGATTCTTTAATATATATTTCCCTAGAGTATTGGGATTAATATGGCTATTTGTTCTTCGATGCATTATGATAATTATAAAGTAATCATTTTAAATGACTACTCATTCTTCAATATATTATGATAGTCATAATGTTATTGCATACAAGTATCATAGAACATTTTATTGGTTTTTAGATAATTTTCTAGAAATAAATAGAATCAACGCATTACCCATAATTGACAAAAAGGTAATACATAGAAATCAATGCACATGTTATAAGGGGTTGTTTGTAGAAAATTAATAATATCACTAAATAAAAAAACAATACACTTCAATCAATAACAAAAATTTGGATATGAAGGGGTATTTATACCCATTTAAGTTACCTTTAGGTCAAGGTTAAGAAATTGAAATTTAGGATAAATGATATAATATTACAAAAATTCCTTTACAATATTTATAAGCACCCAAAGATATTATTCACACAATACAACGTAAAGTACATTGTGGCCTCAAGTGAAACACAAATTCCACAAATCTTAACACACCCCTTAATCTAAACAAGGGATATAGAGATAGATCCTTATCAACACTCTCCATATTAAATATCTCTCCATGTGCACAAATGGAACCTTGGCCATCAGGTTGATTGTGATATCTATTGTATACTCTATTCATGAAAAAAAATCACTAGGCATTCCCATGATCATAAAGGGATCATATGTAGTGTTGGATTTGACATTAGTTTTCATAAACATCCCAAAATATGCATTTCTCACAATCATATGCAAGAAAAAAAAGGGAAGAATAGTAAAATAAAATTATATATGGTTAAAAAAAATAATGATAAATGATAGAAATATATAGATGGAATAATAAGGGGGGTTACTTGTAGAAAACATAAAAATATCTCTTGTTATAAAAATTATTCAATGGATAAGTCATTATGGGGTATTTATAGTGATAAACTTGATTTCCAATAGAAGGAAAAATGACATAATCCTGATTTCCAATAGAAACAAAAAAAATAAAAAAATTGATTCACAATAGAGGCAAAAGACCATAAGCCTAATTCATAGTAGAAATAAAAAACTAAAAACATGATTTACAACAAAAGTAGAAAACCAAAATATTCTAAAATAGAAATATAAAATGGAGTGATAGGTGTAGAGGAGTATACAGAGTATACCAGGTATTAATAGAAGATGATACAATTTCTTGTAATAATCAAACCCCTTATTTGAAAGAAAATAGAATAAAAATTTATTATTTTTTCTTAAGGTAGGGGAATAAGAAATTCAACTAATAGTATGCCCTAAAATGAAAACTACATGTAGTTTTTGTTTGAATACCTATAGATAAAAGAAGTCTATAAAAGCTAAAATGTGAGCAAAATGAAGACTCATGGATAAATTTTAAATATATATGGATTAAATTGAAATCCAAGAGAAAAATGATGAATGAGTTTAAAAAGTTTAAGATTTTCAAAATTTCTTGGTTTTGAGTTAGTTATGCATGTTGTTTACCCTTGAAAAGAGAATTTCAATATATTACCATGTGAAATCATATTTGACAATGGCAAGGCTTACTCTGAGGAGTCTACTTCTCTAGCTTGTGAAAAAATGTAGACCATTGGATTAAACTTTGACCATATCATAAAAAACTTCTTTATGATCCTTGTCTTTATAATGATTGTTAGCATAAAATGTTGCATATTTCATTATGTGGCATTAAATAAAAATAGCGTTGTGTTAGCGCTCTCCAATTCATGGTGGTTAGTCAACCAATTCAGGTGGTTCAACCACCCGAACCACCTTGCATATTGTATATATTCAACACTTGAATTAATGAGAGATTGATTTGTATTTCATGCATATTACATAATTAATTATGGTACTAGAGATTGGAGCTCAGAGAGGTTTGGTGGATGCAGTTGGAGAAGGCGGTTATCAATAATTGTTCCACTACACATAGACCATACACACCGGACATAGCAAGGTGGATGAAAGTGAACAGACCATACACCCTGGGCACAACAAGACAAATGAAAGCAAACCAATTGATGAATGCGTACAGAGCAAACCGACTAACGACACAGACAAAACCAAAGCAAACTGACTAAAGACACTTAGACCAGATGCTGATGGTACACAGAGTAAGGCAAATAGAAGGCAAGACCATATCAAAGCAAACTCGACACATAGAACAGATGTTGACTTAGATGCTACATAAAAATATGCTGACTTAGATACTACATGGAAATAGGAGAGGCATGAATGTTGAGTTGGAGGCTACGTAGATGTAGGAGAGAGGGCATGGAAGCATCCTGGTAGATTCTCATTCACCAGTAGGAGGTAAAATGGTAGTAGGGGGTGGCTGCCTGAAGGCAGTCACTGCAAGAGTGACTTGTTTCAGTTTTTAAACTAAAACAATGCATCAACGTGATGCATGTGGGATCATTCCACATTAAAAAAAAAACATTGTTTCCAGTCGCTTTAACATTACCTTCATTTTTTGTTATTCAAAACAAGCTCTACAGCTTGGCTGGTTTCTCCGCTTTGTGTTCTAGCTGCAGTCATCGGTTTGAATCTCAGGAGGGGGGTCTAGACGTTCTAAAAATTTTTGACACCCCATGCACGAGTGTAATGGTGGGTGAAATTTTTTTTATGTCCCGTGCATGTTGTGACAGTGGGTGGTAGATTTTTGATACCTCGTGCACGTTGTGACAATGGGTGGCAGCTTTTTGATGTCCGAAAGTATCTTGTTGATACCCAAAAAGTTATTTGACGCTTGTGAAGTCAATTTTGATGCTTTGAATGGTCCATAATATTTTTTTGGGGTTTCAAATACAATTTTTTTCTTTTTTACTTATCTATTTTGCAATCCGAAGGGGGAATCACAGTCTTCACATGATTCTTTTGCAAAATTATAATATAAATGGGGGAAATAAAAATATTTGGAAGTGAATAATTGCTGGATTTGTAATAGGTGCATTTTTGGTGGACACCGACACCTAGAGTAGTTAAATTTATGGGTATTTGTGATTCTTTTTTTACATTTAAATATTTTGTTTTCTTACACTAACAATCATAAATTACAGCAAAAAATAAGACCCCAAATTTATATCCTATTTGTGCAATTTATTGCACACCAACGTTCAGTATTTGAGATACCTCTGGTCCACACTTACAGGTAATGTTGTCATGCCTTGGACTACTATATCCGCCACCTAATATAGTTGCAACAATGACATCTAAGATTATTCTCTATCAATCATCAGGGAGAAATAAGGTAAACCAATTCTATTATTCACTCCATTTCATACCCACATCGTGATTGTTGTTAGGTGTAAATTCTAACGAAGGTTTTTTTGAAGTGTTTAGGGGAAGTGATGTCCCATGCATGAGGAATAAACTTTATATGGTAGGTGTCATTAAAAACATGATGCCATTTAAGTATTGCAAAAATTCAATATATCGTGTTTCTCATATTTACTTAGTCTCCCTCACATAGGGGAAAGTACATATTGAGTGGTATGTTGTTCATATATATCTACAATATCCCTCACGTAAGGGTAGGAATATATTGAGTGGTTACGATATATAGATTTAGTAGGTATAAATAAAGGGAGACCAATTGGTGATATAAGAAACATTCATAATGGCCACTGTTCACAAATATATCTTAGATTCATAGTTGCTGAAAGGTCATAACTTTGTTCCATGGAAGACAAGATGAGAGTCATTCTTCAGGTGGAAGATTTATGGGATGTAGTGATTGGCACTGCAAAAAACCCTCAAAAAGCAGGAGCATATCAAGAAGCTTGGGATAATAAGGACAAAAGAGATCTCGTGTTTATGAGAGTCATCATATTTGTGATGCAAAAACCATTAAGGAATCTTTGGATGCTTTGATTACAGTGTATGAAGGAAAGAATTAGTTCACTATTCTTCACCTTCAAACTCTACTACATACCCTTAGTATGAATTCTAGGGATATAGTTGATCTATTTCTTTGTAGAGTGGCGGACTTGAAATTCAAATTGAATTCTATGGGAAAACCAATGGATGATGATATCTTGAATTTTATCATTTTGAGAGCATTTTCAAATTCCTACAAGATGTTGATCACTTCCCTCAATGTTTCTGGTAGACAAGTAACATTTGTGGAACTAGTAAATTGGCTTCAGACTAAGGAAGCAAATCAGGTTCAAAAAAATGTGGTGCTAGATAATGCCCTTTCTACCCAATAAAAAGGGTACGAAACAAGGTCAATTTCAAAAATGGGGTTCTTCTTCCAAAGGAATAGGGAAGCAAAATTAGTAGAAATATAAATGATATTGCAATATTTGAGATATGAATAACCATGACACCAACATGTGTTGGTTCAAAAAACAAGAAATAAAATGACCAAGGTACTAATAAAAAGGGCAAAGAAAAACATAAATACAAAAAGAAATATAATAAACCTAAGGGCCATGTTTCTTATGCTAACTCCAACATAGACTTAGATTACCCTGGGTTCAATTCATATTCTGACTATGAAAGAGCACACAAGGTGCTCATGACTCATACTTCATATTCTTAGATAGATGTTGTATGGTATATTGATTCAAGATCTAGTAAGTACATGACTGGGGAGAAATCATGGTTTGACGAAGGTAAGCCAGTCACAATTGCCGACAATCAAGTCTACCAAGTGAAGGGTGAAGGGGATGTTTATATGTCTCTTCCCAATGGTAATTATCAGATAGATAAGGTCCTCTATGTTCCAGGACTAGCCAATAATCTTATGTCAGTTACACAAATATTGGATATAAATATGGATGTCGTGATCCGAGTTGTGAAAGGCAATAAGAGATGTTTTATAATCCATAGAGGTAAATATGTTGCAACCGGATCCTACAAGCATGGCTTGTTTATTCTAGATGCTCTTTCAACTCCTCATGTTGCTCTAGCTGCAACTACAAAGGAGGCCACTTCTCTCTGGCATAGATGTTATGGGCATCTAAGTTTAGGATATTTTCTTTAATTGCACAAATATGAGATGATGAGAGGTCTTCCTCACCTCTCCCTTGTATTACCAGTTTGCTTGGATTGCTTAGCAACGAAGCAACACCGAGTACCTTTTGAATCTAGCTCTTCTCGAGCTAAGAAAACTTTAGAGTTGGTACACACCGATCTGTGTGGTCCTATGCCAATAAGCTATGGTGGAAAAAAGTATTTTCAATTTTTTGTTGATGATTACTCACAAAAGATGTGGGTTTTCTTCCTTCAATTGAAATCAAAGTTTTTTCATACTTTCAACAATTCAAAAAACTTGTTGAGAAGGGGTTGGGATGTTTCATCAAAACCCTTCTCTCATATCAAGGGGGGAAAACACCTCTGAAGAGTTTTCTTCTTTTTTGAAATAATATGGTATTAAGATAAAACTGACTACAGCCTATACACTTCAACATAATGGAGTTGCAAAGAGGAGAAATCATTTCGTTATAGAAATGGTTCTATGTATGCTAAAGGGAGCACATATTGAGGATCACTATTGGGGAGAAATAGTAAACGCAACATCATACCTCCTAAATAGAGCACCCACCAGAGCTCTACAAGGAAAAATACCACAAGGATATTGGAGTGGTAAGAAACCCTTCATTTATCATTTAAGGTTTTTTGGATGTAAAGCATTCATGCACATTCCAAAACAGAAAATGAAGAAGTTAGATGAGAAGACCTTGCGATGTATTTTTCTTGGTTATGATGAGTTTTCAAAGGGATATCGATTGATAGATCCACTAACCAAGAAAAAACATACAAGTAGATATGTAGGATTTGATGAAGCTCCCACATTAGATATCATATCTACAAATGTATACCTTGAAGAAGAAGAACCTAAGAAATAAAGCTCATATTCAAAGAAAAAGGTTTCAAAATGGTATACTAGTACATTGAGAGATTCTAAACTGAATACACTTCTATATCTAACTTAAGATCGACCATGCACTCGAAGTATGACACAACAGAGAAGAGAAGAGGTATCATCTTTAGAGGTTGATGAGATTTAAAATAGTTTGATGATATATCTATAGATGGAGAGGAAGACAAAGAAATAAATATGGATAATGAATAGGTTTATATGATATAATTGGATGAAAATGAGACTGTAACAGTTCAATATGCACTTAGTGAGCCTCAGTGGAAGGTGGCTATGGAAGCAGAATATACATCTCTCATGAAGAACAATACATGGAAGTTAGTAAATATACCTACAGGAAAGAAACCCATTGGCTGTAAATGAGTGTTCAAAGTAAAGTATAAGGTATATTTGTAGACACCAAAACAGCACCAATCCGATTATGTGACTGCAAAAACTGATCGCTTTGACAAACACAGCCCCCAAGGCAGCCCTCAGAGGTCAAACAGTGGTCCTAACCACTTTCATAGCAATTTTGTAAGGTCAAGAAGCAATTTGGCACATTTTGGCACTTTGTCCAGTATTCGTCTCACCCAGGGACGAATACTAACTGGGATTCGTCTCACCCAAGGATGAATTCTGAAATCGTCTCTGGTCAGGACGAATTCCAGGTTAAACAGGCAAAAATAAAAATACCGCCAAGTGGCAGCCAAGGATAGTCAATTATTGCCCCCTTCCATGCATGCGCGTGCAGGTGGGTAGGTTGGCAGTTGATGGGCTATCACAAGTGCAGTCAGGGAGGAGTCTCCTCCCCCTTGGGAAGGCATGGCTGCCACATGGCATCCCTGCATGCCCCTCCAAAGAGACCCCATGGGTCTATAAAATGGTGGCCTTTCCCACCTCAAAAAGGATATATTGGAGGTGACTTTGAGCAACGAAGTGATGTCCGATTAATTGCCTACTTGCATCCTTTTGATTCACTTTCTCACATCCACTAATCTCTTTCGAAGAGGAGGTAATTGGGTGGCTTTTGAAAGGGTGAATCCAACCCAAATCCAACATTTGACCATCTCAAACAACCAATTTGTCGACACCCCAATCCTAAGAGGTTTTGGGCCCATCCCTAGTGGATTGGCGCCGAAATCAAGTGCCAACGGTGGGAGGCCCACTTGGGCACCCCCGCATTTTTGAAGTTTCATTTTAAAGAATTTCTAGATCATTAGCTTATAGTGCATTTCACGTTATTTTGTTTAGTTAGCTCATTGCTTCAATTTCGTAACATTCTTATCATATTTTGTCATGCTTTGTCGCTTGGGTTTCTTTCTAACTTGCAGATAGCGACGTTTGAATTCCCGAGGATAGAGGCCAAATTTGGGAAATCCGACCATCTGGGTCATCCCAAAATGGCCCCAATCACATAACCCCTCTGTTTGCAGGTGATTTGGAGGTCCCGAGGTTTGACATTGGAGCGGCAGCAACTCGACGCTTTAACACACTGGAATTCGTCTCACCCAGGGACAAATGTTAAGATCCTACTATAAAATAAACTCAAATAACACACTCTCACACAATTGCTTGGAAATAACTCACATAAACATCACATTAATATAACAAAAATTTGCATAAAGAACAATCTCACAATAGAACTGAATCGTAGGCCTCTTCGAGGGGGCAACCTCCTTCAATACTTCATTAATTTTGCAAAAGATGGTTACATTGGTGCCCTTTCGGGTATTTAAGGAGTTTCCTTCCAAGGTTGGCTTACATGCAAAATGCCACCTGGATTACATGCATAATGCCACCCGAATTACATGCATAGTGCCACTTTGAATTACATGCACAATGCCACCCGAATTACATGCACAATGCCACTCGAATTACATGCACAATGGCACACGAATTACATGCACAATGCCACCTATCTACCACGTGTTACATAAAAAAGGGTGCCATTTTTCATAGGCACTACCTAAGATAAAACTTAGAACATTACAAAATATTAATCATGGGTACTACCCACGTTCACTAGGAATTATTACATCAAGGAAGTTATTACATTAAGGGTTAGGATGAGATCCTAACATGCCCTTCTCCTTGAAGAAGCTTTGTCCTCAAAGCTAAAAATGAGGAAACTGTTGCTGGAGTTGATGGAGGGACTCCCATGTAGCATCCTCAGGTTGAAGTCCACACCACTGAACCAGGACCTCTGTGATGGTACGGTTGCGAGTTCGACGATACAACAACTGCTTTGGTGCAAGTAATATGGAGCCTTCTTCATCCAATTCGGGAAGTGTTGATGGAACCTGTACCTTGGAGCTGCCCGAAATGTAGGAGGGAGGCATGAGTGGAGGGTGCCCGTACTCTGCCTCTGGTGGTGGTATGATAGGAAGTGTTGTACCACCATTCAGCCAAAGAAAGCCATTTTGCCCAATGAGTAGGATGATCGGAGGCAAGCAGCGAAGGTAGGATTCCAAGCAGTTATTAACAACCTCTGTTTGACCATCTTTTTGTGGATGGTAGGCTAAAATCATTGTGAGCTAAGTCCCCTGCAACTTAAAAAACTCTTGCCAAAAATTGCTAGTAAGGCTGGGATCACGATCAGATACAATGGAGGTTGGCATGCCATGAAGGCGAAATATGGAGTCAAGGAAAATTTGGGCAATAGTGAATGCTGTGTAAGGATGGGTTAGGGCACAAAAGTGAGCATACTTTGAAAGGTGGTCCACTACCACAAAAATAATAGACTTGTCTCCAGATTTAGGTAGCCCTTCTATGAAATCCATAGAGATGTCAGTCCACACCTGATCTGGTATTAGCAAGGGTGGAAGAGTGCCCGAAGAGTGCACTGTTTCTCTTTTCATCCTTTGACCTGTGTCGCAGTCTGCCACAAAATAGCAAATGTCCTATTTCCTACCTTTCCAAAATAAGGTGCGCTTGATTCGCTCATAAGGTGGTATGATATTGGGAGGTGTACTATCCAAAAATAATGGAATGGCATGGTCACGAGAGCGATGCAGTGGTCGTGTGATGGGTTTTGAAAATATGGCCTCATGTTTGTGGAGAATCTGTTGCATGTCTTGTGGGATTTCACCCATTGGAGATGTGGATGGCTGGATGGAGAATAGTTGTGCAATGACCCCACGTGATGATTTCTTTAGCAATTTATCCATGCCGTTTGAACTGATAATTTGAGGTGTTCCTATCGGGGAGCCCTTGATGATGTGTGTTTGTCCGTTCTGGAAGAACTGCATACAAAGTTTAGCAAAGTTCCAACTGATAGTGCCCAATGTACTCAACCATTGGAATCCCAAAACAATATCACATCCACCCAAATGGAGGGCAAACATGTCCTGCTTGAGTTCATAGTCCCCTATCTTGATTTTAACATTGTGACACTTTCCTTTACAAGATAAGGTTCCCCCATTGGCTACCATGACCTCAAAGGAATTACAATTGTGGATATAGCAATTTGCCCGTTGAGCAACTCTAGGGTCAATGAAGTTGTGCGTGCTTCCCGAATCCAAAAGGATGGAAAGATGTTGGCCCTTGAAACATCCTCGTAACCTTCATGGTTTGAGGAGTAGTAATGTCTGCAAGGGCATGGATTGTAATTGATGTCTCAGGTTCCTGTTTCCCTTCTTCTTGTGGAGGAAGTGTTTCTGGAGGGTCCTCATCCTCATCACTCTCGTCAACGGTATCAGGTTCTCCAACATCTATCAAGAACAATTTTTTGTGTGCACACTTATGCCCCTTGAAAAACTTTTCATCACAATTGTAGCATAATCCTTGGGCACGACGTGCATCCATCTCTTCGGTGGTGAGGCGCTTGGGTGCAGCAGGTTTATTATCATCTGGGTGTTGGGCTCTCGGGGGAAATGAAGGTCTATCTTGAGAAAACTTTGATGGGCGTCTTTGGGCAGAGAGTTTAGATTCGTCCAGACGGGCCAAACTGATAGCTTCCATCATAGTTCGTGGTTTCAACATTTTGACTTCTACTTGGAGTTCCATCTTCAACCCACTCGATATAACAACTCCGGAAGAACCCTTCACTCAATCCTCTTGTTCGATTGGCCAATTTTTCAAATTGAGCTTGGTACTCTCGAACTGACCCTGTTTGTTGTAGTTTGGATAAGGATCCTATGAAGTCCTCAAACTCACTAGGACCAAATCGAGTGAGTATTTGGGATTCAAAATCCTCCCAAGAGATATTTGGGTAGGTAAGACGCAACCATTGAAACTAGTGTAGAGCCTCAGATTCCAAGTTAAAGGAAGCCATCTGGACTCGATGAAATACTGGTACATTATGAAGTCCAAAGAATTGGTCAACCCGACATAGCCACCCATCAACATCCTTCCCACCGAATTTGGGAAAGTCCAACTTGGGCATTCTAAAGGGTGTATCATGGTCACGATTCCTTGTAGAACTCTCAGCTTGGTATTCTGATTTGGGTGGTTCTCTTCTCAGTTTGCTATCCACTTCAGTCAATGCTTCTTCTAAGTGATTGCTAGTGGCCTCATGCTCTAGGCGAAGACCTTGGACTTCTTCCCTTATGGAGTGAAAAGCCGAGTTCAAGTTCTCAATGGCTTTTGTTAGGGACTCCAAGTGTTCTAGTTCTTTCTGGTGTCCACGGGTACCCTGGGCCATTTTTTGACCTTTTGTGACTAGTTACTAAAAATAGAATTGAATTTTTTTGACTTACTATTTTAGTAAGTGCCCAAAAAAAGTGCTTGGGTGCTATATATCAAAATGATCAGTAGGAGGAGGTGGTCACAATGAGCTATATATCTCAACACTACTTTTTTTTTTTTTTTTTTATCTCCTGTTTTGCTGAGTCTAACGGTGTTTACAGATTCTGATTCTGAGCTACTGAGCAAAAGTTGGGTACTGGAGCACTATCTAAAACTGGTTGTGTTTCACACTCAAGATTCTCTGTATTTTGTAGGTGACTGATATGACAGTTCTGTTCTGACTCTGAAGACTGTGAATTCCGCCTCTGATCGTGTCTGACCTCTCCGACTCGATCGACTCGATCGTGGATCGCCATCTGTAAATTTGACTGTTACTCTCCAGACTTTCAACTTAAGTGTCAACCTCATGGCTTATCCCGAATGCATGTCCCTACTATTATTTTTTTGGTAGAGGACTCCTTTATCATATGCTCGCTTTTGAAATGCAGGTTTACGAAAAGGGGTGTTTGGATTCTTATTTTGATTTTTATTTTTGCATTTTTTACAGGTTGCAGTTTTAACAGAACCAGGGAATGCTAAGTATAGGAGTATGTACCACCCATAGGCCCTCTAATATATCGACAAGTGATGAACAATAGTTCTCGGACCAATATTTCAGGCCACTACTCAAGGAGGATTCCACACATACCCTTGAGCACACTACCTGCCTCTCTGACAATATGGGAGGGTAATCATCCAGGATGCTATGTCCCATAGACTATGAGTAATACAAGGCTGAAGAGCTTCCTAATGGCTAAAAGTTTTTTTAATCCTAGATTGTCTCCCGATATACCCGAAGATACATGGGAGCTCAAGTCCGTGCGCGAGTTTTGTCTAAGGCCTGGGTATTGGAGCCTGATCGCCCCTCACTTCACTAGACGCTTTATGGGCTATCTAGATTAGCCAATAATGATAGATCCTTCGTGATATTTTAAAACCCCGGTACAAGGTTTCTACCTACTCAACTAATAATATATATTTTTGTTTTTGGTCTGGAAAAAAAAAAAAACACTGTATTTTTTTTTTGGATTTTTTTAATAAGGAAAAATAGAATGGAAAAAACACACGGAATTTATACCTAACAGGTGGATTGGATGGCAAGAATCGTTGCAATTGTAGTAGAACTTGGCCCTGGAAAGCGCTCTGATACCACTTGTTAAGATCCTGCTATAAAATAAACTCAAATAACACACTCTCACACAATTGCTTGGAAATAACTCACATAAACATCACATTAATATAACAAAAATTTGCATAAAGAACAATCTCACAATAGAACTGAATCGCAGGCCTCTTCAAGGGGGCAACCTCCTTCAATACTTCATTAATTTTGCAAAAGATGGTTACATTGGTGCCCTTTTGGGTTTTTAAGGAGTTTCCTTCCAAGGTTGGCTTACATGCAAAATGCCACCTGGATTACATGCATAATGCCACCCGAATTACATGCATAGTGCCACTTTGAATTACATGCACAATGCCACCCGAATTACATGCACAATGCCACTCGAATCACATGCACAATGCCACACGAATTACATGCACAATGCCACCTATCTACCATGTGTTACATAAAAAAGGGTGCCATTTGTCATAGGCACTACCTAAGCTAAAACTTAGAACATTACAAAATATTAATCATGGGTACTACCCACGTTCACTAGGAATTATTACATCAAGGAAGTTATTACATTAAGGGTTAGGATGAGATCCTAACAGAATAACAGTAGAATTCGTCCTACCCAGGGACGAATTTCAGTCAAGAGCAGATTGGCCGACTGTTTCGATGGCAGTGGCCCTCTGGTGATGTACTTTGTCTATTGTCAAGTTTTTAGGTCATTTAGGCTTACTTTATTTACTGTTTTAGATAGTTGTTCCTATGCATATTTTACCAATTTCAAAGCATGAATTCTCTTTCTTCTCACAAGTGCTACTAATGCTTTGTCTGTCTCTTTGATTGCAGGAGGAACAACAAGAAGTGAGGATTTACCAACAACAGCGGTGGCAATACTTTGGCCCGCCCATTTTGCATGTGGGCATGTGGAAGGAGAACACTTACCAAGATTGTAACCGGATTCGTTTAACGCTCCTAGCCCCTAAAAATGGAGGAGGCGATTTTGTAATCATGTTGGATAAGTTTAATAAAGGGGCTGTGACTTCTCTTTAAAGCTTTGTAACTCGTTTCAATCTATTTGCCTCTTTCATTTTAATGCATTTCTTGTTTTAGGGCTTAGGCACTATTTCAATTCGAATGCATCTAAGTAGTTGTTCTTTCTAAAAACCTTCTGGAATCTCATGCTTTCAGTGGCGATCATGGTGGGACCCTATCCCCTGATTTTTTTTTAGATCCAATAACTGATCTTTGTTGTGTTTTTGTGCTTGACAGGTACAAATTTTTAACACAAACTGCTATTCGTATCTGACTACGACGAATATCAGACTGTAATTTGTCTGACCCTGAGATGAATTTTAAATTCATCTCTAGCAGGGACGAATTCTGTTCTGCAATTCGTCTCACCGAGGGACGAATTCCTGTCTGTAAATTTTCAGAATAGAAAACCAGAAACAGCAAGTTCAGGCAGAAAAAGGGTAAAGTTCTAAACTGTCTCTATCAATTTTTTTGACTTTCTACTTTCAATTTTGTCAATTCTTGGGTGCTTAAATAAAATAGTCGTTGATTTCCTGTTTCATTTTTTTAAGTAAAATAAACCACACACACTACATGTGGCACATTTTAAACCAAGGAGCTGGTTGTAAGACCCCAGCCCTTGAGCAAGACCAACGGTGGGTTCATCACCACCTTGGCTTAGCTTTGCATCCATTTCCCCGATTGTCAACTGTTGTTAGGCATAAATCTTGACGAAAGCTGACCGAGTGTCGTTGGGGTGATTCCCATGCGCGTGAGGATAAGTTTTCTATGGTAGGTGTCATTAACAGGACAATCCCCCTTCCGTACCGCCTATGTTCCATGTACCATATGCTCTCATGTACCTATAGTTTCCCTCTCGTAAGGGCGGGTATATAGAGAGGTTGGTATATCGGTCCGACAATGGTATATTGAAGGGATGACCATTTATGAGAGTCATATGAGCCAACATTATGCATTTAAATGTTCTTCCACATTTGCAAAAACAACATAAAACATCAAAATGCACTAAACCAGTTTAGGACACACCACTAATCCTTAAAAGAGATAATCACGATTTTGTGTATGTGTGTGTTCATTTCTGCTTAGTGTAGACAAAAAAAAAATAGATCATCATAAACGAGATAAAAACTGCTAGCTAGTAGAGAAGCACCACAATGGTGTACACCCGTAGCCAAGCCCAATCAAGGGCAGACACTACGGAAGGTGCACAAAGAGAGGGTGCTGGTCGCCTTCGCTTTAGCCCTGAAGACTTGGCCATACCACCTTGGCGGTCTGGCCTACAAGAAAGTCCACATCAGGCCACTTCAAAAAGGACCTATTGGGAACCTCCTCATTGGGGTATGCCCATTCAACATAGCCCCTTTCGAAAAGATGCTTTACATGTAGATCTTAATGTAAGTAGACAACCGCATCTTGAGGCTAGATCTGAATGGCCGTAGCGCAATGAAGCGCTAGAGAGGCTTAGTGTCCATGAGGAAAGACAGCGTGAGTACGCTACTTCCTCCTTGCCTCACATTCGAATAGAAAGACAAAATTCAGAACGCAGGGCTCTTTACACAGGGTGAGCCAACTTCGCCCGCCACTTTCAAACCCATGAAGGGGAGTATGAGGAAATCCATCACATTCCTCGAGGACAAAAAAAAACATGGGAACCTTGCGCTTTCGCACCCGCTAGGTATCATGATCATACATCGAGGCCACAGCCTCAAGTAAATGTCGCCTACCTCGACAGAGGGAAGCAACCTATTGAAATTTTAGATCATCAAGATCAAGGCAAACATATAGGAAAAATATTTAAGCCTCCTAAACTAAAGAGAGCAGATTAGATTGACCCGACAGTCGCCAGACATGCCGCTCACCAAGCCCGAATCTTGCAGCTTGAGCAGGGTCATCAGGAGTTAGAGTACTTATACCGCCTGAATAAAGAGCGCATGCAGTGCGAAGTGGATGAGTTATGCTACAAACTACCTGAGAGGGCGCCAACCCCTCGCACCCATAGAGAAGAACAATATGAGAGGCACAATCCTTTGGTGCAAGACAGGTCTCTGCGACCTTGTCAAGCTCTGCATCCGAGACCTTATAGACCCGTGAGGGAGGCCACTCCCCGAAACAATGATGGGTACCTTCAACGGGGACTCAATCAAGGTCATAGATCTCGCCCAGAGACTCCTCAAGAAGCTTATGAGGAGTACGAACCAGAAATAGAACGGGCCGAAATGCCCCATCTAGGTGGGAGGGCTGCCACTCGGCCACCCCCCCATAGGCCCCCAGTCTCCCATAATTCACAACGGGAACAAACCAAAGAGGAAGAAATAAAATCTTCTGATGCATAAAAGATGCTATTAGAGCGTTTGGAATCTATGGAGACAAAGGCTTCTAGGCATCAAATACCCACGTTGCGTCAACTTCGCAGCCATCCAGTGCATCCATCAGTGCCTACCCCTCTTTACCCTGAACACTTCAAGTTGCCTCAATTGGCAGTTTTTAAAGGTGAAGAAGACGCACAAGAACACGTCACAAGGTTCCTAAGTCAATGCTTCGGCATCCAAGATAATGATGCATTGTTACTTAGAACTTTCATAACCACATTCGCAGGCCTTGCCTCGGACTGGTTCACACAACTACCCAAACACAGTATAAACAACTTAAATCAATTAGTAGATGCGTTTCTTGAACGCTTTGCCTTCAACACAAGAAAGAAGGCATCACTAAGTGATCTGGCCAGCCTCAGGCAATATGAGGAAGAAATAATGACAGCATATGGGAATCGATGGAGGGCTTTGCTTTCTAAGCTACCCTACCGTCCCCCTATGTCTGATCTAACATAGATGTTTGCATGGAGTTGCTTAAAATCAATCTTTGGTCTATTGTTGCTGCAGCAATACGACATCTTAGAAGAAGCTTTGGCGCAAGCCAGAGTTATAGAAGAGATTAAGATAGGCGAAGGCACAATTGCCAAGCCTAAAAAGAAAGAGTGGAATAAAACCACTAAGACTGGGACAACACAATCACAACCCGCTGCGGTTAACCAAGTTGAGATAAATGCTCCCAAGCCTGTGCTAGAGATGTAGCCCCAAAAGGCCAATTACCAGGCAGTGCCTCCTTGCTATGAAAAAGATAATAAGAAACAGGAGCAGAATCAGTAGCATCACCCTAGGCGACAATTCACCCCTTACACGGAGTCCAGGGACTCCTTATTTGACCGCTTGTCAGTGGCAAACTTAGTCACCCTTCCCGAGATTCAAACTATAGACCCTAATGCTCCCAAGCCTAAGGGATATAGAGAGGAATTGTATTGGAGATTCCATAGGAGAAGGGGACACGATCTAAATGGATGCTGGAAGTTTAAAGGACTAATCCAAGATATGATTGACAATAGAAAATTGGCCGTGGACAACCCCATAGCACCAAACAATCAACAAATGGGGGTATTCAAGGACCCTTTTCCTGCCCACGAGGCACAGGCAAAACCTCTCCAGATTAACGAGGTGCGATAGAATCTTCCCATGCAAGGATTTTTGGGAATGATTAGTATAGTGACATGAAATAAAAAATACCCAGTAGCTGCCCCCGAGGTAGCTACGAGGGAAATTCCAACGACGTCGCAGCCTCAGCAATGCCCTGTGCAAGTACCTCCGCCTAGACCAGAGGTCACGATACGGACCAAACTCACGCAGAGTTTGCGGACCACATCGGCTAGGCTATCCATCTACGAGCTTATTCAATAGTCAACACCTCATAGAGAAGCTCTTATGGACATATTAAAAGCCATCGAATTACAGCCTCATGAAGCAAATTCTTTCAACAACTTCGTGGGACATGTAAAGAGATGTACGGAGCCGGTCATCACCTTTAGAGAGGATGAAATCAAAGCAATATCGAATGACACGGTAGATACACCCCTACATGTTGTTGCGTGGGTCAACGGGATCCCGTACAAGAGAGTGTTGGTAGATACTGGCTTGTCTAGTAACATCATCACCATAGTAGCACTAAAACATTTAAAGCTACCAGCCTCTCATATTACAGCCTTCATGTACACACTATGAGATTTTAATGATGCAATATGCTCGACAGTCAGCACAGTTGTTCTACCCATCCAGGTAGGACAAAAGACAATACCAACATTGGGCCATGTGTTGGAAGGCGATATGGCTTACAATATACTGCTAGGGTGGTCTTGGATCAGGGACATGAAGTGTGTCCCTTCGATCGCTCACCAGTGCTTAAAGTATTCTTTTGAAGGTGAAATACATGTAGTCCCAATGGACTTAGAGCCCTTCAAGTATTGCAATGTGGTACAAATAATGCCTCAGTCGACCCTCCCTTCAACGCATTTGGATTTCCAGTTAAATCCATCTAAACAGGGTCCAATACCGCAGGCACCACCGGTGACCAAAATAGCAAAATCCTAGCCAGGTGAGTCTTCATCATCTGCTCCTTCATTATCAACGCCACCTGTCATGGCCAAACAGAAGGACAAGGGAAAACAAATCATGGAAGAGGCTCCACCCCTAGAAGAGGAGTTTCCCACAATATCAACGGTATCAACAGAAGAAACACCTAGCACTATGGAAGCTGAGATTCCTAAACCACCAAACATGGAATGGACTCAGGAAGGACTCCTATTCCCTCCCTCCAAAGCATCAACAATCACTGTTGAAATGGCCAATACGAGGCACAGGGGAGTACATAGTGCGAGAATGTTGTGGCAACGCCCGCATTAGAGTCGATACGGGATATGGGGAGACCTCGCCTTCCCATAGGAACAGTTGTTCCTCTAGGTCACCCACCCAACCAGACAAATTTTGTGTATGGGGGCCTTGATCATGGTCTGGAACCATGCCAACAAAATGAAGCAGACAAAGAGCCTTTTGTTGAAAACATCAACTATCTGTCAAACCTAGATTTTGCCCTAAAATATCTCGGCCAATGTAATTGGCATGGGTATGGGCTAGGCAGATATGAGCAAGGGATGCGGGTCCTTTGCCAACCAAGATATCAGATGTCATACGATAAGTCAGGAGTAGGGTTCAACCACCCCCTGCCCTTAGACATCTTGGTTGAAAATATGCAAGGCCTAGAAATAGGCAACAACGGGGGATTGGCACTAGATCCTTATGCCAACCCGAATACACAATACACATTGGGAGATTACCTCCCATGGTCAACAAATACCCTTGGAAACAACAGTAATCCCTCTCCTATGCTAGAGAGATGTGAAAGTGCAGACACAAATCATCAAAGAGAACATCAACGGCTTTCGGACATCTTCCTGAAGCTGTTCCCCTTAGAAGTTCCAGTTGAGTCAATACAGTGTCAAGAGGACCAGGTCCCTCCACCAAGAGTGGAACAACCGCAACGGGACCAGATTAACTTCCTGGAACAAGGAGAGTCTTCAACATCGCAAGCAACAGTTGCTAAAGAGAATGAACATTTTTGGGTCTTCGAAAGTGATTCAGAAGATGAGACTGAGATGATCTATCTCAGACATGTGCGATGAAATTATCACCCTTTAACTCATGAAGATCTGATGGGACAGATGGGTATAAGGCTAGGGCATGAATGGTGGGTAGACCCAGTGGGGTGGGACCTAGTGTTGGATCCATGGCTCTATATTCACGATGAGCAACGCCCACCTCGAGATCCTATCATGACATCAATACCAAGGGAAGACCCCATCTTCCTATCAACACATAGGGCCGATCCGTTCATGCTCGTCCCTATAGAACCAGATCCAGAATATAGGGAGCATCTAAAAGAATCGAGTCATCATACCCACGGTAATGGAGACCAAGCCCATTCCATCCACATGATCTCCATTGATTTGACCGCACCCATCCGCAATCTGGATGATCCATCACGGTCATTGCATCTAGACATAGATGTCATCGATTGGGATCGTGTCAATTCACCTTTATCACCATTAGAGTACTGGCCTTTCGATGAAATACATAATTTTACCCCAGGGACAACTCAGGATATTTTTCAAGCTAAAGAGGAACCCGAAGTTCCTAATGCAGATCTAAATTCAGCTAATGATATCCATATGATCCCGACTCCACATCAGTTGGAGGACGGATCCCACATGTCAGTCGAGGAGATGACTGATGTAGAAATCGGCACAGATCCAATGAATCCATGGATTCTTAAGCTGGGGGTAAGTATTTCCCCTGAAGAGCAAGTCGACTACATTGCCCTTCTCAAAGAGAAGGAGGTTTTTGCATGGTCGTATAAAGATATGCCAGGACTAGACCCGCAGCTAGTCACGCATAATTTAACGCTTGATCCGACAATCAAGCCTGTAAAGCAAAAACTACGTAAGATGCACCCAACAGTGGCCTTAATGGTCAAAGATGAATTGCAAAAGCTGTTGGATGCACAATTTTTCATCTGCGTGGATTATCCACCATGGTTGTCCAACATGGTTCCTGTCAAGAAGCCCGACGGGAGGATTCGCATATGTACTGATTTTCGAGATCTCAATAAAGCGAGTCCTAAGGATGATTTCCCCTTGTCGAGCATTGATGCGTTGGTAGACGCTACAGCAGGTCATGAAATGCTCTCCCTAATGGATGGTTTCTCAGGATACAATCAAATTCGTATTAATCCTGAAGACCAACTAAAAACGGTGTTCACAATGCCTTGGGGGACATTTTGTTATAAGGTCATGCCTTTTGGCCTTAAAAATGCTAGCACCACCTACCAACGTGCCATGACATATATCTTCCATGATTACATGCACAAAACTTTGGAAGATTACATGGATGATTTGTTAGCCAAGTCCCTCTTGCGCTCAAATCATATCGGTGACTTAAGCAAGATCCTCGATCACCTCATAGAGCATAAAGTTAGACTAAACCCCAAGAAGTGCGTCTTTGGCGTCACATCTAGAAAACTCCTGGGTTTCATAGTCTCAAAGCAAGGAATCGATGTGGACCCAAAGAAAGTCAAGGAAATCCTTGAAATGGTTCCCCCAACTACAATCAAGCAGCTCAAAAGTCTACAGGGAAAGGTCGCGTCGATTAAACGCTTCATAGCGCAATTATCTGACAAATGCTGACCCATGAACAAACTATTGCACAAGGGGGTTACATTTCATTGGGATGACGAGTGCTAGTCAGCCTTTGATGAGATCAAACAATACCTGGTTTTGCAACCAGTATTGGCACCACCTAGACCAGGAGTGCCGTTCTACTTATACATCTCAGCTACTGAGGTGGCACTGGGCGCCATGCTAGCCCAGAAGAATGAACGTCACAAGGAATAGGCTACTTACTATCTTAGCCGCACCCCAGTCAGTTATGAACTTAACTATGCATACGTTGAGAAAATTTTCTTGGCAATGGTGTTTGCTACCAAAAAGCTATGCCACTACATGTTGAGCAACACTACGTATGTTGTGTCTAAGGAGAATCCATTGCGATACATGATGAGTCGTACTTATCATAGTAGTCGCACGATGAAATGGATCATGTTGTTGAAGGAATTTGACATAGAGTTTATTGGACAAAAATCTATCAAAGGACAAGTCATAGCCGATCAACTAGCAGAGGCTCCTCTTGAAGACGATCAGCCTCTGGTCATAGAACTACCCGATGATGGGGTCTTCCATGTCTCAGAATCGCCAGATTCTGATGAGCCTGAGTCACAGGCCGACATAACCCTATTATTTGATGGTTCTAAATGTGATCAAGGTGGTGGCGTAGGAATTGTATTCTTCACATCGTAGGATGTTCCCATGCCCCTGTCATTTAAATTAAACTTCCCATGCACCAATAACAATGCAGAGTATGAAGCCTTGCTCCTAGGTCTTCAGACAACAATCGCCATGAACATCAAAAGACTGAATATCTTTGGTGATTCGCTGTTAATAGTCAATCAAGTCAAAGGGGTATATCAATGCAAATGCCCAGTCCTGCGAGCTTATAAAGCCCTCATGGACAAATTCCTGGCAAAACTTGAGTGGTATGACATCGATGCACTCCCTCGATCATCGAATCGTTTTGCGAACACAATGGCCTCCTTGGGGTCACTAATTTTGCAAGACCTTTTCGGTGATATGACAACCATTCAAGTTAAAACCTTATCGCAATCCGCGATGGAGCGTACAAGTTTAGACTTGACGCCAGGAATCCACATGATCCAGATTGAACCATCCTCGGATAAGTTCTCTCGAATCCGAGATCGTCTGAAACGTGCCAACTGGGGGTCCTTGTTCTCTCCGACTCCCATTAATAGCAACACAATGCTATTCTTACAAGTTCTATCCCATTCAGTGTTTGCTAGGGATGAACTTCAAGAGGGATTGGTTGTTCATACTGTCAAGGTTTTCGATCAATAGGACTGGTATTTACCCATCAGAGACTACCTCAAGCTAGGTAATCTCCCACTTGAATTGACTCATGCCGCAAAACGAGCACTCAAGCGAGAAGCGGCTAAGTATGTCTTGATAGGAGACATTTTGTATCGTCGCAGCTATGAAGGAATCCTCCTTCATTGCTTGGACCAGCAAGAGTCCACTTGGGCATTCACCCAAGCGCATGATGGTACATGTGGTGGCCACTTCAGTGGTATGGACATTGCAAAGCGCATTCTTCGCATGGGCTATTATTGGTCATATTTAGAGTGAGATTGTTGCACCTATGTCAAGAAGTGCGTGAAGTGTCAACATCATGCCAATTTGATGCACGTACCTTCTCAGGAATTGCAGACAGTCCAATCTGCTTGGCTATTCTCACAGTGGGGCTTCGATCTAATTGGAAAGATCTCCCCTGCGTCGTCAGGCCATCACACGTTTATCATAACGACCACAGAATATTTTACCAAATGGGTGGAAGCGATTCCGCTTACCTCTACGACAGGACCCCGCATTGCGGAGTTCATTTTGCATAACATCATATGTCGTTTTGGTATTCCATCCAAAATAGTCTTAGATAATGGGACGCCTTTCAAGAACAAATATGTGCATGCTTTGACCACAAAGTACAAGATTCAGCACGACTTTTCAACTCCCTATTATCCGCAGGCGAATGGGCAAGCAGAGGCGTCAAAAAAAATGCTAGTTGCCATCCTTAAAAATACTGTCACAAATAGTAATAAGGATTAGTACATTCAAATCCCACTTTCCCTATGGGCCTATCGCACTAGCATTCAGACACCCACTGGGGCTACTCCGTTTTCGCTTGTGTATGGCTCTGAGGCAGTCATGCCTCTAGAGTTGGGTATTCCTTCCCTGCACATATCATTGCAGGAGTTCATCGATGATGACTCTGCGCGACAGGCCCGATTAGACCAGCTTACGTTGCTTGATGAACGACGCGTTAATGCTCTCGAGCATTTACGTATTTATCAAGAGCGACTTAAGAAAGCTTACAAAATGAAAGTTCACCTAAGGTACTTTCACATTGGTGATTTGGTTTTGAAGGAAAACCAACAAAATTCTAGTTTTCCATCCCACCTAAGGGACAAGTTTGCGGCAAATTGGTTAGGTCCATATGTCATTGATAGCAAAATAGGACCCGGGACGTACCGGCTAGCTTCTCTTGACGGTATCAAGGAAAAATAACCCTTGAATATCAGTCATTTGCACCCATTTCATATCTAAGAAATCCAAATACCTAAAAGGCTCCAAGGATTCTTGAAATCACTTGGTCAATCCCTAAAAGGCTCCAAGGATTCTTGAAATCGCTTGGTCAATCCCTAAAAGGCTCCAAGGATTCTTGAAATCGCTTGGTCAATCCCTAAAAGGCTCCAAGGATTCTTGAAATCGCTTGGTCAATCCCTAAAAGGCTCCAAGGATTCTTGAAATCGCTTGGTCAATCCCAAAATGCTCCAAGGATTTCCACAATCGCTTGGTCAAAAATCAAGAAAATTCAAAAACAACAAAAATCATCAAAAAAAAAAAAACAACAAAAATTTTGCATTTCATTTCTAGGCATGTTCAAATTCATCAATAGAGAGTTTTCTCGCATCTCACCTTCATATTCACCAAAATCAATCCATAAAAAATACAAAAATACATCACTACATCAAAGCATTGCATCCATACATTGCATATTTGTGGTCGTATAGGTCAAAGGCACCATAGGCTATAATTGCTCTACTAGTCCATCTTGTTCAACACTGTTCCATTTTACAAAAACAACAAAAACACCATGCATTGTTTTTACCACACTAGAGTCAGTGGTCTTTTAATGTATCAAGAGTTTTTGTGATTCAGTCATCATTTTGCTCTTTAGCTCCGTACTGTACCGAGTCAAACAAATTTTATGAAGGTAGAGTCATACTTGAAATACACCTTGTTACGTAACATCCGAACACAAATTAAAACACATAAAACAATTCCTAAGTTGTGTGAACGAAATATGAAACCTGCACAGTAATCCAGGTCACCATGAGCGAAATGGTTATCTTGCTCATCCCCCTGTGCGAATGACCCCAAGAATGCTTGAGAGTTGGCAAAATGACAAGCATCCTCCCTACCCAATTCCCTAAGAATCCCTAAGTTCTCAATAGTTGCAAAACATCAAAAATTTGCAAAAATGTCAAAACTCCAAAATTTGACATCCTACAGTGCACACATCAAAAAGCACAAACAATAGTGATTATCGTCACTCCATCCCTTGCTCAAAATAAAAACAAATCAAAATAAACAGTGAGCTTATCACTATAAACAAGCAAGTATCCTAATACAATTGAAGAAAAGAAGGGAGTTGAACTTGAATCCCTGGAACTCTCAGCATTCTAAAAGGTCATGAGGTAAGCCTCAGTACCGGTTTGGTTGATAGCCTATGAGTCACTGGCGGTAAACTTCTCGCATGACGATATATCTATCACATTCACTTGTGTGTAGATCAATGTTTGCATGTGGATGAGCTAGCATATGGTATCCTGGATAACACCGCAGACTAATCTAACTAAATACAACAAAGGAGTTAGTGGAGCTAATTGGGTGATCCTCAGTACAGGTTCGGTTGAAAGCCCATATAGCACTGGCGGTATACTGACAAATACCACATAAATGAACTCAGCTGCACACACAGGGATGTGAAATAACTTGGTCAAAAACAAGTCCGATTCATACCTTGTTCAAAAGTCTTGTAAGATAAAGTACAGTCATGGCTAGTGAGCTAAAACTATCTGAGTTTCAGAAAACCTTAGCTACATTTCTAAACCAACTACGCTGCTTTTCATCCTTACAATACCATAAAAAAATACAAAAAGAGAAAACCACCTGTATACATACAAGAGTCATACATCATAACAATCGCCTAAAAGCAAAATAAAGAGCGTCTTAAAACAGTCTATGGTGCCATAACCAATCATCACAAAATTTCATTCATCCACGTTGCATACCACATAAAAATAAAAAACATTTGCATTCATCATTTGCATACGCATTCGGAAAAATAAATAAACATGCATACATCCATAATCATTAGCCATCATGCATAACAAAAATCAAATCATCACATGTACAAAACCAAAATAAAATCGATATATATATATATATATATATATATATATATATATATATATATATATATATATATATATATATATATATATATATATATATATATATATATATATATATATTCGTCAAAAAGATGCCCACAGGCTACAAAATTGGTCCTCAGACCCAGCAATCATATCCACAAACGCAACCTAAAGCATCGATCACCATGATCATGCAGGATCGGTACGACTGGAACTACCCCCCGTGGTGTGGGTCCTATGGGACCCTGCAGGGTGGCTACTGCTAGCCCTCGCATCATGCCTGCTACCGCCTCCCTCATCTAATCACCTGCAACGAGATGATGCTGACTGCTCAGTCACACTATCCCTCGTCCGACGTGAAGATCCACCGCCCGAGGGCTCAGGTAGCCGCCCACCAAGGCGGATAACCTCCCTCTCCAAGTCTATCCGATGCAGACACCACTCTACCTCTCATCGATGATAGTAAGACACTGCATCATCATGCTATGCCAAAACCCTATCCCGCTCTGCTAGCTGGGCCCGCAGGAGATCCCTCTCCCATAGCGTCCCCCAGCTCCCGCCTCGCATCCCCCAACTCCAGATCCTGTATCCGCAGTAGCTCTGTCAATCATGCATTCTCAGAGCGTATCTCAGACTCCACCTCCTTTGTATCTACCTGATGTACAGGACTCTCTAGAACAGTAGCCTACTCTGGCTCCCACTGCTCCTCTACATCCTGCATGTCCGGCTGATCCAGAGTGCCCAGATCTACCTCCTCATCCCCAACATCCACCATGTCTACATCATCCAACGAACCTCCCCAATCATCCCCTACTACCTCAGCACCCTCTGCTACTGCCTCTGCACCTCCTAGTGGCCCCTCCCCTCTCCATCGTCGCAGCACCCACCACGAGTCATACTCAGTGGTAGTCCCGACGTCGTCTACGTCTGGGACATCAATCACCGCATCTGACTCCTCACCCAATGGTGTGGTGACAGGTAGATCTAGAGCCCTCTCGTCTCCCCAATGCCGATAGACCCCTGGTGTACCCCAAACTATCGTGTAACCCAGCTATACGAGAAAAACTCATGCTCAGTCTCGTGTCGTCCAGTCAACCACCGCTCCCTGCGTACCTATCGGAGCCACTCTCTAGCCTTCGGCCAGGCTGGACAGTCCCGATAAGGGTTCCAAACCACATCCTCGAGAGTAAGCCAAGAGAAGGCATCAGTATAGTGCTCTACAACACCTGCCCATCGCCGACTCTGCCCCTGCTTCACAGACCACCGCCACAGAGCTGCGTAGCCTATCTCCTCATCCTCCATCGTCGCCCGAGTCATCCATGGTAACCCGGTCGGCCTCTCAACTGCTATGTGCTACCCCATACAACTCCCCGTAGGGCTGTGCTAACAGTGTTTATCCCCATCTCAAAATCAATGGTGCCTCTATCGGGCACTCTGCCAACTGCCACACCAAATCCAGTAGGTTCCACAAGAACTTTGCGCCTGACGAGTCAAGTAGTAGCATGTTAGAAATGAGGCCCATCAAGGATGCGTGCCACACTCCTAACAACCCCCTCTCCTACCACCACCCAACCAAAATCTCGCCAGCCTGGCAGTCCACCTCGACTGTCTCCACTGGGTTCGCTACACCCAGCCGCCCCCCATGCCCAAAGCACCTCGTCAGCACAGCAGTCTGCTGATCGCGCGGTGATGTCATGATAAGTAGTCCATCTATAAAAATTTAGAGCAACTGATAGACATCCTCCAGAGTCACAGTCATCTCCCCTGTCGGGAGATGGAAGGTGTTAGTCTGTGGATCCCAGAGTTTGATCAGGGCCATCAGATAGACCTGATCTGGGACCACAGGCTCCAGTCGATCCACCTGCTTGAGCCCAAGGGCATCAAGCCATTCCAATTCATCATCAACCAGTGCTCCCCGAGCCTCAATAAAAGCAGCAGGTACACGGTATCGGCTCCTAACCTGCAAAAGAAAATTTCAACAAAAAAAAAAAAAATTTAAAATCAAGAAAAAGAAAACTGTACAAAAAAACAACAAACTTACAAGAATAAACTCTAGGAGGCACTTACAGGTTTCGCTTCGGCTCCGCCGCTCGAACCAGTTTGTGTACTCATGATGGCAGGGAAAAATTTCAGCAGCGCTTCGCTTCGCAGAATTACCTCCTCCTCCCAGAGCTCCAAATTCACAAGAAAAAGTTGACACAAATGAGCCCAAATGCAATTTTTGGTCCTTAAATAGGCCTTTTGAGCTGGAATTCATCCTTTACTGGGATGAATGCTCTGGTTAGTGCTCATCCCACCCAGGTATGAATTCTACAGCTAGAATTCGTCCCACCCTGGGACGAATTCAAGCCAAAAACTTCAAAAACATCAAAAAATGAGCAAAAATGCACCAAAAACCAACAATAAATCTGCCCGATAAGAGTGCCGTTGCACTTGACATCCCAGGAATACAAAATAGACATTGGGGTCACAAATTGTCATTCTCCTACTCCCTAAGAAGGCTACTTTAGCAGGACCGCTCCATAGGAAGATGAATTTTCGCCAATTTTAGCTCCAAATAGCGTCACAAAAAGGGTCAAAACCCACCAAAAACAGGTCCAAATGTTGGAAAAATTACACATGCTTAACGATAAACCATCTAAAGGAACCCTTGCACAAGTCATCTTGGGTCAAGCGACTCGTCGCTTTTCTCACGAAGGTCATTCCCTCATCGATTCGTCGCTTGATGGGGTAGTCACACTTAGTCACCAATCAACAAGCACACACCCAATTGGGGAAAACGACATGCATTCAAAGAATCATTGACAAAGACAATTACGTTCCTACTTGGGGTAGTAAACAAGCAATAATCAAATTGATCAAACACTTGGCATTCGTGAATCATGAACACAAGGTTCCCCTGTGGATAAAAGGTTGCGCCCTTTGCCTAATCATGACTGATCAATGTCCAAGCTCAAGTCACACCTCACCAGAATAGGTTAATACTTGAAATCAAATTCCTTAGCTCGTCAAAAGCAAGGATTCAAGAATGCATGCCCTTTCCATGCTTGGGGCATCAAAAGTTGGTTAGGTTACCAAGAAACCTTAATCATTAGTGCTTTGGTTATATATTTTTGCTCGGCGTTGCGCCATGCACAGTGCATCCCAAAAAGGGGCATCTGTAGACACCAAAATAGCACCAATCTGATTATGTTACTACAAACACTGATCGCTTTGACAAACACAGCCCCCAGGGCAGCCCTCAGAGGTCAAACAGTGGTCCTAACCACTTTCATAGCAATTTTGTAAGGTCAAGAAGCAATTTGGCACATTTTGGCACTTTTTCCAGTATTCGTCTCACCCAGGGACGAATTCTGAAATCGTCTCTGGTCAGGACGAATTCCAGGTTAAACGGGAAAAAAGAAAAATGCCGCCAAGTGGCAGCCAGGGACAGTCAATTATTGCCCCCTACCATGCATGCACGTGCAGGTGGGTAGGTTGGCGGTTGATGGATGTCACAAGTGCAGTCATGGAGGCCCAAGTCAGGGAGGAGTCTCCTCCCCCTTTGGAAGGCATGGATGCCACATGGCATCCCTGCATGCCCCTCCAAAGAGACCCCATGGGTCTATAAAATGGTGGCCTTTCCCACATCAAAAAGGATAGATTGGAGGCGACTTTGAGCAACGAAGTGCTGTCCGATTAATTGTCTACTTGCATCCTTTTGATTCACTTTCTCACATCCACTAATCTCTTTCGAAGAGGAGGTCATTGGGTGGCTTTTGAAAGGGTGAATCCAACCCAAATCCAACATTTGACCATCTCAAACAACCAATTTGTCGACACCCCAATCCTAAGAGGTTTTGGGCCCATCCCTAGTGGATTGGCGCCGAAATCATGTGCCAACGGTGGGAGGCCCACTTGGGCACCCCTACATTTTTGAAGTTTCATTTTAAAGCATTTCTAGATCATTAGCTTACAATGCATTTCATGTTATTTTGTTTAGTTAGCTCATTGCTTCAATTTCATAACATTCTTATCATATTTTGTCATGCTTTTTCGCTTGGGTTTCTTTCTAACTTGCAGATAGCGACATTTGAATTCCTGAGGATAGAGGCCAAATTGGGGAAATCCGACCATCTGGGTCATCCCAAAATGGCCCCAATCACATAACCCCTCTGTTTGTAGGTGATTTGGAGGTCCCAAGGTTTGACATTGGAGCGGCGGCAACTCGGTGCTTTAACACACTGGAATTCGTCTCACCCGGGGACGAATAACAGTAGAATTCGTCCTGCCCAGGGACGAATTTCAGTCAAGAGCAGATTGGCTGACTGTTTCGATGGCAGTGGCCATCTGATGATGTACTCTGTCTGTTTTCAAGTTTTTAGGTCATTTAGGCTTACTTTATTTACTGTTTCAGATAGTTGTTCGTATGCATCTTTTACCAATTTCAAAGCATGAATTCTCTTTCTTCTCACAGGTGCTACTAACACTTTGTCTGTCTCTTTGATTGTAGGAGGAACAGCAAGAAGTGAGGATTTACCAACAACAGCGGCGGCAACACTTTGGCCCGCCCATTTTGCATGTGGGCATGCGGAAGGAGAACACTTACCAAGATTGTAACCGGATCCGTTTAACGCTCCTAGCCCCTAAAAAGGGAGGAGGCAATTTTGTAACCGTGTTGGATAAGTTTAATAAAGGGGCTATGACTTCTCTTTAAAGCTTTGTAACTCATTTCAGTCTATTTTCCTCTTTCATTTTAATGCATTTCTTGTTTTAGGGCTTAGGCACTGTTTCAATTCGAATGCATCTAAGTAGTTGTTCTTTCTGAAAAGCTTTTGGAATCTCGTGCTTTCAATATTGTACTATTGATAAGTATAAGGCCCATATTGTTGCAAAGGGCTATGCTAAAAAAGAAGGCATATATTATGAAGAAACTTTTGATCCTACTACAAATATGACTACCATTCGAGTACTTTGTGCCATGGTAGCTCATTTTGGGTGGAAGTTGCATTAGATGGATGTTAAAAGTGCCTTCTTGAATGGTGACTTGCAAGAAGAAGTATACATGACTCAACCAAAAGGATTTGTGGTTGAAGGACAAGAACATAAAGTTTATAGATTGATCAAATCCTTGTATGGTCTCAAACAACCCCCTCGAGCTTGGTATATCAAAATAGACAGTCACCTAGTGTAGCATAGATTCAAAAGAAGTACTTATGATGATAATCTCTATATTAAGAACAATGGTTCTGATATAGTGATTCTGGTGTTATACGTATATGATCTGATCATAACAAGTTCAGAGAAATTTTTTGATGCAGTAAAATATATTTTGAAAAAATCATTTGAAATGATAAATCTAGGACTTCACTATTGTCTTGTTTTGGAAGTGACTCAGAAAAAGTATCATATCATAGTAACATAAAATAAGTATGCGAAGACCTTAGTCAAAAAATATTGGATGACTAACTATAAGTCTAAAGCAACTCCAATGGAGCAGGGACTTAAGTTATCATGATATGATGAATCACCTAAGATAGATTGTACTCTCTATTGCTATCTAATTGAGAGTCTCATATATATAACTAATACCAGGCCTGATATCAATATGACTATGGGTTATCTTTCATGGTTCATGCAGGAACCCAAGGCAAGTCATTGTAAAGCAACAAAAGGAGTTTTACATTATGTCCATGGTACAACATATTTTGGATTGGAATACAAAAAGAATAACAAGTTCTATCTACAAGGATACATAGACTCGGACTATGATGGATCCATTGATGATCGAAATTCAACTTCTAGATACATTTTTTATCTTAGATCTGGTTCTGTCTCTTGTCATAGCAAGAAGAAGCAGGTGGTTGGTATCTCTTCTATAGAGGTAGAATATCACGCAACTAGTGGAGTAGTCTGTGAGATAATGTGGTTACATCACATTATTACAAATATGAGTCTTCCACTTTATTTGTTTTACAAAAATTAGGGGGTTTTGAATCTTGTCAAGAATTTGATCTTCCATGATCGCACCAAACACATTGACACTCGTTGTCATTTCATTCACGATGAAGTTCCAAAGCATAGTATACAGCTCCACTATATTTCATCTGATGTGCAAGTTGCATATATTTTCACCAAGACACTTGCATGTGTCAAGTTTGAATTGTTTTACAATGCCCTGGGTATTTGCCAATAATGTAATAAGGGGGGATGTTAGCATAAAATGTTGCATATTTCATTATGTGGCATTAAATAAAAATAGCATTGTGTTAGCGCTCTCCAATTCATGGTGGTTAGCAAACCAATTCAGGTGGTTCAACCACCCGAACCACTCCTATAATCTTGGTTTAACATTATCCATAGGAAATCATTGTTGGCCCTCTTTTTGAATATCCCAATAAATAGATAGCCAAATTACCAATCTATTGCCTTCTCTAAAAACATGACTCATATCTTCATGCTCGAATGAGTTAAAGGTTCCTTAGTCTTGTCATTATTATAATTACAACCCACCAAATCTTTGTAGCCCTATTTTTAATTCAAATGATATATTAAGAGAATATCCCTCTACTATAAGCTTTCTTACTTCTAACTACCTTGCTAGTTTTACTCCTACCAAATTTGCTCTAACTATTGCTAGATGACTTGTCATGGATCCAAGAAAAATATTAATAACACCAAATAGGATCTCTTTGCTACTCATTATTATTTCCCCCCTTCCTTCCATATATATTTACTCTTATAGTATTTTCTATGTTTAAATACCCATAGAAAAAAATAATAATTCAATTTTCCTCTTCATGATTTGTGATTGAAGGAGATTTACTAGTTATTCTTATTTTTGTAAAATTAACAAAAAAATGAAATAATTTTTTCTTAAACAATATAGATAAATAAGGTCCTAAGGACAAAACTAAAAAAAAAAACTAAGGTTGTAGAACCTAATTTACAACAAAAATTAAAAGACCATAAACCTTATTTCTGACTTGATTTACAACAAAAGTAGAAAACCAAAAACTTGTAAAATAAAAATAGAAAAATGAGTGATTTTTATATAGGAGTATATCATGTGTCAATAGAAGATGATACACCTCATTTCTTGTAAAAATTATATCCCTTATTTTTAACATAAATCATCAATAAAATGTGAATCATAAGGGTTAATGAATCCTAATTTTGTGATTTGCTATTTAAAAAAATTCATTATATCTATTTTATTTATAAAATAACAAAATACAAATAAATTTAAGATTTAAGACCTAATGAAGAAACTAATAAAATTATAAAAACTACATAACCTTATTCACACTAGAAGCAAAAAGGCTTAAAACTTGATTCACAATAAAAGTAGGAAAACTATAAACATGATTCACAGTAGAGGCAGAAAACCATTTTGGTCTTATCTTAATCCAAGGAAAATAGAATAAAAATTTATTTATTTTTCTTAAGGAAGGGAATAAAGACAATGCAACAAATAGTATACCCTAAAATACAAATTACATGAACTTTTCGTTTCAATACCCATAGATAAAAGAATGATTTAATTTTTTTTCTTCATAATTTATGATTAACATAAATTCACTGTGACAAAAGAGACAAATTTATGGTCCTAAGGTAAAAAATAACAAAATACTAAAACTACAAAACACAATTTATAAGAGAATAAAAAAGGATAGAAACATGATTCATAGCAAAAGTAGAAAACTAGAAATTTTATTCATAGTAGAGGTACGAAAACTAGAAACCTGGTTCACAACAAAAATATAAAACTAGAAACTTGATTCACAATAGAAGCAAAAAATCATAAACATATAAAATAAAAGTAGAAAAAAAACCAATCATTGTGTGAAGATCATTTAGAGGATGATACACTTTTTTTTTTGTAAAAATAATTTAGAGTATGATACACTTCCTTGTTTGTAAAGATCATTTAGAGGATTATTTTTTTACAATGTCTAGTTTATGACACATAGCAATTGAGTGCATTATTAATAGAAAGAAATAGATAGCATATAGTAAAAAGAAAAGGAGTAATTACCACATTGTGAATTACCAAATTTCATAGTATTTTTTAGATATAAATAGAATCAATCATTACCTAGTATTGCTTGAAAAAAATACAAGAAATAAAAAACATAAAATATGAAAAATAATGTAATTATGATAACAATGAAGAATTATATACAAAATTGACATATATATATATACACACACACATGGGGGCATGTGTGTGAATATAATGTCATTAAAAACATTCTAAGCATACCTTTTGAGAATTATTAATTTACTAGTGTCTGCTTTATGGCACATAGCAAATGAGTGCATTATTAATAGAAAAAGGAATAAATAAAATAAGTAATTAGCACAAATTTAATTGTTAGATTTTATAGTAATTTTTAGATATAAAAAATCAACCATAACCTAGTATTGTCTAACAAAAGAAATATAGGAAATAAAAAATAAAATATATATTTTTTAGTATAATGCTAAAAATTGAAATGCTTGATTGTATGAAAATAATTCTACTACTAATCTAAATAAATTTCAAATAAAATTCAAAGGTTGAAAGGTGAGAGAAAATAAAATAAAACAAGTTGATACTACCCTGAACACCAACTCTGATATACTAAATCAACAAATGTAATTTAAACCAATCCTAACCCAACCAATATTCACATAGTTTGAGGTTTAGGATGGTGTAATATTCAGAGGAACAAAAAACTATGAGATTAAATAAGTGCAACCACCATCAACATCTATATATTGAACACAATAAATGTTGAAAGCCTTTATTATAAAATATTGTTATTAGGTACATTGTTTCAGATTTTTCCATTTCAGTGGATTACAAGAATAGAGCTCAAAATACAATAACCACTTGCTTTAGAAATACCATCTGGTTACAAAGACAAAAAAAAAGTTGCATAGCTAATATATGGTTTCCAACCATTGTAATGGGCTAGTGAGCCAATATTTCTACAATTTTGTGGCCTTCACCTAGCATTATATTTTGTAATTAATTTCTATTTACTTCTAGGATGTGCCCCTTGAAATTAATTTTCCTGTCATACTATATCCATACCTCATTAAATTGGAACAACTTTGGTCATCCCTCATAAATTATTTATCTAGAGTTAGTCTAGCAATGGCTAGACTTCATTTAATTTTAGTTTGCATGATGCTCAAGAATTTTAGAACCACCATGCCTCATTAATTAATAATTCTATAAAACCTAGATGGATCATTGATTTCCTGCATCTTCAATATTTGCATGATTGTATTCACCTAGCACTCATTTAAATACCATATCTTCGATTACATCCACCATAATTAATATGGCCATGAGAAAATTTTCTATAAAAATTAAAAAAAGCAAAGGTTAGAACATTAATATTATTATTAATTTAATTTTTTTAATTTCCCTAAGGTTTTAAAAATTTTAATTTTTTAATATATATTTTTAAAACTCTTTTCTTTCCATCTACAACAAAAAAATTTCTAGGGTTAAGACCATACATTTTTGGTATTACATCATTGTTCATTGTTAGGCCATCAATCCGGGTGGCCTTCAATCAATGAAATCAACATATAGGTGTTGAATTTTGAATACGAGGTGCTCGCCTTCATACCTTAAGATCTAAATGCTAAATTCTAATTGTTGGATTTCCTCTTCAATTTCCAACATTAATTTCCATTATCAGGCTTCATTTTTTAATTATTGGGTATTTTAGGATTCTTTGTTGATGCCAACCCCCCAAATTCTAATACTTCGAAAACTACTGGATTTTGGGACTTCACTTATTTCCAATAATATTCCTGATATGCCATAATTATAGGATTTAGAGATATCAGGTGATAGGATTTAGGGATGTTATCAAGCTCTAGACAGGCCCAAGATGTCCAATAAAGCCCATACTTTGCTAATTTTTCAACTTCTCAAAGTTATCGAGTGACAAGATTTTGATATGCTACCATAGAGAGGTCCAAAATCTCCGACAAAGCCCATACTTAACTAATTTTTCAACCTCTCAAAGCTATCGGGTGATGAGTTTCAGGATCTTATTTCTTTCCGCCATAGTCCAAGATCTTCGATAATATCAACACTTACATAAATTTTTATTTTATTAAAGCTACTCAGTGATGGGATTTCAGGACCTATGCGCTTTCTGCCATGGTCTAAGATCTTTGACAATGCCCATACTTAGCTAATTTTGGATCCGAAATTAATTTTTAAAGCTTGGAACAAAATTCTATTGTGTGGAAATGACTTTTAATTGCCTAGAAATAATTTTAAGCACCCAATTTTTTTTTTAATCATATGATATCAAAAATAATTTTCAATAGCTCGAAATTAATTCTTGATAGTCTAGAAATAAATTTTAATTGTATAGAGTCAATTTTTAAATGTTGGGTGATGAATTCCCATTGCTTGAAAATTACTTTCAACTACTTGAAATGAAATCCAAGTATCTAAAATTAAATTTCAATATGCTTGAAATGAATTCCATATGCACCAAAAAATTTTGAAGTGCCTAGAAAAAATTTCTAATTGCCCACAAGATAAATTTTAATTTCATTTCATTTGAGGTCTAAGGCTTCAAAATATGCATAAGGCTTTTTTTAATAACTCTTGGGTGACCTTGGTAGCAACATTTCGGACAACCCCACATAAGATAAACAATTTAGGGCATTAATTTTTCTTAGAGCCCACACCAAAACAAAATTTAGAAGAGCTATTTTTAGATAGCATCAATTGGAAGGAAAAATAAATAGAATCATGGCAACAATTATCATAACAAGCTCATGACACAACAAAATTTAAAGACACAAAATAGTTTTCAACTAAAAAACTCTAAGCTTGATATGATTCAAAAATTACATATAAACCCGAGAATAATAAGAGAAGACATACCAAAAATTTAGAAAGTGGGTCCTCAATATAGACTGGGGTGTGTTGTGCAAGTGCAATAAGAGTAGGCATCAAACCCAACATTTGCACATTCTTAATAGACAACTCTTAGTGTTACTTTATGGGAATGCAGAAAATAATTATGAAGTTGGTGTTACTAAAGTATTATTCTTCCTAGGCAATTTATTCATAGCCAATATATCAGTATTTTTTAGAATTTTACAATAATAGATATGCAAATTATTACACAAAAATATGAAGAGAAGAGTGGAACTGATTGATTTATCTCTAGGATCAATTTTGTATAAATAGCAGAGTTGATCATTCAAAGCCATTGGATTATAACAACTCATCAAACCTTATGAATACACCACTTAGAGTTATCCTGATACATGGAGGAGTGGAAACTCAAGTGTGTATCCTAGTGAACTTAAGAAAATATTCACTTATTCTAACACCCCCCTTAAGTGATACTAGGGGAGATCCTAAAAATGAATCCCAATAACGAGGCCTGATTAGGTACTCATGTATATCATATATAGTTGGTGGAAAAAATCCCTTTAGGAAAAAACCAACTATCACTTCTTTATTTTGAAATGATGGTAAAAACCCAATGGGAAAATCCATCAATCAAAAACAAAGAAGTATGAAAGAGGCTTGTCTTCGGATGGCGAAGATTATCCTCTTTAACAAATAAAATATGAGTCCCGACAAGAATTCCTGATGAGGTACTCATGTACAATATAGTGAGAGGTGGAAGACCTCTTTGTCAATGTAGTTTTAACAGTCCAATTTTTTCTCGCAACTGAAGGTAATGTGGAGAAGGAAATGACTTGGTGAAGATGTCTACAATTTGATTCTCTATTGAAATATATTCTAAGTGTATATTCCCATTTTGAATATGTTTCTTGATGAAGTGCATATGGATATCAATATGTTTGGTGCTCTGATGCTCAACTAGATTGCATGCAATATGAATTATGCTTTGATTGCCACACCAAAGTGTTATAGGCCTTTTATGGAAGAAACCAAATTCTTTGAGAATTTGATGAAGCCAAAGGGCTTCTTGACTGGCTGAAATTGTTGCTCTGTATTCTACCTTTGTAGAAGATAATGCTACTGTATGTTGTTTTTTTCATAACCAAGCTATCAGTGAAGAACCAAGGCATAAAACATATCCAGAGGTAGAACATTTATCGTCTATTGATCTTGCCCAATATGAATATGTATAGCCAATGATATCCATGGAGTATCTCTTATAGATGAGTCCAAAGTGTGTATTACCCTGCAAATAATCAAGAATTATTTTAGGTACTTGCCAATGAATGAAATGATGGTTATGAGAGAACCTAAATATGAGGCCAACAACATAGGAAATATATGGTCGAGTATGAGTAAGGTATTATAGACTACCTACAATATGATGGTATAGAGTAGCATCACAAGAAGGGGATGAGCAAGAAGCACTAAAATGAATGCTAGATTGAAAGGGGGTATGAGAAGGTTTGCAATCTATCATTTTAAACTTTTGAAGGAGATCTTGAGTGTACTTTTGTTGACATAAGATGATCCCTGCTTTACTTTGTTTTATTTGAATTCCAAGGAAGAAATGAGCTAGACCTAGATCACCCATTTCAATTTTTTTAGAGAGGGTATATTTTATATTATGAATGTGAGTGAGATTATTACCAGTGAGAAGAATATCATCAACATAAAGAAAAAGAATGGTGATATTTCCTTTACTTCTCCAAATGTAAATTGTATTTTCAGACTCATAATGAGAAAAAAATGCTGAAAGAAGGAAGGAGTCCATATTTTCATACCAAGTTCTAGGGGCTTGTTTGACGCCATATAGATATATTTTAAGCCAAAAAGCAAGAGAGGAGTCTTGAGTAAAACTAGTGGGTTGTTCCATAAATATTTCTTCTTTTAAATTTCCATGTAAAAATGCACTTTTTACATCCATTTGATAGACTGACCATTTACAGGAAGCAGCTAGAGCAAGAACCAATCTAACAGAATCCATTTTAGCAACTGGAGCAAAAGTTTATGTATAATCAATACCCTCTATTTGAGAAAAACCTTGGGCTACAATATGGGCCTTGTGTTTATCTATTTCTCCATTAGGCCCATATGTTGTTTTGAAGACCCATTTACATTGAACCAATTTTCTTCCTTTAGGTAAGGGAACTAAATCCCAAGTATAATTTTTGATCAAGGAAGAAAATTCATTATCCATGGCATCTTCCAATTCTTTTATACTTGAGGCTTCTTTGAAGGTTTGAGGATCAGAGAAAATGGATTGACATACAAGACTAGAACATATGGGGTTGGATGATCTGTTTGAAGGAATATTTTGAATGTAGCGAGTAGCTTCTTTAACAATTGTGCGGTCTAGGGTTATGCATAAGGGGTTGGACTCAAAATTTACTTGTAAAAAAATGGTGAATCATGGAGAATCCTAAGAAAATTAAGTCAAGCATCTTCATACCAAAATTTGGGGTATTTGAAGCCCTAAAATTTAATGTCATATTTGGAGCCACTTTTGATTTATTAAATCATCTTATAACTTCATAAAAAAACATGATTAGATGAGGCTTGAAAAGAGCTTTCCAAAGAGTACAAATATGCCTATGTTTGGATATATATTATGGCAAATTGACCCTAATAAAAAAATGATCATAAAAATTTTAGGCAAATGGGCCAACGTCGAGGGTCCTCATATTTACCAATTTCCTATTTTGAAAGTTTTAATATTCGCCCAATTAGCAAATACTCGCCACTATGCATAACCCTGGTGCAGACACATTTTGTCATAGAAGAGGGATTTGAAGGAGTTGAAAGACATTGAGAAGTAGTTACAGGTTCTTCATCTTGATTATCAATAACCAAATTAACTTCAAGGGTTGAATCTTCATAATATTAATGTTCTACTATATGAGAAGGCTCAATGGAGGAAGAGTCACTTCAAGTGAGGGAATGTTTCATCAAATTGGACATTTCTATGAAAGAATACGTCATGAGTTGAGGGATCAAGAATCATATATGCTTTTAATTCTTCACAATAACCGATAAATATGAGCTTTCTGCTTTTTTTTTTATCAAGAGCCTTCCTTTTATTCTTTAGGATGTGAGCCCAAGCAATACATCCAAAATTATTGAAATTGGAAACATTTCATTTTAAACTAGACCATGCTTCTTAAGGGGTAATTTGATCAAGATATTTATGAGGTGTGCAATTTTGAATATAATTTGCATAGTTAATAGCCTCTGCCCAAAAAAAATTTGGAATACCTCTTGAATGGAGCATACAATTAGCCATCTCTTTTAAAATCCGGTTCTTTCTTTCTACAATAGCAGTTTGTTGAGGATTATGGGAGATAGAATGTTGATGTATTATACCATGATTTGAAAGAAATATGGAGAACTCATTACTGCAATACTCCTCCCATTATCAGTACGAATATTATTGATTTTGCAAGAAGCTTGATTTTCAACTAAGACTTTAAAGATTTTAAAGTGGGATAACACATCACTTTTATATTTGAGGAAGTATACCCAGGACCTTCTAGAAAAATCATCAATAAAGGTAAGAGCATACTTTACTCCTTTAAAATATGTTTCAGTAAGGTTATTAAGTCATTATGGATTAATTCTAGGGGAGATGAGGTTTTTAGAGAACTACTTGGGTGGAAAGGATCTTGATGCTGCTTTATAAGAGCACATCCAAGACAAAACCCATCACTGGAAGATACTTGGAGTAATCCTTTAACCATATTATGGGTGCACAAATATTTTAGGTAGTTATAATTAATATGACCAAACATTTCATGCCAAATTTGACTATCAAGATTACTATGAGCCACAAAATAGGAGGCTCCTTCTGGATTTTGAAAGCCTTTGAAGTGGAAAATATAAGATTTATGATCAATATTCCCTTTTGCCACAAGAGAATTAGTGAGTTGAAAATCTCTTATCTCAAATCCTGTTTGGGAGAAGAGAACAATTTTCCCATTTCCAAAAGTATAAATTTGATAAATAGATAGAGATTGGTGGCAATTTCTGGAACATAGAGAACATTGTTTACAGATCCACCATCAATGGTTATATTCCCTTTCCCTTTGACATGAATGAAGGAAGAGTCCCCTACTTCTATGTTATAAGTAGAGCTAGAGGAGATAGAAGATAAAGACTTGTCTAAAGTAGACATGTGATGAGTTGCTCCAGAAACTACAACCCAATAATTAGAGGAATAATTGGAGGTTTTTCCTTGAACATTAAGGGATTTTCCTATTTGCTTATTATTTTGTATATTTTTATCCTTTATAGATGCCTCTAGTTGATATAATAGTTTCCATATTTTATTAGCATAGTGACAATTCTTCTTATAGTGAGTATTCTTCTTATAGTGAGTACAGGTAATAGGAGTCTTTTCCTTATTTTTTAATTTTTCTTTAGAGGAGGTGGAGGCTACTAAGGATTTTTAAGAATATGAAGATTTTTCATATCTAGCAAGTTTGGTTTCTTCCATAGTTAATATATCACAAAATTCTTCTAAAGAGGGCATTTTAAAGGTTGCACCAAGAGCATTTTTAGTAGATATGAATGTGGTTGCAAAATTTTGAAAAACACCATTTAGCTTAGAAAGGATTAGATAAATGCATTCTTATTCTGTATTAGTCTTCCCACTACCTTTATATTGAGTGAGGATATCTTTGAACTTAGTGAGAAAATCAATAATACTACTAAAATATTCAGGAGATAAAGAAGTTAGTTCGGCTTCTAGTTGCATTGATCTCATCTGATCTACTTTTTCAAATAAGTTTTTTAATTTATCCCAAAATTCATGAGGAGTTTTGCAATTTGTAATATGAAACCACCAAGCTTTCATGAACATTGGTACTAATAATACCCATAGTTTCGTGCATTTTTCCTTTATCAACAAATATTTCATATTATTTATCAAATTATGGTTTATTTTCTTCTAATAAATGAGTAAGACCTTTTGAGATATGAGATTTAAAATTTTAGGTTTCCAAGTATGAGGGGTGATAGGCTCAATTGAATTCATTTTTGAGGATTTAAAATTATTAACTCCCCCCTTTAAAACTCCAAAAAATGAATTTAATTGATTTAAGGAAAATGAAGCTTTGTTCAATAATAGGTGAATAAAATATACTTGCCCTTACGAGAGGAAAATTATAAGTATAATGAGGCCTATAATTGTTTTGCCTTAGATTACCAAATCCTTTAGGATCACAGTACCCGCCCTAACTTGAGGGAAACTATAAGTAATGTGATCATAAGAAGGATTTTGGTTTTGAAATTCAGGGGGCAACTATTTTAATTTGTCTTCTCCAAAACCGCCCTTACCTGAGGGAGACTATAAGTTTTGATATTTCCAAAGAAAAATTGTTGATAAGAAAATATCTATCAGGCCTTTATACCAAGTTTTGTAAAAACCTACCCTTATGTGAGGGAGACTATAAGTTTTTAGGAGCTTGATACATGGAACGTAGACAAAAGATATTTGAGGAAATGGTGTATCAAAGTAATTTTAAAATATATGAAAATTATAAATTAAATTACTTTGAAAGAAATGTAGATATCTTGATAAACTATTTAAAAGTTTAACAAAAAATAAAAATATTATCTTAAAATGAAATATTCTCCAAAATAATCCAATATTGTAAATTCCTTAATGTACTAATTTTTAAATTTAGAATATAAACAAATATCAGAGTTGTAGGCTTAAAATGAAATAAATTTTAATGTGATAAAAAATAATATGTAAAATGAAATAACTTTTAATGTGATAAAAAATAATATGTAAATCTATGTTATAGGAATAAAAGGTAAACAAATATTTAGATATATAGATGTAATAAACTATGAAGGAGCTAAAGCAAATAAAATATACCCCCCTTGACACATAAGAGTGCATAAAAAGTGTGCTCTAATAACCCCCAAAGAAATATTATATTATAAATATACAATTTGGTTATCTGCCATTTTGAGGAGAGCCATAATAAATAATATTGGGCCTATCAAAAAAATGTAGATAATGGATTACGAAACCCCACGTTTAGAATGAATTGAGAACTAACAAAAGGAAATGCAAAAAATAAAAAAATTAAATACTTTCGACTTGAAATAGCAAGCGGTAGAAAGCGAAAAAACATGGAACTTGGAAAGAGGAAACTCGCGTGAGGGAAACCACCAAGCTAACACTGCAAAATACATAAATGATATTCCTCTCTAGAGGGCCATATGGGCAGAGGCTAACACTAGCAAAAGATATTAGGAACAATCCTTTTTCTTAAAACATGTAACGCTGCAGAAAAATGATTACATAAACATGCCCTAGTTTTAATCACGTAATGTTGCAAAAATGATAGATAAAAAGGATAGAATAACAAACTAATTACTTAAATAAATGAAAAAAAAATTGGAAAGCAATTATTAAATATGCTTTTTGAAAAAAATAAAAAAGGAGATTTCAAAACAAATGTGGTGAGCCTGCGGAAAGCTGGGAGACCTGCAGAAAATGTTAAATGGAGATACCTACTCCAAAGGGCCGAATGGGTGAAATATAGAGTGTTGTTCCTGCATATTACGACTAAAAAAATACTGTATGAATTGATAAAAGTAAATGGAAGCTAGAGCGTTGTTCCTAAAAAATGCGTTCTCTTTAGATAAAAATATATAAACCAAAATACTTTTTGAATTGAACTACAAGGGGTGTGGTATAAAGACCCTATGAGAGAGAGAGTGCCAGTTGTACAAACTTTGAGATGAATAGTGAGCCAAATAGGAAAACTCCCAGACATCTAAATGAATGATGAGTGTGCCATAGAGTTTAAAACGAAGATGCCCAAGTTGTAACGAGAGTGCCAACGAGCGTTAGGCATTCCTTAATGTCTATATAATTTTGGAGTGTACGTTGAGAGTGTCACAGACGGCTCCAAGCACCAGAGAATAAGGAGTGAAATATTAATGAGGGGGGGATTTTATTCCCTCCATGAGCGAATAAAAGAAATTCAAAATATTTCCTAAGTTAACACTTGGTTCATCCGAGATTTTCGCTATCGAAAAGAAATGGATATAACTAAGAGTTAGAATAACATGAATACGCTGTGACATAATAAATAAATAAATAAAATAAAAGGGATTTTTTTCCTTTGAAAAGAAGGGCTAGAAAAGCGCCTTCACACAGGGTAATCCATGTTTTTTTTTTAAATAAAGGAAATAGCTCTATTTTCTTAAAAAAAATTCTCAAGCATGAATTCAAAATATATATGAAATAATATGCAACATATAAAAATAAATATGTTTAAATAGTAAAATAACAATGGATAAAAAGAGACTAATGCAAACTTTGAAGTTAGATAACAAAAAAAATTTATCGAAAGTAAATGAATGAGATCCTAGAACGTTTAAGAGAGAATACTAGTAAAATATATCCTGATCTAATACCATGTTAGAATTTCACAATAATAGATATGCAAAGTCAAAAATATGAAGAGAATAGTGGAACTAATTGATTTATCTCTAGGATCAACTCTGTATAAATAGCAGAGTTGATCATTGAGAGTTGTTGGATTACAACAACACATAAAAACTGATGAAGACACCACTTAGAGTTCTCCTGACACATGGACGAGTGGAAAATCAAGTGTGTATCCTAGTGAACTTAAGAGAATATTCACTTATTCTAACAGTCTTCGATAAATTCCAAAATATTTAAAGAAAATTTATTCAAGACCATGTTACTTGTTAGGATGAAATGAGAAAGGTATCTCTTGTAGCTCCTCAATAAATATAATTATAATAAACCTTTCATTTTATACATATGTTATAATTGATGAAATGTTTTTCTAAATCTTACCTTAAGTCCCCTTCTATTGCCCAACATCTCGCAAAATATCTTTGAAATAATCAATTACTTCCTTCTAAATATTTTTTTCTTCCGTAATATTCTTTCATCTAAAGTTAAAATGTTTTTGATAAATTTAATAAAAGGTCTACTTGGATTGTAGAATGAAAGAATTTGGTATCTACATCTGATTCTTTAATATATATTTCCCTAGAGTATTGGGATTAATATGACTATTTTTTCTTCGAGGCATTATAATAATTATAAAGTAATCATTTTAAATGACTACTCATTCTTCAATATATTATGATAGTCATAATGTTATTTCATACAAGTATCATAGACTATTTTATTGGTTTTTAGATTATTTTCTAGAAATAAATAGAATCAACGCATTACCCATAATTGATGAAAAGGTAATACATAGAAATAAATGCACATGGTATAAGGGATGTTTTTGTAGAAAAGTAATAATATAACTAAATAAAAAAAATAATACACTTCAATCAATAACAAAAATTTAGGTTAAATGATATAATATTACAAAATTCCTTTACAATATTTATAAGCACCCAAAGGGATTATACACACAATACAACACAAATTACATTGTAGCCTAAAGTGAAACACAACTTCCACATATCTTAACACACCCCTTAAGCTTAAAAAGGGATATGGAGATATATCGTTATCAACACTCTCCATATTAAATATCTCCCCATGTGCACAAATGGAATCTTGACCATCAGCTTGATTGCGATATCTATTGTCTCCTCTATTAATGAAAAAAATTCACTAGGTATTCCCATGAGCATAAAGGGGTCATATGTAGTGTTGGAATTGACAGTATGTTTCATAAACATCCCAAAATATGCATTTCTCACAATCATATGCAAAAAAATGGAATAATAGTAAAATAAAATGATATATGGATTAAAAAAATAAATATAAATGATACAAATATATAGAAGGAATAATAAGGGGGTTACTTGTAGAAAACCTGAAAATATCTCTTGTTATAAAATTTATTCAATGGATAAGTCATCGTGGGGTATTTATAGTGATAAACTTGATTTCCAATAGAAGGAAAAAGGACATAGACCTGACTTCCAATAAAACAAATAAATAAAAAAAATTATTCACAATAGAGGCAAACAATCATAAGCGTAATTCATAGTAGAAATAAAAAACTAAAAACTTGATTTACAACAAAAGAAGAAAACCAAAATCTTCTAAAATAGAAATATAAAACGGAGTGATAGGTGCAGAGGAGTATACAGAGTATACCACGTCTTAATAGAATATGATACACTTTCTTGTAATAATCAAACCCCTTATTTGAAACAAAATAGAACAAAAATTTATTATTTTTTCTTAAGGTAGGGGAATAAGAAATGCAACAAATAGTATGCCTTAAAATGCAAACTACATGTAATTTTTGTTTGAATACCTATAGATAAAAAAAATCTATACAAGCTAAAATGTGAGCAAAATGAAGACTCATGGATAAATGCTAAATATATATGGATTAAATTGAAATCCAAGAGAAAAATGATGAATAAGTTTAAAAATCTTAAGATTTTCCAAATTTCTTGGTTTTGAGTTAGTTAAGCATATTTTTTACCCTTGGAAAGTGGATTTCAATATATTACCATGTGAACTCATATTTGACAATGACAAGGTTTACTCCGAGGAGTCTACCCCTCTAGCTTGTGAAAAAGTGTAGACCATTGGATTAACCTTTGACCATATCATTAAAAACTTGTTTATGCTCCTTCTATTTCTAATGACTCCTATAAGCTTAGGTGAATATTATCCAGAGGAAATCATTATTGGCCCTCTTTGTGAAGATCCCAAAAAATAGATAGTCAATTTACCACTCTATTGCCTTCTCTAAAAACATGACTCATATCTTCATGCTCAAATGAGTTAAAGGTTCCTTAGTCTTGTCATTATTATACTTAAAACCCACCAACTCTTTATAGCCCTATTTTCAAGTCAAATTATAATATTAATAGAATATCCCTCTACTATTAACTTGCTTACTTCTAACTACCTTGTTAGTTTTACTCCTACCAAAGTTGCTCTAACTACTGCTAGATGACTTGTCATGGAGACAAGAAAAATATTAATAATACCAAATAGGATCTCTTTGCTACTCGTTATTATTTCTCCCCCTTGCTTCCATATCTTATTACTATTATAGTGATGGGATTTAAGGACCTATGCCCTTTCTGTCATGGTCTGAGATCTTTGATAATGCCCATACTTAGCTAATTTTGGATCCGACATTGATTTTTAAAACTTGGAACAAAATTCTATTGTGTGGAAATGAATTTTAATTACCTATAAATAATTTTTTATAGCCCAAATATGAATTCTAAACATTTAAAACTAATTTTAAGTGCCCAAAAACAATTTTAGTCATATGATATCAAAAATATTTTTCAATAGCTCCAAATTAATTCTTGATTGTGTGGAAATAAATTTTACTTGTATAGAATCAATTTTTAAATGTTGGGAGATGAATTGCCATTGCTTGAAAATGACTTTCAACCACTTGAAATGAAATCCAAGTATCTAAAATTAAATTTCAATATGCTGGAAATGAATTTCATATGCTTTGAAAAATTCTCAAGTGCCTATTAAAAAATTCTAATTGCCCATAAGATAACTTTTAATTTCATTTCATTTGAGGTCTAAGGCTTCAAAATATGCATAAGGCTTTTTTTAATAACTCTTGGGTGACCTTGGTAGCAACATCTCGGAAAACCCCACATAAGATAAAAAGTTTAGGGCATTAATTTTTATTAGAGCCTACACCAAAACAAACTTTTGAAGAGCTATTTTCAAATAGCATCAATTGGAAGGAAAAATAAATAGAATCATGGCTACAATTATCATAACAAGCTCACAACACAACAAAATTTAAAGACACAAAAGAGCTCTCAACTAAAAACCTCTAAGCTTGATATTATTTAAAAATTACATATAAACCCGAGAATAATAAGAGAAGGTCTACCCAAAATTTAGAAAGTGGGTCCCCAATCCAGACTGGGTGTGTTGTGCAAGCGCAACAACAGTAGACATCAAATCCAACATTTGCACTTTCTCCCTCATTGATTACCTATCTAATATTTATCTCTAACAATTAGAAAATATCTATTATGAAGTTTATGTTGGTGATCCTTTAGGTAGAATTCATTTCCTAAATAATTTCATTGCATAGAGAAAACATATATTTTTAGAGTAACATTTTTCCAATTATTTCTCTAATCTTTGAATAATATTTAATACATTTTTGACAAACTTATAAGTCTACAATTCTTTTTTTTTTTTTTTTTTTTGGTGGTGGCCACAAGGGGTAAACAGACTGTGACCACGAGGGAACCATTACATAACATATCCGCAACATGTGAGGCGAGAGATTTGAACCTGGGCCTCTCAGCAACTAGAGAGGTTTAACTACCCACAGCTCTCCAACTCCTCTACATGGGCGGATAAGTCTACAATTCTTTTTATTATTAAGGTAAAAGTTGGGTTTTTGATCTTGTGCACAAAACTGATCTTCAACATGATCTTCGTCAAATGTAAGTTGCATATTTTGACAAAGGAAAAAATAGTAGATCTAAAATCCCATGAGCATGAAATCATCTCATAAAATGCATCCAAATCTTAATGTACTTTGTCCATTGATGAAACATTAAAATATGGGACAAGATAATTATAATAATGAAAAATTATATACAAAATAATATCATTTTTATTATCCTTTCACCTGATTTAACTGCCTCTGCATAGCGGTAATCCCATTTCTTTACCTTTTCTTCGGATATATCCTTAGATTTGGCATCCACATTGTAGCGGCAATAGTCTATAACTTTTTTTAATATTTCACCTGATTTAACATTAAGAGGGACGACTAGGGTTTTGTCACTATCGCAGTGGTGGTTGTTGATGATGTTGAAGTCATGGATGAGGTCTTTTATAAGCCCGGACTCCACTGCCACTCTTTCCTCAACGTCGAATGTTTTTCCATCCTCGCTCTTTCTTATCGCCATGTTCGCTGCCATTTCACTCTACCTTGCTTGAAATCAAGTTGAATTTTATGGATTTGATATCGGGGAGAAGTTGACACGGACATTTAAATTTGATTGATATTAACAAAAGTGCAAAAGACATTCACATTTTATAGTCAATCATATGCTCATTAAACTCGATAAATTGATTCAGTCGACTGTCTTTGCAAAACGATCTTTAATAAGAAGGTTCGCCATTACTAGGTAGGTGATACAACCGACTCAAACATCCTTTGATGAAAACGCTGGGTTTGGCAGGTCCTCATGTTCCTCTAACGTTCTCTATAGAAGCAAAAATTGGTGAAAATAAATTTAATTCAACCGCTCAATGTGAAATGTTGGAAGTTACACACCAAGTTTTTTTCTTGTCTGGAAAATACCCATTGATTATTTTTCAGCGACATCTATTTGTAGAACATTATAGGCCACATGAGAATTTATATGTCCACATAATGGAATTTTTTTAAATATGAATCAATACGATATTAAAATTATATATATATATATATATATATATATATATATATATATGGATTTAGGGTAAAACATAGGTGTAAAAAATTCCTGGTTATAAATTTTTTAATCTTATTTAATCTATATAATATTTAAGGAATAATAATAGCTCACGTAGACAAGGAATAATATGAGTAATTGTTAGATACCACCAGATGGTTTGTTGAAATGTGATAACATGGTCATGAAATGCAAAGAGTGTACTTGATTCAATTTTGTATAGTCATTAAAATAATATTGATTTTTTAATGAAATAATTATTGGTTAAAACTAAAAATTATTTATTACAATACACTAGAGTGTTGATAGATCAATGGTAATTGAGTGTGGAAATCAAATGGTTATGACCTAGTCATTAGTTTCTTCCATGTTTAGATTTTACCTTAGAGAACTTGTAGATATGTTCAATACCATAATGTTAACCTTGACTAAGTCTACTACTAACACTTATTTGGGGAAGGAAAATAATCCTAAGATAACATTCAAGATGACAATAATATCTACGTGCTTTCAATGAATGTAGAGTATAAGACATATGTGACTATCTAAAATTAAATACTTGGGCAAACCATTTCTATAAAATACAAACTAAAAGAGGGTAACACGAATACTTTGAGAGGTAACTCATAACACTTGAACTTGCCAATGCATATTCTTATAGGACCAATGGCCATGCATAGTTTTACATAGAAAACTTGAACATCAATGGATAAAATGCTTATTCTAATGCACATATGATGCTAAGTAACTACTATGAAAGGACTAATAAAATGAGGAAACATCTCATAGTGCTTAATCTCACCAATGCATAATTCCCCTAAATTTTTGCTACCCTATGAGAGTTATCTCAAAATACTTAAATTTGTGAAACAAAATCATTGGCCAATAACCTCAATCATAATCACAATAGATAATGTAAACTTATAGGTACAAAGGGGTCATATAGTGCATGTTAAGCAAACCAAGGTTATTTGACATTAAATATTTTTTTTTGATCAAAATACTTATATTAAAATATAAATATTCACCCCAAAAATGAACCAACCTATAATTCCTAATTTTCCGTTGAGTTCCTTTCCATATAACTATTATAATTTTTGGTTATCTAAGTACTTGTTATTTAGTATATCCTTGTTATTTAGTATATCCTTCCTTCATTAGTCTACATCGTACTTTTTTTTAATGAGGAACCTTTTATTTACATCCTACTTTAGAAACTAAGATATTATTCTCAAATATAATTATCCTTAATCTCAATCGTCCTTTACCCTTTGAGGATTATGCTCTTCCTCTACACTTGACCACACAAATTTATTTTTCATACTTCTATATTATTTATAGGTTTTGGTATTATCATAAACATAGATAAGAGATAGACTGACATGTATTGAAGAGTACTATTTAATAGTTAAAGTATTCTTGAATGAATTAGTAGATTTTCTTTCCAAAATACTAGCTTCATATTTGGTCCTTAAACACACTTATAAATAGAGGTATTCTTAGATAAGTGGATGGAAGAGACTTGACATATTATAACATACTACCTTTATAATCCTTATTTGCAACATATTTGGAGTATTGATGAACACCTTGCTCTTTTCCAAGTTCATCATATATTTAGATTTTTTTTGTATAGATTTAGGATTTGTTTGAACTCCTTGGATTCAACAATCAATGGTTTTCCAAGTAGGATTGTGTCATCCATAAAAAAATATAAGTTATACCTCTCATAAACATAAAAGGTCTCAACCCATTTAACTCTTCCATCATTTAGGCTTTACCTAAACATCTTCCTAGGGCTTTTTCTATGATAATAAAGAGGTAATTACAAAGTGGGTCTCATTTCCATTATCGGGCTTCATTTTTTAATTATTGAGTATTTTAGGATTTTTTGTTGATACCAATCCCCCAAATTTTAATACTTTGAAAACTACTGGATTTTGGGACCTCACTTCTTTCCAACAATATTCATGATATGCGATAATGATAGGATTTAGGGATATTATCAAGCTCTCGACAGCCCAAGATCTCCAATAAAGCCCATACTTAGCCAATTTTTCAACTTCTCAAATATTTTGAGATCATATATATATATATATGACATACAATTTTTTTTACTAGTGTCTACTTTATGACACATAGGAAATGAGTGCATTCCTAATAAAAAGCAATTGATAACATATAAAAAGAATCAATCATAACCTAGTATTGGATAACAAAAAAATATATAAGAAATAAAGAATACAAAATATAATGGGATGTCCATGGACATGAAACAAAATTACACTAAAATAAATATTAAAAAAATTGATAGAAGAAATATTTATATCCAAGTAAAATGATACCTTCAGGTCAAGATTGTGAGACTGACCCTCAGCAATAAATATTATTTTGACCAGAATACATTGCTATCCTTCCAGTTTAATGGTAAAAGAGTTTATTAAGTATAAATTGGATTAAAACATAAAAAGTAATAATAATCAGGACGACATTAAAAATCTTTTTTACTAAAATACTATCTCCCTGCAATTAATGAAATCCAATACAACCTCTAGCAGATGATTGTTTTGAATTTTAGCTTCACATTTCACCTTAGCAAAGTCCAACGATGTTCCGGGGTCAGGTCGCCTGCCTCATCTAGAGGAATTCTTAAGATGCGTGACATCTCTTCTGGGGTTTCAGCTGCATCTACCATTGCTGCGAGACTTTGGCACAACAAATCAAACAGTTGTTGGACGATAGCTTGCAGCGTCAATTAGATCGATCAGAGTGTTTTGGTCTTTTTTAACCGCCTCTGCATAGCGGTAATCCCATTTCTTTACCTTTTCTTCGGATATATCCTTAGATTTGGCATCCACATGGTAGCGGCAATAGTCTATAACTTTTTTTAATATTTCACCTGATTTAACATTAAGAGGGACGACTAGGGTTTTGTCACTGTCGCAGTGGTGGTTGTTGATGATGTTCAAGTCATGGATGAGGTCTTTTATAAGCCTGGACTCCACTGCCACTCTTTCCTCAACGTCGAAGGTTTTCCCATCCTCGCTCTTTATTATCACCATGTTCGCTGCCATTGTACTCTACTCGGCTTGAAATCAAGTTGAATTGAATGGATATTGATATCGGGGAGAAGTTGACACGGATATTTAAATTTGATTGATATTAACAAAAGTGCAAAAGACATTCACATTTTATAGTCAGGTGATACAACCGACTCAAACATCCTTTGATGAAAACGCTGGGTTTGGCAGGTCCTCAGGTTCCTCTAACGTTCTCTATAGAAGCAAAAACTGGTGAAAATAAATTTAATTCAACCGCTCAATATGAAATGTTGGAAGTTACACACAAGTTCTTTTCTTGTCTGGAAAATACCCATTGATTATTTTTCAGCGACATCTATTATAGGCCACATGAGAATTTATATGTCCACATAATGGAAATTTTTTAAATATAAATTAATAAGATATTAAAATTATATATATATTTCAAAAGATGGATGTAAAAAATTTCACATTATAAACTTTTTAATCTTATTTAAACTAATAATATTTAAGGAATAATAATAGCTCAAGTAATGAAAAGGGACTTTGGAGTTCTGCTAAGGTTTGATTAGGAAAAACTACTCTGTTAGGGTTTGATGAAGAAAAATTGCTCAGCTTCCGGAGAAGGTCTGAAAATTTGGAGGAGTATCATGATGGCATCGGGTCCGACACAGAGAGTGAATGCTCGTGATGTTTTTTCATCTGAAAATGACTAGAAGGAACATGATTTTCCAATGCATGTCGGAACCGCTTGTTAAAGAATAATGGATGTTTGGAACGATGTGAAACCAGGCCAGTTCTAGTGGTTCAACTAGACTCGATGGCAGAAGATGTGGAGTATCCAACCAAACATGCCCTTATTGACAAATTTTTGGGCATCCGAATTTCTCTCCCCTTTGTGGAGGCTTGTGTCAGGAAAACTTGGAATCCTGAAGGCGATGTGAAGGTGATGCTGAGTGCGAACAACTATTTTATGGTGGTTTTACCTTGTATTACAGATCGTAACAAAGCATTTGAATGGGGTCCTTATTTCTATAACCAAGTGGGATTCTTTCTTAAACCCTAGCATGTGGATTTCAACCCATAAAAGGAGTGGTCATCGCAGGTTCCATTATGTGTGCGGCTTCCATAGCTCTCATTGGAATTCTGGAGAACTGATATCTTGCATAAAATTGCCATTCTTCTTGGGAAGCCGGTTGGACCGTCACAATAGACAATGGATAAAAAGGTAATCTTTGTGGCTTGTATTTGTGTTGAAATTGACTTAAATAATCCTATTCTAGATTATATTGAAATACAATTTGTATCAACTACATGGGTTCAAAAACTTGACTATGAAGCTCTTCCATTTTGTTGTTGGATTTACCATGAATATGGCCACCTGCAAAGAAAATATCCTAATTTTTTCCCGCCTATGGCTTCAAATCCTGAGCCCTCTCGGTCTGGACAAAGTTTGGAAAAAGGAAAATCCCTGATAAAGGAAGAGGAACGTGATAAAGAATATTTTGTTTCGATAAAAGCCCAAAATAGAGGACGAAGGGCAAAGAAAGACCTTAAGGATAGCCAGCCAAATTCTCTACTCAACCATTTTGAAATATTAGATGATCTTGATCAGTGCATGGATATACCTAAAATATCACTACCTAATGCAAATATAACAAGGCCGAATCAAATGTCTCTTCTTGAGGGGGAACTTAAGGAATCAGATCTAGGGGGTTTAAATGAAGAACAAAGGGCTTTGGATCTGAGTATATTGGACATGGATGGATCTAGCCCTATAAGGGAAACTATTTTGGAAAGTTGTACAGATTTAGTTATGCCCTCTCCTACTCAAGCACTAATGCAGTTATCCTTGGACTGCAAAACTCCTATAGTGTTGGAATTGCAGTAGAAAATAATAAAAAAAAAAAATTCGAATAAGAATATGAAGGTGGGTAGGAAGAAGGACCAAGATAAAATTAAGTTAATGGGGGAGGCTTTGGTGGATTCAAGCATGGTGAGAACATTGGACTCCCATTTTTATAACCCCCAAAAAATATTATACTCTCATGGAATGTAAGGGGGTTGAACAACATCCCCAGACAAAAATTTGTTCGTGATTTGGTTCGGGTGCATTCTCTGGATGTGGTGTTTATCCAGGAGACTAAATTGGCTATTGATAGTATGTTCAATATTTCTCCCAATTTATGGAGAAGAGGACAATGCCAGTGTATTTGTTCATGTGGATATGTTGTGGCATTGCTTGTTTATGGGATCCAGTTAAGATATCTCCTCTTACATGGATTTCCAGTAGATGGTCTATTTCGATGGTCGGGCATGATAATGAATCTGGTGAAACCATCCTACTTACAAATGTGTATGCTCCTTTTGATTACAATGGTAGAGTGAATTTGTGGAAGCACATTTGCTTTGTGAGCAGTTTGGTTCCTTGATTACATTTGATTACAATGGTAGAGCGAAGGAACTCAATTCAAGTGTTAACATTTTTTGGTGAGGTGTTACTTGATCTTGGACATTGATCAGTCATGAATAGGCAAAGGGCGCAACCTTTTGTCTGTGGGAACCTTGAGTTCATGATTCATGAATGCCAAATGTTTAATCAGCTTGTGATTATTGCTTGTTTGCTACCCCAAGTAGAAGCATGATTGTCTTTGTCAATGATTTTTTGAATGCATGCCATTTCTTTTATTAGGTGTGTATTTGTTGATTGGTGACTAAGTGTGACTACCGCCTCAAGCGACGAATCGATGAGGGAATGACCGACATGAGAAAAGTGACGAGTCGCTTGACCCAAGTGACTTGTGTAAGGGTGCCTTCATATGTTTATCGTTGAATGTGTGGGCAGTTTTTCGACATTTAGACATGTTTTTGGTGGGTGCTAACCCTTTTTGTGACGCACTTTGGAGATGAAATTGGCAAAAATTGGTCTTCCCGTGGACTAGTCCGTCTATGGTATCCTTATTAGGAAGTATGATAGTGCAAATTTGTGACTCCAACATCGGTTTTGCATGCCCGAAATGTCATGTGCAAAAGCACTCTCCTCGGACAAGTTTATTGCTTGTTTTGGTGCATTTTTGTGCAGTTTTTGTTGTTTTTTGAAATTTTTTGCTCTTTATTCATTCCTGGGTGGGACGAATACCAGTTGAGTATTCGTCCCAGGGTAGGACAAGCACTAGCTAGAGCACTCATCCCTGGGAGGAATGATTACAGGCTCAAAAAGCCTATTTAAAGTCTAAAACTAAGTTTTGGGCTCATTTGAATTTTTTTTTCCTAGTGATTTGGAGCTTTGAGGAGGAGGAGGTCAATTATGCAAAGCAAAGCACTGTCAAATTTCTCCCAACATCATGAGCTCAGGAACCGGATCGAGCGGCAAAGCCAAAGCGAGACCAGTAAGTGATCCTCCTTGTTATTGCTTGTGTTGTGTTGTTATAGTTTTTAATACCGCGATTTATTTATTGTTCCTTTTGTAGTTTGTTTTTCAAATAAAAAATGAAAGCCCTAATTAAATGTATGTCGTTATGCATAAGTTGTTGTTTTATGCCTTCATGAAAACTTAGGTAAAAACCCTAGGTAAACAAAGATCGAAAGTTAGTTTATAACTTAGTTGAAAACTTAGTTTAAAACGTAACTGAAAAACGTCACTTAACCCTAGTTTACCAAAGATCAAAACTGAACGTAAAACCTTAGTTTAAAAATTTGTGTTTCTTTTTTAGTTGGCTTCGTAAAAAATGAAACCCTAGTTTACATGGATTTTGAAAAGACGTGATAAAAGTCTAAAATGTGTTTCCTTTTGACAGTAAGGTAAACCTTAGGTAAAAGAATTTTTTTGTATTTTGTGATGTTTTTGTTACACGAAAACCTTAGGATAAACTAACCGTGAAACCCTAGTTTTTTAGGTTGAATTTGTTAGTTTTTAAAACTTGATTGAAAACCCTAGGTAAAAAAACTGTCATGTTAATTTTGCTTTGTTTGTTTGTTATTTTGTCTGTCAGTTTTAAATTTAGAGTACAAAAACTCTAAGACTGACAAACTGTATTTGAAAATTGTTTTTTTTTGTTTTTTTATTGTCTGTCAGTTTTAAATTTAGAGTACAGAAACCCTGAGACTGACAAACTATGAATGTTTTGAATGTTTATGAATTTTTTTGTTTTTAGTTGTACATTGTTTTATGCATTGTTGTATATTCATGTTATTTTTGTACAGTTTTTCATGATTTTAAGGTTTTTGTGTTGTTTTCTTTTGCAGGTTGTGAAGAGCCGATACCGTGTGCCTACTATTTTTACTAAAGCATGGGAGGCGCTAACTTTGGTTGATTAGGAGTGCCTTGATGCCCTTCGGCTCAAGCAGGTGACTCGGTTGGAGCCTATGGTCGAGGATCGAGCCTATCTGATGGCCCTGATCAACTTGTGGGATCCACGGACCAACACCTTCCATATCCCAATAGGGGAGATGACAGTGACCTTAGAGGATGTCTATCAGATTCTATGGATTTCGATAGATGGATTGACGATTAGGACAACATCGCACGATCAATGGACAACAATGTTGACACGCTGCTTTGGGCACGAGGAGGAGGTGGGTGATGCACTGCGAGAGAGGGATCTCTTGCGAACATAGCTAGCATGGCATGAGAATGCATTGGTTGCGTACCGCCAGTAGGATTGGGATACCAATGCTGCACGGGAGAGGGATCTCCTACGAACGTAGCTGGCAGAGAGGGAGAGTGTATTGGTGCAACGCGATGAGAATTTGGCTACGTATCGTTAGAGGGAGATGGACTTGGTGCGGCATCGATTAGAGTTGGAGGTGGATATTAGCCGCCTCAGTGGGCGGATCCCTATGTTTAGAAGAGGTGGATCATCGCCCCACTCGAGAGGGAGCGATACTGGGTAGTCAGCATCCACTCGGTGCAAGCAATTGGATGAGGGAGGCTCTAGTAGGCATGATACGGGGGTGAGTAGTAGACACCCTGAGGGGTCCCATAGGACCCACACCATGGGGGGTAGTTCTCATCGCACCGATCCTGCGTGATCATGGTGGCCGACGCCCTAGGCTTGGGGGTTTTTGAGGTTTTTTCTTTTTGTAGGATTAGATGACCAGTTATTGTAGCCTACGGGTATTTTTTATGATATATATACAGATGACTTTATTTTGTTTATACACATGTCGACATTTGATGTTATTCTCAATGATTGTTGAATGTGTATGTATGCATGTTAATTGATGTTTATGGATGCATATGTTATGATGAATGCAAATGTTTCTAATTTTTAGGATATGCAAATGTAATGGATGAATTGAATTTGTGTTGTTTGGCAAGGGCACCATAGACTGTTTAGAACTTTATGGCTTTTTGTCCTAGGCGATTGTTGTGGTAAATGACTTTTCATGTATACATGTTTTTTGTATTTTCTGATGGCAATGCAAGGATGAAAGATATTAGTTGGTTTAAAATGTATTTTAAGGTTTTCTAAGACTTAGATGTTTTAACTAACTAGCCATGACTGTACTTTATCTTACAAGACTTTTGAACAAGGTATGAATCGGACTTGTCTTTGACCAAGTTATTTCACATCCCTGTGTGCGCAATTGATTTTATTTATGTGGTATTTGTCAGGATACTGCCAGTTCCAGATAGGTTGTCAACCAAACCTATACTGAGGATCACCTAATTAGCTCCACTAACTTCTTTTGTTGTATTTAGTCAGATTAATCTGCGGTGCTATCTAGGATACCATAAGCTAGTTCATCCACATGCAAACATTGATCTGTACATGAGTTAATGTGACAGATATATCGTCATGCGGGAGGTTTACCGCTAGTGACCGATAGGCTATCCACCAAACCGGTACTGAGGTTTACTTCATGATATTCTGAATGCTGAGAGTTCCAGGGATTCAAGTTCGACTCCCTTATTTTCTTTAATTATATTGGGATACTTGCTCTTATATAGTGATAAAAATCATTGTTTATTTTTGTTTTGTTATTTTATTTATTTTTTATTTTTTGTTTTATTTTTATTTTTTGAGCAAGGGATTTGAATTTCGAGTGATGAGAATCACTATTGTATGTGCCTTTTGATGTATGCACTTTGGTGGTGATGTCAAATTTTTGGAGTTTTGACTTTTGCAAAATTTTATGATGTTTGCAACTTTTTGAGAACTTGGGATTCTTGGGGAATTAGGTAGGGAAGATGCTTGTCCTTTTGCCAACTCTCAGCATTATTGGGGTCATTCACACAGGGGGATGAGCAAGATAACCATTTCGCTTATGGTGACCTAGATTGCTTTGCAGGTTTCATCTTTCATTCACACAACTTGGGAATTTTTATGTGTTTTAATTTGTGTTGGGATGCTACGTAACAAGGTGTGATCCAAGTAGAACTCTACATTTGTAAAATTTGTCTGACTTTGTACAGTACTTGGCTAAAAAGCTAATGATAGAATGACAAAAATTCTAGATACATTAGAAGACAGATGACTATGATATGGTGAAATGATGTGAATGGCATTTATTTTTTATGGACTGTTTACAAAAATGGAGAAATGTGGAACAAGATGGATTGGCGAAGTAATTATAGTCTATGGTACCTTTAACCTGTATGACCACAAATATGCAATGTATGGATGTGATGCCTAATGCAATTATATATTATTGTGTTTTTGAGGGATTGATTTTATTTTTATTTTTATTTTTTTTGGGTATGGAGGTGAGATGCAAAAAGAGCTCTTTATTGTTGTGATGATTTTGAGCATGCATGGAAATGAGATGCAATTTTTTGTTATTTTTGATGATTTTATTGTTTTTGAATTTTCTTACTTTTGACCAAGCGATTGTGGGAACCCTTGGAGCTTTTGGTTTGACCAAAGGGATAATGGGCACCTTTGGGGCATTTTGGGGTTGACCAAGCAATTGTGGGAATCCTTGGAGCATTTTGGGATTGACCAAGCGATTATGGGAATCCTTGGAGCATTTTGGGATTGACCAAGCAATTATAGGAATCCTTGGAGCATTTTGGGATTGACCAAGAGATTATGGGAATCCTTGGAGCATTTTGTGATTGACCAAGCGATTATAGGAATCCTTGGAGAATTTTGGGATTGACCAAGCGATTGCGAGAATCCTCGAAGCATTTTGGGATTGACCAAGTGATTATTGGAATCCTTGGAGCCTTTTGGGATTGACCAAGCGAATGCGAGAATCCTCAGAGCATTTTGGTTTGACCAAAGGTTTAATGGGCACCTTTGGGGCATTTTTGGGTTGACCAAGTGATTGTGGGAATCCTTGGAGCATTTTGTCTAGGCTATGGCTCTTTTAGATATGGAATGGCCATAAATGATTGATGTTGAAGGGTTCTAGTTCCTTGATTCCATCAAGAGAGGCTAGCCAGTATATTCCAGGTCCTATTTTACTATCAATTACATAGGGACCTAACCAATTTGTCGTGAACTTGTCCCTTAGATGGGGCGATAATTTAGAGTTCTGTTGGTTCTCTTTTAAGACCAAGTCACCAACCTGAAAGTCCCTCAGGTGAACTTTCATGTTGTATGCTTTCTTCAGTCACTCTTAATAGATACGTAAATGCTCAAGAGCAATAACATGTCGTTCATCAAGCAACGTAAGCTGGTCTAACAGGTTCTGCCATGTAGTGTCATCATCGATGAACTCTTGCATTGATATGCACAGGGAAGTAATTTCCAACTTGAGAGGTATGACTGCCTCGAAACCATACACCAGCAAAAACGGAGTTGCCCTAGTGGGCGTCCAAATGCTAGTGCGATAAGCCCACAAGGCAAGTGGGATTTGAATGTGCCAATCCTTATGACTATCTACGACTACCTTTTTGAGGATGGCAACCAACATTTTTTTTGATGCCTCTGCTTGCCCATTTGCCTATGGATAATAGGGTGTCGAAAAACTATGCTGAATTTTGTACTTTGTGGTCAAAGCACGCACGTCTTTGTTCTTGAATGACGTCCCATTATCCAAAATTATCTTGGATGGAATACCAAAATGACATGATATTATGTAAAATGAACTCCACAATGCGGGGTCCATTCATAAAGGTAAGCGGGATTGCTTCCACCCACTTGGTGAAGTACTCTGTGGCCCTTATGATAAATGTGTGATGACCTGACGACACAGGGGAGATATTTTCGATTATATCTAAGCCCCACTATGAAAATTGACAAGCTGATTGGATCGACTACAACGCCTGGGAAGGTACGTGTGTCAAATTAGCATGGAGTTCACATTTCATGCGCTTCCTTACATATGCGCAACAATCTCACTCTAAAGATGGCCAATAATAGCCCATGTGAAGAATGCACTTTGTGATGGACATACCACTAAAGTGGCCACCGCACATACCATCGTGCGCTTGGGCGATCGCCCAAGTGGACTCCTACTAGTCCAAGCAATGAAGGAGGATTCCTTCATAGCTACGATGGTACAAAATGTCTCCTAACAAGACATGTTTAGCCACTTTCTGTTTGAATGATCATTTTCCGGCATGTGTCAATCCAAGTGGGATATTACCTAACTTGAGGTAGTCCCTTATGGGTGAATACCAATCCTGCTGATCAGAAACCTTGATTGTATGAATAGCCACTCCCTCTTCAATTTCATCCCTAGCAAAAGCTGAGTGGGAGAGAACTTGTAATAATAGCATTGTGTTGCTATTAAAGGGAGTAGGGGAGAACAAATACCCCCAGTTGGCATGATTCAGACAATATTGGATTCAAGAGAACGTGTCTAGGGATGGTTCAATCTGGATCAAGTGGATTCCTGGCGTCAAGTCAAAGCTTGCACGCTCCATCGTAGATTGTGATAGTGTTTGTACTTGAATGGTTGTCATATCACCAAAAATATCTTGCAGGATTAAGGACCCCAAGGAGGCCATAGTGTTCGCAAAAGGATTCGATGATCGAGGGAGTGCCTCGATGTTGTACCATTCAAGCTTTTCTAGGAATTTGTCCACAAGGGCTTTGTAGGCCTTTAGAACTAGGTATTTACATTGGAATACCCCTTTGACTTGGTTGAAAATTAACAGTGAATCACCAAAGATGTTCAATCGTTTGATGTTCATGGTGATTGTTGTCTGAAGACCTATGAGCAAGGCTTTATATTTCGCATTGTTGTTGGTGCACGGGAAGTCTAATTTAAATTATAGAGGCATTGGAGTCCCTTGCAATGTGAAGAATATGATTCCTGCACCACCACCTTGTTAACATTTAGAACCATCAAAATATAGTGTTATGTTGGCCTGTGACTCAGGCTCATCAAAATCTGGTGATTCTAAGAAGACCCCATCATCGGGTAGTTCTATGGTCAGAGGTTGATCATCTTCGAGAGGAGCCTCTACTATTTGATCGGCTATGACTTGACCTTTGATGGATTTCTATCCAATAAACTCTATGTCAAATTATGTCAACAACATGATCCATTTTGTAGTGTGGCTACTATGATAAGTATGACTCATCATGTATCACAATGGATTCTCCTTAGGCACAACATACATAGTGTTGCTCAGCATGTAGTGGCATAGCTTTTTGGTAGAAAACACCACTGCAAAGCAGAGCTTCTCAACGTATGCATAGTTAAGTTCATAACTGACCAGGGTACGGCTAAGATAGTAAGTAGCCTATTCTTTGTGAAGTTTATTTTTCTAGGCTAGCATGGCGCCCAGTGCCACCTCGTAGGCTGAGATGTATAAGTAGAATGACACTCCTGGTCTAGGTGGTGCCAATACTGGTGGCGAAGCCAAGTATTTTTTAATGTCGTCAAAGGCTGACTGACACTCGTCATCCCAGTGAAATGCTACCCCTTTATGCAATAATTTATTCATGGGTCGACACTTGTTAGATAGATGCGCTATGAAGTGCTTGATTGATGCAACCTTTCCTTGTAGGCTTCTGAGTTGCTTAATGGTAGTTGGGGGGAGCATTTCAAGGATTGCTTGAATTTGTTTGGGTCCACTTCGATTCCTCGCTTTGAGACTATGAACCACAAGAGTTTTCCAAATGTGACACCAAATACACACTTCTTGGGATTCAGTCTGACTTTATGTTCCATGAGGCAATCGAGGATCTTGCTTAAGTCATCGAGATGATCTGGGCACAAAAGAGATTTGGCCAACAAATCATCCATGTAATCTTCCAAAGTTTTATGCATGTAATCATGGAAGATGTATGTCATGGCATGTTGGTAGGTGGCGCCAGCATTTTTAAGGCCAAAAAGCATGACCTTATAACAAAATGTCCCCCAAGGCATTGTGAATGCCATTTTTAGTTGGTCCTCGGGATTGATATGAATCTGATTGTATCCCGAGAAACCATCCATGAGGGAAAGCATTTCGTGACCTACTATAGCATCTACCAATGTGTCAATGCTTGGCAATGGGAAATCATCCTTAGGAATCACTTTGTTTAGATCTCAAAAATTAGTGCATATGCGAATCCTCCCATTAAGATTTTTGACGGGCACCATGTTGGACAACCATGGTGGGTAATCCATGCAGATGACAAACTATGCATCCAATAGCTTTTGTAATTCATCTTTGACCATTAAATCCACTGTTGGGTGCATCTTACATAGTTTTTTCTTAACTGGCTTGATTGTTGGATCAAGCATTAGATTATGCATCACTAGTTGTGGATCTAGCCCCGACATGTCTCTGTAGGACCATGCAAAAACCTCTTTCTCTTTGAGAAGGGTAATGTAGTCAGCTTGCTCTTCGAGGGATAAGCTTACCCCTAGCTTGATAATCTATGGATTCATTGGATCAGAGCCGATGTCTATGTCAGTCATCTCCTCAACCGACATGTGGGATCTATCCTCCAACTAGTATGGAGTTGGGATCAAATGGATATCATTTGCTGAGTTTAAATCTACGTTGGGAACCTTAGGTTCCTCTTCAGCATGGAAGATATCCTGAGTTGGCCTTGGGGTAAAATGAAGCATATTACCGAAATGCCAGTACTCTGATGGGGATGGAAGTGAATTGATGCAATCCCAATCTATGGAATCTATGTCTAGATACAACGACTGTGCTGGATCGATCGGGTTATGGATGGTGGTGGTTAATTCAATGGATATCATGTTGATGAAATGATTTTGGTCTCCATTACCATGGGTGTGGTGACTCGGACATTCTAGATGTTCTTTGTGCTCTGATTCTGGCTCTAGAGGTATTGGCATGAATGGATGGGCCCTATGTGCGAATAGGAAGATAGGGTCTACCCTCAATATTGAGGTCGCTATAGCATCTCTAGGCGGAAGGTATTCTCCATATGCCAAAAGTGGAAGATTCAACACTTGGTCCCACTGCACTGGGTTTATGTACCACTCATGCTCTGGCACTATGATTAGTTGTTCAAATATGTTGTTAATCTCCAAGTGGTAGTGTTGTTGTCACTTATGATTGAGATAGGCCATCTCAGTTTCATCTTCATAATCATTGTCGGAGATCCAAAGGCTTTCGTTGGCTCAAAAAATTGTTCACAACATTAGAGGCTCGTCATGCTCGAGCAAATTGATCTGGCCCCATTGGGGTTTTTTCGCTCTCTGCGGTGGGGCCTGATTGTCTTGTGGTGGTACTTGCTTAGTGGGAGCTGACAAAGGGAACATTGCCAAGAGGCTTTCCTGATAATCATCCATGGGGGTCACTTGTGAGTTATTGCTATCAGACTCAAAGGGGTCAAAAGATGCTGGTTCATACTCTGACTCGTCTTCTGAAGATCCTTCCTGACCTTGTCTATATCCCCTTTTTAGGAGATCTCTTAAAATTTATCCTCTCTCGAGTGAATGTAAAGAGTTGTTGAGGCTAACAAGGTTGGTGGTTGACCATGGGAGATAATCTTCCAATGTATATGTTGTATTAGGATTGGCATAGGGATTTAATGCCAATCCACCCTTGTTGCCTATCCCTAGGCCTTGCATGTTCTCTACCAAGATGTCTATGGGCATGGGGTGGTTGAACCCTACTCCTGACTTGTCGTATGGCATCTGATATCTTTGTTGGCAAAGAACACACACTCCTTGCTCATATATGCCTAACCCATATCCATGCCAATTGCATTGGCCAAGATATCTCAACGAGAAATATGAGTTGGAAAAATAATTGACATCTTCTGCAAAGGGCTCTTCGTCTTCGTCCTCTTTCATGCATGGCACAGTACCATGATCAAGGCCTCCATACACAAAGTTTGTCTGGTTCGACGGGTATCCTAGAGGAACAATACTACCGATGGGGAGGCGAGGTCTCCCCATGTCCTGCATTGACTCTAGTGTGGGTGTTGCTACAATATTCCACACCATATACTCCCCCAGGCCCATATTGGCCATTTCAACGATGATTGTTGGTGATTGAGGGGGAGGGAATGGAATTTCTTTCAGAGTCCACTCCATGTCGGGTGAACTAGGAGCCTTGACTTCCATTCTGCTAGGCATCTCCTCAATAGAGATAGTTGATACTAATGGTGGTGCCTGCGGTGCCTCTTCTAGGGGTTTATTCCCTTTGTCCTTCTGTGTGTCCACCATAGGTGGCATCGTCAATGAAGGATTAGACAATGAAGATGGACCCGACTATGGTTTTGATGAACTTGTAAACAGGGATGCCTACGGAATCGGACCCTGTCTAGATGGATTCAACTAAAAATCCAAATGCGTTGATGGAAGGGTTGATTGTGACATCAGCTACACCACATTGCAATACTTGAAGGGTTCTAAGTCCCCTAGGACTACATGCACCTCCCCTTCAAATGTATACTTTAAACACTGATGATCTTTCGAAGGGACACACTTCATGTCCCTAATCCATGGCCGACCCAGCAAGATGTTATAGGCCATCTCATCTTCCAAAATATGGCACAATGTAGGTATAGTCTTTTGTCCCACCTGGATGGGTAGGACAATTAAGCCAACTGTGGAGCATATTGCATCATTGAATTCTCACAGAGTGTACGTGGAAGTCGTGATGTGAGATGCTGGTAACTTTAGATGTTTCAATGTCATTGTTGTGATGATATTACTGGACAAGCCAGTGTCTACAAACACCCTCTTATACGGAATCCCATTGACCCACGCGATAACATGCAGGGGTGGATCTGCCATTTCATCAGCCACTGATTTCTCTTCATCTTCTCGAAATGTGATGACTGGCTTAGTGCAACGTTTGACATGTCCCACAAAGTTGTTGAAGGAATTTGCTTCATGGGGCTGCAACTCGATGGCTTTCAATATCTCCATTAGAGCCTCTCAATGGGGCGTTGATTGTTGTATGAGCTCATATATGGATAGCCTAGCCGACATGGTCCTCAAGCTCTGAGTGAGTTTGGTTTGAATTGTGGTCATGGGTCTAGGAAGAGGAGGTTGTGTAAGGTGCTATTATGGTTGTGACGTTTTTGGCACCTCACCTGTAGTTTTCGTGGGGGAAGCTATGCTTGGATACCTCATGTTTCGAGTTACTATACTAATCATCCCTACATACCCCTGCATGGGGCAATTTTGTGTTACCTCGTTGACTTGTAGTGTCTTTCCCTATGCATCATGGGCAGGCAAGGGGTTCTTAAAGACCTCCATTTGTTGGTTGCTTGGTGTCACAGGATTATCTACCGCTAATGTCTTTTTATCTATTAGGTCTTGCACCAAGCCCTTAAACTTCCAACATGCATTAAGGTCATGTCCCTTCCACCTATGGAACCTATAGTGCAAATCTTCCCAGGAACCCTTAGGTTTTGGTGCATTGGGATCTATGGGTTGAATCTCGGGTAGGTTGATCAAGTTTACCGGTGACAAGCAGTCAAACAGGGAGTCTCTGGACTCTGTGTAAGGTGTGAATTGTTGCCTAGGGCAACGCGACTGGTTTTGTTCTTGCCCCTAATTTTCTTGGTCATAATTGTTAAGAGGCACCACCTGATAGTTAGCCTTTTGGGGTTGTGTTGCTTGTGTAGGCTTAGGGACATTGATAACAACCTGATTGACCGTAGCAGGTTTTTGTTGCATGGTCCTTATTTTGGTGTTCTTAGACCATTCTTTCTTCTTCGGCTTGGCTATCTTGCCATCTTGAATCTTGATCTCTTCAATGATTCTAGATTGTTCCAAAGCTTCCTCTAAGGTGGCATATTGCTACAGCTGCAATAGCATAGAGATCGATCTCAAACAGCTCTTTGAGAACATTTGTGTGAGGTCGGACATAGGAGGGAGGTAGGGTAGCTTAGAAAGTAGAGTCCTCCACCGATTCCCATAGGCCACCATGGTTTCTTCCTCATACTTCCTGAGGCTATCTAGGTCGCTTAGTGATGCCTTATTTTTTGTGTTAAAGGTGAAGCATTTGAGGAATGCATCCACTAGTTGATCTAAGTTGCTAATGTTGTGCTTTGGCAATTGAGTAAACCAATTCGAGGTAGGGCCTGCAAACGTGGTGATGAATGTTCTTAACAGCAAAGCATCATTATCCTGAATGCCAAAGCATTGGCTCAGGAATCTAGTCACATTCTCTTGGGCATCCTCCTCACCTCTAAATATTGTCAACTGAGGCAACTTAAAGTGTTCATGGTAAGGGGATGCAGGCACTGATGGATGCACGGGATGACTGTGGAGTTGGCGTAACGTGGGATTTTGGGGCCCAAAAGTCTTGGTTTCCATAGAATCCAAACACTCTAGCAACGCTTTATATGCATCGGAATATTTAATCTCTTCCTCTTTAGTTTGCTCTCGTTGTGGGTTGTGGGAAACTTGAGGCCTATGGAGGGGTGGCCGAATAGTAGCCCCTCCGCCTTGGTAGGGCATCTCGGCCCGCTCTTCTTCTTGCTCATACTCCTCATAGGCCTCTTGAGGAGTTTTAGGACGAGACCTATAACCATGGGTGGGTCCTTGTGGGGGGTTCCCATCATTGTCCCTGGGAGTGGTCTCTCACTCAGGTCTAGGAGGTCTCAAAGGTAGTACTTGGTAAGGTCGCAAGGACCTATCTCGCACCAAGGGGTTGTGCCTCTCATACGGTTTTGCTCTTTGGGTGCAAGGGGTTGGAACCCTCTCAGGCACTGTGTTATGGAGTAGCTCATCTATTTGGAATCAAATGCGCTCTTTGCTAAGGCGATATAGATGCTCTAGCTATGGTTGGTCTTGCTTATGCTGCATGATATACGCTTAGCGGGTGGCATGTCTAGTGACTACCAGGTCAATTTGTTTCACCATCTTAAGTTTGGGAGGCCTAGATGCCTCTCCTACACATTTATCTTGGTCATGATGATCCGATATCTCTATAGGGCACTTCGCTCTATCGATTTTGGTGGCATTCACTTGAGGCTCTGGCCTTGGTAGGTGATTCTGGTAAATAGCAGGTGCGGAGGCGCATTGATCTCATGCTATATATTGCTCTTGAGGAATGTAATGGTCTTCCTCATGCTCCCTTTCATATATGTGAAAGGGGTGGGTAGAGTTGGCTCACCCTGCTTGAAGAGCCTTGTGCTCTGGATTTGGCTTATTATTCCTAATAATGATGGGGTGTAAAGGAGAGATGACATAATTATGTGGCCTCTCCTCATTGACCCTATGCTATTCTAGCACTTCATCACATGGTGGCCACTCATACCGAGCTTCTAAGAGAGCCTTCCCATTTATATTGAGTTTCACGTGTAAGGACTCCTCCTGAAAGGGTCTATGATGGATGGGCGCGTCCCTCAAAGGGGTGCCTCTATAGTCCTATTCTGAAATGGCACGATGTGGACTCTCTTGTGGGTTAGGCCACCAAGGCGGTATGACCAAGTCCTTGGGGCTATAGCGGAGGCAACTTGTGACCCCTTGTACACTCTTCGTAGCTTTCGCCCTTGATTGGGCTTGGCTACGGGTGTGCACCATGGTGGTTTTTTCCTATAAGATGTGTAGATTTTTATTTCTTTTTATGATTTTTATGCTACACTAAATAGAAAAGATCACACACGCAAAACAATTATTATCTCGTTTAAAGATTAAAGGTGTTCCCTAAACCTGGTTTAGTGTGTTTTGATTTTGTTTTGAAATCTTTTGTAAAGGACATTTAAATGCAGTATGATGGCTCTTATGGCTCCCAAAAATGGTCACCCCTTTGATATGCCATTGCCAGGCCGATATACCAACCTCTCTATATACCCGCCCTTACGTGATGGAAACTGTTGGTACGTGAGAGCAGATGGTACGTGGAACGTAGGTGGTACAGAAGAGGAATCACCCTATTCTTAACACCTAACATAGAAGACTTATCCTCATGCACTGGGAATCACCCCATATGCACTCGATCAGCTTTCATCAGGATTTACGTATAGCAATAGTAGTGATCGGGGTTATGAATGCAAAATTCAAGCCATGGTGGTGATGAAATCCACCGTTGGTCTTAATCAAGGGCTGGGGATTTATGACCAGCTCCTTGATGTTTATGTTGCCACGTGATGTGTGTTGTTATTTTTATTTTGCATGAAAGAAAATAAACATGCAGTAAAATTTTTCATAAGCAATCAAAGAACCAGAAAAACAAAAAACAGAAAATGACAGAAAGAGTTCAGGACCCTTACCTCTTCTCTACCCAAATCTGTTGGTTCTGAGTTTCTATATTGAAATTGCACAAACAACTATTCATCTCAGGGACGTATGAATTATAGGATTGTATTCATCACAGGGTGGGGCAAATGCCCATTCATCCCTGGGTAAGACGAATTTCAGCTCTGTATTCGCCACAGGCTGGAACGAACAGCAGTCTAACATTTGAAAACTCGATACCTGCAAGCAAAAACAATCAAGTTTTGATCAGATTTCTGATATTAAAAATAGAGGACAAGTGTCCCACCATGATCACCACTGAAAGCACGAGGATACGAAATCAAAAAGGAAACTCCAAGTGCGATGCAAACAAAACTAAACTTAACGCTAAATCCTATGAATTAAAAGTGCATGAAAGGAGGGAAAGCATGAACGAATCAAAATGAAAAAAAATCCAATAAGGAAGACAACCCTTTTTATTGATATGTTTCAGAATTTGGTTACAATTCGCCTCCCCCATTCTAAGGTCTAGGAGTGTTAAATATGTGTTCTTGTTACACCCATGGATGCTATTCCTTCTTCCGCATGCCCACATGTAAAATGGGTGGACCAAACATCGCCGCCACTTGCATTTATGAGTCTTGACTCCTTACTACTCCTATAATGTCCAAATACTATGTTCAAGGAAACAAGAAACAATCAGTAGCACCTGTAGATGAAATAAAACATGCAATCCCCACACCTTCGATTAGTGCATGCAAGATATAAATAAAACGATAACTAAAATAGATCCAAATGAACTAAAAATTTTACAAGGGCATCAAAACATCACAAGGAAAACACTGCAAATGGAACAGTCAAAAAATTCACCACAAATTTGTATTCACTCAGGGTCAGGATGAATAAACCTACAACAAAATGTCAAAAGGCACTGTCCCAAATGTCACATCCGGGAAGCTCCAAATCACCTGTAAAGTTGGGGATTAGCTAATTGGGTGTATTTTGGGAAGACCCAAATGGTCATATTTTCCCAATTTTGCCTCTATCAACGGGAATTTTATGATGCTACCTGCATGTTAGCAAAAGCGAGAAATAATAGAAACATGATAAAAAATGCTCAGAACGATGTGAAATTTGAATGACAACCTATCTAAGCAGCATAGAATTAAATGCAAAAATAACAGAAAGGAAATCTACCACAAATTTCCAATCGCTCCGGGGCAGGGCGATTAGGACTATAGTAGTGGGGGGCGCCCGGGGGTAGGCCGCCCATCGTTTGGGGCCCGATTTCGGCACCAATCCACTTGGGATGGGTCCAAAACCTTTTGTGGGGTATTTTTAGGAAAAATTATGGGATATTATGGCCAAATTTTGGGTTTTGGTTCCAGATTTGCGCTTCTAATAACCACCCTATGACCTCATTTTCAAAAGATATCAAGGATGTGAAAGACACAACTCAAAATGGTGTGGGTGTGAAAGTAAAATAATAGCACTTCATTGCTCCAAAAAATGCTCCTTATCTGTATATTTTGGGGTGAGAAGACTCACCATTTTATAGACCTGATGGTCTCTTTGGATGAGCATGCAGAGGCACCACTTGGCAATCATGCCTTCCCAGGGGGGAAGATTCCTCCCTAATTAGGGGCTTCATGACTGCCCTTGTAACTACCTCTAACACTCACTCACACTTCCATGAAATGAAGTAAGATTTAAGTGGTGGATATGAGCTACCATTTTTCAAGATTTGACTTTTTGCCCGTCAAACCTGCTATTCGCCCCACCTTGGGGCAAATACTACTAATCGTCCCTAGGTGGGGCAAGTACCAGTTTGTAATCATCCTTGGGTGGAACGATTATGGAGCAGAGTTCCTGAAGGTGCCAAATTGACCTTTGACCTTCCAAAATTGTTGTGTGAGTGGTTAGGACCACTGTTTAACCTCTAGGGGTTGCCCTTGGGTTTGTGTGTGTCAATGCGATCAGTGTTTGTAGTCACATAATCATATTGGTGTTGTTTTGGTAGCTATAGATTACAATGGTAGAGTGAATTTGTGGAAGCACATTTGCTTTGTGAGAAGTTTGGTTCCCCTGTACCCATGTATTTTGGCTGGAGACTTCAACTCTATCACTTTTCTGGAAGATAAATATGGTGGGCTAGACCATCTTGAGCATTTTTCTTCTATATTCAGTTCTCATATCTAGGCCCTAAACTTGGTTGAAATCAAGCCATATAATGGGATATTTACTTGGCACAATAGAATGTGTGGGGAAGCTTCCATATCAGAGATACTGGATAGGTTTTTGATATCCAATTATTGGATGGGTAGTAATAGAAGTGCTAGTTTTGTGATTCTGGAGGGTAGGGGATCTGATCATTGGCCTATAAAACTCTCTGCTTTGGAGTTAGGGCTAAAAAATAATCCCTCCTTTAAGTTTCAACTTATGTGGCTTCGTGATACTAAGCTTCATGATTTCATGTGAGGTTGGTGGACCATTGACAAACCTCCTCATGGCATCGCTATGTATTCTTTTATGAAGTGACTATAATTTGTAAAACATAAATTGAAGAGATGGAATAGACTAGATTTTGGGAACCTTTCCTTGGCTAAGTTGGTAGCTCTTAATAGGACGGAAGAAGCTTCAAGGAAGATTAGAGATTAGGGATTCACAAAGGAGCTTCTTTTTGAGGAATCTGAGGCTGTGAAAGACCTTGTAGAATGGGAACTGAGGGAAGAAATTTTTTGGAAACAAAAAGCTCGAGTAGATTGGTTTCACAAAGGGGATAGGAACACAACATTATTTTATAACTCAGTTAAGGCTCACTGTAATGGTAACCTGATTACCTCTCTTGTGAATTCTCAGGGTGCCCTACTCTTTTCTTTCAAGGATATTTTAGAAGATACTAATAGGTATTTTTCCTCTCTCTTCAAGGAGGACTCCCTATCAGATGATGAGAATGAAATGCTTATTCCAAACCGTATTACAGTGATTGTTTCTAGAGATATGAATGAGCACTTGATGGGTTCAATTTCCCTTGAGGAGTTGGAAAATTTTGTACTCAATATGAAAAACGGAAAAGCCTCTGGCCCAGATGGATTCTCGATTGAGTTTTATCAGGATTTTTAGGATTTAATCAAATTTGATCTTTTGGAGGTGGTCCATGAGTCCTAAAAGAACAAACAGATGCTAAGGGCCCTAATGCTACCTTTGTGGTGCTTATACCCAAAAAATAGGGAGCAAATTCCTTATATATGTTCAGGCCTATTACTCTTTACAATGTTGTGTATAAGATCATCACAAATATTATTGCTGAGAGGTTGAAGATATGGTTGAGCAAAATCATCTCTGAGGAGCAAGGTGGGTTTGTTGTTAGCCGAAAAATATTGGATGGGGTTGTTATTGCTATAAAATCTATTCAATTGATGGAAAATTCTAAGGAGAAAACTATGTTCATTAAGTTGGACATGGCCAAAGCCTATGATCAGGTCAAATGGTCCTTTCTTCAAAAAGTTCTTATTGCTTTTGGATTTGAGGAGGAATGGATTAGATGAGTGATGAACTATGTTTCTTCTTCCTCATTCTTTGTTCTTGTTAATAATGAGCCATCAGAGCTGTTTGAGGCCTCAAGGGGATTGATGCAAGGAGATCCTTTATCTCCTTATTTACTTATCATTATGGTAGAAGGTCTAGGAATATTGCTCAGTCTCAAGTCATGCAGGGTCTCATTTAGGGGTGGAAGTGGGATAGTAATTTGCAACTATTTCCCACCTTCAATTTGTTGATGATACTACTTTTTTGGGAGTTGCCACTAGCAGTGAAGCAGGTAATATTAGACAGTCTCTTGAAATATATCTTGGTGCTTCTAGATAGTTTATTAATGAGGACAAGTCTTCTATTTTCTTCTTCAATACCCCTCCTCTTATTCAAGCCAATATTTCTTGTATTCTAAGATTCCAGGTTGGGACTCCCCCCTTCATTTATCATGGTATTACAATTTCATCTCATACTCTACCTAGATCTTCTTGGCAGTCTATGCTTGATAAGTTTATAAGGAAGGTGAATAACTGGACTTTCAGATGGCTATCCACTACAGGTAGAGTGTTGCTTTAAAAATCTATTGTTCAAGCTTTACCCATTTATAGATGTTTTGTATAAATAGCTCCCTCTCACTTCATCAAGGACATGGATGCTTTGTCAAGATAGTTTTTATGGTCTGGAAAACTTGATCAATATAAATGGAGTTTGGTTAGGTGGGATTCTATATGTAGGCCGGTGCAAGAGGGAGGCCTTGGGTTGTGACAAACAACTCTTTTTGGGTAGGCTTTGGCTGCAAAACTTTATTGGAGATGGTGTACCTCTAAAAATCATAGTTGGGCTAAAATATTATCTTGTAAATACTTGAGAGGTATTTATGTGGCTGAGATCCCTAGAGTCAGCTTGGTTGGGAAAGGTTCTATTATTTGGGACACTCTGAAAAGAGGTGCTAATTTAATCAAGTAGGGTTTGTTCTGGATTTGCAATCAAGGATCAAATTCTCTTTTTTGAGAGTATTATTGGGATGGCCACCCTCCTATATTTAATCAATATCCTACGTTACATTCCCTACGTATTTTTTTCTTAGAAGCAGGCTAGTCTCATGTGGAGGACTTTAAAAAAAATCCAGCCTTTTGGAAATATGGAGATGTACAGGTGGAAAGATCCATAATAATGGTCCCAAGGGGGACTGGCCAAGGATAGAGAGGTGTTTGCTCTTATTCTTACAGCGAGGCCTTGTTCTTCATTTAGGGGTAAAGGTATTCTGACTTGGAACCCTGATCCTAAGGGAACCTACTCGGTAGCCTATGGTTATCAGGTTCTTGATAAGCAAAAGTATGGGAGTCTTCCTGTCACTTGGTGGAAAAAGGTGTGGAAAAAATTTTCCTAGCCAAAATGTAACTTCTTTCTCTGGTTGGTAGCTCGTAATAAATGCCTCACTTGGGATAATGTTAGGAAGAGGGGATTTCAGGGTCCCTCTTTTTGTGTCCTTTGCAGTAAGAATGAGCATGACTCTTCTCATTTATTTTTCCAATGATCCTTTTCTAGAGACATTTTTCACCATTGGTGGAGTGCCTGGAATCATCCATGTTTTCATGTGCTATTCCTAGTGGAGTTTTAGAGTAGTCTGGGTAGAACTTCAGCCAAGGCCCCCTTCCTTCGGGTGGCTTGGAATTTGGGCCCTTATTTCATCATCTAGAAAATTTGGCTCGAACGGAACCGATGCATATTTCAGGGTAATTATTTGGTTGTTCAACAAATTTGGCAAAGGATCCTGTATATGGTTCAGGAAACCATCCATAGCAAATGTGATGTGGACCATATTTTGGATTCTAGGGAGAAGAAGGTACAACAAGCCCTTGGTCTCTTTGGGGATGGTGTGAACTCTTCTAGCCCTAGTAGGGTTCCTCAGCTTAGCAAGAAGGTTAGGAGAGATGGTAGGTGGAGGCCACCCCCTATAGGAGTTTTAAAAATTAATACTGATGGATCATCTAGGGGTAATCCTAGACATGTTGGCATTGGTGGTGTTTAGAAAGATTCTACTGGTGGTGTCAATTTTTTCTTTTCCATTTATAAAGGTTTTCAATCCAACAATTTTATGGAATCTCTTACAATTCTTGAGGACTTACAGAGGGGGTTTTCTCTTGGATGGTATAGCATTATTTATGAGTCTGACTCTCAAATTATGGTTAATATTTTAAATAGTAAAGGGTGGAGGAAGTTAATTGGCAGTTGGCCTTTATAGTCGTTTAGATTCTCATAATGAGTGAAGAGTTCAAATTTATATTCTTTGTGCACATTCCAAGGGAATGGAATGTGGTTGCTAATTACCTGGCCAAAATGGCTTCTGAGCTGCTGGATCCTTTGAGTATCGATAACTGGAAGAGTCTCTCATCTGGGGACTCTCAACGCCTATGGGAGTTGACCCACAAGGATGTACAAACTTAATGTGGTTTTTCTTGTTGTCTATTTTGGGTGTCATTCTAGTCTAGTCGTTTTAGCTTGTTTGGCTGTTTATTTGAGTCATGGTTGGAGCTTAGGTGTACTCTGTAATCCAAACTTTTTATCAATAAATTTTTACCCCTTTATTTAAAAAAATAATAATAGCTCAAGTAATAAAAACATAGATAAATAAATACTAAGATTCAAATTTTATGAAATAATAAATGAGTAATTGTTAGATACCACTAGATGGTTTGTTGAAATGTGATAACATGGTCATGAAATGCAAAGAGTGTACTTGATTCAATTTTTCATAGTCATTAAAACAATATTTATTTTTTTATGAAATAATTATTTTTTAAAACTAAAAAGTATTTATTACATTACACTAGAATGTTGATAGATCAATGGTAATTGAGTGTGGAAATCAAATATTTATGACCTAGTCATTAGTTTAGTCCATGTTTAGATTTTACCTTAGAGAAATTGTAGATATGTTCAATACCATAATGTTAACCTTGACTAGGTCTACTACTAACACTTATTTTGAGAAGGAAAATAATCCTAATATAACGTTCAAGATGACAATAATATATACGTGGATGGAGGGACGTTTTTCGTAGGACTGCCCAAAATTTCGAACTCGTTTTGGCCATATCTCACTCATCCGGACTCGGATTGAGCTGAAATTTTGAGGGTAGATGCCTGAAAAACCTAGAACGTCTCCACCAATTTTCATATCATTTGGAGCAACACAGATCCTAGCACATCCCTATGTGTGAACGAGATATTTGGCAAGCGGCTATGCGAGGGTTTCATCTGGGTTGAGTGCAAGCAGCTCCGGAGGTTGGTTTTTAGGGCCTTCGGGCCCTAGCGGCCAATATTTTTGTGGTTTATGCTCAATATTTTAGCAGGAAATGTTGCAGGGGATCCAATATGGGTTAGAAATTTGTCTTTCAACAGATCATACTGTGAACTTGAGTGACAACGGCTTCCAATTTGCTGCACAAAAGAAAAGTGAAAACCATACCTTTCCACGGCGTCTAGGGCAAGGATTAAAGAGATCACGAAACAAGTTTCAAGCAGTTGATCAAAAAATGGCTCATATCTCAAGTGAATCTGGTGCTAAGGTGCACCCACAAAATAATTCTACTATGAAAACCCCTGTCAAGGGTAAGAATTTCGAAGACTCGGCCCCAAAAATAAATTTTAGGGATGCCCTCCATGGTGGACAGCCTCAGCCCAATGCTAATATCAATCTTAGGGCTTCCCATAAACCTCTAAGAATGCCTAAGATTGATCCCAGGAAAATGGAGTCAGGATGTCTTAAAGCAGCTGATGGAACTCCTATTGTTAAGCTTGATATGGGTAACATTTATATTGGCATTGAAGATTTGGAAAAAAGAGGACTAATTTGTCGGTTCATGGGTTTTCTTCCGAGTCTATCTACTTTCAAATTCTGGGCTACAAAATTCTGGAAAACTAAAGGTGAGTTACAAATCTCTATTTATCCAAATGGTTATTTTCTTGTTTTATTTGCTAATAATGAAGATAGAGAGAAAACTTTTCAAGGGGGTCCTTGGTTTTTTGGAAGGGCGAGGGCTTTTCATGAAGCCCTGGCATACTAAATTTAAAGTCGAAGAAGAGATGCCTTCTATAGCTCCCGTGTGGGTTAGACTCTTTGGCCTCCCTATTGAATTTTGGAATCCTACTATTTTTTCTTCAATTGGAAACTCTTTAGGAACTTTTATGATGACTGTTGATTGTACTCAAAATTTTGAACATATTATTTATGCTCGGATTTGTGTTTTAATGGATTTTGACAAACCCCTACCTAAAAATATCACATTACAATTTGGGGAAGACACTTGGGAGCAAGTAGTGGACTATGAGAACATTCCTTTTCATTGTAGAATTTGCCATGAATATGGTCATTTGGCCAGTGCTTGCCCAAATAAAATTCCTGATCAAAAGAAAGAAGATATAAACTCAACAGGTTTCCAAATACCTAAGAAGAAGAACACTCGAAAAAAACTAGTTATGAAGGATCAATCAAAGTCATCTGCTAATATGTTTGAAATCCTTTCCACAAATGATGTCCCAAGTGAGGAAGAGGAAATAATGGAAACTGAAATCTTAGAAACACAATTTAAATATGAAGGGAAGAACTCAGAGACAAACCAACAAATCAAAGGTTTTCAACAAAAAAAAAGGGAGAAAATTTACACAAGAAAAACAATCTTTCAAATGTCAAAACTTCAAATAATGCAGGTCCCAATATAGACTCCATTGAACCATCTAGTAAAATTTTGGTTGTGTACGAGCATTCTTCAAGGTTAGAAGCCATCTCAGATTCAATTGGAATAAGTCAAGAAATAGGGAAAAAAAATTGAAGATGGATTCTAATCAAAAAGTAGGTCGCAAGACCAATCAATATCATATGGTAAAAGAAGGTGAAAAGCTTGTAGAGGAAGGTAATATTAATGCCCTTCCCAACTTTTTTAGCCCTGGTATTAATGAAGATCATCACTTGGAATATTAGAGGACTCAAAGGGAGTCTTTCAAAACAAAATGAAATTAGAAGAATGATTCGAGATAAATCATCCACATCTTGTTTTCCTTCAAGAAACAAAGATGTCAATGGAGGATATGGACTCAATTGCCAGTAAAATTTGGCCAGCTGGAAAAGTGGTTTCCCTCGGTTCCCAAGGGACTTCTGGTGGCATTGCTTGTCTTTGGGACCCAAAAGAGGTAGTTATTCACCATATGGTTGGCGAGTTGGGGTTTGTTGGCTATAGCTATTCAAAGTAGACATTCCAACCAAATTATGCTCTGCATTACTTGTTTATGCTCCGACTTCTTTGGAGGAAAAAAGAAGACAGTGGAAGGATATTACTCATATTATCTCTCATTTTCCTGAATCTTGGATCTTGATCGGAGGAGATTTCAATACCATCCTCTCTCTGGATGAGAAAAGGGGGGAAATAGAAATTTGGACAAAAGCACTGACCTCATGAGCGAATATATTGCAAACCTCCATCTTGTGGATATCCAACTTGATAATGGCCTTATGACTTGGTCTAACAGAAGGCAAGGCTTAGCTTGTATAATGGAGAGATTGGATAGGTTTTTGCTCTCTAAAAATTTCTTAATCCATGGTCACATTCCTAAAGTGAAGACTCTTAATAATGTTGGTTCGGATCATTGGCCAGTCATGGTGGAAATGTGGAAAACCAATGTGAGTTTCTCTCCTTTTCATTTTCAATTAATGTGGCTTAGAGACATTTCCTTCAGACCTCATGTGCAACAATGGTGGAAGGAAGGTAAACCTAGGCATGGGACTAAGATGTTCTATTTTGCCAAAATATTGCAATACATTAAATCCAAAATCAAGACTTGGAACTAGAAAGAGTTTGGGGATGTTCATAAAAAAAACATGAAGTTATTGCTCATCTTGAAAATTTGAATAAGAAAATCCATTTAGATGGCCTCACGAGAGAAGAGAAGTGCAGATGAAATTAAACTCACAACTCGGTTAGAGGAATGGGAAAAAAGAGAAGAAATCTTATGGAAGCAAAAATCTAGAATTCAATGGCTCAAAGAAGGAGATCGAAACACAAATTTCTTCCACAAATCTCTTCTAGCTCGAAGATCTCACAACTTTATTTCTTCCTTAAAATCAGATTCTGGAGATGTTGTTTATACTTGGGATGGCATGAACTCTATTGTTGTTGATTACTTTTCCAATATTTTTGTTGCTACTCCTCTTGACTCAGCTTCACAACAAAATGTTCTTCAAGCAATCCCTTCTCTTATCACTTCTGAGGAGAACTCTATTTTGATTGCTCCTGTTACTATCAATGAGCTTCAACAAGTAGTTTTTAAAATGCAAAAAGGGAAAACCCCAGGTCTTGATGGTTTTCCCATTGAGTTCTACCAAGAGTTATGGGATATCCTTCATGTTGATTTATTAGAGGTGGTGGAAGAATCCAGGAAATCCAAAGAAATTTTGAAGGTTATCAATAAAACTTATATTACTCTTGTTCCAAAAGCTCAAGAGGTTGATCATATCTCAGCTTTTAGACCTATTGCTTTATGTAATGTTCTTCTCAAAATCATTACTAAAATCATGGCGAGAAAGGTTGAAGCCTCTTTTGCATAAGATTATTTCCCCAGAGCAAGGGGGTTATGTGGAAGGACGTCAAATAGTAGATGAGATAGTTCTTGCTCGGGAAGCCATCCATTCCATGGATATGCAAAAATCTCCTTCCATGTTCATTCGGTTAGACTTATCCAAAGCTTATGACAGAGTGGATTGGCACTTCCTTATCAAAGTTTTGAGGCAATTTGGTTTCTCTAAGGATTGGATGGATTGGATTATGGGATGTATCTCTTTAGTTTCCTACTTAGTTCTTATCAATGGCAGGCCTTCTCGGTCATTCCCAGCTTCCAGAGGTATTAGGCAAGGTGACCCGCTATCCCCTTATTTATTCATCATTCTTGTTGAATGCTTGGGTAGGACTATAACCAAAAAGAGGGAAAACAAAACCCTTGAGGGAGTTACCATTGCTCATGGAGCTAGACCTATCTCTCATCTTCAATTTGTGGATGACTCTACTCTTTTAGGTAAAGCTACGGTTAAGGAAGCTTCTAATATTAAGCAAATCATTAGCTATTTTTCTAAGGCTACTGGGCGAGTTGATCAATGAAGACAAATCTAAAGTTATTTTCTTTCACTACTCTTCTAGACAGGAATCCATGGTCTTGGATAAATTAAGATATAAGAAGACCTCCCTTCCAATCACTTATTTAGGTATTCCCATAAATATTCAAAGGCAAAAAAATAAATATTGGAATTGGTTGTTGGACAAAGTCAAGAAGAAAATTGGAAAGTGGACCAACAAGTGGCTTTCTTCTGGGGGTAGAATCACCTTGGTAAAATCAGTCCTTCAAGCTATTCCTATTTATGTTTCTTCCATTTTGAATATCCCAAAGGTTGTTCTTCGAGAATTGGATCAAATCAGTCATCGTTTCCTTTGGAGTGGTACTAAGGAGAAAAGAAAATGGGCCTTGGTGAAATGGGATACTTTATGTCTTCCTAAGAGTGAAGGGGGTTAGGATTCCGGTCTTCTATTAATAACAACAAAGCTTTAGCTGCTAAATTATATTGGAGGATGTTGCATAACCCCAATGCTCTTTGGGCCAATAATCTCCATGCTAAATATGTTGAGAACAAAAGTCCTGAAGACCTTGTTCGCTATCAACTTCCTACCAAAGGTTCTCCCATTTTAGCGAGTTCTTAAGACTGGTGAGGATTTGATAAAGAAAAAATTATTTTGGATCATTCATAATGGTCAACAGGCAAATTTTTGGACAGATTCTTGGGATGGTCACAAGCCTTTGATAACTCAGTTTCTCGATTGGAGGCCTTGGATGGAGGAGCTTCACCGAGCTAATTGGATAAAGGTGGCTAATTACTATCGGTACCATACTGGTAATTCAAAGGTTGGTAGATATTGGATCCCTATTGAGGACTGGCCTATTCAAATCCCAGAAAGGCAAAGACAAGATATCCAAGGCATCCTTCATATGAGATCCCTCTCTTGGTCCCATGAAAAATATTGTTTTGGATGGAACAACACTACTAAGGGTGAGTATTCAGTTGCTCAAGGTTATTTGACCTTATGCCATAATAATCCCAACCATTCTTCTGACATATTTTCTCGATTGTGGGCTCAAAATCTCTGGCCTAAGGTGAGGTTCTTTAATTGGCTTTTATTGCATCGTAGGGTGCTTACTGGTGAGCAACTTATGAAGCATGGTTTTCATGGCCCTTTTAGATGTGAAATGTGTGAAGAGAATGTAGAAAATCTCAACCATATTTTTATTGAGTGTACTTTAGCCTCTGAGCTATGGAGGAGAATGGCCACTTTACTTGGCTTACAGTGGTCCAATTTTTTTACTTTTGAACAACTTTGGAGGGATTGGCCTAATCAAGAGGGTGTTGATCATTTTATTAGGCGAAGTTAGTTTGGATGGGTTCTACCATTCTTCTTTGGAATATTTGGAATGAAAGGAACAACCAAATTTTTAATCAAGATAGGAAGGATATTCACTATATTTGGCAAAAGACCATAGCCAACTTAGTTGAATCAGTCCATCAACTCCTTAATCACCCCCAAAACTCCCACCAAAGATGGGATCAAGTGATGCAAATATTGAAGATTAAATCTTCTAAGGGCAACCAACTTAAAGGGAATGTGAGTATTAGTAAGATGGATAGGACAAGAAATTGGCAACCTCCTCCTAAGGATTTTGGAAAAGTCAATACTGATGGAGCCTCTAGAGGGAACCCTGGAAAAGCCAGTGTGGGAGGAATTGGTAGACTTTCGGATGGCTCCCTGGTTTTTACTTTTGTTGAGAATTTGGCTATTATTTCCAATAACCTTGCTGAGGGGTATGGTATCCTCAGAGGCCTTCAGGAGGCTACTAAGGTTGGATGGGAAAAGGTGTTAGTTGAGTCGGACTCTCAACTTATGATTAATCTCTTGAAGACTCCTTCTAAGAATCATAAGGTGGATTGGAGAATAAAAAGAATTATTGAGAAGATTCAATTAATCCAGATGGGATTTTTGAAAGTTGATTACAATCATGTGGTCGGGAGATCAAAACAAGAGTGTTGATGCTTTAGCTAATTGGGCTTTGGACAAAGGTGATCTTACTTGTTATGGCCACCCTCCTAGATGGTGGGCTTCTCAAATTAGGGAAGCTCTTCTTTCTATCATTTCTTTGGATGGCTCCGAAGGTACCTAGTTTCTTCTTGCTTTTTTTTTGCTTCTCTTTGGTTCATTCAGTTTTTTTTAGTTCCCTAGCTCATTCTATTCTTTATTTTGTTTCCTCTATTGATTCTTGCCTTAATAGTCTTCTGGTCTAGATAGGTCATTGTTATGTTCAATTTTTTTTTTCTTTTTTTTTTTTTTTTTGTTTAGTTTTTTAAGGTGGGTGGGTTCTTTTGTTTTGTTTTGTTTTTGTGTTCTTTGTGTTGTTTTTTGTTGTTCTTGTGTTTTTGTTGTTTTGTGTTTTTTTTTTTAATGTTTTTTGTTATTGTTCTTGTGTTTTTTTCGTTCTTGTTCTTGGGTTTCTCTTTGTTTGTGTTAATTCGTGTTTTTATGTGTGAGTGTTTTCTATGTTTTTTGTTTTTGTTTATTGTCTGATGTTGGTTGTTTTTTTTTTTATTTTTTTTTAATTTTTTAAGGTTTTGGTTGTGTTTATTTTTCATGTTTTTTTTGGGTTATGTCTTTGTAGTGTTTTGTTGTTTTTGTCTTGTTTGTGTTTTGTTATGTGGTTCTTGTGTTTTTCTATGTGGTTTGTGTTGTGGTTTCTTTTATCTTATTGTGCGTGTTTGGTTGTGCTTTTGTTTTTGACACACTCAAGGAGCATGTTTTTTATTTTATTTTATTATTTTTGTTGTTATTTACTTATTTATTTACTTATTTTTAAATTGGTTTTGTGTGTTTGTTTGCTCCTTGAGTATGTCAAAGGTGGTAGGCCAGGTCCGAGTCCTGGGCATTTTTGGCGGAATGGATACCCCTGCCTCCTTGGGTCTTACCCGAAAGTGGCATCCCTTTTGGGATGTTTTCCACAAATAAAAAAGACAATAATATATGCGTGCTTTCAATGAATGTAGAGTACAAGACATACATGACTATCTAAACTTAAATACTTGGGTAAACTATTTCTATAAAATACAAACTAAAATAGAGTAACACTAATACTTTGAGAGGTAACTCATAACACTTGAGCTTGCCAATGCATATTCTTAGTAGGACCAATGGCCATGCATAGTTTTACATAGAAAACTTGAACATAAATGGATAAAATGCTTACTCTAATGCACTTATGATGCTAAGTAACTAATATAAAAGGACTAATACAAGGAGGAAACATCTCATAGTGCTTAACACCACCAATGCGTAATTCCCATAGATTTTTGCTACCCTATGAGAGTTATCTCAAAATAATTAAGTTTGCGAATACAAAATTATTCGCCAATAACCTCATGCATAATCACAATAGATAATGTAAACTTATAGGTGCAAAGGGTTCATATAGTGCATGTTATGCAAACAAATATTATTAGACATTAAATATTTTTTTGATCAAAATAATTATATTAAAATATAAATATTTGCCCCAAAACAATTCAAATTAATTGAGAGTGAGTGCTCTATGATGAAGCTCTAGTTTTTCTAGTGTGATATTGTCAGCCTAGGTAGGATTTAATTGGTTTTTTCACTTTAAATATGGTCACTAGCCTTGGTGGCCCAACCAATGATGATGGTATCACATAAGGGAATGTATGGAAAAATAGCTCCAATTTAGTGTTTTAACTAACTTGTAGAATATGAAGATACAAGTTAGTTAAAAGTATTTTTCCAAACTACGTTTCTCCTATAATTGACTAGAATTGAGAGGATTTCTAAATTTAGAAACTACCTATGATGAGATCTAATCATAATCTATTTATATTTATCTCGTTTGAGGAAATATAGAAAGGCATAATCCATTTAGAATTCTCTTGATATTTATCTAGTTTGGGGAAATATCTTCACCCTAGTAGATTCTACAAGTTAGTTAAAAGTATGAAGAAGAAATCCATTGATTAAAATAAAAATTTTAGAGTGTATTATCTACATCTAATCCTTTAACACCAACCTTTATCAAATCCATTTTTCTAGGAATATCATGTAGAAAACACCAATGAAACCTACCGTATGGTTTGCTTATATATAGATATATAAGTATACCTAGATCTTCCATGGAATGAACAAAAAGTATAGCCTCCAATCTACTTATTACACCATTAATAATTTGAATACCATAAATAAATATACCTTGTCACTATGGGATAACTTAATCTAGAACATTTTTTAATTTATCTTTACAACCTTTTATATTGTTCTATAGAGCATATTGGAAAGGATTATTAGACAAAAATTATCAAAAAAATTATCTTTCTTTATAGGAATGAAGAAATAATTATGAAGTTGGTGTTATTTACTAAAGTATTATTCTTCCTAGACTATTCAGTCATAGCCAATATATCTGTCTTTAATAAATCACAAAATATTTAAATAAAAATAAATCAAGGCCATGTTACTTGTTAGTATGAAATGAGAAAGATGTCTCTTGTAGCTCCTCAATCAAGATAATTATAATCAACCTTTCATTTTGTACATATGTTATAATTGATGGAATATTTTTCTAAAGCTTCCCTTAAGTCCCTTTATGTTGCCCAACATCTCACAAAATATATTTGAAATAACCAATTGCTTTATTCTAAATATTTTCTTCTTCCATAATATTATTTCATCTAAAGTTTAATTTTTTTTTATAGAATTAAAAAAAAAAAAGTCTACTTGGGTTTTAGAATGAAAGAATTTGGTATCTACATCTCATTCTTTAATAAATATTTCCCTAGAGTATTGGAATTAATATGGCTATTTTTTCTTCATTTTTACTATTATAATTATAAAGTAATAATTTTAAATGACTACTCATTCTTAAATATATTATGATAGTCATAATGTAATTTTTATTTCATACAAGTATCATAGACCATTGTATTGGTTTTTGTTGATTTTTGGATTATTTTCTAGAAATAAATAGAATCACGCATTACCCATAATTGATGAAAATGTAATACATAGAAATCAATGCACATGATATAAGGGGTTATTTGTATACAAGTAGTAATATCACTAAATTAAAAAATAATACACTTAAATAAATAACCAAAATTTTGAAATGAAGGGGTATTTCTACCCATTTAGGTCACCCTTAGGTAAGGTTAAGAAATTGATATTTAGGATAAATAATATAATATTACAAAAATTCCTTTACAATATTTATAAGCACCCAAAGGGATTATACAAACAATATAACACAATGTACATTGTGGCCTCAAGTGAAACGCAACTGCCACGTATCTTATGCAACAAATAGTATGCCCTAAAATTCAAATTGCATGCATTTTTTGTTTGAATACCTATAGATAAAATATTGATTTAATTTTTCCCCTTAATAACTTTTTTTAACATGAGTTCACTATTTCTCCATTTCTTTGTAAAATAAAAAATAGAAATAGAATTTCTAAAATAGACAAAAAATTAATGTCCTAAGGCAAAAACTGATAAAATACTAAAACTACAAAACATGATTTATAATACAATTTAAGTGCCTGAATTTATAAGGTAGAAGATAATTTTCTTGTTCAAGTGATTCTAAGAGCACTTCCAAAAAGCTACAATGGTGTAAACTCAGCTACAAGAGACCAACAAAATGGACTCCAATAACATAACACAAATGCAATAATGGAAGAAAATTGCCAAATGATATTCTTCTCATTCCTGAATTCACACCCCTTCTACAAAATATTACAATCCATCAAATAGCAACCGAAAACCAAAGAAACCCTAAAAATATCTTTTTTCTAAAAAATGCTAAATATAGATCTTTTTCCTAAAAATTGGTAAAAATAAAAATGAGTCGGATTGCACCCAAATTTGGTGCACACATCCCTCTTACAATAATTAACCCTAATTTAAAATATTAGGTCTCAACTTAAGGTATAAAAATAGATAATAAACTTCTAACAACCAAAAAAACCCAAAAAACCCGAGAACCTATTCTAAAAGCTAATTTTGGGGCACTAGATGTCAGATTTACGTCCCAAAAACATGATTTTTGGAGGGTTAGGAGGATTAGATATCATCTTGATGCATAAAATGCAAGTGGAACCACCTGTTAAATTTCAAGGCAAACGGGCATACGGTTCACAAGTTATGGCTCCGACAAGGTGCATCATATAAACATCTAGTCACATATTTACAAATTTTTAGTAAAGATACATCATTTGATGAGTTATTTAATATACTACAAGAGTATGAGGTAGATAATTTATTCAAATATGAAATGCCTAGCAATGCCTTAGTCTCAAAATATAATCCACATGGAATTATTGCTTTATTCTCAAGGGATAGATCAAAATGGAATAATAGATATTGTCAAGTTTGTAGAAAGAGAGGGCACAGTACAAGTTATTATTGATTCAATACAACAAATCAGTATCAAGGAAATCAAACAAATTTTGGAAGACAGTCAAATAGGTCATTTCAACCAAGACAATATCATAATCAATATAGACCGTACGAGTAACAATTTAAGTGTCTAAATCAATACAGTTAACCTCAGTTACAATATAGGGGAGGAAATCAAAAGGGGCACTTAGCTCAAGAGATTTAGGAAATTTAATAACTAGAAGAACCTCCAATAATACTACTAGATGACTCATCATTAAGACATGAAAAGAAATTACAACACCAATTAATATCCCTTTCCTATCCCTTATTACTAATTTCCCCTTCCTTCCCATGGTTCTCTATAGAAGCTCCATCAAAATTAAGCTTTAGCCATCCCTTCATAAATGGATATAATTTTACACTTATTCAATTTTAATGGGTGTTTATCACCATTTAAAATAGAATAAGGTCTCAATATTTTCTAATATTCACCTCCTTTGCTAATTCCCTAATTTCAGTAATCCTTAGGGTTTTAACATTTTTCACTATAGTTGCCCAAATTTTCCACCTGATTATTAGGGAGACTATTTTTCTACTTAAGTTTTATTTTTTTATGATCTAGGAAAATCCCCCAAGCATAGTGTAAAGAATTTATAGCCCATGTATTATTCAATCATGCATTCCTAAAGGGATTTTTGCATTGTTCTATATAATCCATAATTCTATTTGGTAGTACCCAAATGACACTCATCTTAACTAGACATTAAATAATAAAAATGGAATAGCTACATCCTAACAATAAATGTTCCAATGACTCTTCCTATTATTAATATAGATGACATCTATTAGAAAATTGAAACCCTTTTTATGAAAGTTATATGTTGCTAGGATCTTATTATGCACAATCAACTAAAGGATAATTCCTATCTTTGGTGTTGATTTTATTTTCTAGAGCATCCTCCATTGAAATCCATTTTCTAGCTCAACAAATACAATCTCATAGGTTGATTTTAAACTAAAGGATCCATCAAGAGTAGCTCCTCAAACTATATAGGCTTCACACATATTTACACCTACATGGAAAGACCCTTAGTTTAATTTTGAGCTTATTTAAATATTCCTCACTATGGTTACAACTATGTAAGTCCTTCCACCTTGCCACTCCCTCTTATTGGACCAAATAGTCTAAAACTATACTCCTATACCTATGTTCTATATATATCTATACTTCAACTAACTCTTAATCCAAGCTTATGGGTTGGTTCTCCAACCATGCATCCTCCCAAAAATGAACCAACCTATAACTCCTAATTTTCTATTGAATTCCTTTCCATAGTATATTTATTTCCTCTATCATATGGTTCCATATAAATGAGCCTTTACAGGAATATAAAATGATTAATATCATATCTTCTTGGTTATCTAAGTACGTGTTATTTAGTATTATAAACCACAAAGACTATCCTTCCTTCATTAGTATACATCCTACTTTAGAAACTAAGATATTATTTTCAAATATAATTACCCTTAATCTCAATCATACTTTAGATTTCAATTTGTATACTTTTTCCCTTGTGATAAGGGGATTCTCCTCTTCCTCTACACTTGACCACAAAAATTTATTTTACATACTTTCAACATTGTTTATAGCTTTTGGTATTATCATAAACATAGATAAGAGATATATTGGCATGTATTAAAGAGTACTCTTTAATAGTTAAAGTATTCTTTAATGAATTAGTAGATTTTATTTCCAACCTACTAGCTTACATTGAAACTTATCTATCAACATATCCTATATTTGGTCCTTAAACACACCTATAAATAGAGGTATTCCTAGATAATTGGATGGAAGGCTTGATATATTATAACATACTACCTTTATAATCCTTCTTTGCAACTTCTTTGGAGTATTTATGAAGAACACCTTGCTCTTTTCCAATTTCATCATCTATTTAGATTATATATATATATAGGATCTATTTGAACTCCTTGGATTCAACAATCAATGATTTCCCAAGTAGGATTGTGTCATCCATAAAACAATATAAGGTATACCTCTCATTAACATAAAAGGTATCAACCCATTTAACTCTTCCATCATTTGGGCTTCACCTAAACATCTCCCAAGGACTTTTGCCATGATAATAAAGAGGTAAGTACAAAGTGGGTCTCATTTCCTTAAGCAACATATTCAGGATTTATTTAGAACTAAGAATCTTTTTCCACCATAGCAATTTCTCACCCATATTCTCCATCTACTACTAAACTTAAACTAGCCTTTTTTTGTTTATGAAGCACTAGGATACCCTATCATAGGCTTTATTCATATCTACATTTAATAGCATTCCTTCCCTTATACTCTACACTTCTAAATGCATTTTTTCATGGAGAGAGATGATACCATCCATTATTTTCCTTCCCTTAATAAATTTGCCTTCTTGGCCTAATGTAATCTCTAGGACTTGTTTCAACCTTAATTCTCTCACTTTAGTGATGATCTTAGAAACTATATTAGATAGTATTATTCACCTATAGTCCTTATATCCATTCTACCCTATTTATTTGGTATAAGAACTAAAAGGGTGTTATTAAATTATCTTACATTTTTTCCTAAATGGTGAGAATCTTGAACTACTAATAAATCTTCCTTTACTATATTCCAAAATACTTGGAATAAACCTGCCTATAAACCATCTAGGAATATATATTTTTTCTTCCTCAAGGATAAGCTTGCTTCCTTCACCTCCTCTTCACTTACATCTCTCACCACATCTTCATTCATTCCCTGGATATTCACATTGATATACATTGAATAATTCCTTTTTTAGCTTCTTCGTATTTTCCTCCTTTCCTTTAATAATAATTTAGAAATCTTTCCTTCACCTCTTGCTTTATTCTTTTTTCACCTATGACTATTTCTCCATCGTCTCATAAGAATTTAAAAATCCTTCCATCACTTTTGTGCTTTATCTTTGAGACATGAAAGAATTTATTATTTTCATCTTCTTCCATAACATATTTATTCCTTAATTTCTACCTATAATAAGTTTTATCTCAAGACAAGATAGTGTTAACCTCAACATGTATCTCCTTTTTCCATTATATGTGGTCTGATCCATCCCAATTATATTCATTTCCACCTACAACAAACTTTCTTCCTACCTAAGGCTTTCCTTCTATCTAAAGATATTTCCAAAGACTTGCTTATTGCAAGTCTTCATTTCTTTATTTATATGTTTAACTTTCCTTGATAAAATAAATATCTTAGAGCCTTATATTATAATCCTCCACCATGATTTCACTTAAATATAAATATTTGTGTACTGAAGACACATGTCTTCAAACTTGAAATGGATTATACCTTTCCATATTTTCCCAAATTAGATAAATAGCAATAGATTATGATTAGATCTCATCATAGGTAGACATACTAATGACTACTCATATTTACCCTCAAAAAATTCCATAGAGAGTAGTCCTAAATATAGTATCACTTGGATTGGGTTGTTCCCTATTCTCCTATTCATCCATGTAAAGTAATTACCTCTAAAAGAAATATCATATAGATAAGATCTTAACAAAAGGTTGATATACTCCTCCATGCCTTTTGCCCTAGGATCCATATTTATTCTCTTAGGTATCAAAGATATGTTGAATTATTAGACTTCTTATCTACTATTCCATCTACTCCAATTCCTTGCACAATATTTTTCTTTATCTATTCACATTTGAAGCTTAAATATTTATAATGAGAAAGGTCAAATTTGATAATTTTAAATTTGTACAAATAGTTATAAGGTGCTAATTTTTTTACACGATTTTGCCTTCAAAGATATAAAAATTTCATAAAGTTAATATTCCTCCTAAAGCCCTATTCACCTCCACATGACCACTGGCACCTTTATTTCACATATCTTTCTTAATACTCTTTCAAATTATAGCATTCAACTTTATTTATTGAATTAGAACTATATCAGGTTGGTTATCCTTAATCAAGGATCTCACCATCCTATGTTTATTAGGAGTATTCATTCCTCCATAATTCTAATACGAGATCTTTATTTTCTATTATTTGTTGTGGGATTCTTACCACTTGAGTCTAATATCATGTTAATCCCCTCATTAATATGTTTTTCCATCTTCTTTACCCCTTTCATCCGCAAATATTGGGTCTTCTTGGCACCCCTTATTATTCTTATATTCTAGACTTCTTCAAATCTTAAGGATCTTTCCTTTACTGGTAGTTCGTCTATACTTATATAGGCTCATATTTATAATATTATTCCTTTTGTAAACACCATTCCATATATAAATAGAAAACCCAACTCATTTCCACATATAATTAAAGTGATATACATATTCAAAAATTTTAAAGTGACATATTGCATATAAGGAAGGTAGTGTAGTTTCTATGAGATGTAGTATTCTAATCATGGTTATATATCATATTTTTTACATACAAAATAGATTCTATTTTATCCAAAACTAAGTTCCAAAGGTCATTCTTATTTTATTTATTAGAAAAAAGGAATACTCAAATATGCTCATAGAAAATTTTCAATTTTAAAACCTAAAATATTTGCAATCACTCTTTGTAATGCTAGGGCAATATTAAATAAAATGATCTTAAACTTTATATTAGTAATCAAATTTTCAACAACTTTTCATATCTTATAGTATTAACCAAAATGTTAACAACCTTATCATAACATGATAATATTTATTTAAACTCCATGAAATTTTTGACTAAGGGATGACCCAAAAGAAATGTATTATAAAAAAAATTGATATTGGACTTAGAGGTAAAATGTGTTACACCTATAATACCTTTGGCTTTTACTTTCCTATTTTACCTCTAATAAAGTTCTCCCCAATACCTCCACAAGAATAAAATAATGATAAGGAGGTTGTAGATGACCCTAGTATATTCTACATGTTAGTTAAAAGTATGAAGAATAAATCCATTTATTAGAATAAAATATTTTAGAGTGTGTTATCTACATCTAATCCTTTAACACCAACCTTGATAAAATATATTTTTTCTAGGAATATCATGTAGAAAAAACTAACGAACTCTGTCATATGGTTGACTTTTATATAGATATATAAGTATACCTAGATCTTCCATGGAATGAACAAAATATAAGGCCTTCAATCCAATGATTACACCATTAATAATTTGAATACCATAAATAAAAATACCTTGTCACTATGGGATAACTTAATATAGAATACTTTTTAATTTATATTTACAACCTTTTAGATTGTTCTTTAGACCATAATGGAAAGGATTATTAGACAAAAATTATCAACAAAATTATCTTTCTTTCTAGGAATGAAGAAAATAATTATGAAGTTGGTGTTACTAAAGTATTATTCTTCCTAGACTATTCAGTCATAGCCAATATATCAGTCTTCGATAAATCCCAAAATGTTTAAAGGAAAATCAATCAAGGCCATGTTACTTGTTAGGATGAAATGAGAAAGATATCTCTTGGAGCTCCTCAATCAATATAATTATAATAAACCTTTAATTTTGTACATATGTTATAATTGGTGGAATATTTTTATAAATCTTACCTTAAGTTCCCTTATATTGCCCAACATCTCGTAAAATATATTTGAAATAATCAATTACTTCCTTCTAAATATTTTCTTCTTCCATAATATTATTTCATCTAAAGTTAAAATGTTTTTGATAAAATTAAAAAAAAGGGTCTACTTAGATTGTAGAATGAAAGAATTTGGTATCTACATCTCATTATTTAATATATATTGCCCTAGAGTATTGGGATTAATATGGCGATTTGTTCTTCAATGCATTATGATAATTATAAAGTATTAATTTTAAACGACTACTCATTCTTCAATATATTATGATAGTCATAATGTTATTGCATACAAGTATCATAGACCATTTTATTAGTTTTTGGATTATTTTAAAGTAATAATTTTAAATGACTACTCATTCTTCAATATATTATGATAGTCATAATATTATTGCATACAAGTATCATAGACCATTTTATTGGTTTTTGGATTACTTTCTAGAAATAAATAGAATCAATGCATTACCCATTATTGATGAAAAGGTAATACGTAGATATCAATGCACATGATATAAGGGGTTGTTTGAAGAAAAGTAATAATATAACTAAATAAAAAAATAATACACTTCAATAAATAATAAAAAATTTGATATGAAGGGGTATTTATACCTATTTAAGTCACCTTCAGATCAAGGTTAGGAAATTGAAATTTAGGATAAATGATATAATATTAAACAAATCCTTTACAATGTTTATAAGCACCCCAAGGGATTATACACACAATACAACACAAAGTACATTGTGGCCTCAAGTAAAATGCAACTTCCACATATCTTAACACACCCCTTAAGATAAACAAGGGATATGGAGATAGATACTTATCAACACTTTCCATATTAAATATCTCCCCATGTGCACAAATGGAACCTTGACCATCAGCTTGATTGCGATATCTATTGTCTATTGTGATATCTATTGCGTTATCTATGGATAAAAAAAGTAAAGATAAATGATACAAATATATAGAAGGAATAATAAGGGGGATTACTTGTAGAAAACCTGAAAATATCTCTTGTTATAAAATTTATTCAATGGATAAGTCGTTATGGGGTATTTATAGTGATAAAATTGATTTTCAATAGAAGGAAAAAGGACATAAACCTGATTTCCAATAGAAACAAAAAAATAAAAAATTTGATTCACAATAGAGGGAAAAAACCATAAGCCTAATTCATAGTAGAAATAAAAAACTAAAAACGTGATTTACAAAAAAAGTAGAAAACCAAAATCTTCTAAAATAGAAATAGAAAAAGGAGTGATACGTGTAGATCTTCTAAAATAGAAATAGAAAAAGGAGTGATAGGTGTAGAGGAGTATATGGAGTATATCAGGTCTTAATAGAAGATGATACACTTTCTTGTTATAATCAAATCCCTTATTTGAAATAAAATAGAATAAAAATTTATTATTTTTTCTTAAGGTAGGGGAATAAGAAATGCAACAAATAGTATGCCCTAAAATGTAAACTACATGTAATTTTTGTGTGAATACCTATAGATAAAAGAAGTCTATAAAATCTAAAATGTGAGAAAAATGAAAAATCATGGATAAATGTTAAATATATATGGATTAAATTGAAACCCAAGAAAAAAATGATGAATGAATTTAAAAAGCTTAAGATTTTCCAAATTTATTGGTTTTGAGTTAGTTATGCATGTTGTTTACCCTTGAAAAGTGGATTTCAATATATTAGCATGTGAACTCATATTTGACAATGGCAAGGCTTACTCTGAGGAGTCTACTTCTCTACCTTGTGAAAAAGTGTAGACCATTGGATTAACCTTTGACCATATCATAAAAAACTTGTTTATGCTCCTTCTCTTTCTAATGATTCCTATAAGCTTGGGTGAACATTATCCAGAGGAAATCATTGTTGGCACTCTTTGTGAAGAGCCCAACAAATAGATAGCCAATCTACCACTCTATTGCCTTCTCTAAAAACATGACTCATCTCTTCATGCTCGAATGAGTTAAAGGTTTATTAGTCTTGACATTATTAGACTTACAAGCCACCAACTCTTTGTAGCCCTATTTTTATGTCAACTAATAATATTAAGAGAATATCCCTCTACTATTAGCTTTCTTACTTTTAACTATCTTGCTAGTTTTACTCCTACTAAATTTGTTCTAACTACTGCTAGATGACTTTTCATGGAGCCAAGAAAAATATTCATAACACCAAATAGGATATTTTTGTTCCTAGTTATTATTTCTCCCCCTTCCTTCCATATGTTATTATTCTTATAGTAGTTTTTATGTTTATAGTAATTTTCCTCTTCATGATTTGTGATTGAAGGAGATTTACTAGTTATTATTATTTTTGTAAAATTACCAAAAAAATAAAATAAATTTTCCAAGTTAAATAATATAGATAAATAATGTCCTAAGGAAAAAATAATGAATACCTAAGGTTGTAGAACCTTATTTACAACAAAAATTAAAAGACCATAAACATGATTTTCTAACTTGATTTACAACAAAAGTAGAAAACCAAAAACTTGTAAAATAGAAATAGAAAAATGAGTGATTGTTATATAGGAGTATATCATATCTCAATAGAATATGATACACATCCTTTCCTGTAATAATGAGATCCCCTTTTTAACATAAATCATCAATAAAATGTGAATCATAAGGGTTAATAAATCCTAATTTCATGATTTAAGATTTAAATAAATTCATTATATCTATTTTTTTTGCAAAATAAAAAATACAAATAAATTTAATACTTGAGGAAGAAAATAATAAAATTATAAAAACTACATAACCTTATTCACACTATAAGCAAAAAGGCTTAAAACTTGATTCACAATAAAAGTAGGAAAACTATAAACCTGATTCACAGTAGAGGCATAAAACCATTTTGGTCTTATCTTACTCCATGGAAAATAAAATAATTTTTTTTTTTCTTAAGGAAGGGAATAAAGACAATGCAATAAATAGTATGCCCTAAAATACAAATTACATGAACTTTTTGAAAGCATGAGGATACGAAAGCAAAAAGGAAACACCAAGTGCAATGCAAGCAAAGCCAAAGATAACGCTAAATCCTATGAATTGAAAATGCATGAAAGGAGAGAAACATAAACAAATCGAAACCAGATAGAAAGAAAATATGGAATACAACCCTTTTTATTAATTTGCTTTAAAGCTCGGTTACAACACGTCTCCTCCCTTTTCAGGGGCTAGGAGTGTTAAATAAGGTTTCGTTACACCATGGGTGGTATGCCTTCTTCCGCGTGCCCACATGTAAAATGGGTGGACCAAAAATTGTCACCGCTTGTGTGAAAGGGTCTTTGATTCTTTGCTGCTCCTCCGATGTCGAGATCCTATGTTCAAGGAAACATAAAACAATTAGTAGCACCTGCGGATGAAATGAAACATGCAATCCCCGAGCCTATGATTAGTGCATGCAAAAAAATAAATAAAATGACAACTAAAAGAGATCTAAATAAGCTAAAAACTTGACAGAGGCATGAGAACATCACCGGGAAGGCACTGCAAAAAGAACAGTCGAAAAATTCACCACGGATTTCTAATCGCTCCGGGGTGGGACGATTAGACCTGCAACAAAATGTCAGAAAGCATTGTCCCAAATGTCCCATCCGAGAGGCTCCAAATCACCTGAAAAGTTGGGGGTTAGGTGAAATGGGGTATTTTGGAAAGACCCAAAAGGTCATATTTTGCCAATTTGGCCTCTATCACTGGGAATTTGATGATGCTACCTGCATGTTAGCGAAAGCAAGAAATAACAAAAACATGATCAAAACTGCTCAGAATTACATGAAATTTGAATGCAAGCCTATCTAAGCAACCTAGAATAAAATGCAAAAAGAATAGAACTGAAATCTGCTCAAGATTTCTAATCGCTCTAGGGTGGGGCAATTAGGACTACAGCAGTGTGGGGGGCGCGCGGGGCAGGACGCCTATCGTTTGGGGCCCGATTTTGGCACCAATCCACTTGGGATGGGTCCAAAACCTCTTGTGGGGTGTTGTCAAAAAATTTGGGTGGGATACTATGGCCAAATGTTAGGTTTGGGGTCCAGATTGTGCTTCCAATAACCACCCAATGACCTCCCTTCCAAAAGAGAGATCAAGGATGTGAAAGGCACAATCAAAAGTGAGTATGCAAAATGGCAGCACTTCGTTGCTCAAAATGCTCCTTCTCTGTATATCTTTGGGGTGAGAAGACTCACCATTTTATAGACCTGACGGTCTCTGTGTATGAGCATGCAGAGGCACCACTTGGCAATCATGCCTTTCCAGGGGGGGAGAAGATTCCTCCCTGATTAAGGGCTCCATGACTGCCTCTGCAACTGCCTCTAGCGCTCCAAAATGCTCACTCGCACTCCCATGCAATGGAGGAGTTAAGTGGTGGATATGGGATGCCATTTGTCGAGATTTGACCTTTTTCCCATCAAACCTATTATTCACCCCACCCTGGAGTGAATATCGCTAATCGTCCCTGGGTGGAACGAATACCAATTTGTAATCGTCCTTGGGTGGAACGAATAAGGAGCAGAGTGCCTGAGAGGTGCCAAATTGATCTCTGACCTTCAAAAACTACTGTGAGAGTGGTTAGGGCCACTTTTTAACCTTTGGGGGCTGCCCTGGGGGTTGTGTGTGTCAATGCGATCAGTGTTTGTAGCCACATAATCGGATTGGTGCTGTTTTGGTGTCTATAGATGCCCCTTTTTGGGATGCATTGTGCGTGGCGCAATGCTGAGCAAAAATAGATAACCAAAGCACTAATGATTAGGGTTTCTTAGTAACCTAACCAAATTTTGATACCCCAAGTATGGAAAGGGCATGCATTCTTGAATCCTTGCTTTTGATGAGCTAAGGAACTCAATTCAAGTGTTAACCTTTTTCGATGAGGTGTTACTTGATCTTGGACATTGATCAATCATGAATAGGCAAAGGGCACAACCTTTTGTCTGTGGGAACCTTGAGTTCATGATTCATGAATGCCAAGTGTTTGATTAGCTTGTGATTATTGCTTGTTTGCTACCCCAAGCAGGGGCGTGATTGTCTTTGTCAATGATTCTTCGAATGCATGCCATTTCCTTAATTGGGTGTGTATTTGTTGATTGGTGACTAAGTGTGACTACCCCCTCAAGCGACGAATCGATGAGGGAATGACCGACATGAGAAAATCGATGAGTCGCTTGACCCAAGATGACTTAGGTAAGGGTGCCTTCAGTTGTTTTGCATTGAATGCTTATGCAGTTTCCGAACATTTTGACCTATTTTTGGTGGGTTTGAACCCTTTTTGTGACGCATTTTGGGGTTCAAATTCTCGAAAATCCATCCTCCTTTGGAGTGGTCCGGATATGGTAGCCTTCTTAGGGAGTAGGATAGGGAGGATTTGTGACCCCTACATCTATTTTGGATGCCAAGAAGGTCAGGCGCAAAGGCGCCTTCGTTCGGCAATTTTATTGCTATTTTTGGTTGGGTTTGGACCCTTTTTGTGACGCCATTTGGGGATGAAATTCTCGAAAATCCATCCTCCCTTGGAGTGGTACAACTATGGTAGCCTTCTTAGGGAGTAGTATAGGGAGTATTTGTGACCCCTGCATCTATTTTGGATGCCAAGAAGTCGGCGCAAATGCGCCTTCATTCGGCAATTTTATTGCTATTTTTGGTTGGGTTTGGACCCTTTTTGTGACATCGTTTGGGGATGAAATTCTCGAAAATCCGTCCTCCCGTGGAGTGGTCCGGCTATGGTAGCCTTCTTAGGGAGTAGGATAGGGAGGATTTGTGACCCCGACGGCGGTTTTGCATGCCAAGAATCACAGGCACAAAGGCCCCTTTGATTGGCAAGTTTATTGCTATTTTTTTTGTGCATTTGGGTGCAGTTTTTGCTGTTTTTGAAATTTTTGCTCTGTAATCGTCCCTGGGTGGGACGAATACCAGTTTAGTAATTGTCCTAGGGTTGTATGAGTGCTAACTAGAGTGCTCATCCCAGGGGGGAATGATTACAGGCCTAAAATCCTATTTAAGGGCCAAAACTAGGTTTTGGGCTCATTTGCATTTGTTTTTCCTGGCGTTTGAGAGTTGTGAGGAGGAGGAGGTCAAGTTCGCGTAGCGGAGCACTGTCAAATTTTCTCGGACACCATGAGTTCACGGACCGGATCATCAAGCGGCAGAGCCGAAGCGAGACCGGTGAGTGATCCTCCTCTTTATTTTGCTTGGTTTGCGTTACAGTTTAAAACCGTAATTTGTTTTTTCTTTTGTATTTGTTTTTCGATTAAAAAATGAAAACCCTAGTTAAATGTTTGTTATTTTTGTGTGAATTTGTGTTTTGTAGTGATCTGTTAGAACTATGATCGAAACCCTAGTTAAAATCATGTTTTTGTTTTTTTGTGTTGTAAGCTAAAAAAATAAAACCCTAGTCTAAACTAAGATTGACAACTTAGCGTAAAAAAATGTGTTTATGTTGTTTTCTACATTTATCAGTTTTAAACGAATGTTAAACCCTAGGAACTAAAAAATTTTAGTGTGTGTTGGATTTGTTAGTTTGACAGTAAAATGAAAACCCTAGGGTAAATTTTTATTTTTGTTTAACTAGAGTTAGAAACCCTAGTTGTTATTTTGTTTATTTTTTTGTAATTTAAACTAGAATTATAAACCTTAGAGTTGTTTGTTTTGATTTTTTTTTTGTTTTAAACTTAGAGTTAAAAACCCTAGGTTAGATTTGATTTTGTGCAAACTAAGGTAAAAAACCCGAATTGAAACAAGGGTTGAAAACTTCGCGTTGTTTGTTTTGTTTGCGGTTTGTTCAGCAGTTTAGACTAAGGTCAAATCCTAGGTTAACTGTTTGTTGTATTGTTTTTTTTTTTTTTTTCAGTTTAGACTAGGATGAAAACCCTAGTTTAATTGTTTTTTGTTTTGTTTTTTTTTTTGTCAGTTTAGACTAGGATGAAAACACTAGGTTAACTATTTTTTTGTTTTTGTTTTTTTGTCAGTGTAGACTAGGATGAAACCCTAGGTTAACTGAAAATTTTGTTTTGAATTGTTTGTTTGTTTTAGCTGTTATTTATCTGTCAGTTTGAACCAAAAGTTAAAAACCCTAGGTACTGACAAGCTGGAGTTTGACTTTGTTTTTGTTGTTTTTTTATTTATCAATTTGAACTAGAGTTAAAACCCTATGTACTGACAAATGTGTTGGTGAATTTTTTTGTTTTTTGTTTATTTGTAGTTATTTGTTAGTTTGATTTTAGAGTTAAAAACCCTAGGAACTGACAAATTTGTTTTAGTGTTGTACTATTTTTTGTTTTATCATGTTTTAATGTTTTTGTTTTACTTTTCCAGGTTGTGAAGAGTCGATACCATGTGCCAACGGTGTTCTCTGAAGCACGGGAGGCGCTAATTGTGGCTGACTGGGAGTGGCTTGATGCCCTTGGGCTCAAGCAGGTGACTCGATTAGAGCCGGTGGTGGGGGATCGGGCCTATCTGATGTCCTTGATTAACTTGTGGGATCCTCGGACTAATACCTTTCATCTCCCAATAGGGGAGATGACGATGACTCTTGAGGATGTCTATCAGATTCTTCGGATTTTGATAGATGGGCTTCCTATTCGGACTACTCCGCATGATCAGCGGACAGTAGTGCTGACATGGTGCTTCGGTCATGGGGTGGAGATGGGTGTGGATAGTCCGGTGGAGCGAGCAGAGGGGGATTGCCTGATTGGCGGTATCTTGGTGCGGTGGTGGCTAGAGAGGGGCGTGTTGGGAGTGAGGCATGCATTACTGATGACCCTCATTTCCAACATGTTGTTGCCCAACTCATCAGGTGCGAGGTTCCATTGGAACCTGCTGGAGGTAGTGTTCATATTGGTCGAGTGTTCGACGGAGGCACCTTTGATTATGATATGGGGACAGACTCTTCTGGCACAGCTTTATGATGAGTTGTACGAGGTCCACTGTCGAAGGTGGAAGGGGATTGGGTGCAACTACCTGTTGTAGTGCTGGGGGTGGCAGCACATAGCTATGGAGTGGCCACAAGGTTTGCCATGGACTACTCGGGTAGAGATGGTGGATAGGGAGATAGGTTACGTGGCTCTGTGGTGGCGGTCTGAGGAGCAAGGGTAGAGTCGGTGGTGGGCAGGTGTCGTAGGGCACTATGTCGATGCCTTCGCTCGGCTTGCTCTAGGGGAGGTGTTCTGGTGCCCATACCAAGATTGTCCAGCCTAGCCTGAGGATGGAGAGTGGCTCCGATAGGTGCATAGGGGGAGATGGCTGATTGGGTAGCATGGGACCGAGCAGGAGTACTTCTCATACGTCCAAGTGACGTGACAGTTTGGGGTGCACCAGGGGTTACCTGGTGAGCCCTTGATCTATCGGCATCGGGATGATGAGAGGACTCTGGCCTGGCCAATCATCGTGCCTCTGGGTGAGGAGTCGGATGTAGCGATCGATGTCCCTGATGTGGACAATGTCAGGGCGACCATTGAGTACGACCAATGGTGGACGTTGTGGCGGTGGTGAGGGGAGGGGCCTCTAGGGGGTCCTAAGGCGGCAGCAGTTAGGTGGTGAGGGTGCAGAGGCATCGGGAGAGGGTTGGGGGGCTCCACTCGAGGATGCAAACATGGTGGAGGTTGATAGCTTTGGGGGGATGATTTTTGGATTTCGAAGCAGCCGGATACGTAGGACGTTCTAGAGTAGTGGGAGCCAGAGCAGCCCGTAGTCCCGGATATGCCTATGCACCAGGTTGTCCTGGAGGGTGTGGAGGTGAGGGATCACACTGAGATAGCATGATTGGAGGATCTGCTTCAGATATGGGATGAGGATCTTGAGGAGGCTTTGTAGGAGAGGGATCTCCTATGGACTCAGTTGGTAGAGTAGGAGAACGTATTTTTTGCGTACCACCGATGGGATGGGGACACAGATGTTGTGCGAGAGAGGGATCTCCTACGAACTCAGTTGGCACAGCGCGATGATGTAGTGGATGCGTACCATCGATGGGAGGTAGATTGGTTTTGGCACCGGATGGATTTGGAGGCAGAGATTATCCACCTCGATGGGTGGTTACCTGAGCTCCCTGGAGGTGGGTCTTCATGCCGGATGAGAGACAACGATACTGAGCAGTCAGCATCTTCTCATTGTAGGTGGTCTGGATGAGGGGTGTGCTAGTGGGCATGATGTGGGGGCTAGCAATAGCCACCCTAAGAGGTCGCATAGGACCCACACCACGGGGGGTAGTTCCCGTCGCACCGATCCTGCGTGATCATGGTGGTCGATGCCCTAGGCTTGGGGGTTTTTGAGTTTTTGCTTTGTTTTGCGAGGTCAGAGGACCGACTTATTGTAGCCTACGGGCATTTTGACGATATATATATACATGACTTTTCTTTGTGTTTATACACTTGTCATGATTTATTTTTTCTATTTTTTTGTTTATGCACATTTATTTATGATGATGTATGCATGTGTTATCATGAATGCGATGTTTCTAATTTATATGATGTATGCATATGGAATGGATGGAATGATTTGTTGGTAACTTGTCGATGGCACCATAGACTGTACAGGATTTACTGGCATTCTAGACTATGTGATGGCTTTGTGGATGACTTTGCATGGGTGAATTTTGTTTTGGTATTTTTCATATTTTTTGATGGTGATGTAAGTAATGAAATGTACCAGTTGTTTTAAAATGTAGTTAAGTTTTTTTGAGATTCAGATGTTTTAACTAACTATCCAAAACTTTACATTTATCTCACAAGACTTTTGAACAAGGTATGAATCAGACTTGAGTTTGACCAAGTTATTTCACATCCCTGTGTGTGCAATTGAGGTCGTTTGTATGTGGTATTTGTCAGGATACCGCCAGTGCTAGATAGGCTATCAACCAAACCTGTACTGAGGATCACCTAATTAGCTCCACTAACTCCGTTGTTGTATTTAGTAAGATTAATCCATGGGACAATCTAAGGTACCATAAGCTAGCTCATCCACATGCAAACATTGGTCTTCTCACATGCAAAGCTAATGTGATAGACATATCGTCATGCGTTTAGGATACCGCCATTGTCAGGTAGGTTGTCCACCAAACCCGTAATGAGGATCACCTAGATGGTTTTTCGAATGCTAAGAATTCCAAGGGTTCAAGCTCGGGCGTCTTTCGGTAGCTCAACTTATTGGGATTCTTGCTCGCATATATAGTGATGAAAATCACTGTTTATTTTGTGCTTTTATTTTTCCTTTTGAGCAAGGGATTTGAATAGTGGTGATAACCACTGTTATTTGATTTTGCATTTTGAGCTTCATAAGGTTTTGGCTTATGAATGGCTTTGATCCTTTTGGCCTTGGGGATGACTACCCATCTTGTTCAGGGACGTGGAGTACGAATCCTTACGACTTTGGGAGCCAAAGGTGATTGCGGATGTTATTATGTAATGGTATTGATCTCTTAGGCCTTGGGGATGACTACCCATCCTTGTCAGGGGTGGGTAGTACGAATCCTTATGACTTTTGGGGACCAAATGTGTTTTTGGGGATATGATGATGTAATGTCATTGATCTCTTAGGCCTTGGGGACGACTACCCATCCTTGTTAGGGGCGTGTAGTACGAATCCTTACGACTTTGGGGATCAAAGGTGATTGGGATTTTTGCTAGTGGTGAAAACCACTGTTTATTAGGGGGAATTGATGGGGGAAGAGCTTGTCCTTTTGTCAATATTTAGCATTCTTAAACCATTCGCACAGGGGAATGAACAGGCTAACCTTTCACCTATGGTACCTTAGACTGCTTTGTAGGTTTCTCTTGCGTTCACACAACTTAGGAATTATTTTATGTGTGTTAACTTGTGTAGGGATGTTACGTAACGAGGTGTGATCCAAGTAAAACTCTACCCTTGTAAAATTTGTCTGACTTTGTATAGTTTTTGGCTAGAAATTTAAAGACAGCTGAATGGCAAAAACCCTAAATTCATTAGGAGACAACTGACTATGCTAAAATGTGGATGGTGTTGTTCTGGATGGATGTGTTTATAAAATGGAAAAAAAATGTGAAACTGATGGAATTGCCTAGCAATTACGGTCTATGGTGCTTGTGACATGTATGACCAGCAAATATGCAATGCATGGATGCGATGCCTAATGCAGTTTATTATTTTTTGTATTTTAATTTTTATGAGTATTCATGAAATTGAGATGCAATATTTTTTTGTTATTTTTGATGATTTTATTTTTTTGTTTGTTTTTTGAATATTTGTTTTTGACCAAGCGATTGTGGGAATACTTGGAGCTTTTGGGTTGACCAAAGGGTTTATGGATGCCTTTGGGGCATTTTAGGTGGACCAAGCGATTGTGACAAGTTTGTCATGAACTTGTCCCTTAGATGGGGCGGCAAGTTAGAGTTCTGTTGGTTCTATTTTAAGACCAAGTCACCAACCTAAAAGTCCCTCAGGTGAACCTTCATGTTGTATGCTTTCTTAAGTCGCTCTTGATAGATACGCAAATGCTCAAGAGCATTGACGCATCGTTCATCGAGCAATGTAAGTTGGTCTAATCGGGCCTACCACGTAGTGTCATCATCGATGAACTCTTGCATTGATATGCGTAGGGAAGGTATTTCCAACTCTAGAGGCATGACTGCCTTAGAGCCATACACCAACGAAAATGGAGTTGCCCCAGTGGGCATCCGAATGCTAGTGTGATAAGCCCATAGGGCAAGTGGGATTTGAATGTGGCAATCCTTATGACTATCTACGACCATATTTTTGAGGATAGCGACTAGCATTTTGTTTGACGCCTCTGCTTGCCCATTTGCCTATGGATAATAGGGTGTTGAAAAAATGTGCTAAATTTTGTACTTTGTGGTCAAAGCATGCACGTCTTTGTTCTTGAATGACATCCCATTATCCGAGATGATCTTGGATGGAATACCAAAATGACATATGATGTTATGTAAAATGAACTCCGAAATGCGGGGTCCAGTCGTAGAAGTTAGCGGAACTGCTTCCACCCACTTGGTGAAGTACTCTGTGGCCATTATGATAAATGTGTGATGACTCGACGACGCAGGGGAGATATTTCCGATTAGATCTAAGCCCCACTGTGAGAATGGCCAAGCCGATTGGATCTACTGCAAGGCTTGAGAAGGTACATGTGTCAAATTGGCATGGTGTTGACACTTCACACACTTCCTTACATACGCACAACAATCTCGCTCTAAATATGGCCAATAATAGCCCATGCAAAGAATGCACTTTGCGATGGCCATACCACTGAAGTGGCCACCGCATGTACCATCATGCGCTTGGGTGATCACCCAAGCGGACTCTTATTGGTCCAAGCAATGGAGGAGGATCCCTTCATAGCTCCGACGGTACAAGATGTCTCCTAACAAGACATGTTTGGCCACTTTCTGTTTGAATGATCTTTTCACGGCATGCGTCAATCCAAGTGGGAGGTTGCCTAGCTTGAGGTAATCTCGTATGGGTGTATACCAATCCTGCTGATCGAAAAACTCGACATCATGAACAACCAATCCCTCTTGAAGTTCATCCCTAGCAAAATCTGAGTAGGAAAGAACTTGTAAGAATAGTGTTGTGTTGCTATTAAGGGGAGTAGGGGAGAATAAGGACCCCTAGTTGGCATGATTCAGACAATCATGGATTCGAGAGAACTTTTCTGGGGACGGTTCAATCTGGATTAGGTGGATTCCTGGCGTTAAGTCAGAGCTTGCACGCTCCATCGTGGATTGTGATAGTGTTTTGACTTGAATGGTTGTCATATCACCAAAAATGTCTTGTGGGATTAGTGACCCCAAGGAGGCCATAGTGTCCGCAAAATGATTCGATGACCGAGGGAGTGCCTCGATGTCGTACCATTCAAGATTTGCCAGGAATTTATCCACAAGGGCTTTGTAGGCCTGCATAACTGGGCATTTACATTGGAATCCCCCTTTGACTTGGTTGACAATTAACAACGAATCACCAAAGATGTTCAAGCATTTGATGTTCATGGTGATGGTTGTCTGAAGACCTATGAGCAAGGCTTCATATTCTGCATTGTTGTTGGTGCACAAGAAATCTAATTTAAATGATAGAGGCATTGGAGCCCCTTGCGGTGTGAAGAATATGACTCTCATGCCACCCCCTTGCTCACATTTAGAACCATCAAAAAATAGGGTTATGTCGGCCTGTGACTCAGGCTCATCAGAATCTAGCGATTTTGAGACATGGAAGACCCCATCATCGGGTAGTTCTATGGTCAGAGGTTGATCGTCTTCGAGAGGAGCCTCTACTAGTTGATCGACTATGACTTGACCTTTGATGGATTTCTATCCAATGAACTCGATGTCAAACTCCATCAACAACATGATCCATTTCGTCGTGCGGCTACTATGATAAGTATGACTCATCATGTACCACAATGGATTCTCCTTAGACACAACATACGTCGTGTTGCTCAGCATGTAATGGTGGAGCTTTTTGGTAGCAAACACCACTGCCAAGGAGAGCTTCTCAACGTATGCATAGTTAAGTTCATAACTGACCAGGGTGCGGCTAAGATAGTAAGTAGCCTATTCTTTGTGTAGTTCATTTTTTTGGGCTAGCATGGCACCCAGTGCCACCTCAGTAGCTGAGATGTATAAGTAGAATGACACTCCTGGTCTAGGTGGTGCCAATACTGGTGGCAAAGCCAAGTATTGTTTAATATCGTCAAAGGTTGACTGGCACTCGTCATCCTAGTGAAATGCTACCCCCTTGTGCAATAATTTATTCATGGGTCGGCACTTGTTAGATAGTTGCACTATGAAGCGCTTGATTGATGTGACCTTTCCCTACAGGCTTCTGAGCTGCTTGATGGTAGTTGGGGGAAGCATTTCAAGGATTGCCTTGAATTTACTTGGGTCTACCTCGATGCCTCATTTTGAGACTATGAAACCCAAGAGTTTTCCAAATGTGATGCCAAATACGCACTTCTTGGGATTCAGTCTGACTTTATGCTCGATGAGGCGATCGAGGATCTTGCTTAAGTCATCGAGATGATTTGGGTGCAAAAGAGATTTGGCCAGCAAATCATCCATGTAATCTTCCAAAGTTTTATGCATGTGATCATGGAATATGTATGTCATGGCACATTGGTAGGTGGCGCCAGCATTTTTAAGGCCAAAGGGCATGACCTTATAACAAAATGTCCCCCAAGGCGTGGTGAATGCCATTTTTAGTTGGTCCTCGAGATTGATACGAATTTGATTGTATCCCGAGAAACCATCCATGAGGGAAAGCATTTCATGGCCCGCTATAGCGTCTACCAATGCGTCAATGCTAGGCAAGGGGAAATCATCCTTAGGACTCGCTTTGTTTAGATCTCAAAAATTAGTGCATATGCGAATCCTCCCATCAGGATTTTTGACGGGCACCATGTTGGACAGCCATGGTGGGTAATCCACGCAGATGACAAACTATGCATCCAACAGCTTTTGTAATTCATATTTGACCATTAAGGCCACTGTTGGGTGCATCTTACATAGTTTTTGCTTAACTGGCTTGACTGTCGGATCAAGCATTAGATTATGCATGACTAGCTACGGATCTAGCCCTAGCATGTCTTTGTAGGACCATGCAAAAACCTCCTTCTTTTCTTTGAGAAGGGCAATGTAGTCGGCTTGCTCTTCGGGGGATAGACTTACCCCTAGCTTAATGATCTATGGATTCATTGGATCAGAGCCGATGTCTACATCAGTCATCTCCTCGACTGACATGTGGGACCCATCCTCCAACTGGTGTGGAGTTGGGATCAAGTGGATATCATTCGCTAAATTCAGATCTACGTTAGGAACTTCGGGTTCCTCTTTAGCATGGAAGATATCCTGAGTTGGTCCTGGGGTGAAATGAAGCATCTCATCGCAAGGCCAGTACTCTGATGGGGATGGTGGTGAATTGACGCGATCCCAGTCTATGGCATCTATGTCTAGATATAATGACTTTGTTGGATCGACTAGATTGTGGATGGGGGCGGTTAAGTCAATGGAGATCATGTTGATGAAATGATTTTGGTCTCCATTACCGTGGGTGTGGTGACTCGGACATCCTGGATGATTTTTGTGCTCTAGATCGGGCTCTGGAGGTATTGGCATGAATGGATCGGCCCTATGTGCGGAGAGGAGGATAGGGTCTACCCTCGACACTGATATCGCTATAGGGTCTCTGGGAGAAAGGTGCTCTCTGTATGCCCAAAGTGGCGGATGCAGCACTTGGTCCAATTGTGCTAGGTTTAGGTGCCACCTATGCCTTGGCCCTATGTTTAGCTATTCGAACATGTCGTCAATGTCCACGGGGTATTGCTGTTGTCGCATATGATTGAGATAGGCCATCTTAGTTTCATCTTCATAATCATTGTCGGAGATCCAAAGGCCTTCATTGGTTCCAACAACTATTTGTGATATTTGAGGCTCATCCTGCTCGAGCAAATTGATATGGTCCCATCGGGGTTGTTCTGCTCTCTACGGGGGACCTGATTTTCTTGGTGTGGTACTTGCTCGATTGGAGCATCCAAAGGGAACATTGCCAAGAGGCTTTCTTGGTAGTCATCCATGGGGGTCACTTGTGAGTGATTGCTATCCGATTCGAAAGGGTCCCATGGTGCTACCTCATACTCTGACTCGTCTTCCGAAGATCCTTCCTGACCTTGTCTATTTCCCCTTTGTAGGTGAGTTCTCGAACTTTCTCCTTTTTTGGTTAGAGGGAAGGGGTTGTTGAGGTCAACAAGGTTGGTCGTCAACAATGGGAGGTAATCCCCCAATGTATATGTTGTGTTGGGGTTGGCATATGGATCTAATGCCAACCCATCCTTGTTGCCTATCCCTAGGCCTTGCATGTTCTCTACCAAGATGTCCAGGGGCAGGGGGTGGTTGAACCCTACTCCTGATTTGTCGTATGGCATCTAATATCTTGGTTGGCAAAGAATGCGCACTCCTTGCTCATATATGCCCAACCCATATCCATGCCAATTGCATTGGCCAAGATATCTTAAAGCGAATTTTGGGTTGGACAAATAGTTGACGTCTTCAGCAAAAGGCTCTTCATCTTCCTCTTCTTGCATGTAAGGTTCAATGCCATTATCAAGGCCCCCATATACAAAGTTTGTCTGGTTTGGCGGGTAGCCTAGAGGAACAATAGTGCCTATGGGGAGGCGAGGTCTCCCCATGTCCTGCATGGACTCAAGTGTGGGCGTTGCTACAATGTTCTGCACCAGATACTCCCCTAGGCCCGTATTGGCCATCTCAACAGTGATTGTTGGTGGTTGAGGGGGAGGGAATGGGAGTTCTTCCTGAGTCCACTCCATGTTAGGTGATCTAGGCATCTCAACTTCCACTCGGCTAGGCATCTCTTTGGTAGATATGGTTGAGACTGATGGTGGTGCCTCTTCTAGGGGTTTCTTCCCATTTTCCTTCGGTGTGGCCATCGTAGGTGGCATCGTTGGTGAAGGACCAAATGATGAAGATGGACCCGGTTGGGGATTTGATGGACTTAACAATAGGGATGTATGTGGAATCAGACCCTGTTTAGATGGATTCAACTAAAAATCCAAATGTGTTGATGGAAGGGTCGATTGCGGCATCAGCTGCACCGCATTGCAATATTTGAAGGGTTCTAAGTCCATCGGGACTACATGCACCTGCCCTTCAAATGTATACTTTAAGCATTGGTGGGCTATCGAAGGGACACACTTCATGTCCCTGATCCATGGTCGGCCCAGCAAAATGTTATAAGCCATCTCACCCTCCAAGATGTGGCACAATGTAGGAATAGTATTTTGTCCCACTTGGATGGGTAGGACAATTATGCCAACTGTCGAGCATATCGCATCATTGAATGCTCGCAGAGTGTAGGTGGAGGCCACGATGTGAGATGCTGGCAACTTCAAATGTTTCAATGCCACTGTTGTAATGATATTATTGGATGAGCCAGTGTCCACCAACACCCTCTTATACGAAATCCCATTGACCCATGCAATGACGTGCAGGGGTGGATCCGCCATGTCACCAGTCATTGATTTTAGCTCGTCCTCTCTAAAGGTGATGATTGGCTCGGTGTATCTTTTGACATGTCCCACAAAGTTGTTGAAATAGTTTGCTTCGTGGGGCTGCAACTCGATGGCTTTAAGTATCTCCATTAGAGCCTCCCGATGGGGTGATGATTGTTGTATGAGCTCATAAATGGAGAGCCTAGCCGACGTGGTCCTCAAACTCTGGGTGAGTTTGGTCCAAATTGTGGCCACTGGTCTAGGTGGAGGAGGTTGTGTAGGATGCTGTTGTGGTTGTGACGTTGTTGGCACATCTCCTGTAGCTACCATGGGGGTAGCTATGCTCAGGTACCTTTTGTTTTGAGTCACTATACTGATCATCCCTACATACCCCTACATGGGGTAGTTATGTGTCACCTCATTGACTTGTAGGGTCTTTGCCTACACATCATGGGTAGGCAGGGGGTCTTTGAAGACCTCCATCTGTTGGTTGTTTGGTGCTACTGGATTATCCACCACTAGCGTCTTGTTGTCGATTAGGTCTTGCACGAAGCTTTTGAACTTCCAACATGCATAAAGATCATGTCCCTTCTATCGGTGAAACTTACAGTACAAGTCTTCCCTATAACCTTTGGGTTTTGGCACGTTGGGGTCTATGAGTCGACTCTCTGGAAAGTTCATCAAGTTTTCCGCTAACAAGCGGTCAAACAAGGAGTCTTTAGACTCTATAAAGGGTGTAAATTATCGCCTAGGGTGACGCTACTGATTTTGATCTTGTCGATGGTTTTCTCTTTCATAACTGTCAAGAGGGACCGCCTGATAGTTAGCCTTTGGGGGTTGTGTTGCTTGTATAGGCTTAGGTACATTTATAGCAACCTGATTGACCATGGCGGGTTTTGGTTGCATGGTCCCTGTCTTGGCATTTTTAGACCATTATTTCTTCTTTGGCTTGGCAATCTCGCCATCCTGAATCTTGATCTCCTCAATGATTCTGGCTTGTGCCAGAGCTTCCTCTAAAGTGGCATATTGTTGTAGCTGCAATAGCATGGAGATCGATCTCAAATAGCTCTTTGAGAACATTTGGGTAAGGTCGGCCATAGGAGGGAGGTAGGGCAGCTTTGAAAGCAACGTCCTCCATCGATTCCCATAGGCTGCCATGGTTTCTTCCTCATACTGCCCGAGGCTGGCTAGGTCACTTAGTGATGACCTTCTTCTTGGTGTTGAAGGTGAAGCATTCGAGGAACGCGTCCACTAGCTGATCCAAGTTACTGATGCTGTGCTTTGGAAATTGAGTGAACCAATCCGAGGCAGGGCCTGTGAACATGGTTATAAATGTTCTTAATAACAAAGCATCATTGTCCTGAATGCCAAAGCATTGGCTCAGGAATCTAGTCACGTGCTCTTGGGCATCCTCCTCACCTCTAAATATTTCCAACTGGGGTAGCTTAAAGTGTTCAGGGTATGGGGGTGTTGGCACTAACGGATGCACTAGGTGACTATGGAGTTGGCATAAAGTGGGATTTTGGGGCCCAAAAGTCTTGGTCTCCATAGACTCTAAGTGCTCTAGCAGTGCTTTATATGCATCGAAATATTTGATCTCTTCCTCCTTGGTTAGTTCCCGTTGTGGGTTGTGGGAAACTTGAGGCCTATGGAGGGGTGGCCGGATAGCACCCCCTCTGCCTTGGTAGGGCATTTTGGCCCACTCTTCTTCTTGCTCATACTCCTCATAGGATTCTTGAGGAGTTTTTAGGTGAGACCTATAAACATGGGTGGGTCCCCACGGAGGGTGCCCATCATTGTTCCTGGGAGTGGCCTCCCGCTCAGGTCTAGGAGGTCTCGGAGGCAACACTTGGTAAGGTCATGGGGACCTATCTCGCACCAAGGGGTTGTGCCTCTCATATAGTTCTGCTCTTTGGGTGCGAGGGGTTGGAACCCTCTCAAGCACAGTGTTATGGAGTAGCTCATCTGTTTGATGCCGAATGTGCTCTTTGCTAAGGCGATACAGGTGCTCCAACTGTTGTTGGTCTTGCTCAAGCTGCGTGATTTGCGCTTGGCGGGTGGCATGTTTGGCAAATTCCAAGTCAATTTGTTTTGTCGTCTTAGGTCTAGGGGGCCTAGATGCCTCTCCTATGTATTTATCTCGGTCGTGATGATCCAAGATCTCTATAGGTCACTTTCCTCTATCGAGGTTGGTGGCATTCACCCGAGGTTCTGGCCTCAGTAGGTGATTCTGGTAGATAGTAGGTGCGGAGGCACATTGCTCCCATGCTGTGTATTGCTCTTGAGGAATGTGATGGTCTTCCTCATGCTCCCTTTCATATATGTGAAAGGGACGGGCAGAGTTGGCTCGCCCTATCTGAAGAGCCTTGTGCTCTGGATTTGGCTTGTTATTCCTAATAGTGATGAGGGGTAGAGGAGGGATGACATAATCATGTGGCCTCTCCTTATGGACCCTATGTTGTTCTAGAGCTTCATTGCATGGTGGCCACTCATATCGAGCATCTAAGGGAGCCTTCCCGTTTATATTGAGTGCCACGTGTAGGGACTCCTCTTGAAAGGGTCTATGTTGAATGGGAGTGCCCCTCGAAGGGGTGCCTCTATAGTCCCATTCTGAAATGGCACGATGTGGACTATCTTGTGGGTCCGGCCACCAAGGTGGTATGACCAAGTCCTTGGGGCTATAGCGGAGGCGACTTGTGCCCCCTTGTACACTTTCCGTAGCTTCTACCCGCAATTGGGCTTGGCTACGGGTGTACACCATGGCGGTGTCTCTCTACAAGCTATGTAGGTTTTTATCTTTTTTATGATTTTTTTTTTTTTATGCTACACTAAACAAACAAGAGCCACACAATCAAAGAAGTGATTATCTCATTTATAGATTAAAGGTGTGCCCTAAATCTGGTTTAGTGTGTTTTGATTTTTGTTTTGAAAGCTTTGTAAAGAACGTGTTGTTGTATATGCAATATGATGTCTCTTATGTCTCCCAAAATGGTCGCCCCTTCGATATACCATTGCCAGGCCGTTATACCAAACCTCTCAATATACCCACCCTTACGTGAGGGAAACTATTGGTACGTGAGAGTAGAATGGTACGTGGAACATAGGCGGTATGAAAGGGGGATCACCCTATTTTTGACACCTACCATAGAAGACTTATCCTCATGCACTGGGAATCACCCCAACTACACTCGGTCAGCTTTCGTCAGGATTTACATCTAGCAATAGTAGCGATCGGGGTTATGGATGCAAAAATTCAAGCCAAGGTGGTGATGAAATCCACCGTTGGTCTTGATCAAGGGTTGGGGTTTTACGACCAACTCCTTGTTGTTTAAATTACCACGTGGTGTGTGGGGTTCTTTTTAATTTGCATAAATGAAGAAAATAAGCATTAAAAACTCTCCTATGCAAGAAAATAACTAGAAAATAGAAAACAGAAAGTAGAAAATGATAGAAGGTGTTTAGGACCCCTACCTCTTCTCTGCCCAAATCAGATGCCTCTGAGTTTTTGCCCTAAAACTGCACAGAGAGCTATTCATCCCTAGGTGGGATGAATAACAGAACTGTATTCATCACAGGGTGGGGCGAATGCCCATTCGTCCCTGGATAAGATGAATTCCAGCTCTATACTCATCACAGACTGGAACGAACAACAGTCCAACGTTTGAAAACTTGGTACCTGCAAGCAAAAACAAGCAATTTTTGATCAAAAGTTTGATCTCAAAAATAGAGGATAGGGTCCCACCATGATCGCCATTGAAAGCACGAGGATACGAAAGAAAAAGGAAACACCAAGTGCGATGCAAGCGAAGCCAAAGATAACGCTAAATCCTATGAATTGAAAATGCATGAAAGGAGAGAAACATAAACGAATCAAAACTAGATAGAAAGCAAATATGGAATACAACCCTTTTTATTAATTTGCTTTAAATCTCGGTTACAACACGTCTCCTCCCTTTTCAGGGGCTAGGAGCATTAAATAAGGTTTCGTTACACCATGGGTGGTATGCCTTCTTCCGTGTGCCCACATGTAAAATGGGCAGACCAAACGTTGTCGCCGCTTGCATGAAAGGGTCTTTGATTATTTTTTGCTCCTCTAGTGTTGAGATCCTACATTCAAGGAAACAAAAAACAATCAGTAGCACCTACGGATGAAATGAAGCGTTCGACGAACGCGACCACTAGCTGATCCAAGTTACTGATGTTGTGCTTTGGTAATTGAGTGAACCAATCCAAGGCAGGGCCTGTGAACATGGTTATAAATATTCTTAATAACAAAGCATCATTGTCCTAAATGCCAAAGCATTGGCTTAGGAATCTAGTCATGTGCTCTTGGGCATCCTCATCACCTCTAAAGATTTCCAACTGGGGTAGCTTAAAGTGTTCAGGGTATGGGGGTGTTGGCAATAACGGATGCACTAGGTGACTATGGAGTTGGCATAAAGTGGGCTTTTGGGGCCCAAAAGTCTTGGTCTCCATAGACTCTAAGCGCTCTAGCAGGGCTTTATATGCATTGGAATATTTGATCTCTTCTTACTTGGTTAGTTCCTATTGTGGGTTGTGGGAAACTTGAGGCCTATGGAGGGATGGTCGGATAGCACACCCTCTGCCTTGGTAGGGCATTTCAACCTGCTCTTATTCTTGCTCATACTCATCATAGGCTTCTTGAGGAGTTTTTGGATGAGACCTATAAACATGGGTGGGTCCCCGCGGAGGGTGCCCATCATTGTTCCTAGGAGTGGCCTCTCGCTCAGGTCTAGGAGGTCTCGGAGGCAACACTTGGTAAGGTCATGGGGACCTGTCTCGCACCAAGGGGTTGTGCTTCTCATATAGTTCTGCTCTTTGGGTGTGAGGGGTTGGAACCCTCTCAGGTACAGTGTTATGGAGCAGATCATCTGTTTGACACCAAATATACTCTTTGCTAAGCCGATACAGGTGCTCCAACTATTGTTGGTCTTGCTCAAGATGCATGATTTGCACTTGGCGGGAGGCATGTTTGGAAAATTCCAAGTCAATTTGTTTTGTTGTCTTAGGTCTAGGGGGCCTAGATGCCTCTCCTATGTATTTATCTCGATCGTGATGATCTAAGATCTCTATAGGTTGCTTTCCTCTATCGAGGTTGGTGGTATTCACTCGAGGTTCTAGCCTTAGTAGGTTATTCTGGTAGATAGCAGGTGTGGAGGCGCATTGCTCCCATGCTGTGTATTGCTCTTGAGTAATGTGATGGTCTTCCTCATGCTCCCTTTCATATATGTGAAAGGGACGGGCAGAGTTGGCTCGCCCTGTCTGAAGAGCCTTGTGCTCTGGATTTGGCTTGTTATTCCTAATAGTGATGAGGGGTAGAGGAGGGATGGCATAATCATGTGGCCTCTCCTTATGGATCCTATGTTGTTCTAGAGCTTCATTGCATTGTGGCCACTCATATCGAGCATCTAAGGGAGCCTTCTTGTTTATATTGAGTGCCACGTGTAGGGACTCCTCCTAAAAGGGTCTATGTTGAATGAAAGTGCCCCTCGAAGGGGTGCCTCTATAGTCCCATTCTAAAATGGCAAGATGTGGACTATCTTATGGGTCCAGCCACCAAGGTTGTATGACCAAGTCCTTGGGGCTATAGCAGAGGCGACTTGTGCCACCTTGTACACTTTCTGTAGCTTCTGCCCACAATTGGGCTTAGCTATGAGTGTACACCATGGCGGTGTCTCTCTACAAGCTATGTAGGTTTTTAGCTTTTTATGATTTTCTTTTTTTTATGCTACACTAAACAAACAAGAGCCACATAATCAAAGAAGTGATTATCTCATTTATATATTAAAGGTGTGCCCTAAATCTGGTTTAGTGTGTTTTGATTTTTGTTTTGAAAGCTTTGTAAAGAACGTGTTTTTGTATATGCAATATGATGTCTCTTATGTCTCCAAAAATGGTCACCCCTTCGATATACCAATGCCATGTTGTTATACCAAACCTCTCAATATACCCACCCTTAAGTGATGGAAACTATTGGTATTTGAGATCAGAATGGTACGTGGAACATAGGCAGTACGAAAGGGGGGTCGCCCTATTTTTGACACCTACCATAGAATACTTTCCCTCATGCACTAGGAATCACCCCAACTACACTCAATCAACATTCATTAGGATTTACATCTAGCAATAGTAGCGATCGGGGTTATGGATGCAAAAATTCAAGCTAAGGTGGTGATGAAATCCACCGTTGGTCTTGATCAAGGGTTGGGGTTTTATGACCAACTCCTTGTTGTTTAAATTACCATGTGGTGTGTGGGGTTCTTTTTAATTTGCATAAATGAATAAAATAAGCATTAAAAACTCTCCTATGCAAAAAAATAACCAAAAAATAGAAAATAGAAAGCAGAAAATGATAGGTTTTTAGGACCCCTACCTCTTCTCTGCATAAATAAGATGCCTCTGAGTTTTTGCCCTAAAATTGCACAGAGAGCTATTCATCCCTAGGTGGGATGAATAATAGAACTGTATTTTTCACAGGATGGGGCGAATGCCCATTCGTCCCTAGATAAGACGAATTCCAGCTCTATACTCGTCACAGATTGGAACGAACAACAGTCCAACGTTTGAAAACTTGGTACCTGCAAGCAAAAACAAGCAATTTTTGATCAGAAGTTTGATCTCAAAAATAGAGGAAAGGGTCCCACCATGATCGCCACTGAAAGCATGAGGACACAGAAGAAAAAATGAAACACCAAGTGCGATGCAAGCGAAGCCAAAGATAATGCTAAATCCTATGAATTGAAAATGCATGAAAGGAGAGAAACATAAACGAATCAAAACTAGATAGAAAGCAAATATGGAATACAACCCTTTTTATTAATTTGCTTTAAATCTTGGTTACAACATGTCTCCTCCCTTTTTAGGGGCTATGAGCATTACATAAGGTTTCGTTACACCATGGGTGGTATGCCTTCTTCCATGTGCCTACATGTAAAATGGGCAGACCAAACGTTGTCGCCGCTTGCATGAAAGGGTCTTTGATTATTTTTTGCTCCTCTAGTGTTGAGATCCTACGTTCAAGGAAAAAAAAAACAATCAGTAGCACCTAAGAATGAAATGAAACATGCAATCCCTGACCCTATGATTAGTGCATGCAAAAAAATAAATAAAATGACAACTAAAAGATATCTAAATAAGCAAAAAACTTGACAGAGGCATGAGAACATCACCGGGAAGGCACTACAAAAAAAGCAGTCAAAAAATTCACCATGGATTTCTAATCTCTCCGAGGTGGGACGATTAGACCTGCAACAAAATATCAAAAAGCATTGTCCCAAATGTCCCATCCGGGAGGCTCCAAATCACCTAAAAATTTGGGTGTTAGGTGAAATGGTGTATTTTGGAAAGACCTAGAAGGTCAGATTTTGCCAATTCATCCTCTATCACCAGGAATTTGATGATGCTACCAGCATGTTACCAAAAGCAAGAAATAACAAAAACATGATCAAAACTATTCTGAATTACATGAAATTTGAATGCAAGCCTATCTAAGAAACCTAGAATAAAATACAAAAAGAACAGAACTGAAACATGCTATAGATTTCTAATCGCTCTGGGGTGGGGCAATTAGGACTGTAGTAGTGTGGGGGGCGCTCGGGGGCAGGACGCCCACCATTTGGGGCCTGATTTTAGCACCAATCCACTTGGGATGGGTTCAAAACCTCTTGTGGGGTGTTGTCGACAAATTTGGGTGGGATACTATGGCCAAATGTCGGGTTTGGGGTCCGGATTGTGCTTCCAATAACCACCCAATGACCTCCCTTCCAAAAGAGAGATCAAGGATGTGAAAGGCACAATCAAAAGTGAGTATGCAAAATGACAACACTTCATTGCTCAAAATGATCCTTCTCTGTATATCTTTGGGGTGAGAATACTCACCATTTTATAGACCTGACGGTCTCTATGTATGAGCATGCAGAGGCGCCACTTGGCAATCATGCCTTTCCAGGGGGAGAAGATTCCTCCCTGATTAAGGGCTCCATGACTACCTCTGTAACTACCTCTAGCGCTCCAAAACTCTCACTTGCACTCCCATGCAATGAAGGAGGAGTTAAGTGGCAGATATGGGCTACCATTTGTCAATATTTGACCTTTTTCCCGTCAAACCTGCTATTCACCCCACCTTAGAGTGAATACTGCTAATCGTCCCTGGGTGGAACGAATACCAGTTTGTAATCGTCACTGGGTGGAATGAATAAGGATCAGAGTTCCTGAGAGGTGCCAAATCGATCTTCAACCTTCAAAATTTGCTCTGAGAGTGGTTAGGACCACTGTTTAACCTCTAGGGACTGCCCTGGGGGCTATGTGTGTCAATGTGATCAGCGTTTGTAGCCACATAATCGGATTGGTGTTGTTTTTGTGTCTACACTTTTTGTTTCAATACCCATAGATAAAAGAATTATTTAATTTTTCTTCTTCATAATTTATGATTAACATAAATTCACTATGACAAAAGAGATTAATTTACATTCCTACGGTAAAAACTAACAAAATACTAAAACTACAAAACACAATTTATAAGAGAATCAAAAAGGATAGAAACATGATTCATAGAAAAGTAGAAAACTAGAAATTTGATTCATAGTAGAGGTAGGAAAACTAGAAACCTGATTCACAACAAAAATATAAAACTAGAAACTTGATTCACAATAGAAGCAAAAAATCATAAACATATAAAATAAAAGTATAAAAATAACCAATCATTGTGTGAAGATCATTTAGAGGATGATACACTTCCTTATTTGTAAAAATCATTTAGAGGATGATACACTTAGTTGTTTGTAAAGATAATTTAGAGAATTATTTTTTTACAATGTCTAGTTTATGACACATAGCAATTGAGTGCATTATTAATAGAAATAAATAGATAGAATATAGTAAAAATAAAAGGATTAATTACCACATTGTGAATTACAAAATTTAATAGTAGTTTTTATATATAAATAGAATCAATCATTACCTAGTATTGCTTGGAAAAAATACAAGAAATAAAGAACACAAAATATGAACAATAACGTAATTATCATAGTAATGAAGAATTATATACAAAATTGATATATATATATATATATATATATATATATATATATATATATATATATATATATATATATATATATAAAAAAAACACATACATACACATAGGGGGCATGTGTGTGAATATAATGTCATTCAAAATATTCTAAGCATACCATTTGAGAATTATTTTTTTACTAGTGTCTACTTTATGGCACATAGCAATTGAGTGCATTATTAATAGAAAAAGGAATAGATAACATATAGTAAAAACAAAAGGAGTAATTAGCACAAAGTTAATTTTTAGATTTTATAGTAATTTTTAGATATAAAAAATCAACCATAACCTAGTATTGTCTAACAAAAGAAATATAGGAAATAAAAAATAAAATATAATTTTTTTAGTATAATGCTAAAAATTGAAAAGCTTGACTATTTGAAAATAATTCTACTACTAATATAAATAAATTTCAAATAAAATTCAAAGGTTGAAAGGTGAGAGAAAATAAAATAAAACAAGTTGATACTATCCTGAACTCCAACTGTGATCTATTAAAGCAACAAATGCAATTTAAATCAATCTCAAACCAACCAATATTCACATAGCTTGAGGTTTATAATGGTGCAATATTCAAAGGAACACAAAAATATGAAATGGACTAAGTGCAACCACCATCAACATCCGTATATTGAAAACAACAAAATTTGAAAGCCTTTATTATAAAAGATAGTCATAAGGTACATTGTTTCAAATTTGTCCACTTCGGTGGATTACAAGAATAGAGCTCAAAATGCAATAACCACTTGCTTTAGAAATACCATCTGGTTACAAAGAGAAAAATAAAAATAAAAATAAAAATTGCATAACTAATAGATGGTTTCCAACCATTGTAATCGACTAGTGAGACAATATTTTTACAATTTTATGGTCTTCACCTAGCATTATATTTTGCAATTAATTTCCATTTACTTCTAGGATGTGCCCCTTGAAATTAATTTTCCTTTCATACTATATCCATGCCTCATTAAATTGGAACTACTTTGGTCATGCCTCATAAAGTATTTATCTAGAGTGAGTCCTGCAATGGCTATACTTCCTTTAATTTCAGTCTGCATGATGCTAAATAATTTTAGAACCACCATGCCTCATTAATTATTCATTCTACAAGGAAAAATATGGTGGAGTAAAGGATCAGCGATAGCTGAGGTGGAGTCAACAAAGGATCGTGTGGGAACCACAGCCAAAGTGACAGACATGGTATGGAAGACTTGGGTGGGAATATCGAACAGGAGTCAGGCGAGGACACAGAGGAAGTTAGTTATTTTGTGGCATAGTCTATAGATGGTAAAGCGAGAGAGCCTAACCCCCATTCAAAAGAACCTAACAAAGGAGCTGCAAAGGACAATGTGAATTCTAGGAGAGGTTTATCCTTTTCTAAGACTCTTAAAGGAAAAATGAGCGAGTATCACTCACTTCTGCCTCTTATTCTAGTATAAAATAAAATAATGGTGCCTGCAAGATCCATGGGGCCATTCCTATCCATGGAGGAATATTCACTGGTTAGAAAATTTCTAGGAGGGAGACCAGATATAGAAACTATCAGGTCATGGGCTACGTCCAAATGGCATACGGTGGGTAGTTTAGAGATAGTCGCCCTTTCAAGAGGGTTTTTCTTTATTCATTTCAATAATAAGGAGGATGCAAATCACGTATTGATGGGAAGCCCTTGGTTTTTAGGGAAAAGGAGATTATTCCTAAGATGTTGGGGTGAGGACTTTGACCCTGAGAAACAAAACATAAACATAGCTCCCATCTGGGTTCAACTTCCAAATTTACCCGCTCATTTATTCAACGAATACTGGTTGTAGGGTATAGCAAGATCTATTGGAGAGCTAGTGTCTATTGACCATGTAACCATGGCTAGGTCAAGAATGACATATGCAAGGATGTGTGTTAATGCTTATTTTGAATCTAAGCTACTGCATTGTGTCGAGCTAGGGTATGGAGATTACCTGTGAAAATAGGCAGTGGATTATGAAAACAGGATGACTTTTTGCTCTGAATGCAAAACCCAGGGTCATTTATGAAATCAATTTCCAAATATGGCAACCAGTAGAGACAACCAAAATGCAGAAGGGAATGACACAGAAAAAATTAGAAACTTCCCTCAGAAGGATCAAGTGGGTAAATGAGGTTTCAAACTGTCCAAAAACAACTATTTCTACCAGGAGAAGAGGAAATAAAGCATAAGGTAGACTCTAAACAGAGGAATGCAAAAGGTCACTAATGACCAAGATGCCCAGGTAAGCCCTAACCTCCCAGGTTCTAATAAATTTACAATTTTGGCCAATTTAGAGATCGATGGGGAGTCTCAAGAGTTGGAGGAAGTTAGCCCCCAAGTTGAACTGCCTGATACTTTCAAATATCCTTCGATATCGGGTCCTTCAAACCCTATCATTGTTAATCCCTCAAGACATAGGAATGGGGAAAATAAACCCTAAAAATTTAAGAAAATGAGTGGAGGACTTATATTTGAAGAAGCCCTCTCTTCCTAGCATTATTACCATAAGTCAATCAGCTAATACAAAAGGGATAGTTCATTCCCCTGGAGTTCATAAGAATGAGTAGAAGATTTTAGATGTCGATATGGAATACCATCGAAAACCAATGTCTTTGGAAGGGCCAAACTGAAACTCAAGAGAGTATAGGAAAAAGCAAGAATATTTAGTTTCAGGGTTAGATGTGGTAGAATATCACAGGACTAAGTAATTTGGAAGCCTAGTCCTTAAGCAGCTCATCCCTTACTAATTTAACCCTAAGCAACCCATAAGCACTATGAAATCTCTAATAGATTTTGGCAATGATAAAATGCGGGGGAGAATGTCCAATGCAGAGCATAACAAACTAAAAATGGAGAATGAAGTTGCTAGTGGCAAACAAAAAACTCTGATGCAACAGGTTACTCCTTCCTAGGAAGAGATCAAATTAGTAAAACCCCCCCCAAGGGATGGGGAGGGGAAGAATTCCTAAACAATCCAAATGAAGGTTCTTTCATGGAATGTGAGAGGTCTAAATGGTATACCCATGCAAAGGGTGGTAAGTTCCATAAGAAAGGAACATAATCCAACTAAAACAAACAAGGCCCAGTCTAGAACTATTGCAAAAAATATCTAGAGTCAAGCAAACATGGTCTGTAAACAAGCTAGAGGAGTTTTAAGGGGTCTCATATTTTTGTGGGATCCTAAGGTGGTTAAAGGTAGTATTATTCAGGATGACGATAGGGTTTTGAGTGTCCTTTTCCATAATTTTGATAGTAAGAGTTCATGGATTTTATCTAATATTTATGCCCCTACCTCAACTCAAGGAAGAGCTCTATTTTGGGAGTTCTTGAGTAAACTAAGTGAAGCCTTCAGTGGTGTTCCATAGGTTTTGGCAGAATATTTCAACTCACCTTTATACCCCACTGATAAAAAGGGAGGATTTGGGCTTCCAACCAGAAGCATGGACGAGTTTAGCAATTTTGTCAATTCAATTTTTTTATGGATGTGAAACTACGAGGAGCCAAGTACACCTAGAGGAATTGAAGAATAGGAAGTCAGCTTATATAGGAAAGGCTTGATAGATTTTTCTTATCTAAGGAGGTTGTTTTAGGGTTTGGTGACTCCATATTGCAAGCCCTCCCTAAAGCGACATCATACCATAACCCAATCATTTTGGAGGTACCCAAAGCAAACTCTTTTAAAAAACCATTTAGATTTTAGTCCATGTGGATTGGGCACACCGATTTAAAAGAAAACATAATAAAATGGTGGTAGCAACTAGCACAGGGAAGCTCTACATTCAAACTAGCTCAAAAATTGAAATATGTAAAAAAAAATATTAGAATTTGGAATAAGGAAGTATTTGGGAACCTTTTTAGAAACAAGAAGAAAGTGGGGGAAATCCTGAAGGACATAGAAAATAAGATTCAAAGTGGTGAATATGACGAAGCTTTGAGAATGGAGGAGCAAAATAAGTTAGCAAGAATTTCACAACATTTTGGCCTTTGAGGAAATTTACTGGAGGCAGAAATCTAGGGAATTGTGGTTAAAAGAGGGGTATTCCAATTCAATTTTTTTCCATGCAACCACCCTGATAAATAGGAGCAACAATATAATCATAGAATTGACAAAATAATATGGATCAAAAAATCAATATTTGGTCGAGATTAGGGATGAAGCAGTTAAATATTTTAGTTCTGTCCTTGATGAAGAATCACAGTGTATGGAACAAGCTAAGGATTCCCTGCTCCAATTTATTCCCAGTATTTTTTATGAGGGCATTAACAAGAAGTTGTTGGCTCCTTTCACTTACGAAGAGATCATGGAAGCTTTGTTCAATATGCAAGATGATAAGGCCCCTAGCCTGAACAACTTTCCTCCTCACCTCTATAAGGTATTTTGGGACATTATGGGCAAGGATGTCACTTCTGCCATCAGGGAGATTCAGGCGTCTACACACATCCTAAGGGTTTTCAATTCAACTTTCATAGCTCTAATTTCTAAGGGTCCCACCCCTGAGACTATGGCAAATTTTAGGCCCATCATATTATGCAACGTCTCTTATAATATTTTAACTAAAGTAATGGCCAACAATTTAAAGGAAGTCTTACCCCTAAACATTGACCCCTATCAAGGAAGTTCGGTGCAGGGGAGAAAAATTATGGATGGAGTAATCACTGTTCATGAAGTGTTGCACACTGCAAGCAAGACTAATAAGATAGTCTTTGCTCTTAAATTAGACATGAAAAAATATTTTGACCGAATAAATTGGGAGTTTCTCATTGCGGTACTTCTAAAATTTGGCTTTCACCCTCAGTGGGTCAAGATGATTCAGGAGTGCGTATCAAAGGCCTAGTTCTCGATTCTAGTTAATGGCACTACTCCTGGTTATTTTCAAAGTCACAAAGGGCTTCAAAAAGGTGATCCCATCAGTCCGATGTTATTCATCATAGTGGCAGAGGCACTAGGCATGCAATGTAGGGCTAATGTAAATAATTAAAGTCTTCACGTACCAACCCTATTACCCATTAAAAATTTGTTGATGATACTCTCATACTAACTCAGGCATCTGTGGTGGAAGCCAAGAGGATCAAACACATTCTCAAGCTATATGAAGATGTTGCTGGTCAAAAGGTCAATTTTAATAAAAGTAAATTGTACTTTCTAAATACTTCTATCCAACGTCAGGGTAGGATCACATATATTCTTGGATGTGCTTTAGCTTCCCTTCCTACTACTTATTTAGGTCTTTCCCTATTTTTTGGTGCTCCGACATATTCCATGTGGGAAAGGGTCATAGAAATACAGAAGGAGCTAGCTGGATGGAAGGGTCACCTACTATCTCAGGCAAGAAAACTTACTATCACCATGGCCTCTTTACAAAGCATACCACTTTACTTCTTATATATGTTTAAGGCTCCATCCAAGATTCATCATAATATTGAGCACCTGGAGAAGAACTTTCTTTGGTCCGAGTTGAAGGAAAATCAAAGAATTCATTTAGTAGGCTGGAGTAAAGTTTGTAGGCTAAAATAAAATGGAGGTTTAGGATTGATAAGAGTTTCCCACATGAACAATACCCTTCTAGCCATGCAAGCTTGGTATCTTTTGACAAATGAGGAGAATGATTGGGTTACCATAATGAAAATAAAATATCTCCAAAATATCGACTTCATCGACGATAATATTCAGAGTAGGGCATCGACTTTTTGGAAAGAGATTCTCAGTAGCAGAGAGATCATTCATAGAGGTCTGAGATGGATGTTATGGAACACACATAAGATAAATTTATGGAATGACAGGTGGGCTAAGGAGGAATATTTGTCTTAGCTTCCTCACCTTGTTAGGATCAAAAGGCTTATGAATGAAATTTATGCAAGGAAAGTTGCTGACTTTATCAACCATGATAGTGGAAGACTACTATGGAAATAAATTAGAATCCCAGATTATGATGTTGAATCTGAAGAAACAAGAGGTATATTGAATCATCAATTCATACCTACTAGGCCAAGGGAGGATAGGATCATGTGGGATGCAACTGAAAGTGGTCAATTCTCAGTCAAATCTGCCTATAAATTATTGATAGATTTTAAGGATCCCATCCTCTAGACTAAATAGGTGTGTGTCAAGAATTTAATTCCTAAAATTGCAGTGTTCTCATTGCTAGCGAACCAAGGAAGAATACTCATCATTGACAACATGATTAAGAGAGGTATGATTCTTGCTAATCGATTTCTTCTCTATAGGAATAATTTGGAGTCTATCCTTCACATTTTCCTAGATTGTTCTTTTTCTCAGAGCATTCTATATGGATTTTTTCAAGCCTTCGATATTTCTTGGGTCAGACCTACTACCATTGTTGAATTTTTTGACCAATGGCCAAGTCCTTTCATAAGCCCTAGACTTAGGTTCATGTGGAAGGTCTGTCTTCACCACTTTCTCTGGCAGGTGTGGTTAGAGTGTAATAATAGAGCTTTTCACAAGTCCAGCCATGATCCTCCCACTATCATTTCTAGGATCCTCACCTTTGCAAAATAAAATGCTAGTCTTATTTCCTTGGAAGCCCATGTTCTGCCTCATAATGAGACCTCTATTGCTCAATATTTGAAATTAACCTTGATGGAAGACCCTACTACTAACAGACCCAATCCTAGAATAGGTGTCAAGTGGTCTGCACCTCCGGTTGGTTGGCTCAACTTCAATTTCGACGGGGCTGCAAAGGATAACCCAAGCAAAGCAGGGATGGGTGGAATAATCAGAGACCATGAAAGAAGAATGGTTAGGGATTTTTTTGAGTAGCTAGGTATAAGGACAAATAACTAGGTAAAGGCGAGAGCATTATGGAGAGGTCTCCAATTTGCTCAGGAGATAGAGGGTAAAATTATTATTGAAGCTGACTCAATGCACAATATAAACCTCCTAAGTAATAAGATAAATCTCCCGTGGTGAATCAAAATTGTCATAGAAGAGGCAAGGATATTTTTTTAGGCTAGGAGAGAAATAATGGCCCATCACATGTTTCGGGAGGCCAACAAAGTAGCAGATAGGTTGGCTAACATATGAGTGGATGTTGATGGGCTTGTCACTTGGGATCATGGGGCTCCAAGTGACGTGGATGAAATTATCCAATATGATTACCAAGAATGATAGATTCGTGGACCTAGAAAGGAAGGAGCAAAGTCATGAAGTTTAATAAATATCCCATGAAATTTTTGAATTTTAATCGCAAGCAAAGGTGCTAGCATATGTGGTTTTCATTTGGAAATAATGCCCTACCTGCTCTCTATGCTTTGCTCCATCCAGCGACAATTTTGGTTTTATCTATGTTTTAAGGATAAAGTACTTTTTGTTTTGGTTTAAAATATGCAATAGTTATGTTTATTGTCATGATTAGAAGATCGGATGTATGTTCAATATTTGGGTATAAATATTTGAAGATTCTTTTTGCTGGTAATATATGTAAAAGGTTGTATGCCCTCTCGGATGTTAGTTTTATGAAAGACAATAGTATCAGTGGACATAATGTCCTCAATAAGGATATAGTCCTTAATAGCATTATGATGAATTTTGTAATAGGTTTTGGGTCAACATCTAAAACCCGATTTTAATGATATATACCCTTAATTGCCAAAAAAAAAAAATTATTCATTCTACAAAACCTAGGTGAATCATGGATTTCTTGCATCTTCCATATTTGCATGATTGTATTCACCTAGCACGCATTGAAATGCCATGTATTCCCTTGAATCCACCATATTTATTGTGGCCACGAGAAAAGTTTGAGTAAAATTTAAAAAAGCAAAGGTTAGAACATTAATATTATTATTAATTTAATTTTTTAAATTTCCCTAAGGTTTTAAAAATTTTAAATTTTTATTATATTTTTTTAATTCTCTTTTCTTTCCAGCTACAACAAAATGTTTTCTAGGGTTAAGACCATACTTTTTTTGTATTACATCATCGTTCATTGCTAGGCCATTAATCCGGGTGGCCTTCAACCACTGAAATCAACATATAGGTGTTGAATTTTGAATAAGAGGTGCTCGTCTTCATACTTTAAGATCTAAATGCTAAATTCCAATTGTTGGCTTTCTTCTTCAATTGCCAACATTCATTTCCATTATCGGGCTTCATTTTTCAATTATTGGGTATTTTAGGATTCTTTGTTGATGCTAACCCCCCAAATTCTTATACTTTGAAAACTACTGGATTTTGGGACCTCACTTATTTCCAACAATATTCCTGATATGTGATAATGATAGGATTTAGGGATATCAGGTGATAGGATTTAGGGATGTTATCAAGCTTTGGATGGGCGCAAGATCTCCAATAAATCCCATACTTCACCAATTTTTTAGCTTCTCAAAGCTATCAAGTGATAGGATTTTGAGATGCTACTAGACTCTGGATAGGTCCAAGATCTCCAAAAAAGTCCATACTTAACTTATTTTTGAACCTCTCAAAGCTATCGGGTGATGAGTTTTAGGATCTTATTTCTTTCCGCCATAGTCCAAGATCTTCGATAATATCAACACTTACATAATTTTTTGTTTTCTTAAAGCTACTCAGTGATGGGATTTCAGGACCTATGCATTTTCTGCCATGGTCTGAGATCTTTGATAATGCCTATACTTAGCTAATTTTGGATCCGACATTGGTTTTTAAATCTTGGAATAAAATTCTATTGTGTGGAAATGACTTTTAATTGCCTAGAAATAATTTTGGATAGCCCAGATATGAATTCCAAATATTCGAAACTAATTTTAAGTGCCCAAAAAATTTTTTAGTCATATGATATCAAAAATAATTTTCAATAGCTTGAAATTAATTCTTTATTGTTTGGAAATAAATTTTAATTGTATAGAATCAATTTTTAAATATTGTAAGATGAATTACCATTGATTGAAAGTGACTTTCAACTACTTGAAATGAAATCCAAGTATCTAAAATTAAATTTTAATATGTTGGAAATGAATTCCATATGCTCCAAAAAATTCTGAAGTGCCTATAAAAAAAGTGTAATTGCCCATAAGATAACTTTTAATTTCATTTCATGTGAAGTATAAGGCTTGAAAATATGCATAAGGATTTTTTTAATAACTCCTGGGTGACCTTAGTAGCAACATCTCAGACAACCCCACATAAGATAAACAATTTAGGGCATTCATTTTTGTTAGAGCCCGCACCAAAACAAGCTTTTGAAGAGCTATTTTTAGATAGCATCAATTGGAAGGAAAAATAAATAGAATCATGGACACAATTTGTTGAGCAAGGTGCAGCGACAGTATTGTCATTGTTGTCAACATAGTCAGATAGATCGGTTGATGCAGTGGACAGGAGTTCAAAGGTTATTCAGAGTATGTACAAGTGATGTTAAATGCTTATGAGGATGTTTTTGATGTTTGGGTGAAGTTGTTACAGGTTGTTTGTGCAAATTTGCAAAAGTTGAAAAAATCGTCAGAAAGTTGTCAAAGCAGCAAAATAGTCAAAAAGTTGCAAAAGTCGCCACGGGCACAGTTGGACAGGATGGATCAGTTTGGAACATGCCAGCATGTCAAGAAATAGTCCAGAATAGCATTGGAGATGTCAGCACAGTGTTTGGAGTGATCGGTGGTGTTTCTGGTATCTTGGCGGATGATTTGGCAAGTGGTTGTACAGGCTGAAAAAGTGCAGGTTTTGTCAGAAGCACTGCGAACAAACCGTAAGGAGTTATGCAGCAAAATTTGAACTTGAGGTGGTCGTTATCTTCAAGAACATGTTTTCCAAATTTCAACGAAAACGAAGAAACGAGGTGAATTTTACAAGCGTTGCAAGACTGTCACAAAAACGCTCTTTTTTGAAAAAGTGTGTCAATAGCAATTTTGTGGAAGTGGTACAGGTGAACCGTAAGGAGTTAGGTAGTGAGTTTTTGTTTGGACATAGTCAGTGTTGCAAATATTCTACGTTTCAAATTTTAGAGAAAACCGAGTTACGAGGTGAGAGTTATGATTTTTGCAAAAACGTTACAGGTCTCTTTTATGTCAATTTGTGCCACTTGGGCAAAATCCTTTAGTTGGCCGTTTCGACCTTGAAGAGTCGCCAGAGTTTCAGTTTTAGTGTTGTTACACCTTCAAGGCATCAAATAGATCATATTTTTTTTTTTGGTTTGAGTTGTCACGTGGCTCCGAAGTATGAGAACGAGTAAGGTGTCAATTCTTTGCATGTGACGTGTTTGACGAAATGCCTTCTCAATATAAAAAAAGGGAGTTATATTATTTTAAGTGGTTTCATTAAATAAAGATCTTTGGAGAAAGTGAAAAGTGAAAAGGAATGCAAGTGTGTGCATTTAAGTTAGAAGTGTTTTATTGAAGAGTGTGATTTTATTTTGTGCGGAGAGAAGAGTGTGTGGAGAAAAATAAAGAGTGAAAATCCGTGTTTTTGGAAAAAAGGTGAAAAATGTCACTTTAGTATTTTGGGCATAAATTTCTCATACGATATCAATTTTGGCTGAAATTTTGAGAGGAGGTCATAGACAGAGTTCTGCACAATACCCAAAAAGCGTTTAGCAATTGACAAAACGAGCTAAGAGAACGGTCAATTTTTTTGTGAGAAGAGAAGATTCATATATGTCATTTTATTATCAATATCAAAATCAAGTGGGTGCTTGGTAGAGGGGTTGGTGCTCCTTTCTGTTGGTGTAGATAAATCAGGGGTTGGTGCTCCTTTCTGTTGATGCAGATAAATCAGGGGTTGGTGCTCCTTCCAGTGGGTGCTGGTAAATTGATTGTAAAGTTGGTGCTTTGCAAAGGCTGGATTTGGATGGGAGTCCAAACAGTCATTTTGAGGATGTAGCCAAATTGGTGAACCTCGGTACATCTTGTGTTGTGTGATGTTCTCTTGTTATACTTGCTACATTACATATGCTTGAGAGTTAATGAAGTCATTAATTCGTTAGAGGACTCAACGAGAAATCAAATATTCTATCATCGTGAAAAAGCTATTAAGATCTCTTCCCCCAATTTGTTCTAAAGTTTTAGCTATAGAAGAGCTAAAGATCTAAATTCTTTTAGTATAGATGAGATGAATGGTTCTTTGACTTCATATGAGATGAGAATAGGAAAATCTAAAGCCACATAAAGAGAAGTTGCTTTTAAAGCCCATAAAAATATGAAAGCAAAACAAGAATCCGAGGAAGAAGAGACATCAGATGAAATGGAAGCAAACTTTGTTCGAAAACTAAAAAGGGAAAAAGGAAAATACAGAGGAAAGTTACTGTTTAAATGTTTCAATTGTGGAGGCGTTGGGCATTTTGCAGCTAAATGTCCACTTAATGAGAAGAAAAAAAGTGATGAAGGATCGCACCAAGAAAGAAGTGACTGGAAGAAAAAAAAAAATTTAGAAAAGGCAACTTCAAGAAGAAAAGTTTCATCTCCAAGAATGTCAGTTCATCGGAAGACAGCTCCGGTGAGGATTATGAAAAGGAAACAGGTGAAGCTCTTTTCATGGCACTCAAAGAAGAAAAAACAGAAAAAGAACAGGAATGTGATGAAGAAGAAATTGATGCAGAAGTAAATTTGGAAGAGGAACTAATTGCAGACTCTGGATGAATTGAAGATAGAAAGAAAAAAGAATAAGAAAATTTCAAGAAAGCTTGAGGATGCAAATGAAATCATAACCAGTTTGAAAGTACGAGATAGAAGAATCCAAGAAAATATCTGAAGATCTCGAAGTGCAAATAACCATGAAAATAGATTATTGCAGCAAGCTAGAAGAAGAGACTGTTGGTTTAAGGATGCAGATAGAAGAGATGAATCGTAAAATTAGTTGTTATCACAAACGTGAAGAAAGTTCTATGAAGTTGGATAAGATCATAAATAACCAAAAGACTACAGGCATCAAATTTGGTTTGGGCTTTGACGAAGGAGAATCATCAAATGGATCAAAGGCCATAAATGAAGAATCCATAAAGAATGAAGATAAGAAATAGGTTGATCAAGAAAAATTGACTCATGCAAAAGAAAGCAATAATGCAAGGCATGAAAGGAGAATTGACAATGATGGATTCACCAATGTCACACATCAAAGAAGAAGAAGATTTATGGCTCCTACGACAACATGGCAAAGACCATCACCCAGGTTTCAATCATCTTTTCGAGTTACTGTTTTAAATGCAATGGTTATGGACATAAGATTTCAGATTGCAAGTATAATGTAGGACCAAGGAATTTTACGAGTAGAAATGTTTTTTCACCTTTGATGGATTATGCAGTAGAATGTTATAACTGTCATAATTTTGGGCACATTGCAAGAAATTGTCGAAGTACATTTGCATCAAATCAATTTCAGGGAAGAAAATTTCAACCAAATGGAATGAGACAAAATAGAAAATTTCCCGAAAAACATGCACAAGCTACTGAAAAAGAAAAGTCAAAACAAGAGCCCAAAACTGTAATCAAACCAGAGTGGAAAGAAAAAGAGCGATCTAAGGAAGAAAAGGAATCCCTGATCGTACAAACAACATTTAAAGCACAAAATAAATCTGCACCATGGATACTTGATAGTGGATGCTCCGAGTCATATGACGAGGTGACAAACAAAAATTTGAGAAGTTACAGACAATATGAAGGTGGTTCAGTAAAATTTGGAAATAATGATGGAGCTAAGATAGTTGGCAAAGGTTCAGTTAAGATCAGTGACAGAAAAATCAAGTCAAAAGAAGTCTTTTTTGTGGTTGGTCTAAAGCATAACTTGTTGAGCGTAAGTCAGATTTGTGATAGAGGTCATGAAGTGATTTTTAAGAAGCAGGGTTGTGAAGTCAGAAAAGCAAACAGTGGAAAGTTGATAGCAACTGGATCGAGGACATCTAGCAACTTGTACACTCTCTCAGAGACTTCAGAAGGAGCTTGCTTGATTGGACAGGAAGAAGAAAATTGGTTGTGGCACAAGAGGCTCGGTCATATCGGTTTTGACAATCTAGTAAAAATCAGCTCAAAAAAGGCAGTGAGAGATATTCCCACCATTGGAAAACCATCAAATAGCATTTGTGCTTCATGCCAAAAGGGGAAGCAAACTAGAGTCTCATTTAAAACAAAAGAGTACTACACAAGCAAACCTTTGGAACTAATACATACTGATTTATGTGGACCCATGAGAACGCAAAGCATAAATGGTGACAAATATTTTATGTTGTGTATAGATGACTATTCCAGGATGACATGGGTACTATTTTTGAAGCATAAATCAAAAGCTTTTGAGATGTTCAAGGTTTTCAAAAACCAAGTTGAGAATCAAACAGGAAAAAGGATTAAATGTTTAAGATCAGATAGAGGAGGAGAGTTCATTTCAGAGGATTTTACAGAGTACTGTGAAAAATATGGTATTAGGAGACAGTTTTTAGCAGCCAGGACACCTCAACAGAATGGTGTGGTAGAAAGAAAGAATAGGACAGTGCAGGAAATGGCATGGACTATGTTGACTGAGAGCAAAGTAGCAGATAGATTTTGGAAAGAGGCAGTCCATACTGCGGTATACATCCAAAATAGGTGCATGTTGAGGACGCATGAAAGCAAAACTCCTTATGAGTTGTGGTTCGGTAAAAAGGCAACAACAAGATACTTTAAAGTTTTTGGCAGCAAGTGTTACATCAAAAGAACTGAAGAAAACCTTGGTAAGTTTGAAGATAGAGCGGATGAAGGTATTTTTCTTGGCTATTCATCAAAAAGCAAAGCTTACAAATGCTACAACAAGAGGCTAAGGAAAATTGTGGATAGTGCCGATGTTAAAGTTGATGAAGGTAGGGAACGAGTAATTAGCTATGAAGAGAACTACCCAATTTATGAAGAGGTTATTGAAGGAGATGAGGAAAAGGAAATGAAAAAGAAACAAAAAATTGACTCAGATGATTCAAACAATGATTCAAAAGTGGAAGAAAATAAGAAATTCAAAACAGGCAGTTGGCAGAAAGATCATCCTAGAGAGCAAATAATTGGAGACCCCACAGTTGGTGTTCAGACAAGAAGAAGAGTAGTAAGTAACTACTCTCTATTATCCAGAATTGAGCCCAAAAATGTTGTTGATGCAAGCAAAGATGAAAGTTGGATGAAGGCAATAAATGAAGAATTAGATCAGATCGAGAAAAACAAAACTTGGGAGTTAGTACCAAGACCTGCAAATAAAAATATAATCGGTACTAAATGGGTCTTTCAAAACAAATTGAATGAAGATGGATAGGTAGTCAGGAATAAAGCAAGATTGGTATGTAAAGGCTATGCACAAGTTGAAGGTATTGACTTTGAGGAAACCTTTGCACCTGTGGCTAGACTAGAGGCAATTAGAATATTTTTGGCTTTAGCAGTTTACAAGAATTTCAAAGTTTATCAAATGGATGTGAAATCAGCATTTTTGAATGGGAAACTTGAAGAAGAGGTTTATATTGAGCAGCCAGATGGTTTCCAACTTGGTGATGATCCCAACTTGGTTTGCAAGTTGAAGAAAGCATTATATGGCTTAAAACAGGCACCCCGAGCATGGTATGCAAGGCTAGACAACTATCTTACTCAACAAGGGTTCAAGAAAGGTATGGTGGATAGTAATTTGTATGTCAAAATAGAAAATGGCCATCTTATTGTTCTTGTTGTATACGTAGATGATATCATATTTGGCAGCAGCAAAGATGAGTCGTGTAAAGATTTAGCAAATAAGATGCAAAAAGAATTTGAAATGTCAATGATTGGTGAACTTTCGTATTTCCTCGGGTTGCAAGTTAATCAAAATGAGAAGGGCATATTTATTTCTCAAATTAAATATGTGAAAGAGATGCTAAAAAAGTTCACAATGGAGGATTGTAAGCCAGTTAGCACTCCCATGACGACAGGTTGCAAGTTGAGCAAGGATGACAAATCTCCACATGTTGATCAAACCATGTACAGATCTATGATTGGGAGCTTACTGTACTTGACAGCTACCAGACCAGATATTTTGTAGGAAGTATGCATGGTAGCACGATTTTAGGCTAGTCCCAAGGAGACTCATGTGACAGTAGTGAAGAGGATTCTTCGGTACCTCAAGGGTACTATGGAGTATGGGTTATGGTATCCGAAAGGTAAGGACTTCACCCTTATTGCGTATTCAGATGCAGATTGGGCAGGATGTGTAGATGATAGAAAGAGTACCAGTGGAGGTGCATTCTATCTTGGAGATAGGTTGGTCGTGTGGCACAGTAAGAAACAAGAGTCAGTCTCCTTATCCACAACAGAGGCAGAATATATTGCAGCGACAACGTGTTGTACGTAGGTATTATGGATGAAACAAACCCTGAAAGATCTTGGTATTAACTTTAGTGAGCCAATTTTAGTTAAGTGTGATAACACCAGTGCCATTAACATCTCAAAGAATCCGGTTATGCATTCTCGCACAAAACATATTGCTATCCGAGTATCACTTTTTGAAGGAGAAAGTTGCGGAAGGTGAGGTTAAGTTGGATTTTGTTCCAACAACAGAGCAAGTAGCGGATATCTTCACAAAACCATTGCCCAAGGAAGTCTTTGAGTACCTTCGCAATAAATTGGGAGTGGTCACGCTTCCCAAGAATTGACTAGCTATCGGGACCACATTCTCAGGGGGAGCATTTGTGTATTTGTTTATCTTTTTGCTCATGTTTGTGATTTTTGCTAAGTGTAATAATTTTTGCCTGAGAATGTTGTGCATGGACTCAGGGGGAGTTTGCAGCAGCCCTTTGGTATTGTTGTCAAAGGGGGAGAAGAGTTACAGGAAATTGCACGTGTGTTGCCAACAATTCCAAAGGGGGAGATTGTTGAGCAAGGTGCAACGATAGTATTGTCATTGTTGTCAACACAGTCAGATAGATCGGTTGATGCAGTGGATAGGAGTTCAGAGGTTATTCAGAGTATGTACAGTGATGTTAAATTCTTATGAGGATGTTTTTGATGTTTGGGTGAAGTTGTTACAGGTTGTTTGTGCAAATTTGCAAAAGTTGAAAAAATCATCAAAAAGTTGCAAAAGTCACCACGGGCATAGTTGGACAGGATGGATCAGTTTGGAACATGCCAGCATGTCAGGAAATAGTCCAGAACAGCATTGGAGATGTCAGCACAGTGTTTGGAGTGATCGGTGGTGTTTCCGGTATCTTGGCGGATGATTTGGCAAGTGGTTGTACAAGCTGAAAAAGTGCAGGTTTTGTTAGAAGCACTGCGAACAAACCGTAAGGATTTATGGAGCAAAATTTGAACTGGAGGTGGTAGTTATCTTCAAGAACATGTGTTCCAAATTTCAATGAAAACGGAGAAACGAGGCGAATTTTACAAGCGTTGCAAGACTGTCACAAAAATGCTCTTTTTTGAAAAAGTGTGTCAGTAGCAGTTTTTGTGGAAGTGGTACAGGCGAACCGTAAGGAGTTAGGTAGTGAGTTTTGGTTTGGACATAGTCAGTGTTGCAAAGATTCTACGTTTCAAATTTCAGAGAAAACCGAGTTACGAGGTGAGAGTTATGATTTTTGCAAAAACGTTACAGGTCTCTTTTATGTCAATTTGTGCCACTTGGGCAAAATCCTTTAGTTGGCCGTTTCGACCTTGAAGAGTCGCCAGAGTTTCAGTTTCAGTGTTGTTACACCTTCAAGGCATCAAATAGATCATATTTTGTTTTTGGTTTGAGTTGTCACGTGGCTCCGAAGTATGAGAACGAGTAAGGTGTCAATTCTTTGCATGTGACGTGTTTGACGAAATGCCTTCTCAATATAAAAAAAGGAGTTATATTATTTTAAGCAGTTTCATTAAATAAAGATCTTTGGAGAAAGTGAAAAGTGAAAAGGAATGCAAGTGTGTGCATTTAAGTTAGAAGTGTTTTATTGAAGAGTGTGATTTTATTTTGTGCGGAGAGAAGAGTGTGTGGAGAAAAATAAAGAGTGAAAATCCGTGTTTTTGGGAAAAAGGTGAAAAATGTCACTTTAGTATTTTGGGCATAACTTTCTCATACGATATCAGTTTTGGCTGAAATTTTGAGAGGAGGTCATAGACAGAGTTCTGCACAATACCCAGAAAGCGTTTAGCAATTGACAAAACGAGCTAAGAGAACGATCAATTTTTCTGTGAGAAGAGAAGATTCATATATGTCATTTTATTATCAATATCAAAATCAAGTGGGTGCTTGGTAGAGGGGTTGGTGCTCCTTTCTGTTGGTGCAGATAAATCAGGGGTTGGTGCTCCTTTCTATTGGTGCAGATAAATCAGGGGTTGGTGCTCCTTCTAGTGGGTGTTGGTAAATTGATTGTAAAGTTGGTGCTTTGCAAAGGCTGGATTTGGATGGGAGTCCAAACAGTCATTTTGAGGATGTAGCCAAATCGGTGAACCTCGGTACATCTTGTGTTGTGTGATGTTCTCTTGTTATACTTGCTTTATTTGGTTTCAAGTTTTCATTGTTTCGGCTTTAAGAGTTGAAGATTTAAGTTTTAAAAGAGCTACACTGATTCACCCTCCCTCTCAGTGTCATTGTGAGACTAACAATTGGTATCAGAGCGAGGTTCCTGAACAAGCTTAACCGGCTAGGGTGATCTTGGAAGTGACACAATGGCAGGTGGTGAAGGCTTCTCATCAAACAAAGCACCATTGTTTGATGGAACTAATTACGCATTTTGGAGACTCGAGATGTGGACATATCTTTGTGCTTTGGGATACGACATTTGGGATTCAGTAGATAGTGGATACACAATACCCACCACTTCTCCAACCGATGTTGTCGATAAGAAACTGTTTGAGAATGACTCAAAAGCAAAGAATGCTATCATGTGCGGATTAGTGGACAGTGAACTGGTAAATATTATGAGTTGTAAAATGGCAAAAGAAATATGGGACAAACTGAGGAGCATTCATGAAGGAGACGTTAAGATCAAGGAGGCCAAGTTACAAACACATCGAGCTCAGTTCAAAGTATTAAAGATGAATGACGATGAGAACATAGAGGCATATATGCTGAGATTTAATGAAGTCATTAATGCGATTAGAGGACTCGGTGAGGAAATCAAAGATTATGTCATCGTGAAAAAGGTATTAAGATCTCTTCCCCAAATATTTGATTCTAAAGTTTTAGCTATAGAAGAAGCTAAAGATCTAAATTCTTTTAGTATGGATGAGATGCATGGTTCTTTGACTGCATATGAGATGAGAATAGGAAAATCTAAACCCACAGACAGAGAAGCTGCTTTTAAAGCCCATAAAAATATGAAAGCAAAACAAGAATCCGAGGAAGAAGAGACATCAGATGAAATGGAAGCAAACTTTGTTCAAAAACTAAAAAGGGGAAAAAGAAAATACAGAGGAAAGTTACCGTTTAAATGTTTCAATTATGGAGGCATTGGGCATTTTGCAGCTAAATGTCCACTTAATGAGAAGAACAAAAGTGATGAAGGATCGCACCAAGAAAGAAGTGACTGGAAGAAAAAAACAAATTTTAGAAAAGGCAACTTCAAGAAGAAAAGTTTCATCTCCAAGAATGTCAGTTCATCAGAAGACAGCTCCGGTGAGGATTCTAAAAAGGAAATAGGTGAAGCTCTTTTCATGGCACTCAAAGAAGAAAAAACAGAAAAAGAACAGGAATGTGATGAAGAAGAAATTGATGCAGAAGTAAATTTGGAAGAGGAACTAATTGCAGCTCTGGATGAATTGAAGATAGAAAGAAAAAATAATAAGAAAATTTCAAGAAAGCTTGAGGATGCAAATGAAATCATAACCAGTTTGAAAGTACAGATAGAAGAATCCAAGAAAATATCTGAAGATCTCGAAGTGCAAATAACCATGAAAATAGATTATTGCAGCAAGCTAGAAGAAGAGACTGTTGGTTTAAGGATGCAGATAGAAGAGATGAATCGTAAAATTAGTTGTTATCACAAATGTGAAGAAAGTTCTATGAAGTTGGATAAGATCATAAATAACCAAAAGACTACAGGCATCAAATTTGGTTTGGGCTTTGACGAAGGAGAATCATCAAATGGATCAAAGGCCATAAATGAAGAATCCATAAAGAATGAAGATAAGAAACAGGTTGATCAAGAAAAATTGACTCATGCAAAAGAAAGCAATAATGCAAGGCACGAAAGGAGAATTGACAATGATGGATTCACCAATGTCACACATCAAAGAAGAAGAAGATTTATGGCTCCTACGACAACATGGCAAAGACCATCACCCAGGTTCAATCATCTCTTTTCTAGTTATTGTTTTAAATGCAATGGTTATGGACATAAGATTTCAGATTGCAAGTATAATGTAGGACCAAGGAATTTTACCAGTAGAAATGTTTTTTCACCTTTGATGGATTATGCAGTAGAATGTTATAACTGTCATAATTTTGGGCACATTGCAAGAAATTGTCAAAGTACATTTGCATCAAATCAATTTTAGGGAAGAAAATTTCAACCAAATGGAATGAGACAAAATAGAAAATTTCTCGAAAAACATGCACAAGCTACTGAAAAAGAAAAGTCAAAACAAGAGCCCAAAACTATAATCAAACCAGAGTGGAAAGAAAAAGAGCGATCTAAGGAAGAAAAGGAATCCCTGATCGTACAAACAACATTTAAAGCACAAAATAAATCTGCACCATGGATACTTGATAGTGGATGCTCCAGTCATATGATAGGTGACAAACAAAAATTTGAGAAGTTACAGCAATATGAAGGTGGTTCAATAAAATTTGGAAATAATGATGGAGCTAAGATAGTTGGCAAAGGTTCAAGTTAAGATCGGTGATGGAAAAATCAAGTCAAAAGAAGTCTTGTTTGTGGTTGGTCTGAAGCATAACTTGTTGAGCGTAAGTCAGATTTGTGATAGAGGTCATGAAGTGATTTTTAAGAAGCAGGGTTGTGAAGTCAGAAAAGCAAATAGTGGAAAGTTGATAGCAACTGGATCGAGGACATCTGGAAACCTGTACACTCTCTCAGAGACTTCAGAAGGAGCTTGCTTGATTGGACAGGAAGAAGAAAATTGGTTGTGGCACAAGAGGCTCGGTCATATCAGTTTTGACAATCTAGTAAAAATCAGCTCAAAAAAGGTAGTGAGAGATATTCCCACCATTGGAAAACCATCAAATAGCATTTGTGCTTCATGCCAAAAGGGGAAGCAAACTAGAGTCTCATTTAAAACAAAAGAGTACTACACAAGCAAACCTTTGGAACTAATACATACTGATTTATGTGGACCCATGAGAACGCAAAGCATAAATGGTGACAAATATTTTATGTTGTGTATAGATGACTATTCCAGGATGACATGGGTACTATTTTTGAAGCATAAATCAAAAGCTTTTGAGATGTTCAAGGTTTTCAAAAACCAAGTTGAGAATCAAACAGGAAAAATGATTAAATGTTTAAGATCAGATAGAGGAGGAGAGTTCATTTCAGAGGATTTTATAGAGTACTGTGAAAAATATGGTATTAGGAGATAGTTTTCAGCAGCCAGGACACCTCAGTAGAATGGTGTGGTAGAAAGAAAGAACAAGACAGTGCAAGAAATGGCACGGACTATGTTGACTGAGAGCAAAGTAGCAAACAGATTTTGGAAAGAGGCAGTCCATACTGCGGTATACATCCAAAATAGGTGCATGTTGAGGACGCATGAAAGCAAAACTCCTTATGAGTTGTGGTTCGGTAAAAAGGCAACAACAAGATACTTTAAAGTTTTTGGCAGCAAGTGTTACATCAAAAGAACTGAAGAAAACCTTGGTAAGTTTGAAGATAGAGCGGATGAAGGTATTTTTCTTGGCTATTCGTCAAAAAGCAAAGCTTACAAATGCTACAACAAGAGGCTAAGGAAAATTGTGGATAGTGTCGATGTTAAAGTTGATGAAGGTAGGGAACGAGTAATTAGCTATGAAGAGAACTACCCAATTTATGAAGAGGTTATTGAAGGAGATGAGGAAAAGGAAACGGAAAAGAAACAAAAAATTGACTCAGATGATTCAAACAGTGATTCAAAAGTGGAAGAAAATAAGAAATTCAAAATAGGCAGCTGGCAGAAAGATCATCCTAGAGAGCAAATAATTGGAGACCCCACAGTTGGTGTTCAGACAAGAAGAAGAGTAGTAAGTAACTACTCTCTATTATCCAACATTGAGCCCAAAAATGTTGCTGACGCAAGCAAATATGAAAGTTGGATGAAGGCAATAAATGAAGAATTAGATCAGATCGAGAAAAACAAAACTTGGGAGTTAGTACCAAGACCTGCAAATAAAAATATAATCGGTACTAAATGGGTCTTTCGAAACAAATTGAATGAAGACGGACAGGTAGTCAAGAATAAAGCAAGATTGGTATGTAAAGGCTATGCACAAGTTGAAGGTATTGACTTTGAGGAAACCTTTGCACCTGTGGCTAGACTAGAGGCAATTAGAATGTTTTTGGCTTTAGCAGTTTACAAGAATTTCAAAGTTTATCAAATGGATGTGAAATCAGCATTTTTGAATGGGAAACTTGAAGAAGAGGTTTATATTGAGCAGCCAGATGGTTTCCAACTTGGTGATGATCCCAACTTGGTTTGCAAGTTGAAGAAAGCATTATATGGCTTAAAACAGGCACCCCGAGCATGGTATGCAAGGCTAGACAACTATCTTACTCAACAAGGGTTCAAGAAAGGTATGGTGGATAGTAATTTGTATGTCAAAATAGAAAATGGCCATCTTATTGTTCTTGTTGTATACGTAGATGATATCATATTTGGCAGCAACAAAGATGAGTCGTGTAAATATTTAGCAAATAAGATGCAGAAAGAATTTGAAATGTCAATGATTGGTGAACTTTCGTATTTCCTCGGGTTGCAAGTTAATCAAAATGAGAAGGGCATATTTATTTCTCAAATTAAATATGTGAAAGAGATGCTAAAAAAGTTCACAATGGAGGATTGTAAGCCAGTTAGCACTCCCATGATGACAGGTTGCAAGTTGAGCAAGGATGACAAATCTCCACATGTTGATCAAACCATGTACAGATCTATGATTGGGAGCTTACTATACTTGACAGCTACCAGACCAGATATTTTGTAGGCAGTATGCATGGTAGCACGATTTTAGGCTAGTCCCAAGGAGACTCATGTGACAACAATGAAGAGGATTCTTCGGTACCTCAAGGGTACTATGGAGTATGGGTTATGGTATCCGAAAGGTAAGGACTTCACCCTTATTGCGTATTCAGATGCAGATTGGGCAGGATGTGTAGATGATAGAAAGAGTACCAGTGGAGGTGCATTCTATCTTGGAGACAGGTTGGTCACGTGGCATAGTAAGAAACAAGAGTCAGTCTCCTTATCCACAGTAGAGGCAAGAATATATTACAGCGACAACATGTTGTACGCAGGTATTATGGATGAAACAAACCCTAAAATATCTTGGTATTAACTTTAGTGAGCCAATTTTAGTTAAGTGTGATAACACCAGTGCCATTAACATCTCAAAGAATCCGGTTATGCATTCTCGCACAAAACATATTGCTATCCGGTATCACTTTTTGAAGGAGAAAGTTGCGGAAGGTGAGGTTAAGTTGGATTTTGTTCCAACAATAGAGCAAGTAGCGGATATCTTCACAAAACCATTGCCCAAGGAAGTCTTTGAGTACCTTCGCAATAAATTGGGAGTGGTCACGCTTCCCAAGAATTGACTAGCTATCGGGACCACATTCTCAGGGGGAGCATTTGTGTATTTGTTTATCTTTTTGCTCATGTTTGTGATTTTTGCTAAGTGTAATAATTTTTTCCTGAGAATGTTGTGCATGGACTCAGGGGGAGTTTGCAGTAGCCCTTTGGTATTGTTGTCAAATGGGGAGAAGAGTTACAGGAAATTGCACGTGTGTTGCCAACAATTCCAAAGGGGGAGATTGTTGAGCAAGGTGCAGCGACAATATTGTCATTGTTGTCAACACAGTCAGATAGATCGGTTGATGCAGTGGACAGGAGTTCAGAGGTTATTCAGAGTATGTACAGTGATGTTAAATGCTTATGAGGATGTTTTTGATGTTTGGGTGAAGTTGTTACAGGTTGTTTGTGCAAATTTGCAAAAGTTGAAAAAATCGTCAGAAAGTTGTCAAAGCAGCAAAATAGTCAAAAAGTTGCAAAAGTCACCACGGGCACAGTTGGATAGGATGGATCAGTTTGGAACATGCCAGCATGTCATGAAATAGTCCAGAACAACATTGGAGATGTCAGCACAGTGTTTGGAGTGATCGGTGGTGTTTCCGGTATCTTGGCGGATGATTTGGCAAGTGGTTGTACAGGCTGAAAAAGTGCAGGTTTTGTCAGAAGCACTGCGAACAAACCGTAAGGATTTATGTAGAAAAATTTTAACTGGAGGTGGTTGTTATCTTCAAGAACATGTTTTCCAAATTTCAATGAAAACGGAGAAACGAGGCGAATTTTACAAGCGTTGCAAGACTATCACAAAAATGCTCTTTTTTGAAAAAGTGTGTCAGTAGCAGTTTTTGTGGAAGTGGTACAGGTGAACCGTAAGGATTTAGGTAGTGAGTTTTGGTTTGGACATAGTCAGTGTTGCAAATATTCTACGTTTCAAATTTTATAGAAAACCAAGTTACGAGGTGAGAGTTATGATTTTTGCAAAAACGTTACAGGTCTCTTTTATGTCAATTTGTGCCACTTGGGCAAAATCCTTTAGTTGGCCGTTTCGACCTTGAAGAGTCACCAGAGTTTCAGTTTCAGTGTTGTTACACCTTCAAGGCATCAAATAGATCATATTTTGTTTTTGGTTTGAGTTGTCACGTGGCTCGAAGTATGAGAACGAGTAAGGTGTCAATTCTTTGCATGTGACGTGTTTGACGAAATGCCTTCTCAATATAAAAAAAGGGAGTTATATTATTTTAAGGAGTTTCATTAAATAAAGATCTTTGGAGAAAGTGAAAAGTGAAAAGGAATGCAAGTGTGTGCATTTAAGTTAGAAGTGTTTTATTGAAGAGTGTGATTTTATTTTGTGCGGAGAGAAGAGTGTGTGGAGAAAAATAAAGAGTGAAAATCCGTGTTTTTGGGAAAAAGGTGAAAAACATCACTTTAGTATTTTGGGCATAACTTTCTCATACGATATTAGTTTTGGCTGAAATTTTGAGAGGAGGTCATAGACAGAGTTCTGCACAATACCCAGAAAGCGTTTAGCAATTGATAGAACGAGCTAAGAGAACGGTCAATTTTTCTGTGAGAAGAGAAGATTCATATATGTCATTTTATTATCAATATCAAAATCAAGTGGGTGCTTGGTAGAGGGGTTGGTGCTCCTTTTTGTTGGTGCAGATAAATCAAGGGTTGGTGCTCCTTTCTGTTGGTGCAGATAAATCAGGGGTTGGTGCTCCTTCTAGTGGGTGCTGGTAAATTGATTGTAAAGTTGGTGCTTTGCAAAGGCTGGATTTGGATGGGAGTCCAAACAGTCATATCAGCAGAGATGTTGTCTTCCTTTGACTAGCACTCTTCCTGATGGCAAGTGTCAGATTGACAAAGTCCTCTATGTTTCTGGATTGGCCAATAATTTGTTGTCAGTGACACAAATCCTGGATAGAAATATGGTTGTCAACTTTCGTGTTGAGAATGGAAATAAGTGTTGTACTATTACCAGGAAGGGTAAGCAGATTGCAACAGCTTCATATAAGCACGACTTATTTACACTAGATGCTATCTCTACTCCACATGTTTCCATGATTGTCTCTACCAAGGAGGCAACTTCCCTATGGCACAAGAGATATGGGCATCTTAGTTCTGGCTACTTACTTGAGCTCAGCAAGTATGAGATGGTAAAGGGTCTTCCTTCCCTTTCGCCACATTGCCGATGTGCTCGATCGCTAGGCGAGAGCAACCATAGAGTACCATTTGAGAAGAGCTCAACAAGAGCACAAAAACCTTTGGAGTTAATTCACACCGATCTGTGTGGTCCTTTCACACCCAAAAGTTGTGGAGGGAAGAGGTACTTTTAGTTATTCGTAGATGACTACTCACGAAAGATGTGGGTTTTCTTTCTCCAACTGAAATCAAAAGCTTTCGCATTCTTCCAGTAGTTCAATAAATCCATTGAGAAGGAGTCAGGAGCTTCTATTAAAACTCTCTGCTCAGATCGAGGGGGAGAGTTTACCTCTAATGAATTTTTTGCATTCTTAGATAAGCATGGAATCAAGAGACAGTTAACAACTGCCTATACTCCTCAGCAAAATGGAGTTGCTGAGAGAAGGAACCGTTCAATCATGGAAATGGTTCATTGTATGCTCACAGGAGCTACTCTTGGGCAACAATATTGGGCAGAACCTGTCACAACTATAGTATATCTATTGAATAGGGCACCCACAAAGGCCCTAAAAGGAATGACTCCACAGGAAGCATGGAGTGGTCGAAAACCCTCCATATCTCATCTACGTATTTTCGGATGTCACGCTTTCATGCACATACTGGAAGAGAAAAGGAAGAAGCTAGATGAGAAAACACTGAGATGTATTTTTCTTGGGTATGATGAGCACTCTAAAGGATATCGTTTGATAGATCCTTTGACCAAGAAAATTCATATCAGCAGAGATGTTGTCTTTGATGAAGCTTTCACATCACAGAGCACATCTAAAGTACACCTAGATCTTGTGGAATCTAAGGAAGAGAAGATTCCTTCGTAAACACAGACAGGAGCTCCTTCTACATCTTCTTCAACACCACCGAAGAAGAATCCAAAATGGTGTACAAATATAATCAGAGACGCAAATTTATCCACTCCTCCCAATTTGAATTTGGATAGACCTCGTACACGTAGTATGGCTCAAAAGGAGAAAGAAGCCAAAGAAACTGGTGAGGTTGATGATATTTGTCAATATTTTGAGGAACTTTCTGTAACTCCAAGTATAGAGTAGAGGATATGGATATTGATGATGACAGGGAATTCATGTCTACCATAGATGATCTTGAACCTGCATCAGTGCAAGATGCTCTCAGTGAGCCTCAGTGGAAGGCCTCTATGGATACAGAGTATGAGTCTTTGATGAAAAATAAAACTTGGAAGCTTGTTGATCTGCCACATGGAAAGAAACCCATTTGCTGCAAATGGGTATATAAAGTCAAGTACAAGGCAGATGGAACAATTGATAAGCATAAGGCCCATCTTGTTGCAAAGGGCTATGCTCAAAAGGAAGGCATTGACTACGAGGAAACTTTTTCACCTACTGCTCGGATGACCACAATTCGGGTTATGTGTGCTATGGCAGCACAATATGGGTGGAAAGTTCACCAGATGGATGTCAAAAGTGCCTTTCTAAATGGTGATCTCCAAGAAGAAGTCTATATGACTCATCCAGAAGGATTTGAAGTGGAAGGCCAAGAGCAGAAGGTTTGCAAATTGGTTAAATCATTATATGGTCTGAAATAAGCTCCTCGAGCTTGGTATATAAAAATGGACAATCACCTTATGCAGCATGGATTTAAGAGATGTCCATCAGATGCAAACCTCTATTTCAAGAAACAGGGTTACGAGATAGTGTTGCTTGTACTCTATGTGGATGATCTGCTCATTACAGGGAGTTCAAAAACTATGATCTCTACTGTCAAAAGAAACTTGTGCAAATCTTTTGAGATGACAGATCTCGGACTTCTCCATTATTGTCTTGGTCTGGAATTCATCCAGAAGGAGCACTCCATCAAAGTGTCTCAGAAAAAATATGCCAAGACATTACTGGAAAAATATCGCATGACTAATTGCAAGCCAATGGCAACTCCGATGGAGAATGGACTTCAGTTATCATGATATGATGATTCACCTCAGGTAGATGGTACTCTCTATCGACAGTTGATTGGGAGTCTCATATATCTGACCAATACTAGGCCAGATCTTGTATTTGTTGTCAACTATCTTTCGAGGTTCATGCAGGAGCCTAAGACCACTCATTGGAAAGTAGCAAAACGTGTTCTTCACTATGTCCGTGGTACTATGGAATATGGCCTAGAATACAAGAGGAACAACAAATTCTTCTTGCAAGGATACACGGACTCCGACTATCTCTGGATCATTTGATGATCACAAGTCAACTTCCGGATACATTTTTCATCCGGGATCCGGTCCTGTCTCTTGGCATAGCAAGAAGCAACAGTGGTTGCTATTTCATCAACAGAGGCAGAATATCGTGCCGCACGTGAAGCTGTGTGCGAAGTGATATGGTTGCATCGCATTCTGACAAGTATGGGCCATCCATCAAAATCTCCAATACACTTTTTTTGCGACAATCAGGGTGTTTTGAACCTCGTCAAGAATCCATTCCATCATGAAAGAACAAAGCACATTGACACACAATGTCATTTCATTCGAGATGAAGTTCCAAAGCACCGAATTCAGCTTCAGCACATTCCCACCGATGCTCAAGTTGTAGAAATTTTCACTAAGGCAATTGGACGTGTCAAATTTGAATTGTTTCACAGCTCTCTTTGTATTGCAAAATGATGTAAGGGGATGTTAGTATAGCTATTAGTTATTACATTACCCAAACAATGTAATAAAGGGGGATGTTAGCGTACTAATATATATTTTTTCTCTATTACATTGTTAATATTACTGTTACAACTCCTGTAACAGATCCGTTCAGCCGGTGACTATTCCCGGCTATTGTAATCTCTATTTAAACATTGCTGTTCAATAAACATCTAGTTCGCAATTTTATCAGATGTAGCCAAATCGATGAACCTCGGTACATCTTGTGTTGTGTGATGTTCTCTTGTTATACTTGCTTTATTTGGTTTCAAGTTTTCATTGTTTCAGCTTTAAGAGTTGAAGATCTAAGTTTTAAAAGAGCTACACTGATTCACCCCCCTCTTAGTGTCATTGTGAGACTAACACAATTATCATAACAAGAATAAATAGAATCATGGCCACAATTATCATAACAAGCTCACGATACAACAAAATTTAAAGACACAAAAGAGCTGTCAACTAAAAAACTCTAAGATTTATATGATTCAAAAATTGCATATAAACCCAAGAATAATAAGAGAAGGCCTACCAAAAATTTAGAAAGTGGATCCCCAATCCATACTAGGGTGTGTTGTGCAAGCACAACAACAGTAGGCATCAAACCCAACATTTGCACATTCCCCCTTATTGACTAACTATCTAATATTTATCTCTAATAATTAGAAAATATCTATTATGAAGTTTATGTTGGTGATCCTTTAGGTAGAATTCATTTCGTAAATAATTTCATTGCATAGAGAAAATATATATTTTTAGAGTAACATTTTTCCAATTATTTCTCTAGTATTTGAATAATATTTAACACATTTTTCCTTCATGACAAACTTATAAGTCTAAAATTCTTTTTATTATTAAGGTAAAAATTGGGTTTTTAGTTTGTGCAGATATTTCATAATAATGAGGCAGAGGCAAGAGCATTGTGGAGAGGTCTCCAATTGGATCAGGAGATAGAGGGTAAGATAATTATTTAAGGTGACTCAATGTACATTATAAACCTCATAAGTAATGAGAAAAATATCTCGTGGGGAATCAAAACTTTTATGGAAGAGGTAATGACATTTTATCGGGCTAGGAGAGAAAGAATGACCCATCGCGTACTTCGAGAGGCCAAAAAAATAGCAGACATGTTGGCTAACATAGGAGTGGATGTTGACGGGCTTGTCACTTGGATCATGGGGCTCCAGCAGATGTTTTCTTAAGATGTGTGACATCTCTTCTAGGGTTTTAGCTGCATCTACCATTTTTGTGAGACTTTGGCACAACAAATCAAACAGTTTTTGGACATGAAGATAACTTACAGCGTCAATAAGATCGATCAGAGTGTTTTGGTATTTTTTAACTGCCTCTGCATAGTGGTAATCCCATTTCTTTACCTTTTCTTTGGATATATCCTTAGATTTGGCATCCCATGGTAGCGGCAATAGTCTATAACATTTTTTAATATTTCACCTGATTTAACATTAACAGGGAGGACTAGGATTTTGTCACTGCCAAGTCATGGATGAGGTCTTTTATAAGCCTAGACTCCACTGCCACTCTTTCCTCAACCTCGAATGTTTTTCCATCCTCGCTCTTTATTATCATAATGTTCGCTGTCATTGCACTCTACCTTGCTTGAAATCAAGTTGAATTGAATGGATATTGATATCGGGGAGAAGTTGACACAGATATTTAAATTTGATTGATATTAACATTAAATTTGATTGATATTAACAAAAGTGCAAAAGACATTCACATTTTATAGTCAATCATTTAGTCATTAAACTCGATAAATTGATTCAGCCGACTGTCTTTGCAAAACGATTTTTGATAAGAAGGTTGGCCATTACTAGGTAGGTGATACAACCGACTCAAACATCCTTTGATGAAAACGCTGGGTTTGGCAGGTCCTCAGGTTCCTCTAACGTTCTCTATAGAAGCAAAAACCGGTGAAAATAAATTTCATTCAATCGCTCAATATGAAATGTTGGAAGTTACACTCTTTTCTTGTCTAGAAAATACCCATTGATTATTTTTCAGAGACATCTATTTGTAGAACATTATAGGCCACATGAGAATTTATATGTCCACATAATAATAATTTTTTTAAATATAAATAAAAAAGATATTAAAATTATATATATATATATATATATTTCAATGGATTTAGGGTAAAAGATGGATGCAAAAAAAAATCACATTATAAACTTTTTAATCTTATTTAATCTATATAATATTTAAGGAATAATAATAGCTCAAGTAATGAAAAGGGAATTTGGAGCTCTGTTAGGGTTTGATGAGGAAAAACTACTCTGTTAGGGTTTGATGAAGAAAAAATGCTTTGTGCGGATGACGACAGCTTCCGAAGGAGGTCTGAAAAATTGGAGGAATATCGTGATGGCAACGGGTCTGGCTCAGAGAGTGCATGCTCATGATGTTTTTTCATCTAAAAATTATTGGAAGGAAGAGGATTTTCCAGTGCATGTCGAAACCGCTTGTTAATGAATAATGGATGTTTGGAATGATGTGAAGCCAGGGCCAGTTCTAGTGATTCAACCAAACTCGATGGCAGAAGATGTGGAGTATCTAACCAAACATGCCCTTATTGGTAAATTTTTGGGCATCCAAATTTTTCTCCCCTTTGTGGAGGCTTGGGTCAGGAAAACTTGGAATCCTGAAGGCGATGTGGAGGTGATGCTGAGTGCGAACAACTATTTTATGGTGGTTTTCTCTTGTATTACAGATCATAACAAAGCATTTTAAGGGGGTCATTATTTCTATAACCAAGTGGGACTCTTTCTTAAACCCTAGAATGTGGGTTTCAACCCATCAAAGAAGCGGTCATCATGGGTTCCATTATGGGTGTGTCTTCCATGGCTCTCGTTGGAATTCTAGAGAATTGATATCTTGCATAAGATTGCCCTTCTGCTTGGGAAGCAGGTTGGACCGTCACAACAAACAATGGATAAAAAAAGTAATATCTGTTGCTCCTATTTGTGTTGAATTTGACTTAAATAATCCTATTATAGATTCTATTGAAATACAATTTGGATCAACTACATGGGGTCAAAAACATGACTATGAAGCTCTTCCATTTCATTTTTGGATTTATCGTGAATATGGCCATCTGCAAAGAAAATACCCTAAGTTTGTCCCACCTGTGGCTTCAAATCCTGAGCCCTCTCGATCTGGACAAAGTTTGGCTAAATGAAAAGCCTCAATAAAGGAAGGGAAACGTGATAAAGAATATTTTGTTTCGATAAAAGTCCAAAACAGAGGATGAAGGGCAAAGAAAAAATTTAAGGATAGCCAGCCAGATGCTCTACTCAATCATTTTGAAATATTAGATGATCTTGATCAGTGCATGGAGATACCTAAAATATCACTACCTGATGCAAATATAACAAGGTTGAATCAAATGTCTCTTCTTGAGGGGTAACTTAAGGAATCATATCTAGGGGGTTTAAATGAAGAACAAAGGGCTTTGGATCTGAGTATAGTGGACATGGATGAGTCTAGCCCTATAATGGAAACTATTTTAGAAAGTGGTACATATATAGTTATGCCCTCTCCTACTCAAGAATTGATGCAATTATCCTTGGACTGCAAAACTCCTACGATATTGGGATTATAGTAGAAATAATTAAAAAAAGTTTTTCGGATAAGAATATGAAGGTGGGTCGAAAGAAGGACGAGGATAAAATTAAGTTAATGGAGGAGACTTTGGTGGATTCATACTTGGTGAGAACATTGGACTCCAATTTTTATAACCCCCAAAAATGATTATACTTTTATGGAATGTAAGGGGGTTGAACAACATCCCCAGACAAAAAGTTGTTCATGATTTGGTTCGGGGGCATTCTTTGGATGTGGTGTTTATTCAGGAGACTAAATTCGCTATTGATAGTATGTTCAATATTACTCCCAAGTTGTGGAGAAGAGGGCAATTCCAGTGTATTTTTTCATGTGGATATGTTGGTGGCATCGCTTGTCTATGAGATCCGGTTAAGATATCTCCTCTTACTTGGATTTCCAATAGATGGTTTATTTCAATTTTCGGACATGATAATGAATCTGGTTAAACCATCCTACTTACAAATGTGTATGCTCCTTTTTATTACAATGGTAAAGTGAATTTGTGGAAGCACATTTGCTTTGTGAGAAGTTTGGTTCCTCTGTACCCATGGATTTTGGCTAGAGACTTCAACTCTATCACTTTTTTGGAGGAGAAACATGGTCGGCTAGACTGTCTCGAGCCTTTTTCTTCTGTCTTCAATGCTCATATCCAGGCCCTAAAATTGGTTGACATCAAGCCATATAATGGGATATTTACTTGGCACAATAGAAGGTGTGGGGAAGCTTCCATATCAGAGAGACTGGATAGGTTTTTGATATCCAGTTATTAGATGGGTAGTAATAGAAGTGCTAGTTTTGTGATTCTGGAGGGTAGGGGATCTGATCATTGCCCTATAAAACTCTCTACTTTGGAGTTAGGGCTAAAAATAATCTCTCCTTTAAGTTTCAACTTATGTGGCTTTGTGATACTAAGCTTCATGATTTCATGTGAGGCTAGTGGACCACTAACAAACCTCCTCATGGCATCGCTATGTATTCCTTTATGAAGCAACTATAATTTATAAAACATAAATTGAAGAGATAGAATAGACTGAATTTTGGTAACATTTTCTTGGCTAAGCTGGCAGCTCTTAGGAGGATGGAATAATCTTAAAGGAAGATTAGAGATCAGGGATTCACGAAGGAGCTTCTTGTTGAGGAATCTGAGGCTGCAAAAGAGATTGCGGAATGGGAACTAAGAGAAGAATTTTTTTTGAAACAAAAAGCTCGAGTAGATTGGCTTCAGGAAGGGGATAGGAACACAACCTTATTTTATAACTTAGTTAAGGCTCACTGTAATGTTAACCTGATTACCTCTATTGTGAATTCTCAGGGTGCCCTACTCTCTTCTTTCAGGGATATTTTAGAAGTGACTAAGAGGTATTTTTCCTGTCTCTTCAAGGAAGACTCCCTATCAGATGATGAGAATGAAAAGCTTATTCCAAACTCTATTACAACGATTGTTTCTAGAGATATGAATGAGCACTTGATGGGTCCAATTTCACTTGAGGAGCTATAAAATATTGTATTCAATATGAAAAAATGAAAAGCCCCAAGTCCATATGGATTCTCGATTGAGTTTTATCAGGATTTTTGGGATTTAATCAAATTTGATCTTTTGGAGGTGGTCCATGAGTCCCAAAAGAACAAACAGATGCTAAGTGCCCTAAATGCTACCTTTGTGGTGATTATACCCAAAAAAGAGGGAGAAAATTCCTTATATATGTTCAGGCCTATTATTATTTGCAATGTTATGTATAAGATCATCACAAAAATTATTGCTGAGAGGCTGAAGATATGTTTGAGCAAAATCATCTCTGAGGAGCAAGATGGGTTTATTTTTGGTCGACAAATTTTGGATGGGGTTGTTATTGCTACAAAATCTATTCACTCAATGGAAACTTCTAAGGAGAAAACTATGTTCATTAATTTGGACATGGCCAAAGCCTATGATCGGGTCAGATGGTCCTTTCTTCAAAAATTTCTTGCTACTTTTGGATTTGAGGAGGAATGGATTAGATGGATGATGAGCTATGTTTCTTCTTCCTCATTCTATGTTCTTATTAATAATGAGCCATCAGAGCTGTTTGAGGCCTCAAGGGGATTGAGGCAAGGATATCCTTTATCTCCTTATTTATTTATCATTATGGCAGAAGGGTTGGGAATATTACTCAAGTCTCAAGTTATGCAGGGTCTCATTCAGGGGTCGAAGTGGGATAGTAATTTGCCACCTCTTTCCCACCTTCAATTTGTTGATGATACTGCTTTTTTGGGAGTTGCCACTATCATGGAAGTTGGCAATATTAGACAGTCTCTTGAAATATATCTTTGTGCTTCTAGATAGTTGATTAATGAGGACAAGTCTTCTATTTTCTTCTTCAATACCTATCCTCTTATTCAATCTAGGATTGCTCGTATTTTAAGATTCCAGGTTGGGACTCCCCCCTTCATTTATCTTGGTATTACAATTTCATCTCATCCTCTACCTAGATCTTCTTGGTAGTCTATGCTTGATAAGTTTAGAAGGAAGGTGAATCACTGGACTGTCAGATGGCTATCCACTCCAGGTAGAGTGTTGCTTTTAAAATATGTTGTTCAAGCTTTACCCATTTATAGATGTTTTGTATAAATAGCTCCCTCTCACTTCATCAAGGACATGGATGCTTTGTCAAGATAATTTTTATGGTCTGGAAAACTTGATCAATCTAAATGGATTGTGGTTAGGTGGGATTCTATATGTAGGCCAGTGCAATAGGGAGGCCTTGGGTTGCGATAGACAATTATTTTTTGGTAGGCTTTGGCTGTAAAACTTTATTGAAGATGGTGTACGTCTCAAAATCATATTTTGGTTAAAATATTATCTTGTAAATACTTGACAGGTATTTATAAGGCTGATATTCCTAGAGTCAGCTTGGTTGGGAAAGGTTTTGTTATTTTGGACACTCTGAAAAGAGGAGCTAATTTAATCAAGCAGGGTTTGTTCTGGATTTGCAATCAGGGATCAAATACTCTTTTTTGGGAGGATTCTTGGGATGGCCACTGTCGCTTGGTGGAAAAAGGTGTGGAACAAATTTTCTTGGCCAAAATGTAACTTCTTTCTCTAGTTGGTAGCTCGTAATAAATGCCTCACTTGGGATAATGTGAGGAAGAGGGGCTATTAGGTCCCTCTTTTTGTGTCCTTTGTATTAAGAATGAGGATGAATCTTCTCATTTATTTTTCCAACGCTCCTTTTCTAGAGACATTTGGCACTGTTGGTGGAGCGCCTAGAACAATCCATGTTTTCATGTGCTATTCCTAGTGTAGTTTTTGAGTAGTCTGGGTAGAACTCCGGCCAAGGCCCCCTTCCTTCGGGTGGCTTGGAATTTGGGCCCTTCTTGCATCATCTAGAAAATTTGGCTTGAACGAAACCGATGCATATTTCAAGGAAATTATTTGGCTGTTCAACAGATCTGGCAAAGGATCTTGTATATGGTTCAGGAAACCATCCATAACAAATGTGATGTGGACCATATTTTGGATTCTAGGGAGAAGAAGGTACAACAAGACCTTGGTCTCTTTGGGGATGGTGTGAACTCTTCTAGCCCTAGTAGGGTTCCTCAACTCAACAAGAATGTTAGGAGAGATGGTAGGTGGAGGCCACCCCCTATAGGAGTTTTAAAAATTAATACTGATGGATCATCTAGGGGTAATCCTGGACATGCTAGCATTTATGATGTTGGGAGAGATTCTAGTGGTGGTGTCAGTTTTTTCTTTTCCATTTATAAAGGTGTTTAATCCAACAATTTTATGGAAGCTCTTGTAATTCTTAAGGATTTGCGGAGGGAGTTTTCTCTTGGCTGGCATAGGATTATCTGTGATTCTGACTCTAAAATTGTGGTTACTATTTTAAACAATAAAAGGGTGTAGAAATGTAATTGGTAGTTGGCCTCTATAGTCGTTTATATTCTCAGAATGAGTGAAGAGTTCAAATTTATATTCTTTGTGCACATTCCAAGGGAATGGAATGTGGTTGTTGATTACTTGGCCAAAAGGGCTTCTGAGCTGCTAGATCCTTGGAGTATTGATAATTGGGAGAGTCTCTCATCTGGGGACTCTCAACGCCTATGGGAGTTGATCTACAATGATGGATAGAATTAATGTGGTTTTTTCTTGTATTTTTCGGGTGTCATTCTAGTCTAGTGGTTTTAGCCTGTTTGGCTGTTTATTGGAGTCTTGGTTGGAAACTCAGTTGTACTCTGTAATCCAGAATTTTTATCAATAAATTTTTACCCCTTTATTTAAAAAAAATAATAGCTCAAGTAATAAAAACATAGATAAATAAATACTAAGATTCAAATTTTATGAAATAATAAATGAGTAATTTTTAGATACCACTAGATGGTTTGTTGAATTGTGATAACATGGTCATGAAATGCAAAGAGTGGAATTGATTCAATTTCGCATAGTAATTAAAACAATATTTATTTTTTAATAAAATAATTATTGTTTAAAACTAAAAAGTATTTATTACATTACACTAGAGTGTTGATAGATCAATGGTAATTGAGTGTGGAAATCAAATGTTTATGACCTAGTCATTAGTTTAGTCCATGTTTAGATTTTACCTTAGAGAAATTGTAGATATGTCCAATACCATAATGTTAACATTGACTAAGTCTACTACTAACACTTATTTTGAGAAGGAAAATAATCCTAAGATAATATTCAAGATGACAATAATATATACGTTGATGGAGGGACATTTTTCGTAGGACTGCCCAAACTATCGAACTCGTTTCGGCCATATCTCACTCATCCGGACTCGGATTGAGCTAAAATTTTGAGGGTAGATGCCTGAAAAACCCTAGAATATCTCCACAAATTTTCATATCATTTGGAGCAACATAGATCCTAGCACATCCCTATGTGTGAACGAGATATTTGGCAAGCGGCTATGCGAGGGTTTCATCTGGGTTGAGTGCAAGCAGCTCCAGAGGTTGGTTTTTAGGGCCTTCGGGCCCTAGCGGCCAATATTTTTGTGGTTTATGCTCAATATTTTAGCAGGAAATGTTGCATGGGATCCAATATGGGTTAGAAATTTATCTTTCAATAGATCATACTATGAACTTGAGTGACAACGACTTCCAATTTGCTGCACAAAAGAAAAGTGAAAACCATACCTTTCCACGACGTCTAGGGCAAGGATTAAAGAGATCACGAAACAAGTTTCAAGTAGTTGATCAAAAAATGGCTCATATCTCAAGTGAATCTGGTGCTAAGGTGCACCCACAAAATAATTCTACTATGAAAACCCCTATCAAGGGTAAGAATTTTGAAGACTCAGCCCCAAAAATGAATTTTAGGGATGCCCTCCATGGTGGACAACCTCAACCCAATGCTAATATCAATCTTAGGGCTTCCCATAAACCTCTAAGAATGCCTAAGATTGATCCCAGGAAAATGGAGTCAGGATGTCTTAAAGTAGCTGATGGAACTCCTATTGTTAAGCTTGATATGGGTAACATTCATATTGGCATTGAAGATTTGGAAAAAAGAGGACTAATTTTTCGGTTCATGGGTTTTCATCCGAGTCTATCTGCTTTCAAAGTCTGGGCTGCAAAAATCTGGAAAACTAAAGGTGAGTTACAAATCTCTATTTATCCAAATGGTTATTTTCTTGTTTTATTTGCTAATAATGAAGATAGAGAGAAAACTTTTCAAGGGGGTCCTTGGTTTTTTGGAAGGGTAGGGCTTTTCATGAAGCCCTGGCATACTAAATTTAAAGTCGAAGAAGAGATGCCTTCTATAGCTCCCGTGTGGGTTAGACTCTTTGGCCTCCCTATTGAATTTTGGAATCCTACTATTTTTTCTTCAATTGGAAACTCTTTAGGAACTTTTATGATGATCTATTGATTGTACTCAAAATTTTGAACATATTATTTATGCTCGGATTTGTGTTTTAATGGATTTTGACAAACCCCTACCTAAAAATATCACATTACAATTTGGGGAAGACACTTGGGAGCAAGTAGTGGACTATGAGAACATTCCTTTTCATTGTAGAATTTGCCATGAATATGGTCATTTGGCCAGTGCTTGCCCAAATAAAATTCCTGATCAAAAGAAAGAAGATATAAACTCAACAAGTTTCCAAATACCTAAGAAGAAGAACACTAAAAAAAAACCAGTTATGAAGGATCAATCAAAGTCATCTGCTAATATGTTTGAAATCCTTTCCACAAATGATGTCCCAAGTGAGGAAGAGGAAATAATGGAAACTGAAATCTTAGAAACACAATTTAAATATGAAGGGAAGAACTCAGAGACAAACCAACAAATCAAAGGTTTTCAACAAAAAAAAGGAGAAAATTTACACAAGAAAAACAATCTTTCAAATGTCAAAACTTCAAATAATGCAGGTCCCAATATAGACTCCGTTGAACCATCTAGTAAAATTTTGGCTATGTACGAGCATTCTTCAAGGTTAGAAGCCATCTCAGATTCAATTGGAATAAGTCAAGAAATAGGGAAAAAAAATTGAAGATGGATTCTAATCAAAAAGCAGGTCGCAAGACCAATCAATATCATATGGTAAAAGAAGGTGAAAAGCTTGTAGAGGAAGGTAAGATTAATGCCCTTCCCAACTTTTTTAGCCCTGGTATTAATGAAGATCATCACTTGGAATATTAGAGGACTCAAAGGGAGTCTTTCAAAACAAAATGAAATTAGAAGAATGATTCAGATAAATCATCCACATCTTGTTTTCCTTCAAGAAACAAAGATGTCAATGGAGGATATGGACTCAATTGCCAAGTAAAATTTGGCCAGCTGGAAAAGTGGTTTCCCTCAGTTCCCAAGGGACTTCTGGTGGCATTGCTTGTCTTTGGGACCCAAAAGAGGTAGTTATTCACCATATGGTTGGCAGTTGGGGTTTGTTGGCTATAGCTATTCAAAGTAGACATTCCAACCAGATTATGCTCTGCATTACTATTTATGCTCCGACTTCTTTGGAGGAAAAAGGAAGATAGTGGAAGGATATTACTCATATTATCTCTCATTTTCCTGAAGCTTGGATCTTGATCGGAGGAGATTTCAATACCATCCTCTCTCTGGATGAGAAAAGGGGGGAAATAGAAATTTGGACAAAAGCACCGACCTCATGAGCGAATATATTGCAAACCTCCATCTTGTGGATATCCAACCAGATAATGGCCTTATGACTTGGTCTAACAGAAGGCAAGGCTTAGCTTGTATAATGGAGAGATTGGATAGGTTTTTGCTCTCTAAAAATTTCTTAATCCATGGTCACATTCCTAAAGTGAAGACTCTTAATAATGTTGGTTCGGATCATTGGCCAGTCATGGTGGAAATGTGGAAAACCAATGTGAGTTTCTCTCCTTTTCATTTTCAATTAATGTGGCTTAGAGACATTTCCTTCAGACCTCATGTGCAACAATGGTGGAAGGAAGGTAAACCTAGGCATGGGACTAAGATGTTCTATTTTGCCAAAAGACTGCAATACATTAAATCCAAAATCAAGACTTGGAACTGGAAAGAGTTTGGGGATGTTCATAAAAAAAAACATGAAGTTATTGCTCATATTGAAAATTTGAATAAGAAAATCCGTTTAGATGGCCTCACAGAGAAGAGAAGTGCAGATGAAATTAAACTCACAACTCAGCTTAGAGGAATGGGAAAAAGAGAAGAAATCTTATGGAAGCAAAAATCTAGAATTCAATGGCTCAAAGAAGGAGATCGAAACACAAATTTCTTCCACAAATCTCTTCTAGCTCGAAGATCTCACAACTTTATTTCTTCCTTAAAATCAGATTCTGGAGATGTTGTTTATACTTGGGATGGCATGAACTCTATTGTTGTTGATTACTTTTCCAATATTTTTGCTGCTACTCCTCTTGACTCAGCTTCACAACAAAATGTTCTTCAAGCAATCCCTTCTCTTATCACTTCTGAGGAGAACTCTATTTTGACTGCTCCTGTTACTATCAATGAGCTTCAACAAGTAGTTTTTAAAATGCAAAAAGGGAAAACCCCAGGTCCCGATGGTTTTCCCATTGAGTTCTACCAAGAGTTCTGGGATATCCTTCATGTTGATTTATTAGAGGTGGTGGAAGAAGCCAGGAAAGCCAAAGAAATTTTGAAGGTTATCAATAAAACTTATATTACTCTTGTTCCAAAAGCTCAAGAGGTTGATCATATCTCAGCTTTTAGACCTATTGCTTTATGTAATGTTCTTCTCAAAATCATTACTAAAATCATGGCAGAAAGGTTGAAGCCTCTTTTGCATAAGATTATTTCCCCAGAGCAAGGGGGTTATGTGGAAGGACGTCAAATAGTAGATGAGATAGTTCTTGCTCAGGAAGCCATCCATTCCATGGATATGCAAAAATCTCCTTCCATGTTCATTCGGTTAGACTTATCCAAAGCTTATGACAGAGTGGATTGGCACTTCCTTATCAAAGTTTTGAGGCAATTTGGTTTCTCTAAGGATTGGATGGATTGGATTATGGGATGTATCTCTTCATTTTCCTACTTAGTTCTTATCAATGGTAGGCCTTCTCAGTCATTCCCAGCTTCCAGAGGTATTAGGCAAGGTGACCCGCTATCCCCTTATTTATTCATCATTCTTGTTGAATGCTTGGGTAGGACTATAACCAAAAAGAGGGAAAACAAAACCCTTGAGGGAGTTACCATTGCTCATGGAGCTAGACCTATCTCTCATCTTCAATTTGTGGATGACTCTACTCTTTTAGGTAAAGCTACGAGTTAAGGAAGCTTCTAATATTAAGCAAATCATTAGCTATTTTTCTAAGGCTATCGGGCGATTGATAAATGAATACAAATATAAAGTTATTTTCTTTCACCGCTCTGCTAGACAGGAATCCATGGTCTTGGATAAATTAAGATATAAGAAGACCTCCCTTCCAATCACTTATTTAGGTATTCCCATAAATATTCAAAGGCAGAAAAATAAATATTGGAATTGGTTGTTGGACAAAGTCAAGAAGAAAATTGGAAAGTGGACCAACAAGTGGCTTTCTTCCGGGGGTAGAATCACCTTGGTAAAATCAGTCCTTCAAGCTATTCCTATTTATGTTTCTTCCATTTTGAATATCCCAAAGGTTGTTCTTCGAGAATTGGATCAAATCAGTCATCGTTTCCTTTGGAGTGGTACTAAGGAGAAAATAAAATGGGCCTTGGTGAAATGGGATACTTTATGTCTTCCTAAGAGTGAAGGGGGGTTAGGATTCCGGTCTTCTATTAATAACAACAAAGCTTTAGCTGCTAAATTATATTGGAGGATGTTGCATAACCCCAATGCTCTTTGGGCCAATAATCTCCATGCTAAATATGTTGAGAACAAAAGTCCTGAAGACCTTGTTCGCTATCAACTTCCTACCAAAGGTTCTCCCATTTTAGCAGTTCTTAAGACTGGTGAGGATTTGATAAAGAAAAAATTATTTTGGATCATTCATAATGGTCAACAGGCAAATTTTTGGATAGATTCTTGGGATGGTCACAAGCCTTTGATAACTCGGTTTCCCGATTGGAGGCCTTGGATGGAGGAGCTTCACCGAGCTAATTGGATAAAGGTGGCTAATTATCGTCGGTACCATACTGGTAATTCAAAGGTTGGTAGATATTGGATCCCTATTGAGGACTGGCCTATTCAAATCCCAGAAAGGCAAAGACAAGATATCCAAGGCATCCTTCATATGAGATCCCTCTCTTGGTCCCATGAAAAAGATTGTTTTGGATGGAACAACACTACTAAGGGTGAGTATTCAGTTGCTCAAGGTTATTTGACCTTATGCCATAATAATCCCAACCATTCTTCTGACATATTTTCTCGATTGTGGGCTCAAAATCTCTGGCCTAAGGTGAGGTTCTTTAATTGGCTTTTATTGCATCGTAGGGTGCTTACTGGTGAGCAACTTATGAAGCGTGGTTTTCATGGCCCTTTTAGATGTGAAATGTGTGAAGAGAATGTAGAAAATCTCAACCATATTTTTATTGAGTGTACTTTAGCCTCTGAGCTATGGAGGAGAATGGCCACTTTACTTGGCTTACAAGTGGTCCAATTTTTTTACTTTTGAACAACTTTGGAGGGATTGGCCTAATCAAGAGGGTGTTGATCATTTTATTAGGCAGTTAGTTTGGATGGGTTCTACCATTCTTCTTTGGAATATTTGGAATGAAAGGAACAACCGAATTTTTAATCAAGATAGGAAGGATATTCACTATATTTGGCAAAATACCATAGCCAACTTAGTTGAATCAGTCCATCAACTCCTTAATCACCCCCAAAACTCCCACCAAAGATGGGATCAAGTGATGCAAAGATTGAAGATTAAATCTTCTAAGGGCAACCAACTTAAAGGGAATGTGAGTATTAGTAAGATGGATAGGACTAGAAATTGGCAACCTCCTCCTAAGGATTTTGGAAAAGTCAATACTGATGGAGCCTCTAGAGGGAACCCTGGAAAAGCCAGTGTGGGAGGAATTGGTAGACTTTCAGATGGCTCCCTGGTTTTTACTTTTGCTGAGAATTTGGGTATTCTTTCCAATAACCTTGCTGAGGGGTATGGTATCCTCAGAGGCCTTCAGGAGGCTACTAAGGTTGGATGGGAAAAGGTGTTAGTTGAGTCTGACTCTCAACTTATGATTAATCTCTTGAAGACTCCTTCTAAGAATCATAAGGTGGATTGGAGAATAAAAAGAATTATTGAGAAGATTCAATTAATCCAGATGGGATTTTTGAAAGTTGATTACAATCATGTGGTCAGAGATCAAAACAAGAGTGCTGATGCTTTAGCTAATTGGGCTTTGGACAAAGGTGATCTTACTTGTTATGGCCACCCTCCTAGATGGTGGGCTTCTCAAATTAGGGAAGCTCTTCTTTCTATCATTTCTTTGGATGGCTCCAGTTCGAAGGTACCTAGTTTCTTCTTGTTTTTTTTTTTTTTTCTCTTTGGTTCATTCAGTTTTTTTTAGTTCCCTAGCTCATTCTATTCTTTATTTTGTTTCCTCTGTTGATTCTTGCCTTAATAGTCTTCTGGTCTAGATAGGTCATTGTTATGTTCAATTTTTTTTTTTTGTTTTTTTAGTTTTTTAAGGTGGGTGGGTTCTTTTGTTTTGTTTTGTTTTTGTGTTCTTTGTGTTGTTTTTTGTTGTTCTTGTGTTTTTGTTGTTTTGTGTTTTTTTTTTATGTTTTTTGTTATTGTTCTTGTGTTTTTTTCGTTCTTGTTCTTGGGTTTCTCTTTGTTTGTGTTAATTCGTTTTTATGTGAGTTTTCTATGTTTTTTTGTTTTTGTTTATTGTCTGTTGTTGGTTGTTTTTTATTTTTATTTTTATTTTTTATTTTTTTATTTTTTAGGTTTTGGTTGTGTTTATTTTTCATGTTTTTTTTGGGTTATGTCTTTGTAGTGTTCTGTTGTTTTTGTCTTGTTTGTGTTTTGTTATGTGGTTCTTGTGTTTTTCTATGTGGTTCGTGTTGTGGTTTCTTTTATCTTATTGTGCGTGTTTGGTTGTGCTTTTGTTTTTGACACACTCAAGGAGCATGTTTTTTATTTTATTTTATTATTTTTGTTGTTATTTACTTATTTTTAAATTGGTTTTGTGTGTTTGTTTGCTCCTTGAGTATGTCAAAGGTGGTAGGCCAGGTCCGAGTCCCGGGCATTTTTGGTGGAATGGATACCCCTGCCTCCTTGGGTCTTACCCGAAAGTGGCATCCCTTTTGGGATGTTTTCCACAAATTAAAAAAAAGACAATAATATTTGTGTGCTTTCAATGAATGTAGAGTACAAGACATACATGACTATCTAAAATTAAATACTTGGGTAAACTATTTCTATAAAATACAAACTAAAAGAAGGTAACACTAATACTTTGAGAGGTAAATTATAACACTTGAGCTTGGCAATGCATATTCTTAGTAGGACCAATGACCATGCATAGTTTTACATAGAAAACATGAACATAAATGGATAAAATGCTTACTCTAATGCACATATTAGTAAGTAACTAATATAAAAGGACTAATAAAATGAGGAAATGTCTCATAGTGCTTAACCCCACCAATGTGTAATTCCCCTAGATTTTTGCTACCCTATGAGAGTTATCTCAAAATACTTAAGTTTGTAAATACAAAATTATTGGCCAATAACCTCATGCATAATCACAATAGATAATGTAAAATTATAGGTGCAAAGGGGTCATATAGTGCATGTTATGCAAAAACAAATATTATTTGACATTAAATATTTTTTGATCAAAATAATTATATTAAAATATAAATATTTGCCCCAAAACAATTCAAAGTAATTGAGAGTGAGTGCTCTATGATGAAGCTCTAGTTTTTCTAGTGTTATATTGTCAGCCTGGGTAGGGTTTGAGTGGTTTTTTTACTTTAAATATGGTCCATAGCCTTGGTGGCCCAACCAATGATGATGGTATCACATAAGGGAATGCATGGAAAAATAGCTCCAATTTAGTGTTTTAACTAACTTGTAGAATATGAAGATACAAGTTAGTTAAAATTATTTTTCCAAACTACATTTCTCCTATAATTGACTATAATTGAGAGGATTTCTAAATTTAGAAACTACCTATGATGAGATCTAATCATAATCTATTTATATTTATCTAGTTTGAGGAAATATAGAAAGGCATAATCCATTTAGAATTCTCTTGATATTTATCTAGTTTGGGGAAATATCTTCACCCTAGTAGATTCTACAAGTTAGTTAAAAGTATGAAGAAGAAATCCATTGATTAAAATAAACCATTTTAGATTGTATTATCTACATCTAATACTTTAACACCAACCTTTATCAAATCCATTTTTCTAGGAATATCGTGTAGAAAACACCAATGAAACCTACCATATGGTTTGCTTATATATAGATATATAAGTATACCTAGATCTTCCATGGAATGAACAAAAAGTATAGCCTCCAATCTAATTATTACACCGTTAATAATTTGAATACAATAAATAAAAATACCTTGTCACTATGGGATAACTTAATCTAGAACATTTTTTAATTTATCTTTACAACCTTTTATATTGTTCTATAGAGCATATTGGAAAGGATTATTAGACAAAAATTATCAACAAAATTATATTTATTTATAGGAATTAAGAAATAATTATGAAGTTGGTGTTAGTTACTAAAGTATTATTCTTCCTAGACTATTCAGTCATAGCCAATATATCAATCTTCAATAAATCACAAAATATTTAAATAAAAATCAATCAAGGCCATGTTACTTGTTATGATGAAATGTGGAAGCACGAGATTTCGGGCAAAGGAAACACTAATTATGCAACATAAGACGAAATGTAACGCTTTAATCCTATGCACAAAAATGAAGAAAGGAGACAATTTGAAAATGAAAGAAAAGATGTAAAGAAATCATAGCCCTCTTTATTCAAATATCTTATCCTCGGTTACATAGACGTCTCCTCCCTTTTTGGGGGCTAGGAGCGTTAAATTCGTATTGGTTACAATATGTGACTTAGTCTTCCTCTTTCCGCGTGCCCACGTTTGAATGGACGGGCCAAGACGATGTCGCCGTTTACACTGACGAGTCCTTACCTCTGCTGCTCCTCCTGTGAACAAAGAAACAATGAATATGTTAGTAGCACCTGCTGCAAGTGAAAAGTGTTTGTTCTTTAAAATTAACGAAATATGCATGCAAACATTTATCTAAAACAGTAAACAAAATGATTCTAAACAGCCTAAAAACTTGACAGAAGATAGAAAATGTTACCAGAAGGCCACTGCCACTGAGACAGCTGGCCAATCTACCTTCAACTGGAATTTGTCCCTAGGTGGGACGATTTCTGACTACAATTCGTCCCTGGGTGGGACGAATTCTTGAATTCGTCCCTGGGTGAGACGATCTCTGACTACAATTCGTCCCTGGGTGGGACGAATTCTTCTGTGTTGAAGAAGCCGACCTTCTGTTGCTCCAATGTCGATTCTCGAGACCTACAAAATGCCTACAAACAAGGGGGTTATGTAATTGGGGCCATTTTGGGACAACCCAGATGGTAGGATTCTCCCAATTTGGCCTCTACCCTCGGGAATTTGATCTCGCCACCTGCAAGTCAGTGAAACGACAAAGCGACACAAAACATACTAGAATCTGACCAAAAGGTACGAAATTGTAGCTATGAGTTAACCAAACATAATAACACAAAATGCAACCTAAAAAAATAATCTAGAATGCTCTAAAACCTAGAAAGTGCGAGGGTGCCCAAGTGGGCCTCCCACCGTTGGCACTTGATTTCGGCCCCAATCCACTAGGGATGGGCCCAAAACCTTTTAGGATTGGGGGGTCGGCGAATTGGTTGGTTCAGGTGTCCATGTGTTGGATTTGGGTCAGGTTCAAGCTTCCAAAATCCACCCAACAACCTCCCTTGCAAAAGATATTGGTGGATGTGGGAAGGTGAACCAAAAGGGATGCAAGTGGGTCTTCAACTCGGCAGCACTTCGTTGCTTGAAAACTCCTTCAACTTGTCTATTTTGGGTGAGAAAAGTCCCACCTTTTATAGACCCATGGGGTCTCTTTTGGGAGGGAAGCATAAATGCCATGTGTTGGTCATAGGCGCCATGTGGCAGTCTTGTCTTCCCATGAGGGAGGGGAGTCCTCCATTGACTTGGCTTTGATAAATGCCTTTTGTGACAGTCTTCTAATGGCCCCTCTGTCCACCTACACATGCATGCAAGGCAGGAGTCAGTAACTGACTGTTCTGGGCTGCCACTTGGTGCCATTTGTCTTTTTTCCCGTTAAGCTTAGAATTCGTCCCACCCAGGGATGGATTCAGAATTCGTCCTGGGGTGGGACGGATTCTATTTTGAATTCGTCCCTGGGTGAGACGAATACTGGGCAAAGTGTCCAAGTGTGCCAAATTGCTTCTTGACCTCACAAAATTGCTATGAAAGTGGTTAAGACCACTTTTTAACCTCTGAGGGCTGCCCTGGGGGCTGTGTTTGTCAAAGAGATCAGTGTTTGCAGTCACATAATTGGATTGGTGCTGTTTTGGTGTCTACAGATGCCCCTTTTTGGGAAGCGTTGCGGGTGACACAGTGCTAAGCAAAAATAGATAACCAAAGCACTAATGATTAGGGTTTCTTGGTAACCTAACAATATTTTGATGCCCCAAGTATGGAAAGGGCATGCATTCTTGAATCCTTGCTTCTAACGAGCTAAGGAATTTGATTTCAAGTATTAACCTATTTTGGTGAGGTGTGACTTGAACTTAGACATTGATCAGTCATGAACAGGCAAAGGGCATTTTTATCCTCAGGGGGAACCTTGTGTTCATGATTCACGAAATGCCAAGTGTTTGATTGATTTTATTGTTGCTTGTTTACTGCCCCAAGCAGGAGCGTGATTGTCTTTGTCAATGATTCTTTGAATGCATGTCATTTTCCTTAATTGGGTGTGTGATTGTTGGTTGGTGACTAAGTGTGACTACCCCCTCAAGCGACGAATCGATGAGGGAATGACCTTTGTGAGAGAAGCGACGAGTCGCTTGACCCAAGATGACTTGTGCAAGGGTGCCTTTAAAGGGTTTACCATTAAGTGTGTGCAATTTTTCCAACATTTGGACATATTTTTGGTGGGTGTTAACCCTTTTGATGATGTCGTAATGAGGTGAAATCATCAAAAATCTAACTTCCCGTGGAGCGGTCCGGCTATTATAGCCTTCTTGGGGAAGTAGGAGAGCGATAATTTGAACCCCGACATCGATTTTATTTGCCAAGAGGTTAAGTGCGAGAGCACTTATGTCCGGCCATGTTTTTTTTGCTGTTTGTTTTTGTTGAATTTTGTACTATTTTTGAGTGGGCTTTGACCCTTTTGTGATGTCGTTTGGGGATGAAATTGTCTAAAATCCGTCTTCCTGTGGAGTGGTCCGGCTATGGTAGCCTTCTTAGGGAGTATGATAGTGATAATTTGTGACTCCAATGTCAATTTTGTATGCCCTTGTTGTCAGGTGCAGTAGCAATCCTGCCGGGCAATTTTATTGTCTGTTTTTAGTGCATTTTTAGTCATTTTTTGATTTTTTTTTTGTGCTGGCCTGAATTCGTCCCTGGGTGGGATGAATTCTAGCTGGAGAATTCGTCCCTAGGTGGTACGAGTGCTAATCAAAGCGCTCATCCCAGTCAAGGACGAATTCCAGTGCAAAAGGCCTATTTAATGGCCAAAACTTGATTTTGGGCTCATTTGTGTCATTTTTTTCTTGCGATTTTGGAGCTCTGGGAGGAGGAGGTAATTCTGCGAAGCGAAGCGCTGCTAGAATTCTCTCTCGCCATCATGAGTACACAAACTGGTTCGAGCGAGCGGAGCCGAGGCGAAACCTGTAAGTGTCCCTAGAGTTTATTTTGCTTTTATTTAATGCATTGTTTTTGTGTTGACGCTTTTCAAAACTTTAAGATTTTTTATGATGTTTTTGTTTAACAGTTAAGGTTAGAAACCCTAGAACTGAAAATTTGATCTACATATATATATATATATATATATATATATATATATATATATATATATATATATATATATATATATATATATTTTGTGTTTGTGTTGATTTTTTTTTTTTTTTTTTTTGCTTTGCAGGTTGTTAGGAGCCGGTACCGTGTACCCGCTGCATTTACTGAGGCGCGGTTGGCATTGACCGATGATGACTGGGAATGGCTTGATGCCCTTGGGCTCAAGCAGGTGGCTCGACTGGAGCCTATGGTTTTGGATCAGGCCTATCTGATGGCCCTGATCAAGCTTTGGGATCCGCGGACCAATACTTTCCATCTCCCGACAGGGGAGATGACTGTGACTCTTGAGGACGTCTATCGGTTGCTTCGGATTCCGATAGATGGTATACCTATTAGGACATTGCCATTTGATCAGTGGACTGCTATACTTATGAGATTTTTTGGGCATGGGGGGCAGCTGGGTGTAGCAAACCCAGTGGAGACAGCCGAGGTGGATTGCCAGGATTTTGGTTAGCTGGTGGCAGGAGAGGGGGGTGTTAGGAGTGAGGCACTCATTCTTGATGGGCCTCATTTCTAACATTCTTCTCCCTGATTTTTTAGGTGCGAGGTTCCCATGGAACCTGCTGGATTTGGTGTGGCAGTTGGTAGAGTGCCCGATAGAGGCACCGTTGATTCTGAGATGGGGACAGACTTTGTTGGCACAACTCTATGGGGAGCTGTACGGGGTCCGCTGTCGACAGCGGAAGGGTGTCGATTGCGCTTTTTGTTGCGATGTCTGGGGTTGGTAGCACAGTTGTTGAGAGGCCTACTGGGTTACCGTGGATGACTCGGGCGGTGATGGAGGATGAGGAGATTGGTTATGCAATTTTGTGGCGACGGTCTACGGAGCAGGGGCAGAGTCGGCGTTGGGCAGGTGCCGTTGAGCACTACACTGATGCCTTTTCTCGGCTCACTCTAGGGGAGGTGTTTTGGCATCCCTATCGGGACTGTCCGGCCTATCCTGATGCTGGAGAGTGGCTCCGACAGGTACGTAGGGAGCGATGGTTGATTGGGCGGCATGGGACGGAGCATGAGTTCTTTTTGTACCATCGGGTTACACGATAGTTTGGGGTGCGCCAGGGGTTGCCTGGTGAGCCCGTGGTCTATCGACGTCGGGGAGACAAGAGGGATCTTGAGCCAATAGTCACCGTGCCATTGGGCAAGGAGTCAGATGTGGTGATTGATGTCCCGGATGTGGATGACATCTGTACTACCACTGAGTATGACTCGTGGTGGGTACTGCGACGCTGGAAAGGAGAGGGGCCACTAGGAGGCACGGATGCGGCAGTGGAGGATGCTGAGGCAGCAGGGGGTGATTAGGGGGATCCGTTGGATGATGCGGACATGGTGGATGTGGGAGATGAGGATGTGGGCTTGGGTGTTCCGAAGCAGCCGGACATGCAGGATGTGGAGGAGTAGTTGGAGCCTGAGCAGGCTACTGTCCCCGCGAGTCCTATGCGTCCGGCAGATACAGAGGAGGTGGGGTCGGATGTAGGCGTTGAGATTGCATGACTGATAGAGCTACTACGGATGCAGGATCTGGAGTTGGGGAATGCGAGGCGAGAGCTGGGGGATGCGTGACAGGAGAGGGATCTTCTGCGGGCTCAGTTGGCAGAGTGAGATAGAGTTTTGGTGCAGCGTGATGATGCATTGTCTATCTATCATCGATGAGAGGCAGAGTGGTGTCTGTACCAGATATACTTGGAGAGGGAGGTCATCCACCTTGGTGGGTGGCTACCTGAGCCTTCGATCGGTGGATCTTCGTGATGGAAAATGGATAGTCTGACTGAGTAGTTAGCATCATCTCATCGTAGGTGGTTAGATGAGGTGGGTGGTAGCAGGCATGATGCGGGGGCTAGTAGTAGCCGCCCTGTAGGGTCCCGTAGGACCCACACCACAGGGGGTAGTTCCCGTCGCATTGATCCTACGTGATCATGGTGGTCGACGCCTTAGGTTGGGTTTTTGGATATGATTGCGGGGTCTGAGGACCGGTTTTGTAGCCTACGGGCATCTTTTTGACGATATATATATATATATACCGGTTTTATTTCTGTTTTTTGTACATGTGATGATGTGATTTTTGTTATGCATGTTTATATTTATTTTGATGAATGCAGATGTTATGATGAATGTAAATGTTTTTTTTTTTTTTTTGATGTCTATGTGATATGCGAGGTGAAATGGATGAATGACATTTGTGATGATTGCACTATAGGCTATTTAAGAAGCTCTTTATTTACATGGTTTTTTTTTTTTTTTTTTTTTGTATTTTTTGATGGTATCATAAGGATGATAAGTAGCACAGATGGTTTTGGAATGAATGTAAGGTTTTCTGAGATTCAATCAGTTTGAACTCACCATCCATGACTGTACTTTATCTTACAAGAATTTTTGACCAAGGTATGAATCAGACTTGTTTTTGACCCAGTTATTTCATATCCTTGTGTGTGCAATTGAGTTCATTTAGTGGTATTTGTTAGGATACCGCCGATGCAGATGGGCTTTCAACCGAACCTGTACTAAGGATCACCTAATTAGCTCCACAAATTCCTTTGTTGTATGTACTAAGATTAATCTGCGGTGTAATCCAGGATGCCATAAGCTAGCTCATCCACATGCAAATATTGATCTATATGCAAGTTAATGTGACAGATATATCGTCATGCGGGAGGTTTACTTCTGTTACGCATTGGCTATCAACCAAATTGGTACTGAAGCTTGCCTTATGACCTATAGAATGCTGAGAGTTCCAGGGATTCAAGGTCAACTCCCTTCTTTTCTTCAATTGTATTGGGATACTTGCTCATTGTAGTGATGATATCACTGTTTATTTTGATTTGTTTTTCTTTCGAGCAAGGGATTGGGGATATGGAGTGACGAAAATCACTGTTGTTTATGCCTTTTGATGTGTGCACTGTATTTTGTCAAATTTTGGAGTTTTGACATTTTGCAAATTTTTTGTGTTTTGCAACTGTTGAGAACTTTAGGGATTCTTAGGGAATTGGGTAGGGAGGATGCTTGTCCTTTTGCCAACTCTCAGCATTCTAGGGGTCATTCGCATAGGGGGATGAGAAAGATAAGCTGTTTCGCTTGTGGTGACCTAGATTATTTTGCAGGTTTCGTCTTTCGTTCACACAATTTTGGAATTTTAGTGTTTTGATTTGTGTTTGGATGTTACATAACAAGGTGTATTTCAAGTATGACTCTACGTTCGTAAAATCTGTTCGACTTGATACACTACATGGCTAAAGAGGAAAATGATGACTGAATCACTGAAACTCTTGGTACATTCCCAGACCACTGACTGTAGTGTGGTAAAAGTTATGCTTGGTGTTTTTGTTGTTTTTGTAACATGAGACAATGCGAAACAAGGTGGACTATCGGAGCTATTGCAACTTATGGTGCCTTTGACTCGTATGACTTCAAATATGCAATGTATGGATGCAATGCTTAATGCAGCTATGTATTTTTGTAATTTTGATGGATTGTTTTTGGTGAAGGTGAATATGAGGTGCGAGAATATGAATTTTTTTGATGAATTTGAGTATGCCTAGAATTGAGATGCAAATATTTGTTGTTTTTGATGATTTTTGTTGTTTTGTTTTTTTTTAATTTCTTGATTTTTTTTTTGACCAAGCGATTGCGATAATCGTTGGAGCTTTTTGGGTTGACCAAGAGATTGCGATAATCCTTGGAGCTTTTTGTATTGACCAAGAGATTACGATAATCCTTGGAGCTTTTTGGTGACCAAGAGATTGCGATAATCCTTGGAGATTTTTGGTGACCAAGAGATTGTGATAATCCTTGGAGCTTTTTGGGTTGACCAAGAGATTGCGATAATCCTTGGAGCCTTTTGTATTGACCAAGAGATTGCGATTATCCTTGGAGCTTTTTGGATTGACCAAGAGATTGCGATAATCCTTGGAGCTTTTTGGTGACCAAGAGATTACAATAATCCTTGGAGCTTTTTGGGTGACCAAAATATTGTGATAATCCTTGGAGCTTTTTGGTGACCAAGAGATTGCGATAATCCTTGGAGCCTTTTTTTTTTTTTTTTGGATATGGCTTTCTTAGATATGAAATGGTCGCAAATGACTGATATTCAAGGGTTCTGTTTCCTTGATACCATCAAGAGAAGCTATCCTATACGTCCCGGGTCCTATTTTGCTATCAATGACATAAGGACCTAACCAATTTTCCATGAATTTATCCCTCATATGGGACGACAAATTAGAGTTTTGTTGGTTTTCCTTCAAAACCAAATCACCAACCCGAAAGTCTCTTAGGTGAACTTTCATGTTGTAAGCTCTCTTAAGCCGCTCTTGATAGATACGTAAGTGCTCAAGAGCATTAACGCGTCGTTCGTAAAGCAACGTAATTTGGTCTAATCGGGCCTGCCACACAGTGTTATCATCGATGAACTCCTACATTGATATGCGTAGGGAAGGAATTTCCAACTTGAGAGGCATTACTACCTCTGAGCCATACACTAGTGAAAACGAAGTTGCCCCAGTGGGCGTCCGAATGCTAGTGCGATAAGCCCAAAGGGCAAGTGGGATTTGTATGTGCCAATCCTTATGACTGTCTACGATGGTCTTTTTAAGGATGGCGACTAGCATTTTTTTTGACGCCTCTGCTTGCCCATTTGCTTGCGGATAATAGGGTGTTGAAAAGCTATGCTGAATTTTGTACTTTGTGGTTAAAGCACGCACGTATTTGTTCTTGAATGATGGCCCATTATCCGAGATTATTTTGGATGGAATACCAAAATGACATATGATGTGATGCAAGATGAACTCCGCAATATGGGGTCCTTTCGTTGAGGTTAACGGAATTGCTTCCACCCATTTGGTAAAATATTCTATGGCCGTTATAATAAACATGTGACGGCCTGACGATGCAGGGGAGATCTTTCCGATTAGATCGAGGCCCCACTACAAAAATGGCCAAGCATACTAGACTGTCTGTAGGGCCTGGGAAGGTACATGCATCAAATTAGCATGATGTTGACACTTTACGCACTTCTTGACATACTCGCAACAATATCGCTCTAAAGATGGCCAATAATAGCCCATGCGAAGAATGCGCTTTGCGATGGCCATACCGCTAAAGTGGCCACCACATGTACCATCATGCGCTTGGGCGACTGCCCAAGTGGACTCTTGCTGGTCCAAACAACGAAGAAGAATTCCATCATAGCTTCGACGATACAAAATGTCTCCTATCAAGACATACTTAGCTGCTTTTTGCTTGAATGTTTGTTTTGCGGCGTGCGTGAATCCAAAGGGAAGATTACCTAATTTGAGGTAATCTATTATGGGTAAATACCAGTCCTGCTTTCGAGAAGATGCCTTACATGTAGACCTTGACATAAATAGAGAATCACCTCTTGAATTTAGGCATGAGTGGCCACCACACGATGAAGCGCTAGATAGGCACACCGTCCATTTGGAGGGGCAACGTGGATATGGCGTCCCTTCTTTACCTATCATCAGAAAAGAGAGACCAAATCTGGAGCGCAGGGCTCCTCACATAGGGTGACCTAACTCCGCCCACCCCCTTTACACCCATGAAAGGGAGTATGAGGAAAGCCATCGCATTCCTCGAGGGCAAAAAACAACGTGGGAACCTTGCATTTTTGCACCAGTAGGATATCATGATCACCCCTTGAGGCCAGAACCTCGAGCACATACCGCTTACCTCGATAGAGGGAAGCGACCCATTGAGACCGTAGACCAACAAACTCGAGGTAAACACATAGAAGAAACATTCGAACCTCCTAAGAAAAATAGGGTAGACCAAATTGACCCAGTTGTCACCAGATATACCGCCCGTCAAGCCCAAATCATGTGGCTTAAACAAAGTCATCAGGAGATAGAATATAGACACCGCTTGGATAGAGAGCGCATGCAACGTGAAGCGGATGAGTTACGCTATGAAATACCTGAGATGGGACCAACCCATCGCATCCAAAGAGCTGAACAGTATGAGAGGCATAATTCGTTGGTGCAGGACAGGTCTCCATGACCTCGTCAAGCTCTACCTCCAAGACCCCATAGATTCGAGAGGGAGGCAACTCCCCGAAACAATGATGGGTACCTTCAGCAAGAGCTTGATCAGGGTCATAGGTTTCACCTAGAGAATCCTCAAAAATTTTACAAGGAGTATGAACCATAAGAGGAATATGTTGAAACTCCCCATCAAGGCAGGAAGGATGCCATTCAGCCACCCCTCCATAGGCCTCCAGTTTACCGTAACTTGCAACAAGAGCGAACAAGAGAGGAAGAAATAAAATCTTTCGATGCATACCAAGCGCTATTGGAGCGTTTGGAGTCTATGGAGACAAAAGTCGCTGGGCATCAAAAACCCACATTATGTCTACTCCGTAGTAATCCAGTGCATCCCTCAGTGCCTACACCTCTTTACCCCGAACATTTCAAGTTGCCTCAATTGGCAGTTTTTAAAGGTGAAGAGGACGCACAGGAACATGTTACATGATTTCTAAGCCAATGCTTTGGCATCCAAGATAATGACGCATTGTTGCTTAGAACATTCATAACCACATTCGCAGGCCCTGCATCGGATTGGTTCACACAACTGACCAAACATAGCATAAGCAATTTAGATCAATTAGTAGACGTGTTTCTTGAACGCTTTGCATTCAAAACAAGGAAGAAGGCATCACTAAGTGATTTAGCAAGCCTCAAGTAATTTGAAGAGGAAACAATGGCAGCATACGGGAATCGATGGAGAGCTTTGCTTTCTAGGTTACCCTACCATCCTCCTATGTCTGATCTCACGCAGATGTTCGCAAAAAGTTGCTTAAAATCAATCTCTGGTCTATTGTTACTGTGACAATACGACAACTTAGAAGAAGCTTTTGCGCAAGCCGAGTCATAGAAGAGATTAAGATAGGCAAAGGCACAATTGCCAAGCCTAAGAAGAAAGAGTGGAATAAAACCACTAAAAGCGGGACAACGCAACCACAACACGCTGCAGATCAACCAAGTTGCGATAAATGTTCCCGCGCCTATGCAAGAAACGTAGCCTCAAAAGGCTAACTACCGAGCAGTGCCTCCTGCTTGCAGTGCCTCCTGCTTATGAAAGAGATAATAGAAGACAGGAGCAAAATTACCCGCGTTGCCCTAGGCAAAATTTCACCCCATATGCAGAGTCTAGGGACTCCTTATTTGACCGCTTGTTAGCGGCAAATTTAGTCACTCTGTCAGAAATCCAAATTATAGACACTAACATTCCCAAGCCTAGGGGGTACAGAGAGGAATTGTATTGTAGATTCCATAGGTGCAGAGGACATGACTTGAATGGGTGCTGGAAATTCAAAGACCTAGTACAGGATTTGATCGACAACATAACATTGGTTGTGGACAACCCCATCGCACCAAACAACCAACAAATGGGGGTATTCAAGGACCCCTTGCCATCCCACGAGGCACAAACAAAACCACTTCAGATTAACGAGGTGCGACAAGATCTTCCCACACAAGGATTTGTGGGAATGATTAGCATAGTAACAAGGAACAGAAAGTACCTGGTAGCTGCCCCTGAGGTAGCTACGAGGGAAGTTCTGGCAACATCTCATCCTTAACAATGCCCAACGCAATTACCTCTGCCTAGACCTGAGGTCACGATACGAACCAAACTCACGCAGAGTTTGCAGACCACATCGGCTAGGTTGTCCATCTACGAGTTTATTCAACAATCAGCTCCCCATAGAGAAGCTCTTATGGACATTTTAAAAGCCATTGAATTACAACCCCATGAGGCAAATTCTTTCAACGCCTTCATGGGACATGTGAAACAATGTACGGAGCCGATCATCACATTCAGAGAAGATGAGGTCAAAATGATATCAAATGACATGGCAGATCCACCCCTGCACGTTATCGCATGGGTCAACATGATTCCGTACAAGAGAGTGCTGATAGATACTGGCTCATCCAGTAACATCATAACCACTGCAGCCTTGAAGCATTTGAAGCTGCCAACCTCTCACATCACAACCTCCATGTACACACTTCGAGCTTTCAATGATGCAATATGCTCGACAGTTGGCACAGTCGTTCTGCCAGTCCAGGTAGGACAAAAGTCAATACCTACACTGTGCCATGTACTGGAAGGTGAAATGGCTTATAATATACTGCTAGGGCGGCCTTGGATCAGGGATATGAAATGTGTCCTTTCGATCGCCCACCAGTGCTTGAAGTATGCTTATGAGGAGAAATACATGTAGTCCCAATGGACTTAGAGCCCTTCAAGTATTGCAATGTGGTAAAATTCATACCTCAATCGACCCTCCCTTCAATGCATTTGGATTTCCAATTAAATCCATCTAAACAAGGTCCAATACCGCAGGCACCACTGGTGGCCAACAAGACAAAATCCCAGCCAGGTGAGACTTCATCATCGGCTCCTTCATCATCAACGCCACCTATCATGGCCCAATATAAGGACAATGGAAAACAAATCATGGAAGAGGTTAAGCCCTTAGAAGAAAGGTTGCCCACAATTTCAACAATAACAACAGAGGAAGCACCCAACGCAACGGAAACCAAGATTCATGAACCACCAAACATGGAATGGACTCAGGAAGGACTACCGTTTCCTCCCACCCAATCATCAACAATCATTGTTGAAATGGCCAGTACATGCCTGGGGGAATACTTAGTGCAAAATGTTGTGGCAACCCCCACACTGGAGTCAGTACAAGACATGGGAAGACCTCGCCTTCCCATTGGAACAATCGTCCCTCTAGGCTACCCACCAAACCAGACAAATTTTGTGTATGGGGGCTTTGATCATGGTCTTGAACCATGCCAACAAAAGGAAACAGACGAAGAGCCTTTTGTTGAAAACATCAATTATCTGTCAAACCCAGAATTTCCCCTAAAATATCTTGGCCAATGCAATTGGCATGGATATGGGCTCGGCAGATATGAGCAAGGGATGCGGATCCTTTGCCAACCAAGATATCAGATGCCATATGACAAGTCATGGGTAGGGTTAAACCATCCTCTACCATTAGACATCTTGGTTGAAAATATGTAAGGCCTAGAAATAGGCAACAAGGGGAGATTGGCATTGGGTCCTTATGCCAATCTGAATACAAAATACACATTGGGAGACTACCTCCCATGGTCAAAAAACACCCTTGGCAGCAACAGTAATCCCTCTTCTTTGATAGAGAGAGGCGAAAGTTTAAATATTAATCCTCAAATAGAACATCAACGGTTGCCAGACATCTTTCTAAAACTGTTCCCCTTAGAGGTTCCAGATGAAACAATACAGTACCAAGAGAATTAGGTCCCTCCATTAAGAGTGGAACAATCACAATGGGACCAGATTAATTCACTAGAACAAGAAGAGTCCTCAACGTCGCAAGAAACAGATGCTGAAGGGGATGAAAAATTTTGGATCTATGAAAGTGATTCAGAAGATGAGACTGAGATGATCTATCTCAGACATGCGCGAAAAAATCACCGTGCTCTAACTCATGAAGATCTAATGGGACAGATGGGTATACTGTTAGGACATGAATGGCACGTAGACCCAACGAGGTGGGACCAAGTGTTAGAACTATGGCTCCAAATTCAAGATGAGCATCGTACACCTCGAGATCCCATCATGACAGCAGTGCCAAGGGAAGACCCCACCTTCCTTTTCACACATAGAGATGAATTTGCACCTAGAGAGGATCCATTCGTGCCCGTTCTCGTAGAGCCAGATCCAGAGTATAGGGAACATATAAAAGAATCAAGTCATCACACCCGCTGTTCTGGAGACCAAATTCACTCCATCCACATGATCTCCATTGATTTGATCGCACCCATTCGCAATCCGACCGATCCATCATGGTCATTGCATCTAGACATGGATGCCATCGACTAGGATCGCGTCAATTCACCATTGTCACCATCAGAGTACTGGCCTTTCGGTGAAATGCTTCATTTTACCCCAAGGACAACTCAGGATATTTTTCAAGATAAAGAGGAACCCGAGGTTCCAAATGCAGATCTTAACTCCACTGATGATATCCATTTAATCCCAACTCCACATCAGTTGGAGGACGGATCCCACATGTCAGTCGAGGAGATGACTGACGTAGACATCGACACAGATCAAATGAATCCATGGATTCTCAAGCTGGGGGTAAGCCTTTCCCCAGAGGAGCAAGCCGATTACATTGCCCTCCTTAAAGAAAAGAAGGAGGTTTTTGCATGGTCATACAAAGATATGCCAGGGCTAGACCCGCAGCTAGTCATGCACAATTTAACGCTTGATCCGAAAATCAATCCTGTAAAGCAAAAACTAAGAAATATGCACCCAAAAGTGGCCTTGATGGTCAAATACAAATTGCAAAAGCTGTTGGATGCACAATTTGTCATCTGCGTGGATTATCCGCCATGGTTGTCCAACATGGTTCCCGTCAAGAAGCCCGACGAGAGGATTCACATATGCACCGACTTTCGAGACCTAAACAAAGCAAGTCCTAAGGATGATTTCCCCTTGCCAAGCATCGACGCATTGGTAGACGCTACAGCAGGTCACGAAATGCTCTCCCTAATGGATAGTTTCTCAGGATACAATCAAATTCGTATCAATCCTAAAGACCAACTCAAAATGGCATTCACAACGCCTTGGGGGACATTTTGCTATAAGGTCATGCCTTTTGGCCTTAAAAATGCTGGCGCTACATACCAACATGCTATGACATATATATTCCATGATTACATGCACAAAACTTTGGAAGATTACATGGATGATTTGTTAGCCAAGTCTCTCTTGCGCTCAGAACATCTCGGTGACTTAAGCAAGATTCTCGATCACCTCATAGAGCATAAGGTCATAATGAATCCCAAGAAGTGCGTGTTCGGCGTCACATCTGGAAAACTCTTGGGTTTTATAGTCTCAAAGAGAGGCATCGAAGTGGACCCAAAAAAATTCAAGGCAATCCTTGAAATGGCTCCCCCAACCACTATCAAGTAGCTCAGAAGTCTGCAAGGAAAGGTCGCGTCGATTAAACACTTCATAGCGCAATTATCTGACAAATGTCGACCCATGAAGAAATTATTGCACAAGGGGGTCACATTTCATTGGGATGACGAGTGCCAGTCAGCCTTTGACGAAATCAAACAGTACTTGGCTTCATCGCCAGTATTAGCACCACCTAGACCAAGAGTGCCGTTCTACTTATACATCTTAGCTACTGAGGTGGCACTGGGAGCCATGCTAGCCTAGAAGAATGAACTTCACAAAGAACAGGCTACTTACTATCTTAGCCGCACCCTGGTCAGTTACAAACTTAACTATGCATACGTTGAGAAACTCTGCTTGGCAGTGGTGTTTGCTACCAAGAGGCTACGCCACTACATGCTAAGAAACACTACGTATGTTGTGTCTAAGGAGAATCCATTGTGATACATGATGAGTCGTACTTATCATAGTAGTCGCACGGCGAAATGGATCATGTTGTTGACGGAATTTGATATTGAGTTTATTGGGAAAAATCTATAAAAGGACAAGTCATAGCTGATCAACTAGCAGAGGCTCCTCTTGAAGACGATCAGCCTCTGGTCATAGAACTACCCGATGATGGGGTCTTCCATGTCTCAGAATCACCAGATTCTGATGAGCTTGAGTCTCAGGCCGACATAACCTTATTTTTTGATGGTTCTAAATGCGAGCAAGGTGGTGGCGCAGGAATTGTATTCTTCACATCGTAGGGCGCTCCAATGCCCCTATCATTTAAATTAAACTTCTAGTGCACCAACAACAATGTAGAATATGAAGCCTTGCTCCTAGGTCTTCAAACAACAATCGCCATGAACATCAAAATACTGAACATCTTTGGTGATTCGTTGTTAATCGTCAATCAAGTCAAAGGGGTATATCAATGCAAATGCCTAGTTCTAAAGGCCTATAAAGCCCTTGTGGACAAATTCCTAGCAAAACTTGAGTGGTATGACATCGAGGCACTCCATCGATCATCGAATCATTTTGCGGACACAATGGCCTCCTTGGGGTCACTAATCCCGCAAGACCTTTTCGGTGATATAACAACCATTCAGGTCAAAACCTTATCGCAACCCGCGATGGAGAGTGCAAGCTCAGACTTAACGCCAGGAGTCCACATGATCCAGATCGAACCATCTTCGGATAAGTTCTTTCGAATCCGATACTGTTTGAAACGTGCCAACTGGGGGTCTTTGTTTTCCCCCACTCCCATTAATAGCAACACAACACTATTCTTACAAGTTCTATCCCATTCAACATTTGTTAGGGAAGAACTTCAAAAGGGATTGGCTGTTCATACTATCGAGGTTTCTGATAAACAGGACTGGTATTTACCCATAAGAGAATACCTCAAATTAGGTAATCTTCCCTTTGGATTGACGCACATCACAAAACGAACATTCAAGAAAAAAGCGGCTAAGTATGTCTTGATAGGAGACATTTTGTATCGTCGAAGCTATGACGGAATTCTTCTTCATTGTTTGGACCAGCAAGAGTCCACTTGGGCAGTCGCCCAAGCGCATGACGGTACATGTGGTGGCCACTTTAGCGGTATGGCCATCGCAAAGCGCATTCTTTGCATGGGCTATTATTGGCCATCTTTAGAGCGAGATTGTTGCGAGTATGTCAAGAAGTGCGTAAAGTGTCAACATCATGCTAATTTGATGCACGTACCTTCCCAGGCCCTACAGACAGTCCAGTATGCTTGGCCATTTTCATAGTGGGGCCTCGATCTAATCGAAAAGATCTCCCCTACATCGTCAGGCCGTCACACGTTTATCATAACGGCCACAGAATATTTTACCAAATGGGTGGAAGCAATTTAGTTAACCTCAATGAAAGGACCTCGTATTGCGGAGTTCATCTTGCATCACATCATATGTCATTTTGGTATTCCATCCAAAATAATCTCGGATAATGGGCCATCATTCAAGAACAAAGATGTGCATGCTTTAACCACAAAGTACAAAATTCAGCACAGCTTTTCAACACCCTATTATCCGCAAACAAATGGGCAAGCAGAGGCGTCAAACAAAATGCTTGTCGCCATCCTTAAAACCATGTAAATAAAGAGCTTCTTAAACAGCCTATAGTGCAATCATCACAAATGTCATTCATCCATTTCACCTCGCATATCACATAGACATCAAAAACATTTACATTCATCATAACATCTACATTCATCAAAATAAATAAACATGCATAACAAAAATCACATCATCACATGTACAAAACCAAAAATAAAAACCAGTATATATATAAATATCGTCAAAAAGATGCCCGCAGGCTACAAAACCGGTCCTCAGACCCTGCAATCATATCCAAAAACCCAACCTAAGGCATCAACCACCATGATCACGCAGGATCGGTGCGACGGGAACTACCCCCCGTGGTGTGGGTCCTACGGGACCCTACAGGGCGGCTACTACTAGCCCTTGCATCATGCCTGCTACCACCCCCCTCATCTACCCACCTGTGACGAGATGATGCTGACTGCTCAGTCAGACTATCCCTTGTCCGCCATGAAGATCCATCGACCGAAGGCTCAGGTAGCTACCCACCAAGGCGGATGACCTCCCTCTCCAAGTCTATCTAGTACAGACACCACTCTGCCTCTCGTCGATGATACATAGACAATGCATCATCACGCTGCACCAAAACTCTATCCCACTCTGCCAACTGAGCCTACAGAAGATCCCTCTCCTGTCGTGCATCTCCCAACTCCAGATCCCACATCCACAGCAGCTCTGTCAGTCATGCAATCTCAATGCCTACATCCGACCCCACTTCATCTATGTTTGCCAGACGCATAGGACTCGCGAGGACAGTAGCCTGCTCAGGCTCCCACTGCTCCTCCACATCTTGCATGTTCGGTTGCTCCTAAACACCCAAGTCCACATCCTCATCTCCCACACCCACCATGTTTGCATCATCCAATGGACCCCCCCAATCACCCCCTACTGCCTCAGGATCCTCCACTACCGCCTTCGCGCCACCTAGTGGCCCCTCTCCTTGCCAGCGTCGTAGTACCCACCACGAGTCATACTCAGTGGTAGTTCCAATGTCATCCACATTCGGGACCTCAATCACTACATCGGACTCCTCGCCCAATGGTGTGGTGACCGATGGCTCCAGATCCCTCTCATCTCCCCATCGTTGATAGACCACGGGCTCACCAGGTAACCCCTGGCGCACCCCAAATTGTCGTGTAACCTGGTGGTACAGAAAGAACTCATGCTCCGTCCCGTGCCGCCTAGTCAACCACCGCTCCCTGCGTACCCGTCGGAGCCACTCTCCAGCCTCAGGCCAGGCTAGACAGTCCCGATAGGGACGCCAAAACACCTCCCCTAGAGTGAGCCAAGAAAAGGCATCAGTGTAGTGCTCAACGACACCTGCCCAACGTCGACTCTGCCCCTGCTCCGTAGATCGTCGCTACAAAACTGCATAACCAATCTCCTCATCCTCCATCGTCGCCCGAGTCATCCATGGTAACCTGGTAGGCCTCTCAACAGCTATGTGCTGCCATCCCCAGCACTGCAATAGAAAACTGCAACTGACACCCTTCTGCTATCGACAGCGGACCCCATACAGCTCCCTGTAGAGCTGTGCCAACAAAGTTTGTCCCCATTTCAGAATCAACGGTGCCTCTATCGGGAACTCTGCCAACTGCCACACCAAATCCAGTAGGTTCCATGGGAACCTCGCACCTGATGAATCAGGGAGAAGAATTTTAGAAATGAGGCCCATCAAGAATGCATGCCTCACTCCTAACACCCCCCTCTCCTGCCACTAGCTAACCAAAATCCCGCCAGCCTGGCAATCCACCTCGGCTATCTCCACTGGGTTTGCTACACCCAGCTGCCACCCATGCCCAAAACATCTCATAAGTATAGCAGTCCGCTGATCAAATGGCGATGTCCTAATAGGCAGACCATCTATCGAAATCCGAAGCAACCGATAGACGTCTTCAAGAGTCACAGTCATCTCCCCTATCGGGAGATGGAAAGTATTGGTCCACAGATGCCAAAGCTTGATCAGGGCTGTCAGATAGGCCTGATTTGAAACCACAGGCTCCAGTCGAGCCACCTACTTGAGCCCAAGGGCATCAAGCCATTCCCAGTCATCATCGGTCAATGCCAACCGCGCCTCAGTAAATGCAGTGGGTACACGGTACCGGCTCCTAACAACCTGCAAAGCAAAAAATAAAAAAAATCAACACAAACACAAAAAAAAAATATATATATATAAATATATATATAACAGATCAAATTTTCAGTTCTAGGGTTTCTAACCTTAACTTTTAAACAAAAACATCACAAAAAATCTTAACGTTTTGAAAAGCGTCAACACAAAAACAATGCATTAAATAAAAGCAAAATAAACTCTAGGGACACTTACAGGTTTCGCCTCGGCTCCGCCGCTCGAACCAGTTTGTGCACTCATGATGGCAGAGATAATTCCAGCAGCGCTTCGCTTCGTATAATTACCTCCTCCTCCCAGAGCTCCAAAATCGCAAGAAAAAAATGACACAAATGAGCCCAAAATCAAGTTTTGGCCATTAAATAGGCCTTTTGCACTGGAATTCATCCTTGACTGGGACGAGCACTTTGATTAGTGCTCATACCACCCAAGGACGAATTCTCCAGCTTGAATTCATCCCACCCAGGGACGAATTCAGGCCAGCACAAAAAATAAATAAAAAAATGACTAAAAATGCACTAAAAACAGACAATAAAATTGCCCGACAGGATTGCTACTGCACCTAACAACAAGGGCATACAAAATCAACATTGGAGTCACAAATTGTCACTATCATACTCCCTAAGAAGGCTACCATAGCCGGACCGCTCCACGGGAAGATGGATTTTAGACAATTTCATCCCCAAACGACATCACAAAAGGGTCAAAGCCCACTCAAAAATAGTACAAAATTCAACAAAAACAAATAGCAAAAAAAACATGGCCGGACATAAGTGCTCTCGCACTTAACCTCTTGGCAAATAAAATCGATGTCGAGGTCCAAATTATCGCTCTCCTACTTCCCCAAGAAGGCTAACATAGCCGGACCGCTCCATGGGAAGTTAGATTTTCGATGATTTCACCTCATTACGACATCACCAAAAGTGTTAACACCCACCAAAAACAGGTCCAGATGTTGGAAAAATTGCACACGCTTAACGGTAAACCCTCTAAAGGCAACCTTGCACAAGTCATATTGGGTCAAGCGACTCGTCACTTCTCTCACGAAGGTCATTCCCTCATCGATTCGTCGCTTGAGGGGGTAGTCACACTTAGTCACCAACCAACAATCACACACCTAATTAAGGAAAATGACATGCATTCAAAGAATCATTGACAAAGACAATCACACTCCTGCTTGGGGTAGTAAACAAGCAACAATCAAATCAATCAAACACTTGGCATTTCGTGAATCATGAACACAAGGTTCCCCCTGAGGATAAAAATGCCCTTTGCCTGTTCATGACCGATCAATGTCTAAGTTCAAGTCACACCTCAACAAAATAGGTTAATACTTGAAATAAAATTCCTTAGCTCTTCAGAAGCAAGGATTCAAGAATGCATGCCCTTTCCATACTTGGGGCATCAAAAGTTGGTTAGGTTACCAAGAAACCCTAATCATTAGTGCTTTAGTTATCTATTTTTGCTCAGCACTGCGTCACCCGCAACACTTCCCAAAAAGGGGCATCTGTAGACACCAAAATAGCACCAATCCAATTATGTGATCGCAAAAACTGATCGCTTTGACAAACACAGCCCCCAGGGCAGCCCTTAGAGGTTAAACAGTGGTCCTAACCACTTTCATAGCAATTTTGTAAGGTCAAGAAGCAATTTGGCACACTTGGACACTTTGCCCAGTATTCGTCCCACCCAGGGACGAATTCAAAATAGAATTCGTCCCACCCTAGGACGAATTCTGAATCCGTCCCTGTGTGGGACGAATTCTAAGCTTAACAGGAAAAAAGACAAATGGCACCAAGTGGCAGCCCAGAACAGTCAGTTGATGACTCCTGCCTTGCACACATGTGTAGGTGGACAGAGGGGCCATTAGAAGACTGTCACAAAAGGCATTTATCAAAGCCCAAGTCAACAGAGGACTCCCCTCCCTCTTGGGAAGACAAGACTGCCACATGGCACCTATGACCAACACATGGCATTTGTGCTTCCCTCCCAAAAGAGACCCCATGGGTCTATAAAAGGTGGGACTTTTCTCACCCAAAATAGACAGGTTGAAGGAGTTTTCAAGCAACGAAGTGCTGCCAAGTTGAAGACCCACTTGCATCCCTTTTGGTTCACCTTCCCACATCCACCAATCTCTTTTGCAAGGGAGGTTGTTGGGTGGCTTTTGGAAGCTTGAACCTGACCCAAATCCAACACATGGACACCTGAACCAACCAATTCACCGACCCCCCAATCCTAAAAGGTTTTGGGCCCATCCCTAGTGGATTGGCGCGAAATCAAGTGCCAACGGTGGGAGGCCCACTTGGGCACCCCCGCACTTTCTAGGTTTTAGAGCATTCTAGATTACTTTTTCAGGTTGCATTTTGTGTTATTATGTTTGGTTAACTCATAGCTGCAATTTCGTACCTTTTGGTCAGATTCAAGTATGTTTTGTGTCGCTTTGTTGTTTCACTGACTTGCAGGTGGTGAGATCAAATTCCCGAGGGTAGAGGCCAAATTGGGAGAATCCGACCATCTGGGTTGTCCCAAAATGGCCCCAATTACATAACCCCCTTATTTGCAGGCATTTTTTAGGTCTCGGGAATCGACATTGGAGCAGCAGTAGGTCGGCTTCTTCAACACAAAAGAATTCGTCCCACCCAAGGACGAATTGCAATAAAAAATCGTCCCACCCAGGGACGAATTCCAGAATTCGTCCCACCCAGGGATGAATTGCAGTCAGGAATCGTCCCACCCAGGGACAAATTCCATTTGAAGGCATATTGGCCAGCTGTCTCAGTGGCAATGGCCTGTTGGTAACATTTTCTGTCTTCTGGCAAGTTTTTAGGCTGTTTAGAATCATTTTGTTTACTGTTTTAGATAAATGTTTGCATGCATCCTTTGATGATTTTAGAAGAACGAACACTCTTCATTTGCAGTAGGTGCTACTGACATATTTGTTGTTTCTTTGTTCACAGGAGGAGCAACAGAGGAAGAACTCATCGACATCAGCGGCGGCATCATCTTGGCCCGCCAATTGCAATCGTGGGCATGCGGAAGGAGGAAGACTAAGTCAAACATTGTAACAAAGACAAATTTAACGCTCCTAGCCCCTAAAAAGGGAGGAGACGTCTATTTAACCGAGGATAAGATATTTGAATAAAGAGGGCTGTTATTTCTTTACATCTTTTCTTTCATTTTCAAATTGTCTCCTTTCTTCGTTTTTGTGCATAGGATTAAAGCGTTACATTTCGTCTTATGTTGCATAATTAGTGCTCCCTCTGCCCGGAATCTCATGCTTTCAGTGGCGATCACGGTCTCCTCATCATTGGGTAGTTCTATGACCAGAGTCTGATCGTCTTCAAGAGGAGCCTCTGCTAGTTGATCGGCTATGACTTGTCCTTTTATAGATTTTTGCCCAATAAACTCAATATCAAATTCCCTCAACAACATGATCCATTTTGCCGTGCGACTACTATGATAAGTACGACTCATCATGTATCGCAATGGATTCTCCTTAGACACAACATACTTAGTGTTGCTTAGCATGTAGTGGCGTAGCCTCTTGGTAGCAAACACCACTGCCAGGCGGAGTTTCTCAACATATGCATAGTTAAGTTCGTAGCCGACCGGGGTGCGGCTAAGATAGTAAGTAGCCTGTTCTTTGTGAAGTTCGTTCTTCCGGGCTAGCATGGCTCCCAGTGCCACCTCAGTAGCTGAGATGTATAAGTAGAATGGCACTCCTGGTCTAGGTGGTGCCAATACTGGCAGCAAAGCCAAGTACTGTTTGATTTCATCAAAGGCTGACTAGCACTCGTCATCCCAATGAAATGTGACCCCGTTGTGCAATAATTTGTTCATGGGTCAGCATTTGTCAGATAATTGCGGTATGAAGCGTTTAATCGACGTGACCTTTCCTTGCAGACTTCTGAGCTGCTTGATAGTGGTTGGGGGAGCCATTTCAAGGATTGCCTTGACTTTGTTTGGGTCCACTTCGATGCCTCTCTTTGAGACTATAAAACCCAAGAGTTTTCCAGATGTGACGCTGAATATGCACTTCTTGGGATTTAGTCTGACCTTATGCTCTATGAGGCGATCGAGAATCTTGCTTAAGTCACCGAGATGTTCTGAGCGCAAGAGAGACTTGGCTAACAAATCATCCATGTAATCTTCCAAAGTTTTGTGCATGTAATCGTGGAAGATATACGTCATAGCACGTTGGTATGTAGCGCCAACATTTTTAAGGCCAAAAGGCATGACATTATAGCAAAATGTCCCCCAAGGCGTTGTGAATGCCGTTTTGAGTTGGTCTTCAGGATTGATACGAATTTGATTGTATCCTAAGAAATCGTCCATTAGGGAGAGCATTTCGTGACCTGCTGTAGCGTCTACCAATGCGTCGATGCTTGGCAAGGGGAAATCATCCTTAGGACTCGCTTTGTTTAGGTCTCGAAAGTCGGTGCATATGCGAATCCTCCCGTCGGGCTTCTTAACGGGAACCATGTTGGACAACCATGGCGGATAATCCACGCAGATGACAAATTGTGCATCCAACAGCTTTTGTAATTCGTCTTTGACCATCAAGGCCACTGTTGGGTGCATCTTTCTTAGTTTTTGCTTTACAGGCTTGATTTTCGGATCAAGCGTTAAATTGTGCATGACTAGCTACGGGTCTAGCCCTGGCATATCTTTGTACGACCATGCAAAAACCTCCTTCTTTTCTTTAAGAAGGGCAATGTAATCGGCTTGCTCCTTGGGGGAAAGGCTTACCCCCAGCTTGAGAATCCGTGGATTCATTGGATCTGTGTCGATGTCTACGTCAGTCGTCTCCTCGACTGACATGTGGGATCCATCCTCCAACTGATGTGGAGTTGGGATTAAATGGATATCATCAGCTGAGTTAAGATCTACGTTTGGAACCTTGGGTTCCTCTTCAGCTTGAAAAATATCCTGAGTTGTCCTTGGGGTAAAATGAACCATTTCACCGAAAGGCCAATACTCTGATGGTGACAATGGTGAATTGACGCGATCCCAGTCGATGGCATCCATGTCTAGATGCAATGACCATGATGGATTGGTCGGATTGCGGATGGGTGCGGTCAAATCAATGGAGATCATGTGGATGGAATGAATTTGGTCTCCAGAACCGCGGGTGTGATGACTTGATTCTTTTAGATGTTCCCTATACTCTGGATCTGGCTCTATGGGAACGGGCACGAATGGATCCTCTCTAGGTGCAAATTCATATCTATGTGTGAAAAGGAAGGCGGGGTCTTCCCTTGGCACTGCTGTCATGATGGGATATCGAGGTGGACGATGCTCATCTTGAATTTTGAACCATAGGTCTAACACTTGGTCCCACCTCGCTGGGTCTACGTGCCATTCATGTCCTAACAGTATACCCATCTGTACCATTAGATCTTCATGAGATATAGCGTGGTGATTTTGTCGTGCATGTCTGAGATAGATCATGTCAGTCTCATCTTCTAAATCACTTTCATAGATCCAAAATTGTTCATCCCCTTCAACATCTGTTGCTTACGACGTTGAGGACTCTTATTGTTCCAATGAATTAATCTGGTCCCATTGCGATTGTTCCACTCTTAGTGGAGGGACCTGATTCTCTTGGTACTGTATTTTTTCATCTGGAACCTCTAAAGGGAACAGTTTCAGAAAGATGTCTGGTAGCGTTTGATGTTCTCTTTGAGGATTAATCTCCGAACTTTCGCCTCTCTCTAGCAAAGAAGAGGGATTACTGTTGCTGCCAGGGGTGTTTGTTGACCATGGGAGGTAGTCTCCCAATGTGTATTCCGTATTCGGATTGGCATAAGGACCCAATGCCAATCCCCCCTTGTTGCCTATTTCTAGGCCTTGCATATTTTCAACCAAGATGTCTAATGGCAGAGGATGGTTGAACCCTACCCTTGACTTGTCATATGGCATCTGATATCTTGGTTGGCAAAGGATCCACATCCCTTGCTCATATCTGCCGAGCCCGTATCCATGCCAATTGCATTGGACAAGATATTTTAGGGCAAATTCTAGGTTTGACAGATAATTGATGTTTTCAACAAAAGGCTCTTCGTCTGTTTCCTTTTGTTGGCATGGTTCAAGACCATGATCAAAGCCCCCATACACAAAATTTGTTTGGTTCGGTGGGTAGCCTAGAGGGACGATTGTTCCAATGGGAAGGCGAGGTCTTCCCATGTCTTGTACTGACTCTAGTGTGGGGGTTGCCACAACATTTTGCACTAAGTATTCCCCTAGGCCTGTACTGGCCATTTCAACAGTGATTGTTGATGATTGGGTGGGAGGAAACGGTAGTCCTTCCTGAGTCCATTCCATGTTTGGTGGTTCAGGAATCTTGGTTTCCGTTGCGTTGGGCACTTCCTCTGTTGTTATTGTTAAAATTGTGGGCAACCTTTCTTCTAAGGGCTTAACCTCTTCCATGATTTGTTTTCCCTTGTCCTTCTGTTGGGCCATGATAGGTGGCATTGATGATGAAGTAGTCGATGATGAAGTCTCACCTGGCTGGGATTTTGTTTTGTTGGCCACCAGTGGTGCCTGCGGTATTGGACCTTGTTTAGATGGATTTAATTGGAAATCCAAATGCGTTGAAGGGAGGGTCGATTGAGGTATGAATTGTACCGCATTGCAATACTTGAAGGGCTCGAAGTCCATTGGGACTACATGTATTTCTCCTTCATAAGCATACTTCAAGCACTGGTGGGTGCTCGAAGGGACACATTTCATATCCCTGATCCATGGCCGCCCTAGCAGTATATTATAAGCCATTTCACCTTCTTGTACATGGCACAGTGTAGGTATTGACTTTTGTCCTACCTAGACTGGCAGAACAACTGTGCCAACTATCGAGCATATTGCATCATTGAAAGCTCGGAGTGTGTACGTGGAGGCTGTGATGTGAGAGGCTGGCAGCTTCAAATGCTTCAAGGCTGCAGTGGTTATGATGTTACTGGACGAGCCAGTATCTATCAGCACTCTCTTGTACGAAATTTCGTTGACCCGCGCGATAATGTGCAGGGGTGGATCTGCCATGTCATTTGATATTTTTTTGACCTCATCTTCTCTGAATGTGATGATCGGCTTCGTACATTTTTTCACATGTCCCACGAAGGCGTTGAAAGAATTTGCCTTGTGGGGTTGTAATTCAATGGCTTTTAAAATGTCCATAAGAGATTCTCTATGGGGAGCTGATTGTTGAATAAGCTCGTAGATGGACAGCTTAGTCGATGTGGTCCGCAAACTCTGCGTGAGTTTGGTTCGTATCGTGACCTCAGGTCTAGGCATAGGTAATTGCGTTGGGCGTTGTTGAGGATGTGATTTTGTCGAAACTTCCCTCGTAGCTACCTCAGGGGCAGTTGCCAGGTACTTTCTGTTCCTTGTTACTATGCTAATCATTCCCACAAATACTTGTGTGGGAAGATCTTGTCGCACCTCGTTAATCTGGAGTGGTTTTGTTTGTGCCTCGTGGGATGGCAAGGGGTCCTTGAATACCCCCATTTGTTGGTTTTATGGTGCAATGGGGTTGTCCACAACCAATGTTCTATTGTCGATCAAATCCTGGACTAGGTCTTTGAATTTCCAGCACCCATTCAAGTCATGTCCTCTGCACCTATGGAATCTACAATACAATTCCTATCTGTACCCCCTAGGCTTGGGAATGTTAGGGTCTATAATTTGGATTTCCGATAGAGTGACTAAATTTTCCGCTGACAAGCGGTCAAATAAGGGGTCCCTAGACTCTGCATATGGGGTGAAATTTCGCTTAGGGCGACGTGGGTAATTTTGCTCCTGTCTTCTATTATCTCTTTCATAAGCAGGAGGCACTGCCTGGTAGTTAGCCTTTTGAGGCTGCGTTTCTTGCACAGGTGCGGGAACATTTATCGCAACTTGGTTGACTGCAACGTGTTGTGGTTGCGTTGTTCCAGTTTTAGTGGTTTTATTCTACTCTTTCTTCTTAGGCTTGGCAATTGCGCCTTCACCTATCTTAATCTCTTCTATGACTCTGGCTTGCGCCAAAGCTTCTTCTAAGTTGTCGTATTGTCACAGTAACAATAGACCAAAGATTGATTTTAAGCAACTTTTTGCGAACATCTGCGTGAGATCAGACATAGGAGGACGGTAGGGTAACCTAGAAAGCAAAGCTCTCCATCGATTCCCGTATGCTGCCATTGTTTCCTCTTCAAATTGCTTGAGGCTCGCTAAATCACTTAGTGATGCCTTATTCCTTGTGTTGAAGGCAAAGCGTTCAAGAAACGCGTCTACTAATTGATCTAAATTGCTTATCTTGTGTTTGGACAGTTGTGTGAACCAATCCGAGGCAGGGCCTGCGAATGTGGTTATGAATGTTCTAAGCAACAATGCGTCATTATATTGCATGCCGAAGCATTGGCTTAGAAATCATGTAACGTGTTCCTGTGCATCCTCTTCACCTTTAAAAATTGCCAATTGAGGCAACTTGAAATGTTCGGAGTAAAGAGGTGTAGGCACTGAGGGATGCACTGGATTACTGCGGAGTAGACGTAATGTGGGTTTTTTATGCCCACTAGCTTTTGTCTCCACAGACTCCAAATGCTCCAATAGCACTTGGTATGCATCAGAAGATTTTATTTCTTCCTCTCTTGTTCGTTCTTGTTGCAAGTTACGGTAAACTGGAGGCCTATGGAGGGGTGGCCGAATGGCATGCTTCCTGCCTTGATGGGGAGTTTCAACATATTCCTCTTCCGGTTCATACTCCTCGTAAAATTCTTGAGGAGTCTCTCGGGCGAAACCTATGACCCCGATCAAGCTCTTGCTGAAGGTACCCATCATTGTTTCGGGGAGTTGCCTCCCTCTCGAATCTATGGGGTCTTGGAGGCAGAGCTTGACAAGGTCATGGAGACCTGTCCTACACCAACGGATTATGCCTCTCATACTATTTAGCTCTTTGGATGCGAGGGGTTGGCCCCCTCTCAGGTATTTCATAGCGTAACTCATCTGCTTCGCATTGCATGCGCTCTCTATCCAAGCGATGTCGATATTCTATCTCCTGATGACTTTGTTTAAGCCGCATGATTTGGTCTTGACGGGCGGTATATCTGGCGACAGCTGGGTCAATTTGGTCTACCCTATTTTTCTCAGGAGGTTTGAATGTTTCTTCTATGTGTTTACCTCAAGTTTGCTGGTCTACGGTCTCAATGGGTCACTTCCCTCTGTTGAGGTAAGCGGTATGTGCTCGAGGTTCTGGCCTCAAGGGGTGATCATGATATCCTACTTGTGCAGAAATGCAAGGTTCCCGCGTTGTTTGTCGCCCTCGAGGAATGTGATGGCTTTCCTCGTACTCCCTTTCACGAGTGTAAAGGGGGTGGGCGGAGTTAGGTCGCCCTATGTGAGGAGCCCTGTGCTCTGGATTTGGTCTCTTTGTTTTGATGATAGGTAAATAAGGGATGCCATATCCACGTTGCCCCTCCAAATGGACGGTGTGCCTGTCTAGCGCTTCATCACACGGTGGCCACTCATGCCTAACTTCAAGAGGTGATTCTCTATTTATGTCAAGGTCTACATGTAAGGCATATTCTCGAAAGGGGCTGCTTTGAATAGGCATACCCCACCGAGGATTCTGAATTGGATTATTTTGTAGGTTAGACCTATAAGGCGGTATGACCAAATCCTTAGGACTGAAGTGAAGGCGACTTGTGCCTGCTTTTTGTGTACCTTTCGGAGCTTTTGCCCTTGATTGGGCTTGACTGCGGGTGTACACCAATACCGCAGGCACCACTGGTGGCCAACAAGACAAAATCCCAGCCAGGTGAGACTTCATCATCGACTCCTTCATCATCAACGCCACCTATCATGGCCCAACAGAAGGACAAGGGAAAACAAATCATGGAAGAGGTTAAGCCTTTAGAAGAAAGGTTGCCCATAATTTCAACAATAACAACAGAGGAAGCGCCCAACGCAAAGGAAACCAAGATTCCTGAACAATGGACTCAGGAAGGACTACCGTTTCCTCCCACCCAATCATCAATAATCACTGTTGAAATGGCCAGTACAGGCCTGGGGCAATACTTAGTGCAAAATTTTGTGGCAACCCCCACACTAGAGTCAGTACAAGACATGGGAAGACCTCGCCTTCCCATTGGAACAATCGTCCCTCTAGGCTACCCACCGAACCAGACAAATTTTGTGTATGGGGGCTTTGATCATGGTCTTGAACCATGCCAACAAAAGGAAACAGACGAAGAGACTTTTTTTGAAAACATCAATTATTTGTCAAACCCAGAATTTCCCCTAAAATATCTTGGCCAAAGCAATTGGCATGGATACGGGCTCGATAGATATGAGCAAGGGATGCGGATCCTTTGCCAACCAAGATATCAGATGCCATATGACAAGTCAGGGGTAGGGTTCAACCATCCTCTGCCATTAGACATCTTGGTTGAAAATATGCAAGGCCTAGAAATAGGCAACAAGGGGGGATTGGCATTGGGTCCTTATGCCAATCCGAATACAGAATACACATTGGGAGACTACCTCCCATGGTCAAAAAACACCACTGGAAGCAACAGTAATCCATCTTATTTGCTAGAGAGAGGCGAAAGTTCAGAGATTAATCCTCAAAGAGAACATCAACGGCTGCCAGACATCTTTCTGAAACTATTCCACTTAGAGGTTCCAGATGAAACAATATAGTACCAAGAGAATCAGGTCCCTCCACTAAGAGTGGAACAATCGCAATGGGACCAGATTAATTCACTGGAACAAGAAGAGTCCTCAACGTCGCAAGCAACAGATGTTGAAGGGGATGAACAATTTTGGATCTATGAAAGTGATTTAGAAGATGAGACTGAGATGATCTATCTCAGACATGCACGACAAAATCACCGTGCTCTAACTCATGAAGATCTAATGGGACATATGGGTATACTGTTAGGACATGAATGGCACGTAGACCCAGCGAGGTGGGACCAAGTGTTAGACCTATGGCTCCAAATTCAAGATGAGCATCGTCCACCTCGAGATCTCATCATGACAGCAGTGCCAAGGGAATACCCCGCCTTCATTTTCACACATAGAGATGAATTTGCACTTAGAGAGGATCCATTCGTGCCCGTTCTGTGAGAGCCGGATCCAGAGTATAGGGAACATCTAAAAGAATCAAGTCATCACACCCACGGTTCTGGAGACCAAATTCATTCCATCCACATGATCTCCATTGATTTTACTGCACCCATCCGCAATCTAACCAATCCATCATGGTCATTGCATCTAGACATGGATGCCATCGACTGGGATCGCGTCAATTCACCATTGTCACCATCAGAGTACTGGCCTTTCGATGAAATGCTTCATTTTACCCCAAGGACAACTCAAGATATTTTTCAAGCTAAAGAGGAACCCGAGGTTCCAAACGCAGATCTTAACTCAGCTGATGATATCCATTTAATCCCAACTCCACATCAGTTGGAGGACGGATCCCACATGTCAGTCGAGGAGACGACTGACGTAGACATCGGCTTAGATCCAATGAATCCATGGATTCTCAAGCTGGGGGTAAGCCTTTCCCCCGAGGAGCAAGCCGATTACATTGGCCTTCTTAAAGAAAATAAGGAGGTTTTTGCATGGTCGTACAAATATATGCCAGGGCTAGACCCGCAGCTAGTCATGCACAATTTAACGCTTGATCCGAAAATCAAGCCTGTAAAGAAAAAACTAAGAAAGATGCACCCAACAGTGGCCTTGATGGTCAAATACGAATTGCAAAAGTTTTTGGATGCATAATTTGTCATCTGCATGGATTATCCGCCATGGTTGTCCAACATGGTTCTCGTCAAGAAGCCCGATGGGAGGATTCGCATATGCACCGACTTTCGAGACCTAAACAAAGTGAGTCCTAAGGATGATTTCTCCTTGACAAGCATCGACGCATTGGTAGATGCTACAGCAGGTCACGAAATGCTCTCCCTAATGGACGGTTTCTTAGGATACAATCAAATTCGTATCAATCCTGAAGACCAACTCAAAACGGAATTCACAATGCCTTGGGGGACATTTTGCTATAAGGTCATGCCTTTTGGCCTTAAAAATGTTGGCGCTACATACCAACGTGCTATGACGTATATCTTCCATGATTACATGCACAAAACTTTGGAAGATTACATGGATGATTTGTTAGCCAAGTCTCTCTTGCGCTTAGAACATCTCGGTGACTTAAGCAAGATTCTCGATCGCCTCATAGAGCATAAGGTCAGACTGAATCCCAAGAAGTGCGTGTTCGGTGTCACATCTAGAAAACTCTTGGGTTTTATAGTCTCAAAGAGAGGCATCGAAGTGGACCCAAACAAAGTCAAGGCAATCCTTTAAATGGCTCCCCCAACCACTATCAAGCAGCTTAGAAGTCTGCAAGGAAAGGTCGCATCGATTAAACGCTTCATAGCACAATTATCTGACAAATGCCGACCCATGAACAAATTATTGCACAAGGGGGTCACATTTCATTGGGATGACTAGTGCCAGTCAGCCTTTGACGAAATCAAACAGTACTTGGCTTCACTGCTAGTATTGGCACCACCTAGACCAGGAGTGTCGTTCTACTTATACATCTCAGCTACTGAGGTGGCACTGGGAGCCATGCTAGCCTAGAAGAACGAACTTCAAAAAGAACAGGCTACTTACTATCTTAGCCGCACCCTGGTCAGTTACGAACTTAACTATGCATACATTGAGAAACTCTGCTTGGCAGTGGTGTTTGCTACCAAGAGGCTATGCCACTACATGCTAATCAACACTACGTATGTTGTGTCTAAGGAGAATCCATTGTGATACATGATGAGTAATACTTATCATAGTAGTCGCACGGTGAAATGGATCATGTTGTTGACAGAATTTGATATTGAGTTTATTGGGCAAAAATCTATAAAAGTACAAGTCATAGCCGATCAACTAGCAGAGGCTCCTCTTGAAGATGATCAGCCTCTGGTCATAGAACTACCCGATGATGGGGTCTTCCATGTCTCAGAATCGCCAGATTCTGATGAGCCTGAGTCTTAGGCTGACATAACCTTATTTTTCGATGGTTCTAAATGTGAGCAAGGTGGTGGCGCAGGAATTGTATTCTTCACACTGCAGGGCGCTCCAATGCCCCTGTCATTTAAATTAAACTTCCAGTGCACCAACAACAATGTAGAATATGAAGCCTTGCTCCTAGGTCTTCAAACAACAATCGCCATGAACATCAAAAGATCGAACATCTTTGGTGATTCGGCGTTAATCGTCAATCAAGTCAAAGGGGTATATCAATGCAAATGCCCAGTTCTAAAGGCCTATAAAGCCCTCATGGACAAATTCTTGGCAAAACTTGAGTGGTATGACATCGAGGCACTCCCTCGATCATCGAATCGTTTTGCGAACACAATGGCCTCCTTGGGGTCACTAATCCCGCAAGACCTTTCCGGTGATATAACAACCATTCAGGTCAAAACCTTATCGCAACCCGCGATGGAGCACACAAGCTCAGACTTGACACCAGGAGTCCACATGATCTAGATCGAACCATCTTTGGATAAGTTCTTTCGAATCTGAGACTGTTTGAAACGTGCCAACTGGGGGTCTTTGTTTTCCCCCACTCCCATTAATATCAACACAACGCTATTCTTACAAGTTCTATACCATTTAGCGTTTGTTAGGGAAGAACTTCAAAAGGGATTGGCTGTTCATACTATCGAGGTTTCTAATCAACAGGCCCATAAGAGATTACCTCAAATTAGGTAATCTTCCCTTTGGATTGACGCATGTCGCAAAATGAACATTCAAGAAAAAAGCGGCTAAGTATGTCTTGATAGGAGACATTTTGTATCGTCGAAGCTATGACGGAATTCTTCTTCATTGTTTGGACCAGTAGGAGTCCACTTGGGCGATCGCCCAAGCACATGACGGTACATGTGGTGGCCACTTTAGTGGTATGGCCATCGTAAAGCGCATTCTTCGCATGGGCTATTATTGGCCATCTTTAGAGCGAGATTGTTGCGAGTATGTCAAGAAGTGCGTAAAGTGTCAACATCATGCTAATTTGATGCACATACCTTCCAGGCCCTACTGACAGTCCAGTCTGCTTGTCCATTTTCGTAGTGGGGCCTCGATCTAATCGGAAAGATCTCCCCTACATCGTCAGGCCGTCACACGTTTATCATAACGGCCACAGAATATTTTACCAAATGGGTGGAAGCAATTCCGTTAACCTCAATGAAAGGACCCCGTATTGCGTAGTTCATATTGCATCACATCATATGTCATTTTGGTATTCCATCCAAAATAATCTCGGATAATGGGCCATCATTCAAGAACAAAGACGTGTGTGCTTTAACCACAAAGTACAAAATTCAGCACAGCTTTTCAACACCCTATTATCTGCAAGCAAATGGGCAAGCAGAGGCGTCAAACAAAATGCTAGTCGCCATCCTTAAAACCATGTAAATAAAGAGCTTCTTAAATAGCCTATAGTGCAATCATCACAAATGTCATTCATCCATTTCACCTCGCATATCACATAGACATCAAAAACATTTACATTCATCATAACATCTGCATTCATCAAAATAAATAAACATGCATAACAAAAATCACATCATCACATGTACAAAACCAAAAATAAAAACGGTATATATATATATATCGTCAAAAATATGCCCACAGGCTACAAAACCGGTCCTCAGACCCTGCAATCATATCCAAAAACCCAACCTAAGGCGTCAACCACCATGATCACGTAGGATCGGTGCGACGGGAACTACCCCCCGTGGTGTGGGTCCTACGAGACCCTGCAGGGCGGCTACTACTAGCCCCCGCATCATGCCTGCTATGACCCCCCTCATCTACCCGCCTGTGATGAGATGATGCTGACTGCTCAGTCAGACTATCCCTTGTCCGCCGCGAAGATCCACCGACCGAAGGCTCAGGAAGCCACCCACCAAGGCGGATGACCTCCCTCTCCAAGTCTATCCGGTATAGACACCACTCTGCCTCTCGTCGATGATAAATAGACAATGCATCATTGCACTGTGCCAAAACTCTATCCCGCTCTGCCAACTGAGCCTGTAGAAGATCCCTCTCCTGCTGTGCATCTCCCAACTCTAGATCCTCATCTCCCAACTGAGATTACAGTAGCTCTGTCAGTCATGCAATCTCAACGCCTACATCCAACCCCACTTCCTCTATGTCTATCGGACGCATAGGACTCACGGGGATAGTAGCCTGCTCAGGCTCCCACTGCTCCTCCACATCCTGCATGTCCGACTACTTCGGAACACCCAAGTCCACATCCTCATCTCCCACACCCACCATGTCTGCATCATCCAATGGACCCCACCAATCACTGCCTGCTACCTCAGCATCCTCCACTACCGCCTCCATGCCACCTAGTGGCCCCTCTCCTCACCAGCGTCGCAATACCCACCACGAGTCATACTCAGTGGTAGTCTCGATGTCATCCACATCTGGGACCTCAATCACTGCATCGGACTCCTCGCCCAATGGTGCGGTGACCGGTGGCTCCAGATCCCTCTCATCTCGTCGTCGATAGACCACGGGCTCACCAGGCAACCCCTGGCGCACCCCAAACTGTCGTGTAACCCGGTGATATGAAAAGAACTCATGCTCCGTCCCGTGTCGCCCAGTCAACCACCGCTCCCTGCGTACCCGTCTGAGCCACTCTCCAGCCTCAGGCCAGGCTAGACAGTCTTGATAGGGACACCAAAACACCTCCCCTGGAGTGAGCCGAGAAAAGGCATCAGTGTAGTGCTCAACGACATCTGCCCAACGCCGACTTCGCTCTGCTCCCTGGACCGTCACCACAAAACTGCATAACCAGTCTCCTCATCCTCCATCATCGCCCGAGTCATCCACGGTAACCCGGTAGGCCTCTCAACAGCTATGTGCTGCCAGCCCCAGCACTACAATAGAAAACTGCAACTGACACCCTTTCGCTGTCGACAGCGGACCCCGTACAGCTCCCCGTAGAGCTGTGCCAAAAAATAATGTCCCCATTTCAGAATCAATGGTGCCTCTATCGGGCACTCTGCCAACTGCCACACCAAATCTAGTAGGTTCCACGGGAACCTCACACTTGATGAATCAGGGAGAAGAATGTTAGAAACGAGGCCCATCAAGAATACGTGCCTCAATCCTAACACCCCCCTCTCCTGCCACCAGCTAACCAAAATCCCGCCAGCTTGGCAATCCACATCGACTGTCTCCACTGGTTTTGCTACACCCAGCTGCCGCCCATGCCCAAAACATCTCGTAAGTATAGCAGTCCGCTGATCAAATGGTGATGTCCTAATAGGCAGACCATCTATCGGAATCCGAAGCAACCGATAGACGTCCTCAAGAGTCACAGTCATCTCCCCTGTCGGGAGATGGAAAGTATTGGTCTACGGATCCCAAAGCTTGATTAGGGCCATCAGATAGGCTTGATCTAAAACCATAGGCTCCAGTCGAGCCGCCTGCTTGAGCCCAAGGGCATCAAGCCATTCCCAGTCATCATCGGTCAATGCCAACCGCGCCTCAGTAAATGCAGCAGGTACACGGTACCGGATCCTAACAACTTGCAAAGCAAAAAAAAAAAAAAATCAACACAAACATAAAAAATATATATATATATATATATATATATATATATATATATATATATATATATATATATATATATATGACATATCAAATTTTTAGTTCTAGGGTTTCTAACCTTAACTGTTAAACAAAAACATCACAAAAAATCTTAAAGTTTTGAAAAGCGTCAACACAAAAACAATGCATTAAATAAAAGCAAAATAAACTCTAGGGACACTTACAGGTTTCGCCTCGGCTTCGCCGCTCGAACCAGTTTATGCACTCATGATGGCAGAGAGAATTCTAGCAGCGCTTCACTTTGTAGAATTACCTCCTCCTCCCAGAGCTCCAAAATCGTAAGAAAAAAATGACACAAATGAGCCCAAAATCAAGTTTTGGCCATTAAATAGGCCTTTTGCACTGGAATTCATCCTTGACTAGGACGAGTGCTCTGATTAGTGCTCGTACCACCCAAGGATGAATTCTTCAGCTTGAATTCGTCCCACCCAGGGACGAATTCAGGCCAGCACAAAAAAAAAATCAAAAAATGACTAAAAATGCACTAAAAACAGATAATAAAATTGCCCGACAGGATTGCTACTGCACCTGACAACAAGGGCATACAAAATCAACATTGGAGTCACAAATTGTCACTATCATACTCCCTAAGAAGGCTGCCATAGCTGGACCGCTCCATGGGAAGACGTATTTTAGACAATTTCATCTCCAAACGACATCACAAAAGGGTCAAAGCCCACTCAAAAACAGTACAAAATTCAACAAAAACAAACAGCAAAAAAAACATGGCCAAACATAAGTGCTCTCACACTTAACCTCTTTGCAAAGAAAATTGATGTCGAGGTCCAAATTATCGCTCTCCTACTTCCCCAAGAAGGCTAACATAGCCGGACCGCTCCACGGGAAGTTAGATTTTTGATGATTTCACCTCATTACGACATCACCAAAAGGGTTAAAACCCACCAAAAATAGGTCCAAATGTTGGAAAAATTGCACACGCTTAACGGTAAACCCTCTAAAGGCAACCTTGCACAAGTCATCTTGGGTCAAGTGACTCGTCGCTTCTCTCATGAAGGTCATTCCCTCATCGATTCGTCGCTTGAGGGGGTAGTCACACTTAGTCACCAACCAACAATCACACACCTAATTAAGGAAAATGACATGCATTCAAAGAATCATTTACAAAGACAATCACGCTCCTTCTTGGGGCAGTAAACAAGCAACAATCAAATCAATCAAACACTTGGCATTTCGTGAATCATGAACACAAGGTTCCCCCTGAGGATAAAAATGCCCTTTGCCTGTTCATGACTGATCAATGTCTAAGTTCAAGTCACACCTCAACAAAACAGTTTAATACTTGAAATCAAATTCCTTAGCTCGTCAGAAGCAAGGATTCAAGAATGCATGCCCTTTCCATACTTGGGGCATCAAAATTTGGTTAGGTTACCAAGAAACCCTAATCATTCGTGCTTTAGTTATCTATTTTTGCTCAGCACTGCATCACCCGCAACACTTCCCAAAAAGGGGCATCTGTAGACACCAAAATAGCACCAATCCGATTATGTGACTACAAACACTGATCGCTTTGACAAACACAGCCCCAGGGCAGCCCTCAGAGGTTAAATAGTGGTCTTAACCACTTTCATAGCAATTTTGTAAGGTCAAGAAGAAATTTGGCACACTTGGACACTTTGCCCAGTATTCGTCCCACCCATGGATGAATTCAAAATAGAATTCATCCCACCCCAGGACGAATTCTGAATCCGTCCCTGGGTGGGACGAATTCTAAGCTTAACGGGAAAAAAGACAAATGGCACCAAGTGGCAGCCCAGAACAGTCAGTTGATGACTCCTGCCTTGCACGCGTGTGTAGGTGGACAGAGGGGCCGTTAGAAGACTGTCACAAAAGGCATTTATCAAAGCCCAAGTCAACGGAGGACTCCCCTCCCTCATGGGAAGACAATACTGCCACATGGCGCCTATGACCAAAACATGGCATTTGTGCTTCCCTCCCAAAAGAGACCCCATGGGTCTATAAAATGTGGGACTTTTCTCACCCAAAATAGACAGGTTGAAGGAGTTTTCAAGCAACGAAGTGCTGCTGAGTTGAAGACCCACTTGCATCCCTTTTGGTTCACCTTCCCACATCCACCAATCTCTTTTGCAAGGGAGGTTGTTGGGTGGCTTTTGGAAGCTTGAACCTGACCCAAATCCAACACATGGACACCTGAACCAACCAATTCACCGACCCCCCAATCCTAAAAGGTTTTGGGCCCATCCCTAGTGGATTGGTGCTAGAATCAAGTGCCAACGGTGGGAGGCCCACTTGGGCACCCCCGCACTTTCTAGGTTTTAGAGAATTCTAGATTACTTTTTCAGGTTGCATTTTGTGTTATTATGTTTGGTTAACTCGCAGCTGCAATTTCATACCTTTTGGTCAGATTCAAGTATGTTTTGTGTTGCTTTGTTGTTTCACTGACTTGCAGGTGGCGAGATCAAATTCCCGAGGGTAGAGGCCAAATTGGGAGAATCCGACCATCTGGGTCGTCCCAAAATGGCCCCAATTACATAACCCCCTTGTTTGTAGGTGTTTTGTAGGTCTTGGGAATCGACATTGGAGCAGCAGCAGGTCGGCTTCTTCAACACAGAAGAATTCGTCCCACCCAGGGATGAATTGCAGTAAGAAATCGTCCCACCCAGGGACGAATTCCATAATTCGTCCCACCTAGGGACGAATTGCAGTCGGGAATCATCCCACCTAGGGATGAATTCTAGTTGAAGGCAGATTGGCCAGCTGTCTTAGTGGCAATGGCCTGTTGGTAACATTTTCTGTCTTCTGGCAAGTTTTCAGGCTGTTTAGAATCATTTTGTTTACTGTTTTAGATAAATTTTTGCATGCATCCTTTGATGATTTTAGAAGAACGAACACTCTTCATTTGCAGCAGGTGCTACTGACATATTTTTTGTTTCTTTTTTCACAGGAGGAGCAACAGAGGAAGAACTCATCGACATCAGCAGCGGCATCATCTTGGCCTGCCCATTGCAATCGTGGGCACGTGGAAGGAGGAAGACTAAGTCAAACATTGTAACAAAGACAAATTTAATGCTCCTAGCCCCTAAAAAGGGAGGAGACGTCTATGTAACCGAGGATAAGATATTTGAATAAAGAGGGCTGTGATTTCTTTACATCTTTTCTTTCATTTTCAAATTGTCTCCTTTCTTCATTTTTGTGCATAGGATTAAAGCGTTACATTTCGTCTTATGTTGCATAATTAGTGCTCCCTCTGCTCGAAATCTCGTGCTTTCAGTGGCGATCACGGTCTCCTCATCATCGGGTAGTTCTATGACCAGAGGCTAATCGTCTTCAAGAGGAGCCTCTACTAGTTGATCGGCTATGACTTGTCCTTTTATAGAATTTTTCCCAATAAACTCAATATCAAATTCCGTCAACAACATGATCCATTTTGCCGTGCGACTACTATGATAAGTATGACTCATCATGTATCACAATGGATTCTCCTTAGACACAACATACGTAGTGTTTCTTAGCATGTAGTGGCGTAGCCTCTTGGTAGCAAACACCATTGCCAAGCGAGTTTCTCAACGTATGCATAGTTAAGTTCGTAACTGACCAGGGTGCGGCTAAGATAGTAAGTAGCTTCGTTATTTGTGAAGTTCGTTCTTCTAGGCTAGCATGGCTCCCGGTGCCACCTCGGTGGTTGAGATGTATAAGTAGAATGGCACTCCTGGTCTAGGTGGTGCTAATACTGCGGCGAAGCCAGAATCTTGTTTGATTTTGTCAAAGGTTGATCGGCACTCGTCATCCCAATGAAATGTGACCCCCTTGTGCAATAATTTGTTCATGGGTTGGAATTTGTCAGATAATTGTGCTATGAAGCGTTTAATCGACGCGACCTTTCCTTGCAGACTTCTGAGCTGCTTGATAGTGGTTGGGGGAGCCATTTCAAGGATTGCCTTGACTTTGTTTGGGTCCACTTCGATGCCTCTCTTTGAGACTATAAAACCCAAGAGTTTTCCAGATGTGACGCCGAACATGCACTTCTTGGGATTCAGTCTGACCTTATGCTCTATGAGGTGATCGAGAATCTTGCTTAAGTCACCGAGATGTTCTGAGCGCAAGAGAGACTTGGCTAACAAATCATCCATGTAATCTTCCAAAGTTTTATGCATGTAATCATGGAAGATATATGTCATAGCACATTGGTATGTAGCGCCAGCGTTTTTAAGGCCAAAAGGCATGACCTTATAGCAAAATGTCCCCCAAGGCATTGTGAATGCCGTTTTGAGTTGGTCTTTAGGATTGATACGAATCTGATTGTATCCTGAGAAACCGTCCATTAGGGAGAGCATTTCGTGACCTGCTGTAGCGTCTACCAATGCGTCGATTCTTGGCAAGGGGAAATCATCCTTAGGACTCGCTTTGTTTAGGTTTCAAAAGTCGGTGCATATGCGAATCCTCCTGTCGGGCTTCTTGATGGGAACCATGTTGGACAACCATGGCGGATAATCCACGCAGATGACAAATTGTGCATCCAAAAGCTTTTGCAATTCGTCTTTGACCATCAAGGCCACTGTTGGGTGCATCTTTCTTAGTTTTTTCTTTACAGGATTGATTTTTGGATCAAGCGTTAAATTGTGCATGACTAGTTGCGGGTCTAGCCCTGGCATATCTTTGTACGACCATGCAAAATCCTCCTTCTTTTCTTTAATAAGGGCAATGTAATCGGCTTGCTCCTCGGGGGAAAGGCTTACCCCCAGCTTGAGAATCCGTGGATTCATTGGATCTAAGCCGATGTCTACGTCAGTCGTCTCCTCGACTGACATGTGGGATCCATCCTCCAACTGATGTGGAGTTGGGATTAAATGGATATAATCGACTGAGTTAAGATCTGCGTTTGGAACCTCGGGTTCCTCTTCGGCTTGAAAAATATCCCGAGTTGTCCTTGGGGTAAAATGAAGCATTTCACCGAAAGGCCAGTACTCTGATGGTGACAATGGTGAATTGACACGATCCCAGTCGATGGCATCCATGTCTAGATGCAATGACCATGATGGATCGGTCAGATTACGAATGGGTGTGGTCAAATAAATGGAGATCATGTGGATGGAATGAATTTGGTCTCCAGAACCACGGGTGTGATGACTTGATTCTTTTAGATGTTCCCTATACTCTGGATCTGGATCTACGGGAATGGGCACGAATGGATCCTCTCTAGGTGCAAATTCATCTCTATGTGTGAAAAGGAAGGCGGGGTCTTCCCTTGGCACTGCTGTCATGATGATATCTCGATGTGGACGATGCTCATCTTGAATTTGGAGCCATAGGTCTAACACTTGGTCCCACCTCGCTGGGTCTACGTGCTATTCATGTCCTAATAGTATACCCATCTGTCCCATTAGATCTTCATGAGTTAGAGCGCGGTGATTTTGTCGCGCATGTCCGAGATAGATCATCTCAGTCTCATCTTCTGAATCACTTTCATAGATCCAAAATTGTTCATCCCCTTCAGCATCTGTTGCTTGCGACGTTGAGGACTCTTCTTGTTCCAGTGAATTAATCTGATCCCATTGCGATTGTTCCACTCTTAGTGGAGGGACCTGATTCTCTTGGTACTATATTGTTTCATTTGGAACCTCTAAGGGGAACAGTTTTAGAAAGATGTCTGGCAGCCGTTGATGTTCTCTTTGAGGATTAATCTCTGAACTTTCGCCTCTCTCTAGCAAAGAAGAGGGATTACTGTTGCTGCCAGGGGTGTTTGTTGACCATGGGAGGTAGTCTCCCAATGTGTATTCTGTATTCGGATTGGCATAAGGACCCAATGCTAATCCCCCCTTGTTGCCTATTTCTAGGCCTTGCATATTTTAAACCAAGATGTCTAATGGCAGAGGATGGTTGAACCCTACCCCTGACTTGTCATATGGCATCTGATATCTTGGTTGGCAAAGGATCTGCATCCCTTGCTCATATCTGCCGAGCCCATATCCATGCCAATTGCATTGGCCAAGATATTTTAGGGGAAATTCTGGGTTTGACAGATAATTGATGTTTTCAACAAAATGCTCTTCGTCTGTTTCCTTTTGTTGGCATGGTTCAAGACCATGATCAAAGCCCCCATACACAAAATTTGTCTGGTTCGGTGGGTAGCCTGGAGGGACGATTGTTCCAATGGGAAGGCGAGGTCTTCCCATGTCTTGTACTGACTCTAGTGTGGGGGTTGCCACAACCTTTTGCACTAAGTATTCCCCCAGGCCTGTACTGGCCATTTCAACAATGATTGTTGATGATTGGGTGGGAGGAAATGGTAGTCCTTCCTGAGTCCATTCCATGTTTGGTGGTTCAGGAATCTTGGTTTCCGTTGCGTTGGGCGCTTCCTCTGTTGTTATTGTTGAAATTGTGGGCAACCTTTCTTCTAAGGGTTTAACCTCTTCCATGATTTGTTTTCCCTTGTCCTTCTGTTGGGCCATGATAGGTGGCGTTGATGATGAAGCAGCCGATGATGAAGTCTCACCTAGCTGGGATTTTGTCTTGTTGGCCACCAGTGGTGCCTATGGTATTGGACCTTGTTTAGATGGATTTAATTGGAAATCCAAATGCGTTGAAGGGAGGGTCGATTGAGGTATGAATTGTATCGCATTGCAATACTTGAAGGGCTCTAAGTCCATTGGGACTACATGTATTTCTCCTTCATAAGCATACTTCAAGCACTGGTGGGTGATCGAAGGGACACATTTCATATCCCTGATCCAAGGCCGCCCTAGCAGTATATTATAAGACATTTCACCTTCCAGTACATGGCACAGTGTAGGTATTGACTTTTGTCCTACCTGGACTGGCAGAACGACTATGCCAACTTTCGAGCATATTGCATCATTGAAAGCTCAGAGTGTGTACGTGGAGGCTGTGATGTGAGAGGCTAGCAGCTTCAAATGCTTCAAGGCTGTAGTGGTTATGATGTTACCGGATGAGCCAGTATCTATCAGCACTCTCTTGTATGGAATCCCGTTGACCCGCACGATAACGTGCAAGGGTGGATCTGCCAGGTCATTTGATATCGTTTTGACCTCATCTTCTTTGAATGTGATGACAGGCTTCGTACATTGTTTCACATGTCCCACAAAGGCGTTGAAAGAATTTTCCTCGTGGGGTTGTAATTCAATGGCTTTTAAAATGTCCATAAGAGCTTCTCTATGGGGAGCTGATTTTTGAATAAGCTCGTAGATGGACAGCCTAGCCGATGTGGTCCGCAAACTCTTCATGAGTTTGGTTCGTATCGTGACCTCAGGTCTAGGTGGAGGTAATTGCATTGGGCATTGTTGAGGATGCGATGTTGCCGGAACTTCCCTCGTAGCTACCTCAGGGGCAGCTGTCGGGTACTTTCTGTTCCTTGTTACTATGCTAATCATTCCCACAAATCCTTGTGTGGAAAGATCTTGTCGCACCTCGTTAATCTGGAGTGGTTTTGTTTATGCCTTGTGGGCTGGCAAGGGGTCCTTGAATACCCCCATTTGTTGGTTTTTTGGTGCAATGGGGTTGTCCACAACCAATGTTCTGTTGTCGATCAAATCCTGGACTAGGTCTTTGAATTTCCAACACCCATTCAAGTCATGTCCTCTGCGCCTATGGAATCTACAATACAATTCCTCTCTATACCCCCTAGGCTTGGGAATGTTAGGGTCTATAATTTGGATTTCCGACAGAGTGACTAAATTTGCCGCTGACAAGCGGTCAAATAAGGAGTCCCTAGACTCCGCATATGGGGTGAAATTTTGCCTAGGGCGACGCGGGTAATTTTTCTCCTGTCTTCTATTATCTCTTTCATAAGCAGGAGGCACTTGCACGGTAGTTAGCCTTTTGAGGCTGCGTTTCTTGCACAAGTGCGGGAACATTTATCGCAACTTGGTTGACTGCAGCGTGTTGTGGTTGCGTTGTCCCGGTTTTAGTGGTTTTATTCCACTCTTTCTTCTTAGGCTTGGCAATTGCGCCTTCGCCTATCTTAATCTCTTCTATGACTCTGGCTTGCGCCAAAGCTTCTTCTAAGCTATCGTATTGTCATAGTAACAATAGACCAGAGATTGATTTTAAGCAAATTTTTGCGAACATCTACGTGAGATCAGACATAGGAGGACGGTAGGGTAACCTAGAAAGCAAAGCTCTCCATCGATTCCCGTATGCTGCCATTGTTTCCTCTTCAAATTGCTTGAGGCTCGCTAAATCACTTAGTGATGCCTTCTTCCTTGTGTTGAAGGCAAAGCGTTCAAGAAACGCGTCTACTAATTGATCTAAATTGCTTATCTTGTGTTTGGGCGAGTTGTGTGAACCAATCCGAGGTAGGGCCTGCGAATGTGGTTATGAATGTTCTAAGCAACAATGCGTCATTATCTTGGATGCCGAAGAATTGGCTTAGAAATCATGTAACGTGTTCCTGTGCGTCCTCTTCACCTTTAAAAACTACCAATTGAGGCAACTTGAAATGTTTGGGGTAAAGAGGTGTAGGCACTGAGGGATGCACTGGATTACTGTGGAGTAGACGTAATGTGGGTTTTTGATGCCCAGCATATTTTGTCTCCATAGACTCCAAACGCTCCAATAGCGCTTGGTATGCATCGAAATATTTTATTTCTTCCTCTCTTGTTAGCTCTTGTTGCAAGTTACGGTAAACTGGAGGCCTATGGAGGGGTGGCCAAATGGCATCCTTCCTGCCTTGATGCGGAGTTTCAACATATTCCTCTTCTGGTTCATACTCCTCGTAAAATTCTTGAGGAGTCTCTGGGTGAAACCTATGACCCTGATCAAGCTCTTGCTGAAGGTACCCATCATTGTTTTGGGGAGTTGCCTCCCTCTCGAATCTATGGGGTCTTGGAGGCAGAGCTTGACGAGGTCGTGGATACCTGTCATGCACCAACAGATTACGCCTCTCATACTGTTTAGCTCTTTGGATGCGAGGGGTTGGCCCCCTCTCAAGTATTTCATAGCGTAACTCATCCGCTTCATGTTGCATGTGCTCTCTATCCAAGCGGTGTCGATATTCTATCTCCTGATGACTTTGTTTAAGCCGCATGATTTGGTCTTGACGGGCGGTATATCTGGCGACAGCTGGGTCAATTTGGTCTACCCTATTTTTCTCAGGAGGTTCGAATGTTTCTTCTATGTGTTTACCTCGAGTTTGCTGGTCTACGGTCTCAATGGGTCGCTTCCCTCTGTCGAGGTAAGCGGTATGTGCTCGAGGTTCTAGCCTCAAGGGGTGATCATGATATCCTGCAGGTGTAGAAATGCAAGGTTCCCGTGTTGTTTGTTTCCCTTGAGGAATGCGATGGATTTCCTCATACTCCCTTTCATGGGTGTAAAGGGGGTGGGCGGAGTTAGGTCGCCCTATGTAAGGAGCCCTGCGCTCCGGATTTGGTCTCTCTGTTCTGATGATAGGTAAAGAAGGGACGCCATATCCACGTTGCCCCTCCAAATGGACGGTGTGCTTGTCTAGCGCTTCATCACACGATGGCCACTCATGCCTAACTTCAAGAGGTGATTCTCTATTTATGTCAAGGTCTACATGTAAGGCATCTCCCGAAAGGGGCTGCTTTGAATAGGCATACCCCACCAAGGATTCTGAATTGGATTCTTTTGTAGGTTAGACCTATAAGGCGGTATGACCAAATCCTCAGGACTGAAGTGAAGGCGACTTGTGCCTGCTTTTTTTGTACCTTCCGAAGCTTCTGCCCTTGATTGGGCTTGACTGCGGGTGTACACCATTGTGGTGCTTCTATGCTACCTAAACATATTTTTATATTTTTTTATGATGATTTTTTTTTACACTAAGCTTAATTAAGCACACACATTCACAAAACCGTGATTATATCTTTTAAGGATTATTGGTGTGCCCTAAACTGGTTTAGTGTATTTTGATGTTTTGTTTTGTTTTTGTAGGTTTTGAAGATCGTTTAAATGCATTATGACGGCTCATATAACTCCCAAAACGGTAGCCCCTTCAATATACCAACCCGATCGATATACCAACCTCTCTATATACCCGCCCTTATGAGAGGGAGACTATAGGTACGTGAGAGCAGAAGGTACATGGTACGTAGGTGGTACGGAAGGGGGATTGTCTTGTTAAAGGCACCTACCATAGAAAACTTATCCTCGCGCGCATAGGAATCACCCCAGTGACACTCGGTCTATCTTCGTCAGGATTTACGCCTAACAACAGTTGACAATCGGGAAATGGATGCAAATCAAGCCAAGGTGGTGATGAAATCCACCAATGGTCTTGATCAAGGGCTGGGGTCTTACGACCAGCTCCTTGGTTTAAAATTATTGCGTGGAGTGTGTGAGATTCATTTTATTTAGCGAAAATGAAACAAGCATGAATGATTTTCCCTAAGTATGCAGGATAAAATGAAAACAGTCAAAGAAACAGAAAATAGAAACAGAAAATTTAACAGAGATGATAAAATCCCTACCTCTTCTCTGCCTGCTCTGATTACTTCTAAATTTCTATTTTGAAAAGTTGCAGATAGAAATTTGTCCCTCGGTGAGACGAATTGTAGAACAGAATTCGTCCCTCCCAGAGACAAATTTGCATTCATCCCAGGGTCAGACGAATTGCAGAACAAAATTCATCCCTGCCAGAGACGAATAGCAGTCTGCAACAAAAAAATGTACTTGTAAAGCACAAAACACAAAAATTTAATTAGTTTATGTGATTTTAAAAACCAGGGAACAGGGTCCCACCATGATCGCCACTGAAAGCACGAGATTCCGGGCAAAGGAAACACTAATTATGCAACATAAGACGAAATGTAACGCTTTAATCCTATGCACAAAAATGAAGAAAGGAGACAATTTGAAAATGAAAGAAAAGATGTAAAGAAATCACAGCCCTCTTTATTCAAATATCTTATCCTCGGTTACATAGATGTCTCCTCCCTTTTTCGGGGCTATGAGCATTAAATTCGTATTGGTTACAATATGTGACTTAGTCTTCCTCTTTCCATGTGCCCACGTTTGAATGGACGGGCCAAGACGATGCCGCCGCTTACGCTGATGAGTCCTTACCTCTGTTGCTCCTCCTACGAACAAAGAAACAATGAATATGTCAGTAGCACCTGCTGCAAGTGAAAAGTGTTTGTTCTTTAAAATTAATGAAATATGCATGCAAACATTTATCTAAAATAGTAAACAAAATGATTCTAAACAGCTTGAAAACTTGACAAAAGACATAAAATGTTACCAGAAGGCCACTACCACTGAGACAGCTGGCCAATCTGCATTCAACTGGAATTCGTCCCTGGGTGGGACGATTTTTGACTGCAATTCATCCCTGGGTGGGATGAATTCTGGAATTCGTCCCTGGGTGAGACAATATCTGACTGCAATTCGTCCCTGGGTGGGACGAATTCTTCTGTGTTGAAGAAGCCGACCTGCTGCTGCTCCAATGTCGATTCCCGAGACCTGTAAAATGCCTAAAAATAAGGGGGTTATGTAATTGGGGCCATTTTGGGACGACCTAGATGGTCGGATTCTCCCAATTTGGCCTCTACCCTCGGGAATTTGATCTCGCCACCTGCAAGTCAGTGAAACAACAAAGCGACACAAAACATACTAGAATCTGACCAAAAGGTACGAAATTGCAGCTGTGAGTTAACCAAACATAATAACACAAAATGCAACTCTGAAAAAGTAATCTAGAATGCTCTAAAACCTAGAAAGTGCGGGGGTGCCCAAGTGGGCCTCCCACCGTTGGCACTTGATTCCGGCGCCAATCCACTAGGGATGGGCCCAAAACCTTTTAGGATTGGGGGGTCGGTGAATTGGTTGGTTCAGGTGTCCATGTGTTGGATTTAGGTCAAGTTCAAGCTTCCAAAAGCCACCCAACAACCTCCCTTGCAAAAGAGATTGGTGGATGTGGGAAGGTGAACCAAAAGGGATGCAAGTGGGTCTTCAACTCGGTAGCACTTCGTTGCTTGAAAACTCCTTCAACTTTGTCTATTTTGGGTGAGAAAAGTCCCACCTTTTATAGACCCATGGGGTCTCTTTTGGGAGGGAAGCACAAATGCCATGTGTTGGTCATAGGCGCCACGTGGCAGTCTTGTCTTCCCATGAGGGAGGGGAGTCCTCCGTTGACTTGGGCTTTGATAAATGCCTTTTGTGACGATCTTCTAATGGCCCCTCTGTCCACCTACACACGCGTGCAAGGCGAGAGTCATTAACCGACCGTTACGGGCTGCCACTTGGCGCCATTTGTCTTTTTGCCCGTTAAGCTTAGAATTCGTCCCACCCAGGGACGAATTCAGAATTCGACCTGGGGTGGGACGGATTCTATTTTGAATTCATCCCTGGGTGAGACGAATACTGGGCAAAGTGTCAAAGTGTGCCAAATTGCTTCTTGACCTCACAAAATTGCTATGAAAGTGGTTAAGACCACTGTTTAACCTCTGAGGGCTGCCCTGGGGGCTGTGTTTGTCAAAGCGATCAGTGTTTGCAGTCACATAATCGGATTGGTGCTGTTTTGGTGTCTACAAAATGAGAAATATATCTCTTGTAGCTCCTCAATCAAGATAATTATAATCAAACTTTCATTTTGTACATATGTTATAATTGATGGAATATTTTTCTAAAACTTCCCTTAAGTCCCTTTATATTGCCCAACATCTCACAAAATATCTTTGAAATAATCAATTGCTTTCTTCTAAATATTTTCTTCTTCCATAATATTATTTCATCTAAAGTAAAAAAAAAATTGATAGAATTAAAAAAAAAGTCTACTTGGGTTGTAGAATGAAAGAATTTGGTATCTACATCTCATTCTTTAATAAATATTTCCCTAGAGTATTGGAATTAATATGGCTAGTTTTTCTTCTTTTTTACTATGATAATTATAAAGTAATCATTTTAAATGACTACTCATTCTTAAATATATTATGATAGTCATAATGTAATTTTTGTTTCATACAAGTATCATAGACCATTCTATTGGTTTTTGTTGGTTTTTGGATTATTTTCTAGAAATAAATAGAATCATGCATTACCCATAATTGATGAAAAAATAATACAAAGAAATAAATGCACATGATATAAGGGGTTATTTGTATAAAAGTAGTTATATCACTAAATTAAAAAATAATACACTTAAATCATTAACCAAAATTTTGATATGAAGGGGTATTTCTACCCATTTAGGTCACCCGTAGGTAAGGTTAAGAAATTGATATTTAGGATAAATAATATAATATTACAAAAATTCCTTTACAATATTTATAAGCACCCAAAGGGATTATACAAACAATATAACACAATGTACATTGTGGCCTCAAGTGAAACGCAACTGCCACATATCTTATGCAACAAATAGTATGCCCTAAAATTCAAATTACATGCAATTTTTTTTTGAATACCTATAGATAAAATATTGATTTAATTTCTTCCCTTCATAACTTTTTTTAACATGAGTTCACTATTTCTCCATTTCTTTGTAAAATAAAAAATAGAAATAGAATTTCTAAAATAGACAAAAAATTAATGTCCTAAGGCAAAAATTGACAAAATACTAAAACTACAAAACATGATTTATAATACAATTTAAGTGCCTAAATTTATAAGGTAGAATATAATTTTCTTGTTTAAGTGATTCTAAGAGCACTTCCAAAAAGCTACAATGGTGTAAACTCAGCTACAAGAGACCAATGAAATGGACTCCAATCACATAACACAAGTGCAATAATGGAAGAAAACTACCAATTGATATTCTTCTCATTCCTGAATTCACACCCCTTATACAAAATATTACAATCCATCAAATAGCAATCGAAAACCAAAGAAACCCTAAAAATATCTTTTTTCTAAAAAATGCTAAATATAGATCTTTTTCCTAAAAACTGCTAAAAATAGAAATGAGTCGGATTGCACCCAAATTTGGTGCACACATACCTCTTACAATAATTAACCTTAATTTAAAATATTAGGTCTCAACTTAAGGTATAACAAAATATAATAAACTTCTAATAGCCAAAAAAACCCAAAAACCTGGGAACCTATTCTAAAAGCTAATTTTGGGGCACTAGATGTCGGATTTAGGTCCCAAAAAAATGATTTTTGGAGGGTTAGGAGGATCAAAGATCATCCTAATGTAGAACATGCACGTGGAACCACATGTTAAATTTCAAGGCAAATGGGCGTACGGTTCACAAGTTATGGCTCCGACAAGGTGCATCATACAAGCATCTAGTCACATATTTACAAATTCTTAGTAAATATATAAATGAGTTATTTAATATACTACAAGAGTATGAGGTAGAGAATTTATTCAAATATGAAATGCCTAGAAATTCCTTAGTCTCAAAATATAATCCACATGAAATTATTGCTTCATTCTCAAGGGATAGTTCAAAATGGAATAATAGATATTGTCAAGTTTGTAGAAATAGAGGGCATAGTACAAGTTATTATTGATTGAATCCAAAAAATCAGTATCAAGAAAATCAAATAAATTTTGGAATACAATCAAATAGGTCATTTCAACCAAGACAATATCATAATCAATATATATTGTATGAGTAACAATTTAAGTGTCTAAATCAATACAGTTAACCTCAGTTACAATATAGGGAAGGAAATCAAAAGGGGCACTTAGCTCAAGAGATTTAGGAAACTTAAGAACTAGAAGAAGCTCCAATAATACTACTAGATGACTCATAATTAAGACAAGAAAATCAATGACAACACCAATTAATATCCCTTTGCTATCCCTCATTACTAATTTCCCCTTCCTTCCCATGGTTCCCTATAGAAGCTCCATCAAAATTAAGCTTTAGCCATCCCTCCGTAAATAGATATAATTTTACACTTATTCTATTTTAATGGGTGTTTATCACAATTTAAACTAGAATAAGGTCTCAATATTTTCTAATATTCACCTCCTTTGCTAATTCCCTAATTTCATTAATCCTTAGGGTTTTAACATTTTTCACTATAGTTGCCCAAATTTTCCACTTTATTATTAAGAAGACTATTTTTCTGCTTAAGTTTTATTTTTTTATGCTCCAGGAAAATCCCCCAAGAATAGTGGAAAGAATTTATAGCCCATGTATTATTAAATCATGCATTCTTGAAGGGATTTTTGCATTGTTATATATAATCCATAATTATATTTGGTAGTACCCAAATGACACTCATCTTAATTAGACATTAAATAATAAAAATGGAATAGCTACATCCTAACAATAAGTGTTCCAATGACTCTTCCTATTCTTCATATATATGACATCTATTAGAAAATTGAAACCCTTTTTATGTAAGTTATATGTTGTTAGGATCTTATTATGCACAATCAACTAAAGGATAAATCCTATCTTTGGTGTTGATTTTATTTTCTAGAGCATCCTCCACTGAAATCCATTTTCCAGCTCAACAAATACAATCTCATAGGTTGATTTTAAACTACAGTATCCATCAAGAGTAGCTCCCCAAACTATAGAGGCTTCACACATATTTACACCTACATGGAAAGACCCTTAATTTTATTTTGAGATTATTTAAATATTCCTCACTATGGTTACAACTATGTAAGTCCTTCCACCTTGACACTCCCTCTTATTGGACCAAATAGTCTAAAACTATACTCCTATACCTATGTTCTAGATATATCTATAGTTCAATTAACTCTAAATCTAAGCTTATGGGTTGGTTCTCCAACCATGCATCCTACCAAAATGAACCAACCTACAACTCCTAATATTCTATTGAATTCATTTCCATAGTATCTTTATTTCCTCTATCATATGGTTCCATAGAAATGAGCCTTTACAGGAATATAAAATAATTAATATCATATCTTATTGGTTATCTAAGTACTTGTTATTTAGTATTGTAAACCACAAAGACTATCCTTCCTTCATTATTCTACATCCTACTTTAGAAACTAAGATATTATTTTCAAATATAATTACCCTTAATCTCAATTGTACTTTAGATTTTAATCTGTATACTTTTTCCCTTGTGATAAGGGGATTCTGCTCTTCCTCTACACTTGACCACAAAAAATTATTTTACATGTTTTCGACATTGTTTATAGCTTTTGGTATTATCATAAACATATATAAGATATAGATTGGCATGTATTGAAGAGTACTATTTAATAGTTAAAGTATTTTTTAATGAATTAGTAGATTTTCTTTCCAACCTACTAGCTTACATTGAAATTTATTGATCAACATATCCTATACTTGGTCCTTACACACACCTATAAATAGAGGTATTCCTAGATAATTGGATGGAAGGCTTGATATATTATAACATACTACGTTTATAAACCTTCTTTGCCACTTCTTTGGAGTTTTGATGAAGAACACCTTGATATTTTCCAATTTCATCATCTATTTAGATTATATATATATATATATATATATATATATATATATATATATATATATATATATATATATATAATAGTTAGGATCTGTTTGAAATCCTTGGATTCAATAATCAATGATTTCCCAAGTAGGATTGTGTCATCCATAAAACAATATAAGTTATACCTCTCATAAACATAAAATGTCTCAACCCATTTAACTCTTCCATCATTTGGGCTTCACCTAAACATCTCCCGAGGAATTTTGCCATGATAATAAAGAGGTAAGTACAAAGTGGGTATCATTTCCTTAAGAAACTACAACTATCAAAGAAACATATTAGGGATTTGTTTATAACTAAGAATCGTTGTCCACCATAGCAATTTCTCACCCATCTTCTCCATCTACTACTAAACTTAAACTAGCCTTTTTTTTGTTTAGGAAGCACTAGGATACCCTATCATAAGCTTTATTCATATTTGCCTTCAATAGCATTCTTTCCCTTATACTCTACACTTCTAAATGCATTGTTTCATGGAGAGAGATGATACCATCCATTATTTTCCTTCCCTTAATGAATTTACCTTCTTGGCCTAATGTAATATCTAGTTTTTGTTTCAACCTTAATTATCTCACTTTAGTGATGATCTTAGAAACTATATTCCATAGTATTATTCACCTATAGTCCTTATATCCATTCTACCCTATTTATTTGGTATGAGCACTAAAAGGGTGTTATTAAATTCTCTTACATTTTTTCCTAAATGGTGAGACTCTTGAACTACTTTTAATAAATCCTCCTTTACTATATTCCAAAATACTTGGAATAAACCTGCTTATAAACCATATAGGAATAGATATTTTTTCTTTCTCAAGGATAATCTTGCTTCCTTCACCTCCTCTTCACTTACATATCTCACCACATCTTCATTCATTCCCTGGATATTCACATTGATATACATTGAAGAATTCATTTTTTAGCTTCTTCGTCTTTTCCTCCTTTCCTTTAATAATAATTTAGAAATCCTTCCTTCACATTTTGCTTTATTCTTTCTTCACCTATGACTATTTCTCCATCCTCTCATAAGAATTTAGAAATCCTTCCATCACTTTTGTGATTTATCTTTGAGATATGAAAGAATTTATTATTTTCATCTTCTTCCATAAGATATTTATTCCTTGATTCCTACCTAGTTTTATCTCAAGAAAATATAGTGTGACCCTCAAAATGTATCTCCTTCTTTCCATTATATATGGCCCGATCCATCCGAATCATCTTCATTTCCACCTTCAACAAACTTTCTTCCTACCTAAGGCTTTCCTTCTATCTAAAGATGTTTCCAAAGACTTATTTATTGCAAGTCTTCATTTATTTATTTATATGTTTAAATTTCATTGATAAAATAAATATCTTAGAGCCTTATATTAGAATCCTCCACCATGATTCCACTTAAATATAAATATTTGTGTACTGAAGACACGTCTTCAAACTTGAAAGGGATTATACCTTTCCATATTTTCCCAAATTATATAAATAGCAATAGATTATGATTATATCTCATCATAGGCAGACATACTAATGACTACTCATAGTTACCCTCAAACAATTCCATAGAGAGTAGTACTAAATATAGTCTCACTTGGATTGGGGTGTTCCCTATTCTCCTATTAATCCATGTAAAGTAATTACCTCTAAAAGAAATATCATATAGATAAGATCTTAACAAAAGGTTGATATACTCCTCCATGCTTTCTTCCATACGATCCATATTTATTCTCTTAGGTATCAAAGATATGTTGAATTATTAGACTTTTTATCTACTATTCCATCTACTCCAATTCCTTCCACAATATTTTTCTTTATCTATTCACATTCGGAGCTTAAATATTTATAATGAGGAAGGTCACATTTGATAATTTTAAAGTTGTACAAATATTTATACGGTGCTAATTTTTTTACACGATTTTGCCTTCAAATATATAAAAATTTCATAAAGTTAAGATTCCTCCTAAAGCCCTATTCACCTACGCATGATCACTGCCACCTTTATTCCACATATCTTTCTTAATATTCTTTCAAATTATTGCATCCAACTTTATTTATTGAATTAGAACTATATCAGGTTGGTTATCCTTAATCAAGGATCTCACAATCCTATGTTTATTAGGAGTATTCATTCCCCTATAATTCTAATACAAGATCTTTATTTTCTATTCTTTGTTGTGGGCTTCTTACCACTTGAGTCTAAGATCATGTTAATCCCCTCATTAATATGTTTTTCCATCTTCTTTACCCCTTCCATCCCCACATCTTGGGTCTTCTTTGCACCCCTTATTACTCTTATATTCTAGACTTCTTCAAATATTAAGGATCTTTCCTTTACTGGTAGTTCGTCTATACTTATATAGGCTCATATTTATAATATTATTCCTTTTGTAAACACCATTCCGTATATAAATAAAAAACCCAACTCATTTCCACATATAATTAAAGTGATATACATATTCAAAAATTTTAAAGTGACATATTGCATATAAGGAAGGTAGTGTAGTTTCTATGAGATGTAGTATTCTAATCATGGTTATATATCACATTTTTGACATACCAAATAGATTCTATTTTATCCACAACTAAGTTCCAAAGGTTATTCTTCTTTTATTTATTAGAAAAAAGGAATACTCAAATATGCTTATAGAAAATTTCCAATTTTAAAACCTAAAATATTTGCAATGACTCTTTGTAATGCTAGGGCAATATTAAATAAAATGATCTTAAACTTTATATTAGTAATCAAATTTTCAAATTTTCATATCATATAGTATTAACCAAAATGTTAACAACCTTATCATAACATGATAATATTTATTTAAACTCCATGAAATTTCTGACTAAGGGATGACCCAAAAGAAATGTATTATAAAACAATTTGAGATTGGACTTAGAGGTAAAATGTGTTACACCCATAATACCTTTGGCTTTTACTTTCCTATTTTACCTTTAATAAATTTCTCCCCAATACCTCCACAAGAATAAAATAATGATAAGGAGGTTGTAGGTCACCCTAGTAGATTCTACACGTTAGTTAAAAGTATGAAGAATAAATCCATTGATTAAAATAAAATATTTTAGAGTGTGTTATCTACATCTAAACCTTTAACACCAACCTTGATAAAATATATTTTTTCTAGGAATATCATGTAAAAAACACGATCGAACTCTGTCATATGATTACTTTTTATATAGATATATAAATATACCTAGATATTCCATGGAATGAACAAAATATAAGGCCTTCTAATGCGTTGTCGTTAAACACATCATTAATTCTCAATGAATTTGTTAATCCAAGGCTGTGTACAAGGCTATCTACGAAAGAAAGGGTAAACAGGTTTATAACTTAGGTCAATCTAGGGTAACAGGTTTTATTGATGAAACCAATTATGTGGGAGGTTTTAGGACATTATTATCTCTAAATTGCATGAATTAAACCTTAATATAAGTTGTATAATTGAAAACTAATCATTAATTGCATAAATGAAGTCCTAATTACAATTACAGAATGAGACCTAATTATGTTGCAAAAATAACAGTTGCAGAATTGAAAGTCTGATTCTAATTGTAGAAAGGAAATCTATTTACTTTTGTAGCAATGAAAATATACTTCTAACATGGAAATGAAACTATCAAGGCTCTGTAATAGAAGGTTGTCAATCTTTTGTGCAGGGGTTGACGACAAAACATAAAATGCAAGAAATTACAAAAAATAGTAAATTCTAGAAATGGAAGTCTGCAATAAATTGAAATATTTGTTGAAAGTGAGGACTACAACCAAATAATTAATCACAAACCATAAAATAAACTAATATTGCAAATATCATTAGTTGTTTACAAATGAATGAAAGGACAAGTTCTACAACTCATTCTGTTGTAGCAAAATCAAAATAAAAACCTGTTGTTAGTCCTCCTCCTAGGTCTGGAAGTGGCTAGCCTCTTTGTACAGAAGAAGGTACGAGTCTCTCTCTCTCTAGATCTTACTCACACTCATTTACAAGCAATATGAAATAGAAACAATATACTTTTATTGATTTAGAAACATGATTACAATAATGTTGTTGAAAACTGTTACAGGACTGTAATAGTCACTTTTTGATTATCACCTATTACTGATTTCTCTATTTTTTATTCCCCTTACTCTCTACTACTTTCTTACTTCTACCTCTTACTAGCTCAACTTGAATGGGATCCCTATTTATAGATGTCCTACGATTTACTAACAAGCTGAGAATATCTCAAAAAGATCTAATCCTATTATGCTGCAGCAATTTTTGGTTTTTATCTTAGAAGAAGATCACACTTTGATATTTCCATAAATGGTGGATTTGGTTGGCAAGGATGGAAAAATCAGATCTAAGATATTTCACTTTACCCTTTTCAATATTTATTTCCCTTTTTCCAGTGTCATAATTCGGTCCATATGTCAAAAAGCACATTTTGTTTTCATTTCGAAGATAAGTGGCTCATTCTAAAGATACTGCAATTCTCATTTCGAAGATCCGCTCATTCCAAAGACACTACAGTTCTCATTCCAAAGATCCACTCATTATAAAGACACTACAATTCTCATTCTGAAGATCCACTCATTCCGAAGATACTACAGTTCTCATTTTGAAGATCCGCTCATTTCGAAGACATTGTGTTTTCTCATTCTGAAGATATATGTTCATTCCGAAGAGACTTCAGAATGAACAAATGTGGGCTCCTTAAATGATTTCCTCTAATTTTCTCATGTGGGTTACTTCTCAGGATTAGATTCCAATGGTCTTCATCTCTTTCCACATGTGAATTCCATGCCTTGCCATTCATTGGCAGTTGGCTGAAATTTACATGGGAAAACCTAGTTTTTTCTGCACAGTAACAGTTTCCTTAAACTATTGTCAGATTTAGGTAAAATGAATGCTTGAGACATATCAAAAAATGATTAGTGAAATGCTTTTATTAATCTAAGCATATCTCACTTTAGCAAGTCATAACAAAACAACATAAAACTTATACAAAAAGCTATAAAAATTAGAATATAGTATTTTAGATACATTCATCATGCAAATAGTTAATACACAGCATATTGAATCAACTTAACTAGCATATTAGATTAAACATAAGATTTTATAGGCAATTTTAGTGTTCAGAACATGTTATGATTGAGGCATTTCCAAGCCTCATCATTTCCCCCCAACTTATATTGATGCATGTCCCCATGCATTCTGTTGGGCTATGGAATCACATATGTCCATGGTCAAATTCCATGACCTATAGAACAACTTCTTACCTGTATAAAATATCCTATTCTTCTGAAGGTCCCTAAGCCATTCTTCAAATTGTTCATCAGGTTGGGCATCTTCTTCAAATTAGAATGGGACTGGAGTGATGATGGTTGGAGACCTAAATTTGAGACCTATCCAATTATGTTGCATGAGTTCAATCAACTGTATTACTCCTTATTCCCTTCTTATAAACCATTCTAAGTTGATGAGGAAAATGGGTTCTCTTTTTTGTAAGGACATGGAAAGTTCAGCCCACCTGTTTCTACAGACTGATAATGCTGGCACAAAATTGTCATTACAAAAATTATGGAATCTATTCACACAGTCCCTTAAGTTTGTCAAGTACATTCACTTCACATCATCCCTGTTCATCATGGTGAAGTGTTGTCTTGTGATAATGGGGTGATTTGGCCGAATTGCTCTAACTAAAAATTCAGCTCTTGTTTCAATCTCCTTATTTTGCCTCTTTTCTTGGTCCCAATAAAACTAATTTTGTAAGGTGGACATGAATGCCATCAATTGAACATCTCCAATGTAGATCTATGGATGAAACTCTACTTCTTCTGGAATAAAGAAACTGTGTATAAATAGTTCATACAGGAGATTTTTTTGTTCAAAATGGCTGTCAAAGTAATCTTCCAGGAAATCTGTAGTGGTGTCCAATTTATATGGAAGATCTGAACTAATCCTCATGACCTACCATCTGAGGTATTTCTCCTTTAGAATAAGGCTGTAAAATTTGGTTGGTCATCTGAATTGGACTAAAAATTTAGCAATTTGACATAAATCAGACACCTTTTCTTTCAATGCCTGAATTTTTGTTTCCTTGGCTTCTAGTTTTTTTTCTTCTAATTTGAACTTTTCAGTCTTAGTGGCAAGCTTCTCATACCTAATCATCCAGCTGGCTATGTCTACATTGTATTATTCTAAGGACACAATATTAGGTGGTCTGACTACAAGTGGAATTCTAGGTAGCAAATCTATCTGAACCCCTTTTTCTACCAATTCCATTGGTTGTTCATCTGTCAATAATTCTACTTGCGCCCCCTTATGTGCTATTTCTATTGGGTTGTCATCAAATAGTAATTCTACTTACACCTCCTTATCTGATACTTCTACTAATGGTGTAACAGTTTGAAATGTAGGGACATAAATAGGAGTACTTACTTGATCTATTTCATGTTGTTTCTTGGACTGTTGCTGTGCTGGTGACTTATCTCCAATGTTTTTTGTTGTGCTTTTTGTCAATTCTAAAGCAACTTCAAAATGAAAGGGTGCTTCTGAATGAGAAGGCACATATTTAGAATGAAAATATGCTTCTTCAGAATGATCTCCTATGTCTGCCTCAGCAGAGTCATGTGCCCTAGATAAATCCACAAACAGTTGATCCAAATCGTCTTCATCATTGGATATAGTTGGTTTTTTTTCAGACTGTGACAACTTTTCTCTCAGTTCTGTCACTTCCTGGTGTAATTCTACAATTTTTATTTTTTGCATCTCAATGATGTTTGCTTTCTCTTAAATCCATCTTGTATGTGTCTTGGCAACACTCTTTGCTGCTATCAGCTGCTCTATGATATCTTTCTCCTTTGTTTCTACTTCAAAATCAGATGCAGACAAGTTAGCTACAGCAAGCTGCTCTAAAACTGGCTCTTCCTCTGCAACATATGTTTGCTCCCATTCAGGAGGCTCTATGAAATTGTCTATAATTGCATCTACTATTTCTGTAGCTTGTTGAACTGTAGCCACCTCCAGATTATCTTGCCCAACCTCTTCCTCAATTATCTATTTAGGGAATTCTTGGAAGTTTTCAAGGGCTGGTTGTATCTCTGTGACATTTGGGCTACTTTGTCCATCTTCTTGTTCTATGACCTGGTCTGTCATTTCCCTCAAGTGGAGTCTTGTAGACCTCCAAGTTTCAGATGCAAACTTCTTCTTTTTGCTCTATTTTTTGGTGATAGCAGTGGCTATGGGGTTAGTTTCAGATGCCTCTATTTCCCTTGTTGTTTCTTCCCTTGTTGGGCTAGGTGCTTCATTTCTCTATTCTGATAAATCAGTTGCAACTTCAAAAAAATAGACCTTCTTCTATTTTCTATTCTGCTTCCAGTTCCAGATCCTCTTTTCTTTTGCCTTTTTGCTTGTGAATTTGAAGGTTCTAGAGCAAGGTGTTCTGCTGCTGTTGTTGGGTGTGTTTCTGTCTCTGCAATAGCTTCTGTAGCATCTTCTATAGCAACATCAGTAGTATCTATTTCTTCCTCTTCATCCTCATCTCCAAAAATTACATCATTTAAGGTGGAGTAAAACCTCTCAAAGCTCCTAGGGTTTCCTCTAAAATGGTGTTGGCAAACTAGTTTGATAAGACCGTGTGGCGAAGACTCCCTTTTCCTTCCTAAAATATTTTTGCCATGTTTTTTAATTCCTGGTGTAGGTAGAGGGGAAGATTTACCCTAACCTCTGGTTGTTGCCTACCATGTTTGAGATGATTTAAAAATTTTATGTGATGCCTTGACAATAGTACATACTGCCCTTCATAGGTTAGAAATTTGATTACCCATGTGGCTACTTCATCCTAGGGTTCCTGTAGGCTGGCCCTTTTTACCCCCTTGCATGTGTTATTATGTGTTAAATACTCAGGTACTCTATCATTTTCTTCTAGAAATTGATTGAATGTGTTTACCAATGTATTTTTGCCAGACCTAGAAATTGGAAGACCTTCTAATGGCAGCTCAATATTTTGACTCAAAACTTCAGGGGTTACCTCAATAGTCATGCCGTTAATGTGTGCCCGGTTGTTTCTGAATGTGTGGGCAAACATGCTGGACAAGTCTTCAGAGGAGCCATTAAATTTATCCAAAAATGACATAAGCCCTCCATCTTCAAAAATCTACACCACTTTTGGATTTTCTCGAAGATGGGTGGTATCTGCCGGTTCCATTCTTATTTTTTGCCCCATTTTCCTATCTTGGTTCGTCACAAACTACTCTCTTCTACCGCTATTCCTCTGTTGGATCTCTAATTTTTGGTGTTTGCAACTTTGCAGGGTTTCTATGTCATGCAGGGTTTTCTCTATTTTTATTCTTCGAAATGAACCGTAATCTGAGCACTGTACTTCATAATAATATTGCATTAGCAAATATGTCTTCATAAAGAAGAGTGGCACACATTCCTATTTTTTGCTTTGAACACATGTCCATCAACAGTTGCGCAAATGTCCTTGCTATCAGATCCACCTTCCTTACTTTTAGTTTTTCTATTTTTTCTATAGATTCTCATGTGCATGTTTATTAGCATAAAAAATTGGTGGCATACGGTTGGTCACATCCTCCGTGATTTTGGTATTTCCCAATCAGTGCAAAAATAAACCATATGCTAACTGACACGTGTTCCTTTATTGTATGCGTCAAAAGAATTTTCACTTGATTGTATTTCTTTCCTTTTTTGGATGCCACGTGGAGATATTACATTGAATGTCATTTCTAAAGATTATAATTTATTGCAAAAACAAAACTTCATTCCAAAGATTATAACTTCATTCCAAATATTATGACTTCATTTCGAAGATAAGTCTTCATTCCGAAGACAAATCCTCATTCCGAAGATATCTCCTCATTTCGAAGACAAATCTTCTTTCCGAAGACAAATCCTCTTTTCGAAGACAAATCTTCTTTTCAAAGACAAATCCTCTTTTCGAAGATAAATCTGCTGCATTCTGAAGACAAATCCTGCTTCATTCTGAAGACAAATCCTGTTGCATTCTGAAGACAAATCCTACTTCATTCCGAAGACAAAGCTTCATTCCGAAGACAAAGCTTCATTTTGAAGATAAGGCTTCATTTCGAAGACAAAGCTTCATTTCGAAGACAAATCGTCATTTCGAAGACAAAGCTTCATTCCAAAGACAAATTGTCATTCCGAAGATAAAGTGCAACAATCTGATTAAAACAAGTTAATGCAATTTTTTGAAATATGACTGCTTCTATTGATGTTCTGCTGAGAATTTCTGCAACATTTCAAAACAAGTGTAGTTGGTGAATTTGTACAATGATGGTTCAAAAATTTTCAAGTTTATGCATGCCAGAAAACTAGTTTTCATGCATACCAACCCAGTAGTGCCTTGAAAAAGGTTTTCACTGTTGAGTTATTCATTTTTCTCTCTTTTTTTTTTTTTTTACCTCTCATTTTTTTTTTTCTTGATTCTGACTATGCCCATGAAGGAATTTCATGATTTCCCTGAAATCATGCCCATGAAGGAATTCATAATAAAAATTTATTCATATTTTTATTTTTTGCTTTTTTTTCTGATTTTTTTTGTATTTTTTTGTTTTTTCTTGAAATGCATGATCATGCTGATTGTTTTGAAGTGGAAGAGAAAATTTCTTCCACCTGTTGTGTATCCAAACTGTCAAGCTACTGCAATAATTCCTCTTTAGTCAGAGGTGTATGGTACACCCTGATGCGATGTCCATTCACTACCAAATTTCTCTATGACCCATCAATAGGAGATAAATAGACTGCTCCATTGTCAAATACCTCCTCAATCCGATAAGGTCCAAACCATCTAGTTCTCATATTTCTAGAGAAGTCTTCATAGTGAGAATCAAATAGTAAAGCCCAATCTCCTTGTTGAAGTTTCCTCTACTGAATGTGACTATCATGCCAAAATTTCCTTTGCTCCTGAATTACTTCAATTTGATGCAGAGCATCCAACCTAAGTTCATCCAATGCATTCAGCTACAGAATCCTGTCTATCTGTGCCTGTGACAATTCAATTCCAATTTCCAATGTTGTGCGCAGTGTTAGTAGCTCAAATTCAATAGGTAAGAGGGGCTTTTTACCAAAGACTAGTTCATAAGGTGTGAATCTAGTAATGGATTTCCAAGTAGTATTGTAAGCCCATACTGCTTCAGATAATTTATCTAGCCAGTTCTTCCTATGAAAAGCTACTGTTTTTGTTAAAATTTGTTCTAGTTCCCTATTTGTTACCTCAACCAGGCCATTTGCTTATGGGTGATAAGGTAATGATTTTCTATGTTTGATTTCATATAATTTTGTAAATGCTTCAATGAATTTGGATGCAAATTGGGGTCCTTGGTCTGTGGTGATAGATCGGGGAGCTCCAAATCTCTAAAAAATCTGAGTATACAAGAAATCAGTGACTTTCTCTTCATGAGCATGTTTGAAAGCACGCACCTCTACCCACTTTGTCAAGTAATCAGTGCATACTAGAATATGCACCTTTCCCTGAGAAGGTGGATCAATAGGTCCTACAAAATCAAGCCCCCACCTCTCAAATTGCTCTAAAACCAATTGAGGCTGCAGTGGCATTTCATTTGTATGAGTGGGTTTCCCCATTCTTTGGCATGCATCATAATGCCTGATGTACTTTTTTACATCCTTATGAAGAGATGGCCAATAATATCCTGTCCCTAAGATTTTTCTAATTGTGCTTTTTACAGAGTAGTGTCCACCTAAGGGTTCATCATGACAAGCCCTAAGGATATCATACACCTCATCCTTTCGGATGCACCTATGTAACACATGGTCAGTACTGCACTTACAGAGTATACCCTTGATCCATTCAAAAGAAGAACTCTATCTGATCAATTGTTTTTTATGTTTTGAAGTGAAATGTGGAGGAACTTTCCTTGTGACCAAGTAATTGGCTATATCTAAAAACCAAGGTGATTGGACTGATATAGCAAATAATTTTTCATTAGGAAAGGTATCTTCAACTAATTCCCCTCCATCTATGTTCTGTAATCTGGACCAAAAATCTGCTACAACATTAGCTTTTAATGGTTTGTTGATTATAGTGATATCAAATTCTTGTAGCAACAGTAACCAGCGAATAATTCTTGCACTTACCATAGGCTTATTCATCAAATATTTAATGGCGGTGTGATCTGTGTGAATAAATATTTGATAACCTGTGATGTAAGGCCTAAATTTGTTGATGGCATAAATTATCGCTAAGAATTCTTTTTTAGTTGTGGTATAATTTTTCTCAACTCCTATCAAATTCTTTCTAATGTAGTAGATGGCATAGTTTTCACCATTGTCAATTTGTCCTAATGTTGCTCCAATTGTAGTATTGGAAGCATCAGTCTGTATGTGAAATGGTAATGTCCAATTAGGGCCTCTTAACACAGGTGGAGTTACTAATTTTTCTTTCAGAGCTTCAAATGATTCCTGACATCTTGCAGTCCAGGAAAATTCAGAATCTTTAGTCAATATGGCAAACATGGGATTGGCTATTGTGCTAAAGTTGGGAATAAACCTGTGGTAAAAACCAATGTGTCCTAGGAAGCTTTTGACATTAGTCTAAGTTTTAGGAGGAAGAATATTCTTGATAATTTCCACCTTCTTTGGATCAACTTGGATTCCCTGAGGAGAGATGTGATGACCAAGAACTATTCCTTCCTTCATCATCATAAAACATTTTTTTGGATTCAAGGATAACTGGTATGTTTCACAGTGAGCTAAAACTTTGTCAAGGTTTTCTAATGTAAAGTCAAAAGTCTGTCCGCATACTGTGAAATCATCCATGTATATCTTAACACTGTTGGTAGTCAGATCAGAAAAGATTGCTAAAACTGCTCGTTAAAATGTTGCTGGGGCATTAGACAAACCAAAAGGTAAAACCCTATAGGCAAATGTTCTCCATGGACAGGTAAAGGTTGTTTTCTCCTGATATTCAGGTGCAATCTGAATTTGATTATATCCACTAAATCCATCAGGAAAACAAAAGTATATTTTTATAGCAAGGGTATCTAACACCTGATCTATGAACGATAATGGAAAATGGTCTTTGTATGTCACCTTATTCAGTTCTCTATAGTCTACACATATTCTCATTTTTCCATTCTTCTTAGGAACTATAACCAATGGAGAGACCCACTGACTATCAAAAATTGGGTAAATGAATCCTACCTCTAGAAGTTTTTCAATTTCTTCCTTTACAATATCCCTTAGAGTAGGATTTAGTCTTCTCTGGAGTTGTCTTACTGGATTGACTTCTTCAGTATAAATTTTGTGGGTACATATATCAGGGTGAACTCCTGACATATCTTTATAGTTCCAAGCAAAAGCATGAACATGCTTCTGCAAGACAACTATCAATTTGTCTTCCTCTTCCCTAGCAAGCTAGCTGTAAATGTTTAAAAAATTTACTAGCTGGACTTCTATTTGTTTTGTATTTGGAAGGACTGAACTCACTTCTTCATACCTGGTGATTAGGGAGTTAAGAGGACACTGCTGAGATGGGAGGAAATAAGAAATTTATGTTTCATTATTTTCTGATGGAAGCATATTCTGTATGGAACAGTGAGAAGGAAAAATCAAGTGATGGTGCCACCCATGTGGTAGTGAAACAGAGTTTTCCTATGATAACACAGATGGTTCACCTTTAGAATTTTGGTTCTCCTCATTCCTTAACAATTGCTGGAATTTTACTGCTTCTTCTTCTAACCCTTGTTCATGCAGAACATTCATTAGGATAGTTTCATTTTCTGAGTTTTTTGTGTCATGGAGGTCTTCTGTGTGTTCCCTTACTACCAAGGTGGCTAGTGTGGAAATAGCCTCCTATAATTCTTCATCTAAATCAGAAAACCATAACTGACCTAAAAAAATGTTGGAGGGTCTTGCAGGAGGATATAGAGAGATCTATTTTAGATCAATACCATTTGAAATAGTCATTTTTCCAGATTTGCAGTCTATGAAGGTTGCTGCAGTTGCAATCCAAGGTCTTCCTAAAATGATGGGATATCCATATGTTGAATTTCTTGGTTGTAAAACCAAAAAATCTGTAGGGAATTCCCAAGAAGAAACTTCTATAGAAACATCTTCAATGATACCTTCAAGTTTTGCAACTGACCTATCAGCCATTTCTAAAACTATAAATGTGGGGCTGAGATGTTTGAGCTGTAATTGTTTCATTATATCCTTGGTCATGACATTTATTGTAGCTCCTAGATCTACTAATATATTTGATATTGATACTGAACCTATAGTAACTATGATAACTGGACTTCCTAGGTCACTATACTTTGGAGGTAATAGTTTTCCAGATAAAAGATCAGCTATCTTTCCTTCAATCTGAACAGTCTTGGGAAATGCCTTCTTTTTCCTTCCTGCTCTTCTAAGGCACAAATATTGTAAAGTAATTTTAATCATTGGTATATCCTTAATGGCTTGCAATAAGGACAATGATATAGTTAACTTTTTAAGTTCCTTGACCAGGTCTGATTCAAAATTTTCTGCTATGGTATTGAATCTTTCAGGATATGGAATTATCCTTGATGAAGGTAATTGTTATGCCTATGGTTCTATTTGTTCTTCTTATTTCTCCATTGTTGGTTCAAATATAACTAGTTCCAAGGGTTCTTGCTCTTCATTTTCTTTGCTTTTATTGGAAATGGGTTTAGGTACAACTTTTCTTGAATGAAGTTGGATGTTACTACAATCAATAACATTGATTTCAATATTTTCTTCAGCTTCAGCCACATAGAAAGGGGATGCCTGTCTCATGCTATTTGGATTAGTGACTGATTGAGCTGGAAGTTGAGGTTGTTTCACCTATTGTATTTGTTGTGGTTGGTTCTATTTTTCTTGAAATTTTTTATTAGGTGCAGGCAACAAATGCTGATTTTGACCTTGATTTCTTTACTGCCTTGGATAGGACTGGTATTGTTGATTCCACTGTGGTTGATTTTGCATCCAATGTGGATTAGTCTGATTCTGATTCCAAGGTGGATTTTTTTGATTCCATTATGGGTTGTTTTGACTCCATTATGGGTTTTTTTGATTCCAATATGGGTTGTTTTGATTCTTATTCCAGGCTGAATTACTCCAATTTGTTTGTGGCCATTCTTGGGAATTTGTCCATTGAGGATAATTCCAAGGACGTTGGGGTGGTTCTGATTGTCCCCAAGGCATAGTACCAATATTATGCCCCCAATTTGTAGGAAAATGATGGGTATTTTTGTATTGAGATAAATTTCCCCCTTGTTTTGGTCCAATGTAGTTGAGTTCCTTAGTCTGACTTTCTAACACAATTTTGAGTTGTGGTAACAGGTGGCATTGATCAGTTGAATGCCTCTTTGAACAGATACTACAAATGGCTGAGATAGATGTTTTATTCAAAGGAAATTCTTGCAAATCATGTTTATTTCTACATCTTGGGCAATAAATTGCCAAAGGTTCTGTGTTTTTTGCTTTTACAAACATTTCCCCCAAAGTTGTGTTTAATTACACTAGAATATTAGTTTTAAAATTTGCAAGTTCATCTATTAGTTCCTTCACATCAGTGCCATTTGCATTTTTTTTCCTTCTTCCTTGCTTATTGCGAGAGTAATTCCTTTAGAGATCCATAATTTCCTTATTACTGAGAGTATTTACATCTCCTCTTCCCATAAAATCCAATACGTCTCTGGATTCATCTTGCAATCCTCTCAAAAATATAGTTTTGCATAACTCTGGTTCTACAAGTCCACATATCCTTTGAACAAAGGAGAACCTATCAAGATAGTCTTCTAATGTTTCATCATCTTCCTGTTTAATCTTGAATAACTCATCTTTCTTATTCCTTACACGACAATACTCCTGATATTTGTCTAAAAAAACAGATTCCATTTGATCCCAAGTTCGGATGGAATTTTGCTCTAAACTCATGAACCAGCGTAATGCTGAGTCCTTGAGTGTTGAGGGAAAAACCTTAAGTTTTTTATTGTCATTTACATAATCATAGGTTTGACACACTACCTTGAATTCAAACAAAAACTGATCAGGATCTTCAGATACAACACCTCGAAAGGTTGGAAGTACTAAAGGTGAAATAGTCTTCATGGGAGAGTTTTGTGTTGGATTCAAACGTATAGGGTATTCAAATGTTCTGGAAGGTTGAGGAATATCCTGATCATCTCCTTCATCATGGATATAGCCATGTTGGCCATTGCCTCCCTTTGCCATAGTTTTTGGTTTCTTAGTTAAACTTATCCAAATTTCTCTCTCAAGAGGTCCAAGATCCTTTGTTGATAATGAGTCTGACAATTCTTATTTCTTAGGATGTTCTAGTGATGGTGAAACTAGTGATTTTCCTTTCTCAGAATGTTCTAATGATGGTGAGAATGGTGATTTTTCTTTCAATATTTCTGGTAATTCAAACACAGGTGATTCACCCCTTAGGTGTGAAGATCTCCTTAATGAAACAAGCCAAGGATCCTTTTGGGTAATTCTACCTTTTTCATCCATAGACTTACTCATTCATGTTCACTCTAAATGACATAAATTATATGTCAATAGTTGTTATTTTAACCAGCTGTTCTATTCAAATTTTATCCTGAATATTCATAGTTTAGTTTAACTAATAGCTATTAGACTGTTGTTACCTTCTAGTAACACAATTCCTCGACAACGATGCCAAAATGATGCATTGTCATTATACACATCATTAATTCTTAATGAATTTGTCAATCCAGGGCTGTGTACAAGGCTATCTACGAAAGAAGGGGTAAACAAGGTTATAACTTAGGTCAATCTAGGGCAATAGGTTTTATTGGTGAAACCAATTATGTGGGGGGTTTTAGGACATTCCTATCTCTAAATTGCATGAATTAAACCTTAATCTAAGTTGTAGAATTGGAAACTAATCATTAACTACAAAAATGAAGTCCTAATTACAATTGCAGAATGAGACCTAATTATGTTGCAGAAATAATAGTTGCAAAATTGAAAGTATGATTCTAATTGTAGAAATGAAATCTATTTACTTTTGCAGCAATGAAAATCTACTTCTAACATGGAAATGAAACTGTCAAGGCTCTGTAACAGAATGTTGTCAATATTTTGTGCAGGGGTTGACAACAAAACATAAAATGCAAGAAATTATAGAAAATAGTAAATTCTGCAAATGAAAGTCTACAATAAATTGAAATCTTTTCTGGAAGTGGGGATTACAACCAAATCATTAATCACAAAACATAAAATAAACTAAGATTGCAAATATCATTAGTTGTTTACAAAAGAATGAAAGGAAAAGTTCTATAACTCATTCTGCTGCAGCAAAATCAGAATAAAAACCTACTGTTAGTCCTCCTCCTAGGTCTGGAAGTGGCCAGCATCTTTGTCCAGAAGAAGGTATGAGTCTCTCTCTCTCTAGATATTACTCACACTCATTTAAAAGCAATATGAAATAGAAACAATATACTTTTATTGATTCAAAAACATGATTACAATAATGCTGCTGAAAACTGTTACAGGACTATAATAGTCACTTTTTGATTATCACCTATTATTGATTTCTCTATATTCTATTCCCATTACTCTCTACTACTTTCTTTCTTCTACCTCTTACTAGCTCAACCTAAGCGGTAGCCCTATTTATGATGAGCAAGGTGTAGCAAAAAGTATTGTCATTGTTGTCAACACAGAGATAGATCGGTTGATGTACTGGATAGAAAGTTCAGAAGCCATTATGATACAGTGGATAGGAGTTCAGAGGTCATACAGAGCATGCACAGTGAATTTCCAAGAAGACCGAAGTGGCCCATATGCAAAATCTCAAAGAAAAATACAAGTAAGAAAACTGTCATGATATCGCAACATGTTAGAAGAGAGAGAAAGTGCAAGGAAAACTGTCACGATATTGTGACATGTTGAGAAGCTAGAAATACTATCGTGATATCATGACATGTTTTAAGAGAGAGAAAGTGCAAGGAAAACTATCATGATATCGCGACATGTTGAGAAGAAAGGAAAACTGTCATGATATCGCGACATGTTAGAAGAGAGAGAAAGCACAAGGAAAACTATCATGATTTCATAACATGTTGGAAGAGAGAGAAAGCACAAGAAAAATTGTCACGATATCACGACATGTTAGAAGAGAGAGAAATCACAAGAAAAACTATTACGATATTGCGACATGTTAGAAGAGAGAGAAAGCATAAGGAAAACTATCATGATTTTGTGACATGTTGGAAGAGAGAGAAAGCACAAGAAAAACTATCGTGATTTCGTGACCTGTTGGAAGCAAAGAAGGCAAGTAGAAAAACTGTCACAATTTTGTGACATGTTCGAAGAAGAAGTGCATGCAGGAAAAATTGTCACGATTTCATGACATGTTCGGGGAGAAGGCGCAAGCAAGAAAAACTATCGCAATTTCGTGACATGTTTGAAGAGGAAATGGCAAGTGGAAAAAGTGTCACGATTTTGCGACATATTGCAAGGAAGGTTGTACGGATGAAAAAGTGTCATGATTTTGTGACATATTACAAGGAAGGTTGTACAGACGAAAAAGTGTGACAATTTCATGACATATTGCAAGGAAGTTTGTATGGATGAAAAAGTGTCACGATTTCGTGACATGTTGCAGGAAAGAGAGTCCGAAAGAAAAGTGTCACGATTTCACGACAATTTGCAAGAGAGACAGTACAGAAAAAAAAGTGTCGCGATTTCACGATAGGTTCGAAGAGAAAGAGCTTGCAAGAAAAAGTGTCACGATATCGCGACATGTCGGGTTTTAGTGACCCAAAGGGAAGAAAAGTGCTAAGGAGAAAAAGTGTCACGATATCACAACATGTCAGGTTTTCGTAACCCGAAGAGGAGAGAGTGTACGAAAGCAAAAAGTGTCATGATATCGTAACATGTGTTTTCATAGGTGCAAGCCGAGAAGAGGACAAGGAGGCGAAAAGTGTCGCGATGTCGTGACATGTCATGTTTTCATGGTCAATAGCCAAGAAAAAGTCAAAGGGGCAAAAATGTCGTGATATCGCGACATATTGTTTTTGCGTGACAAAAATCTAAAATGAAGAACCCAGCCGAAGTAAAGTTAACTGAAGTAGAACGACAGTTAAAGGGGCAGTTGTAGAGGAAAATCATGCAGCCAAAATAAGAAGAGTTAACTAGACTTAGTGTGACAGTTACAGGTGCAGTTATCAGATAGAAATCATGCAAGCTAAAATAAGAACAAAGCATTAAAGGAAGAATGATAGTTACAGGGCACGTGCTACAGTGAAACCATCGAGCAGCCGTTACACTGTTAGTCCAAAATAAGAGACAAAACTATTAATAGGTTGCATGTAGAAATACTATGCCAAAAAGGAGTTACTCATAGAAGTGGCTATTGATAGTATGCATGAGTAAATACGGAAGTTAAAAATAGAGAGAAAATCCTGTTATAAAAGGAGGTCTGCATGGATATTTAAGGTGCCACTCATAGTGAAAAAGTGCCACCGTATAGATGGAAAGTGCTATGAAAAGAGGGCTATAAGAGTGCCATAATATTGTAGAAAATAGAGCAGTTAGTGAGCAGAGAGGGCTATAAGAGTGCAGTAAGTAGAGCAGTAAGAGTGAGACGTAAGAGTGAGACGTAAGAGTGAGCCGTGAGATAGGGCTGTAAGAGTGTGGTAAGCAGAGCCGTAAGAGTGTGTATGTTTCATGGACAACAAGTTTAGATTGTGATTTGAGTATAGAACATATTGAGTCTCTAACAATTCTCTTAATACTTCTATGATGTTGATGTGAGCAATAGACCAGTGAGGGTCTTGTAAAAGCGAAGGCATTTTTATGTCAAACAGATTCAAAATAGAATTTCGAGTTGGTGCTTGGAATCAGGGGTTGGTGCTCCTTTCTGTTGGTGTAGATAAATTAGGGGTTGGTGCTCCTTCTAGTCGATGCTAGTAAATTAGGGGTTGGTGCTCCTTTTTGTTGGTGCATATAAATTAGGGGTTGGTGCTCCTAAAGTTGGTGCTTTGCAAATGCTAGATTTGGATGGGAGTCCAAGCAATCTATTTTTGAGGAGTAGCCAAAACTTGTGAACCTCGTTAAATATTGTGTTGTGTGATGTTCTCTTGTGATAATTTCTATTTCTAGTTTTAAGTTTTCATTATTTCAGATTTAAGAGTTGCACATTTAAGTTATAAAAAACTACACTAATTCACCCCCCCTCTCAGTGCCATTGTAAGTCTAACAATTGGTATCAGATCTAGGTTCCTAAACAATCTTAATCGGTGAAGGTGATATTGGAAGTGACACAATGGCAGATGGTGAAGGATTCTCATCTAACAAAGCACCTTTGTTTGATGGATCTAATTACGTGTTCTGTAAAATTAGGATGCAGACATATCTCTGTGCTTTGGGATACGACATCTAAAATTTAGTAGAAAGTGGATACAAAATACCCACCACTCCTCCAATCGCTACTACTGATAAGAAACTATTTAAGAATAACTCTAAAGCAAAGAATGCTATCATGTGTGGTTTAGTAGACAGTGAACTGATAAGGATCATGAATTGTAAAATGGCTAAAGACATGTGGGGCAAACTAAGGAGCATTCATGAAAGAGACGATAAGATCAAGGAGGCCAAGTTACAAACACATCAAACTCAGTACAAAGCATTAAAGATAAATGATGATGAGAACATAGAGGCATACATGCTGAGAGTCAATGAAGTCATTAATGTGATTAGAGGACTCGGCGAGAAAATTGAAGACTCTGCAATCGTAAAAAAGATATTAAGATCTCTTCCCAAAAGATTTAATTCTAAAGTATCAGATATAGAAGAAGCTAAAGATCTGAATACTTTTAGTATGGATGAGATGCATGGTTCTTTGACTGCATATGAGATGAGAATAGGAAAGTCTAAACCCACAGACAGAGAACCTACTTTTAAAGCCCATAAAAATACGAAAGCAAAACAAGAATCCGAAGATGAAGAGACATCAGATGAAATGGAAGCAAATTTTGTTTGAAAACTAAAAAGGGGATAAGGAAAATATAGAGGAAAGCTACCATTCAAATGTTTCACCTATGGAGGGGTTGGGCATGTTGCAGCTAAATGCCCACAAAATAAGGAGAATGAAAGTGATGAAGAATCACACCGAGAAAGAAGTGACTGGAAGAAAAAGACAAATTTCAGAAAGGGCAACTTCAAGAAGAAAAGTTTCATCTCCAAGAATGTTAGTTCACCAGAAGATAGTTTCAGTGAGAATTTTGAAGAGGAAACATGTGAAGCTCTTTTCATGGCATTCAAAGAAGAAAACACAGAAGAAGAACAAGAATGTGATGAAAACCTTGAGGCTGAGGCTGTAGTAAATCTAAGAGGTGAGTTGATCACTGCACTTATAGAGTTGAGTATAGAGAGGAAAAAGAACAAAAGATTGTCCAAGAAGTTGGAAGAATATGGGGATGAGATTGAAGATCTCTTCTTACAAGTTCAAAAGGCCAAGAAAATAGAAGAAGCCTTGAAGACACACCTGGATGATGAAGTCGATGTATATAGCAAACGTGAAGAGGAATCTAACAAAGCTATTGTTGATCTAAAGCTGCAAGTAGAAGAGTTCAAAAGGATTGAAGAATTTCTCAGGTCACAGATCAATGAGAAAGAGATTGTTTGTTGCAAACAAGAAGAAGATATTGTTTCATTGAAGAAACTACTAGAAGAGGCCAATATAAATCTCAAATTTGAGAAGAGCGCAGAGTTGCTAGATACAATGATAAAGCAAAAAATAAGCTCCACGACTAAGTTTGGTCTTGGATATGAAGCTGAACAACCTTCATTCTCAAAATATGCAGAGAATAAGAAGTCCATGATTGAAGTATTGAAGCAAGAAAAGTCTAAAGCTGAATCTTCAAAAGGAAGAAAACATCAAAGAAGATCTATAGCAAAGCAACCACAACAAAAGAGGTTCTCTCACTCTCACTCATTTCATAATAATGCTTTTAATGGCTATTGTTTTAGGTGTGGCCATTATGGTCATGAGGCAATTTATTGTGGATTGAATAATAGATCAAAGAGTTATGCTGGTAGAAATACATTTGTTGTTCTAAGTAAACACCATGTGCGATGTTTTAAATGTAACGATCATGGGTACATAGCAAGGTTTTGTCCAAGAACTTATGTATCTTATCTAAGGCAATACTGTAGAGTTTATCAGACACAAAGAATGCAATACAGACAGGGAATAAATCATGTGCACAATAGAAAGAAAAATAATCATCCATCAAGGATGCACAAGAGACAACCACACAAGAGAAATGCTCAAGTTCACAAAAAGGTGCAAAACAGGGATGTAGTTGAAAAACTCAAACTCGTGGTCAAGAAATATTGGAGAAAGATAGAAGAAAGGGAATCACATCTCCTTGGACTGAAGGAGACCACTTCACTATTGCACTAAGCCACTCTAGGTGGCACATCCTCAAGGGGAGCAATCTTAAAGTCTTATTTTAATGCTCCTATGTATGTTTTTGGTTATCTGAGGATGAAAGGCAAGCAGTCGAGTTATTTTTGTATAGTTGTTAAAGTGTGTTTTTAGTTTTTGTAGTGGTTTGAGGAAGTGTTGTGAATGTGTGCAAAGTGAGTGCATAGAGAGAGCGGAGTGCACAAAAAATGCAAAAGGCAAAGACAATCACTAAGTTCGGATGTCATGGTGCAGAGCATGCTGTAGATGCATTCTTGGTTGTAACAGTGGACAAGTTTGAGATTGAGAGCAATAGAGGGTTGATGCTCAGAAGACAGTGTGAAATGAAGTGGTCATGTTTTCGAAGAATTGACGAGCTATCGAAACCACATTCTCAAGGGGAGCATTTATGTATTTGTTTATCTTCTTGCTCTTGTTTATGATTTCTGCTAACTGTAATAATTTTTGCCTAAGAATATTGTGCATGGACTCAGGGGGAGTCTGCATCTGCTCTTTGGTATTATTGTCAAAGGAGGAGAATAATTACAGGTAATTTCACGTGTGTTGCCAAAAATTCCAAAGGGGGAGATTGATGAGCAAGGTGCAGCCAAAAGTATTGTCATTGTTGTCAACACAGATAGATAGATCGGTTGATGCGAGTGGACAGAAAGTTTAGAAGCCATTATGATACAGTGGACAGGATTTCAGAGGTCATACAGAGCATGCACAGTGAATTTCCAAGAAGACCGAAGTGGCCCATATGCAAAAGCTCAAAGAAAAAGACAAGTAAAAAAATTGTCGCGATATCGTGACATGTTGAGTAAGCATGAGAAACTGTCACGATATCATGACATGTTAGAAGAGAGAGAAAGCGCAAGGAAAACTATCGTGATATCGCGACATGTTGAGAAGCTGGAAATACTATCACGATATCGCGACATGTTTTAAGAGAGATAAAGCGTAAGGAAAACTATCGCGATATTGCGACATGTTGAGAAGAAAGGAAAACTATTGCGATATTGCAACATGTTAGAAGAGAGAGAAAGCGCAAGGAAAAATGTCATGATTTCGTGACATGTTGGAAGAGAGAAAGTGCAAGAAAAATTGTTGCGATATCGCGACATGTTGGAAGAGAGAAAAAGCACAAGAAAAACTATCGCGATATCATGACATGTTAAAAGAGAGAGAAAGTGCAAGGAAAACTGTCATGATTTCGTGACATGTTGGAAGAGAGAGAAAGCATAAGAAAAACTATCACGATTTCGTGACATGTTGGAAGCAAAGAAGACAAGTAGAAAAACTGTTGCAATTTTGTGACATGTTCGAAGAAGAAGCGCATGCAGGGAAAACTGTCATGATTTCATGACATGTTCAAAGAAGAAGCGCATGCAGGAAAAACTATCACGATTTCGTGACATGTTCGGGGAGAAGGCGCAAGCAAGAAAAACTATCATGATTTCACGACATGTTCAAAGAGAAAATGGCAAGTAGAAAAAGTGTCATGATTTCACGACATATTGCAAGGAAGGTTGTACGAATGAAAAAGTGTCACGATTTCGTGACATATTGCAAGGAAGGTTGTACGGACGAAAAAGTGTCGCGATTTCATGACATATTGCAAGGAAGTTTGTATGGATGAAAAAGTGTCGTGATTTTGTGACATGTTGTAGGAAAGAGAGTTTGGAAGAAAAGTGTCACGATTTTGAGACAATTTGCAAGAGAGACAGTATGGATGAAAAAAGTGTCACGATTTCGTGATAGGTTCAAAGAGAAAGATCTTGCAAGAAAAAGTGTTGCGATATCACGACATGTCAGGTTTTCACGACCTGAAGGGAAAAAAAGTGCTAAGGAGAAAAAGTGTCATGATATCGTGACATGTCGGGTTTTTGTGACCCGAAGAGGAGATAGAGTGTACGGAAGTGAAAAGTGTCATGATTTCATGACATGTGTTTTCGTGATCAACGACCAAGAAAAAGTCAAAGACCAAAAAGTGTTGTGATATCGCGACATGTGTTTTCGCGAGTGCAAGCCGAGAAGAGGACAAGGAGGCAAAAAGTGTCGCGATGTCGCAACATATCATGTTTTCACGGTCAACAACCAAGAAAAAGTCAAAGGGGAAAAAATGTCATGATATCACGACATATTGTTTTTGCGTGACGAAAATCTAAAATGAAGAACCCAACCGAAGTAAAGTTAACTGAAGTAGAACGACAGTTAAAGGGGTAGTTGTAGAGGAAAATCATGCAGCCAAAATAAGAAGAGTTAACTAGAGTTAGTGTGATAGTTACAGGTGCAGTTACAGATAGAAATCATGCAAGCTAAAATAAGAACAAAGCATTAAAGGAAGAACGATAGTTATAGGGCACATGACACAATGAAACCATCGAGCAGTCATTACACTGTTAGTCTAAAACAAGAGACATAACTATTAATAGGTTGCATGCAGAAATACTATGCCAAAAAGGAGTTACTCATAGAAGTGGCTATTGATAGTCTGCATGAGTAAATATGGAAGTTAAAAATAGAGAGAAAAGATTATTATAAAAGGAGGTCTGCATGGAGATTTAAGGTGCCGCTCATAGTGAAAAAAGTGCAGTCGTATATAGGGAAAGTGTTGCAAAAAGAGGGCTATAAGAGTGTTGTAATATTGTGGGAAACAGAGCAGTTAGTGAGTAGAGAGGGCTGTAAGAGTGTAGTAATCAGAGTAGTAAGAGTGGGACGTAAGAGTGAGGGATGAGACAGGGCTGTAAGAGTGTGGTAAGTAGAGCTGTAAGAGTGTGTATGTTTCATGGACAACAAGTTCAGATTGCAATTTGAGTATAGAACATATTGAGTCTCTAACAATTCTCTTTATGCTTCTATGATGTTGATGTGAGCAATAGACCAGTGAGGGTCTTGTAAAAGCAAAGGCATTTTTATGTCAAAAAGATTCAAAATAGAATTGTGAGTTGGTGCTTAGAATCAGGGGTTGGTGCTCCTTTCTGTTGGTGTAGATAAATTAGGGGTTGGTGCTCCTTCTAGTCAGAGTTGGTAAATTAGGGGTTGGTGCTCCTTTCTATTGGTGCAGATAAATTAGGGGTTGGTGCTCCTTCCAGTCGATGCTAGTAAATCAGGGGTTGGTGCTCCTTTCTATTGGTGCAGATAAATTAGGAGTTGGTGCTCCTTCTAGTGGGTGTTGGTAAATTGATTGTAAAGTTGGTCCTTTGCAAAGGTTGGATTTTGATGGGAGTCCAAGCAATATATTTTTGACGAGTAGCCAAAACTGGTGAACCTCGTTAAATCTTGTGTTGTTTGATGTTCTCTTGTGATACTTGCTATTTCTGGTTTTAAGTTTTTATTATTTCATATTTAAGAGTTGCATATTTAAGTTATAAAAAGCTACATTGATTCACCACCCCCTCTCTCAATGACATTGTAAGTCTAAAAATTTATAGATGTCCTAAGATTTACTAACAAGCTGAGAATATCTCAAAAAGATCTAATCCTATTATCTTATAGGTAATTCCTGGTTTTTATCCTAGAAGAAGATCACACTTTGATCTTTCCATAAATGGTGGCTTTGGTCAGCAAGGACGACAAAGTCAAATCTGAGATATTTCCCTTTACCCTTTTCAATATTTATTTCCCTTTTTCCAACGTAAGAATTTGGTCAATATGTCAAAAAGCACATTCTATTTTTATTCCGAAGATAAGTGGCTCATTCAGAAGATACTGCAATTCTCATTCCGAATATCTGCTCATTTCGAAGACACTACAGTTCTCATTCTAAAGATCTACTCATTCCAAAGACACTACAGTTCTCATTTCGAAGATCCACTCATTCTGAAGATACTACAGTTCTCATTTGGAAGATCCGCTCATTCCAAAGACATTGTGTTTTCTCATTCCGAAGATATTTGTTCATTTCGAAGAGACTTCAAAATGAACAAATGTGGGCTCCTTTGATTTCCTTTGCATTTCTCATGTGGGTTACTTCTCAGGATTAGATTCCAATGGTCTTCATCTCTTTCCACATGTGAATTCCATGCCTTGCCATTCATTGGCAGCTGGTTGGAATTTACATGGGAAAACCCAGTTTTTCTTTGCACGATAACAATTTCCTTGAGTCATGTTGCGATTTAGGTAAAATGAATGCTTGAGACATATCAAAACATGATTAATTAAATTTTGTTATTAATCTAAGCATATATCATTTTAGCAAGTCATAGCAAAACAACATAAAACTTATACAAAAAGCTGTAAAAATTAGAATATAGTATTTCAGATACATTCATCATGCAAATAATTAATACACAACATATTGAATCAAATTAACTAGCATATTAGATTAAACATAAGAGTTTATAGGCAATTTCAGTGTTCAAAACATGTTATGATTGAGGCATTTCCAAGCCTCATCACCTTCAATCCAATGATTAAACCATTAATAATTTGAATACCATAAATTAAAATACCTTGTCACTATGGGATAACTTAATATATAATACTTTTTAATTTATCTTTGCAACATTTTAGATTGTTCTTTAGACCATAATGGAAAGGATTATTAGACAAAAATTATCAACAAAATTATCTTTCTTTCTAGGAATGAAGAAAAAAATTATGAAGTTGGTGTTACTAAAGTATTATTCTTCCTAGACTACTCAATCATAGCCAATATATCAGTATTCGATAAATCCCAAAATTTTTAAAGGAAAATCAATCAAGGCCATGTTACATGTTAGGATGAAATGATAAATATATCTCTAGTAGCTCCTCAATCAATATAATTATAATAAACCTTTTATTTTGTACATATGTTATAATTGATAGAATATTTTTCTAAAGCTTACCTTAAGTTCCTTTATATTTCCCAACATCTCGTAAAATATATTTGAAATAATCAATTACTTCCTTCTAAATATTTTCTTCTTCCATAATATTCTTTCATCTAAATTTAAAATGTTTTTGATAAAATAAGAAGAAAAAGGTCTACTTAGATTGTAGAATGAAAGAATTTGGTATCTACATCTGATTCTTTAATATATATTTCCCTAGAGTATTGGGATTAATATAGCTATTTTTTCTTCGATGCATTATGATTATTTTAAAGTAATCATTTTAAATGACAACTCATTATTCAATATATTATGATAGTCATAATATTATTGCATACAAGTATCATAAAAATAAATAGAATCAATGTATTACCCATTATTGATGAAAAGGTAATACATAGAAATCAATGCACATGATATAAGGGGTTGTTTGAAGAAAAGTAATAATATAACTAAATAAAAAAATAATACATTTCAATAAATAACAAAAAATTTGATATGAAGGGGTATTTATACCCATTTAAGTCACCTTTAGGTCAAGGTTAAGAAATTGAAATTTGGGATAAATGTTATAATATTAAAAAAATCCTTTACAATGTTTATAAGCACCCAAAGGGATTATACACACAATACAACACAAAGTACATTGTGGCCTCAAGTGAAATGTAACTTCCACATATATTAGCACACCCCTTAATCTAAACAAGGGATATGGAGATAGATCCTTATCAACACTCTCCATAGTAAATATCTCCCCATGTGCACAAATGGAACCTTGACCATCAACTTGAATGCGATATCTATTGTCTATTGCGATATCTATTGCATTATCTATGGATAAAAAAATAAATATAAATGATAGAAATATATAGAAGGAATAATAAGGGCGGTTACTTGTAGAAAACCTAAAAATATCTCTTGTTATAAAATTTATTCAATGGATAAGTCATTATTGTTGAGCAAGGTGCAGCAAAAGAATTGCAAAAGTATTGTCATTGTTGTCAACACAATCGATTGATGCGATTGATGCGGTTCGGAGGTCGGTCGAGATCAAGTGCGAGAAAGTTTCAAGGAAAACGAAGTGACCCGATTCAAAAAATGGCAAAAATAGACAAGGAAGAAAAGCGTCGCGATATCGTGACATGTTTTCTGTCGCGATTTTGCGACATGATCGAGGAGAGAGAAGGCGCGGCCGAAAATGTCACGATTTCGCGACATGTCATGTTTTCACTGAGGAGAGAGAAAATGTGTCGCGATATCGCGACAAAAAGTAGGAGAGAGAAAATGCACGCCAAATTGTCGCGATTTCGCGACATGATCGAGGAGAGAGAAGATGCGAGCAAAACTGTCGCGATTTCGCGACATGCTTTGGCAGAGAAGGAAACAAAGGTGTAGCGATATCGCTACATGTTGAAATGAAAGGAAACAAAGGTGTAGCGATATCGTTGCATGATGAAAATACATGGAACTAAGGTGTAGCGATTTCGCTACATGTTGAAACAAGGAGAAACTAAGGTGTAGCGATTTCGCTACAGGTTGAAACAAAGAGAAAATAAGGTGTAGCGATGGCGCTACATGTTGGAACAGAGAGGAAACTAAGGTGTAGCGATTTCGCTACTAGTCAAAAGTGTAGATACTGAAAGATGCGACAATGATATTACAAGTCAAAATTTCATGAAAAAAGACAAGGTAAAAGCACAAGGCAAAAAGTTGTAGCGATTTCGCTACTGCATGGAGCAAAGAGTGTACGGAAGCCAGAAGCGTCGCGATTTCGCGACAAGAAGGATGATGACGTCAGCAAGAGCCGAAAGCGTCGCGATTTCGTGACATGTTCCTTTTATTGGAGTTGGCAAGGAAAGCTGTACGGAAGAGAAAAGTGTCGCGATTTCGCGACATGTTCCTTTTTCGCTGCTGTTGGCAAGGAAGAGTGTACGAAATCCGGAAGTGTCGCGATTTCGCGACAAGCAGGATGATGACGTCAACAAAGTTGAAAAGTGTCACGATTTCATGACAGGATGAAAGGAAAGTTGTTGGAAGCCGGAAGTGTCGCGATTTCGCGACAAGCAGGATGATGACGTCAGCAAAGTTGAAAAGTGTCACGATTTCATGACAGGATGAAAGGAAAGCTGTTGGAAGCCGAAAGCGTCGCGATTTCACGACAGCATTGAGGATGACGTCAGCAAAAGCTCAAAGTGTCGCGATATCGCGACAAGATGCAGGGAAAGCTTCCGAGGGCCAAAACGGTCGCGATTTCGTGACAACTTTCGGGGTGACGTCGGCATAAGTCAAAAGTGTCGCGATATCGTGACGAGTGATGATCGCGAGATAAAACCCGTAGCAACATGCAAGGTGACACGTGTCGAAAAAGCAGATAGGAAAATCATGCAGCCAGTTACGTAAAAAGTAACTGAAGTCAGGCAGACAGTTAATTGTTGACAGGTGTTGGACATGCATTGCAACAGCCAAACATGCATAATTTAAACGCATTCGAAAAGCCGAATTTGAAGGATAATAAAAGCATTCGAAAGGTCGAATTTGCAGGCATTCTAACAGACGTATTTGAAGCATACAGAAAAGCCGAACATGAAGAATCGAAAAGCTTTCGAAGAATCATACATGGAGTTTCGAAAAAGAATTCGAAAAGCCGTATTCGAAGAAATTGAACAGTCAAAGTACATGAAACAAAATTGCCGTATTGCATGGTTTCCAAAAGACGTATTGCAGGGTTTCGAACAGTCGAAGTGCATGGAACCGAACAGCCGTATTGCATGGATTCGAACAGTCAAAGTATGTGATTCGATTGCATGCAGGATTGAAAGGTTATAAAAGAATAACCGTACGAGAGAATATAGTTGCTTCGTTTGTTAGAGAGAAATTGCTGTAAAAGGAGAGTTAGAAAAGAATCAAGAGAAAAATAAGCAGAGCCGTGAGAGTGTGCAGAGTTGAGTTAATTGCAGACCAGTCAGGGTCGTGCATAAAGTGAAGACATTTTTATGTCATTCAAAATTTATCAGAATTGCAGTCCAAGTTGGTGCTTGGTACTAGGAGTTGGTGCTCCATCCGTTGCGGCAAGAAAATTACAGGGGTTGGTGCTCCTTCCGGTTGGTCTTTGGTAAAGTGTTTGTAAAATTGATTTTGCAAAGACTGGATTTGGATTGGAGTCCAAGCGGTCATTTTTGAGGAGTAGCCAAATTGGTGAACCTCGTTATATTGAGTGTTGTGGTTTGCTCTCTTGTTCAAGTTTTTTTTATTCTCTTTATTTCATATTAAATGCTGTAGATATAAAAATTTAATAGCTACACTGATTCACCCCCCCTCTCAGTGTCATTGTGTAAACATCAATTGGTATCAGAGCACAGGTTCCTTGTACAAGCTTAATCGGCTAAGGAGATCTTGGAAGAAACAATGGCGAGGTGGTGAAGGATTTTCATCCAACAAAGCTCCCTTATTTGATGGAACAAATTACACCTTCGGAAACTCGAGAATGCAAACATATCCGAGTGCATTGGGATACGATATTTGGGATTACGTAGATAGTGGATACACAGCACCCACTACCCCTCCAACGGAATCTGCTGAGAAAAAGAAATTTGAAAACAACTCCAAAGCTAAGAATGCCATAATGTGTGGGCTTGTTGACGGTGGAGCGATAAGAGTCATGAGTTGTAAATCAGCAAAGGACATGTGGGATAAGTTGAAGAGCATCCATGAAGGAGAGAGTAAGATTAAGGAAGCAAAATTGCAAACTCATCGAGCACAGTTCGAAGCACTGCAAATGAAGGAAGATGAAAACATAGAAATTTATATGTTGAGAGTCAACGGAATTATTAATGCAATCAGAGGACTTGGTGAAGAAATTGATGATGCAGTTGTGGTGAAAAAGGTTCTCAGAACACTTCACAAAAGATTTAACTCCAAAGTCTCTGCAATAGAAGAGGCAAAAGATCTAAACAACTTCAGCATGGATGAGTTGCATGGTTCCATGATAGACATATGAAATGAGAATAGGACAAACCAAGTCTGCGAGACGAGAGAAGCGACTTTTAAAGCACACAAGAATGTAAAAGCTGAACATGAATACGAGGATGAAGGAACAACTGGATGAAACGAGAAGCCAATTTTGTTCGAAAACTCACAAAAGGAAAAGGAAAATATAGAGGGAAGCTACCTTTTAAATGCTTCAATTGTGGAGGAGTCGGTCATTTTGCGGCCAAATGTCCAATGCGGGGAGAGAACCAAAAATGGTGAAGGGTCACACCAAGAAAAAGGTAGCTGGAAGAAGAAACAAAATTTCAGAAAGAATAACTTCAAGAAGAAAAGCTTCATAACCAAGAATGTCAGCGAGTTATGAAGAAAGCACGGATGAGGAGTCCGAAGAAGAAGGAGGTGAAGCTCTGTTCATGGCACTTGAAGAAGAAAGAACAGGAGGAAAATCGGGGAAGGTGATGAAAATTCCAAGGATGAAGGTGAAGTGTATTTGGAAGGAGAATTGGTTGCTTGCACTTGAAGAGTTGAGTGCGAGAAAGGAAGAAGAATAAAAAATTTTCAAAGAAATTAGAGAATGCCACGGGGACATAATAAACAATCTGAAAATACGAGACGAGAGGAATTCAAGAAAATGTCCGAAGTTCTTGATGAACAATTAAGCTGTAAAGACAGGTTGAATGCGGCAAGCTAGAGGAAGACATCCTTAAGTTAAGGATGCGGTTAGAGGAGATGAATAGAAAATTAAGCTGTTTTCATAAGTTTGAAGAAAGTACTGAAAAGCTGGATAAAATGTTAAATAACCAAAGGCCTTATGGCATCAAATTTGGTTTAGGCTTTGATGAAGGAGAATCTTCAAAGGATTCAAAGAACTTGAATATAGAACCCACAAAGAAAGAAGAAAAGATCAGGGTTGAACCGAGAAAAACAAAATAATGCAAAAGAAAACAATAATGCCGGATTCAAGAAGAATATCGACAAAGATGGATTCACAAAAGTCACACATCCGAGGAGGAGAAGAGTCATGGCTCCTACTTCAAGCTGGCAAAGACCGGCACCCGAGGTTTAATCATGCATTTTTTGGTTATTGTTTTAAATGCAATGCTTATGGCCATAAAATTTCAGATTGCGAGGCATAATGTATCTCAAAGGAATTTTACCAGCGAAATGTTTTTTCTCCTTTAATGAATTATGCGGTTGAATGTTATAATTGTCATAATTTTGGACATATTGCTAGAAGCTGTAGAAGCACTTTTTCATCAAATAATTATCGAGGGCGAGAAAATCTCGGCTAAGTGGGTTGAAACAAAACCAGAAATTTCTGTAAAACGAGGCACATGCTAATGAAAGGACAAAGGCAAAACAAATAGCAAAATCTGCTATCAAACGAGAATGGAAAGAAAAGGAATCTTTGATTGTCCAGACTGCTTTTAAAGCTCGGAACAAATCAGCACCTTGGATACTTGGACGGTGGTTGTTCCGGTCACATGACGGGGTGACAAGCAAAAGTTTGAGAATTTACAGAATTATGAAGGTGGTTACGTGAAATTTGGAAATAATGATGGAGCAAAGATTGTTGGAAAGGGATCAGTCAAGATCGGTGATGGCAATATAAAATCAAAAGAAGTCTTGTTTGTAATTGGCCCGAAGCATAACTTGCTAAGTGTAAGTCAAATATGTGACGAGAGGTCATGATGTAATCTTCAAGAAGGAGGGTTGTGAAGTAAGAAAGACAAAAAATGGAAAGTTAATAGCCACTGGGTGAGAACTTCAGGAAATCTGTATACACTTTCAGAAACTGCGGAAGGAACATGCTTGATGGGACGGGAAGATGAAAAGCGGCTATGGCACAAGAGGCTTGGGCATATTAGTTTTGACAATGCTGGCAAAAATCGGTTCAAAAAGAGCGGTTAGAGACATACCAAACATTGGCAAACCCTGTAAATAGCATCCGTGAGTCATGCCAAAAGGGAAAACAAACCCGAGCCACTTTCAAAGCAAAAGAATACTTCACTAGCAAGCCATTAGAACTAATTCTCACTGATCTATGTGGACCCATGAGAAGCTGAAAGCATAAATGGACACAAATATTTTATCCTTGTGTATAGATGACTACTCAAGAATGACATGGGTACTATTTACGAAACTCAAGTCGGAAGCCTTTGAAATGTTTAAAACCTTCAAAAATCTTGTTGAAAATCAATCGGGAAAAAGAATTAAATGCCTAAGATCAGACGGGGGAGGAGAGTTTATCTCCGAAGAATTTGCGAGAATACTGTCAAAAACATGGGATAAGAAGACGGTTTTCAGCGGCTAGGACACCTCGGCGAGAATGGTGTTGTAGAAAGGAAGAATAGAACAGTGCGGGAAATGGCAAGGACAATGCTTGCGAGAAAACAAAATAGGCGACAGATTTTGGAAAGAGGCGGTTCATACTTGCGGTTTACATTCAAAACAGGTGCATGTTGAGACCACATGAAAGCAAAACGGCTTATGAGTTGTGGTTTGGCAGAAAGGCAACAACAAGACATTTCAAAGTATTTGGCAGCAAGTGCTACATAAAACGGACTGAAGATAACCTTGGTAAATTTGAAGATAGAGCTGATGAAGGTATCTTTCTCGGTTACTCAACAAAAAGCAAGGCATACACATGTTACAACAAGAAGTTGAAGAAAATTGTTGAAAGTGCTGATGTAAAAGTTGATGAAGGTAGAGAACAAGAAACTACTTATCAAGAAAACTACCCTATGTATGAAGAAGTCATTGAAGGTGATGATGAAAAAGAAACGAGAGAAGAATCGGAAAATTGATCCGAGATAGTGTAAAAAGCTGAATCGAAGAAGAAGAAAACGAGAAAATTTAAAACGAGCAAGCTGGCGAGAAAAATCATCCAAGTGAGGCAGTTATTGGGGATCCCACGGATGGTATTCAAACAAGAAGAACAGTAGTGATGAACTATTCTCTGTTATCTAGTATTGAACCTAAAAATGTTGCTGAAGCAAGCATCGATGAAAGTTGGATGAAGGCAATCAATGAAGAACTAGATCAGATAGAGAAAAACAATACCCGGGAATTAGTACCTAGACCAACAAATAAAAACATAATCGGTACTAAATGGGTTTTTAGAAATAAATTGAATGAAGATGGGCGAGTTGTCGAGAAATAAGGCAAGATTAGTATGTAAAGGCTATGCTCGGGTTGAAGGCATTGATTTTGAAGAAACTTTTGCAGTGTAGCAGGACTAGAGGCAATCGGGATGTTTACGGCATTAGCGAGTTCATAAAAACTTCAAAGTATATCAAATGGATGTAAAATCAGCATTTTTGAATGGAAAACTGGAAGAAGAGGTTTACATTGAACAACCCGATGGCTTCCAACTTGGTGAAAATCCAGATTTTGTTTGCAGGTTAAAGAAAGCTTTATATGGATTAAAACAGGCACCCGAGCATGGTATGCAAGGCTGGATAATTATCTAATTAAACAAGGGTTTAAGAAAGGTTTGGTGGATAGCAACTTATATGTCAAAACAGAGAAGGGTCATCTTATTGTTCTTGTTGTTTATGTAGATGACATAATATTTGGCGGCAGCATGGATGAATACTTTGCAAAGACATATCAATTAAAATGAAAAAAGAATTTGAGATGTCAATGATTGGTGAACTTTCTTATTTCTTAGGATTGCAGGTCAATCAAAATGAAAAAGGCATTTTTATTTCTCAAGTTAAATATGTAAAAGAAATGCTGAAAAAGTTCACAATGGAAGACGATAAACCGGTCGGCACTCCCATGACAACGAGGTGCCAAGTTGAGCAAGGATGATAAATCCCCGGATGTAGATCAAACAATGTACGGGTCTATGATTGGAAGCCTGTTGTATTTAACGACCACTAGACCGGGATATATTACAAGCGGTATGTATGGTTGCAAGATTTCGGGCCGGTCCCAAAGAAACTCATGTAACAGCTGTAATGAGGATTTTCGGATATCTCAAGGGCACTATGGATTATGGGTTGTGGTACCCAAAAGGTAAAGATTTCACTTTGATTGCATATTACGATGCAGATTGGGCGGGATGTATTGATGACGAGAAAGAGCACAAGTGGAGGAGCATTTTATCTTGGTGACGGTGGTAGCATGGCACGGCAAGAAACAAGAATCGGTATCTCTATCCACTTGAGAGGCGAATACATTGCGGCAACAACATGTCTGTACTCGGATATTATGGATGAGACAAACGTTGAAAGATCTTGGTATTCATTTCAATGAACCAATTTCAATTAAATGTGATAACACTAGTGCTATCAACATATCCAAGAATCCAATAATGCATTCAAGAACCAAACATATTGCAATCCGATATCATTTCTTGAAGGATAAAGTTGCGAGAAGGAGAGGTTAAATTGGATTTTGTTCCAACTACAGAGCAAGTAGCTGATATATTCACAAAACCTTTGCCTAAGGAAGTATTTGAATACCTTCGGAAGAAGTTGGGAGTAGTCACACCACCCAAGCATTGACTAGCTATGGGAAACACATTCTCAGGGGGAGCATTCAAACTTTTTAAGTCTGAGAATGTTGTGCATAGACTCAGGGGGAGTCTACGACAGACCCTTTGGTATTATTGGCAAAGGGGAGAAGAAATTAAGCAAGGTTGCGGTGTGTTGCCAACAATTCCAAAGGGGAGATTGTTGAGCAAGGTGCAGCAAAAGAATTGCAAAAGTATTGTCATTGTTGTCAACACGGTCAGATTGATGCGATTGATGCGATTCGAAAAAAAGTGACCAGATTCAAGAAAATGGCAAAAATAGACAAGGAAGAAAAGCGTCGCGATATCGCGACATGTTTTTTGTCGCGATTTCGCGACATGATCGAGGAGAGAGAAGGCGCAGCCGAAAATGTCACGATTTCGCGACATGTCATGTTTTCGTTGAGGAGAGAGAAAATGTGTCGCGATATCGCGACAAAAAGTAGGAGAGAGAAAATGCATGCCAAATTGTCGCGATTTCGCGACATGATCGAGGAGAGAGAAGATGCGAGCAAAACTGTCACGATTTCGCGACATGCTGGGAGAGAAGGAAACAAAGGTGTAGCGATATCGCTACATGTTGAAATGAAAGGAAACAAAGGTGTAGCGATATCGTTGCATGATGAAAATACATGGAACTAAGGTGTAGCGATTTCGCTACATGTTGAAACAAGGAGAAACTAAGGTGTAGCGATTTCGCTACAGGTTGAAACAAAGAGAAAATAAGGTGTAGCGATGGCGCTACATGTTGGAACAGAGGGAAACTAAGGTGTAGCGATTTCGCTACTAGTCAAAAGTGTAGAACTGAAAGATGCAACAATGATATTACAAGTCAAAATTTCATGAAAAAAGACAAGGTAAAAGCACAAGGCAAAAAGTTGTAGCGATTTCGCTACTGCATGGAGCAAAGAGTGTACGGAAGCCAGAAGCGTCGCGATTTCGTGACAAGAAGGATGATGACGTCAGCAAGAGCCGGAAGCGTCGCGATTTCGTGACATGTTCCATTTTCACTGGAGTTGGCAAGGAAAGTTGTACGGAAGAGCAAAGTGTCACGATTTCGTGACATGTTCCTTTTTTGCTGCTGCTGGCAAAGAAGAGTGTACGGAATCCGAAAGTGTCACGATTTCGTGACAAGCAGGATGATGACGTCAGCAAAGTTGAAAAGTGTCACGATTTCACGACAGGATGAAAGGAAAGCTGTTGGAAGCCGGAAGTGTCGCGATTTCGCGACAAGCAGGATGATGACGTCAGCAAAGTTGAAAAGTGTCACGATTTCACGACAGGATGAAAGGAAAGTCTGTTGGAAGCCGAAGCGTCGCGATTTCGCGACGACATTGAGGATGACGTCAGCAAAAGCTCAAAGTGTCGCGATATCGCGACAAGATGCAAGGAAATCTTTCGAGGGCCAAAACGGTCACGATTTCGCGACAACTTTCAGGGTGACGTCAGCATAAGTCAAAAGTGTCGCGATATCGTGACAGGTAATAGTCTGGCAGATAAAACCCGCAGCAACATGCAAGGTGACACGTGTCAAAAAGCAGACAGGAAAATCATGCGACCGATTACGTAAAAAGTAGCTGAAGTCGAATGACAGAGTTAATTGTTGACAGGTGTTGGACATGCATTGCAACAGACAAACATGCATAATTTAAACGCATTCGAAAAGCCGAATTTGAAGGATAATAAAAGCATTCGAAAGGTCGAATTTGCAGGCATTCTAACAGACGTATTTGAAGCATACAGAAAAGCCGAACATGAAGAATCGAAAAGCTTTCGAAGAATCATACATGGAGTTTCGAAAAAGAATTCGAAAAGCCGTATTCGAAGAAATTGAACAGTCGAAGTACATGAAACAAAATTGCCGTATTGCATGGTTTCCAAAAGACGTATTGCAGGGTTTCGAACGGTCGAAGTGCATGGAACCGAACAGCCGTGTTGCATGGATTCGAGCGAGTCGGAGTATGTGATTCGATTGCATGCACGGTTGAAAGGTTATAAAAGAATAACCGTACGAGAGAATATAGTTGCTGCTGTTAGAGAGAAATTGCTGTAAAAGGAGAGTTAGAAAAGAATCAAGAGAAAAATAAGCAGAGCTGTGAGAGAGTGCAGAGTTGAGTTAATTGCAGACCAGTCAGGGTCGTGCATAAAGTGAAGACATTTTTATGTCATTCAAAATTTATCGGAATTGCGGTCCAAGTTGGTGCTTGGTACTAGGAGTTGGTGCTCCATCCGTTGCGTGAGAAAATTACGGGGGTTGGTGCTCCTTCCGGTTGGTCTTTGGTAAAGTGTTTGTAAAATTGATTTTGCAAAGACTGGATTTGGATTGGAGTCCAAGCGGTCATTTTTGAGGAGTAGCCAAATTGGTGAACCTCGTTATATTGAGTGTTGTGGTTTGCTCTCTTGTTCAAGTTTTTTTTATTCTCTTTATTTCATATTAAATGCTGTAGATATAAAAATTTAATAGCTACACTGATTCACCCCCCCTCTCAGTGTCATTGTGTAAACATCAATTATGGGGTATTTATAGTGATAAACATGATTTTCAATAGAAGGAAAAAGGACATAAACTTGATTTCCAATAGAAACAAAAAAATATAAAATTTGATTGGCAAAAAACCATAAGCCTAATTCATAGTAGAAATAAAAAACTAAAAACATGATTTACAAGAAAAGTAGAAAACCAAAATATTCTAAAATAGAAATAGAAAAAGAAGTGATAGGTGTAGAGGAGTATACAAAGTATATCAGGTATTAATAGAAGATGATACACTTTCTTGTAATAATCAAACCCTTTATTTGAAAGAAAATAGAATACAAATTTATTTATTTTTTCTTAAGGTAGGGGAATAAGAAATGCAACAAATAGTATGCCCTAAAATGTAAACTACATGTAATTTTTGTTTGAATACCTATAGATAAAAGAAGTATATAAAATATAAAATGTGAGAAAAATGAAGAATCATGGATAAATGTTAAATATAAATGGATTAAATTGAAATCCAAGAGAAAAATGATGAATGAGTTTAAAAATCTTAATATTTTCCAAATTTCTTGGTTTTTTGTTAGTTATGCATGTTGTTTACCCTTGAAAAGTGGATTTAAATATATTACCATGTGAACTCATATTTGACAATGGCAAGGCTTATTCTAAGGAGTCTACTTATCTACCTTGTGAAAAAGTGTAGACCATTGGATTAACCTTTGACCATATCATAAAAACTTGTTTATGCTCCTTCTCTTTCTAATGACTCCTATAAGCTTGGGTGAACATTATCCAGAGGAAATCATTGTTGGACCTCTTTGTGAAGAGCCCAACAAATAGATAGTCAATATACCACTCTATTACCTTCTCTAAAAACATGACTCATCTCTTCATGCTCGAATGAGTTAAAGGTTTCTTAGTCTTGTCATTATTATACTTACAACCCACCAACTCTTTGTAGTCCTCTTTTTAAGTCAATTGATAATATTAAGAGAATATCCCTCTACTATTAGCTTTCTTACTTCTAACTATCTTGCTAGTTTTACTCCTACTAAATTTGCTCTAACTACTGCTAGATGACTTGTCATGGAGCCAATAAAAATATTAATAACACCAACTAGGATATCTTTGCTACTCGTTATTATTTCTCCCCCTTCCTTCCATATCTTATTACTCTTATAGTAGTTTTTATGTTTTTAGTAATTTTCCTCTTCATAATTTGTGAGTGAAGGAGATTTACTAGTTATTCTTATTTTTGTAAAATTACCAAAAAAATAATATAAATTTTCCAAGTTAAACAATATAGATAAATAAGGTCCTAAGGAAAAAACTAACGAATACCTAAGGTTGTAGAACCTTATTTACAACAAATGTTAAAAGACCATAAACCTGATTTTCTAACTTGATTTACAACAAAAGTAGAAAACCAAAAACTTGTAAAATAGAAATAGAAAAAGGAGTAATTTTTATATAGGAGTATATCATGTCTCAATAGAATATGATACACCTCATTTCCTGTAATAATGAGATCCCTTATTTTTAACATAAATCATCAATATAATATGAATCATAAGGGTTAATAAATCCTAATTTCATGATTTAAGATTTAAATAAATTTATTATATCTATTTTTTTTTCCAAAATAAAAAAATACAAATAAATTTAAGACCTAAGGAAGAAACTAATAAAATTATAAAAACCACATAACCTTATTCACACTAGAAGCAAAAAGGCTTAAAACTTGATTCACAATAAAAGTAGGAAAACTATAAACCTGATTCACATAGAGGCAGAAAACCATTTTGGTCTTATCTTACTCGAAGGAAAATAGAATAAAAAATTATTATTATTTTCTTAAGGAAGGGAATAAAGACAATGCAACAAATATTATACCCTAAAATACAAATTACATGAACTTTTTGTTTCAATACCCATAGATAAAAGAATTATTTAATTTTTCTTCTTCATAATTTATGATTAACATAAATTCACTATGACAAAAGAGACAAATTTACGGTCCTAAGGTAAAAACTAACAAAATACTAAAACTACAACACAATTTATAAAAGAATAAAAAAGGATAGAAACGTGATTCATAGCAAAAGTAGAAAACTAGAAATTTGATTCATAATAGAGGTAGGAAAACTAGAAACCTGATTCACAACAAAAATATAAAACTAGAAACTTGATTCACAATAGAAGCAAAAAATCATAAACATATAAAATAAAAGTAGAAAAAGAACCAATCATTGTGTGAAGATCATTTAGAGGACGATACACTTCCTTGTTTGTAAAAATCATTTAGAGGATGATACACATCCTTGTTTGTAAAGATAATTTAGAGGATTATTTTTTACAATGTCTAGTTTATGACATAGCAATTGAGTGCATTATTAATAGAAATAAATAGATACAATATAGTAAAAATAAAAGGATTAATTACCACATTGTGAATTACCAAATTTCATAGTAGTTTTTAGATATATATAGAATCAATCATTACCTAGTATTGCTTGGAAAAAATACAAGAAATAAAGAACACAAAATATGAACAATAATGTAATTATCATAATAATGAAGAATTATATACAAAATTGACAGATATATATATATATATATATATATATATATATATATATATACACACACACACGTGTGAATATAATGTCATTCAAAATATTCTAAGCATACCATTTGAGAATTATTTTTGTACTAGTGTCTACTTTATGGCACATAGTAAATGAGTGCATTATTAATAGAAAAAGGAATAGATAACATATAGTAAAAACAAAAGGATTAATTAGAACAAAGTTAATTGTTAGATTTTATAGTAATTTTTAGATATAAAAAATCAACCATAACCTAGTATTGTCTAACAAAAGAAATATAGGAAATAAAAAATAAAATATAAATTTTTTAGTATAATGCTAAAAATTGAAATGTTTGACCATCTGAAAATAATTATACTACTAATATAAATAAATTTCAAATAAAATTCAAATGTTGAAAGGTGAGAGAAAATAAAAGAAAACAAGTTGATACTATCCTGAACTCCAACTCTAATCTAGTAAAGCAACAAATGCAATTTAAATCAATCTCAAGCCAACCAATATTCACATAGCTTGAGGTTTATGATGGTGCAATATTTAGAGGAACAAAAAAATATGAAATGGACTAAGTGCAACCACCATCAGCATCCTTAGATTGAAAACAACAAAAGTTGAAAGCCTTTATTATAAAAGACAGTCATAAGGTACATTGTTTCAAATTTGTCCACTTCGGTGGATTACAAGAATAGATCTCAAAATGCAATAACTACTTGCTTTAGAAATACCATATCGTTACAAAGAGAAAAAAGAAAAGAAAAATAAAAATTGCATAGCTAATAGATGGTTTCCAACCATTGTAATCGGCTAGTGAGCCAATATTTCTACAATTTTATGGTTTTCACCTAGAATTATAGTTTGCAATTAATTTCCATTTACTTCTGGGATTTGCCCCTTGAAATTAATTTTCCTTTAATACTATATCCATGCCTCATTAAATTAGAACTACTTTGGTCATGCCTCATAAAGTATTTATCTAGAGTGGCTAGACTTCCTTTAATTTTAGTCTGCATGATGCTCAAGAATTATAGAACCACCATTCATCATTAATTATTCATTCTACAAGGAAAAATATGGCGGAGGAAAGGATCAATGATAGTGGAGGTGGAGTCAGTGGAGGATCGAGTAGGAACTGCAGCCAAAGCGACAGACAAGGTACATAAGACTTGGGTGGGAATATCGAACAGGAGTCAGGCGAGGACCCAGAGGAAGTTAGGTATTCTGTGGCATAGTCTATAGATGGTCAAGCGAGAGGGCCCGACCCCCCTCCAAAAGAACCTAACAAAGGAGCCGCAAAGGACAATGCGAATGCTAGGAGAGGTCTGTCCTTTGCTGAGACTCTTAAAGGAAAAAGGAGTGAGTATCACTCACTCCCGCCTCTTATTCCAGTAGAAAATAAAATAATGGTGCCCGCAAGCTCCATGGGGCCGTTCCTATCCATGGAAGAACATTCGTTGGTCAGAAAATTTCTAGGAGGGAGACCGGATATAGAAACTATCAGGTCATGGGCTATGGCTAAATGGCGAATGATGGGTAGTTTAGAGATAGTCACCCTTTCAAGAGGGTTTTTCATTATTCGCTTCAATAATAAGGAGGACGTGAATCATGTATTGATGGGAGGCCCTTGGTTTTTAGGGAAAAGGAGTTTATTCCTAAGATGTTGGGGTGAGGACTTTGACCCTGAGAAATAGAACATAAACATAGCTCCCATCTGGGTTCGGCTTCCAAATTTACCCGCTCAGTTCTTCAATGAATACTGGTTGTAGGGTATAGCAAGAGCTATTGGAGAGCTAGTGTCTATTGACCATGCAACCTTGGCTAGGTCAAGAATGACGCATGCAAGGATGTGTGTTAATGCCGATTTGGACTCTGAGCTACCGCATTGTGTCGAGCTAGGGTATGGAGATTACCTATGAAAATAGGCAGTGGAGTATGAAAACAGGATGACTTTATGCTTCGAATGCAAAACCCAAGGCCATTTACGAAACCAATGTCCAAATATGGCAACCAAAAGAGACAACCAAAAGGTAGAAGGGAATGACAAAGGAAAAATCAGAAACTTCCCTCAGAAGGGTCAAGTGGGCAAAGGAGGTTTCAAACCGTCCAAAAACAACTATTTCTACCAAGAGAAGAGGAAAGAAAGCACAGGGCAGGCACTGGATAGAGGAAAGCAAAAGGTCATTGATGACCAAGATGCCCAGGTAAGCCCTAACCTCCCAAGCTCTAATAAATTTACAATTTTGGCCAATTTAGAGATCGATGGGGAGTCTCAAGAGTTGGAGGAAGTTAGCCCCCAAGTTGAACTACCCGACACTTTGGAATCTCCTTCGATATCGGGTCCTTCAAACCCTACCATTGTCAGTCCCTCAAGACATATGGGAATGGGGAAAATAAACCCTAAAATTTTAAGAAAATGAGTGGAGGACTTAGATTTGAAGAAACCCCCTCTTCCTAGCATTCTTACCAGAATTCAATCAGCTACTACATAAGGGATAGTTCATTCCCCTGGAGGTCATAAGAATGAGAAGAATATTTTAGACGTCGATATGGAAGACCATCGAAAACCAGTTCCTTCGGAAGGGCCAGACCAAAACTCAGGAGAGTATAGGAAAAAGCAGGAAGATTTAGTTTCAGGGTTAGATGTGGTAGAATATCATAGGACTGAGGAATGTGGAAGCCCAGTCCTTAAGCAACTCATCCCTTACCAATTTAGCCCTAAGCAACCCAGAAGCACTACGAAATCCCCAATAGATTTTGGCAGTGAGAAAAGGTGGGGGAGAATGTCCAATGCAGAGCATAACAAACTAAAAACGGAGAATGAAGTTGCTAGTGGCAAACAAAAAACTCTGATCCAACAGGTTATTCCTTCCCAGGAAGAGATCAAATCAGTAAAACCTCCCCAAGGGAGGGGGAGGGGAAGAATTCCTAAACAATCCAAATGAAGGTTCTTTCATGGAACGTGAGAGGCCTAAATGGCATACCCACGCAAAGGGTGGTAAGTTCCATAAGAAAGGAACATAATCCAACAATCCTAATGTTGCAAGAAACTAAAACAGACGAGGCCCAATCTAGAACTATTGCAAAAAATATCTGGAGTCAAGCAAACATGGTCTGCAAACTAGCTAGAGGAGCGTCAGGGGGTCTCATGTTTCTATGGGATCCTAAGGTGGTTGAAGGCAGTATTATTCAGGATGACGATAGGGTTTTGAGTGTCCTTTTCCATAATTTTGATAGTAATAGTTCATGGATTTTCTCTAATGTTTACGCCCCTACCTCAGCTCAAGGAAGAGCTCTATTGTGGGAGTTCTTGAGTAAACTAAGTGAAGCCTTCAGTGGCATTCCATGGGTTTTGGCAAGAGATTTCAACTCACCTTTATACCCCACTGATAAAAAGGGAGGAGTTGGGCTTCCAACCAGAAGCATGGACGAGTTTAGCAATTTTGTCAATTCAAATTTTTTGATGGATGTGAAACTACGAGGAGCCAAGTACACCTGGAGCAACCGAAGAATAGGAAGTCAGCTTATCCAGGAAAGGCTTGATAGATTTTTCTTATCTAAGGAGGTTGTTGCAGGGTTTGGTGACTCCATCTTGCAAGCCCTCCCTAAAGCGGCATCAGACCATAACCCAATCATTTTGGAGGTACCAAAAGCAAACTCTTTTAAAAAACCATTCAGATTTCAGTCCATGTGGATTAGGCACCCCGAGTTAAAAGAAAACATAATCAAATGGTGGCAACAACCGGCCCAGGGAAGCTCTACATTCAAACTGGCTCAAAAATTGAAATATGTAAAAGAAAATCTTAGAATTTGGAATAAGGAAGTGTTTGGGAACCTTTTTGAAAACAAGAAGCAAGTGGGGGAAAGCCTGAAGGACATAGACAATAAGATTCAAAATGGTGAATATGATGAAGCCTTGAGAATGGAGGAGCAAAATAAGTTAGCAGAATTTCACAACATTTTGGCCTATGAGGAAATTTACTGGAGGCAAAAATCCAGGGCACTGTGGTTAAAAGAGGGGGATTCTAATTCAAAAATTTTCCATGCAACCACCCTGAGAAATAGGAGCAACAATAAAATCAGAGAATTGACAAAATCATATGGATCAAAAACTCAAGATTTGGTCGAGATTAGGGAAGAAGCGGTTAAATATTTCAGTTCTGTCCTCGGTGAAGAATCCCAGTGTATGGAAGAAGCTAAGGATTCCCTCCTCCAGTTTATTCCCAGTATTGTTGATGAGGGCATTAACGAGAAGCTTTTGGCTCCTTTCACTGACGAAGAGATCAGGGAAGCTCTGTTCAGTATGCAGGCTGATAAGGCCCCTGGCCTAGATGACTTTCCTCCTCGCTTCTATCAGGTATTTTGGGACATTGTGGGCAAGGATGTCACTTCTACCATCAGGGAGCTTCAGGCATCTAAACACATCCCGAGGGTTTTCAATTCAACTTTCATAGCTCTAATTCCTAAGGGCCCCACCCCTAAGACTATGGCAGATTTTAGGCCCATCAGCTTATGCAACGTCTCTTATAATATTTTAACTAAAGTAATGGCCAACAGGTTAAAGGAAGTCTTGCCCCTAATCATTGACCCCTATCAAGGAAGTTCGGTGCAGGGGAGACAAATTGTGGATGGAGTAATCACTGTTCATGAAGTGTTGCACACTGCAAGCAAGACTAATAAGGCAGTCTTTGCTCTTAAATTAGACATGAACAAAGCTTTTGACCGAATAAATTGGGAGTTTCTCATTGCGGTACTTCTAAAATTTGGCTTTCACCCTCAGTGGGTCAAGCTGATTCAGGAGTGCGTATCAAAGGCCTGGTTCTCGATTTTGGTTAATGGCACTACTGCTGGTTATTTTCAAAGTCACAGAGGGCTTCGACAAGGTGATCCCATCAGTCCGATGTTATTCATCATAGTGGTGGAGGCACTAGGCAGAACAATTAAAGCGGCATGCAATGCAGGGCTAATATCAAGAATTAAAGCCACTTCACGTACCAGCCCTGTTACCCATCAACAATTTGTTGATGATACTCTCATACTAACTCAGGCATCCATGGTGGAAGCCAAGAGGATCAAACACATTCTCCAGCTATATGAAGATGCGGTTGGTCAAAAGGTCAATTTTAACAAAAGTAAACTGTACTTTCTGAATACTCCTATCCAACGTCAGGGTAGGATCACAGGTATTCTTGGATGCGCTTTAGCTTCCCTTCCTACTACTTATTTAGGCCTTCCCCTATTTTTTGGTGCTCTGAGAGATTCCATGTAGGACAAGGTCTTAGAAAGAATTCAGAAGAAGCTAGTTGGGTGGAAGGGTCACCTTCTATCTCAGGAAGGAAAACTTACTCTCACCATGGCCTCTTTACAAAGCATACCAGTTTACTTCTTATCTATGTTTAAGGCTCCAGCCAAGATTCATCAGAATATTGAGCACCTGTAGAAGAACTTTCTTTGGTCCGGGTCGGAGGAAAAGCAGAGAATTCATTTAGTAGGTTGGAGTAAAGTTTGTAGGCCAAAATAAAATGGAGGTTTAGGATTGAGAAGAGTTGCCCACATGAACAATGCCCTGCTAGCCAAGCAAGCTTGGCGTCTTTTGACAAATGAGGAGAATGATTGGGTTACCATAATGAAAAGGAAATATCTCCAAAATATCGACTTCCTCGATGACAATATTCAGAGTAGGGGATCGACTTTTTGGAAAGCGATTCTCAGTAGCAGAGAGATCATTCAGAGAGGTCTGAGATGGGTGTTAGGGAATGGACAGAAGATAAATTTTTGGGATGACAGGTGGGCTAAGGAGGAACCTTTGTCTCAGCTTCCTCACCTTGTTAGGATCAGAAGGCTTACGGATGAACTTTATGGAAGGAAAGTTGTTGACTTTATCAGCCAGGACAGTGGAAGACTATTGTGGAAATAAATTAGAATCCCAGGTCATGATGTTGAATCTGAAGAAATCAGAGGCATATTGAATCATCAATTCATACCTACTAGGCCAAGGGAGGATAGGATCACGTGGGCTGCAACTGAAAGTGGTCAATTCTCAGTCAAATCCACCTATAAATTATTGATAGATTCTGAGGATCCCATCCTCCAGACTAAATAGGTGTGGGTCAAGAATTTAATTCCCAAAATTGCAGTGTTCTCGTGGCTAGCGATCCAAGGAAGAATACTCACCATCGACAACATGATTAAGAGAGGTATGATTCTTGCTAACCGATGTCTTCTCTATAGGAACAATTGGGAGTCCGTCCTTCACATTTTCCTGGATTGTTCTTTTTCTCGGAGCATTCTATATGGAGTTTTTCAAGCCTTCGGTATTTCTTGGGCCAGACCTGCTACCATTGTTGAACTTTTTGACCAATGGCCAAGTCCTTTCATAAGCCCTAGACTTAGGTTCATGTGGAAGGTCTGTCTTCACCACTTTTTCTGGCAGGTGTGGTTAGAGCGTAATCATAGAGCTTTTCACGAGTCCAGCCATGATCCCCCCACTGTCATTTCTAGGATCCTCACCTTTGCCAAAGAAAATGCTAGTCTTATTTCCCCTGAAGCCCATGTTCCGCCTCATAATGAGACCCAGATTGCTCAATATTTGAAATTAACCTTGATGGAAGACCCTGCTCCTAACAGACCCAATCCTAGAATAGGTGTCAAGTGGTCTGCGCCTCCGGTTGGTTGGCTCAAATTCAATTTCGATGGGGCTGCAAAGGATAACCCGAGAAAAGCAGGGGTGGGTGGAATAGTCAGAGACCACGAAGGAAGAATGGTCAGGGCTTTTTTCGAGCAGCTAGGGATAAGGACAAATAATGAGGTAGAGGCGAGAGCATTGTGGAGAGGTCTCCAATTGGCTCAGGAGATAGAGGGTAAACTAATTATTGAAGGTGACTCAATGCACATTATAAACCTCCTAAGTAATGAGAAAAATCTCTCGTGGTGAATCAAAACTATCATGGAAGAGGCAAGGATATTTTATCAGGCTAGGAGAGAAAGAATGGCCCATCACGTGTTTCGGGAGGCCAACAAAGCAGCAGACAGGTTGGCTAACATAGGAGTGGATGTTGACGGGCTTGTCACTTGGGATCATGGGGCTCCAAGTGACGTGGATGAAATTATCCAATCTGATTGCCAAGAATGACAGATTCGTGGACCTGGAGAGGAAGGAGCAAAGTCACGAAGTTTAATAAAAATCCCGCCAAATTTTTGAATTTTATTCGCAAGCAAAGGTGCGAGCATATGTGGTTTTCGTTTGGAAATAACGCCCTGCCTGCTCTCTATGCTTTGCTCCATCCGGTGGCAATTTTGGTTTTATCTATGTGTTAAGGATAAAGTCCTTTTTGTTTTGGTTTGAAATATGCAATAGTTATGTTTATTGGCATGATTAGAAGATCGGATATATGTACAACAGTTGGGTATAACTGTTCGAAGCTTCTTTTTGCTGGTAATATATGTAAAAGGTTGTATGCCCTCTCGGTTGTTAGTTTTATGAAAGACAATAGTACCGGTGGACAGACTGTCCTCAGTAAGGATATAGTCCTTAATAGCATTATGATGAATGTTGTAATAGGTTTTGGGTCAACCTCTAAAACCCGGTTTTAATGATATAGTCCCTTAATTACCAAAAAAAAATTATTCATTCTACAAAACCTAGGTGGATCATTGATTTCTTACATCTTCCATATTTGTATGATTGTATTCACCTAGCACGCATTGAAATGCCATGTATTCCGTTACATCCACCATATTTATTGTGGCCATGAGAAACGTTTCAGTAAAAATTAAAAAACAAAGGTTAGAACATTAATATTATTATTAATTTAATTTTTTAAATTTCCTGAAGATTTTAAAAATTTTAATTTTTTAATATATTTTTTTAATTCTCTTTTCTTTCCATCTACAACAAAATGTTTTCTAGGGTTAATACCATACTTTTTTGGTATTACAATCTGGGTGGCCTTCAATCACTGAAATCAACATATAGGTGTTGAATTTTGAATACGAGGTGCTCGGCTTCATACTTTAAGATCTAAATGCTAAATTCCAATTGTTGGCTTTCCTCTTCAATTGCCAACATTCATTTCCATTATCGTACTTCATTTTTAATTATTGGGTGTTTTAGGATTCTTTGTTAATGCTAACCCCCCCAAATTCTTATACTTTGAAAACTACTAGTTTTTGGGACCTCACTTCTTTCCAACAATATTCCTGATATGCGGTAATGATAGGATTTAGGGATGTTATCAAGCTCTGGATGGGCGCAAGATATCCAATAAAGCCCATACTTAGCCAAATTTTCAACTTCTCAAAACTATCAAGTGATAGGATTTTGAGATTCTACCAAGACTTTGGATAGGTCCAAGATCTCCCAAAAAAAGTCCATACTTAACTAATTTTTCAACCTCTCAAAGCTATCGGGTGATGAGTTTCAGGATCTTATTTCTTTCCGTCATAGTCCAAGATTTTCGATAATGTCAACACTTACATAATTTTTTGTTTTATTAAAGCTACTCAATGATGGGATTTCAGGACCTATGCATTTTCTGCCATGTTCTGAGATCTTTGATAATGCCTATACTTAGCTAATTTTGGATCTGACATTGGTTTTTAAAGCTTGGAAAAAAATTCTATTGTGTGGAAATGACTTTTAATTGCCTAGAAATAATTTTTGATAGCCCAGATATTAATTCCAAATATTCAAAACTAATTTTAAGCGCCCAAAAAAAAATTAGTCATATGATATCAAAAATAATTTTCAATAGCTCGAAATTAATTCTTTATTGTTTGGAAATAAATTTTAATTGTATAGAATCAAATTTTAAATGTTTTAAGATGAATTCCCATTGATTGAAAATGACTTTCAACTACTTGAAATGAAATCCAAGTATCTAAAATTAAATTTTAATATGCTGGAAATGAATTCCATATGCTCCAAAAAATTCTGAAGTGCCTAGAAATAAAGTGTAATTGCCCATAAGATAACTTTTAATTTCACTTCATGTGAAGTCTAAGGCTTCAAAATATGCATAAGGATTTTTTTAATAACTCCTGGGTGACCTTGGTAGCAACATCTCAGACAACCCCACATAAGATAAACAATTTAGGGCATTAATTTTTGTTAGAGCCCACACCAGAACAAACTTTTGAAGAGCTATTTTTAGATAGCATCAATTGGAAGGAAAAATAAATATAATCATGGACACAATTATCATAACAAGAATAAATAGAATCATGGCCACAATTATCATAACAAGCTCATGATACAATAAAATTTAAAGACACAAAAGAGCTATCAACTAAAAAACTCTAAGCTTGATATGATTCAAAAATTGCATATAAACCCAAGATTAATAAGAGAAGGCCTACCAAAAATTTAGAAAGTGGATCCCAAATCCAGATTGGGGTGTGTTGTGCAAGCACAACAACAGTAGGCATCAAACCTAACATTTGCACATTCCCCCTCATTGACTAACTATCTAATATTTATCTCTAACAATTAGAAAATATCTATTATGAAGTTTATGTTGGCGATCCTTTAGGTAGAATTCATTTCCTAAATAATTTCATTGCATAGAGAACATATATTTTTAGAGTAACATTTTTCCAATTATTTCTCTAGTATTTGAATAATATTTAACACATTTTTTCCTTCATGACAAACTTATAAGTCTAAAATTCTTTTTATTATTAAGGTAAAAATTGGGTTTTTAGTTTGTGCACAAAAATGATCTTGGAATTAAATTCTTGGGTTTTTAGTCTAGAGGATCCCATCCTCCACACTAAACAGGGGTGGGTCAAGAATTAAATTCCCAAAATTGCAGTGTTCTCGTGGCTAACGATCCAAGGAAGAATACTCACCATCGACAACATGATTAAGAGAGGTATGATTCTTTCTAAACGATGTCTTATCTGCAGGAACAATTGGGATTCCATCCCTTACATTTTCCTGGATTGTTCTTTTTCCTAGAGAATTCTATATGGAGATTTTCAAGCCTTCGGTATTTCTTGGGCCAGAGTTGCTACCATTGTTGAACTTTTTGACCAATGGCCAAGTCCTTTCATAAGCCCTAGACTTAGGTTCATGTGGAAGGCCTGTCTTCACCACTTTATCTGGAAGGTGTGGTTAGATTGTAATCATAGAAATTTTCACAAGTCTAGCCATGATCCCCCCACTATCATTTCTAGGATCCTCATATTTGTCAAAGAAAACACTAGTCTTGTTTTCCCTAAAGCCCATGTTTCACCTCATAATGAGACCCAGATTGCTCAATATTTGAAATTAACCTTGATGGAAGACCTTGCTCCTAACAGACCCAGTCCTATAATAGGTGTCAAGTGGTTTGCACCTCCAGTTGGTTGGTTCAAATTCAATTTTGACAGGGCTGTAAAGGATAACTCGGGCAAAGTAGGGGCGAGTGGAATAGTCAGAGACCACAAAGGAAGAATGGTCAGGGCTTTTTCTGAGAAGCTAGGAATAATGACAAATAATGAAGCAAAGGCAAGAACATTGCGGAGAGGTCTCCAATTGGCTCAGGAGATAGAGG